>CM064552.1:26674045-28144045 GCA_032716605.1 Paralithodes platypus | reverse complement strand
AGCCAATAACGTCCCAAAACGCCCGAATTTACTACGCCCAAAATTAACTCTACACCTTTCTAACCTACACCAATCGATTTAACACATCATTTTAGACTACCTTCTCTACTTTTTAATTTGCTGGACTAGTGTCAGTTTCTCCAAATTCGCCTTCCTTGAGCCAAGAATCAAAATTTTCAGTCACAAATTTGAAAGTCCATTTGTAACTAAGTATCGGTAATTGGTAACATTATTTTGAGTTTACGCAATGTGCTACATATTTATGTATTCTGTCTCAGATTAATCTATAACAAACGAAAAACGTAGTATAAAAGATTAATGTAGTATTAAAGTACTGACTATCCACGCACTCTAAACATCGATTTTTTAAGTTAATGTGTGTGATTATCTATTTATCAACTCAGCGTAAGTTAAGAAGGTTGAGATAGTCTTTTACCTCAATAATTCCAACAGATCCTTCCTAAGCTGTATAAAATCGTCTCTAGATAGCCAGAAAAACTGCTAAAATGGGTCATAATCTTCAAAGGGTTTAATTTGAATTAGCCTTATACCCAAGGATCAATTATTTACCTTGGGTTAGTTGTGTTTGTGGATGTCGTAGTGGTGGAGATCGTACTAGTGTTAATTGTGGTCGTGATGCTCTGCTGGTTGTTGTTGTGGTAGTGGTGGTTGTTGAGGTAGTGGTGGTTGTTGAGGCAGTGGTTGTTGTTGAGGTAGTGGTGGTTGTTGAGGTAGTGGTGGTTGTTGAGGTAGTGGTGGTTGTTGAGGTAGTGGTGGTTGTTGAGGTAGTGGTGGTTGTTGAGGTAGTGGTGGTTGTTGAGGTAGTGGTGGTTGTTGAGGTAGTGGTGGTTGTTGAGGTAGTGGTTGTTGTTGTGGTAGTGGTGGTTGTTGAGATAGTGGTGGTTGTTGAGGCAGTGGTGGTTGTTGAGGTAGTGGTGGTTGTTGAGGTAGTGGTGGTTGTTGAGGTAGTGGTGGTTGTTGAGGTAGTGGTGGTTGTTGTGGTAGTGGTGGTTGAGGTAGTGGTGGTTGTTGTAGTGGTGGTTGTTGTGGTAGTGGTGGTGGTTGTTGAGGTCGAGATGTTCTGCTGGTAGTTGTGGTAGAGATGGTGGTGGTGGTGGTTGCGGTAGAGATGATTCTGATTGTGATAATGGTGGTGGCAGTTGTGGTAGAGATGTTCTGAGGGCAGTTTTGGTAGTGGTGGTAGCTATAGTAGAGATGACACTGGTGGTAGTTGTGGTAGAGATGGCACCGGTACTAGTTTTGGTAGAGATGTTTATTTCATTTGATGTTTGTTTTCCTCTTAACTGTAGTAGTAATATCCATAGTATTATGGTGGGGTCACACATTCACGTATATTGCTCCCGTCAGCTCCCGTCTGTTGTAAACGAAGGTATATTGGTAGTTGGCATCCGATTACGTAAAACGTAATGGCATAATACGCAAAACGTAAATGAAATTACGGCCAGTCGGGGGGGGGGGTACTCTCGCATGGCGCGAGTAGAAACGAGTAGCCCACGTGGGTCGGGAATGTTGTGGGTGTGGCCAAGGCCGCGCGGTTGCTGATTCGAGTTGAATCAGGAACGTGGCTTGCCCTCACGTATGTCAAAAGACGGGAACACTTACGACCGACCTGGCCACCACGGCCGTCTGACCAGAGCAGCCTCGTCAGACGTAGCAGCTACCCCGTCAGACGAGAGCTGCTCTCGTCAAATCGTAGAAAGTTCCAGTCGAACGTGGAAGTATACGTTAGTTAGGCCGCATCTGGCAGAACCGCCGCACTGCGGGTTGGCGGGAAGACGCGGCACCGTTGTACGAGGGGACAACGGGACCAGCGAGGGACCCTGCACCCTGCACCTCTGCACCCTGCCGAAAACAAATAGGTAGCAGCGAAACGACTGCACCTATGGCTTTCATATTTTTACCACATGTACCTTACCCTTTAGGCTACCCACCACAAAAATCCCAAAACCCTCCTCCCACCCACTCGCTGACTGTCGGTCCCGTCAGAAGGAAAAAAAAGGAAAATCTGTGGCGGCGAAACGACTGCACCAATCGGTTCCATATTTGTGTGACAAGTCTCTTACCCTTCTGCCTTCCCCCCACCACACCCCCAACCTCCTCCCACCACCCACTTCTAGCGTATCCGTACGAAGAAAAGGAAAAAAAAGGAAAAATCTGTGGCGGCGAAACGACTGCACCAATCGGTTCCATATTTGTGTGACAAGTCTCTTACCCTTCTGCCTTCCCCCCACCACACTCCCAACCTCCTCCCACCACCCACTTCTAGCGTATCCGTACGAAGGAAAGGAAAAAAAGGAAAATCCGTGGTGGCGAAACTACCTCACCAATCGGCTTCATATGTGTAACACAAGTCAATTACCCTTCTACCTTCCCCTAACCAACCCCAAAACCACCCTCCCACCCATACATTCCGATACCATAAAAGTCTCTGTAGTCTATAGTGTCTTTTCAGCTACTTTCGGGACCATCGGGGACCTGATTTCTGGCGAGGGGAGTGTTTTTTTTACCATTTCTCTCCCAACTTAATAGATTTAGCCAAAAAAAAAAAAAAAATATGGCACTGGCAGAAGCACACCATCAAAATTGGCTGGCACTCAGCGGGTTACTCCTCCAGGATGAATTCCTCATGTTACTCCTCCAGGATGAATTCCTCGATGTTGTTCATGGTGCCGATGAAGGACTGGGAATGGGAATGGTGTGGCCATTCCTGCCCTTTTGTAGTTCCCAGATTCCAACCCAGACCTACGTGGTTGACAAAGACTGTCTTTGTCTGTGTTTGGTCAGACGGGGTGTGCCTACGATTGGCCAGAACCGGTCCAGGTACGACCTAACAAATCCCAAGACGTGCGGCCTCATCTACGCCGGTCTTGAGGGGGCGTGGCATGGGCGTGGCCTGTGTTCCCGCAAATCGTGCAGCCCATGAGGTCGAACGGGGCTATGCTTACGCACGTCGCAAACACGTACGTAGTTCAATACGACTCCATTACGTCTGACGTAACACTGGCCCCGTTACGCTAAGTCTGTCGGGAAGTGCAATAGACGTGGAAGAACGGGCGTTCTACGGCAGAAACTACTCGCGTCTTTACATAAATTGGCGATACGCCGGACTAGAGCAATATACGTGAATGTGTGACCCCACCATTAATGGTGGTAGTCGTGGTGATGGTAGTCGCCGAGGTAGTAGCAGTAGTGGTGGTAGTTGTGATAGTGGTGATGGTGTTAGCCGTGGTAGTAGTAGTAGCTGTGGTGGTAGTAGTAGCTGTGGTGGTAGTAGTAGTGGTGGTGGTAGACATAGTTGTGGTAGCTGTGGTGGTAGCCGTGGTCATAGCCATGGTGGAAATAGTAGTGGTGGTTATAGTGGTAACCATTTTGGTGGTGGTTATAATGGTATTGGCGGTAATTGTGGTGCCGCAGTGATATTAATATGGGTGGTAGTAGTAGTAGTGATGGTAGTCGTGGTAGTCGTGGTGGTGGTAGTCGTGGTGGTGGTAGTTGTGGTACCCGTGATAGTAATCGTGGTACCATGGTGGTAGTCGTAGTGTTGGTGGTCGTCTTTCGGTTGTTCCTCTTAGGGGGTCGCCACAGCGGATCACTCGCCCCCATATCACCCTGTCCCCTACATCTGCCTCCGTCACACCAACCACCCGCATGTCCTCCCTCACTGCATCCATCAACCTCCTCTTTGAGTTTTGCCTGGTAGCTCCATCCCAAGCATCCTTCTCCCAACATGCTCCACATCCCTCCTCTACACATGTCCAAATCACCTCAATCTCGCCTCTCTCGCTTTGTCCCCGAGCCATCGTACATGTGATGTCCCTCTAATATACTTATTTATAATTCTGTCCATCCTTGTCACTCCCAAAGAAAATCGCAGCATCTTCAACTCTGCTACCTCCAACTATGCCTCCCGTCTTTTTGCCAATGCCGCCGTCTCCATACCGTACACCTCTTAGACTTCTTAGACCTCTTAGACTTCTTCCACGATATCCTCAACCTCTACGATGAGAGTAAAGCTGTAGATATTATATACCTTGATTTTCAAAAGGCCTTTGACAAAGTTCCCCACAAACGTTTACTGCTAAAAATAAAAGCGCATGGAATACAAGACGGTTTGTTGAAATGGATAGAAAATTGGCTCAGCGACAGAAAGCAAAGAGTAGTCATAAATGGTAAGGCATCTAAATGGACCAATGTAAGTAGCGGGGTACCCCAGGGATCGGTACTAGGACCAATTCTCTTTCTAATTTACATCAACGACATAGATGAGGGTCTCACCTGTACAATCTCAAAATTTGCTGACGATACAAAAATTGCAAATAGCGTACTCTCAAAACATCAAGTTGACGATATGCAACACAATCTAGATAAATTGTCATATTGGGCCCAAATTTGGCAAATGAGTTTCAATGCGGATAAATGTAAAGTACTACATATCGGATACCTAAATGAGAAAGCAAACTATTCGATGAATGGCACTCAGCTTAAGAATGTAAACAGAGAAACCGATCTGGGAGTAACAATATCGAGTAACCTAAAACCGAGTCAACAATGTTCAGAAGTTGTTAAGAAGGCAAACAAAATAATTGGCTTTATAGGCAGATCATTTGAGCATAAATCCAAAGACGTAATCCTAACCCTTTACAATTCCTTAGTCCGCCCTCTTCTGGAATACTGCGTTCAATCTTGGTGCCCTTATTACCAAAAAGACATAAACAAGCTAGAACGAGTTCAACGTAGAGTTACCAAAATGATACCTAGCCTAAAGAACAAACCATACGAAGAGCGTCTTAGAAAATTAAATCTATTTCCTTTAACCCAGCGCAGATTAAGAGGTGACTTAATTCAAGTGTTCAAAATCATCAAAGGCATCGACAATATGAACTGTAGTAAGTACTTCACTATCGACCAATCTAATTACACGCGGGGAAACAGTTGCAAATTTATTGGTAAATCTTTTAACTCACACGAATCTAAGAATTTCTTCTTCAATCGAGTTGTCAACTTGTGGAATGGGCTTCCCCGAGACGTTATAGACTGCAGCACCGTTGATTCAATTAAATTCCGCCTAGACAAATATCTCATCAAACCCGCGACTGACTGCGTTTGTAAATGAATAACTTTATTTTATCCTCCCCTCAGTTTTTTTTTTTTTTTTTTTTTTTTTTTTTTTTTCTATATTCCAACTTACTTCCTCTCGGGCATAGGCTGAGAGCCTTAACATTCACCGCTTTACAATGAACAGTGAAGCCCGTGAGGTCTTGTTCCAGTCTAGGGAGTGAGACATGTGAAGCACGTAGAGCACAACGAGCACCTGCCATCTTGCCTTCACATGAGGCACGGTGCTCACTCATGACCCGAAACGACCCCATCTCTGAAGCCATCTCGTTCCCGTGCTTCACTGTCTCACCCACTACACTCGGACTCTCACACTTACACACACACTAACCCATATGTCCCCTACTAACTTCCTAGTCCTGCCACGTTAGTGGCAGGGCAGTAGTTCCCTTTCCAATGTTCCCTTACCCACTCTAAACCACTGTTTGGACACTTGATCCTCAGTGTTTTGGAGGACAAGCAGCCTAGAAGGGTCACTAGATCTGTTGTTGCTTGATTTCCTTTGTACTCCTTTGTACCATAGCTGGTCTCACTACCGTCTTGTATAATTTCCCGTTCACTCTTGCAGAAACCGTCTATAGCAGCTTACTCCAGCTGTCACCCTTCTCCACCCACTCCACCCGGCCTGCACCATAGTGTTGGTGGTGTGGTAGTAATAATAGCTGTGGTAGTAGTAATGGTAGCTGTGGTGGTGGTAGTTGTGGTACCCGTGGTGGTAGGTGTAGTGTTGGTAGTAATGGTAGTTGTAGTGGTAGCGGTGATGGCAGTAGTCGTAGTCGTTGTGGTGGTAGCGGTGTTGGCAGTAGTCGTGGTAGTTGGGGTGGTAGCACCAAAACCCACACATTCTGGAAGGAAGAAATAAAATCAATAGTAAAATAGTCAGAGTTCTAATAAATTAAACATTCATTAAGGGGAGATGGATACTTTTTTGGTCGATTTTTTTTCTTCATGTATTTAGTATTGTTTTAGTTTCCTCCCTAGACTTTAAACAAAAAAAACACAGGATCTCCCTTCAAGATACTTTATATTTGTACATTTTTCGGTAGAAAAATTTCCCGGCCAAAGGCGCGATTCCTCTTAAATTAAAGGCTCGCTTTCGCTCGCCAGGAAAAAAACTAACACCTAAATAACAAGAAAAAATCTTAATATTGACAAAGAAATGGTGGCAAAGGTCTTCAAATCACCAAACTAATAGGCCGAACTTCTCACAATCTGAAAACTAACGAGTAATGACCCATCTCCCCTTAGGAGTGTATAGCAATATATATAATGAAAAGTCTAGGGTCCCAACACATACCTCATAATTGGCCTATAAGGAAGTTGGAGCTGTAGACATCGCTAATTATTATGTTTTTTACACCAACCAACTTCACATCTAAACTCAATTAATGAAATCAACAAATACATGTGGCACTCCGAGGACTCGAACCCAGGATACTCACATCGAAATTCCGTGCATTATGCATTACGCTATCAAGACTAAGAATTATCACCTAAATTGCAGTTGTAGTGCTAATATAAATACACAAAACCCAATTCTACATATTTGTTATCCATTAGAACCCTACATTATTATTGTATTTCTGATTAATATCGATGTTTATGGCTCCAACTTCCTTATAGCCTGAAACTCGCAAGTGGCCAATTGTCGGTGGTAATCAACCATTTCAAGCTCCAATACGCGTTTCTGTTCTGTTTATGGCTATTAGACGATTTTATTCAGATTAGTAGCGGTATATGGAAGTCAGAGGGTTGATTGATATAGTATTTACACTTATAGGCCTAATACCCACAGATCCTTCCTAAGCTACATAAAATCGTCTAATGATAGCCAAAATAAACTGCTAAAATGCGTCAGAGCTTCAAGGGGTTAATATAGTTGTGTCGTATTCCTAGCCTGTTAATATGGTAAGCTGTTAACCCCTTCATTACCGGTGCCGTACTTTCAACTTTATTATGGCTACTATTAGACGATTTTATGCGGTTTAAAAATGGCCTCCAGCATCTAACAGGTTTGAACTATCTTATTTGACCCTTATTACTACCACAGATCATTCTTAACCCTCCGGGCCCGGGCTGGTACGCCGAAGGACGGTCGCCCATACTCGGGCGAAATGGCCGAAAAACGTCTAGGCCTAGGCTACCGTATTTTGGTTTATTTTAACTGCTAGAAATTTCCCACACATCTATAAACATAGTGTGGTTTTCAATCTGTAGACTGGCGTTGAGTAGAGCTCTGTAAGTCAACTGGTTCAGTTGTGATGACGATTTCAGTGGAGCGAATTTTTCCGCGATGTTGACAGTATCGGAGCTTTTCACACACTAATTTCGTCTTACGTCACAACAATAACATTGATCCGACGTCTCCTTCTTGTTTTCGGAGGTGCGGTGACGCAACGATCGGTTTTGTTTACATGCGTCGGACGCACAGCGTTCAGACCAAGCTGAATAGGCTTGAAAGCTTGCTGCCTATTAGCATGACACCCGGGCTCCTGCCCTTATTTTGTGGTGTCATGTTAATATGACACCCGGGTAGGAAGGGTTAAGCTGTACAAAATCGTCTAAATGAATCAAATGAAAACGACGTGGCCGGTAAAGAAGGGGTTAGTTTTTTTTTCCAGCTGATGGTAAATTGCTATCTCGCCATCCTGATTACTTGGCTAGTACCAAGGTTTTGTAGCGAAATATGTTGCTAACTAGGAAAACTTGGCAATGATATGACCCCGAGACATAGCAGTATCGTGTTTTTCCATTAAGAATCGAGAAATAAGATACTAAGGGATTCAATTTAACATCAGCTGAAAGAAAGAGACTATAGACTTCATATTTTCCATTAAGTATTGAGGGAGGGAAGGTGGAGGGATAGATGGGGTGGTGAGGGATGGTTGTAGTGGGAGGGAGGGAGGGATGCAGTGGAAGGGAGGGTGGGAGATGGATGTAGTGGGGAGGGTGGAAGGGATGAATACTGTGGGGAGGGAGGAAGGAAGGGGGTGAATGCAGTGGGGAGGGTGGGAGGAAAGGGTGAATACAGTGGGGAGGGAGGGAGGAAGGGATGAATACAGTGGGGAGGGAGGAAGCTAGGGGGTGAATGCAGTGGGGAGGGTGGGAGGTAGGGATGAATGCAGTGGGGAGGGAGGGAGGAAGGGGGTGTCCAGCTTGTGAGGAGGGTTGCTGTGGATTTGTCTGGGGATAATTTGAGTCGGTTTGTAGTGCACCAGTCATGTAGTGTGTTGAGATAGGGTTGAAGGAGATGTGTTGCTGTGTCTGAGTCTTGGTGTGTACATGTGTGGATGTGTGGGGCCAGGCTGCAGGATAGAATAACAAATGATGAGCTGAGGAGACGATTAGGTGTAAAGAGTATTAGCGAGGTGATGCGTATAAGTAGACTGGAACGATATGGACATGTGGAGAGAATGGATGAAAAAAATTGGGTGAAAAGATGCAGGTCTGTGATTGTGGAGGGAGCTGCACCAAGTGGTGGACCGAGGAAGACCTGGGATCGGACTATACGTGCTGATCTCAAATCCAGAAACTTGACAAGTGAAGCAGCCCTTAACAGGGTTGCCTGGAACGCCGCCATTAGGAGAAGAGACTGAAACTGCATGTATGTGTGGAGCACTCAGTCTTAAAATTTTATGTATGTATGTATGTATGTGAGTGTTATGTCATCTGCATAGGAAGCTATAATTATTTGGGGTGCGTGGAGTCAGGGTAGATCATGCATGTATAGATTGAAGGGTGCGGGCGACAAGACGGATCCTTGCGGGACGCCGTGTTTGAAGTTTCTGATGTCTGTTGTTGTGATTGCAGCAAATGATTGAGTTTGTTGCTGTTGGAAAGTGTAATGCTGTTTAGTGTTTTGTAAAGTTTTTTGGGGTCTGTTTTGTGATCAAGTGTTTGGAGGAAATTATTCCAATTTAGTTATCTAGTATTTTGTTGTTAATCCCAGGTCTCTCAGCACAGTGACCCTACCTTATGACTTGCTGTTCGGGAGAGACTTTTTGGCAAACCTAACCTAACAAACCTAAGTCAGCACAGCAACCCTAGCTTATGATCTGCTTTTTGGGAGATACTTTTTATGAAACCTAACCTCACCAAACCTCACTCTGATTTCGATCTTGGTTAACCTTTTCGATGTCGGAAAGGGCGTTTGGGGTGCCTTGCTTTGGTTTTAGGATAGGAGGTGGTTGGAACTGGAAGGGATGGGGGAATGGTGTTGGTAGAAGGATGGGCTTGGGGGTAGGAAGGGGTATTGAGGGGTAGGACCGTAGGGGGTTGGACGGTAGGGGATGGAGGAATGAGGGAAGGTATAGGTAGCGCCAACGAACTTGAGAATAATCTTGACCCCTTAACTTCTCATATCTCAAAATTAATTAAAGCAATCGAGCTGACATTTCTATAATTTGGGAAGAGCTCACCAGGAAATAGGTGTGGATATTTACAGCCAGTTTGCTCTAGGCCCTATTGAGTTATGAAAAGTTAAGGAGTCAAGATTATTGTCAAGTTCGTTGGCGCTACCTATAGTTCGGTCGTGGTGGAAGAAGAGGTTGGGGATAGGTGAGGAACGGGAAGGATAGGGTTGGAGGAGATAGGGGAAGGTTGAGTGGTACGGATGTGGAAGGAGAAAGTGGTGGTGGGAGAGGGGCAAATCCTGGAGGAGCTGAGAGAGCCCGAGTGGTAGGGGGAAGGGAGGTTAGATAGTTGGGGAAAATAGGAGGAGGCGTTGGAATAGGAAGGGGGCATTGTGGTTCTGGAATGGGAAGAGGGGGCTAGGGGGGGTAAGGTGGTAAGGGGGCCTGTTTGGGTGGTGGTAAAGGGTCAAGATTAGTGGTGGGGCATGCGACAATCATCAGGGTCAGCCAACATAATGAGGTTACTGTCGAGATGTTGGAAACGACGTACGTAACGGTTTCAGTAGGTGCGTGATTCCCCACAGTAATTGACCGTGACTTGATAGCAATTTGGAACGGTTATTATTTCAAAAGGGCCTTTAAACTGCGGTTTTAGCTTAGAGGGCACGGGAAGTTGAGCCACCATCACAAGGTCGCCGACGTGGTGAGGGCTGATTTTTGGGGTTTCGTCAGGTTGCAGCCTTGCAGGTCTTGTAGATATTGTAGTTGGCGTAATCGATTTCGCAGGTGGACGAGGGACTGGTTGAGGTCAGGTGAGGGCTCCAAAGGGACGGACAGGTGTCTCCGTGGCAAAAGTAAAGGAGGCTCCCCAAATATTCTTTCATGAGGGGTTATTCCATCTTCGCGAGGGCAAATGTTCATACCCCATTGCACTATGCGAACTTGACTTGGCCAGTCGATCTGTGGTGTTCATTTGTTGCAGCCTTGTCCGTATTTGATTGGCTATGGTCCTGTGGCTACGTTCACAGACTGAATTCCCTTGAGGCCAGTAGGGAGATGAATGACTGATTTTGTAGCCGAAGATCTGTGATATCTGGGTTCAGATGTGGCCTGTGAATTCTGGGGCTTTGTCGGAATGTATGCATGGCCTGTGGGAGACCAAAATACGGGAATACGTGTTGTAATAGTGATTCCGCGACTGCAAAGGCTGAGTGTTCCTTGGCTGGACATGCAAAGACATATTTGGAGTAATAATAATAATAATAGTTCTTAAAGCTAGCGCATGCTAAGCCAGCTAAGGATACCCCAATAAGGCCGATTAGGCATATTTCCATTGGGGTCCTGTACTACTACCCCCTCCCCTTGCTCATGAGGGACGGTAACGACACAGTGCTTGTGAAAAATCTTTAATGCGCTGAGCGTGGGCGCGATCCTGGGACCTTCTAGATGGAAGTCCAAGATGCTAGTCACTACACCAGCGAGCCGCTGTAAGTGTCTACGAAAGTGATTATGTATTTGTAGCCTTTAACTCCGTCCATGGGTCCCGTGACATCTAAGGCTAATAATTGCCATGGTTTGTAAGCAATTC
This sequence comes from Paralithodes platypus, assembly GCA_032716605.1. Lineage (NCBI taxonomy): Eukaryota > Metazoa > Arthropoda > Malacostraca > Decapoda > Lithodidae > Paralithodes > Paralithodes platypus. The sequence continues at coordinate 28,132,969 of CM064552.1, read as the reverse complement.
ATTTACCTGAAGGACCTGGTGTTCTGGTTTTGTCCTTGCCCAGAGCACAGGCATGGCAAGCTTCGGTGATGGATTTTGCTGTGACATAAGTCCTTGGGGTCCAGTATACCTCTTGAAAGGTTGCAAGAAGCTTTTTCTAGCCTAGATGGATTCCGTTATGGGAATGGAGAGACTGCATGATGTCTTGGGCAGTGCTAGGGTTTAGGACAATCTTGCCTTCTTTGGTGTATAAGGTGTCCCCTTTCCTGATGAGGTGATCGAAGATAATCTTTGGAATCCAGGCAGGTTTGTTCTTTTTCTGAAATGAATGTAGAAGATATTGCTGAGTTTGGTCGGGTGGGTCTTGCTGTTGAATGGCCCGTATAGCATCCTTGGGTGGTGTTTTCGGAATTGGTAGCCGGGGGAGTGCATTTGCATTTGTATGCAATTTTCCCGGGCGGTAGGCGATCCCAAAGTTGAACTCTTCAAGAGATTCTCGGCACCTGACAGTAAGGGCGTTTTTCGTGTCGGATTTGCGGAGCCATTGTAGGGCTTGGTGATCAGTTATGATGGTGACTTTGACTCCAGCAAGGTATGCTTTGAAGTGCTGGAGTGCCCAAATTATTCCTAAGCATTCCCGTTTAGTAACTGGGTAGTTGATCTCTGCTGGGTTTAAGGTACGGCTGGCACAAGCAATGATGTGTTCGCGGCCTTCTCGGGTTTGGGCTAGCACTGCTCGTATTCCAAATTGTGAGACGTCGGTGTAAAGACAGAAGGGTTTGGTATAATCGGGAAAGGAGACAACTGGGGCTGCCATGAGTAGGTCTTTTCAGGTTTGAAAGGCTTGTAGTCTGTGGGTGGTCCAAAGGAATGGTTCTTCTTTTCTGGTGAGGTCGTGAAGGGGTTTTGCAATGGTAGCAAAGTTTTTCACGAACCTTCGATAATAAGAAGCTAATCCCAAGAATGCTCGTACTCCATGACGTTGTTGGGAGGAGTGATGTTACTGATGGCCTGTAGCTTGGCTGGATCTGGAGAAATTCCGGCTTCAGAGACAACATGACCGAGGAATTTGACTTGTTTCTTTGCCATGGTGCATTTTGATGGTTTAAGTTTGACCTGAATGTTGGTTTGAAACAGGGGTGTGTGATGTCCCCGTGGTTGTTTACTGTATATATGGATGAGTCATGAAAGAAATACTATCAAGAGCAGTGGATGTTGGTGTATCGCTGAAAAGAGAGGGAATTGAGTGGAAGCTACCTATACTGCTGTTTGTGGATGATACAGTTCTGATGAGTGATAATGAATGGGAGTTGCAGGGTCTGGTAAATGAGTTTGGAACAGTGTGCGAAAAACGGAATTTGAAGGTAAATGCGGGGAAAAGCAAGGTTATGGTCTTCGAAAGGGGTGAAATCACAGAGTGTGAGGTGAAGCTGAACGGTCAGGCTATGGAGATCGTCAACTCTTTTAAGTATCTGGGCAGTGTGTTGAGTAAAGATGGGACTATGGATGAAGAAGTTCGGGAGAGGGTACAACAGGGGAAGAGGGTTGTAGGAACGCTAATAGCAGTAACAAGAAATAGGGTGGTCAGTATGGAAGTGAAGAAGTCCTTGCATGACAGTGTGTTAATCGGACTTACGGAAGCGAAGCATGGACGTTGGTTGAGAGACTCAGACCAAGAGTGAGAGCAGTGGAAATGAATTACTTAAGAAGTGCGTGCGGAGTTACATGGAGGGATAGACAGACTAATGAGGAAGTAAGAAGGAGGTGTGGTGTGGAGGTAGATGTGCTGGAAAGAGTGAAAAGGAACAACTTGAGATGGTTCGGCCATATGGAACGTATGGAAAGCGAGAGAATGACTAAGAGGGTGTACGAGAGCGAGGTGGAGGGACAGAGAGGGAGAGGTAGACCGAATGAGAGGTGGAAGGATGGAGTGAGGAAGTACATGAACGAAGGCGGTGCTGGTTGGGGGGAGGGGCGTCGATTGACTGGGGACAGAGGTGCATGGGGGCGGTTCGTTCGTGGCCAACCCTTCGGGGATCACGGAGTCAGGCAATAGATAGATAGATAGATAGAAGTTTTAGTTTGGCATCTCTGATTCTTGGAAAACTTGCGCGAGTCGATTCGTAGGTGTTATGCCCAAGTTTTTCCAAAGAAGATGATGTTGTCTAGGTAGGCGAGGCAAGTTTCCCAGGTAAGTCCTTGAAGTACAGACTCCATTAATCTGGAAAAGGTGGTGGGGCCATTACACAATCCGAATGGAAGAACTGTGAATTCGAATAGTCTGCCCTGGCTGGTGGAAAAAGCTGTTTTCTCTTGATGTTCTGGCACGACGGGGACTTATACTTTTTGTACTTTTTGTAGATGTTTAGGTGACAATCACCACGGTCAATCTGGGGATCCGCCGCTATTGAGCTCGTCCTGGAATCTTTACGACTCTGAATCTTACGATTCTATACAGGACTGTCCATATGCCATTTGTATCCCCTATAAACCAGAACCGGCGGCCCGCGGCAGGCATAAGGGCGGCCAGAGGCGGCTGAGTGCGGGCAACCTTCCTGCATCGGCCCGCTGCAGGGACTCTGGTGTGCAAGGAATAATCAAAGCGTTTTAAATGAATGCACAATTGGAATTTCAATTATTTTCTTCATTATAATTTCTTTAACTTCATTTTCGAACATGATTCTGAACTCAGAAAATGAGAATGTGCAAATTTTAAGACTTCTTTCTTGACAATTTTCTAAGTCTAGCAGGGTAGTGGTTAATTGGTATACAAACGGAATTACATGTTATTTATACCTAATATTTTCTTTTATTTACACTTTTAAGCACAATTATAAGCTCAGAATAATAAAATATACATTTTGTTTTACATATATATATATATTAACTGAGCAAAAGCAGTGGTGGACTATTCGTCTCTTTGTAGATATTCGGCTGTAAGATTTTTGAAAGATAAATAACTACTGTTATATTATTATTGAATATTGTATTTTAAATATATATATATATATGTGTATCTATATAATTTCGTGAGGAAAATGGGGATACCTGTGTCAATGTTCGGCTTGACGAAATCTCTTAACTGTTCGTAGGGTAGCAAAGCTGCCAGTGTGCCATTAAGTAAAATGTTTGTTCTATTATAAACCACAATTAATTATGATAATTATATTATTAATCTTTTTCCACAGTTGTGGATTATTAGTTTAATAATATATTGGCTGTTTTTTATATCGCAGCCATAAAATTAATTAACAAAAATCCCGATCCAACATTTTCAAACCTAAACAAAGTCATGACGTTATCAGTCTGGAATTTGTGCGCCAAAGGGAGTAGAGGCTTTGTGTTCTGTGCTTTTTCGTATTTGGTGGAAATTACAGGCAAGTTACTATTAGGCTAATGCTAATTTCATATTAGCATACATTAGGGCAACAGCCAATCACAGTTATTTGGTTGACAAGAGAAGAACAGAACAAGAACAATGGCAGAGGGGGGATCTTATTGGACAAGGCGGAGAAAGGTGAAAAAACGCGTAGCAGAACATTTGGATTACATTGCTAAGGCAAGCGAAGTTGATAATTCTGAGCCAACGGAATTTGAAAGGGAAGGTCAACCTGAAATTGAAAGTGATGAGCCGTTGGAATTTGGGGGTGACTCGGGTGAGCAAGCATAATTAGAAAGTGTAGAATCTTTAGAATTGGAAGGTGATTTGTTGTGTTCACAGATAGGCTTAGGATATAGGCCTAGGCCTAATATTGAAAATTCAGACAATGATAATTCAGGTTCTTCTAGTGGCGATGGTTCATATACCAGTAAGCCTATCCATGGCCTTAATGCTACTGGTAGTTCAGGGAATTTGGCATCAAAACTTGCAAATTGGGCAACAGATTTTCAAGTACCACAAAATGCTGTTAATAGTCTATTACAAATGTTACGTGTACATCACTCAGATCTTCCCAAAGACTCAAGAACACTGCTGAAGACTCCTCGTCATTGTGATGTAAAGGAAATTGCAGGAGGATCTTATTATTATTTTGGTGTTGAAATTCCTCTTGTGAAAAAGTTAACCCCTATAGTAAGTAGTTTGGTGAATGCTGATCAGATATTGCTTCAGTGTAATATAGACGGTATTCCTTTGTTCAAAAGCTCAAATATTCAATTTTGGCCCATATTAGGCCGAGGTGATCAGCCAGTAAAAAGTGAACCTTTTATTATTGGGCCATTTTGTGGTACCAAGAAACCATCAAGTATTAAAGATTATCTCAATGATTTTATTCATGAAATGAAGCAACTTAATGTAAATGGAATAGAAATTGAAGGGTGTGAAAAGAAGCTGAAAGTCCAAATTTCTGCGTTCATCTGTGATGCCCCTGCGAGAGCTTTCGTTAAACAGGTGAAAGGACATAATTCATACTATGGATGTGAGAGGTGTAGTCAAAAAGGTGAATGGTTAGGAAAAGTAACATTTCCATCTGTTATTGCAACACCTCGCAAGGATGAAACATATGATTCAAATATGGTTGATGATGATAATTATGTTAGATCACCTTTGGCAGACCTTGGAATTGGGATGGTAACACAATTTCCCTTAGAGTATATGCACCTTGTTTGCCTAGGTGTAGTACGGAAATTACTTGGGCTTTGGATAAGAGGACCTGTAAATTCTATGTGCAGAGTTGGAAACAGAATTGTACAGAAACTGTCGGAGGATTTGATAAAGTTTTGGAAGTTTTTGCCATCTGAGTTTATTAGAAAATGTAGATCACTTGACTTGGTGGATCGCTGGAAGGCAAAAGAGTTTCGGCAGTTTTTGCTATACAGTGGACCAGTCACCTTGAAAAATAAACTGGATCAACGTAAATATGAAAATTTCCTGGATTTATTTGTTGGAATCTATTGTCTGGCAAGTCCAATTTATCACCTGAGTCATTGTCATTACTGCGAGTTACTGAGGAAATTTGTCAATAACTTTGGGAGTATTTATGGGAAAGATATGCTTGTATATATTATTCACGGACTCTGTCATTTAGCTGATGATGTTGCAAAATTTGGTCCACTTGATAGCTTCTCTGCATTCCCGTTTGAAAATTATCTGGGAAAATGAAAGAAACTCATTCGCAAGCCAAGTCATCCATTACAGCAAGTAATTTACAGAATTCACGAAATAAATGATGTGCCAACTGTAGCTTTTGCAGAACTGAATAATTGTGAGGGTATTCCCAGGGAAGGGCATAATAAAGGGCCATTACCAGCTTCTTTTTATGATTACTCAGAGTTTGCCAAGGTAAATTATATGAAATTACAATTCTCTGTCAACTCAGGAGATAACTGTGTGAAAATGGGCTCAAAAGATGGACTTATAAGGAATATATTAACCAGAAAGAAAGGCAATGACATATTGATTTTATTTGAACCATTCACTAATGTGTTTGATTTTGTCTCAACCCCACTAAACTCTTCAGACTTAGGTATATACAAGGTATCAAGGCTTAGTGGCAAAATAGATACACTTCCACTCTCAGAAATATCTTGCAAATATGTAATGCTACCTTATAAAAATGAGAAATATGTTGTGATACCACTTATTCACCAGTTTAATGAATCAACATTGCAATAAGTTTATGGTAATTACTTAAGCTCAGTAGGTTACTATACTGGTATTTTATTCCATTACCGTCAACTGGGGTTAATTCGTTCTATTTTTTGGTATTTTTTTAGCATGTAAACTTGTTTTTAGCTCAACATATAAGATCTTAAGTATTGTATGTGAGGCTGGTCGACAGGGCTAGGGTAAGGAGGGGTGAATCCGCCGCGAAACTTGTTTTTTTAATAACAGCATCCAACTGAATCAGAATTTAGATTTTTTTTTTACATAACTTTAACATTCTCGCTTTCGTGCACACGCTCATATCATTTTAATTTGAAAAAAACAAAACATTAAGGTTTGTAATGGGTGGCGAAGACCATTACTCGCGCGGCGGATTCACCCCGCCCGCCGGGGTGAATCCGCCGCGGTTATATATTATCGATGATTTAATCCTGCCACGGCGATTTTACCCCCAATTAAGTAACAATTAAGATGTTTTATTATTAGATTGATATAATCCAAGTATTTTGGTATAATTATATAATTATATATTATATATTTATATAATTATAGAATTTAGAAAATTATATAATTATATACCGGTATATTTATGCCTGAATTTTTTTTTTTTTTTTTTTAGTTTCCACTTATAAATCACACACAACCATCTTGTAACGAAAAAAAAGTGTATTGGGAGATGTAAAGTCGCCGTCACGAAAATTTTTCAAGACCGCTTACATATTTTTCAGTTTGAAATATTATGGAAAAATATTTTCTTCGTTAAATAAATAACAACTACGCATTTTTGTGTTCTATCATCATCTACACGTACTATAAACATACCTAGAATCAATTCCATACGTATTTGGATTTATGACGAATTGTTTTAGACAAGTATCTTACGTCCTGCGCTGTATCGCTGTATCGCTTACGTGTATCGCTGAAAAGGGAGGGAATTGAGTGGAAGCTACCTATACTGCTGTTTGCGGATGATACAGTTCTGATGAGTGATAATGAATTGGAGTTGCAGGGTCTGGTAAATGAGTTTGGAACAGTGTGCGAAAAACGGAATTTGAAGGTAAATACGGGGAAGAGCAAGGTTATGGTCTTCGAAAGGGGTGAAATCACAGAGTGTGAGGTGAAGCTGAACGGTCAGGCTATGGAGATCGTCAACTCTTTTAAGTATCTGGGCAGTGTGTTGAGTAAAGATGGGACTATGGATGAAGAGGTGCGGGAGAGGGTACAACAGGGGAAGAGGGTTGTAGGAACGCTAAAAGCAGTAACAAGAAATAGGGTGGTCAGTATGGAAGTGAAGAAGTCCTTGCATGACAGTGTGGTAATCCCGACACTGACTTACGGAAGCGAAGCATGGACGTTGGTTGAGAGACTCAGACCAAGAGTGAGAGCAGTGGAAATTAATTACTTAAGGAGTGCGTGCGGAGTTACATGGAGGGATAGACAGACTAATGAGGAAGTAAGAAGGAGGTGTGGTGTGGAGGTAGATGTGCTGGAAAGTGTGAAAAGGAACAACTTGAGATGGTTCGGCCATATGGAACGTATGGAAAGCGAGAGAATGACTAAGAAGGTGTACGAGAGCGAGGTGGAGGGACAGAGGGGGAGAGGTAGACCGAATATGAGGTGGAAGGATGGAGTGAGGAACTACATGAACGAAGGCGGTGCTGGTTGGGGGGAGGGGCGTCGACTGACTGGGGACAGAGGTGCATGGGGGCGGTTCGTTCGTGGCCACCCCTTCGGGGATCACGGCGTCAGGCAATAGATAGATAGATCTTACGTCCGCGGCGATTCCACCCCCCGGCGGATTCACCCCACCTTACCCTATTCAGTTATAGCATTACAAATATTAAAATTAAGTAAAATTCTAGCAATGGCTCCTAATCAAATTCATCATTAAGTATTTTGGGAAGGATGTATATCTGGGCGTACAGTTGTCATGTTTACATCCGTCGTGGTTATGTTTCCATCTATTTTGACGGCTATTTTTTCTGTTTTTTTCTGGCAATTATATGATGATGACAATAAGTCACGTTTGGGTGAGGGTGGTAAAGCTCCCCCTCAAACTAATATTGTATCCCACGGCAGTCAAATTAGACGGGAATGTTATCTTAAGCATGCTGAGTAATGTAAACAAGGCGGGCGGTATATGTTGGCACTAATGACTTTCCTGCATCTACAGTACCGGTACTCATTATCACTTCTGCCAAAGAAAGTTTTCCAATGTTTTTAAACACTCTTGTTGTGTTTAATTGTTTTTTATTACTTTTTGCATTATAATTAAAGATCTTTAACCAGAATAATAATACATAAGTACAGTATTGCGAATAGCCTGGTGAAAGCAGATTTCTAATGTTAATTCATTAATTGTCATATATATGTACGGTATATATATATATATATATATACACAGTATATTATTATTTTTTTTTTTTGCGATAATGCCCGAATTCGCCTCAAGCTCGAATTTACCCTAGTTGACGCATTGACGGTACTGCAGGGTTGAAAGTTTTTATATTACCCTACCAGTATATACATAAGTATACTACAGTATATATAGATAGACACCGGTATTATCGGTATATATCAATTTTTTTTACAGTAATAGTACAATACAAGTCCACACAAAAGCGCAGTTACAGTCTTAAACTCTCCAGACAGCTCTATTGAGAGCTGTCTCACTTGTCAGGTTCTTTGATTTAAGATCAGCGCATAGAGTCTGATCCCATGTCTTTTCTGGTCTGCAAGTTCTTGAAGGTAGAGGGAGTTGCACCAGCTCCCTCTACCTTCAAGAAAGCTCCCTCTACCTTCAAGAACTTGCATCTCCTCACCCAGCTTAGTTTATTCATTCTCTCTCTACACGTGCCCAAGCCATCGAAGCCTGTTAGTGCGTATTTCGTCACTGATACTGTATTGTACTCTTCTCATATACTGTATATACCGGTATAGCCTATACCATATATTTTTGCTATAGCCTAACTATTGTCAATAATTCTTGAGGGAGGATTATTAATATTTTAAAAGGCATGTTCAATAATTATAGGAGGTATAATTGAACATGTGAAGGCATTAATGTAAGTAATTATGAAAGGATTGTATGCTTAAAGCAAATTTGGGTTCAATGTTATTTTAATACCACGAATTTTGTTGATATATTTGAAGATAAATAATGAATATATATGCTCTAAAGATCATAAGAAAATTTGTTTTAACCCTCAGTAAAACCTAATAAAAAAGTATGGTACTAAAATGTGTTTTTCATAACAAGGTTGTCAATACGGTACTTTCAGTCATGATAGCTCTAAAGATCATATGAAAATGTGTTAAACCCTCGGGAAAACCTAATATAAAAGTATGGTACTAAAATTTAATTATCGTAACAAGGTTGTCAATACGGTACTTTCCCGTTATCAATGTACAATCAAGCTGAAGATTGCAGAGTAAACACCATAGACTTCATCGACTTTTCTTTCACCTTCGTATAATCGACAGCCAATTTTTTTTTTTTTTTTTTTTATTAACCCTCCAGCCCCGGGGACTATAGCTTACGACTGTGCTCCGGTACCGGATGTTTTGACGATCTTTGGCCTATGTTAACTACTCTGTAAGTCAATGAATATGTCATGTAATGTTGTGAATACAAAATAATAATGTTCCACAAACCTTCCTCTGTCGAATGGCGTTGAGTAGAGGTCTCTAGCCCCTCTGGTTGCATAATGGTGAGCGCGGGAAGACGAGTGCTTTTCGGCGGCAAATTCTTCCCGCGTTCGGACGCGTCGCCCCGGCCATGGCTACGACGCACCTAGCCGCTCGTCGCGCCAAAGTATTTATCTCCCTTAGACGATTTTAGTGTTTGATATTGAGAATGTGATGTTTATTTGATATTTTCTAGTTATTTTGAGGCCAATTATATAAAATATGTTTATTAGGGTATCACTGTCACTGATATTGCTAATTTTCACTCGATACCGTACATTTTATTAGTAATTGAGGTAGCTTATTGTTGTATTAGGCACTGATTATTCGTTATCACAGGTGTTTATTATACTTTGGCCATCATATATTAGGTCTTGTGTCACTTTCACTTTGACAAATATGCTTTAGAGAGTGTCACTGTCACTGATAATGCTCATTTTTACTCGATACCGTACATTTTATTAGTAATTGAGGTAGGTTATTGTTGTATTAGGCACTGATTATTCGTTATCACAGGTGTTTATTATACTTTGGCCATCAAATATTAGGTCTTGTGTCACTTTCACTTTGACAAATATGCTTTAGAGAGTGTCATTGTCACTGATAATGCTCATTTTCACTCGATACCGTACATTTTATTAGTAATTGAGGTAGCTTATTGTTGTATTAGGCACTGATTATTCGTTATCACAGGTGTTTATTATACTTTGGCCATCAAATATTAGGTCTTGTGTCACTTTCACTTTGACAAATATGCTTTAGAGAGTGTCACTGTCACTGATAATGCTCATTTTCACTCGATACCGTACATTTTATTAGTAATTGAGGTAGGTTATTGTTGTATTAGGCACTGATTATTCGTTATCACAGGTGTTTATTATACTTTGGCCATCAAATATTAGGTCTTGTGTCACTTTCACTTTGACAAATATGCTTTAGAGAGTGTCACTGTCACTGATAATGCTCATTTTCACTCGATACCGTACATTTTATTAGTAATTGAGGTAGGTTATTGTTGTATTAGGCACTCATTATTCGTTATCACAGGTGTTTATTATACTTTGGCCATCAAATATTAGGTCTTGTGTCACTTTCACTTAGTTATATGATTTGTAAACGTTTTATATACAATTTATTGTGTCTTTTTTCACTGATTTATATATTTCTATAGGTTCTAATCATATGAATGTCACTTGGTATATACATATGTGTCACTTTCCCATATTATTATGGTGTAATTGTATTTGTATCAATGTTCTCATAATACATGACTTTTGTATTACAATACATTGGTTTTCTTCCACTTTTTGCCTATATATAATTATAGTGTACATATTGTCATTTTATTTGGCAATTTCAGTATGATTATTAGAACTCCAGCTTGGAGTGGTAATCAAAGAAGCAATCTACAGCACAGAGTGCCACCTTGCACTCCACACACTCCAGGGTTGACTTTTTACCTGACCTCGGCTTCACCCTGCTGTTGTAGCAGACATGGCACCGCTTCTGCTGTGTTCTTCCGGATTCATTCTGAGGCAGGGAACCAAGCCTGTGCCTAATCAAGTATTGAGCAGACTGCAAGCGGTCAATAACGGCGGGCCCAGGATGTGCCACTGCCCTCTGTGGCATAGCATACTTCTCCAGGAGCTCCGTCAACACCTGCTTTTGGAACCTCCGCAGGCTATTGAACTTCATGGGTGTGTTCACATTCCGAAGCTTGTATATGTTGTAGGCATTCAGAACTGACATGTCCACTATATGCAGAAAGAACTTTTTGTACCATCTGCACGAGGTACGCAGGCAGTCAATGAAGCCTATCTGCATGTCGGACTTGTCCACCAGCCTCATGTTGATGTTGTAGTCCAGGACAGCATCGGGCTTGGTCACCCTGGCCTGGGTGCGGCGATCCACCTTGCCAGTCTCCACCATTTCCCCCTTGTGGATGGTGGTCAGGAGGTTGACCTTCCGCTGGTCGTGCCAGTGGATAGCCAGAATGGGCCCCGACTTCTTCTTGAACACATCACCTTTTTTGTTCTTTGGAGGGAAAGGTGGCATGCCCTTCCTTTTCCCTCGTACTGTGCCTACAGTCCCCGTCTTGCGCTCATGCAGGTACTGTGAGAGAGTGGGGGACGTGTAATAATTGTCCGTGTAGAGGACGTGATTCTTATGAAAGTAGCGGTCCATCATGGCTTGCACCACTGCTCCGCCAAAGCCAATGAGGGGGTCCACAAGCAAGTCCCCTTCCTTCCCGCTGTAGACCAGGAAGTCCAGGACATAGCCAGTTTGGCAGTCGCACAGCACAAAGAATGTTATGCCAAAGCGATGTCTTTTTGAGGGGATGTACTGCCGGAAGCTGAGTTTTCCCCGGAACAGCACAAGAGACTCGTCAATGACGACCTTGCGGAAGGGCTTGAAGTAGGAGGTGAAGCGTTCTCGCATCATCTCATACAACGTCCTAATCTTCCACAGCTTGTCTGGGAGGTGGACGTCAAGGTTGGTGACAAGATGGAGCGCTGCGAGGATATCAAGGTACCGGTCGCGAGACATATATTTCCCGAAGGCAGGGGTGGATATCAGATAATTGGTGATCCAATAGTCAGGCAACCTATGCTTCTTGACATGAGGCATTAGCATGGTGAGTGCCAGGAACACCATGAACTCTTTATGAGTCACTGGGGTCCACTGCCTCATGTGGCCCTTGGTCACCTTTCCCAAAAAGTGGACCTGGAATTGGTGCTGCTTATTTGTCTCTTTGACAACATAGCCTACCACCTCCTCATCAAAGAAGGCCTCAAACAGTTCGTGTGGTGGAGCATTGGGGCCTGCAGGAAAATTGGGGGTAACGCCTGAACCCTCCAGTACCTCATCAAAAGCTGGCACATCAGGGTTGTATGCATCCTCATCAACTACGTCTTGCCACTGAAAAACGTAGAATGGGTCTTGTCTACGCTGACGAGGAGCTCCAGCTGGTGGCCCAGCACGCCCACGGCCAACTCGGGAGGCGCGCGCCCTAGGGCGGCGAGGGCGGCGGCCAGGGCGGTGGGCAGCACGACGGGCAGCACGACGCCGGGCCAAGCGGAGGGGTCGAGGGTCGTCGATGTCCATATAGTCATCGTCAGAGTGGTCATCTTGCCCTGACGGTGGACCTATGTAATCATGGCCAGAGTCTTGAGAGAGGTGCCCTTCATCATCAGTGGCCCCCACATAATCTGGCGGGGAACCAGTGATGCGTGGGCGGCGTGCGGGTGGGCGAGGTGGGGAAGGAGTGGCAGGTGAGGCTGTGTCCCCCCGAGGTCCCGGGCTCCTTGGCCTGCGACGAGTGACAGAAAGCAATGTTTCACTGTCACTAGGCCCAGGTATTGGTGATGCGAGCTCAAAGACTTCTTCAGGAAGACATGTTGAAGGCGGGAGAGGTGGGGAGGACCGTGGGGAAAGTTGCGGGGACGTATGGCTGGGGCCGGCCGGGGTGGACGCCGCGGGAGCCTCGAACAAAACTCTCTTACTTTTCTCAATTTTCTTGGTATATTTCCTACCTTTCCCCTTTTCGGCAGCAGTATGTCTCCTGTCGGGGGACCTAGGAGGCAAATAGGCCGAAAGTGTGGGGTCCTCAACCCTTGGCAATGGTGGGGGTGGTGGGGAAGAATGCGGGGCATCCGGGTCATCTTGGGTGGCGTGGGTAGATAAGGGAGACAATGGCGGACGAGAAGGGTCACCACGCTGACCCTCACTCACAGCCTCATCCTCACCAAGTAGTTTTGCTTGTTCCCTAGCTGCCACGGCCGCCTTCTCAAGTATTTTCTGCTTATACAAATGTAGCTTGAAAGGCGATTTACCTGGGGAAGGGCTTGGCGTCGTGTCACTTAAGCGAAATTTGGTGAGTGACCTTGAACTCTCCCACTCGCTCACTCTCTCAAGTTCACTGTCTTTAGGTAAACCAGCTTCCTCAACAACTGGTACATCACCTTCATCACTCTCATCACTGTCATGTTCTCTCGCAAATCCCAGGAATTGCTCTTCTTTATCACTCTCATGGCCATAATCACTCGACTTATAATTACTGGAGTCGTCACTGACTTCATCATCAACATTATGCTTGGCATCAGCTCGCTCATAAAGTCTCAATGTCGTCTCAATACCTCCGGGAGATAACACATTTAGGCGATGGCGTCGGGGTAAGGCGCGACGAACAAGCAAGGGCGTCGTAGGAAGCACGGTATCGGACACAGCGGAATCACTATTTGGCGTACTGTCCATGATGGCGTCGGGGTAGATACTGTTGCTGTGGCGTAGTTTACGCCTGGTGGCGCCACCTACCGTCCCACGATACCGAAAATGTACGCGCGGCATTCGAAAGCACGCATGCAAGCAATGGGCGTTCAAGAGCCCTTCCGGGTTGCGCGGGCCGAGGTTGTTATGGGCGTTCAAGAGCCCATCCGGGTTGGAGGGGTTAAGGGATTAGTACTCAACCAGCGGGGGTGTGGGGGCAGCAGCCCCCACCCATAATACTAGGTTTTGTTAGGTTAGGCTAATGTCTTTTCAAATCACTATCAGGGAGCGAGCGTGTCTCAACATCGATCGATAGGCCTAATGGGGAAAATAGGTTTTCCCGAGATTTCTAATTAATTACAAACACTATATATTGATGCAAATGACCAATTTTGTTTATAAAAAACACTCGGAAAACTTGTGGTATTTAAATAACATTTTTCCCAAATTTGTTAACTACAGTAGATACATACCGGTAGTAGCTAGTACAGTGCTGTATTTAGAGTGGTAATCTGAAACATTTTGTAGTTACCGGCATGTCTTATACCAGTACAGTGTTATATAAATATCCTGTTCCTGTATTCTATCCATTCTTTAACCACTTCATGATTTATTGTTACCATGAATTAAAGAACCTGACAAGTGAGACAGCTCTCAATAGAGCTGTCTGGAGCGCCGCTATTAGAGCCTAAGACTCGGACCGCGTTCTCATGTGGATGATGTGGACCACTCAGTCTATAAAGTCTTCTATTGCCTGACGCCGCGATCCCCGAAGGGGTGGCCACGAACGAACCGCCCCCATGCACCTCTGTCCCCAGTCAGTCGACGCCCCTCCCCCCAACCAGCACCGCCTTCGTTCATGTAGTTCCTCACTCCATCCTTCCACCTCATATTCGGTCTACCTCTCCCCCTCTGTCCCTCCACCTCGCTCTCGTACACCCTCTTAGTCATTCTCTCACTTTCCATACGTTCCATATGGCCGAACCATCTCAAGTTGTTCCTTTTCACACTTTCCAGCACATCTACCTCCACACCACACCTCCTTCTTACTTCCTCATTAGTCTGTCTAAAGTCTTAAGTATGTATATATGTATCTAATATATGTTTTGTAACTGTTATAGCTGCGCTGTTTGTCTCCAGACTGTGCCGTGAACATGTTCTGTATCGTTGAGTTCCCCAAAACCAATGACATAGCTGTAATCCCATCATCGTGGCTGGTTGGAGATGAAGAAGCTGTTTGGCCACCATATAGATTTCCCAACCGAATAACTTCAGCTGTAAAGTCAAGAGAAATTCCCAAAGATCATTGGGAAAATGTTACCGTAAGAATACTGTACAACTCAGAAAGTTACTCAAAGGCACGAAAGAAGATGCCACAGGCTGTAAACGAGTCTGACCTGCAGACAATGGATTCAGATTCAGATGAGGAAGCAGTTCGACACTCAAAAAGGACAAAAAGGTATTTTTTTGTTACTGTATATCATTATTTCCTTTGTGCTGTATAATATAGTTTGTCAAGGCTCTGTTTTACCAATTGTCAATATATTTATGCTTGTAATCAGTGTGTTTGACTTTTAAACCAACAAACCAAATGGAACCTGAATTGAGTGCATGATGTAGAATATAATTGTTTGCAAAATAACTAGGCCTATATATGTCAGGTGGTGAATATGAAACCATGGACAACTGTTTTGCTTAGACCTATAGTTGATAATTTCACCTTGCTGTGCCGGTGGCGACATTTCCATTATATTATGGTAACTTTTATGATTTTTATTCAGCTTAGGAAGGACGCTATCAATTAAAAGGGTAGAGACTATCTTATTTAATCCTTTTAGGATGTACCGTACCGTATATCTTTTAGGATGTACCGTACCGTATATCTTTTAGGATGTACCGTACCGTATATCTTTTAGGATGTACCGTACCGTATATCTTTCCTAAGCTTCATAAAATTGTCTAAATGTAGCTGAAATCAAATACAAGAGACGTCACCGGTACTGTAAGGGTTGAACGGTGATCGTTTTATTTCTTAAGTGCATTTGCACCATTCTGCTGTTTGCTTAATGCATCATTGTGTGGTATATGTACAGTAGGCTAAATCAGTCCTGCAACAAGATAGTAAAGTTCCGTATATGGTTATTTTGACATCCCTGCCTTGTTACCCATCCAGTCATAGCTTCTTGGGCTGCTTAGAACTTGCCAACACTTCCAAAAGTGCAGATTTTGGAGGTACTGTACCTTACATCAATGTCACACATTCTAGCATGTAATCAATTGACCAAACTGGCTAATTTGTTGGCAGCTAGCTTATGTGGCTCAATGGTGTAGCTTATGGTGGCTTATTCTGTCCTGATTAAGACTATGCATATGGTGAAAGGTGCATGTGGAATGTATATGTAGCCTACAGTAGCTATTAAATACCTTTGGAGTGACTTTGTAAGTGTAGTCTGTAACATACTTCACTCAAGGCTGAAGATAATGATGTACAGTGTATATGCAATTATTACCCTACCTTTGTATATTGATTGCATTTCTTGCAATAAATATTGAACTATATTAATGCTTCAGTTTACATTTGCTTGCTTCTTTTGGTTATGGAATAATTTATCTTGATATGGTACAATAATATTTGTTGGTAACTTCAGTCCAAGTCCTTTAATCCAGAAATTCCAATTGTCTGAACTTTTGAATGCCAGAATTAGTTCCCCAAAAATGATAAAAGTATAAATTATAGCTTTAATGGTTGTGCACTAGGTTATTAGTGTTAAATCATACATACCGTAGTTGCGAGCTCTTCATTTTGATTTCCACTACATGGTTTCCCAACTTCCACGGTGTTTGGTGCCTTAAAGGTCAGATTAGGCTAAAGGACTTTGACTGTTAATTTGTTAGTGGGCTACTCAGACCTTGTAGATATACTGTAGATCTATAGCTGAGAATTAAAGAACGGTAGAATATCGATGTGTAGTTGAATGCTGTACTACTTGTAACTATATTGATTTCATTATATTTTTATGTATTACACCAGATCTCCCATAAAATACACCGATGATGAGCGTGCTGCTAAGTATCCCAGACCGAGTGCTCCAATGAGACTGCTTGACACAGCCTCAGACACTGACTCTGATAATGGGGTGCGACGTGTGACGATAAAGCCTGTGCCCCCTAAACCTCCCCAAGCCAGTATACCTGTAATTAAAAAAACATCTACTTCTTGCTCTGAAAATGGTAATATGATTATTTGTATTAAGTTAAAAAATATATCCTAATGTTTCATGTATGAATATCGTATCCATTCGTTATCATTTCTGATAAGATGCTGACATAAATGCCTCCAGGCTACTTTGTCCAGACAAGCTTCTTTGGTCTGTATCAAATTTTCAACTATGTGCAGTTTACCACAGAGTATTGTTCCACTCTTGTCTCTAAGATACCCCACTCCCTATACAAATGAATTCTACGAGGAGTGCAAACTAATTTAAAAAAAAAACATTATACGGTATCTATAATTATCTAGATTAACTCCCTCAGACATATATGACGCGATCGCATCATATGGGAGAGTGAACCAAAAACTCATATGACGCGATTGCGTCATATGGACTTATCTCCATGCCTCTATAATAAGTTATATGACGCACTAGCGTCATATGGAGCTCAGTAAGTCCGATAAGTTACCTTACGATAAAACCGTTGGTGGCAACCTCATCCACCTCCGATAATTCTAACGGCCGCAGTGTTATTGTGAGTGTAGTGCGGGGCAGTGGCAATGATCCCGGGGCTCCCGCCTCCTCGGACTTATTGGAACATAATATGTCTGAAGGAGTTAATTTATTTGTTTACAATATACAGTAGATGTTCACTTAAAATTGTGTTACACAGCGTGTAACAGCTAACCCCCATTGATTTCAACACAATATCTAACTTACATTTACAGTACCAATAAATTAAAGAGATAACAACACAATCAATACCATCTTAAGTGAATAACAATTATAAAAGATACAAAGGGTTAAGTAACAAACGTGAATTTATATTTTTGTATAGCCTATGTTCTGGCCAGGAACAACGAAATTAAACAATCAATAATTATAAATAACTATTTCTAGTATGTTAATGAGCTAGTTTCATCATAGCTGAGTCAGACCAACTGACAAAGTTGTGTGCTGGAATAAGATTGTTGTTGTTTTTACGTTCTCACAGCATATTTGCAAAGTTACAAATGAGAGAGCAAAAGTGGACATTTCCGATCGAACTTTGAAACAGAAAACTACTATGCAACAGCTTTCCAGTTGGCTTAGCCACCATTCTGAGAAACAAATTCAGGCAATAATTCTGGTATTGTATGTACACAGGTATTGTAATTATATTTTTTATTGCAGACAATGCCAGGGATACAAGGATAATGATGGTGATGGAGGAAATACGTAGCCAAGGGGCCGTTATGAATGCAAAATTGACCAAATTACTGCAGATCCAGGCAGTACAACAGGAAGACGAAAGTGAACCTGTGGGAGTCCATTTTCCACTGAAAGAACTGTCTGAGTTAACTGACCTAGAATTGAAACTTCAGGACCCAGAACAAGAGAAGAAGATTGTAAGTTTTATATTGTAGCACTTGTAATACTATACATTATTCGTGGAAAAGTGAAAGTTTAGTGTAGAGTACTTTTGTTTTATGAAAAATAAAGGATAACATATTTACCATAGGTATTTGCCGACCCCATCAACCATCACTCTATGGCACAGATAGCCCTTGGAGGTTGGGACTGGGTGTACTATCTACAGAATTTACTCATTTACTCCCACACTACATACATACATACACTTTTAAGACCGAGTGCTCCACACATACGTGCAGTTTCAGTCTCTTGTCCTAATGGCGTAGGGATGTGGTGGCCTCACTGCCCGCCACTTCTGTGGTGCAGTCATCTCTTGGACCATTGGTCCTGTGCTAGGTTGTTGTTGTTGTTGTTGTTGTTGTTGTTGTTGTTGTTCCCCAAGCTGCCTGGCCGAACAGCCCCAAGGCCCCGAGCAATTCCAAGGCCATAACCGAGTGCCACCACAGAACCCTCCCCGCCGACCACAATAAAGCCTGGGTGACCGAAGCCACTCCATGGCGGGGGGCTGAGGAGGGTGCGGAAACGCCCGGGAAACCAAAGCCCCACCCAGGGCCCTGTGCCCCTCAGCAATTATGAAGAGATAGTTGAGGGGCAAGGGAAAAATGTGACGCTTTGGCTTCCAATCTTGGTAGATTGGGAGGTCAATCCACGGAAGAGACACCGTCACTTGAGATCTAGAAAATATATAAGTTAAAGGAAAAGTCAGAGTAAGCTATGGATATGGCAGAGATTGCTCAGCTCTCACTCTGATAGACCAGCCCATCACCACTCCTGTGCTAGAGTCGGCCACTCCCAGCAATGGGGTATGTGCCTGAGTATATACATACGTAACACATATACATACATACAACTTTTAATGACCCATATGGTACTCAAAGATACTCTGGTTTTGTATTAATATATATTTAAAGTGTTGTTATTATTTTGGGATAAATATTTTCTCTTAGAAACGAGATTATCAGGCACAAGACTTTATAGTTGATGGTAAGAGTATAGTATATTTTATTTGTTTCAGATATTAAACCTGTGTGTATTGGAGGCTCATCTCTCCAAGACACCGTACGACGAATACTTCGCCACATCATGATCAACCCCTTAGCCTTGAAGTACAACTGGTCTGGAAAAGGCATGAAGGAAGGTTTCAAGATCTTGAAACTCAAGGATACCATCATTAGTAAGTAAAGCAATTGTGCTGTTTTTGTTGATAAATAAGTGTTATTGGTATAGTATCTTCTATATTTGAGCAAAGGATAAATTAATATAAAGAAACATTGATAGTAGTTCCCTGAACTTTGGCTATCCACATCTAACTGTCACATTTGAGCTAGCCTCAGCATCCCCAAGAAGTAACAATTGTTCTATTCATTCCATGTTATTATCCCCATATTCTATACCCCCTCTAGTTTTCTATCACTTCCTGGTTAAACTATCACTTCCTGATCTCTGTATCAAACTGTATTGTATATTACATTGAAAATGTCCACGATCTTACATCCTGATGACACTAGTCCTATTAAGCACTCATCTGTTGGAGATAATAAAATTCACCACTACCCCTTCCAAGCCAAGAGGCTCCTCCGATTACATCCAATGGCTGTCACTTGCAAACCCAAATACCGTAGCTTCCAGTATGAGTGATAATTGTGTATGTTGTCCAGGGTGATTATGTTAAGTAAGGTAATTGGTTTGTGCCTACTTACATGATACTGTACTTTGTTCACAGAGAGTGTCCGCAAGCAACACGAGTACAAGAATGCGACAGCAGCCTCAGTAGAAAAAGTAATACGGGAATGGCTGCGAACAGCTCGAGACAGGGATGGAGGACGGAGAAGAAGAGAAGAATTGATAGCTCAAGGTGTTGAATAATTAATTTAAGTTGATATGCTAACGTATGTGCAGAGAAGAATTTATGACTACCTCATTGCTTCTAACTGGAAGAATTTAGTGTTCATCATCATGTTCCTGAGATCTTGCTCCCTCCTGGGAACCTTATTTTTTTTTTCTTGCACTATTTTTAAAGTAAGTTTCTAAGTTTTAAAATAATAATACTTTTGTTATATTTACTATGAAAGGCTTAACCTTCAAATATATAATTGAATAGCTTGTGTACTGGGTAATTTATTAGCATTATGTAGTTTAGCTTGTTATGTAGATGTGCTTCCCTCAGCATTAACAACATACACAGGGATATCTACATAGTGGTAAACAAATACTCAAAAACTTTACCTCCAAAATTTGTATCACCCTGTTTCTACCAACTTGGAGCATAAAGAGAGATACAGTAATTACTCTATACGTGATAATGAAATTTGGAAGTTATACAAATAAATTTTAATTTTGTAAACTTTACACCAGACTTGTTTGATACCAATTACAGTACAGTATGCAAAATAAATCTTGGTAATTGTTATATATTTGTTATGGTAATGCTTAACTTTCACTTATCTGTCCAAGTTGGATGAAACATTTTATTAAGAGTATTATGTTAGTTCTTAGCATGTATTCACACTACCGATAAGACTGGTACATTTTGAAATTGCCTCTATAATTTCCCCTCAATGGAAGGCTAGGCCTACTTGGCAATTTGACCAGGGGAACATTTTAGACGTTTTTGTTAGTTCTCTGTGTTATTTTAAGTGCCTTCCAATTTTTTCTTTCTGACTTTTCAATATATATACAGTATATATTTATGAACAAATTATCTTTATTTTTTGTATTTTAATGGTAGGCAGAATCTAGCAGAGTGAGGGTTGGTGTCCTCTATTCCCCATAACCACATCCGACTACCTTTCTCAGCATTCTTGTCTCTATCTTTTTTATTATTTTTTTC
The DNA here is from genome assembly GCA_032716605.1 of Paralithodes platypus. NCBI lineage: Eukaryota > Metazoa > Arthropoda > Malacostraca > Decapoda > Lithodidae > Paralithodes > Paralithodes platypus. The sequence goes on along the minus strand of CM064552.1, from coordinate 28,111,977 downwards.
CGAGAGTGGTGTCCTATCGAGAGTGGGTTTAGCATCCTCTACCCAACCTTAGACATTTGTGTCCGTCTCTTACTTTACTTCTTTTCCTTCTAGGTGCGAGATCGCCCGATTGAGTGGGCTGCGGACGGTGGGGGCATTGGCCCTGGGGTGCAAGCCCATGGGCTGATGATCCCCTCCCCTGCTGCCCTCTCAGAGACATCTCATCTCGATCACCATGGCCCCTTTGTGGGCCTGAGCATCTGGATGGCTTTTGTCTACCGGACTCAGGATTGCTCGGTCTGACAGTCAGGGAAACTACAACAACAACAACCCTGTCATAGGCTTTCTCCAAGTCTGTAATTGCATCATACAACTTCTGTCCTTTCTCTAGATATTTTTCCACAACACATCTTAAGGTACAGATATGGTTTACACATCCTCTTCCCGTCCTGAACCCACCTTGCTTTTCTCCTATCCTTCTCTCCATTATGGCTCTCACTTTCTCTATCCCTATCCTGCAATACACTTTCCCAACTATGCTCATCCAGTTGTCCTTTGGGCGGCATATATCTAAACTTCTAAAGTCACTCTGTCGGGCCAGCTTAGTTGGCCTGGCTAGGTTGTTGGCTCCTGACCCGATTTGTCTTTTCGACTGCTAGTGAGGTCGAACGGACTCGATTCCCCTCAGTATTGCCTTTATTTTATTTTATTTTTGTCTTTGCATCTCGCTGTGATAACTATTTCCTCAGTCCTGATAGCGTAATGCGTAAGTGCGCGGAATTTTGATGCGAGTATCCTAGGTTCGAGTCCTTGGAGTGCCACATGTATTAGTTGATTTCATTAATTGAGTTTAGATGTGAAGCTGGTTGGTGAAAAAAACATATTACATCTTCGCCCTTGATCACTTCTTCTTAGTTGGTGATGCAGTGTACAGTTCTTGCCTCATCCTTCGGCCCTGCCCTATAAGAGTTCTGCTGTGGAACTCGTCTGGTTTGGCTGAACTGATGACATATGGCGTGAAATGTCTGCCTGTCTTCACCTTCATAGATTTGTTCACCTCCTGCCCTACCCTATATATCTCGTCTTGATTTGTTATCCATATTATAATCCTTCAGGCCAGCCCTATGAGAGTTCTTTTGGGAACTTGGGTGTCTGGTTAAAGTGATATATTAACTACAACAAAAGTCGTGGGATTTAGGTAGGTCATAATTATGATTTACAAAGTCAGATATATTAATTAGATTTTCCGAAAAAATAAAAATGTGTTTAATCTATCAAATAATTACACCATGCTTCTAGTTTCATTGCATTGTAGTGCGTTGTACTTAACAATTTAGTTTTTAGTCTCCTAACTGAAAATGTAATATAAATTGCAAAATGTTTAACTACTTCTACATTACGAGTTACTATAGGACCTATTGGACTATACAGGTATACAAATATCTTCAGAAAGATTATCTAAAACTATTTTAATTCCAAATAATTGATCCAATAGGTTTATCAAAAGAGTAAACAATTAATTGATTGAAACTTTAGGCCTATATTCATCTAGTAATTTGGACTTAATATTTTTAGAATTAATGACACCATTATTATTGATTTTGTCTACAATTGTAGAAGGCAAAAACAATGTTTTTATATTTAACTTAAATAAATTTACTCTTGTTTGCAAGAATATTCTTTATTAAAGGTGAAAAAAATGTCTTTAGTAAGCTTTCAAGTGAATATTTTAGCTAATTTATTCCAAAATTATGGTACAGTATACATAATGCAAATGAAAAATTATATTAGTATTGTACAGTATCTTATTTTATAGAAATATGTATGAATATGGTGCTAGATTATGTTACAATATTTTGTTTGAATAAAGGAATATATAATAGATATATAATTACCAAGTGTATGAATTTATTTCCTCAATCTTATATTAAAACATATAGGTAATAATTGGGTAGCTGACCTTCAAAGGAACTGAACCAAGTCTTTCCTAATTTATCCCATGGATATTTTTGTCTGCCTTATGGGGTGCAAGAACCTGGGAGCGGCTTTGGTCGTCCGGGCATTCATGTAGATCCCTGGCTCCTCATGGGGGTCCATGGTCGGAATCGGGGGGGGGGGGGGGGTCTGTAGAGGTGCCCGTTTCCAGCAGTGGCCTTCCTCATGAACGCAGTACTATTTGGCCAAGCAGTATATGGAACAAAAACTATAATATCTAACAACAAAATCCCCCCCCCCCCCCCCCCTTCCGTAGCATCGACGGGTAATAGTGGGTATTACTGCGGTGGCCCGCTGCCAGCGGCCCACCAGTATAACGTATGAGCAGACCAGTTGGCGGGCCGCCAGCGGCTGCCCTCATTGGGCCGCCGGTTTGACGTGCATTTGGCCTGCGATGGCCCGCTGCCTTCGTGTTTATAGGGTCGGCACTAGCTCAGAGAAGAGTGTTGAGAGGGGAGAAGGGGTGTTGGAGAGAGAGGAAGGTGTTGGAGTGGCTTTGTTATGTGTGTTTAGTCTGTATAGGTCGTCAGGATGTCTCCTGACTGGGTGCAAGCATGTGAAACATGCTAGGATCGACGTACTACCACACCCACTAAATGTCCGCCGTGGCAGGGATTCGATCCCGGGTCTTGCAAATTCACTTGCCAATATCCTGCTTGCACGTCGAGGGTTAAACCATTTGGCTCCTAGCAGTGTGAGGGAGTGGGGTGGCATCCTTGACGGTGACGTCATTTAACTGCCTAATTTGCATAGGACTGGTGGTGACGTGGTTGTAGAGGGAGGCCATGTGGTTGTCTGTAAGGTTGGAATAGCTTCCCCTATCGGCCTCGTTTTCTATGGTGCCTTCTCCACTCTGGTTTTCTTTGTCTTTTGTCTTGTTGCTATTGCTTGTCTTTATCCTGGTTGGTTGGTCTTGCAGGTTGGTTGTTAGTGTCAATTAATTGGTTTCTTCTTCCAATTTATTCTCCTCTGGCATCTCACCCATAAATGTCGATGTTAAGGGGAGACTGGCCGTAGGTTTGGTTTATTAATTCATGTATTCATATATGTTTTTAGTTTCCTCCCTAAACCTCCATCAAGCTTAGAAAAACACTCCCTAGACCCCCCCCCCCCCCTTCAAGATAAATGTGCAAATTTTTCGGTAGACAAATTTCCCGGCCGAAGGCCGGTTCCTCTTAAAATTGCAGGCTCACTATCGCTCGCCAGGAAAGAATCGACACCTAAATTGCACGAAAGGTCTTAAAATTGACAACGAAATGGGATGAAAGGTGTTAAAATCACCAAACTAATGGGCCGAACGTCTTATACTCTCAAAACTAGTGGGGCTAAACATTAAGGAGAAGGGGGTCCAGAAAACCGGTCTGCCTCCCCTTAACACCTGTCGTGCCATGTGTTTAACATTTGTCGATTTTTTCCTGGCAAGCGATCGCAAGCCTGCAATTTAGGAGGAACCTGCCTTTGTCCGGGAAACTTTTCTGCCAAAAAATGTACACATTTATTATTATGTCTTGGGGGGACACTTTTAAAAGCTTGATTGAGGTCTAGGGAGCAAATTAAAAATCTCTTAAAATGGAGTACTACATAAGAAAATATACTGTTAATACAATTCTACTAATTTGCCTTCCATATATAAAATCATGAAGTGTGTACCAAGTCCATGTGGGCAACTGTACATTGAATATTATTTGACTCTCGGGGAAATTTCACTTCATCTGTTTTATGGAGGGGGTGATATCGATGCTAGAGTTTCAATTTAAAAAAGTCAATATCCCTGCATCACAAGTCCTATATGTAGCTATCAACACCTTACAAATACATCATTTAAAATAGACTATGTGCTGTGAACGTCCTAAGCCTGAAGGTAATGAGGAAGTTGATTAATGAACTATAATCAAATTCGAACTGGACTCGTGGATCGGGGGGGGGGGGGGGGGAGGACCAGCTTGAATGTGACGTCATTATTCAGTGCTGATATTCGACTGGTAGAAGGAGGACGTGTCTGCGATGGCTCTTCGCATTTTACCATCTTTAAGGTGTGTATGGGGATTTTGCGTGTATATATGGGTGTGTTTTTAAATTCTATTAATGTTCAGGCAGCCATACATATAATTCATAAGGGTAATATAAGAAAATTGTGAACTTATGACTGATTGAGCCGGTTCCTGCATGTCGTCTCGTCTGCATATACAACTAGTAATTACGCTAAAATTGTTGACCTCCTAGACATTTAGATAATAACAAACTATTCGGTGTGTGTGTACATTGCGTTGGTGAGGTGTGTGAATATAGAGGAGGTCATTAACTCGTAATTTTTAAGGTGCAAACTAGCGAACGAGGTGACATCGCTGTTGGCCCCCTCTCCCCACCCTCTCTCCCTCCCTCTTTCTTGCCAATTCCTCCCCCCCCCCCCCCTTTCTTGACAATACCTCCCCCCCCCCTCTCAATCCTCTCCTTTCCTCCTCCTCTCCTCTCTCTCTTCTCCTCTTGCCCCTCCTATCCTCCTCTCTTCACTTCATTCTCTCTCTTCTGAACCCCCCTCTCTTCTCCTCCTTCTCTCACCCAGCCTTCCACACCCACTCTACTGCCCCCCACCCCCACCATTTTTCCTCCCCTCCCCACACCCCCTCTCGTTTTCAAATAAGGATTTTTTGTATATATTCAGTATACGAATTATAGATACATTGTTATTGGCTTGGATCTTTCTTGTTCTTCTTTTACGGTGATTTAGATGCTGCCTTAACACGTGATCCTGCCTGCTCCCCCCCCCCCCCCCTCTCTCTCTTTCTCTCTTACACTTACTCTCGCGCTCCCCCCCCCCCCTCTCTCTCTCTCTCACTCATTTTCTCTCTCTCTCTCTCTAGAATGATCTCTCCACTGATCTATTTCAGACAGTAGTCAACAGGCGTAACTAGAACAAATCCCAAGGGAATGGAAAAGCGACACCAGGTATCCCTATCAAAAACAGATTTGCTGTTCTCGCCGAAAACAATGAACACGAGGTAACTGACCACGTGAATGGGAATGGGAATGGAAAAGCGACACCAGGTAACCCTATCAAAAACAGATTTGCACACGAGGTAACTGACCACGTGAAAGCAAGCTCGAAAGGCAAGAAAATTCCTGACAGGAAAACAACGGAACCATCAAATCACGGAGTCAGTGGGAAGGAGAAACTCACCCTAGTCTATGGTAACAGTCTCATGCGAGGTCAAGGAGCTGCCTTTGCCACCAAGAACAGAGGAAAAAGGTCAGTAATGGTCATTCCAGGCGGTAAAGTCGAACATATCTTGAAGGACATAACTAACTCCGCCATACCAGAGGGCACCTGTGTAGTCGTCAATGTTGGCTCAAATGACTGCTTTGACGGAGGTAAGGCCCCAATCAAGACCATAGAAAAAGATTTCGAGAACCTAATTAAAGTCATGAAAAGGAAGACCACGAAATGTGAGGTAAGCGGCGTCATACCCCGGATTAAAACAAGCTCATACGGACAAAATAGAGCCATAGAAATTAACAACGCAGTCAAGGTCATGTGCGAACAAGAGAAGGTACTGTATGTGGACAATTGGACCACCTTTGTAGGGAACTCGTCCCTGTACAGCGGAGATGGCATTCATTTATCAGAAAAAGGCGTTCAGCACATGAGTGACACCCTAAATCAAGCAACCTACATTGCCCATGAAAACAACGCCAGTCAGGACCAAGCGATAACTATGCTAATAGACTCCTCTGAGTATTGACATCGCTACCCCCGGAAAAGCCCTCCCACAACCCCACCCAATCAAACTCCACCCGCACAGTTAAGAGAAATAAATAACCCCGCCCAACCCTTCCAAGTCCATCACAACCATTTAAACGAAACCGTCAACCCCAATGGCCCACAAGTTGCGAAAATTTACCTACCTGAACCACAAAACAAACTAAACAACCCCACCCAACCCCATCCAAGCCAACCCAACAAACTGAATGAATTTGACAACCCGCCGCGGCTTCAAGTCACAACCCCAAACCCATCCCCACCAATAAGAAAAACAAATCCAGCGCATGCTGAGAGAAATGATATAAAAATGATATCCATAAATGCCTGCTCAATAAGAAACAAAATAGACGAACTCAAATGTCTGTTATTAAATGAGAAAGTTGACGTTATTTGTATAACGGAAACACATCTGAACCTTAAAAATAAAAATCTACTTCATGAATATCACATAGAGCCATATAATTTTGTTCATAAAGACCGTAACAATGGAAAACAAAGAGGGGGGTAGCAATGTACGTTGCAACCTACTTAAACCCAGTTGAGGTGACTCTCCCCGAAAGTAATGCAGAAATAGTGTGCGTCAAAATAAATACAAAAAACATGAACATATGCATAGCCTACGTGAGTTGCAGTTGGGATGTGTGTACATGCTTAGATTGATATGCAGGATTCGAAGTTGCATAATAAATCGTAGGCAGTGTCCACCAACCTTTAACTGTCTTCGTGGTGCGATGTATAAGGTGTTGATTTTCGGTGTGAGCATCCTGGGTTCGAGTCCACGGACTGCCACATGTGTTTGTAAATTTCATTAATCGATTTTAGGAGTATGGTTGGTTGTTGGAAGGAACATAATAATATCACTACAGCGTACCGACCACCGAGACTAACTGTTGCCGATGATACAATTTTTTATGAAATACTAGAGAAAACCCTTAATTCCGACGAAACAGTTTTACTAGGTGACTATAATCTCCCCCTAATTGACTGGAATACCCTGACCGGAAAAAATGCTGAGTCACGCCTAATGACAAGTTTCATCCAGGACAATTTTTTGACTCAACACGTAAAACAGCCGACGCGAGACAGGAATATATTAGACCTCGTAATCACTACCCAAGAAAATCTATTATCAAACCTGGATGTAGGTGAACATCTGGCAACGTCCGATCATAAAATCTTAAGAATCAACGTTATAAGCAAATATTCCTCAGTAAAAACAACAAGAATGGTTTCGGACTTCAAAAACGCAAATTATGACGGACTTAAGGAATCGCTATCAAACATACACTCAAACCTCATAAATATAAACGAAGTAAATGAACTATGGGGACATTTTAAGTCTACAATTACAGAAGCGCATACACAATTTGTACCCATGAAACCAAAACGTAATACGAAATCAAGTATGCCCCCTTGGTACAGTAGAGACATTGGCAAGGCAATAAGGAAAAGGAATCAACTCCACAAACTTGTAAAAAATAACACAAACACTGAAGTAATTAAAAACTTGTACAAAAATAGTAGAAGGGAAGTGAAAAAAATAATTAGGGCGAACAAACAAAATTACGAAATTACTACTGCCAGAGAAAGTGCCACAAACCCCCAAAAATTCTACAGTTACGTAAATAAAAATCAACAGATCAAAAGCGGAATCGGACCGCTAATAGAAGATGGCCAGACAATAACAGGTGACACAAACACGGCAAATCTGCTCAACAAATATTTTGGCTCAGTTTTCACAGAAGAAATTATCGATCATACCCTTGAATAACACCTCAACTCATGTAATAGGAGATTTCACCATCAGTGTTACCGAAGTACAAAGCAAATTGAGTAATTTAAATGTAAATAAGACCCCGGGACCCGACATGCTCCACCCGAAAATAATTAAGAATGTTAAGGACGAAATAGCAAAACCCCTGACACAACTATTTAACGTATCATTACTACAGGGGATTGTACCGAGTGATTGGAAATATGCGAACATTACGCCGATATACAAGAAGGGTAGCAAGGCCAAAGCGAGTAATTACAGACCAATTAGTCTAACTTCAATTGTAGGAAAAATCATGGAAACAATCCTTAGAGATAAGATAGTAGATTACCTCGAATCAAACAACCTAATCAAAAATAGTCAACACGGCTTTAGATCAAATAAGTCATGCCTAACAAATTTGATTGAATTTTATAACAAACTAGTCACATATAACGACATGACGAAATCACTAGATATAATCTTCTTGGACTTTCAAAAAGCTTTCGACAAGGTGCCTCACCGAAAACTATTGGCTAAACTGGAGAGGATAGGTATCAAAGGTGAAATTCATTCTTGGATAAAAAATTGGCTTACAGACAGAAGACAGAGAGTGGTGCTAAATGGAGTGGAATCGGAGTGGGAGCCTGTCACTAGTGGAGTTCCACAGGGTTCAGTCCTTGGACCGGTCCTGTTTCTCATTTACATTAACGATATTGATGTACCATTTCCAAATTCGCCGACGATACAAAAATAAGAAATACAGTCCTGAACGAAGATGACAGAAATGCGTTGCAATCTGATTTAAACAAGATATCAGAGTGGTCGAAAAAATGGCAGATGCCCTTCAATGTCGATAAATGTCAGGTGCTGCAGGTTGGTAGCAGAAATATGAAATACAAATACGAAATGAATGGCAAACAAATAAAAACCGCAACGGTAGTAAAAGACCTAGGGGTACTAATATCTGAAAACCTAAAAACTTCCGACCAATGTATAGCAGCTGCAAATAAGGCAAACATAGCATTGGGCTTTATTAAACGAAAATTTACATATAAACATGAAAACGTAATAGTGCCACTGTTCAAAAGTATGGTGAGGCCCCACCTTGAATATGGTGTGCAGTTCTGGTCACCTTATCTGATCAAGAACATTGTAAGACTCGAGTCAGTACAGCGTAGAGCGACGAAGATGATACCCTCATTAAGAAATAAACCATATGAAGAAAGCCTTAAACGATTGAACCTGTTCTCATTAAAAAAGAGGAGGTTAAGGGGTCAGCTTATTGAGTGCTTTAAGATACTAAAAGGTTTCGACAAAGTAGATGTAAATGCACTATTCACATTAAACAACACTAATCAAACTCGCGGAAATGGAATGAAATTAAAAACCAAAAAGGCAAACCTAGATGTCACAAAGAGTTTCTTTACCTACAGTGTGGCGACAGAGTGGAATAAACTACCAGCGAGAGTGGTGGAGAGCGACACAATACACGCTTTCAAGGGAAGGCTTGACCTCTATCTGCAGAGGGCTGGGGTGATATGAAAAAAAAAAAAAAAAAAAAAAAATGTATGTATGTGTATGTGTGTGCACTGTACAGTATGTATATATATACTGTATATATATGTATGTATGTGTGTATGTATGTATGTGTATATGTGTGTGTGTGTGTGTGTGTATGTGTGTATATGTATGTACCGGTATATATATATATATATATATATATATATATATATATACATATATAGTTTGTAAGGCCAGACTGCCTAGTAAGGACCTTGAGGTCTGTGTGGTCTGTGTATCTATGTAGCTCTATGTAGCTCTCTCTCTCTCACACTTTAGACTGTAGGGGAAGGTTTTGTTCTATATATCATGTAGATATTGTTCATATTTAGTAAACCCACTCCACCACCACCACCACTCACGGGCGGCACCTTTAGAATAACTATATATTCTAGTCTATATATTCAGGCCCAATCCCCACTTTTCCTATTTGTTTTTGTTTTCCTTTTTTTTTTTTTTTTTTAGGGGGTTGGCCGACTCAAGACAGAGCCAGAATAGGGACAACACAACAGAAAACCACGAACACACAAAAACAAAATACAAATTCACACACATCAAGGTCATACAATAATTTAGAATAACACCCAAAACATATAGTTAAGGGGGAGGTAGTCGCATTTTCTGGACCCCCTTCTCCCTCATGTTTAGCATATTAGGTTTGAGATTTTAAGACGTTCGTTCCGTTAGTTTGGTGATTTTGAGACCTTTCGTCCCAATTCTTTGTCACTATTTAAACCTTTCGTGCCCTTTAGGTGTCGATTATTTCCTGGCGAGCGATAACGAGCGGCAAGCCTGTAATTTTAGAAGGAACCAGCCTTCGGCCAGGAAATTTAAATGTGGTAAAAAATTGTGGTATTAAAATAACATTGAACCAGTTTTTTTTTAAAGATTGATAATGCCGAGTAATAATGCTGAAATAAAGGCCATATAAGAATAGAAGGGCAAATTACTATCAATATACCCAATTATTTTATATGTATGTATGTAGGATATGTACAGTATATACTCAGGCCCAATCCACATTTTTTTTTTTTTTTTTTTTTTTTTTTTAATACCTGTAGGCCTACCTATTTTTATATTTCAATTCATTCCGGCCTTTAGTTTTACCGGCCCTATACTCTTATCTGTTTCATTTCAACTGACGGTAAATTGCAAAGTTCTCATCAAGATTTCTCAGTTATTTTGAAGATTTTGTAATGAAATATGGTGCTAAATATGTACACTTGGTCTTAACATGATGCAGAGACTTATTAGTATCAGGGAGAAGGGAGCCAGAAAAAGCAACCACCTTCCCCTTAACTCCTCCCCCCACACCACACACAGCACGCAGGTCTACCACCAGCCCTCGCAACCAACCCAACATGTCCCTAGCAACCCACACGTTCCTAGCAACCCTCACATGTCCCTAGCAACCCCCACATTCCTAGCAACCCTCATATGTCCCTAGCAACCCTCACATACCCCTAGCAACCCTCACATACCCCTAGCAACCCTCACATATCCCTAGCAACCCACACGTTCCTAGCAACCCTCACATGTCCCTAGCAACCCACACGTTCCTAGCAACCCTCACATGTCCCTAGCAACCCACACGTTCCTAGCAACCCTCACATGTCCCTAGCAACCCTCACATGTCCCTAGCAACCCACACGTTCCTAGCAACCCTCACATGTCCCTAGCAACCCTCACATACCCCTAGCAACCCTCACATACCCCTAGCAACCCTCACATGTGCCTAGCAACCCACACATACCCCTAGCAACCCTCACATACCCCTAGCAACCCTCACATGTCCCTAGCAACCCTCAGATGTCCCTAGCAACCCTCACATGTTCCTAGCAACCCTCACATACCTCTAGCAACCCTCACATGTCCCTAGCAACCCTCACGTTCCTAGCAACCCTCTCATGTCCCTAGAAACCCTCACATACCCCTAGCAACCCTCACATACCCCTAGCAACCCTCACATGTCCCTAGCAACCCACACGTTCCTAGCAACCCTCACATGTCCCTAGCAACCCACACATTCCTAGCAACCCTCACATGTCCCTAGCAACCCACATGTTCCTAGCAACCCTCACATGTCCCTAGCAACCCCCACATACCCCTAGCAACCCTCACATACCCCTAGCAACCCTCACATGTCCCTAGCAACCCACACGTTCCTAGCAACCCTCACATGTCCCTAGCAACCCGCACATTCCTAGCAACCCTCACATACCCCTAGCAACCCTCACATGTCCCTAGCAACCCACACGTTCCTAGCAACCCTCACATGTCCCTAGCAACCCACACATTCCTAGCAACCCTCACATGTCCCTAGCAACTCACACGTTCCTAGCAACCCTCACATGTCCCTAGCAACCCTCACATGTCCCTAGCAACCCACACGTTCCTAGCAACCCTCACATGTCCCTAGCAACCCTCACATGTCCCTAGCAACCCTCACATGTCCCTAGCAACCCTCACATTCCCCTAGCAACCCTCACATACCCCTAGCAACCCGTACATGTCCCTAGGAACCCTCACATTCCCCTAGCAACCCTCACATTCCCCTAGCAACCCTTACATGTCCCTAGCAACCCTCACATTCCCCTAGCAACCCTCACATGTCCCTAGCAACCCTCACATGTCCCTAGCAACCCTCACATTCCCCTAGCAACCCTCACATGTTCCTAGCAACCCTTACATGTCCCGAGGAACCCACACGTTCCTAGCAACCCTCACATGTCCCTAGCAACCCTCACATGTCACTAGCAACCCACACGTTCCTAGCAACCCACATGTCCATAGCAACCCACATGTCCATAGCAACCCTCACATACCCCTAGCAACCAACATATGTCCCTAGCACCCACACGTTCCTAGCAACCCTCACATGGCCCTAGCAACCAACATATGTCCCTAGCAACCATCCCCCATGCCCCTAGCAACCTACATATGTCCCTAGCAACCATCCCAAACGTCCATAGCAACCCTCATATGTCCCTAGCAAGCAACATATGTCCCTAGCAACCGTCCCACACGTCCATAGCAACCCTCACATGGCCCTAGCAACACACTCCTCCCCTTTTCTGCTCCTCCCCCACACCACACACAACGCGCAGGTCTCCCACGCAGTCCTAGCAACCAACACCTGTCCCTAGCAACCCATCACATAGGCCTAGCAACCACTGGGGGAGAGGGAGAGAGAGAGAGAGAGAGAGAGAGAGAGAGAGAGAGAGAGAGAGACTCGTTACACGCAGCTTTGTCTTTTGTCTTTTTCATGTATATAGAAGAAATATAACTGCTCCCCACACCACATACACTGTCAATCTGTCACACAAAGACAGCCACTGCATTCACCCCCCTTCCTCCCCGCTGCATGCACCCCTCTCCCTCCCTCCTTCCCCGCTGCATGCACCCCTCTCCCTCCCTTCCTCCTCCCCCACTTCATCCATCTCCCACCTCTTGTACCATTGTACCATTTTGTGATTATATCGTCATGGCGCTGCAACGAACCTGCACGAGTTGTTCCGGTAAATTTGGCCCTTCCATGTTTGTTGATACTGATGTCCAAATTTGTAGATTTTGCCAGCTCCGAGAGAAGATTGCGGATGAATTGAATTGGTCAGAGGAACTACTTTGCAAGTACCGGCGGCTGATCAGGTCCTTCAAGGAAAAATCTAATAGAATCTTAATTTCAGGAATTGTTCCCCGGATTGATGTAGAAAACCGATTCTACAACATAGCTACCAGTACAAATCGCCGACTAGCCAAACTCTGTAGGGAGGAGAACATCGGCTTTGTCGACACGTGGGATCATTTTTACTATGATAAATCTTTGTTTTCAGGAGATGGTGTACATCTCAATGAAGTAGGAGCTCACATCTTGGTTGTCTGCTGAACGATGCAGTCAAGGATTTCCGTTCAAAAAACGGGGTCAACCGGGGGTATCCAGACAGGGTAGTGTAAGTCAAATACGAACTGAAAATTCAGACAATGCACAATCAGTAACATCCAACTCTAATACTCTTAAGGTGTTTTATGTAAATGCTCCTAGCATACGCAATAAATTTTCAGATCTAGAGGAAATCGTGTTTACAGAACATTATGATATAATCGGCATTACAGAATCTTGGTTAAATACGGAAGACAGAGACTTTTTAGCCGAATATACGCTTCCTGGTTATACAATGTTTGAGAAAAGTCGGATCAATAGAAATGGAGGAGGAGTTCTGTTTTTTATAAAGGAAAGTCTTAATCCCGTCTTAATGTCAAAACCTCAAATTGCGAATATAGACATATCTTACGTACTATTAAATAATAAACGAGGAACTAAAATAACACTTGCTTTATTATACAGACCCCCAGCTCAATCAGTGCAAACTGACAGTGAAATTTATGAACAAATTGCAGAAATAACTAACATACAAGATACCGTAATTCTTGGCGATTTCAACTTACCCGTGACTAAATTGGGCGATATTCTTACTTCACACTCTGGACACGACCTCTATGCTAACTTGCAAGAGAGTTCACTTTTTTCAATTTGTACAATCTCCGACCCGTGGTAATAATGTGCTTGACCTTGTACTCGCAACAAAAGAAGAATTAATAGAGAATTTGAATGTTGGTGATGAATTCAGTAACAGCGACCATCGTACGATAACTTTCACTTTAAAGTTTACTAGTAACAAATCAAATAGCAGCATTGAGAAAGTCCCTAATTTCAAGAAAGCAAATTTTCATAAACTTAAATCAAAGCTTAAAGAAACTGACTGGAGCTTTCTGACTAACAATAACACATAAATACATCTTGGGAGTGTTTCACAACCACTTACCTTAAGGCAGTGCAAGACTGCATACCATCGAAAATACGGCGTCCAGGCCATAATGATAAGTCCAAATGGTGGAATAAAGATATTTCAGACTGTCTGCTTGCTAAGAAATTTGCTAATGATAGATTAAAATCCTCACAAAATGACGAAGAACGGGTGAAATTTGTAGAGCTGCGACGCAAAGCCAAACAGTTAATTAAGCAAAGTAAAAAGACCCTGGAGTTACATGTTGCGAATCAAAGTAAAACAAACCCGAAAGAATTCTATAGTTATATCAGAAAGAAAAAAGTAGTTACTTCAACTGTTGGACCATTAGTCGATGAAAATGGAGAATATACCAAAGACGAAGTACAAATGAGTAATGCCCTCAATACCTTCTTTGCATCAGTTTTTACAACGGAAGACCTCAGTGATATCCCTACACCATCGCCGATTCAGATTGATAATTCAGATGTTCTAAGCAATATCACCATTACAGAGAGAGAAGTATTGAATTGTTTAGATAAACTCAAGGTAAATAAAACGCCTGGACCTGATACAATTTCGCCTAGAGTTCTAAAGGAAGCTAAGGATGAGCTCTCCAAACCACTGACATTGCTATTCAATGAATCCTTGCAGTCTGGGACTATGCCTGATCAGTGGAAGCTAGCCAACGTAACACCGATATTAAAAAACGGCAGCAAATTCCTACCCAGTAACTATCGTCCAATTAGCTTAACCTCAATTGTATGTAAAATGCTAGAAACGGTCATAAGAGACAGACTCGTAAATCACTTAGAGGCAAATAACTTACTTAAAGATACTCAACACAGCTTTCGTAAAAAACGTTCCTGTTTAACAAACCTCTTAGACTTCTTCCACGATATCCTCAACCTCTACGATGAGAGTAAAGCTGTAGATATTATATACCTTGATTTTCAAAAGGCCTTTGACAAAGTTCCCCACAAACGTTTACTGCTAAAACTAAAATCGCATGGAATACAAGACGGTGTGTTGAAATGGATAGAAAATTGGCTCAGCGACAGAAAGCAAAGAGTAGTCATAAACGGTAAGGCATCTAAATGGACCAATGTAAGTAGCGGGGTACCCCAGGGATCGGTACTAGGACCAATTCTCTTTCTAATTTACATCAACGACATAGATGAGGGTCTCACCTGTACAATCTCAAAATTTGCTGACGATACAAAAATTGCAAATATCGTACTCTCAAAAGAACAAGTTGACGATATGCAACACAATCTAGATAAATTGTCATGTTGGGCCCAAATTTGGCAAATGAGTTTCAATGCGGATAAATGTAAAGTACTACATATCGGATACCTAAATGAGAAAGCAAACTATTCGATGAATGGCACTCAGCTTAACCCCTAAGTGTCGGCGCGCAACATAAGTCGAGTATAATAAATCTGGACTATCTGGCGGCGCGCGACATAGGTCGTGTGGCAATTTCAGCACGTAATGTTGCTGAGAGAGAGAGACAAGTGGTGGCAGGAGAGTAGCGAGCGTATGACTGCTCCAGACCACCGCGGCGAACCTACTGACACGAATCCCACCTCCTCCCTCCCTCTCTCACTCGCTACATACTGAATTTAATGGGGAAAGTACCGAATTACATGCTTTTTGCACTCGCGTTGCGCGGTTGTTGCAAGAAAACTAGCCGTCATAAAAGGATCGTTAAGGTGTCATTGGAAAGCTCTGTTTATGTCCTTTCAGGGATAGATACTTGTTTTACGCTCTGGGTCTTATTTAGGCATGAAAATGATCACTTAAACAGCCCTATTTTGGCTAAAAACACCCCGCTGGGCGGTACATATAAATAAACCGCTAGCCCGCTAATCTAGTGTTAAGAATGTAAACAGAGAAACCGATCTGGGAGTAACAATATCGAGTAACCTAAAACCGAGTCAACAATGTTCAGAAGTTGTTAAGAAGGCAAACAAAATAATTGGCTTTATAGGCAGGTCATTTGAGCATAAATCCAAAGAAGTTTTCCTAACCCTTTACAATTCCTTAGTCCGCCCTCTTCTGGAATACTGCGTTCAATCCTGGTGCCCTTATTATCAAAAAGATATAAACAAGCTAGAACGAGTTCAACGTAGAGTTACCAAAATGATACCTAGCCTAAAGAACAAACCATACGAAGAGCGTCCTAGAGAATTAAATCTATTTCCTTTAACCCAGCGCAGATTAAGAGGTGACTTAATTCAAGTGTTCAAAATCAACAAAGGCATCGACAATATGAACTGTAGTAAGTACTTCACTATCGAGCAATCTAATTACACGCGGGGAAACGGTTGCAAAATTATTGGTAAATCTTTTAACTCACACGAATCTAAGAATTTCTTCTTCAATCGAGTTGTCAACTTGTGGAATGGGCTTCCCCGAGACGTTATAGACTGCAGCACCGTTGATTCATTTAAACTCTGCTTAGACAAATATCTCGCATCAAACCCACGACTGACTGCGTTTGTAAATGAATAACTTTATTTTATCCCCCCCTCAGTTACTAACCCATCTGTCCCCTACTAACTTCCTAATCCTGCCACGTATATTAGTTCCTGGGCAGTAGTTCCGTTTCCAATGTTCCCTTACCCACTCTAAACCACTGTTTGGACACTTGATCCTCAGTGTTTTGGAGGACAAGCAGCCTAGAAGGGTCACTAGATCTGTTGTTGCTTGATTTCCTTTGTACTCCTTTGTACTCTCTCCCTGTACATCCATCCTTCTCCCCCCCCCCCCCTCCCTTCCTCATCCCACTACACCGGGAGGGTCTGTACTCAGCCCTCTACGCATGCGCGAAAATGTAAGCCTCCCTTGGCCACGCCCACTGCCGAAAATGTACAAATATTATATTATATTAGATTAGATTAACCTAACTTAACCTAACCTAACCTAACCTAACCCAACCTAACCATAATATAATATTAAATATAATAACATAACACAAAAAAACAAAATAAAAATATAAAAATATAGGCCTACTAAACTTCGAGCCGAAAATGTACAAATATTATATTATATTAGATTAGATTAACCTAACTTAACCTAACCTAACCTAACCTAACCCTAATATAATATTAAATATTATAACATAACACAAATAGCAAAATAAAAATATAAAAATATAGGCCTACTAAACTTCGAGCCGAAAATGTACAAATATTATATTAGATTAGATTAACCTAACTTAACCTAACCTAACCTAACTTAACCCAACCCTAATTTAATATAATATAATATAACATAACACAAATAACAAAATAAAAATATAAAAATATACTAAACTTCGAGTGGGATCGAACACTGGATATCTGAATGCCAGGCGGGACCTCTAGTGACTGTACAACAGAGCGAGCTGGCAGGAACGGTTGGAAGGGTTTATTTAAACCAGGGAATGGGGGGCGGGGCTATGGGAGGCTTACATTTTCGCGCATGCGTAGAGGGTAAGGTATCCGGCTGAGTACAGACTCTCCCCTCTACACCCATCCCTACCCCGCCCCCTCCCCCCTTCCACTGCATCCATCCCTCCTCCCTCCCTCCCTCCCTCCCTCCCTCAATACTTAACTCCTTCTGTATCGGTGACGTAATTTGCATTATATTCAGGCAACTATTAGACGATTTTATTCAGCTTAGGAAGGACGTCTACACATTAAAAGGCTACAAACTATCTCATTTAACCTTTTTTACTAACATACTGTAGATCCTTCTCAAGATGCACAAAATCGTCTAAATATAGCTAGAAGAAAATATTAAAAGATGCTGCGGTACAGAAGGGGTTAATGGAAAATATGAAGTTTCTATGTTTCAGTATTATATTCCACGAAATGTTGAAATGTCAATGGTAGGGTACTGAAATAAAGTGCTAGTACGCCTCTTACAACTATTAGCATACCATATTGATTGGCTAGGAATACGACACATGTTTCTTAAATGTATATTTTATTATAAATCTGACTTAATTACTAATTATTATTTATTCTTCCTTCCAGAATGTGTGGGTTATGGTACTTATCGGTGAACTGACAACGCTACCACCAACATGAATACCACTACTACTACCACCGAATCTACTATTGCCACCATCGAATCTACTATTGCCACCATCGAATGTACTATTGGCACCACCGAATCTACTATTGGCACCACCGAGTCTACTATTGCCACCACCAAATCTACTATTACCACAGTCACCACCACCATGGCTACCACTATTTCCACAACCACCACCACCACCACTACTACTACCACCACCACGACTATTTTGGATTTCTATGTAAGGGAGACAAAAGACAGAACTGCCTGTAGCGAGTGCCTCCCCTAAATTTCAAAGAGTAACAGGGCCAAAATCAAGGGACGTTCGAGCCAAAATGCCAGGACACATTTGACGGAGTTTGAAGTAATTTTAGTCATAGGAAGAGGGACAGACTTATTCTGGGAGAGAGTTCCAGAGCTCAGCTGTTGAATAGAAGAAAACCTGAGAATAACGTTTCACTCCAACAGTACCATCTTTACCACATCAACCATCAGAACATCTTTACCGCAGCCACCATCACTCCTACCAAAACTACCATCAAAACCATCTCTACCACAACTACCCCTCGTTCGATTCTACCACAACGACTACCATCTACAATCTCTACCACCATCTCGACCACAATTACTACCACAACTAACATCAGAACATATCCACCACTACTACTGCTACTACCATCTCTACCACAACTACCAGCAGAGCATTGGTACTACCCCTACCACAACTACCATCAGTATCATCTCTACCACCACCAGTACTACCAGAACATCACCACTACCACCATAACTACTGTCCCTACCACAACTACCAGCAGAACATCATCACCACCACCACCACTACCAGCAGAACATCTCTACCTCCACCACCACTACCAGCAGAACATGTCCACTACCACCACTACCAGCAGAACATCACCACCACCACCACCACCACCTTTACCACAACTACCAGCAGAACATCTCCACCATCACCACTACTACCATCAGAACATCACCACCACCACCACTACCATCAGAACATCTCCACCACCACTACCATAACTACCAGCAGAACATCACCACCACCACCATAACTACCAACAGAACATCACCACCACCACCACTACCATCAGAACATCTCCACCACCACTACCACAACTACCAGCAGAACATCACCACCACCACCATAACTACCAACAGAACATCACCACCACCACCATAACTACCAGCACAACATCACCACCACCACCATAACTACCAACAGAACATCACCACCACCACCACTACCATCAGAACATCTCCACCACCACTACCACAACTACCAGCAGAACATCACCACCACCACCATAACTACCAGCAGAACATCACCACCACCACCATAACTACCAACAGAACATCACCACCACCACCACTACCATCAGAACATCTCCACCACCACTACCACAACTACCAGCAGAACATCACCACCACCACCATAACTACCAGCAGAACATCTCCCCTATTCCTACCACTACAACCACCACAACATCTAACCCAAGGTGAGTCGTTGGTCACTTGATATTCGGCTAACAAATCTTCTATAGTCCATTTTTTGCTATATTACTATCTTGATTACTTAGTTATTTCGAAGATTTTGTAGCGAAATGTGTTGTTAATTATGAAAACCTAGTATTCATATAACTTGGTATATAATTATAGTTTCATATAGTTCCTTTAAATATCGGGAAATTCACTGCTAAAGGATTCAGTTTACTATCAGCTGGAAAAAAATAGACTATAGTAGGCCTACAGCCTTATAATGTTAGGTCTTCTGAAACGGAGTGTATAAGAATTAGAAAACTACGAAAGAAAAACATTAATTTCAGCTCTGTTAACCCTTTGAAGCTCTGACGCGTTTTAGTAGTTTATTTTGGCTGTCATTAGACGAATTTATACAGCTTAGGAAGTATCTGATTAAAAGGGGAAATACTATTTCAATCAAGCCTTTGACTTCCATATACCGTTACTAATCTGAATAAAATCGTCTAATAGTAGCCAGAAACAGAACAGAAACGCTTATTGGAGCTTGAAAGGGTTAATTTCAAACATGATAAAACTTTAGAGTGCGTGAATGTTCAGTACTTGAATACTATATTCTTCTTTCATATTTTAAAATGATAATCTGAAACAGAATGCATAAATAAGTAGCACACTGCGTTAATACAAAATATCGTCACCAATTACTTAGTTGCAAATCGTTTAGGGTAATGTCGCGGTAATTAATTCATATCATATCTTACTGTCTTCGTGGTGCAATGCATATAAGTGTGTTGATTTTCGGTGTGAGCGTCCTGGGTTCGAATCCCTGGACTGCCACATGTGTTTGTTAATTTCATAAATAGAGTTTAGGAGTAAAGTTGGTTAGTGGAGAGAACATAATAATTTAGTACACACAAAAACAAAACAAAAATCCGAGTAAACCATTGTCTCTACATAATTAAAACCACCAGTTAAAGCTTCAGCCGTGTTACTTAGAAACTGTAGTATTATATTACTTTCAAATTTGTGACCGAAAAAGGCGATTTGCGAGTTAACGAAAGGGATTGGAGAAAACCCGCTATTTTAAGTGATATAATTGAATTGTGAGGGTTAAATGATGCGGTAAATCGATTGTAATAGGGTAGAGGTGTAGCATTAGTTTAGGCATGATGAGTACGGCCGTTTATGGCAGGACAGGGCGTCAGGCAGACAAACACACTGAGCCAGAGCTCGCCGAGTAATAAGTACTTCAATACCTTGATTATTCAGTTAATATTTGATTTTCTAATGGTTATTAAGTGTTCATATGGAACGGAATATATAATTGAGTGTACAATTGTGTGAAAGAACAACTTATTTCAACCACATTTATTTATAATTCACGTTTTACGAATAAAGCTGCACTAATTTATTCATAACTTTCTTCAAATAAAAAAAATAAAAAATCTGAAAAACTTCATTTCTAGAAATAAATCGAACTACCTATTGACTAAGTCTCAGCCTTGTAACTCAAAAATTTCAAAAGTTAATGGACTTTCAAATTTGTGACTGAAAATTTCGATTCTTGGCTCAGGGGAGGCGAATTTGGAGAATCTGACACAAGTCCAGCAAAAAAAAAAGTATACAAAGGAAGTATAAAATGGTGCGGTAAATCCATTGGTGTAGGTTAGTTGTAGCGTTATTTTGGGCCTGGTAATTTCGGGCGTTTTAGGCGTTTTTGAGTCACTCAGGCAGCCTGCCAGCCCCAGGACCAACGCGCGAACTACCGTTTTCTATACAACCCAGTTCAGTAGAGACGTTTAAATGCAACTCGGTTCTTTGTACTGTCAACATATCCCGCACTTTGTCAATATTTTATGGTTTATCACTTAAATATTTAAATTCATTATTTTTATGATCCGTACTTTACAGTAAGATATTTTATATTATGTTGAATATTATGTACCTGTAAATATTTCTTAGTCGAATATTCTAATCGATTATTAACCCTTTGATGATTGTGGTGCATGTTGGCTATCATTAGTTGATTTTATACAGTTTAGGAAGGATCTATGGGAATTATGATGGTAAATACTGCCTCAATTTACCCTCTGACTTCCATAGACCCTTCCTAACCTGAATAAAATCGTCTGATAGCCAGAATAAACTGCCAAAACCTGGTCATAATCCTCAAGGGGTTTATAACGTGGGAGTTTCTATACTCTGTTTAATTTCATCTGACGGTAAATTGAATCCCTTAGCAGCTAATTTATCGATACTAAATGGAAAAATATGAAGCCACTATGTCTCTGCAGCCTATTAAGACCAAGCTTATATAATTAGCACCATATTTCACTACAAACTACTATGTCTGCATCCTATTAAGACCAAGTTTATATAATTAGCACCATGTTTCACTACAAACTACTATATCTGCATCCTATTAAGACCAAGTTTATATAATGAGCACCATGTTTCACTACAAACTACTATGTCTGCATCCTATTAAGACCAAGTTTATATAATTAGCACCATGTTTCACTACAAACTATTATGTCTGCATCCTATTAAGACCAAGCTTATATAATTAGCACCATGTTTCACTACAAACTATTATGTCTGCATCCTATTAAGACCAAGTTTATATAATTAGCACCATGTTTCACTACAAACTATTATGTCTGCATCCTATTAACCCTGGAGAGGAAACCCCGTTGCAAATGCGCACGCGAGAGGTGTGCAAAACGCGTTATTTGGTCGCCGCGCAGCTCACACGTCCAATACGAGGGATATCGGCCTGCAGTCAGGCAGTGTACGGGTATCTCCAGCCGTGAGCGGAGGTGCGACGCTCTCGGTCCTCGCCAACAGGTTCAAACCAGAACCCGACGTTGCGAATAAACTACTACATAACCTGGTACGTAACTTTATTGAATGTTGATAGTTGCACATAATGTACTTTTTTCACGAATGTGTTGGAGATATCGATCTAAGACTAATAGGCAACTTAGCCAGATAACGGACCATGACTCACACACATGCTAGCCTGTCTGATATTGCCATATTGGGCGTCTGTAAACATTTTACTAAATCAGGTTCTTTTTTCATTTCCCGTCTGCCACAACCACATCATTTCAACTTGTGACGGATGCCACTCCTAAAGGTGAAACCCCTCCCATTTGTTGTATATTGTTTATGAGGTTCCTTAGTACAAGTTCAGGTAAAATAGGTAACATACAGTGTAATTTCAGAGGCTTATATGTTTATTTCTTCAACTTTTATGGGTAAAAATTATCAATGTTGTTAATTTGCAGCATATTTTTGGCATTAATTATACTCAGATTTCATTTTTATTTACACTACATAGAAAAGCATTATAAAGGAACCTCCATTTCAAATTTCGTTGCAATCCATATATATTTAAGGCTTCCAGGGGTGATACCAGGCCAAGATGAGACTTCTCGGTATCCAGAACCAAACCTGGCCTGGAGCGCCCTCGCTAGATGGGCGGTCCGACGTTCAAGTTATCACCTTTTATATGGTTACATGTTGTGTGGCATGCTCTAGAGTATAACTGTGGTGAAAATCAGCAACATTCATTGATAAATAGTGCCCCACGATTTTTTTTCCTCCAAATTTTTCCAAATTTCTGTGCCCCTTTTTCAGTTACCTCCACATAAGGATTTTTTGGTAGTATTTACATTGCTCCAATTTCAATTATTACACTTTGGGGTCATACTAGGACCATGTGGCAAGCACTGTGTTGAATTTGGTATGAATCCAAGAATATTTAGCTACCCAGCCGAATATTTCAAAATGACCGATTTTTTTTTTGGAAATTTTTTGTAACCTTTTTTTCAACTCCGCAAGTCTCTCAGCCTATGGGGTCTTCAGGGCTGCTACTCCTACTCCAACCTACCTCACCATTGCCGTCCACGCCCCCAGAGTCCCAGTCCCCTCAAGACAACTTGAGTATTTTTTTATATTTGTATGAAGAACCTACTTTTTTACTATACTTATTTTTTTATTAAATTCATTAGAAATACTAACAATGTTTCAATATACACCATATTCTAATATAACATTAAGGGATCCTTATATTATATTTAGCAATGTTCAAAAAATGTCTAAGTCTTTTGGTTTGGGAGATATTTGGGGTCAAAGTCGACGTTGCAAATTCACAACTACGTAACCTATTAAAAAACGTTTTTGAGCGTTACTTCTCCAGGGTTAAGACCAAGTTTATATAATTAGCACCATATTTCACTACAAAACCTTCAAAGTAACTGAGAAATCTTGATGGGAACTTTGAAATTTACTGTCAGTTGAAGAGAAACAGGGCCTAGATAATTATGAGGAAGTTAGGTTAGAAATGTATAGCGTTAACCCTAGCAATACCAATGATATATTTTTTTTATTTGCATTAAGACGATTTTCTTAAGTTTATGAAGGATATATGGTAACTAAAAGGATTAATTGAGATAGTCTGTAGCCTTTTAATTGGTATACGTCCTTTTTAAGCTGAATAAGATAATATAATAGTTGCCAGAATATTATGAAAAAGACGTCACCAGTACTTAATACGTAAATATTATATTCCTATCCCATACTATGTAAATATTCCAGTCTCATATTCCTATTTTTTCTGATCTTTTTCAGGATTTGATCTGGTGTTTGCGTCCCACCTCCCCCACCGAATTATGGACTCTGCCAGAAGCTACCAACACACCATCACTGAACTACCAACACACCAGAAGCTACCAACACCATCACTGAACTACCAACACACCAGAAGCTACCAACACCATCACTGAACTACCAACACACCACAACCTACCAACTGTCTGGGATAAGTTACTGATGCCCTTACTATACTATTAGCTCCTCCAGGATTATGACGCATTTTGATACATTATTCTGGCTATCATTAAGCGATTTTATACAGCTTAGGAAGGATCTGTGGTTATTTAAAGCGTAAAGACTATCTCAATTAACCCTCTTACTTTCATATACCCTTCTAATCTGTACAAAATCGTCTAATAATAGCCAGAATAAACTGTTGAAATGCGTCATAATCTTCAAAGGGTAAATATATGATAATATATATAAATTGTGCCTGTTGTTATAATGTTCATATTTAAAAAGTAATCAGAAAGTATTTAGCTTCATCCTTTCATTATAATTGCTTGATAATTAACATCGTATTTCCTTGCTTAATTCTTGTAACTAAAATACTCAAATTGGAAACATTAAAAATCAGTATTTGCCTACTTGTTGTGAACAGTATAAGCAGAAAAATATAGTTATATTTATGTATTTATTTAAAGATCCTAATTAATGTTTTATTTCTTGTTTCCAGGATTGGAGTTGCTGCCTGTGGACTCTGCCGGTTGCTGCCTGTGGACTCTGCCGGTTGCTGCGAGAAACTGCCCATGCCACTACCATACCAGGGGAGTGATATTCCTGTTATGTTTGTAGTAGTAGTTTGTAGTCGTAGTTTGTAGTCGTAGTATATAGTCGTAGTATGTAGTCGTAGTATGTAGTCATAGTGGTGGTGGTGTAGGTTAGGTTTGGAGGGTAGGTTAGGAGGGGAGGGTAGGTTAGGTTAGGTTGTAGTCGTAGTATGTAGTCGTAGTATATAGTCGTAGTTCGTAGTCGTAGTTCGTAGTCGTAGTTCGTAGTCGTAGTAGTAGTCGTAGTATGTAGTCGTAGTTTGTAGTCGTAGTTGCATGGTATGAATGGTATGTGTTAGGTTAGGCTAATCTATGTTTCCCTTTCAGATGAGATAGGTATTATTACCTATACTCTAATCTTTGCTATTTTTCTCATTACTTCACAGTTTTGTTGCTTTGATGATGTCCCCCCCTCCCCCTTTCTTCCCCGAGTTGGTTCCCTCCTTTAGCTTCAATATTTTGCTTTGCTTTAATTTCAATAATGATTGTATTTGCCTTAAATATAACTTATGATATATTCTATCACTTGAATTCATAACTCTGCATTTGCTATTACTTCACTTGATATAATATTGTTATATATCGTCTTTGTCACGCGAACTTTGCTTAATAAAAAAAAATAAACGAACTTCTATCTTTTATTGATCACTATATTATAAGCTATGACTTTTATAACTGATAAAAACTTAGAAAAATAGTTCTCAATTATAAATAAAGTTCGAATATATGGACTTAGAAAAAAAAAATGAAAAGAGAACTTAGGAAAAAAAATAGAAAAACTCTAGTTCTCAATTATAAATAAAATTCCAATATATGGACTTAGAAACACAAATAAATAAAATATGAAACTATACACATAAGAGAACTGAGAAAATATACTGAATATGAAAAGAGAGCTTAGAAAAAAAATAGTTCTCCATTTATTATAAACTAAGTTCCAATATAGAAAAACTTAGAACATATACTGAATATGAAAAGAACTTAGAAAACTATACTTGAATAGCTTAAAGTAATAGTACTGTAATTATATATAACTTAAAAATATAATGAAGAGAACCAAGATAATTAACTTAAAAAAAAAAAAAATGAAAACTGACTATATAAACTTGTAATAACAGAACAAAATTATAATGGATATTAAAAAGAATATATCAACTTAGTATTTTATTGATCAGTCAGACATACATTTGTATAATATCTTACAAAACACTGTACATACAGTATATAAACTTTAAATAACAGGAGAAACAAAAATATAAT
Source organism: Paralithodes platypus (assembly GCA_032716605.1). Lineage (NCBI taxonomy): Eukaryota > Metazoa > Arthropoda > Malacostraca > Decapoda > Lithodidae > Paralithodes > Paralithodes platypus. Next base: position 28,085,889 of record CM064552.1, on the reverse strand, counting down.
GGATATTAAAAAGAATATATAGACTTAGTATTGTATTGATCAGTCGGACATACATTTTTATATTATCTTACAAAAATCATATACTTTTAATACTTAGTTATTTTTGTATTACCCTTATTGATTCTATAAATCTTTTAACAAATTAACAAAGTTTTGCTTTTATATTACGTACCTAAAGTACTTTATACCGAACTTGTCTTTGTGACCATTGTATAACTTTTGGTTCACTACAGGATATGCCCATTGTGTATTGTAATTTTCTTTTGAAAGTACATCTTTATAGTCTATTAATGTTGCAATAATCATTGGGCTTTCGGCAATTTTTCATAGCTTTATTTTGGATTTTAAGCCTATTTTTCATTGGCAATGTAATTTGGCATTTTTGATCATTCCTAATCAATGATTTCCGTTTAACTTTTCAATAGCCAAGCTTTTAAGGAATACTTTTATAATCTTTCCAATGTTCTTAAGTGTACTGTCCTTTTAATAATTACTTCTCAGGTTTAATCTAGTTCATCAGCTAAGTTAGCAAGTAGTAGTCTACACCTGGACTATTTCCCTCTCCCTCCAGGCAGTACTGAGGTAAGCCTGTGTTAACTATCTAGTTTATAGCTCAACTCTAACCTATTTTGTTTATGAAGTAGTGTTTAATCCTTTCGAAACTAGTGTGCAGCTTTTGGAGAGCGTTTCGTTTTCAGAATTAGTTTCCCTGTTGTGTATGAGAATGTGTAGTACTAAGTAGGGATGTTGGTAAAATGATAAGTCAATTGGCATTGTGTATTGGAAGTGTGATGGAATTTGTGGATGTTGGCAGAGTACGTGATCAAAGAAGGGGAAGGATATATTCATTACGTGACTGATTAAGTGTGTATGATTAGGTGTTAACAGTGTACGGTCAAATTAGGGGAAGGTAGTGATATGCCGATTAAATGTGTGTACGACTGTTGGCAAAGTAGTGTGGATTGTTGGCAAGGATAAGAGTACAATCATTGAACCTAAATGTTGGCAGTGTGATTTAGTGTGTTGGCAGTATTCAGTGGTCTTGGTAATTACATGGTGTTAATTTAATCATTGAAGGTATAATGCAACTGGAGCCATGTACAATAAATAAGCATATGTGTTGGCATTTGTTGAATTGGTAGTGTTATACGAGGTGTTGGTAGTGATATTTGATGTGTTGGCAGTGACATTGGGTGTGTTTTGGCAGTGATTTGGTGTGTTGGTAGTGTTCGGTGTTCTCGATATGACATGTGGGAGTCTATCAAAGTATTGCTCATGCCAAAGTTAATTTAAATCCTAAAGTCATCATGTGACTGGAGCTATGTGCAAATTAGGATTCAATCTCTTGTATCCCCATGCATTTGTTTTTACTGGCCGTATCCCATATAACTTTTAATGTTATTTTAGGTTATGTTTATATTTAAGTTTTATTAGGATGATGCGTTATGTAATTTGAAACTATTGTATATATGTAATTACTGGGGTCACTAAGCTATATATTCCTGAACTATATCTACTGATCTATTCTTCCCATGTAACAGGTGTATATCTACCAATATAGCTATTATTATCTATCCCATGTAACTATTGCTATTTGCCTGCTTATCCCAAACCCATATAGCTCTTCCTACCTATCTCTCCAAGAATCTAGATATATTAGGTATTGAAAGTCATCCCTCCTCACCCAGACATTTTATTTGGTAGTTCGTTTCGTGAACTTACCGTTTCTATTCTCTGGCAATGTATTCCAATATTTCAAATTTGTATTTATAATAATTTGTAAAGTTTTCTTTACATTTATCGAGGGTATTGGCGTGTAGTAATTGTTTAAACAATTTTTTCTATTCATTCCAAAATTTAGATTAATTAATTTAAGTTGGATTTTAAGCCTTTAATGTTTGTTTAATTGGCTTTGCTATTCCTATTGATTTCAGTTTAATTTCAGTAATCATTATCCAAACATATTTCTACGATATTGGATTACAATAATAATTAGTTTAATTTTTTTGCATTCAAAGTTAATATGAATAACCATCAGAAATATATATGACTGATCTACAATATTGGATTACATCAACAGGTTGGAATCAATAGTCAAGACTCAAATATTTCTTCTTTACTTTTTTTTAAACAAATAGGTGGTGTTGTCCATTGGTCCAGGGTCCTTAGTCTGGTCACAGCAACACGTCATATCTGTAAAAAGATGAAAATATTGAGGCATCAAAATACAGGAGTTTCACGAAGGGGGTCGGGAGTCCTCAGGGGGGTAAAGGGGGGATCCTGAGGGGGGGGTCTAGGGGGGGTCCTGAGGGGGGTCGAGGTGGGGGTCCTGAGGGGGGTCGAGGTGTGGGGTCCTGAGGGGGGGGGGGGGGTCCTGAGGGGGTAAAAGGGGGGTCCTGAGGGGGGGGGGGGGGGTCCTGAGGGGGACCCAGGGGTTGGGTGGTGGGGGGGTACCAGGGGGGGGGGGGGGGGGGGGGGGGGGGGGGGGGGGGGGGGAGACTCGGGAGAGTGGAGAGACTCGGGAGGGTGGGGGGGGGGTTCTATTTCTGTCATATATATTAATATTTTTTGTTCAGTCTCCTACATAACCATCCCACACCCGCTATGAGTTTTTCCTTCCCTTCCCTGGTAGTTCATCCTATCCCCATCCCAGATAAATCTTCTCTTCAGCCCTAGTTTGTTCTGTTCTGTTCTATTGTGCACACTAGTTCTATTCTGTATTCTGGCTAAATCTATTCTGTCCTCCCTCCTTCCCTGGTAGGCTACATCAATACCCTCCCTGCAACACGCCCCCAAACACACATAAGAAAAGTCAGTAATATATTTGTAATGTATATTTTATTGTCAGGAAGCAGTCAAGAAGTCGTCGGTGTCAAGTATGGGATATGAGCAGACAGTATCAAGAAGGACAGACGGTAGGAGTAAAACAGACGGTAGGAGTAAAACAGATGCAGCAGACAGCAGAAAAGGCTAGGCACAGCAGAACGGGCCAACGACAGCAGAACGGGTGACAACAGACAGCAGAACGGGTGACAGCAGACCGAGTACATTGACAACAGACAAAGAATTAACAATGAGGTAGGAGCGAGCTTGCTATGGTTGGTCAAACAAATTGATCTGTTTTGACTATGATTTGTTTGGTATATTATCTGTCTTTATGAAGATGTTTATGTGTTGAATATATATGGAGAGATATTGAGTGACCTAGAGTATTCAGTATGAAGTTGTAGGTATTCCATTTGAGTTGGTAGGTTGTGAAGTGTGAGCATAAATTGGCGGATAGTGATGAGTCTAGTTATTGAATATGACTTTATTCAGGTCGAAAGGTGGGATTCAAACAAGATGTGGACAGACGAGAGCAAAGCGACGGTGATGTTCTATCAACGGCAACTATTGGACACACATCAACGACTGCCACAGCATCAATGGACCCTTCAACAGTGGAGCGAGAGAAAACATCATGAGGAGTCTAGAGAGGCACCATTGCAGCAAACAGCGACGATTCGGTGAGCAAAACTAAATATTGTTGTATGGGAAAAAGAGGTCAGTCAGCCAGTACCTAACTTCATTATTAAGTCAAGGGGAACAAGAGGCCACTAAGAAAAGGAAAGTAATTGGAGATATAAAACAGTGTGCCCATCAGAGTAGGCCACCCTTCATTCACTCTTTGATATATTCCAAATCAGTGCATCAACTTTATGATTTACATTTTACTTTACAATTACAGTATAGATCTGTATTAATGGAATTATGAAAGCTAAGACAAATAATTAGTAACAGATTAAATTTGTTTTTCATTAACCAATTAAATTTATTAACTAGTTAAATCAGGTCGTAAATTCTAAATTATACCAAGTTATTGTAAATGGCTTATATTGTTGATGCAATTATTGATACTATTATTCAAGACTTGGGGTAAACGCTGGAGAATAATGGTTAAAGTTTAAATTTACTCTTCTAACAGGATTATATAACACTTTCTTGTAGAATTTAAGTGATCCCTGAACACATTTATTTTATCACACTAAAAGCAAAACTATGCCAGCTGTAGAACAAATTTATCAAAGACTTTATTATCGGTTGTCAATATTTTCCTAAACAAATGGACCTTGTAAGTAAAGCATTAGGACTGCTATTATTCTAAAGACAGGAGTCATAGGTCTAAAGTTATATCCATTGTACGAATAGGCTTGAATACTTTTAAAGTAGTCATATGAAGATAATCCAATTTACAGTACAACAATTTACGCTTTTGAATATTTATCACTAGGTATGTAGGTTTGACGTTCAGTAATTCTATAACTAATTCAAATAAATTAGAAGTACTTAGCCATAGAGGGACTGATAATTGAAGATGTATTGTTCGGATCATGGGGATAACTGCTTAAAACGAGGCATAAGTGCTCATAAAAAAAAATATCTAAAAGCTTACAGAATCCACCTAGAATTAACATTAACAAATCAAACTTTGGATGGACCTTGGTAACAATTTTGTAATCAATGCCCTGTTCGTAGTCGTCAGTGAAAATTGGGGCAGTATCTGACATTATGAGCAGCCTGTTTTACATATTACAGTAGAGGCCTATATTATGGTTCTTTAGTATTTTCAATTGATTTGATTGTTATAATGTTTATCTGGGGTTACTTTGGACACAAGGTTAAACCGATTTCGAATTTACTCAAAGCTGGTCTATGATAATCTTCATCTACAGTGGCATTTATAACTATCTCAGCAGGGTAAACTAACATTTAGTGTGTTATAATATATTGGTCACATTGATACAAGTGATACAAGTGAATGCAGTTATATAGTTGATTCAAATAATTATATTTTTCTTAGTCTCCAGTGTTTTCCTTAACTTATATAAAACTTACTGTATTTACTTAAAAACTAAAGTGACTACATATTAATATTAACAAGGGTACAGTCAATATAAATAGTTCGCCGACACTTATATGACTTTAAACAAATCTTACTAGTCACAGGCTATTGAAAGCACATGATAACTGTCAACGGAAAGTGTATAATAACTTACAATTCAACTATTTGAGGATTTTGGGCGAACTATTTTGGTTTTGACTAACTAGCAGCATTTTTTTATATATCCAACTTAAGGGAACATTCGTACATTTGGCAACACTTATATTATAATAAAACTTTATGAATTTATAGAACGTATGCAAAGGAATAATATTTTTGTCTTGAGAATCTACCTTTTAGAAGCATATTGATATTGCTAAATCCATCTAAGGATAGAAAGGTACAGAGTTGGAATCCCGTGAGGACCATATGCTTTCATTAGTGTATTCAAGTGCATTGGGGTTTGTAGTTGATTAATGTTAAAACGGGTTGTTACTTAACTTTATTTATATCTAATAATCAAGGGAAGGTCGATCTATATACAACTACTGTATTATATCTAGTTTATAGTCTAGTCAATCAAACCTATTTTGATATACTCAAGACCCCTCCTGGGGTCCCCACTACAAGATGGCCAAGGCAAATATTCCTCAAGGTTACTTTAACAGACATAACTTCTCAGGATCTTTGAAGAGCTACGTAATGTGAGGACTATTGAATCAGATGTGGAAAACTGGAATTCAGTAATAGTCGTAACAATCATTAATTATTATTATAATTTTACCCAATTCCATAACCCATTTTAGCAGAGGACCCAAATGTGTTTTGTTTTGCATAGCTACGTCCAGACGATTTTAGTTAACTTTAAAAAGAACTTGTCAAGAGTTTGAGGGTTAATTTGGATAATCTTAAGCTCCTTTGATTCCCCGAGTTTAGTAAATACCTGTCAGTAATTTTGTTTTTGGTTATACTGTCACTATGATTATTTACTTTATTATGGGTACCCATAGACAATTTTACTCAGTTTAGGAAGGACCTGTTTGATTCTAAGGGTATATGTAATGTGTATCCCATTGATTCCTTGTGGTCCTTAACCGATCGATATCTTCGCTTGAAAGCCAGAATATCTATGTTTGACCTGATCATCATCAAACTTAATGCTTTCAATGAAATTACGCCAAATTAAGTTATATGTTTGCTACCTCGATTTTCTACAATCCAGGAAAGACCCGTCAGAGTAAGATGATTAATTTACATATTTGCTAGCCCTTTCATTCTCAGTAGTTCTTCCAAAGCTAATTTATTATTATTATTATTATTATATGATATGCCGAAGTCTCCAACCAGGGTGCAGAAACACCATCAAGATCAATCCACACAACACACCCGGAGGCACTGGAGAGAGACTACGGCAACTTAGGAAAAAATACAAACATATACTGTATACTGTACTGTACAGTCATATACACATATTAAACACAGATAACATATTATGCAGTGGAGGATATCAAGTATAAATATAATACAATAAAATAGAATAACATAAGGTTAAAAATTAGAATTATATAATGCTGCAAAAAAGCATTAACTCTAGACTTAAAAATGGAGATATTAGCTGAATTGACTAGCTCATTTGGCAACTTATTCCACAAGTCAACCATGGCCGGCACAAAACACTGTGAAAACTGTGTAGTAGAAAAATTAACACGGCTCATGGCAAGATCATTAAGATTGCTTGTGAATCTAGTTGCACGAGCCTGGATATAGGGCCCAGGCAGAACCCCATGTAAGGGATGCTGAGGGTTGTTAAAAACTTTAAATAAAAGACTAAGGGCACCAACTTTACGTCGATGACACAGATCAAGAGACAAATGAGGTAGAATAAAACTGATGGAATTTAGCGACCTGTCAAGCAACTTGAGATGGCAGTCAGCTGCTGACAACCAGACAGGTGAGCAGTACTCGAAATGTGGCAAAATAAAAGCATAAAAAGACTTGATAACTGTGGCGTCACAAGCAAATGTTTTATAAACCTTGCGAGGCAGACCAATTTTTTGGGAAATGGAAGAGGAGAAAGAACGAATATGCTTTTCAAAAGTAAGTTTGGGATCAAGACTAACTCCTAACAAACGCAGAGTATCCACATTCTCAATTTGCTCGCCAGAAACTTGTAGATAAGGATGGGGAGGATCCAAGGTACGAGATCTGATGATGATAATGGAGTGTGTTTTACTAGCATTAAGTTTCATGCCCCAAAGTTCACACCATGATGTAATTTTGGCTAAATCCCTATTCAGAGCAGTAGCAATTACGTCTCGATCTATTGGTGATGGAATTGACGCATATAAAGTTGTATCATCAGCATAGGAGATTAGTTTATATTCAAGCTCGGAACACAGGTCAGCAGTAAAAATAATGAAAAGCAAAGGCCCTAGGACACTGCCTTGTGGAACACCAGAAACAACAGTAACAGAAGGTGAATGACACCCATCAATGACCACAGACTGAGATCTTTTCGTCAAAAAATCTTCAGAGATCCTTAACAAATTATCACCAATACCAATGAGCTGTAACTTAAACAGAAGTGCTTTATGGTTGACTAAATCAAAAGCAGAACTAAAGTCAATAGCCACGACACGAGACTCATGTCCCTGGTCCAATGAAGACTGCAAGTCATGGGTGAGTGTCAGAAGCGCATCACATGTACCCAGTCTCTTACGAAAACCAAACTGTGAGTTTGGTATCAAATTATGACTATTACAATAAGAGGAAAGGCGTCTGGACAAAAGCCTCTCATTGAGCTTGGATAGGATAGGTGTAATGGAGATAGGGCGATAGTCATTAGGAGATGATGAGGCAGTATTTCCCTTTGGAATAGGAGTGATATTCCACCAGCCTTACACCAGCAAAGAGGAAAACTACCTGATTTCAAAAGCAACCTAAACACCACAGCCAATTTAGGTGCCAAGACCACTGCAACCTTTTTAAAAAAGAGAGGGAAAAACCCATCCGGGTCTGTGCCACCATAGGTATCAAGATCCAGCAAGTACCTTTTCAGTTCAGCTGATTTGAATGCCATTAAATTGAGGTTGGGTCTAGGGAAACATGTCAATGGCAAAGACAATTCCTGATTACTCTGCTTATTAATAAAAATATCAGATAGAATATTGGCCTTCGATAATGGATCAAAAGAGATGGAGCCATCAGAATCACAAAGAGGAGGCATGGAGGAATCTATTCCAAATAAAGAGGATTTCAAAGCGGACCACCATTTATGAGGCTGTGTAGCTCCTGCCAGAACATCCTGAAGATGGGAGTTATAATCCCTCTCAGCACCATCATAAACTCTCTGCGCAGTTGCCCTTTTAAAAACATAATTTTCCCAATGCAAGGGGGTTTGATTACGCCTCCATAGACGATATGCAGCCTGTTTGTCATCAAATGCACGCTTGCAGTCATCATTAAACCATGCTTTATCCCTGATACAAGACTTAATTTTTTTTATGGAACTCTTTTGCGAAGGATACCAAGAAGGGAATTGTTGAGAGCTGAAACCGGGTCATGAGATCTTAGTATGTGACTCCACTCAATATTACAAAAATCATTACAAACGTTGTCCCAGTTAACCCGGGATTTAAGGTAGACTTTACGTGAGAGAGTAATATCAGGAACAGAAAAATCAAGATTAATTTTACACATGATGGCATTGTGGTCGGAAGTGCCAACAGGTACAAGAACGGAGGTTTCTACAATGCCAGGAATATCTGTTAGTACTAGATCAAGCCAATTTCCAGACATATGAGTAGGTCCTTGGATTAGCTGTTCACAACAAGATAAGTTTGCAAAATCCAATGCAGCATGACCATTTCTATTAGTTGGAGAGACCGAGTTCAACCACTCTTGATAATGTGCATTGACATCACCAACACAAATAAAAGATGATTTGACATCTACAGACTGTATTGAAGCCATGGCTGTTAAAAGGCAGTCATATATGTCATTGTTAACATCAGGATTTCTGTACAGGCTAAAAATGTAATGATTATGATACTTGCTGGAAACTTTAACTAACTGCATCTCATGGCATTTACAAATATGCTTAGTTAAGTGCTGAGCATTATACCCAGATCTAATATACAAGCTCATTCCACGAGCACGAGGAATAGAATCACGCCGAATAAGAACTGGTTTACCGAAGTTAGGTATAAGAAGTTCAGAATAATCTCTATAACCAGAGACAAGGGTTTCAGAACAAAAGACAATATCATAATCAACAGATGCCAATGTAAGATCCTTGATGTTCTTATAGAGACCACGAATATTGGAATAAAATACACGACAACTTGTAGCAGGTTGTCTGTGAGGACCAGGATTAACTTCTATATCACCGGACAAAAGTAGAAACAAAAACAGAAAAAGTTGAAAGCAATCCATACACAAATACATAAAGATGGATATAAACAGGTCGACCCAGACGGAGCCATCACATCTGGGTAAGGTATAAAACAAGCCCCAAAGACACCATATCCAGGGGGGAGCAGCAGTGGTGGATTTTATTTGTTTTAGAAAAGACGAGAAACAGAAAAAGAATGCCAAATCTCCTGAAAATCCACCAGACTCAAAAGTCTTCCTCATTGGCCTGCTAACCACCGTGGAGGAAAAAAACAGGAGATTGCAGGAAAAGGAAGGAAAATTGCTGTATAGCACCAGACAGCAGGGATGGATGAAAACGGACAATGGAAGACCTTGGTGCAGGCTATGGCAGCATCCTAAACATCCATCATGGTAAAATACCATAGGTCTGCCAGATGGCCGTTGACTAATATATACAGTTCATAATATAGTGAGTTCACTGCTCAATAGGTGGCGTTCTGAGAGTGAGGGTCTGAGTCTGGAGGGTGAGACGGTGAAGCACTTGGCAAAGCAACCAGCCGCTTCAGAGATGGAGCTGCTTCGAGCCATGATGGATGCTTCACATGTCTCACTCCCCAGACTGGAACAAGACCTCACGGGCTTCACCGTGTTGAGCGGTGGAATGTACAGACTCTCAGCCTATGCCCGAGAGGGAGTAGTTGGAATATAGAAAAAAAAAAAAAAAAAGTAGTTCATCCGCCCTTTGACAGGTATTGCTTTTAGTCCTGCAGGGTGTATAGCCACCCACCTTCCAAGTGAGGACCCGGATGGGGAGCCGGTTTAGTCGCCGACAATCCGACCATGAAACAGGTAGTATCAGATTACATGTTACTGATAGCAGGACTACCTGACCTGACAGTGAAGCAATTAAGCAATTATCTGGTAGCATTGATCAAGAAATAGTCGCACAATTATAAGTCAAATATTCTTAATTCAATTACAATTAACATGTAATTCCCAATTTACTTTGACCACTTTCCTTTGTTTTTGTCACTACATTAATTTCAATTACTTGTGATAAATACAAGGAATTTCTAGAGTCATAAGCACCAGTTCTCCACATGAGTGAATTCAGTAGCGTTCACATTACTTATATGTATGTATATATTAAAGTTTGGCTCCTTAATTCACGATAAATTCTTCAGTACCTTTAGCTCGAAATTAATGCCTCTACTTAAATTGTCATCCTAAAATGAATACTGACAACAAAATATGGTACGAATTTCGAAGAAAATGTATTGCAATTATATTTAAAACTATGTTCAATAAATATACACACTACTAAATCACAAGCATCTCTGCCTACCTATAGTGAACCGAGTTTAGTTAATTAAGCCTGTTTTCACCATTGACCCATTTCCTAAACATTTCAGTTTGGAAAGTATCTGTTGTATACTATATAAAGAGTGTTGCCATTTGGACGAAATCATTTTACATTGGTTAGATAAAGCTGCAGCCTATATCGTGTCCACCACTTATGATAGTCTATGGAATTTTTGAAGTTTATTAGGTATTACTAAACTGGTCTACTTAACCCGTTGAGACCCAGCGTCGCACGTGTTGCGTCGGCAGTCTTTGATCACCAACTCCCAGCGACGCATCACGTGCGTCCGACATATAAAAAACACTTACGTGGCTCGTAAGGTAGGAAATGGCGGGAGAATAGGAGGGGGAGGTACCGTAGTGTGTGTGGGAGCCGGGCCAGTAGGTGTGAGCGGGCCGAGACAGCCGCGCGGCTGGTGGTGGTGGGCTTTGTGGGGATAGTTTACACCCCTAGTTCACCGCCACTTTGAACCTTCATTACTCCGGTCGTATGGGAGCTAGAGGCTTGAGATTTATGTGAGATACTCCTTAGGATGTATGCCGTACAATGCCATACTCAGTTTTTACCCTAGTGCTCCCGGGCGGGTGGTCATGCGGGGGAGACGAACTATTGAAACCCCCCCCCCCCCCGCCCCCCAAATGACCGAAATGAGTTTTTTTTTATTTTTGTGTTCATTTCTCACCATTCTCTTCCATTTTGGCTCAACAAATTTTTTTGAGGCTCCCCCCCCCCAAAAAAAAATGTCAGAGGTGATTTTTTTTTTTTTTTTTTTTCATTTCTCATCCTTGTCTTCCATTTTAGCAAACAAAAAAAATAAGTGAAAAAGGCTTGGGACTGGGGTGAACAAAATATTATAACTAGCCGGGGCTCAACGGGTTAAGCCAATTTGTCATTCATTTTTTTTGGCCAATGTAGGTTAACCCGGGAACTACGGGGAGACTCTTAAGAGTTCCCCCGGCGGACTGCGGGGAGACTCTTAAGAGTCAGAGAAAAAAAAAATCAACTTTTGACATCGATTTTTTTTTTTTTTTTTTTTTTTTTATGGCCCCTGGGCCATGCAAAATCTCAGTCCTCTACCTCCCCTCCTTCCCCACTTTCCTCCTCTCCTTCAGTTATCACCTATTTTCCCTGTTATTCCCTTATTCTGAGGTATATTTTCGTGCTAACATTAGAAATCCGGTTGCAGGGTGTGGTCATCACTGATAGCAAGCGAATGCAAGAGAGAGAGAGAGTATCGATCGACTGTGTCTCAGTGGCCTTGGGGGAAATTGGCGGGAAAGCAGCTTGCCTCACCCATACATTATACAACTCGCGGGCTATATCTCCTATTTTGACCATCCAAACGCTGTTTTCACTCGTTTTATTGTTGTTTCAGGTTAATACCTTTATAATCAACCCATAATAGGCGCATATGGATAAGTATTAATGCTATTAATGGTACAATGAATATTTTAGTGACGGAAACACCTCAAATACATGCGCACAGGGAGAGGTGTCTAATTACCCCCATGCGCACTTGTTAGGTTAAGTATGTTATTATTATAGTCATATAATAGTTTAACCAAAGAGTTTTGACAAATTAAAGTTATACAAATTAGCTTCGATATTACATTATTCACACATTTAAAAAAACACTACATAGTAAGAACTGAATTGAAAGTTACCAAATCCCATTTTGAGAATTGTGATAGTGAACATTTCTAACTTAAATTTTAGGATTATGGGATATCGTCGACCAGTTACAATGATATTTTAAACTGTAGCCAGCCAACTTAATCATACTTTGGGGGATAAGGCACAACAGTTTAAATATTTAGGATTTATAAAGGCTACGTCCACGAAGACAAAAGTCAGCCGCCTGTGTGTACTCCAGGAGAATTATTCTTCAGGCTAAAAGGGCACCAAACATTAATTCAGTATCAATAGCTAGCCTATTGGTAAAATTTAAGGTTCGAATCATTAAAACGGACTTTATATTGTCCTTGTCCCAATTTTGGTTTGTTTAGTTTGCAAGTTTTACATTTTAATTTATAGAACAAACTTCAAAATATTACATTGCATAGACTTTCATAATAGATCGTATTAAAACATTTTAGTAACAGACCCGTATTACAGTTGTGGTTGATGAGAGTTGTTGGTCCACGAGTCCCACCATCCGTCTGTTGTCCCCCTCAGGCTGGACGTCTATCATACATCTGAAACATTAGGTTAGTATTAGTTAACATCCTGATGTATAACGCTAATAACTATAGTCACCACTGCATTAAGGCCTTTTTCTGGACCCCTTCGCCCTAATGTTTAGCTCGGTTTAAGATTTTATGACTCTACTATTCGTTTTGACTATTACAAGACTTTTGCCCCAATTTGTCAATTTTATGACCTGTCATGCCATTTGAATAGCTAGTTTTTCCGCGAAGGATAGCAAGCCTGTAACTTTGGGAGAAACTGCCTTCGACCGGGATATTTTTCTACCGAAAATTGTACAAATTTATCTCTAAGGGGGGTCTTGATGGAAGTCTAGGGAGGAAACTAAAAACCTCCCCTTAACCCGTGATGTTGAGCAACTAGTGAGCCCTCTATCGTATTGTCCAAGGTTCAGGTTTTAGTAACTATACATAAGCCTGCAGTAATAAGGGGTATCAATTTTAGAACCTTTTTTGATTGAAATTATCTGCAGTGTAGTTTATGAATATACAGTATATACTTCTGAATTTGTTAAGGCAGGGGGAGATTGTAATGCAGTGGCGTGTACTGTTATTAACCCTTCCTGATTTTTTTCTATGGGAGTGAGGGAGACAAAAGGCAGAACTGCCTGTATCGAGTGCCTCCCCCAAAGTTGAAAGAGTGACAGGGCCAAAATCAAGGGACGTTCGAGCCAAAATGCCAGGACACACTGAGTTTGAAGCCATTTAAGTCATATGATCCTAAGTTGATCCTATAGAAGTTCAAAGTTTATAATTTCTAGTAAAAATAAACTATCCACTGACTAAATTCCACAATATTATTATTAAACCTTTAATGCACAGGACGCAATTTGCGCCCTTTCTGGGATACTTAAACGCCTTTGTGACCATCAGGGGTGTTTAGAAACTGTGTTGCTTCAACCTCTGCAGTTGTCTTTAAGTGAACTGTGGGCATTAAACTAATTTTGGAGAGGTAATTATGAGATTGATTACTATTTCTGAATGCAAATAAGGTATTTGTAAATAACACTATGTTTTAGTATTAATACAGTATATGGAACACCAGAATTTGTTCAAGAGAACCAAACCCTAAATACACAACTTAAACAAATAGATTATCATAATATAATGGATACAGTATATGGGATAGGCTAAGGGAACTTGGAGACAACTATACACATGGTAACCTAAACTTTTAATAGTGTTAAGGAGAGATGGGTCATTTTTCTGGTCCCCCTTCATGTTTAGCCCCATTACTTTGCCGATTATAAGACGTTCAGCCCATTACTTAGGCGATTTTAAGACCTTTCAATCTATTTGGGTCATTATTAAGACCTTTCGTGCTATTTAGGAGACTAATTTTCCTGGCGAATGATACCAAGCCTGTGATGTAGGAGGAACCGGCCTTCGGCCTGGACACTTTTCTACCGAAAAATTTACAAATTTCTCTAAGGGGGATCTTGGGGATGTTTTTTAAGCTTGATGGAAGTCTAGGGAGGAAACAAATTTACAAATAATTATATCTATATATACCAATGAATAAACCCTTACCCATTAACCCTATTAAGGTACATCAAAAGTACAGTAAAAGATCTAATTCACCTAAATGGTTTGACCATAATTGTGCTAGAGTAACTGAACAAAAAGCAATAGCCTACAATGCATACACAAGATCGAAAACACATGGAGCCTTTAATTACTTTAGAAACATCAGAAATCATGCCAAAACTGTATTAAACCTAACTAAATCAAACTTTCTCCACAAGCAGACAAATAAACTTCTAAATAATCCAAATGATAACAAAATATTTTGGTCTACTCTTAACTCATTTAAATCCAACTTCACTACTGCTTCATCCATTCCACCATTAAAATCTCCGACTGGCAATCTTGTAAGTGACCCACGAGGTAAAGCTAACCTTCTTGCGGATATTTTCTCCACCAACTCAACCTTAGATGAAATAAATCAAGATGTCCCTGTACTTAATTTTAATTCGCCTGAAATTCCCTCACTTAAGATCCACACCAGACATGTCAAAACTATTTTTCAGAATCTCTCGGTAGATAAGGCTCCTGGTCCAGATGAAATTCCTCCAATAGTACTTAAGAATTGCTCCTTGGTGCTCGCTCCTGTATTGGCAAATTTTTTCCGTCTGTGTACTCATACCTCATGCTTCCCAATACCCTGGAAAGAAGCAAACATCCATCCAGTTCCTAAAAAAGGTGCCTCTTCAGATCCATCAAACTACAGACCAATAGCTATAACTTCCACTCTTGGTAAAGTCTTTGAAATTATATTAAATAATCACATAATTAAGCATCTTGAGAATAATAAATTAATCAGTGATAGGCAATATGGTTTTAGACGATGTCGATCAACTGCAGACATGCTTTGCCTTCTTACGCATCAAATCAACCAAGCTACAGACCAACATGGTGAAACACATACAATAGCACTGGATATATCAAAGGCATTTGATAGAGTCTGGCATCAATCCTTATTGTCGAAGATGTCACACTACGGCCTTGCATCATTAGTTCCG
Organism: Paralithodes platypus; assembly: GCA_032716605.1. Classification (NCBI taxonomy): domain Eukaryota; kingdom Metazoa; phylum Arthropoda; class Malacostraca; order Decapoda; family Lithodidae; genus Paralithodes; species Paralithodes platypus. The sequence goes on along the minus strand of CM064552.1, from coordinate 28,070,565 downwards.
CTAATTTCTTCTTATCTTCATAACAGAAAAATACGTGTAATGGTAGATGGCCTTTATTCTCAATTTCACTCAATAAATGCTGGTGTTCCCCAGGGATCAGTTTTGGCCCCAATTATGTTCCTCATTCATATCAATGATCTCATATCTACCACTCATAATCCAATACATTCCTACGCAGATGACTCAACACTCCACAGTTCCTTCACATTTACCAATTCTTTCACCCAACCCGATCTTATAAATTCAAAAATAAACACTGCAATATCTCTGAACCAGGACCTTTCTAGAATTAATGGATGGGGACAAAAGAATCTAGTTTCCTTTAATGCACATAAAACCAAGTACATTCAATTTTCTAACCGACAGAATCTCACTGACTCCCATATATTTTTGAATGATGTAAATATTCCCACTTCCCCTAGTATTGACATTCTCGGTGTAACATTAACTACTAACTTGAGCTGGACACATTATGTTAGAAGCATTGCTAAGAATGCCTCTAAAAAACTGGGACTCCTGTACAGAGTTCGAGAATTCTTCACTGACGAGCAGTTGGCCGTGATATATAAAAGTCATGTGCGTTCTCAGATGGATTACTGTTCACCTCTGTGGGGTGGAAGTGGAGTGGTTGCATTGAGGCAGTTGGACAAAATTCAAAATAAAGCTATTATATTAATCAATAACCCTGCAATCACACAGGACCTTCCTATATTATCCATACGAAGAAACGTTGCATCCCTTGCATTATTCTACAGATATTTTCACAGCAATTGTTCCGAGGAACTTGCTTCAATTGTGCCGCCTCTCCACATCTTTCCCCGTAGAACTAGGGCAGCTGAGAGCGCCCATGAATTTACACTTTCTCCTCCACAATGCAGAACTTCTGCTTATCAGAATTCATTTATCCCCAGAGCTACTACTCTTTGGAATTCACTTCCCTCGAATTGCTTTCCACAAACTTACAATCTACAAATGTTTAAATCCAGTTGTTACAAACATTTTATGAATGGAGGATGCCTTTAGGCACATGGACCTTTTTGTTTTATCTGTGTTTTTCCTTCCTCCGTTCATTGTCTCTTAAAAAAAAAAAAAAAAAAAAAAAAAAAAAAAAGGAGAGATGGTAGTTTTTCTGGTCCCCTTTCTCCCTAGCGTTTAGTCCCATTAGTTTTGAGATTTGTAGACGTTCGGCCCATTTGTTTGGCGATTTTAGACCTTTCGTCCCATTTCGTTATATATTTTAAGACCTATCGTGCCATTTAGGTGTCTATTTTTTTATGGCGAGCGATGGCGAGCCTGTAACTGAAAGAGGAACCGGTAAATTTTCTACCGACAAATTTACAAATCTATCTTGAGGGCGGGGTCTAGGGGATGTTTTTTAAAGTTTTATGGACGTCTAGCGAGGGAACTAAGAATTTATGAATTAATGAATGTATAGGCCAAAAAAAAAAAAAAAAAAAAAAAAAATGTGTTCTTACCCTAGTTTGTTGGTAAAAATGGTTAAGGTTCCGTTTGGGTTTCTCAAGTTGGTCTTCCCTCCGCCGAGCCTCAACTGTACTGTACAGGGCCCCTCCTCTCTCCCTCACATCTGTTAGAAAATCCAATATTAATATTACAGCTTAAGGAATTGACCACTTGCGAGTTTCAAACTATAAGGAAGTTGGAGTTTTTTATATCGATATTTAGCAGAATTACGAGCTAAAATAAGAGTTGTATTGCATATATAAACACATAAAACCAAATTCACCGTACTTTCTATCCATCAAAACACTACATCACTGCATTTCTGTTTAATAACTTTGTATACGGCCCAAACTTCCTTATAGCCTGAAACTCACAAGTGGTCAATTAGGCCAATATTTCTGATATAATGTAGATTTTCAAAATTGATTAATTCATATGTTTTTGCAACAACAAAAAAACATTATATCTCAACCATAGTCAAGGTGGTCGTGATTCCTGGTCGGGTCGTCTTGGGTCGGGCAAGATCGCAGCGGCCCTCCCATCTCTAACCTGTTGGGAAGATTTAAAGTCACATTAGTAGGTTCTGGCATACCTTATTTCACTGTTGTTCCTCCGTCGGGCCATCCAGCTCATTCCTGTTGATAAAATATTTAATTATTTCAGGATCGCCGTTCTGCCAGCCACAACATCAGGTCTGCAAATCGGCCACAGCGGGTCTGCAAGCTGCCACATCGGGTCTGCAAGCTGCCACGTCATCTGAAAACCTGCAACCTTCACAACCAACGAACAGACAACCAGAATTCTACCGGCCGGATTTCAACCAACAAGAAAACAAACCAAGCTATTGTAACCCTATACTAACTAAATCTAACTAACTAACTAACTAAGCTTCTACCCAAGCCTCTAACAGACAGCTAACTAACCAAGCTTCTATCCAAGCCTCTATCAGACCGCTAACCAACCTCCTCAGGGAACCGAATAGAGCAACACCTAACCAATACTAACCTAGAACAGACTCCTACCTATCCCTACACCTTGAACTAACTAGAGCTTTCTCCCTCATGCTTAGCCCAGTTTATTTTGAGACTAAGACGTTCACCTTCTAGTTTGGCACTAAAGACCTGTGCCATATAGCGATCTATTTTTTTCTTCCTGGCGAGCGCTAGCGAGCGTGAAATGAATGAGAAACTGGCTTTATTATTATTATTATTTTTATTATTATTATTAGTATTATTATTATTTCGGCTGGTACATTTTTCTGTCGAAAAATGTGCAAAATTATCTCGAAGGGGGATCTTCGAGGCATTTTATTTAAGCTTGAATGAAGGTCTTGGGACGAAAAAATGTATATATACAAAATTAATCTTCCCTTTACAGATAGAGGGGGAGAGGATGGTTAGGATTAAAGGATTAGGATTGCCGTGATGATGGTAGTGGTAGACGGGTTGAAGGATCTGGTTGAGGTTTCCATCATCATTCACGACATCTGTAAAAGAAAAAATACATTGTTAAAATATATCTCAATCAGCCAAGTATACTGTATATAATTTAAGTAAACATTAGATTGACCCCGGACAGCCTTTTTACCTAACCTAACCTGTCTTGATAGCGTAATGCATAAGTGCGCGGAATTTCGGTGTCAGTGTCCTAGGTTCGAGTCTTTTCAGTGCCTTTTTACCTAACCTAACCTAACAAAACGACAACAAATAACTAGTCTCTTCAATTTTTTCCATAATTTGTTTGTGTTAGCATTATTATTTTATTTGTGTATATTTATAAGAAACTGTCTTTTTGCCAGTGCGTAATGCATAGGTGCGAAGAATTTCGGTGAGAGTGTCCTAGGTTCGAGTCCTCGGAGTGCCACAAAATGGCAGAATTTGTTTAACATTAGCAACATTCAACTAAATAGATAGATTGGAAGAGCTAAAGGACAAACTGGATTTTAGGTCACGTATGGGATATAATGTTCTAAATGTATACTATAGTTTTGTATTAGAGTATTAGTCACCACAATATATGTCTTCACCGCTGCATATTAAATAATTTTTCCTTAGATTTTGTGGGTTAAATAAGGGTGATGGCGGCCATCTTGGATCAGCTGAGAACTAAAATTTTTCATTTTTTTACCGTAGTTTTAGTATTTTGTCATATTCTATATCAATACTAACACTGCGGGGGTCTGGGGGCGGCAGCCCCCAGGTTAGGTTAGGTTAGGTTGTTAGGTTAGGGTAATGACAAAATATGGTTTTAAGGGGCATGTTTTATTAAAATTGCAAAATAATGGGTAAATATGAATTTCCAGAAGGAAAAACACCTTAAAACACACTAATCAATGAAGAAACTGATGAGCAAAAGGATTATAATACAAAAAACACGTACGTGACCTGAAATCCAATTTGACCGAGCTAAATGCACTATGAAGAAGTAATCCATAGTCGGTTAGATTTAAGTTAGCGGTAAATTGTCATGCTCCCGTGTGCACTACTCCGCTAATAACATGTTATAGCGAAGTATGTTAAGGGGGGGTCACCGGCTTTTTTGTTTTATCTTTCTCTCCGTCTCTCTCTTTGGCTTGTATCCATTCGGCCCCATTCAGTCAACTGTTTTAAGACGTTTACCCCCATACAGGTGTTAACATTTTTCTGGCGAGCGGTAGCGAGCCAGTATATATTTTTGTTTTGACAGAAAACTAAATTTGTACATTTTTCGATAGAAAAATTTCTCCGGCTAAGCCGGATTTCTCCATACAATGCTGGCTCGCTATCGCTCGCCTGGAAGAAATCGACACCTGGATGGGATAAACTTCTTAAAATAGTTGGCTGAATGGGGCCAAATGGATACAAGCCAGGGAAAGAGAAAAGGAGAAAGAAAAAAACCTGTGACCCCCTTAACTATGAGAACTTTGTATTAATAGTATGCAGATCCACAACTGGTCATAGTTTGGCGCTAAGCATTGCTAAATTACCGACAAAGGAATGGAATTTTCCGCCAGGTGCTAAATTAATCTGGCCTTATCCTTTTAATGTGATTAGTTTTCAGATGTTAAGATGTTTGCCCCATTAGTTAGTTTATTTTAAGACCTTTCGCCCTATTTCGTCGTAAATATTTAGACCTTTCGTGCTATTTAGGTGTCGATTGCTTCCCTGGCGAACGATAGTGAGCCTGAGAGAACGGCCAGCATTGTATTTGGCCGCCATTTTGTTGTCCTAATTATCAAACAACGGGGCGCTATTTAATTTGTGACAATGTAGAAATTTAGATCCATGGAGTAAATTATATATATCCTGTTGCAACCAGTATTACCGAACGTTTGTTATGGGTGTGGAATCTATGGATATATTGGAGTGTAAAGAGAGGATCACCACCCTACTGGTTACCAAAATGGCGGAGGTTGGCTGACCGTTTCCTGGGCCCAAATCACTGCCTTTGTTGCATGGTTAGCGTTTCACTGAAGTATATTTAAAATCTACATACCTTTAATTTTAACCTTTAACTTAAGGGGAGGTTTCCACTTGAAGCACTTTTTTCTTGACCCCTTTCTCCCTCATGTCTAGCCCCATCGCTTTTGAGATTCTAAGACGTTTTCACCATTAGTTTGGTGATTTTAAGAATTTCCGCCCCATTCTGTCAATTTTAAGACCTTTCGTGCCATTAAGGCGTCGATTTTATCCTGGCGAGCAGGATATCCTTTAATTTATCCTTTTAATTAGCGAGCCTGTAATTTAAGAGTAACCGGCCCTAGGCCGGGAAATTTTTCTACCGAAAAATGTACAAATTTATCTTGACAGGGGGTCAAGGGGGTGACATTTTAAGATTGCTGGAGGAGTAGGAAACAAACTAATAACCTCCCCATAAGTGATTCGATAAAGCATGTATTGACGGATTGATGTAGGCTAATGTTATTAATGATCGCATATACTTAACCCCTTCTGTACCGGCGACGTATTTGTACTTTTATTCTATCTACACTTAGACGATTTTATGAAGCTTAAGTAGTATATATGGTAGCTAAAAAGATGAATTAAGACAGTCTGTAGCCTTTTATTGAGTAGACATCCTTCCTAAGCTGAACAAAATCTTATAATTGTTGCCAGAATATAATAAACAGTACACATCGGTACAGTAGGGGTTAAGTAGATTTCGGTCAATATTTACGAGTCGCACCACAGCTGGGATCTCATTTATAATGGTAATTTTGGGTTCCTATCATTCTATGCTTCATTGCTATATACTTTTTATCCACGGATTTTTTTTTCTTTTTTTTTTTCTTTTTTTTTTCTTTTTTTTTTTGGCATTAACCTAACCAAAAAACCTAACCTAACCTAAATGTATTTGGGGGCTATTAGGTTAGGTTAGGTCAGGTTAGGTTAGGTTAGGTTAGGTTTTTTGGTTAGGTTAATGCTAAAAAAAAATAAGCCAAGAAACAAAAAAATAAAAATCCCGTGGATAAAAAGTATATAGCAATGAATGATAGGAACCCAAAACTACCATTAGAAATGAGATACCAGCTGTGGTGTGACTCGTAAATATTGACCTAGATTTCTATTAGGCTACTATTTCGTAAATATTCCTAAATAATTTGTGAATAAAACAAATAATATGACCATTTATGCAATATTGTAGTATGCTAATTGTGAAAAAATAATCATAGGCCTACGTCGATCATCGGGCTTGGTGCTAAGTGTATAATCTGAACAAATAAACCCATAACTGGCGGCGCGCAACATATGTCGAGTGAAATAAATTTGGACTATGTGGTGGTGCACGACAGCTGTCGAGTGCCATTTTAAGCACGTAATGTTGCTGAGAGAGAGAACTGAGCAGTGGGACGAGCGTAGTAACCTTTTGACCGCTCCCCACGATCACCGTGGACCTACTGAACTGTATCCCACCCTTCTCCCCCCTTTCTCACTCACTACACAGGGAATTATGTACGGAAATGACCTTATTTTAGTTTTTTTGCACTCGTGTTGCACGATCGTTGCAAGAGAACCAGTGGTCGTACAAGGATGGTTCGGGTGTCATTGGAAAGCTCTGTTTACGCCCTTTCAGGGATAGATACTTGTTTTACGCTCTGGGTCTTGTTTATGCATGGAAATGAGCACGGAAACAACCCTATTTAGGGTAAAAAAAAAACGCTGGGCGGTACATAGAAATTACCGCCTAGGCCGCTCTTAAGGTGTTAAATAACAACTGCGTAAATATTATGACTTGCTTTAACCTTAACCTTGCAATTATCCGGTAATTCATATAATGAATGAATTATGCTGACGATAATTGCCCCCGGAAGTGAAAACCTGCCGGCTTCCTAGGTTTTCACTCGGTCGCCATATTGTTTGCTCAACCCATGGCTTTCACCATTAACTTTCCTTAAATATACACGAAACATTACAAAAACACTGATCAGAATTTGATTAAAAAGACTAATAAAGCGGATAATGACCCCAATGGGTACCAAAATGGCGCGGAGGTTGACCGATCTATTAACTAGCTCCAATTCATTGCCTTGTTTGTTAAATTACCATTATTTAATGTATGTATATTAATATTTACTCTACATATCGATTTATATAAGGCATAATTGAGTTTAATAGGGGGAAATACTCGAAAGCCTATGTCTCTAACCATCGTCATAGTTGCAGCTATGTTTATGTAATCTGACCAAATAAAATAAAAAATGCTTCTATTTTATGACTTTCTTTAACCTTAAACTTGCAATTATCCGGTAATTAATATAATTAATGCATTATGCAGACGATAATTGCCCCCGGAAGTGAAAACCTGCCGGCTTCCTAGGTTTTCACTCGGTTGCTATATTGTTTGCTCAACCCGCCGGCTTTCACCATTAACTTTCCTTAAATATACTGAAACGCGAAACATTACGAAAACACTGATTAGGCACCTGGCGCAAAGTCACGAACATCGGAAATTAAGGCACTTCACTAAATTGGAGGTGGAGGTGTGGCAGAGTGGTCTTGCCACTGGACTGGTTATCCAATGGACCCGGGTTCGAATCCCAATATGTCAATGGGAAGATATTATTGGGATGGAATTTGTGGTATACCTAGTATCAGTGCATTACCATAGCACACCGAAATGCCAAAAAAAATACCCTCATTGTTCCCTGATTAAATAGCATTGTATGAATATTCCCATATTCAAAAATATGCTACAGGGGGGCAATGCCTAGTGAATTAATTGCTCAATAGGTGGCGTTCTTAGAGTGAGGGTCCGAGTCTGTGGGGGTGAGACTGTGAAGCACAGAGGCGAGGCGGCTTCAGAGATGGAATTGCTTCGAGCCGTGAAGTTTCGCATGTTTCACTCCCTAGACTGGAGCAAGACCTCACGGGCCTCACCGTGTTCAGCGGTTGAGTGTAAAGGCTATCAGCCTATGCCCGAGAGGGAGTAGTTGGAAAAAAAAAAAAAAAAAAAAAAAAATCTATAAAAGCGGCTAAAAATGGAGAATAAAAGGGGGAATATTGGACTTACTTGTTGTCAGGTCGATGGCTGGAAATCAAATGGCCAGGGCGGTGTAAAGTACTCACGAAATCACAACTGCATACTTGGCAACCTTTTACAGTGGTGCCACATCTCCAAACCTGGCCACGAAAATTATTAATATATGATTAATAAGCCGTTTCTGATAAAAAATAAGATACGTAGACTATGTAATTTTTTGCGCTGAATTCAACTACATATGTGAAATTTTGATTGAATGCCTGTATATGCGATAATTCAATGAATTTTGGTAGTGCGACCCTGCCACTTTTCCTAAATGGCCCCAGGGCAAATTTGAGGATTTTCTCGTCTCGATTTCCATGATTCCTGGCCGAGAAATTGGCCGACACAGTTGGTATAAAAAAAAAATGTATTTGTATTTTGTATTTATTTTATTTTTTTGTATGGAAGCACAATACTATACTTGAATTATTAGTATGGTTTATTATGCAGTAGCTTGGCTTGAATTTATAGATACAGTTGGGCTCAAAAGTTTGGTCCCACTCTTTTTTTGTTATCCATTTCCGTAGATGTAAAGGCTTTATATAAAAAATTATTTAAACGTGATTATTTTATCTGACTATACTTGATTATAAATGTGTGATATAAGAGGAGTGTGATGATCTCTGTGTCTCTCAGCTGCTTCACCTCGCTAAAACTGACAAGCCTACCCCCTACCTCCACCACCACCACACCCCCTCTCTCTCTCTATCTATCTATCTGCATATCTATCTATCTATCTATCTGCATATCTATCTATCTATCTATCTGTCTGTATATCTATCTATCTATCTATTTATCTCTCTATCTCTCTATATATCTATTTATCCATCTATCTATCTGTCTATATATCTATCTATCCATTTAGCTGTCTATCTATCTATCTATTTATCTATCTATCTATCTGTCTGTATATCTATCTATCTATCTGTCTGTATATCTATCTATCTATCTATATATCTATCTATCTATTTATCTATCTGTCTGTATATCTATCTATCTATCTATTTATCTATCTATCTGTCTGCATATCTATCTGTCTATCCATCTATTTGTCTGTATATCTATCTATATATATCTATATGTCTGTCTTTATATCTATCTATCTATTTATCTCTCTATCTCTCTATCTATCTATTTATCTATCTATCTATCTGTCTATATATCTCTCTATCCATTTAGCTGTCTATCTATTTATCTATTTATCTATCTATCTATCTGTCTGTATATCTATCTATCTATCTGTCTGTATATCCATCTATCTATCTATATATCTATCTATCTATTTATGTATCTATCTATCTATATATTTATCTATCTGTCTGTATATCTATCTATCTATCTATTTATCTATCTATCTATCTGTCTGCATATCTATCTATCTATATGTCTGTATATCTATCTATATATCTATCTATCTGTCTGTCTTTATATCTATCTATCTATTTATCTATCTATTTATCTGTCTATCTATTTACCTATATATCTATCCATCTATCTATCTATCTATGTCCTTTGTATTATAATTTTGTATGTTCATTTCCATAGCAATGTATCAGGCTTTATCATATATTTTATGTGTATATCTATTTCATATCAATAAAGATATATATATATAAATATATATAAAGTATATCGTTATTGTATTTTCATCAGTAATTATTGTATTTTAAAACAATATATTGTTTTATAAATAAATGAATATTGATCGTATTTGTCTTTTTTTTCTCGTAATTTTGTTTTTATTTGACAGTTTATTCTGGCTATCATTAGACGATATTATCTAGCTTCGGAAGGTTCTGTGGGAATTTAAAGGGTAGAGACTATCTTAGCCAACCATCTGACACCATACACCCTTGCTAATCTAAATAAAATCGTTTAATAATAGCCAGATTATATTATCAAAACTTATCATAATCCTTAAGGGGTTAATTTATACACTATATAGCCAAACATTATAATGGGTTCAATGATAAAAAAGATACAATTGTCAATTTGTATTTTCATAATATATACAATAGTTTTGGTACACGTTATAGAAGCATATATCAAATGGGTTGGGTGTGAAAGGAATCTGCCTTGTATGGGCCAATCGGCTTTCTGTAGGTTCCCGTTTTCTTTTCTTATATATCCATACTTGAGATGTATGTTAGTTATGATACTGGTATTGGGTGGGAGGAGGGGCGCCAGTTGACAAAGTGCATGGAGGCGATTCACTTGTGTCCATCCCTTCGAGGATCAAGCCGTCTGATGATAGATAAATATAGTAGATATAAATCTACGGGTGCACCACAATCCTTCTTGTTTAACCAGAAAATATCGCCTCGGGCAGTATGTGACGTCAGACAAAACTTTCAATGTTCAGCCAATCAGATGCGAGCAACTTTTTTCAGGGGTGTAGAATTCATACGCTATGGCCTCACGGGTGGACAAGTGAGGTTCATCCTACTCGTGACGTAACCGATTCAGCTCTCTGGGGCTTCGGACCGTAGGAAACTGTCCAAAATATTATTTTGGACAGTGTTCTATGGTCCAACCCCACGAGAACTGAGCAAGTTACGTCACAAGTAGGATGAACCACACCCGTCCACGCGAGGCCATAGCGTATGAATTCTAGACTCTGAAAAAAGTTGCTCGCTTCTGATTGGCTGAACATCGAAAGTTTTGTCTGACGTCACATTACTGCCTGAGGCGATATTGGCTGGTTAAGAAAGAATGACAGTGCTTCTCCCATAGATTTGTATGTGCTATTTTCTGATTGATGAATATATCTAGTAGTTCAGTTTAGTTCATTTGGGGGGGGGGGGGGTGCTGCGTAAGGGGCTGTTCTCAGGCAACATGATGTGCGGTGGGCTATATGGGGGGTATATACGATCATTGGGTATAATGATGGTGATTAGCCTTCTATCCTTGTATAATATGGGTTTATTACCACCAATATACATCTTAATTAATGGGTATTCCCAACAACACGCTGATAATAAGTACGGTGGCGCTAATAAGTAATGTCTCAGCTGTCATTACGTTTGGTTCGTTCTGTGCTGTATTAATGTCTGTCAGATGTTGAAAGGGTGGGTAAGTGTGGGAACATGTTGGTATATCTCACTCAAAAAAGAAGAAATCATGTGTAGATATTACTGATACCAATTATTAATCAAAACATAATTGGTGCCGAGACAACACTTATTAGGCCGACTGTACATTATGTTTTTGCCTGTGTCCGGAACCGACGACAGGCTTATTTCCGCTCGATTTTTCTTCTTGTTTTTTATCTTGTGATTGTTCTTCTGGATCAGTCGAAAGAGTTGCCAGGCGGGAGAGAAACAAGAAAGGAGGAGGGTTTGGAGCTGCTGCGTGATTGACAGCGTTCGACGGAGGCCTTCGGTGCTTTACAACGTTCCCCCTTTTTTGCTGGCCAACAGTAAGCGATTTTGTCCAGCTGAGGAAAGACGTGTGGTAGACCAAATGCCGCCTTCATTCTTCTTACCGCCAACCACGCCATCTGAAATGAAAAATTAACATAAGTAACACCCCGTTTTTAACATTAATCGTCAATTACAAACTCCAATGTACTTGAATAAACTAATGAAAAGATATGGTCCTCCCGGGATTTTAACTCGGGACACCACACGCAGAACATAAGAATCTAAACCATTACACCACCAACACAGTTAAAGGTTGAGTACACGATCACGATTAATATCCATTTTCGAATTCTGGATATCAATCTAATCATGTACTCAGACCCAACTGCATTATGGAAAGCGTAATGTTATAGTGAGAGGAATGGGGCCAAGATCACTAAGGACAATAATGACATAAATTACCTCTTTCAGTATACAAGGACTCACTTATTCATATAATTTTGCTATCATTAAACTTATTCATATTTTGCTATCATTAAACTTATTCATATAATTTTGCTATCATTAAACTTATTCATATTTTGCTATCATTAAACTTATTCATATTTTGCTATCATTAAACTTATTCATATAATTTTGCTATCATTAAACGATTTTATTATAAGTTGGAAGGATCCGAGAGAGTTCAAGGGTTAAGGGGAGATTTCCACTTGAGGGACTTTTTTCTTGACCCCTTTCTCCCTCATGTCTAGCCCCATTGCTTTTGAGATTTTAAGACGTTTGCCCCATTAGTTTGGTGATTTTTAAGAATTTCCGCCCCATTCTGTCAATGTTAAGACCTTTCGTGCCATTTAGGTGTCGATTTTATCCTGGCGAGCAATAGCGAGCCTGTAATTTAAGAGTAATCGGACATTTTTCTACCGAAAAATTTACAAATTTATCTTGAAAGGGGGTCAAGGGGGTTAAATTTTAAGATTGCTGGAGGAGTAGGAACAAACTAAAAACCTTACCTTAATTGAGGCGATATTGACCCCTCTCATTGTTCGAGTTCCATCCTAAGTTGCATAATTATAATCGTCTATTGTTAGCCAAAATATACTGTAAAAAGGGTATATATGATCATTGGGTATATTGATAGTGATTTATCTTTGGTTTACACTGCCAATGTATATAATCTTCTGTTGGTTACTATTACACCATAGTATTCAGTTTAAAAAGGGCCTCCAGCAATTAACAGTCTTCGAACTATCTCACTTAAGGGGGGTGACCTGCTTTTTTTATTTATTTCCTTTTATCTCTTTCTCTGGCTTGTATCCATTCAGCCCCATTCAGCCAACTATTTTAAGACGTTTATCCCCATTTAGGTGTCGATTCCTTCCTGGCGAGCAATAGCGAGCCAGCATTATATGAAGAAATCAGGCTTCGCCGGACACATTTTTCTTTCGAAAAATGTATAAATTTAGCTTGCTGTCAAAAACATTTAAAAAATATGCTGGCTCGCTACCGCTCATCAGTAAAAATTTGACACCTGGATGGGGATAAACGGCTTAAAACAGTAGGCTGAATGGGGCCGAATGGATACAAGCCAGAGAAAGAGAGAACAGGAAAGCAAAAAAAGCAGGTCACCCCCCTTAACCCTTTTTACAACCACAGCTTCTTCAGAAACTGCACAAAATCGTCTAAACATAACCAGAATATAATGAAAAAGATGTCGCCGGTACAGAAGGGAGTACAAAGGAGTACAAAGGAAATCAAGCAACAACAGATCTAGTGACCCTTCTAGGCTGCTTGTCCTCCAAAACACTGAGGATCAAGTGTCCAAACAGTGGTTTAGAGTGGGTAAGGGAACATTGGAAAGGGAACTACTGCCCTGCCACTAACGTGGCAGGACTAGGAAGTTAGTAGGGGACATATGGGTTAGTAACTGAGGGGAGGATAAAATAAAGTTATTCATTTACAAACGCAGTCAGTCGCGGGTTTGATGCGAGATATTTGTCTAGGCGGAATTTAAATGAATCAACGGTGCTGCAGTCTATAACGTCTCGGGGAAGCCCATTCCACAAGTTGACAACTCGATTGAAGAAGAAATTCTTAGATTCGTGTGAGTTAAAAGACTTACCAATAATTTTGCAACCGTTTCCCCGCGTGTAATTAGATTGGTCGATAGTGAAGTACTTACTACAGTTCATATTGTCGATGCCTTTGATGATTTTGAACACTTGAATTAAGTCACCTCTTAATCTGCGCTGGGTTAAAGGAAATAGATTTAATTATCTAAGACGCTCTTCGTATGGTTTGTTCTTTAGGCTAGGTATCATTTTGGTAACTCTACGTTGAACTCGTTCTAGTTTGTTTATATCTTTTTGGTAATAAGGGCACCAGGATTGAACGCAGTATTCCAGAAGAGGGCGGACGAATGAATTGTAAAGGGTTAGGATAACTTCTTTGGATTTATGCTCAAATGACCTGCCTATAAAGCCAATTATTTTGTTTGCCTTCTTAACAACTTCTGAACATTGTTGACTCGGTTTTAGGTTACTCGATATTGTTACTCCCAGATCGGTTTCTCTGTTTACATTCTTAAGCTGAGTGCCATTCATCGAATAGTTTGCTTTCTCATTTAGGTATCCGATATGTAGTACTTTACATTTATCCGCATTGAAACTCATTTGCCAAATTTGGGCCCAACATGACAATTTATCTAGATTGTGTTGCATATCGTCAACTTGTTCTTTTGAGAGTACGCTATTTGCAATTTTTGTATCGTCAGCAAATTTTGAGATTGTACAGGTGAGACCCTCATCTATGTCGTTGATGTAAATTAGAAAGATAATTGGTCCTAGTACCGATCCCTGGGGTACCCCGCTACTTACATTGGTCCATTTTGATGCCTTACCGTTTATGACTACTCTTTGCTTTCTGTCGCTGAGCCAATTTTCTATCCATTTCAACACACCGTCTTGTATTCCATGTGCTTTTAGTTTTAGCAGTAAACGTTTGTGGGGAACTTTGTCAAAGGCCTTTTGAAAATCAAGGTATATAATATCTACAGCTTTACTCTCATCGTAGAGGTTGAGGATATCGTGGAAGAAGTCTAAGAGGTTTGTTAAACAGGAACGTTTTTTACGAAAGCCGTGTTGAGTATCTTTAAGTATGTTATTTTCCTCTAAGTGATTTACGAGTCTGTCTCGTATGACCGTTTCTAGCATTTTACATACAACTGAGGTTAAGCTAATTGGACGATAGTTACTGGGTAGGGATTTGCTGCCTTGTTTTAATATCGGTGTTACGTTGGCTAGCTTCCACTGATCGGGCATAGTTCCAGACTGCAAGGATTTATTGAATAGTAATGTCAGTGGTTTAGAGAGCTCATCCTTAGCTTCCTTTAGAACTCTAGGCGAGATTGTATCAGGTCCAGGCGTTTTATTTACCTTGAGTTTATCTAAACAATTCAATACTTCTCTCTCTGTAACGGTGATATTGCTTAGAACATCTGAATTATCAATCTGAATCGGCGATGGTGTAGGGATATCACTGAGGTCTTCTGTTGTAAAAACTGATGCAAAGAAGGTATTGAGGGCATTACTCATTTGTTCTTCGTCTTTGGTGTATTCTCCATTTTCATCGACTAACGGTCCAACAGTTGAAGTAACGACTTTTTTCTTTCTGATATAACTATAGAATTCTTTCGGGTTTGTTTTACTTTGATTCGCAATATGTAACTCTAAGGTCTTTTTACTTTGCTTAATTAACTTTTTGGCTTTGCGTCGTAGCTCTACAAATTTCAGCCGTTCTTCGTCATTTTGTGAGGATTTTAATCTATCATTAGCAAATTTTTTAGCAAGCAGGCAGTTTGAAATATCTTTATTCCACCATTTGGGCTTATTATTATGGCCTGGACGCCGAGTTTTCGATGGTATGCAGTCTTGCACTGCTTTTAAGTAAGTGGCTTCGAATAACTTCCAAGATGTATTTATGTCGTTATTGTGAATTAAAAGGGGTTAACCTATTCAGTACTGGTGACGTGTGTAGCCTTCCAGTTGTTAGAGGACCTTCCTAAACTTACTAAAATTATCTACTAGTTACCAGAATATAATGAAAAGGGCGTCACCGGTACTGAAAGGGTTAAGCCGGTATCACCCGAGCGCTTTGTCACTCAACATTTATCCTCAACACTGGTCTGGCAGCCTATGAGGTCAACATTTAGATTATTTCGGTCACCTAAATTCATCTATCATCAGTCTAGTTTCCGATACCAGGACAAAATACTCCAGAAATGTTGCCAGAAAAATGAAGATCATCGAATGTTGACTATAAAAGCTCTCGTGTGATACCGGCTTTAGTGTGGTCTATGAAGGGGGCGGGGTCACTGTAGGCCTATCATAATGGCAGGAGGAAGTGGGCGGAGCTTGATGACACTGATATCATTTTGTCACTAAACTCCGCCCACTGTTGACAAAGTGGGCGGAATTTGATGAAACCTAAAATATCCCAAGAAGAGAAAGCACCAACACAGAAAGGACCAGCCCAAGAAGAAAAAGTACCAGAGGAGAAAGCACCAGCCCAAGAAGAAAAAGTACCAGAGGAGAAAGCACCAGCCCAAGAAGAAAAAGTACCAGAGGAGAAAGGACCAAGAAGAGAAAGGACCAGCCCAAGAAGAAAAAGTACCAGAGGAGAAAGGACCAAGAAGAGAAAGGACTAGCCCAATTAGAAAAAGTACCGGAGGAGAAAGGACCAAGAAGGATACAGAAGACGAAAGAGGAAACCTGCTTTAAGGGGAGGTTTTTAGTTTGTTTCCTACTCCTCCAGCAATCTTAAAATTTCACCCCCTTGACCCCCTTTCAAGAAAAATGTGTACATTTTTCGGTAGAAAAATTTCCCGGCCGAAGGCCGGTTGCTCTTAAATTACAGGCTCGCTATCGCTCGCCAGGAAAATATCGACACCTAAATGGCACGAAAGGTCTTAAAAGTGACATATATGGGGCAAAAGTTATTAAATCGCCAAACTAATGGGGCAAACGTCTTAAAATCTCAAAAGCAATGGGGCTAGACATGAGGGAGAAAGGGGTCAAGAAAAAAGTCCCTCAAGTGGAAATCTCCCCTTAAGTGTAATTAAATGAATAGGAGGAGGAGGTGTTTGTGAGATTTGGCTGGATTACTCTCTGTGTAGGTGAGGCACAAATAGAAACAGTGAGGGAAGCCAAGCAAACGAAACAGGAGTTCCAGCAACTCTTTATCATATGACTATGCGGCCTCTCCTGGGTACTGCCCTGCACGATTGGTGCCTACAATCTCCCAAATAACATACACAGTATATATATATATATACTGTATATATATATATATATATATATATATATATATATATATATATATACAGTATATATATATATATATATATATATATATATATATATATATATATATATATATATATATATAATAATGTTAAAAGTAGCTACGTAACAGCTGGACGTATGGACAACTGTACATGTCTGTCCCCAAAATGGCGTCCGACTGAAAAATCACCTGCGCATGCGTCAGTGAGGGTCTTCTGGTTCCACAAGAATAGTAAACGCTTATTTGATAATCTTCAAGGACACTACCTACATCCGCCGTATTAGAAACAATTTAGTAGGGAAAATAGGCACCAACAGATTCGCCATATTGTTCTCCATATAGTAGGCATGGAGGATTTTCGTTATTGACAAATTGAAAAAATACCCTTTTCACAGAAAAATACACCAAAAATCTGTCAAAGATAACAAATAGCGGGGGTGTGGGGGCGGCAGGGTATATATTAAGCAAACCACCCACCAATTTTCATGACAATTTTGAAATGCATGTTGGAATCCCTATAAACTGTACTTCATTTTTATGTAAGTTTGATAATTTGGAAAAATAGATTAAGGGAGAAAATTAACATTGAAAATGATGTGTAAAAAGTCTCCCATAAACGGCGGCCCGCTATGTTATTGTAGTTTGCGGCCTAATTTCGTCTGTTAATTCACTTTCTCCTCAATTGGACCCCCTATGAAGTACAACAGCTTATGATGACATAAGTGACGGGTGTTTAGAGGGGGCAGTGCTCCCCCTTCAACATATTACGTGTCCCATAGTAACTTCTATTATATAAACAACCCAAGAATTTTCAAAGATTTTTAAAATTTCATTTAGGTTGTAATATAACCTATACTCCATGTTAAAATAAGTGTCAACCCTCGAAAAATTGTATTAAGGGAGATACAGAACCTAGAACCTGTAACCTGTAACGATATTTGTCCAGAATTCGCCTCCCCATAGACGGCACACAACACGACTCGGCGGACCTCTTTCTCCCTGCCTTTCAGTCTAATTAACACTAGGAATTTACCTAATTTTGTATTAAATGTACTATCCAACCAGCGGGGGTGTGGGGGCGGCAGCCCACACCCATAATACTAGGATAGGTTAGGTAAGGTTGGTAGGTTAGGCTAAAATATTTAATGTTGCTTAATTGTTGGATAATGGATAATGAGCTTACTGGGTAAGTTCATTTTCTATCTCATGTATCATCCAGCAACTTTTGCCAAAACTTGACTTTTTTTTTTCATTTTGGGGTTTTCTTAAGTTGAAAAACAAGAAAACCTGAGCCAACTTTTGTTTGCCACTTTCTGACTTTTATGAAGCTGAACATCTTAAAATCCCAGCCAACTTTTGCCAAAACTTGGCTCGAGTTTTTTTCATTTTGGGGTTTTCTTAAGTTGAAAAACAAGAAAACCCGAGCCAACTTCTTTTTTGCACTTGCTGTCTTTTATGCAACTGAACAATCTTAAAATCCGAGCCAACTTTTGCCAAAGCTTGGCTCGGGTTTTTCATTTTGGGGTTTTCTCAAGTTGAAAAACAACAAAATCCGAGCCAACTTTCATCATAAAAACCATTATATCGCCTTTTTATGTCTTTAACCCCACATTTGCCCTGAGCTTCATAGCCCTCCCCACTATCGGGCGCCGTGTCTTAAGATCGTTGTATAAAGGGGAAAACGATTTGTGCGGAGGTTGAAACTAATGCCAATCACTATATATTGATGCAAATAAACTAAAAAAAATAAAAAAAATAAAAAAATAATAATTGGTGGGTTGTTTCCTTAATATTTTCCGGCGGCAGCCCCCACCCATAATACTAGGATAAGTTAGGTAAGGTTGTTAGGTTAGGCTAATGTCCTTTCAAAGGGGTATAGGCTAGTAAACACTAGGATAGCTTATACCCGGTCAGAGGTAAGAAGAAGAAGAGTCCAATGTAGTCTCCTTGAATGCTACCGCTTATTTTAGGTGTTATTCCAGCACACCATTAATGTCTGTCTTGTCTACAATGATCGAAAATGATACTATACCATATGTATCAGCCTTGGGTATCGATGAAGTGGTCCAGATGGTGAGCAAGATGGTCTTAATCACTATAATTTGATATCGTCGTCTGCTTCTGTGTTGATATCTCACCACTATCTGTGCCCTCTATGGGGTGAATGTAAGCCTACTCTTTTATCGACTCCATGTTGTATACCTTATGATAGACATCTTGTATACCTTATTCCCTCATAGACCACTTAATCTGTTTTTCTTTCCTTTTTATCTTAGCTACCGGGAAATCGTTTCATCCCCTTTGTATTACTTGGCTATATTAACCCCTTGAGGATTATTGCTCTGGCTATCATTAAACTATTTTATTCAGCTTAGGAAGGATCTGCAGGAGCCTTAAGAGTCATAATTGCGTTAATCTTGACCCATTAAGAGGGGTGACCTGCTTATTTTTCTCTTCTATTCTCTCTTTCTCTGGCTTGTATCCATTTGGCCCCATTCAGCCTACTGTTTTAAGACGTTTATTCCCATCCAGGTGTCAATTTTTTACTGGTGAGCGGTAGCAAGCCATATTTTTTAAATATTTTTGACAGCAGGCTAAATTTGTACATTTTTCGATAGAAAAATGTCTCCGACGGAGCCGGATTTCTTCATATAATGCTGGCTCGCTATCGCTCGCCAGGAAGAAATCGACACCTAGATGGGGATAAACGTCTTAAAATAGTTGGCTGAATGGAGCCGAAAGGATACAAGCCAGAGAAAGAGAGAAAAGGACAAAAATAACAAAAAGAAGGTCACCCCCCTTAAATATATAGAGATACTTCCTAATGAATAAAATCACGAAATAAGAGCCCGAATGAGCCAAATATATTTTTCCTAGGATACTGCATGAAAGGGCTAAGGGGGTGACCTTTTTTTTTTTTTTTTTTCTGTCCTTTTCTCTCTTTCCCTGGCTTGTATCCATTCGGCCCCATTCAGCCAACTATTTTAAGACGTTTATCCCCATCTAGCTACCGATTTCTTCCTGGCGAGCGATAGCGAGCCAGCATTATATGAAGAAATCCGGCTTCTCCGGAGAACATTTTCTATTGAAAAATGTACAAATTTAGCCTGCTGTCAAACAAAACTAAAAAATATGCTGGCTCGCTACCGCTCGCCAGTACAAAATTTACACCTGGATGGGGATAAACGTCTTAAAATAATAGGCTGAATGGGGCCAAATGGATACAAGCCAGACAAAGATAGAAAAGGACAGAAATAAAAAAAAAACAGGTCACCCCTCTTAAGCAATATTGTCGTGAGATAAAGTTGTACGACATTTATTATTATTATTATTATCATGCAGAGACCAAACAATGACCTATCATTCCATTAAGGGGAGATTTCCACTTCAGGGATTTTTCTTGACCCCTATGGCTAATTTAGATAAGTGGACTGTATATTATTATTATTGAAGAAACATTAACCATATAGAATATATAATTACCCTTAGATGAACTCAGCTGGTGATTGGAGGATGGCGGAAAATAGGCTAGATAACTGGAAGTGGTTAGTATAGTAAACAAAGTATGAAAGAGGCTACAATAGGCTAGGATAGGCTAGATATCTACGTTAAGTTGTGCTAAGTAACGAAGATGATGATGTAATGACTATATGGAATATGAGATGAAAGTGAAGCGAAAACACCTGATTATGAAACTATAGGAAGAAGGCTTAGCGTGTGTAGCTGGGACGGAGGTTGGTTGGAGAGTGGCGAGCGCGTTATGTTCGTCTCTGTCGTGACATACCGCGCACGCGCATAACATATGGAAAATGTATCCCATCTTCTTTACAATGAGATACTTATAAACAATCTTAAATAATACAAAGATATATATATATATATGGGAATTATAATCCTACAATACTTTCCCATATACAACTATAGAATAATATATTCTACCCAATCATGGAACGCTCGACCAAGGTTATGGAAGCGTCCAACTTAAGACTACGGAAAGATACGTAACGCTACATCAACCCAGATTACGTAACATCGAGACTGTTCATACTAGTTTGAGTACACTAAGTATGGACATATTCCCACCAACAGAAAATATACAAAATTTACATGATTAGATTTGCCCGGAGGCAATCTTATCCCGCCAAGCTTGGGAGGATATCTGGGCTGCCTGTCGACGTGGGCGTTCGCCAGACGCGTTAACAGGCTGCGCCGAAGTAGAAGCCAGAGAGGGGACTTCAATGGATAACTGATCCGAGGGGGTGTCCTTGCGATCGAGGTCACCCTCAAGAGGATATAGTCGGACTGTTGGCCGTGTGTGATTACTCCAGTCCTGGTGCGAACCTTTGCTACCCGAACCTCACCATCACGACCTGGTAATAACTCCTCTATCCGACCCAATTTCCAAAATGCGCGCGGGCCCTCCTCATGGATGGTTACCACGTCCCCTACCCTAGGCCAATGACCTTTTAATGGTGTTAGTTTATTCCTTTGCGCTTCCCTTAAAGTCACCAGATATTCTGTTGACCAGCGATGCCAAATATCTCGCGATAATTTACGAATGTATTTGTAGCGGGCCAATATCACTTCCTTACTTATGTAGTCTGGATCTTCCATAGTATCCTCGTCATGCTCTTCAGGAAGATCCCGCAGTCTGTATCCACGTACCAGTACTGAGGGTGTGATTGGGGTAAGGTCTTCCAAATCACCAGAAGCATAGTATAGAGGGCGATCATTTACGGTGGCTTCAATCTCCAAGAGAATGGTGTTGAGTTCCTCAATCGAGATGAGAGCTCTACCCAACACCTTCTTCAGACCCGCCTTCACGATGCCTATGGCTCTCGCCCATATGGCGCCAAACCAAGGCGCTCTGGCGGGAATGAAACGCCATTCGCATTTTACATCCGCTAGGCAGGTCTGAATCTTAGGATTGTTGCTCACTTCTTTGAGATATGAAGATGCCCCTATGAAAGTCTTTGCAGTGTCACTCAGCATGATACGTGGATATCCCTGTCTACTGCAGAATCTTCGGAAGGCATGTAGGAAGCTATCACAAGTGAGGTTGGTGACCAGTTCCAGGTGACTTGCCCTGGTAACAGCACAAGTGAAAAGTATCATATACACCTTAAGATTGGGTGAATCTTTCACAGCGATTGCTCCACTGTAGTCAACCCCGGTGACTTTGTAAGGGTCACCTGGGGTAGTTCGCAGGTTTGGTAAGGGAGGAATTCCGACGGGATCATAATGTGTTCCCTGTACTCTTCTACACTTTAAGAATTTGCGAAGGACTTTCTTGACCACCTGCCTGATTCTAGGCACCCACCATCGTTGTCTTACATAGGTGACTATATGACCAACCCCATAATGACAACAGAGTCGGTGACACCTATCGATGATAAGATGGGTGAAGGGATGATTGGGGGGCAGTAGTATTGGATACTTACTTGCCTCAGAGAGGGCTGCCAATCGTAATCTGCCTCCGCAATGTATCAAGTCCCCCTTCAAGTGTAAGCCCAATTGGTTGATCAGGTTATTCCTAGACTTTGTTCCCTTAACCAGTAATTTATATTCCTGCGTATATATTTCTTGTTGACAGAGCTTATGTAATAATTGATCTGCAATTCTGATCTCCTTCACATTGAGGTAAGCACTACCTGTGGACGGTGTGCCTTTAATTTTTGCTTTTACATTTTCTACAAATCGTATCACCCATGCTGTAACATGTAACTTTTCATAGCTGCTGAATCTATCCCACTCCCATAACCGTGTGTCTTCGTCAGGCACCGAGTCAATTACCGGTGCCACAATAGCAGTGTGTTGCTCGCTCAAATCTATATTCTCTGGCCATTCGTTGGGATCATTAAGCCAGCATGGGCCATTCCACCACAACGCAGAAGATTTGAGAAATTTAGCAGAGACACCACGAGTAATGCAATCACTTGGATTCTCTTTGGTAGACACATACCGGAACTGTGCGGTTGGGAGCAGGGTACGAATTTCGTCGACACGGTTGGTGACGTACACTGGTAGCTTCTTACGGCTATGTAACCAGGTAGAGCGTAATTTGGCTGTCACTCCATACAACTGTCTCCGAGACATTTAGCAAATTTTTAAAAGTTTCCTCTACAAAGTGAACGAGTCTAGCAGCCAACAGAACTGCAGTCAGCTCTAATTTTGGGATGGAAAGGGATTTGATCGGGGCGACTTTCGCCTTCGCTATGACGAGACGGCTGCCACTTGTGTCAACAAAGTATATGGCGGTGCCGTACGCGACCTTGCTAGCGTCTGAGAAGGCATGAATGGAAACAGGATGGTCCATGACAACTCTCCGAGGAAAATTAAAACCCTTACAGAGACGAAGATCCGAAATAATGTCATCCCACTCCTGAACCAGATCGCCAGTCAAAACTTCATCCCATCCTAATTTTATCCTCCATAATTGCTGAAGGAATAATCTCGATTTGATCGACACCGGGAGAACTATCCCCAAGGGGTCAAAAAGTTTAGCTGTCATACTCAAGCAAATTAGTTTTGTAATCTGCGAATATTGCGCGTACTGAACGCCGAATGAGAGGGTATCGGTGTCCGTTTTCCAAAACAACCCAAGCACTCTAACATGTTCCTGCTGTACAGCCGCCACACCATCTCGTTGCAGTACAGTCCGCAAAACAGAATTATTAGTCGCCCATTCACGCAAATGTAGATGGGCGTCATTCATAATCTCTCGGACTACAGCGTAGGTATCAACCAGGAAATCTTCTTCATTTCCTGTACCCAATAAATTGTCTATATACAACCCTGACCGAATCTGATGAATAATCTGCGGATCTGCACTGACATAAGACAAATGTTTCAAAATGGTGGCGTTTAAAAGGAATTGGGAACAAGTCGCTCCAAATAAAACTGCCCGGAACCGGTAACAAATTAGGGGAGAATCCAGTTGCCTCGGATTCTTGGGCCACATAAATCGCGTATAGTCCTGGTCGTCTTCATGGAGTCTTAACATTAGAAATGCCTTCTCAATATCAGACACCCAGGCATACTTACCGAGTCGAAACCGAAGCAAAACCTGCGCCAAATCTGGCACCAGTGAGGGTCCAGTGTACAGGCAGTCATTAAGACTAGGATGACGTTCACTCATCTTGGCGGAACAGTCGAAGACAATACGCACTGGCGTAGTTTTGCTCTCCTTGACTACACCATGATGAGCCAAGTAATGCCCGGTAACTGATTTATCAAAAGGCACCTCTTCAATAAAACCCCGGGACACCTGTTCCTTTATGACTTTTGAGTATTCCTCGCAAAAGTCAGGCTCCTTGAGGAATCTTTTCTGAAGTCCCCGAAGACGGCCTATGGCCAAACCCTTGTTAGATGGCAGCTGATCCTTGGAATTGTTCCAGGGCAGTCTCACTTTATACTGTTGGCTGTCGGGATCGTAGGTAACGGTATCCTCGTACGACGATAGTGCTTGACGCTCAACCAGTGAATATTCCTTAGGGGTTATCCCGATATGATCTAATTCCCACAAAACATTTAAGTCATTTTTGCATGGTGGAATATTGCCAGTGGATATGTATTCGTCCATTGGTGTTACTGCTACTTTCAATACAGTAATTACTTCTACGCTGGAGCTTGTAGGCTGTGTCACATATGAACCACTGATGGCGTACCCGTACTTGGTAGGAAGCAGAATTAGGCTACCTGACCTTTTATACCCAGGTCGCACTATATCGTAGTAGTGATCCGCTCCGATGAGCAGCTCCAGCTGATCTGTGTCCGTTGCGTGAGGATCGGCTAATTTTATGCCTTTACTTTGTAAACTAACCAGTTTAGACTTTAGGTTAATTTCACCTTTATGGTCTGGCAATTCATCAACCACTATTGCGTCTAGATGATGAAATTTACCTCTGTTTGTATTGCAGTGCCACAACTTTATATTCCCTAGAGGCCTGTTTCCCGGTAAATCCGTGAAGACATAACTCCTCAGTTCCTTTAGAAATGTAGGAAAGGGAGGATAGAACAGAAGACTTCACAAAGGTCCTCTGAGAACATTGGTCAAGTAGCGATCTGATTTTAACACAATTATTATCCTTACCCTTTACCGGCAGCTGTACGGTGGGCAAGATTACTGTATTTTTACCTGTGGCAACGGACATTGTAGTTGAAGTAGCAGCAGTATGCTCTCTCTTGGTGTTATCCTCCGCTGGTCTACTTTCTTTCCCTTGTTTTTGTCTACACAGGGAATGAAAGTGTTTGCCCTTACAAAACTTGCAGCTTCTTATGTTAGGATTAGTACAACCCGAATGGCCATGGTCTTTTGACAAGCACCCAGTGCAGAGACGTAGTTGACGGGCTCTTTTAACTTTAAGAGGCCCTGTCTTATACTTCATACACTTGTACCATAAATGATTGGTGCCACTACACAGAACACAGTTGAATTTCCTGTACTCACTCTGGGCGGTAAATGTTGCCGTAGCCATGGGTGTACCCCCTACTCTGTCTTGACCCGCCATATTGTACACTTCAGCCTGGAGGCAATGAGTGAATTTCTTATAATCCAGGCTCGAATCTCCCATTTCCCGTTTTATGGTTTCTTTTAGTGGTGATGGTAACTTATTGACAAGAGTCACCACACAAAATTCCTCCAGACAAATACCATGGCTAATGATTGACCTCATCACACTCTCTGTATTGGCATAGAAGTCCTTCAGGTCAGCTGTTTGGTGTTTGGGTGACACTAATTGATTGAATTTGGTAACATAAGCTGCCTTGATTCGATCTGGATGCCCATATGTCTCTTGCAGGAGCTCAATTGCTGGGGCATAGCTTGCACTTTCGATAATGAATCCTTCGACTAGCTTATGTGCATCACCCTGAAGCTGACCCTTTAGATAGGTGAAGCGTTGTATATCTGTTAGGTCGGGATTGTCATGGATGGTACACTTGAACATCTCCCAAAATCCCGACCACATGGTGGCATCACCTTCAAATTTTGGAAGAGTAAGATGTGGTAATTTGACTGCGGATTTCTTTGGCTCTTTCTTGACCTCTGTAATCAAGATCCCCTTCAGTGTGGCAACGATTACTTGTATGCCCTCCATATATAGGGTATCCTCTCTGATCACCTCGATATACTCGGCATCCTCGTATGTGTCGGCCAGGTCCTCCTGTGTGACCTCATACTTGTCAAGTTGCTTTTGAATACTGAGCAACCTGGCCTCCACCCCCACTCTAGACGCCGAATCAAGGAATTCGTCAATATCAGAGGTCAAGACCGTCAAAGAGCCCTTAAGTCCAGCCCGACGCTTTTGTACACTTTTAGCCATGATTTTAGGAAGGAATTCTAATTACGTTAATCAAACTAATAATGCCAGACCTAATAAGTTGCGGCTAACAATACAGTACTCCGAGAAATCAAATTAAATCGCGAGCCGAAAATAAAACACCCTCACGAAATGCGGAATAAGAATTGTGCGCAATGTAGACTAGCAATCTGGAGCTTTTCAATTTAACTCCTTACATAATAGTTATGAAATTATGGAATCATTACACCATAAGTTAAGAAAAGCCGGGAGGGAAATTTAGTACAATACAGTATAGGCCAAAAGTCTCCAGATGTCAAAAAGAGCAGTACCGTTTAAAGTTATAATAAAGTAAAGAAGAGTGTGAGCCTATAGGGTAATTGAAACAGGCTAAACTCACTGGGTACCGCTAATTCTATATTATTAATTTAATAAATGTGAAAATTGTACACAAGAAAAATTCATCTCAAGAAGTCACAAGGAAAAAAAGTTTTGAGTTGGATTAACACACACTCAGCCTATCAGCTATCATATCACCCCACCTTCAGGGCACACGACGAGAGTAGAATTTAGAAAGATATGTGAATGAATAAACTTTAAATTTTAAAGAAGTTATTTTTCAGTATAATTTTGATCTAGATATAAATTAAATCTAGATTAAATTTAAAATACAGTACAGTATGAATGAATTTAATCTTAATGCCGTGCCAATTATGCAATATTTTCTAGGGCTAAAGTAGTATGTAATGAGCCCGAAAAAGCATTGAAAGTAGGCTAATTATTGTTTTAAGTACTGTACTGAATCAGATTTATAACTTTCATTCTGGGTAAAACTCCCGTCGCAGCCCTGACCTATCCACTAGTTTCCACATCCTGTCCCACTGGTGGTCAGGCACCTGGGGCGGCCTGAACAAAGAGCGAACGAAAAAAAAACGACAGCCCCACGGGGCCAAAAGACCGGGGCCTGGAGGACGTAGGACACATGACAAAAACAGGGATAGGCCAGACCCACTCCAAGCAAGGCAACTACCGACCGCCGAACAACACCCAAAAAAATGGGGGGGGGCTAACTAGTGAAAGGTTTAAGGACCAATTATATGGCTAATTTAGATAAGTGGACTGTATATTATTATTATTGAAGAAACATTAACCATATAGAATATATAATTACCCTTAGATGAACTCAGCTGGTGATTGGAGGATGGCGGAAAATAGGCTAGATAACTGGAAGTGGTTAGTATAGTAAACAAAGTATGAAAGAGGCTACAATAGGCTAGGATAGGCTAGATATCTACGTTAAGTTGTGCTAAGTAACGAAGATGATGATGTAATGACTATATGGAATATGAGATGAAAGTGAAGCGAAAACACCTGATTATGAAACTATAGGAAAAAGGCTTAGCGTGTGTAGCTGGGACGGAGGTTGGTTGGAGAGTGGCGAGCGCGTTATGTTCGTCTCTGTCGTGACATACCGCGCACGCGCATAACATATGGAAAATGTATCCCATCTTCTTTACAATGAGATACTTATAAACAATCTTAAATAATACAAAGATATATATATATATATATGGGAATTATAATCCTACAATACTTTCCCATATACAACTATAGAATAATATATTCTACCCAATCATGGAACGCTCGACCAAGGTTATGGAAGCGTCCAACTTAAGACTACGGAAAGATACGTAACGCTACATCAACCCAGATTACGTAACATCGAGACTGTTCATACTAGTTTGAGTACACTAAGTATGGACAACCCCTTTCTCCCTCATGGTTACCCCATTGCTTTTGAGATTTTAAGACTTTCGCCCCATTAGTTTGGTGATTTTAAGAATTTCCGCCCCATTCTGTCAATTTTAAGACCTTTCGTGCAATCTAGGTGTCGATTTTATCCTGGCGAGCGATAGCGAGCCTGTAATTTAAGAGTAACAGGCCTTCGGCCGGGACATTTTTCAACCAAAAAATGTACAAATTTATCTTGAAAGGGGGTCAAGGGAGTGACATTTTAAGATTGCTGGAGGAGAAGGAAACAAACTAAAAACCTCCCCTTAAATGTCCATCTGCTAAGGGACTAAACTTTACTCCAGAGGAAATAAAAAAGGTGAAAATGATCTCATTAATCCTTGAACTACAATTAATTCTGAATTTTCACTGGTCCACTGTCAATAAGATTAGTTAGTTAGTTAAAATAGGACTTCAGAGGATATCAACCCTTCTGGATTAGCCTATTAGGCCAGCACACTGTAAGTCAAGAATAACGTCAGGACTGGAGCCCCTTTTCTAGAACTCCAGTTCCTTGTCAATATGAATCATACACAAATTAATTTTTGCTTTGCAGTTGTTGTTGTTGTTGTTCCCCAGGCTGTCTGGCCGAACAGCCCCAAGGTTTTGAGCAAGGCCAAAGCCATAAACGAGCGCCCCCACAAAACCCTCCCTGCTTACCACTAACAAAGCCTGGGTGACCGAAGCCACTCCAAAGCAGGGAGCTGAGGAGGGTGCGGAAACACCTGGGTAACCAAAGCCCCACCCAAGGCCCTGTGCCCCTCAGCAATTATGAAGGGAAAGTTGAGGGGCAAGGGAAAAATTGTGACGCTTAGGCTCCCAAATCTGCCAACCTCTAGGTTGGCAGTAGGGAGGTCAATCCACAGAAGAGACACCGTCACTTGAGATCTAGAAGATATATAAGTAAAAGGAACAGTCAGAGTAATCTAAGAGTATGGCAGAGATCGCTCAGCTCTCACTCTGATCGAGCAGCTTTGCAGTTCTTATAATGTCTTTGGAAGTAATGCAATGGTTAGAAATTCACTTCCATGTAAATAATCTTGTATCCTTCATCAATTTCATTCCAGTCTTAACCCTTTGAAGCTCTGATGCGTTTTAGCAGTTTATATTGGCTATCATTAGACGATTTTATGCAGCTTAGGAAGCATCTGTGGGTATTAAAAGGGTAAATACTATCTCCATCAACCCTTTGACTTCCATATACCGTTACTAATCAGAATAAAATCGTCTAATAGTAGCCAGAACTAAACTACCCTCCTTCGGTTTCTATCCCTCCATCTGTGCCTTTGTCTCTAATTTCCTTTCCGGCCATTCCATAGCAGCGGTTGTGGACGGCCATTGTTCACTTCCTCACCCTATAAACTCCGGTGTTCCTCAGGGCTCTGTCCTATCTCCTATTCTCTTTCTAATTTTTATAAATGATCTCCTTAACTGAACCTTAATTCCCATCCATTCATACGCAGACGACTCAACCTTACACTACTCCATTACTTTTTCAGAACGCCCCAGCCAGCAATCCCTCAACGACAAACGTAATGAAGCCATACAACTCTTAAATTCTGATCTAAATACTATTTCCAATTGGGGCAGAGAAAACCTTGTTAACTTTAATGTTTCCAAAACCCAATTTCTCCATCTATCTACCCGTCAGGATCTCCAACCGACTATCCCTTATTCTTCAACAATACAAAAATCAACCCTTCATCTTCTCTCAATATTCTTGGTGTCTCTTTTTCTTCTGCTCTCATTTGGAAGGACCATATTACCAGTCTTGCTAAGGCAGCCTCCCAGAAGCTGGGTGTGCTCAACCGCCTTAGGAGGTTCTTTTCCCCTGCACAGCTTCTTGCTCTGTACAGGGGCATAGTGCGCCCTTGTATTGAGTATTGTTCACATGTGTGGGGAGGTTCCTCTCACACCGCTCTCCTAGACAAGGTTGAAAGGAAGGCCTTTCGTATCATTAACTCCCGTCCACTCACCAACTCTCTGGAATCTCTCTCTCTCCGCCGCAATGTTGCATCTCTCTCGCTATTCTATCGCTACTATAATAGTCAATGTTCCTCAGAGCTATCCCAGTGCATACCACCTCCTTTACGTAGGGCACGTGGTACCCGTCTTGCAACTCAATCCCACCCCTACTCTGTGCAACTCTCCAACCCAAGAGTGAAACGTTACTCTCAAACTTTTTTCTACTCAACAGCTGAGCTCTGGAACTCTCTCCCAGAATCAGTTTTTCCCGCTTGCTATGACTTAACTTGCTTCAAACTCCGTGTGTCCAGGCATTTTGGCTCGAACGTCCCTTGATTTTGGCCCTGTCACTCTTTCAACTATGGGGGAGGCACTCGCTATAGGCAGTTATGCCTTTTGCCTCCCTCAATCATATAGAAAAAAAAAAAAAAAAAAAAAACAGAACAAAAAATGCGTATTGGAGCTTGAAAGGGTTAAAACTAAGTTGTCCCATTTGATACCCCATCTATAATCTGTGTGTTTTTTTAAAGCTGGCGAGAAACTGACTTATTCTTATCTTAATTACTTCGCTATTACAAAGTTTGTATAACCAAATATGGTGTTAATTGTCAAAACCTGTCTATAATATGATCCAGAGACATAGCAGACCTCAAAACTACAACTGCATCAAAATTTGACTGCAGCTCACCCTTGGATATTTCTCCACTTGATGTGCCACTTATGGAGGTATCACAAGAGAGCTTTTATAGTCAATATTCAATGATCAACATTTTTCTGGCAACATTTCTGGAATATTTTGCACTGGTATCGGAAACTAGACTGATGGTAGATGAATTTAGGCAACCGAAATATTTTATATGTTGACCATATAAGCTGCCAGACCAGTGTTGAGGATAACTGTTGAGGGAAAAAGCGCTCGTGTGATACCGGCTTTATGGAGGTGCTTCTGTATACTCCCGGCACCAGCATTTGTTGTACCACTGGCACAAACATTACTTGGAGTGGCTTTGGTCACCCAGGCTTTATTGTGGTCGGCAGGGAGGGTTCTGTGGGGGCTCTGACATACGGAGCCCTGTATGTTCATTTAAGAGTTAGAATTAGAGTTGAAGGAGTGTGAAACTACCCAAGCGGCGAAGCAGACCAGCGAGCGAACCAGCGAGGGGGAAACCAGCTCGCCTGCATACCAGCAAACTAGCCTTCACACCTGCGTGCGTCATAGGGGACCCTGCAAACTACTTCGATGACCCGACGCTATGACGTATGATCGACGCCAGGAGCCCCCATTGGACCACACACCTGCTATACAAC
The DNA here is from genome assembly GCA_032716605.1 of Paralithodes platypus. Lineage (NCBI taxonomy): Eukaryota > Metazoa > Arthropoda > Malacostraca > Decapoda > Lithodidae > Paralithodes > Paralithodes platypus. Next base: position 28,039,538 of record CM064552.1, on the reverse strand, counting down.
TCGAGGAGCTGTGATTGGAGCGGGCACTACCCCCGCCTCCTGATTCGTTCCTACACCATCATTGTTTAGTATATAAGACCCGAGTAGTGGGCATTCAAATCAGTCTCATTTGGAGTTGGGGAAGGTGAACTTGCAGCTGGAGGAAGACGGGGTGAAGTATTATAATGGGATTGTGACTGTCAGTCAGATTATATAAGTGTGTGTTAAGTGTGTTCGGTGTAAACACTTACGTTATGTTGGTTAGTGAGATATGTGATTGGGAATTAACGTTAACGCTACTATTATGTACTTAACTATTTTAGTTGACTAACTTGTGAACTAAAGCAACTCTTTAAGTAATTGGGTTATGATGAAAGTAATACTATTGTTTTATTTTAATACTTACGAGTTCTTTCATTTTCTTTTAATTAAGCTTACATTGCTTAACGGTGCTTAGTACGGTAATGCTATTGTCTCATATTAGTAATATCGCCTTAGACTAACATGGCTGTGTTAATATTACTTCTAGTGATTTCCTAAGCTGAAGAAAATTCTTTTAGCTTCAAAATATTATTTTTGCTTTTCATATTATTTGAGTGAGACCTGAATCGAATCTATGAAGCGATCCTGTAACTTAATTTACTCATAATCAAACCTCAATGTTACGTGGTTAAGAAATACATTTAACTAATTATTAAATATATATCTAACTTTTTATGTGACTTTGATATAAATCCTGATGATAATAATAATATAATACTGTTAACGTAAGACAAGAACCAAGAATAATTACATTAATTATAAATAAAAGGACATATAAGAAAACTATCTATTCATTTCAAAAAGGGTAAGAGACAGAAATATTCTTACTTTAATATTTATCTTTCAAGACTTTTTATAGAATTAACAGTCCTTCTTTAGATATACTTCTTCGGTTCATAACCATAGCCTACTAAGCTTCGGTTAAATAATAATTCTTTATAAATACTACATGACTTTAATTAGTTTCAGTATTTTTCATAATTAAAGAGTATCAGTCAATAAAGGATACCAAGTCCTAAAATCCAAAAGGAAAGGAAGCAACAACAGGAAATAATTTTATTAGATTTTACTTTTGTTTTGCCTTCAGCTGACTGATACCTTAAAATATATCTCTGTGCTATCTAGATTCATCAAGTTAACCACTTGAGGATCAAGATACGTAACAGAAGAGTGGCGACCTCGCCAGGATTCGTTTCATACAGTTTCACTCAGTTTCATTACCATTTCACTACTTAACAATCAAATATTAATCATGCCTCAACTAATTAATGACGAAGATGCTCGAGCTTTCATAGAATCAGAACACACAGCCCCTGATATTGACTGTCTGTCAAAATCCGAACTGAAAGTGCTTGCCTCACATCTCCAGTTAACTGTCTCAAACATGTTGTTACGATCCAGGTTCTCAAAGACACAGGGCTCTTCAACATTGGACTAGATAATGGCAAAATGTAACAACGGTAACACTAGATCCAACCCCTGCCTTAAACACTGGAAAACAAAACACCATTACCGCCCTGAGTCGTGCCTGGACCACGAGGTATCCTATGACTCGGTAACTGGTGCACACACACTAGGCTGACGCTCGATGAAACAGCCTATTCTCAAACAGTAAAAGATTACTCGTTTAGGTTACACAAAGAAAAGATAAGTAACGTGATTATTTAACGTTACGGTAGATACTCAAATAACTGGCACTCCTGTATTAAAGAAAGTGCAATGCTAGTCCTGCAACATCAACTGGAAACTTCTGAAATAAGTCTGATGCTGGGAAGATGTTCGTAAAGAATCTTGAACAATTATAATGCAGAATACGGGTCACAATAAATACTAGGACATATAGTAATAATAGGCAGGCGAATAATAAAGACTGCGCAAAGGTAGTAATGCTCGACAACTAAAGAAATGCTTCGTGACACAACGCAACAGCCTACTAGGGTTGTGCAACTCAACAACAACCTCGGCTCAAAAGTGCAGTGAATAATAATGTAGCATACATATAATAATAATGTTGCATACATATAATAATGGAGCTTATCTCTAACCAGTGTCTGCTTAGTTAATAAAGTCTAGCTGGGGTATCAAGGCAGGGCAACAATTGGCGAGCATGCGGCTCGTAGCCTAACGTTGTCCGAAGGTGGTATAATGAAGATTACGTTATATGACGGGGATGCTCTCTTGATAAATCTAGGTCTCTAGTACCTAGTTCTATCCTGGCGATCCCTCAGAAGTCAACACAAAGAGGCAGCACTATGTTGTGAGGGATAGGCTATGGCCCTCTCACACCACAGTGCTGTGCTCGCAAAGTAAACCCACCCGAAGACAACCTAGGCTCCCACAGTACCTGTCGATGTCGTGCAGGGCTTAGCTAACACTGCACACATCGGAGACAACGACACAGTAACCTTACCCCTAGTCTAGCTTTAAATAACTAAGCAGAATCACTCAACACCCTGCCAGGGAGACATATACCGGTCTACAACCTTCCCGAGAGAGGACACACACGGAAAAGCCCGTCTCTCCAAACCTCATTAAAGCCTAATACATAGAAATATCTGAGAGCTTCGCGTACAATACGACTGGCCGACGGTGAACGTCTATGCTGAAACCAGAAGGGATGTTGAGTTTAATAAAGATTAGAGAATGAGAAAGGAGAACTCGAGAGAGAGAAATAGTATGCAAAGTGGCGAGTATGGGGGACAGAATTGCAAAGGATGTAGACGATACGCGTGTCAGGCCAGCTCTGAGCTTGATAAAAAACATGAGGCCTCGACGGGAAGGGACTAGTTGACCACCCGGCCGCCAACGCCGTCAGCGCCCAAGCGAGCCGCGTCACAGCCCACCCCCCGCTGCCAGGTGTACCCCGTCACCCTCTCTCGCTCGTCTCTCACACAAGCAACATTTATATTATAGCGAATATAAAATACAAGGCGCGGTCACAGACCAAAACAAAGACCATTTCTAGACTGTCTGTGGCAACACGACACTAATAAAAGAAAGCAGATCATTCTAGGACAACTGTAGCCCATCCCCCCATCCTGGCGAGCGCTAGCGAGCTGCAATGCTCCCGCAACCATTCTGCTAGCGCCGGGAGGCGTCACACCCCCCCCAAGATATGGGACACTCAACCATGAGCCCATATCTGAACAGGCAGAATGTCGCTAGAATCTGCCACTCCTAACCACTCTGCCACTCATGGAATGCAAGCTCAGTTTCCAAAAAAAAAAAATACAACAACATTTTATATATACAAAAATCTTATCACCCTTCCCAAACATAATACATTAATTCATAACATTGTGCTCCCAGAGCGAGCTTTAAGAAGCACAGCCTACTGAGGGAAAATCATCTGCCCTCAGTACTCAGCTACAATATTACCTTAAAATTAATTATCAAAAAGAAAGAGTTTTTTTTTAATTTTTCATATTTTATTTTAATGTTGTTTTTGGCGGCTACTATAGATGTAGCCTAACTTTCTTCTAATCAAAGCCAACAACTCCTGCCCTGCGACCCTACGCTGATGCTACACATGCGAGCCAACAAGCACCAGCGCAAAAATACACCGCGAGCCAAGACAAGAGGCTATACCAACATACTGTGGTAGCCTACCCCAGATCCTCCACCCGCGACAGACACTGACTGAACAGCGAGGGTTCTCCTGCAAACAAAGCCAAAACATTATCAGTGCCCCCAGCATGCCACACATCCAACTTGTGTTCCGGCAGCACAACAACACCTGACACTGATAAACTGTCCAGTTCATCGCAAGACTGGCCCTTCTCTTCGCTCTTTCCGGCAACGGGGCCTGCCAATAACCCTTCACTAGTTCTACCTTCGTGATGAGCGAGGCAGCCCCGAAGCGGTCTATGGTGTCGTCAACTCTGGGTAATGGATAGGCGTCTGTCAGGGATAATGCTTCCACACTCTTGCAATCAACACACACACGGACTCTGCCACCAAACTCAGGTTGCAAAGCCACTGGCAACGACCACTCACGACATTCCTCATCCCTCAGACCCCCTCTCCACACGCGCCGTCCAGCTCCGCCTTCACAACAGGCTGTCGAGCAGGATTCACACGGTAGGGAACCAACTCGAGCCTTGCACTGTCTCCAGCCTCCATGTCGGATTCTACCCCGTACATCAGGCCTGGAGAAGCAACAAACATGCGGACGGACTGCCACAGCCTAGTAAACAACTCCTCTTGTCGCTCAGGAACAAGAGGTTGCAACTTATCTCGCAGAACAATATGCCTAGTGCCCTCCCACATCTCCTTCACCATGTGGAGAGGACCCCTCACCTGATGCCCGAAAACAAGCTCATTCGGACTGAAACCGAGACTCTCTCCAGGTACTTCTCTTGCCGCGAACAAAACATACGGCAGACCAAGGTCCCAATCCTTTCCGTTCTCTGCGCAATAACATCGAAGCATGCTTTTCAGCGTGGCGTGCCACCTCTCCAACACCCCTTGACTCTCCGGGTGATACGCAGAAGAGACGACAGTGCTGATGCCATGGTGAATCATAGTTTGTTTGAACAGATTAGATGTAACACTAGAACCTTGGTCCGATTGCACCTCTTGCGGGTAACCATACCGCGAGCAATACAAGAGCAGGTTCCGGACAACAGTTTTCGCCGTGCCATTTCTCATTGGATATGCATCAGGATAACAAGTGGCCACATCCATGATAGTTACTAGAAATTTATTACCGGCACTAGTAGGGGGTAGGGGTCCGACCATATCAATGATGACCTTACTGAAGGGCGGTCCACTGACAGGAATGGGGTGCAATGGGGCTCTCGGAATTGTTTGGTTAGGTTTTCCAACCCTCTGGCACGTATGACACCTTGCTATCCAGGTTACCACCTGCCCCTTCAACCCCGGCCACCAAAACAATTTTTCTAAAGCCGCCACCGTTTTTCTCACCCCTAGATGTCCTGCCAGTGGTATGTCATGCGCCAACCTCAGTAGGCTATCCCTGCACTCCCGTGGCACCACCAACTGGTCCACTGCTCCGGACCCCTCTTGCCAACTACGTTTAGGGTCTTGAAAACGCCTATAGAGGATGCCTTCTAAATACAAAAAATCTCCTGGCTGTGCATCGCCGTCCTCGTCGAGCTCTATAGCTCCATTAGCACACGTTTGGAGCTCAGGGTCCTCTAGTTGCAACCGACGTATATCTGAGGGTGCCAAGCGATCTAACTGCTCCCGGAGCAATGCATGACCTTCCCCGATACTGGGCTGCTCCCTCTGTCTCTATCGATGTACATAACGTTGCTGTCTTGGAGACTCGTCATGCCCAGCCTCGTCACTCTCGATGACAGGCCCAGGGGCTACTCCAGAATTAAGTAATGGTGCTAATACTGAATCACCCAGGAGAGCCGCCGAGTCAAAACTCTTAAAACCAACTCCAGCTTTAGCCTCCTCCTGTTGATCGTTCCTCCGCTGGTCTGAAGACGGAGGATTTAGCTGTGACACTTTAGCTGCCCGAGCTCGGGTGACAACACACGCCATGGGTTGTGTCTGGCACCGCTCGACCCACTCTTGCTCTTCCCTACTCACGTCGGCCGGCCTCTCGGCAACGACTAAGGGTAGAACCTCAGAAGCGGGCATTGCAAAGTCGTTGCCGAGAAGAAGGTCGACGCCCTCCACTGGCAGTTTCTCCACAATCCCGACATCCAATTCACGTGCCACACCATCCACCTCTAACTCCAACCGCACCAGCAGGTATGACCGAGTTGCATTAATACCCTGCACCACCACCACCCGAGCCGCGTTTATAGGGTAGCCAGTCAAGTTTTTCATCAGAGTCTGGGAAGCACCTGTATCACGCAAGACCTCTACTCCATGCTTGCGCCCCAACCACATCACGCAACCCCGCCCTCTATGGTCGCAAAAAACATCCTGAGCAGGGTTCGAGCCTCCCAGGTGCTTCTGCATTGGCTGTGCCTCAGCCTCTGACGAACTGCCCCGGGCAAACTCAGATGACTTCGGAGACACACCAATGTTGCAGGCCAAAGACACAGCTGCTGTAGGTGGTTTGCTAGGACAGACTCTTGCAAAGTGCCCCTTTTGATGACAATGATAACACTCCAACTCCCCTTTGGGCTTCCCTTGGTAATGGGAAGGGCCCGGCCCCTTCTTAAATGGGACGGTGCTAGTCTTGTGGTCAGTCTTGGTATCATGGCTCTTGTACTTGTTTGCATAAGGTATATCACTAACTCGGGGGGTTGGGGCGTCACGCCCCTTATAACCTGCCTCACTACGCTGGGCAGAACCCGCACCCACGAATTAGTGATAGCCGGAGGTCAGCCATCTCAGCTGCCTCCTGTAGAGTTTTTGGTTGCTTTTCTTTAAGGTTTAACGTCAGGTCGCCGCCCGTGCATTTGAAAAACTGCTCTAAAAGCACCAACTGTTTAATATCGTCAAACGTAGTAGCTTTCTCCGACCTCAGCCAATTCCCAAAAGCATCGGACAGCTCCCGGGCATGCTCCAAAAAGGTGCTCTCCCGACCCTTGGTAACACCCCGGAACTTCAACCTGTACGTTTCTGGTTGTAGTTCGTATGCTCTCAGGACAGCCTCCTTGAGTTCCTCATAGATAATACAAGACTCTATAGGCAACGCATCGTAGGCTTTAAGACCCTTGCCTATTAATCTAGAGGATACAAGTGCTGCCCATTTACTCTCTGGCCACTGGTGTTCCTGGCACTTCTTCTCAAAGCGTGTGAAAAATTCTGTTACACCACTCTCATCAAACACCGGAACCATTTTCAATAAGTGCGAGAGAGACTGCTCATGAACACGGTTACCAGCCCCAAGTCGCTGTCCCGTTGTCTCTACGCGCGACTTCTCTACGTCCATGTCGGCACAGTACCTAGTCGACTCTAAATCAGCTTGGATTTTTGCTAGCTCTATGTGCTGCTGACTGAGTTTTTCCTTCTCTTCTATCTTGGCTAATTCTAATTGCTGCTGAATGCTGAAGCTTAGCTAATTCGAGCTTAACAATAATTCTGGAGATAACCCTTGAGGAGGTGAAGGTGCTACAATGTTTGAAATTACCGGTGGTCCCCCCAGGGGCAACCCACCCTGCCAGTCACCACCAAACTGCGGAAGCGTACCCGGGGTCGGCAAACTACTGGGATGGCTGGGAGTCGAGTGTAGGGGAAGCATGGCCGAAGGGCTCTGAGCACTCAACCCATCTCGCTCACCAGTCATTCTGCCCAGTACACACGTTATCAAGTTATCCTTGGTCATGCTGCTAGTAACCGCATGACCGATAGCTGTGGCCAGGCATTGAAGACCGTACCGATCCATACCCTCCAACCGCTCGGCAGTAACAGGCCATTGCAAAAATATCCTAGCATCCTCCTCACAGTTCACCCGATTAACCCTTTCATCATGCTGCTGTTCCTCAGTTTCGACATTACGTACTTTGTCTCCATTCTCCTCTGACCCGGTATAAGACATGATGCTCACAAAAATTTCTCACCACAATATTCAGAAAAGAAGTACCCCAAACTCTTATGTAGCACTATTCACTTGCCAAAAATGTCTGAAGACTCTCAAGTGCTATACTACTTTGCCAAAACAAAAATTAACGTGCCCCCTATATTCCTCAATAAAACAAATGACCACAACAATCCTGCAATTATCTCTTAGTTCACAAGATCCTGAGCTAGGTCGCCATTTGTTACGATCCAGGTTCTCAAAGACACAGGGCACTTCAACATTGGACTAGATAATGGCAAAATGCAACAACGGTAACACTAGATCCAACCCCTGCCTTAAACACTGGAAAACAAAACACCATTACCGCCCTGAGTCGTGCCTGGACCACGAGGTATCCTATGACTCGGTAACTGGTGCACACACACTAGGCTGACGCTCGATGAAACAGCCTATTCTCAAACAGTAAAGATTACTCGTTTAGGTTACACAAAGAAAAGATAAGTAACGTGATTATTTAACGTTACGGTAGATACTCAAATAACTGGCACTCCTGTATTAAAGAAAGTGCAATGCTAGTCCTGCAACATCAACTGGAAACTTCTGAAATAAGTCTGATGCTGGGAAGATGTTCGTAAAGAATCTTGAACAATTATAATGCAGAATACGGGTCACAATAAATACTAGGACATATAGTAATAATAGGCAGGCGAATAATAAGACTGCGCAAAGGTAGTAATGCTCGACAACTAAAGAAATGCTTCGTGACACAACGCAACAGCCTACTAGGGTTGTGCAACTCAACAACAACCTCGGCTCAAAAGTGCAGTGAATAATAATGTAGCATACATATAATAATGGTGCTTATCTCTAACCAGTGTCTGCTTAGTTAATAAAGTCTAGCTGGGGTATCAAGGCAGGGCAACAATGGGCGAGCATGCGGCTCGTAGCCTAACGTTGTCCGAAGGTGGTATAATGAAGATTACGTTATATGACGGGGATGCTCTCTTGATAAATCTAGGTCTCTAGTACCTAGTTCTATCCTGGCGATCCCTCAGAAGTCAACACAAAGAGGCAGCACTATGTTGTGAGGGATAGGCTATGGCCCTCTCACACCACAGTGCTGTGCTCGCAAAGTAAACCCACCCGAAGACAACTAGGCTCCCACAGTACCTGTCGATGTCGTGCAGGGCTTAGCTAACACTGCACACATCGGAGACAACGACACAGTAACCTTACCCCTAGTCTAGCTTTAAATAACTAAGCAGAATCACTCAACACCCTGCCAGGGAGACATATACCGGTCTACAACCTTCCCGAGAGAGGACACACACGGAAAAGTCCGTCTCTCCAAACCTCATTAAAGCCTAATACATAGAAATATCTGAGAGCTTCGCGTACAATACGACTGGCCGACGGTGAACGTCTATGCTGAAACCAGAAGGGATGTTGAGTTTAATAAAGATTAGAGAATGAGAAAGGAGAAGTCGAGAGAGAGAAATAGTATGCAAAGTGGCGAGTATGGGGGACAGAATTGCAAAGGATATAGACGATACGCGTGTCAGGCCAGCTATGAGCTTGATAAAAAACATGAGGCCTCGACGGGAAGGGACTAGTTGACCACCCGGCCGCCAACGCCGTCAGCGCCCAAGCGAGCCGCGTCACAGCCCACCCCCCACTGCCAGGTGTACCCCGTCACCCTCTCTCGCTCGCCTCTCACACAAGCAACATTTATATTATAGCGAATATAAAATACAAGGCACGGTCACAGACCAAAACAAATACCATTTCTAGACTGTCTGTGGCAACACGACACTAATAAAAGAAAGCAGATCATTCTAGGACAACTGTAGCCCATCCCCCCATCCTGGCGAGCGCTAGCGAGCTGCAATGCCCCACACAACCATTCTGCTAGCGCCGGGAGGCGTCACAATGTCTAAAGTAGAGGTGGCTCAGACCATAAAAACCCACATGTTCCCTGTAGAAGGCGAGGAGGGTGACGGAGCAGTTGGTGGGATCCCGAGTAATCCTAGCCAACTTGATGAACAATTGCCACCTGGTTTGACCGGTGATCAAGTACTGGAACTAGCCAGACTAAAAATAGAAGAAGCCAGAATAAAAGCAACGACCGAACAAGCCAACGCAAGTATAGAACTAGCCAGAATAAATGCCAGAGCAACGACAGAACAATATGAATATCAATATCGTACGGCTCAACTAAATGTCAATACAAATGCTCCCTTAATTGCTCCCCCTCTGGGATTGACTATGACTAGTGTCATTCCACCTTTCACTGAGGATAATGTGCAGGATTTCTTTGTTTTGTTTGAGGAAGTTGCTGGAGGTATGAAGTGGACAAGAGATCAATGGCCTTTTATGTTACAAACCGTTTTGACAGGGCAGGCTCGAGCCACGTATTTGTCAGAAGTAGCAGAAGTTAGGCAGGATTATGACAATCTCAAAGAAGCCATCCTAAAAACCTATCAATTGCAGCCTGAGGCTTACAGGCAATCTTTCCGTAAAAAACAGAAGAAAGTAGAAGAAACCCATAAGGTATTTGCCAGGACCATGACTAAAGCTTTCAATCATTGGGTCAAGAGTAAGAAAGTCACAAGCTACAACGATCTGAAGGAGTTGTTCCTGTTAGAAAATTTCCATTGATTCTTCTGTATCCTAGCACTTAAAGGGGAAAAAGGTAGATTGTCTTGCCGACGCCGCTGACATGGCTGACACATACGTGCTCAACAACAAATTTCGTGGAAAGAAGCCCTACGATAATTCTAGTTCTAATTTTAAGTATCCCAGTCACAAATCTGACAGACCCAGTCACAAGCCTATAACGTCTTCCCCAGCTAGCCAAAATAGAATTGTTCCCACCACCAGGGGAGGTGTGGTGGAGTGGTCTTGCCACTGGCCTGGTAATCCAAAGGTCCCGGGTTCAAATCCCGATGTATCAATGGGAAGATATTATTGGGATGGAATTTGTGTTGTACCTAGTATCAGTGCATTACCACAAGCCCACCGAAACGTCAATAAAATACCCTCATTGTTCCCTGATTAAATAGCACTGTATGAATATTCCCATATTCAAAATATGCTATAGGGGTGCAATGCCTGGTGAGTTATCTGCTCAACAGGTGGCGTTGTGTGTGTAAGTGTGAGAGTCTGAGTGTAGGGGATGAGACAGTGAAGCACGGGAACGAGGTGGCTTCAGAGATGGAGTCGTTTCGGGCCATGAGTGAGCACCGTGCCTCATGTGAAGGCAAGATGGCAGGTGCTCGTTGTACTCTACGTGCTTCACATGTCTCACTCCCTAGACTGGAACAAGACCTCACGGGCTTCACTGTTCATTGTAAAGCAGTGAATGTTAAGGCTCTCAGCCTATGCCCGAGAGGAAGTAAGTTGGAATATAGAAAAAAAAAAAAAAAAAAAAAAAAAACTAAAAATGCGACTCAGGGCAATAGTAACAGAGGTGGGCCCCAAATTAATAGTAATGCTCAAAGAGGGAACGTTCCCGTATCCCCTAAAGTATGTACTTTTTGTGGCAAGAGAGGCCACCTAGCTTATCAGTGCTGGGCCAAGGAGAACAGAGGACTCGGGGGCAGCCAGTTGCCGCCGTATCTCAAACTCCATATGTGCCTGTAATGCAGGACTCCCGACAGAAGGAGTACCTAGCACCAAAAGTTCCTTTAATACAGGACTCCCGACAGAAGGAGTACCTAGCAGCTAACGTAAACCATCTAGACAGGGGTGTAGTAGCATGTGTGGTGCAACCTAGGGGAGGTGTGGTGGAGTGGTCTTGCCACTGGCCTGGTAATCCAAAGGTCCCGGGTTCAAATCCCGATGTATCATGGAGATATTATTGGGATGGAATTTGTACTGTACCTGGTATCAGTGCATTACCACAAGCCCACCGAAACGTCAATAAAATACCCTCATTGTTCCCTGATTAAATAGCACTGTATGAATATTCCCATATTCAAAATATGCTATAGGGGTGCAATGCCTGGTGAGTTATCTGCTCAACAGGTGGCGTTGTGTGTGTAGTGAGAGTCCGAGTGTAGGGGGTGAGACAGTGAAGCACGGGAACGAGGTGGCTTCAGAGATGGGGTCGTTTCGGGCCATGATTGAGCACCGTGCCTCATGTGAAGGCAAGATGGCAGGTGCTCGTTGTACTCTACGTGCTTCACATGTTTCACTCCCTAGACTGGAACAAGACCTCACGGGCTTCACTGTTCATTGTAAAGCGGTGAGTGTAAAGGCTCTCAGCCTATGCCCGAGAGGAAGTAAGTTGAAAAAAAAAAAAAACAAAAAAAAACAAAAAAAAAAAACACTAGGGTTAAGCCAATAATAATTTCACCATCAGTGCAGGACAGTTACCGTCCCTTTATTTCATCTGGCAACGTGAGATTAAATGGTTGTATGCATGAGGTAAAAATTCTGAGAGACACAGGTTCTACTAGCACCCTCATGGTGAATCCTTACACTGAGTGCCCACCTGGCGAACCAGTTGTAATGAGAGGTGCTGGAGGCCAATTTTATGCACACTTGGTAAAAGGCGAAATTGAATGTGAGTTACTACAGGGTGAGGCCACCATAGCTTTGTGTAGGTCCCAAGATATCCCTGTGCCTGGGGTAACACCCCTTTTGGGGAATGATGTAGCAGGTGAGAAGGTCCGACCAGACCCCATTTTGTCACTTTCCCCTGTTAACGAGCCCCTAACCGGTGAGCTCGAAACAGAGATGCCAACAGTTTTCCCTGTGTGTGCTGTCACACGTTCAATGTCTCAAGTAGCAGTTCCCTCAGACAGAAATGTACCGAATGTAAGAGTTGATGAAAGGGATGATGAGAGTGTGAATGACGCTCCAACTGTGCCTGATGATGTGACTGAGGTGGATTTATCTGACACCTTCATGGCTCATCTTGACTCTAACGATGACCATGAAACCCCTCCAAATTGTCCTAGTGGCCTGGTAGAGCTACAGAGAGATGATAGTGAATGCAAGGAGTTAGCTGCCAGGTCCGTGAGTGAAGAGGAATGTGAGAAGGAGGGTGGTGAATGTTTCTACCTCAAAGGAGGAGTATTGTGGCGTAGATGGAGACCGCCACACAGACCAATCGATGACGGGGCTTGGGACGTCCATCAAGTAGTAGTCCCCAAACCTTGTCGTAGAGATATCATGGAAATGGCACATTGTATACCATTGGCAGGACACCTAGGTGTGAGAAAAACTCTAGACAGAATCAGAGCCCACTTTTACTGGCCAGGAATGCGTGCAGATGTAGTGGAGTTTTGTAGAGTGTGTCACACTTGCCAGATGACAGGAAAACCCAATCAGAAGGTGCCTGTACATCCTCTGGTGCCCTGGCCCGTTTTCGAGAATCCTTTTACTCGGGTGGTAGTGGACATTGTAGGCCCATTGCCTAAGACTTCCCAAGGTAACATTTATTTATTAACTATTATGGACATGGCAACTCGCTACCCAGAGGCTATACCCTTAAGGACTACCTCTGCTCCAACTGTCATCAAGGAACTGCTCAAATTCTTCACCAGAATGGGTTTCCCCCCATGAGGTGCAAAGTGATCAAGGAACTAATTTTACCTCTAACATTTTTCAGCAGTCCCTGAAGGAGTTGGGTATCGAGCATGTTAAGTCTAGCACCTACCACCCAGAGAGTCAAGGGGTTCTCGAACGATATCATCAGACATTAAAGCGAATGTTATGTAAATATTGTACAGAGACCGGAGTTGAGTGGGATAAGGGGGTACCTTTTCTTTTATTTGTTACTCGTGAGGTTCCAACTGAATCCCTGGGTTTTTCCCCAAATGAGCTAGTTTTCGGTCACCAGGTAAGAGGTCCTTTGCAACTATTGCAGGATAGCCTAGTTGGCCAGGAGGGGAACCAAAACCTCCTCAAGTATGTTTCAGATGTCAAAACCCGGCTGAGATCCTCATGTGAGTTTGCCGCTCAAAACTTGACAGTGGCTAAAAGCTCCATGAAGAAATAGTATGACAGAAAAGCCCGTGAGAGGGAATTTCAGCCCGGTGATGAGGTTTTGGTCCTGCTCCCCCTTTTTGGCCAACCTTTATCTGCCAAGTTCCGGGGCCCATATAAGATCATTCGGAGGGTGAGCATTACCGATTATCTAGTAACTACCCCAGACAGGAGAAAGCCCATGCAAGTATTCCATATAAATATGTTGAAACCCTACCATAGGTCCCCTGATTCCTCTCCTCCAGATTCTCCCACTGTGGCAGTGAATGTCAGGACCTGTGGGCAGCCTGGTGCGGACAAAGTCTTCAGTTCTCTTACTGACCCGCAACAGACTGTTCCAGAGCCTGAAGGTATCCATGCAGACTTTGACTTGTCATGTAGCCTATCCACCTTTCAGTATAATTCAGTAGCTTGGGGGGGGATTACCATCTAAACTATGTCATCTTCCCTCTGATCAAGCGAACCAACTAATCTCTGTTTTATCTCAGTCTCCCAGTGTGTTCCGTGATACTCCAGGGCTCACTTCTTTGGCCGTGCACGACATCGACGTAGGGGGTGCAACTCCCATTAAACTATCCCCCTACCGTGTCTCACCACAACGCAGGAATATACTGCAGGTCGAGCTTGACTTCATTTTTTCAAACCAGCTGATCACAAGGGCCTTAAGCCAGTGGAGTAGTCCGGTCATACTTGTGCCAAAGCCAGACGGGAGCCATAGGTTTTGTAGGGACTATAGGCAAGTTAATGCTGTCACAATAGCTTTGTGTAGGTCCCAAGATATCCCTGTGGCTGGGGTAACACTCCTTTTGGGGAATGATGTAGCAGGTGAGAAGGTCCGACCAGACCCCATTTTGTCACTTTCCCCTGTTAACGAGCCACTAACCGGTGAGCTCGAAAAGGAGATGCCAACAGTTTTCCCTGTGTGTGCTGTCACACGTTCAATGTCTCAAGTAGCAGTTCCCTCAGACAGAAATGTACCGAATGTAAGAGTTGATGAAAGGGATGAGAGTGTGAATGACGCTCCAATTGTGCCTGATGATGTGACTGAGGTGGATTTATCTGACACCTTTATGGCTCATCTTGACCCCAACGATGACCATGAAACCCCTCCAAATTGTCCTAGTGGCCTGGTAGAGCTACAGAGAGATGATAGTGAATGCAAGGAGTTAGCTGCCAGGTCCGTGAGTGAAGAGGAATGTGAGAAGGAGGGTGGTGAATGTTTCTACCTCAAAGGAGGAGTATTGTGGCGTAGATGGAGACCGCCACACAGACCAATCGATGACGGGGCTTGGGACGTCCATCAAGTAGTAGTCCCCAAACCTTGTCGTAGAGATATCTTGGAAATGGCACATTGTATACCATTGGCAGGACACCTAGGTGTGAGAAAAACTCTAGACAGAATCAGAGCCCACTTTTACTGGCCAGGAATGCGTGCAGATGTAGTGGAGTTTTGTAGAGTGTGTCACACTTGCCAGATGACAGGAAAACCCAATCAGAAGGTGCCTGTACATCCTCTGGTGCCCTTGCCCGTTTTCGAGAATCCTTTTACTCGGGTGGTAGTGGACATTGTAGGCCCATTGCCTAAGACTTCCCAAGGTAACATTTATTTATTAACTATTATGGATATGGCAACTCGCTACCCAGAGGTTATACCCTTAAGGACTACCTCTGCTCCAACTGTCATCAAGGAACTGCTCAAATTCTTCACCAGAATGGGTTTCCCCCATGAGGTGCAAAGTGATCAAGGAACTAATTTTACCTCTAACATTTTTCAGCAGTCCCTGAAGGAGTTGGGTATCGAGCATGTTAAGTCTAGTACCTACCACCCAGAGAGTCAAGGGGTTCTCGAACGATATCACCAGACATTAAAGGGAATGTTACGTAAGTATTGTACAGAGACCGGAGTTGAGTGGGATAAGGGGGTACCTTTTCTTTTATTTGCTACTCGTGAGGTTCCAACTAAATCCCTGGGTTTTTCCCTAAATGAGCTAGTTTTCGGTCACCAGGTAAGAGGTCCTTTGCAACTATTGCAGGATAGCCTAGTTGGCCAGGAGGGGAACCAAAACCTCCTCAAGTATGTTTCAGATTTCAAAACCCGGCTGAGATCCTCATGTGAGTTTGCCGCTCAAAACATGACAGTGGCTAAAAGCTCCATGAAGACCTGGTATGACAGAAAAGCCCGTGAGAGGGAGTTTCAGCCCGGTGATGAGGTTTTGGTCCTGCTCCCCCTTTTTGGCCAACCTTTATCTGCCAAGTTCAGGGGCCCATATAAGATCATTCGGAGGGTGAGCATTACCGATTATCTAGTAACTACCCCAGACAGGAGAAAGCCCACGCAAGTATTCCATATAAATATGTTGAAACCCTACCATAGGTCCCCTGATTCCTCTCCTCCAGATTCTCCCACTGTGGCAGTGAATGTCAGGACCTGTGGACAGCCTGGTGTGGACGAAGTCTTCGATTCTCTTACTGACCTGCAACAGACTGTTCCAGAGCCTGAAGGTATCCATGCAGACTTTGACTTGTCATGTAGCCTATCCAACTTTCAGTATAATTCAGTAGCTTGGGGGGAATTACCATCTAAACTATGTCATCTTCCCTCTGATCAAGCGAACCAACTAATCTCTGTTTTATCTCAGTCTCCCAGTGTGTTCCGTGATACTCCAGGGCTCACTTCTTTGGCCGTGCACGACATCGACATAGGGGATGCAACTCCCATTAAACTATCCCCCTACCGTGTCTCGCCACAACGCAGGAGTATACTGCAGGTCGAGCTTGACTTTATGTTATCTAACGAGCTGATCACAAGGGCCTTAAGCCAGTGGAGTAGTCCGGTCATACTTGTGCCAAAGCCAGACGGGAGCCATAGGTTATGTATGGACTATAGGCAAGTCAATGCTGTCACAAAGAACGATACCTACCCACTGCCACGGATCGACGACTGCATTGACCAGATTGGTACAGCCACCTATATCAGCAAGATTGACTTAATAAAGGGATATTGGCAAGTAGCTCTCACCCCTAGAGCGAGGGAAATATCATGCTTTGTAGTCAATAATCAAGCCTTCTGCTGTAACGTAATGCCCTACGGCTTGAAAAACGCTCCAGCTACATTCCAGCGCCTCATGAATTTGGTGACTGAAGGAGTACCTGGATGCGTTGTCTACATCGATGATATTCTTATCTTTTCAAAGTAATGGGAGGAGCATCTTTACCAACTTAGATTGCTGTTCTTAAATCTTGCTGATGCCAATTTGGTGGTTAATCTTAAGAAATGCACCTTTGTAAAGAGTACGGTCCAGTATCTAGGATATACGGTAGGTCAGGGGCAGGTTGAACCTCCTCAAGCAAAGGTAGAGTCTATTCTAGAATTCCCAACTCCTAGCACTAAGAAACATATCCAAAGGTACCTAGGCATGATTGGTTATTATAGGCGTTTCATCTTAAATTTTTCAAAGTTGACAGCTCCCCTGACAGATCTTCTCCATAAGGATGTGAAGTTTGATTGGTCCTCTGAATGTGAGGAGGCCTTTATTGCTACCAAATATATATTATTTAATTATCCTGTACTCCGAGCTCCTGATTTTAACAGATCTTTTTCCCTAGCAGTGGATGCGAGCAATACCGGGGTTTGGTGCAGTGTTGCTCTAGGAAGACGACTGTGAAGTATTGCATCCTGTGTGCTATTTCAGTAAAAAATTAAATTCTGCCCAACGTAACTATACAGTCATTGAGAAGGAGCTGTTAGCATTAATTTTATCCCTTCATTACTTTGCTGTCTATGTGCAATCTGCCTCTGGTGCCATCACTGTGTATACTGACCATCACCCCTTAAATTTTTTGCATAAGTTCCAAAATAAAAACCAACGACTGACCAGATGGAGTTTGTTGCTGCAGGAATACTCCCTGGATGTCAAACATATTAAGGGGGTCCAGAACGTGCTAGCCGATTGCCTATCACGTATCTGTTAAAGATTACATTTACCAGGTTGGTCTCATACAGCAATAAGAATAATTTAATGAGAGGATTTTGGCAATTAGCTCTCCCTTGTAGCGAGGTAAATATCATTTTTTAGTAGTGCGCTTTTAAGCCTTCAGCTGTGAGATGCCTTGCAGTTCGAATAACGCTAGAGGTTAGAGGTTAGAGGTCATGATTTATCGCCTATTTACAACGCATAGACTATAGCTACTGTATAGACTATAGCTACTGTATAGACTATAGCTACTGTATACAGTATTAAAGTACTGTACTGGTTTTATTGGTAAATATGGCATGGTAAAATTATGACAAAGTCCAATTATAAATAATGAGAATGAACAAATTAAACTTAATGAACACACAACTCAGCTGCGAACAATGTGATCTAAAGTTGACAGTACACATATGGTAACTACCTATCCAAATGATGACGATGGTAGATGTCAGATATTATAGCCATCATCTGCATGTGTAGTAGCAAAAGAAGATATACATGTAGCTATTATAATGTAAAACTTGCAAAATAAACAAACCAAACTGTATACGAACACAGTAAAAAGACAAAACAACTAATCAAAATCGCTATCTTTGATACGAGCCGTTACATAGTTGGTGAAGCGTCAGCTGCTGATCAAACGGTCGGGAGGTCAAACCCGCTCTGTCAAAATGTTATCGGTAGATGTCAAGCCCGGGCAACTTGAGCAATTCGTGACAAACGCCTAATGTTCATGGCCACCCCTTCACAGTAAATGTGTAGGCAAAAGAATATGCCGTATAGCGATAAAAAAAAAAAAAAATCTAGACGCCGTAATGTAATTCCCGTGAAGGGGTGGCCATCATGAGAATAGGTAACAGCTGGAAGGAAATATAGCCAACATTATCAATAAGCGGACATTTATGGATTTTTTTGCATGGTAACATATACAGAGCTGTGCCTTCAGGTAAAACGGTAAACTGTGCCTGCATTTAGTACATTAAGCAATAACATAAATTTTGTGATTTGACCACTTGCGAGTTTCAGGTTATAAGGAAGTTGGAGCCATAAACATTGATATTAAACAGAAATGCAATAATAATGTGGGTTTCTGCTAGATAAAAGGTATGTTGAATAATTATGGTTTAATGTATATATAAATGTACTATGACCGTATGTTAGCTGGTAATTCTGCTAAATAGTGATGTCTACAGCTCCAACTTCCTTATAGAACGAAACTCGAAAGTCAGCCATTCTGAATACCCCGTCACCTAAAACACAGGCTCTTGTCACATACTATCTGTCTCCCCGGATTGTGTAGGGTTGTCTCCCCTAGATGAGTTGCCGACCAAGGCTAACGTATGAGCTGGCGTGTATATTTGACCCGAGCGTCCATACGTGCTTGAAAGGTTTAATCAAAAGCCTAGTTCACCGATAATAGGGCTAATATTTTATTAAGAGTTCACTTATGTAATTATATTATAAATAATAACTTCTTTAGCTACCCAGTATCTTATGGTAATTATGATATATTTAAAGATAAATGACAGCTGTTGCAATATGGAAAATTATGCAAAGAAACAATACCGAATGTATTATTAGTAATAACATTTGTAGCGTCTATATACTCTTTTATGTGATGCTGTACATTTAACATAAACTTAGTGGTCTGGTTAAACAAACTTTTAATATAATTTGATTTAATGTATGGTCGCGCTAATAAGTCATTTCCCAGCTGTCAATACGTTTGGCTTGCTCTGTACGGTATTTATGTCTGTTAGATGTTGAATAGGGTGGCTAAATGTAGGAAGATGTTGAATAGGGTGGCTAAATGTAGGAAGATGTTTGTATATTTCACTCGATATGAAGAAATGAAGCTTAGATTTTGCTGATACCAAGTATTGATTAAAACATACTTGGTGCCGAGACATCACTTATTAGCGCGACTGTACTGTACATTTAACTTTAGTATACAGGTATTAGACTTTTGAATATACTGTAGATGTGGTCATTGACAATGTATTCAACTGAGAACGTATTTATACAATATTATATTTTGAATTATCTAATGAGACCGTATATGTCTGTGTGATATTATTTTAATTAATGATGACAAAAACATTAGACCTAGTACTTAAATGAAAGTGACAATTACCTATCTGAAATTGCCCCATTAATTACCCCTTACATTCGTCTAATCATTACTTTATCAGAGTGCAGTCGGGTACTGTATATACATACATAACATTTTAAGACTGAGTGCTCCACACATACGTGCAGTTTGTCTCTCGTCCTAATGGCGGCGTTCCAGGCAACCCTTTCAAGGGCTGCTTCACTTGTCAAGTTTTTGGATTTGAGATCGACACGTATACTGTAGTCCGATCCCAGGTCTTCCTCGGTCCACCCCTTGGTGCAGCTCCCTCCACAATCACAGACCTGCATCTTTTCACCCAATTGTGTTCATCCATTCTCTCCACATGTCCATACCATCCCAGTCTACTTGTACGCATCACCTCACTAATACTCTTTATACCTAAACGTCTCCTCAGCTCATCATTTGTTATTCTATCCTGTAGCCTGGCCCCACACATCCATCTCACCATTCTCATCTGATTACGTTCCATTCTGTTGACATCCTCTGCTTTAACGGCCCATGTTTCTGAGGCATACGTCATTGCACTTCTAACACATGAGGCATACACCTTTCCCTTTAGGGGGAGAGGTATTCTTTTCATGGTCATAATAGGCAGCAGTTCTCTGAACTTCCCCCAGCCACATCTTCTAGCGACAGTGGCAGCCTCGGCCCCACCATCGGCAGAGATGGTATCTCCTAGGTAGCAAAACTTGTCCACCAGCTCCAATGACTCATTTCCAAAATTCACAACCACAGGATCATCATTTAACACAAGCTCGCCTTTGCACACTACGCAAAAAAAAAAAATAAGTTACTTAAATTTATAACTGTTTGTCTCAAGTCAGCCAACCCCAGCTATGGGGTATGTGCCGGAGTATAGATATAGTATAGAGTATACCAGATTTTGGTACTGTACTTCAATTTCAGTCTTTATTTTTCAAGTTTAAGCAATTTATTTGCAATTGCTTTGTTTTTAACTATTTTTAAATTTGACTTTCATATTTAATTTGTCTTTCTATTGAAGTCTCAAGTTGTCAATATTAAAACTAAATAAGATTATATGCACACTCAACAACTGCATCGGAAAAAGTAAACTTTAATCATCTATACAAACAAAACTGACACCTTCAACTTTCAGTATACAAATACTTCCTTTTATTCTGGCTACTGGAATATTTATTCAGCTTAGGTAGGGGCTGTGAGAGTCGGAAGGTTGATCTAGTTATTGCCCTTTCGACTCTCCAAGGTCCCTCTTAAACTGACAAATTTGTCTAATAACCAGAACATTGAAAACAAATTGTATTCCAAAAGGATTAATACACCATGGGTTATTGACATTTTTAGCTCCATGTTAAACATTAAAAAAAAAAAAAAAAAATATATATATAAAACAAATTAGTCAATAACAAAGTGGGTGAATGCAGTGGGGAGGGAGGGAGGAAGTGGGTGAATGCAGTGGGGAGGAAGGGGTGAATGCAGTGGGGAGGAAGGGGGTGAATGCAGTAGGGAGGGAGGGAGGAAGTGGGTGAATGCAGTGGGGAGGGAGGGAGGAAGGGGTTGAATGCAGCGGGGAGGGAGGGAGGAAGGGGGTGAACGCAGTGGGGAGGGAGGGAGGAAAGGGGTGAATACAGTGGGGAGGGAGGAGGGAGGGAGGAAGGGGGTGAATGCAGTAGGGAGGAAGTGGGTGAATGCAGTGGGGAAAGAAGGAGGAAGTGGGTGAATGCAGTGGGGAGATTGGAAGGGATGAATGCAGTGGGGAGGGGAGGAAGTGGGTGATTGCAGTGGGGAGGGAGGGAGGAAGTGGGTGAATGCAGGGGGGAGGGAGGGAGGAAGGGGGTGAATGCAGTGGGGAGGGAGGGAGGAAGGGGGTGAATGCAGTGGGGAGGGAGGGAGGAAAGGGGTGAATGCAGTGGGGAGGGAGGGTGGAAGGGGTGAATGCAGTGGGGAGGGAGGGTGGAATGGGTGAATGCAGTGGGGAGGGAGGGAGGAAGAGGGTGAATGCAGTGGGGAGGGAGGCGGTGAATGTACTGGGGAGGGAGGGAGGAAGTGCGCGAATGCAGTGGGGAGGGGGGAAGTGGGTGAATGCAGTGGGAGGTAGGAAGGAAGGGGATGAAAGCAGTGGGGAGGGAGGGAACAAGAGACGAAGGCAGTGGGGAGGGGGGGGATGAATGTAGTCGGGAGGGAGGGAGGGAGGAAGGGGGTGAATGCAGTGGGGAGGGAGGGAGGGAGGAAGGGGGTAATGCAGTGGGGAGGGTGGGAGGAAGTGGGTGAATGCAGTGGGAAGGGAGGGAGGAAGGGGGTGAATGCAGTGGGGAGGAAGGGGGCGAATGCAGTGAGGAGGGAGGGAGGAAGAGGGGCGAATGCAGTGAGGAGGGTGGGAGCATGAGTGAGAGAGAGAGAGAGAGAGGGGGGGGGGGGGGTATGCCGGATCAAGTTATAGGGCTGCATCTAAATTATCGTAGCCCTAATCTACTAAACAAAATATGGTAATACAATTAATATTCTGTATATTTATATACTGTGTATTATATACTGCATATACTGTATATCTATATAATGTATGTCCATATGCTGTATATAGAGATAACAAAACAACTATATTGACAATGTTACGTCCTGGGATATATAAACACTGGGCTCTTTCTATTGGACTAGGTATGCGGCAACAAGCAACAACGGAAAACGCTAGATCCAACCCTTATCTATAAACCCAGGCAACAAACCACCCTAAACCGTCAAGAGTCCTGCCTGGACAACGAGGTATCCTATGACTCGGTTACAGGGTGCACGCACTATAGACTACTGATAGTCAAGCAGGCTATATAAAAGATCACACAATTAAGTTGACTTAAAGCTTCAAGGAAAAGATAGATAACGGAATTAAATTGCAGAAACAATTTAATAACAAACTAGAAGAAAGTACATCTAATGTTACGTTAATTAAAACAACTAATCACCCCTGCGTGAAAGAAGGTGAAAGCATACAGTCCTCAAAACATCGTACAGGTAGACAAGATGCGGGTTTCTAAACTGCATGTGGCTACTGTAGGATCTGATGCTTAGCAAAGAAAATACGTTACGGATTTAGAGAACTCTTAACTCATAAGCAGGAATAAATACTAGTGATAGGCCATACAGTGTATAATGGCATAGGTATAATTAAATAAAGGCAGCAACTCGCAACATAACCCCATACAGGTGTGCTTCTCACTCTTAGTCAGGCAAGCCTGCTCGGACAGAGTCTCTAAGCCACACCCTGACTCACAATGCTCACAAAAACGGTAAACTGTGGCACAAAAACAAGCATACAGAGATAATAAACTCCTAGCTGTTAATCTGCCGGGTGGCAGAGGTCTAGCCGGAAGGATATAGGCTTCGGATACCCGGGCTGAGCCACCTGCTCTAGCCTAGGGACGTTCCCAAGTCTGTGCGCCAAATTACTCTAATTGAAAGGGTGCTCTCTTGAGAGACTCAGATCGCAAGTATCTGACTCTCTCCTGGCGACCCTAAAACAAAAGCAAGACGTGCTAGCGCAGTGCTGAGTGGACTAGGAAAGGGCCCTCAATCAACACAACACTAGACACCCAGGGACACAGACAAGAAAATGCCCCCAGACTCCCACGGGTATCCTAGTAAAGTCGTGCGGGTCCACAGGACTCGCACCAGCAGACTTTACTTAAAGGATCGCAAAAAGCCTCCCCTCCGGTCTAGCCCCTGCTAACCTGACATAAGAACACACTAGCAAGCATGAAACCACCAACTATGAGACAACAAAAAAGCTTCCTAGGTCTCATTAACAATTACGTCTCTGCATAAGGCCCAAAATCCTATCTAGTTATCTGAGAGCTCGTCGTTAATACAATAATAGGTATAAGGTCTATCAAGGGGATGGGATAATTAAATAGACTGGTGAAGTAGTGGAAGGAAGGTATACAAAGTAAGAGAGAAAGTTTCTAAGTGGGGTTGAGAGGGATAGATATCAAGGGGGTCCGAAGGGTACGACAGTGAGGTGAGCTCTGAGTCTTGAATCTGTCTGGACCCCACCCTAGGCATGCAGAATACATCCCATGCTTGGCAACACTCAACACAGTTGCCGGGTCAAAATCGTCTACCCCGTGCATGAGTCGAAACTAAGCCTAACGTTGCAATAAAATGCATGTGGCAACATCAGGCTCGTCCCAAGCTGGACTCTCCGCGCGAAGCAACGTCCCCCAGCCGGTCTCTCTCTCCCGCTCGTCTCCTCCCACTCTCACTAAACTTACATCTTATATATTATAATGAAACAATCAACTATCTAGAATAAAATATACTAAGATGCGTTGGTTAAGAATAAGGGCAGCTACAAGCTGTGAAACAACATAAGAATATCCCAGACATTAGTTACATTGTCGTAGGATATATACTAAGGAAAAGCCTGCCGGCCGGCTGCCGCCAGCCGGTTTCTAAACGGCTGGGCAGCCGACACGCGCGCATGCCTGCACGTGGCTACTATGCAGAAGCGTCACAACATCGAGTGGGGACGTGAAGGAAGTCGGTAGGGGGTGGGGAGTAGAGTGGGTGGAAGGTTGGGTGAGGGAGGAGAGGAGGCAAGGTGTACGGGAGGTGGGGGGAATATACAAAGGAATATACAAAGGAGAACAAACTGCAACAGACCTATTGGTCCTTACGGGGCAGTTTGGATATCTAAAACTACTAATCTACTGACTACGAGGTAGAGAAAAGGATAGCAAAGAAGAAGGCTCCTCCCCCTCCAGCTAATGCTGGCATGGAAACAGATAGGAAAAATACCATGTTGTATTGAAAAACTGACACGGAAATTCGGACAGGACAGGGAGAAAAAAGAAGTTGATTTGTAATCTAAGCTAACTCTATTTACTACAATTCTGAAAGGGAACAGATGTATGAAAATCAATATACGTTGCGGTATGCGTTGACATTTCGTTGCGCGTTATTCTGAAAGAAACTGTGTTAATCGGGGGTTATTATTTTGCCATGTGTTTATCCAGATGGTTCTTAAATATTTCGACAGTATTGCAGTTTACAATGTTCGAGGGTAGTCTGTTCCAATTATTCACAATGCGGTTGAAGAAGAAATGCTTTGCCTCGTGAGAATGAAAACGCTTGCCTATAATCTTATAACCATTGTTTCTCGTGTTTGCTTGATTGATGGTTAAATGCTTGCTTACGATAATTCGCTTACATTTAGGTTGCTGAATCCCTTGAAGATTTTGAACACCTCTATTAGGTCACCTCTCATTCTGCGCTTTGTTAAGCTAAACAAATTTAGTTCTTTTAAGCGCTCTTCGTACGGTTTATTACGCAATCTAGGTATCATTTTAGTGACTCTGCGTTGCACCTATTCAAGTTTATTTATGTCCTTTCGGTAGTACGGTGACCAGAATTGCACGCAGTATTCGAGATGGGGAAGCACCAATGAGTTGAATAGAGTAAGTATGATTTTTTCTGATTTGAATTTGAATGTTCTGCCGATGAAACCCACCAATTTATTAGCAGTTTTTATTACCTCTGTACACTGTTTACTCGGCTTCAGGTCACTTGATATTATAACTCCCAGATCCTTTTCATTATTTGTATTTGATAGTTGAATTTTGTTCATTGAGTAATCTTTTTTAGCGTTGTTACTACCGATGTCTAATACTTTGCATTTTTCTATGTTGAATTTAATTTGCCATTTTTCTGCCCAGTTTACTAACGTGTCTAGGTCACCTTGTAGTTTTTGCCAATGTACTGTTGAGGTTACTTTATTAGTAATTTTTGTATCGTCAGCAAATTTCGAAATTTTGCTTTCTATTCCTTCGTCTAAGTCGTTTATGTAAATTATAAAAAGAATAGGACCTAATACCGAACCCTGGGGAACGCCACTATTTACTTTGCACCAATCTGATTCTTCACCATTTATTACAACTCGTTGATTACGGTCTGAGAGCCAATTTTCGAGCCATTTCAGAGTTTTTCCTGTTATGCCATGAGCTTTTATTTTGTCAATTAGTCTCTTGTGGGGTACGGTATCGAAAGGTTTCTGAAAATCGAGATATATTATATCAACTGCTCTATCCTTATCATATGATTTGTAAACATCATTGAAGAAATCGAGAAAGTTTGTTAAGCATGAACGTTTATTTCTAAAACCGTGCTGAGAATCTTTTATTAAATTATTTTCTTCCAAATGTTTTACTATTTTGTCCCTTATAATGGTTTCCATTAATTTGCCCGTTACCGATGTTAAGCTAATTGGTCGATAATTGCCGGGAGAGGACTTATTTCCTTTTTTTATATGGGCGTCACGTTAGCTAGTTTACATTCGTTTGGAACTATCCCAACATTCAATGATTTGTTGAACAGATTCGCGAGTGGGTTTAATAATTCGTGTTTTGCTTCTTTTAGGATCCTTGGGGATATTTTATCAGGGCCTGGGGTTTTATTAACTTTCAAATTGTTGATTGCGAACAGGATATCGTCTTCATAAATCGTAAACTTTTCGAGCTCAGTGCCATTTGATTGATTCGTAGGGGTAGGTCGGCTACCAGTAGTATCTTCCGACGTGAAGACTGATGCAAAATAGTTATTTAGGATATTCGCCATTTGTACTTTGTTATCTGTATGATCTCGATTTTCCGCAACAAGTGGGCCTATTGTTGAAGTTACCGTTTTTCTGTTTCTTATATAGCTGTAAAATTCTTTCGGATTGGATTGGCTGGAGCTGGCAATATGAAGTTCCAGATTCTTCTTACTTCGTTTGATGAGATTTTTGGTTGTTCGACGCAGTCTATCGTGTTCTAATTTATCGCTATTATTTTGAGTTGCCTTATATTTTTGGTATGCCTTCTTTTTTACTAAGAGGATGTTTTTTTATTTCATTATTCCACCATTTTGGCTTATATTTGCCTGCTGGGCGCCGGTTTCGTAGAGGAATGCTTGTATTTATTGCTTTGTTTAGGTTATTAGATAATATGTTCCATAATCGATTTACATCATGAGTTTCGGTCATTTCACTCCAGTCAGTATTGGCAAGATGCCTTCTAAGTTTGTTAAAGTCGGCCCTTCGATAATCTGGTACTTTTTCCGTGCTCTCGTTTTCTTTGTCATTACTTACTTTAATGTTAAAGGACACTATCCTATGGTCACTAGAGCTAAATTCCGGTCCGATTTTAACGCTATTTACCAGTCTTTCATTTGTCGTTAGAATAATATCCAGAATGTTATTTCCCCTCGTTGGGTGTTGTGTTCTACGTGTTGATAAAGGTCACTTTCCTGAAGATTAGCATATAGACCCGCGTGAGCATTTAGTGGTTCGCCCCATGTTGGAATGAGAAGACAGGAGGGAGAGAAGGAGAAGAAGCGGGGAAAGAAAGGAGACGAAAGAGAAGAGAGAGGAGAGGAGGAAGAAAGAGAAGGGGGGGGGGGATAGTAGAGGATTGAGGGATGGGTGTGTGTGTGTGTGTGTGTGCGAGCAGCTATGGAAATTGGCAAGAAAGGAGGTGTGGGGGGGAGTCAACAGCGAAATCACCTAATTCGCTAGTTTGCACCATAAATTACGAGTTGCTGTCCCCCTCTATATTCCCGCACCTCACCAACACAATGTACACAGGTAAATCTACAGTTATACTACCCCTCCCCCACTACCCCCCACCACCTCCCCCCTTCAAAACACGCCTTTTAGCGTGTTTTTGGATGGTTCAGCAGACGCGGAAACTGGAAAAAACCTATTTTGAACACAAATTTATCACCAACCAAATAAGAGTTTATCAGGTAATTTGTTGTTTTGTTTTATTTTTTCTTTGATATACAGTTTTGTTTAATACCGAGTACCGTCGCATTTTAATATTTTTAACATTAGCCTAACCTAACCTAACTTAACCTAACCTAACCGAAAACTAACCTGTCTCGCGACCGGTCTAAACCCAGCTCACGTTCCCTGTTTATGGGTGCGCGAAGTTTTGTAATACTTCAATGTATTTATTTCAAGTCAAATATACATTTCCGCACATTATCAAACCACACTAAGTCTAATACTAATAATATTAACCCATTAGTACCAACAGAATAGCGACAAAATAGGGGTAGTATAACTGTAGATTTATCGGTGTTATAATATGTGCAGACGACGCGGCATACATGAACCAACCGGCTCAATTAGTCATTGGGTCCACAATTTTCATAACAAATATCGAATGTATTACATGTATGACCACCTTAACATTGATAGAATTTCACAACACACCCAAATAAATAAAAAAATTCCCCATACACACCTTAAATACGGTAAAATTCGAAGAGCAACCGAAGCCCGTCTGCTTCCCAAAGTATGCTTGCACTGAATAATGATGTCATATTCAAGGGCCGCCTCCCCCACCATCCACGAATCCTGTTCGAAATTTAAAATTGTTAATTAATCAACTTCCGCATTACCTTCAGGCTTAGGATGTTCTCAGCACATAGTTTGTTTTATCTTAGGTATTTGAAAGTTGTTGGGAGTTCCATATACTGATGGCTGGGATTATGCTACATACATAATTTTATATAATATTAAAACTGAAACACTGGCATCGATATCAACCTCACCATAAAACAGATGAAGTGAAACATGCACGAGTCAAAATGTAATCCCTCAATACCTTCACCTGACCCTGACCTATATATTATGTACAGTTGCACATGTAAATTTGTACACACTACGTGATTTTATGTATGGAAGGAATTTAGTATGATTGAGTTAGCTTCATTAATTCCTTCAGTATTTGAGAACGCATACATTTATTTGTATTACATGCACATACATACATACAAGTTTAAAGACCGTTTGTGCACAGAAGCTGTGGTTACAGTCTCACGTCCTAAATGGCAGCTTTCCAGGCGGTCCTGTTAAGGGCCGCCTGTGTTGTCAAGTTCTTTATTTTGAGATCGGACCAGAGTACCCGAGCCCACGTCATTCTAGGTCCACCCCTACGCGCAGCTCCCCCCAAGTTCACTGTCCGGCATTTCTTCACCCAGTTCTGATCATCCATTCTCTCCACATGTCCAAACCAACCAAGTCGGCTCGTGCCATCACTTCACTGATACTCCTAATGCCCAGACGCCTTCTCAATTCCTCGCTCGATACCCTGTCCCTAAGATTAACCCCACACATCCATCTCACCATTCTCTTCTCATTTCGTTCCATTCTATTGACATCCTCCGCTTTAACCGGCCACGTCTCAGAGGCATAGGTCATCGCGCTCCTAACACACGAGGTATACACCTTCCCTTTAAGGTGGGGTGGGAGCCCTCTCATGGTCAGGAGTGGCAACAGCTCTCTAAACTTTCCCCAGCCACTTCTGACTCTAGCAATGGAGCTAGCTTCAGCGCCACCTCCAGCGGAAACTGTATCGCCCAGGTAACAGAACTTTTTCACACACTCCAGCGTTACACTGTCGAAATCAACACTGACAGGCGGGTCATTTAATACAAGATCTCCCTTGCACACTGCACATTCAAAGTCTATGATTCTTGTCAAAGGTCCTCTAGCTCCACTACATCTCTTGTATACCCAGTCACTACAGACTCAACATTGAATTGAATTACATCCCACCCCCTTCCCACATGCTGCGCATGGATAGTCGCCGCTTCTTTCCATAGCTCCACGCCCTACTCCACTAATCATGACCTTTGTTTTATCTATGTTAACTCTTAGACCCATATTTGCCATACCTTCCCTCCCTCTTTTGAACTTTGCCTCTGCTTCCTGTGCACTATCTGCGATAAGAACTAGATCATCTGCATATAACATCTCCCATGGGAGTCCTGTCCTAAATTCTCTTGACAGAGCCTCCAAGACTAAAACAAACAGTAATGGGCTCAGAACTGAGCCTTGGTGAACTCCAACTTTCACTGAGAACTCTTCACTCAGGCCCCCGTTTACTCTAACTGCTGCCCGTGACCCCTCATACATTCTCATTATCACACGCACCAACCACTCTTCTACTCCAAGTTTTCTCATAGCCAACTGCACTACCTCCCTGGGCACCCGGTCAACGGCCTTCTCCAGATCTACAAAAACTAGGTATAACTCTCAGTTTTTCTCTAGGTACCTCTCTTGCATTTGCCTAAGAGTGAAGATAGCATCAGTTGTGCAACGTCCCGGAATAAATCCAAACTGCATGTCGCTGATAGCAACACTTTCCCTGATCATGCATTCAAAGACCCTTTCGCTGACTTTCATGACTTGATCGAGCATTTTCAAACCCGATAATTTCCCGTCTAAGGAGTCACCCTTGCCTTTATATATATTTACTATAACACTTTCCTGCCAAGCATAGGGAACTTTTTCCTCCTTTATGATATTAATCAACTCTGTGACCAATTTTACCCCAGTATCTCCAGCTGCTTTTATCATCTCAGCGACAATGCCGGAGCTCACAGCGGCTTTTCCTGACTTCATTTTATCTATAGCACTTTTAACAGCGTCGTACCCTATCAAAGGCGGAGGGCCTTGTACTGGGACTACAGTGCCATTCAAACTCCACATTAAGCAGTCTTTCATAATGCTCCTTCCACGCCACTCTGATTTCTTTTTCTGTGTAAACAGTCGTGCCACTGTCATTATTTATGCATCTTACACCCACGACGTCCTGGCTATTGTCCCTTACATTCTTAGCTAATTTATAAACTCCATTGGTATTATTAGTGCTGCAAACTTGTTCTATTACGCTAGCCTGTATGGTTTTCTTTGCCCTGTAGACCTCTCTTCTAGCATTTCGTTTGGCGGACAGGTATTCTTCCTTGCTGCCACCTTCCTTCCATACTTTGAAACATCTCTTCTTCTCTCTGACTGCTGCTTCGACATCATTGTTCCACCACCAGGAGAACTTATGTCAAGGTGGCCCCTTTGTTTTGCCACAGACATTGTCTGTGGTATCGAGGAGGCTGCACTCTATAAAGTTCCATTTGCTATCAACATCTGGCCTAACGCCCATTCTCCTTTCTAGTTCCATCATTTCGTTGTGGAATCTGTCTCTGTACTCCTCTTTTTCCAACAACCATACTTTCCTTTTTGGCAAATGAACTTTCTTTCTGACAGGAACTCTACCTAGGCACATATCACATACTAGAAGCTTGTGTTGGGGGATGCATTCTTCACCTGGTATGATCTTAACGTCTCTAACCCACTTCCTGTCAGACTTGCTGATAAGGAAGTAGTCTATCTGGCTACTGGAGCCACCTGATTCATATGTTATCAGATGGCTCATCCTCTTCCTAAACATAGTATTACACACCACCATCCCTGTGGCAGTACAGTGCACCAGTATGTATTCGCCTCCCAGGTTCCTACGGCCATAACCCTGTCCTCCGTGCACGCCCTCATATCCATCGGCATCTGCCCCGACATGTCCATTCAAGTCCCCTCCCACAATTACTGCTTCCCCTTCCTTGCATCCGACTACCACCCCTAGTAATTCATTCCAGAACAGTTCTTTGACATCTCTAGCTAAGCCTGCTTGGGGGGCATATGGTGATATAACATCTATGACTCTCGGCCCGACTTTGATTCTTAGTCAAATCAGTCTTTCATTAAACCTTTTTACTTCTATAACACAATTCCGGCTGTTATTAGACGATCGTATTCAATTAAAGATGTTGTGGGAGTTAGAAGGTTAATTGAGATGGATTGATTTCTATAAACCCTTTCTAAACTGCATACAATTCTCTAATAGTAGCCATACTATATTTAAGAAATGCGTCCTGATACTGAGAGGGTTAATATGATCAGTTAATGGTTATGTAGCAAATTATTCTAATACAATAATTACACTATTGTTCCTGCCATGTATAATATCAAGGAATATAATTATACACTCGGATACCATAGTTTTTAGCCCACTCATAAGAATTCGTGAACCCACAATGTTTTCTATGGGTTAATTGCTGGTGGCCCATATTATACTGAATATAATCGTCTAATAATAGCAAGAATAAAGTTAAAAGGACGTCGCCGGTACAGAAGGGGTTAAAAGGTTACATTAGTTAGTCGATTTTAAGACCTTTCACCCCATTTTGTTGTCAATTTTAAAACCTTTCGTGCCATTTTGGTGTCGATTTGTTCCTGGCGAGCGATAGCGAGCCTGTATTTTTAAGAGGAACCGGCCTTCGGCCGGAACATTTTTTTACCGATTTTTTTTACAAATTTATCTTGAAGGGGGGGGGGGGGGTCTAGGGGGATGTTTTTCTAAGCTTGATGGAGGTCTAGGGAAGAAACTAAAAAAATACATGAATAAAATTAATGAATTAATAGACCAAACAAACGGTCAGTCACCCCTTAACCCCTTCTGTACCGGTGATGTACTTTTCATTGTATTCTGACAACTATTAGACGATTTAGTTCAGCTTAGGAAGGACGTCTACCCATTAAAAGGATACAGACTATCTCAATTCATCCCTTCAGTGACCCTATGTCTTTCCTAAGCTTCATAAAATCGTAATGTAGCTGAAATCAAATATAAAAGACGTCGCCGGAACAGAAACGGTTAAAAGGCTACAGACTCTCTCAATTGACTACTTGCGAGTTTCAGGCTATAAGGAAGTTGGAGTCGTGAACATCGATATTAAACAGAAATGCAATAATAATGTAGGTTTCTGATGGATAAAAAGTATGTTGAATTGGGTTTTTTGTATTTGCAATTGTACCATGACCGTATTTTAGTTGGTAATTCTGCTTAGTATCGGTGTCTACAGCTCCAACTTCATTATAGACCAAAACTCGCAGGTGGTCAATTCATCCCTTCAGTTACCCCATATATCTTTCCTAAGCTGCAAAAAATCGTCTAAATGTAGCGGTAATCAAATATAAAAGACGGCGCCGGAACTGAAAGGGTTAAACATGTGTTTGGTTCTTTATATTTAATTCGAATAATCTTCCTTGATGAGTCCATACACCTTTCTCGTCTTAAGGGGACCAACTTCGCATATTTTCTCTGTCTCTCCCTCTCTCTTTGGCTTGCATCCATTCAGCCAGCATATATATCTTTTTTGTTTTGACAGCAAGCTAATTTTGTAAATTTTTCGATAGAAAAAGTCTCCGGCGAAGCCAGATTTGTCCATACAATGCTGGCTCGACACCTGTATGGAGATAAACGTCTTAAAACAGTTGGCTGAATGGGGCCGAATGGATACAAGAAAGAGAGAAAAGGAGAGAAAGAGAAAAAAAAGTAGGTGACCCCCCTAACTTACCGTAATGAGGTTATTATATTATATATATATATTATATTATATATATAGAAAAACAATAACATTAACTTGAACTATCATTGCTATATCCATTTTATTACTTCCCAAAACAAAATTTTAACTATAAACCTAAATGTTATATTTATATATACAGTACAAGAAAAAATGTATATAATGGACTCTGCTTTCGTTTCACACCCTAACAAATCTATACATACAAAATATATACTTTTCAACCATTAATTGTGACTATACATATAAATAAATTACATTAGTAGACCAATATATATGCCAGCATCAGACTAGAGCACATATTAAGATACTATAGTCCGGTTTTTTCCCAACTGATGATAAATTGCTATGTTACCAATGTGTGTGTTTTTTTTTAATTAGTTTAACCAGACCAATGAGTTCCACAAAATACCTCTCATAGGGCTGGCCCAAAGGATTAGATCAAGATGGACAACGAATCAAGTCAAGATAGATAGGGAAGGGCAGGAGGTGAACAAATCTAGGAAGGTGAAGACACACAGACATTTCCCGCCATTTCATCACAGCAGAGCTCTTATAGGGCAGGGCTGAAGGATGAGGCAAGAACTGCTACACTGCAGCACCAACCAATAAGTGCTGGGCGAAGTATGAGAGATCAGGTATATTGTAGAAAAACATCACAGCGAGATGCAAAATAATGCACTACTGAGGGGAATCAAGTGAGCTCGGCCGCAGCGGCCGAACAGACAATTCAGGTCAGGAGCCTATTACCTAGCCAGGCCAGGGAAGCATGTGTTATAGGCTGCCCGAGGACAACCAAATGGGACAGAATAAGAATAGAAGGGGAAAAACATAGAAAGAGGAAAAAGAACATTATTTAACATTAATAAACTCCTAGCACCAGGCAACGAAGGCTATATGGCACTAAAGCAGAAAACAGATAGGGTTTGATGGAAAGGAACTCAAATATCATTAACCCGGGAACGGCGAGAAAGCTCTTAAGGTTGTACTGGGCAACGGCGGCAAAGCTCTTAGGAGGGCAGGCCTAAAAAAAAAAAAAAAAATTTAAAGGCCCCAGTAGCACTTATTATTATTTTTGTTTTGTTTTTCTCTATACTTCATATCACTCCTCCACATCCCCTCCTTCCCCCCTTCAATTATCACCTATTTTCCCTGTTATTCCCTAATTCGTTGGTATATTTTTGTGCTAACATTAGCAAACTGGTTACAGGCTGTGGATATGTGCCTAGCGAGTGTGTTGGCAGAGGTAGGGTGTGGGTGAATGAGTCAGTCAAGCTTGAGGCCTCGCGAAGGGAGGGGCTGCCTCACTTTGCTCCACAATTCATGAATGGGCTGCTCCATGTTTATTCGCAATTTTGACCATAAAAAACATTATTCCCACTTGTTTTATTGTTGTTACAGGTTACTATCTTCATAGTGAAGGTAAAATAGGCGCATATGAATAAGTAATAACGATATTTATCGTAAAATGACGATTATAGCCATGAATGGAGCCTAATATCGTCGCCCAGAACAGTGGTGTTCAATACACACAGCTCGCCTTTAACCCTCCTGGCCCGGGCTGTCTCTCCAAAGGACGGAGCTCGTATCCGGGCGATCTGGCCGAATATCAACAAAAGTAAACTAAGGCTAATCTCGCTTAATATATTACCTACATTAATCAAACATATATAGAAATGGGTGCCTTACTTTGCCGCGTATAATGGCGTTGAGTAGAGCTCTCTAGCTCAACTGGTTCCGGAGTGATGGTGATGGAAGTGGAGGTAACTTTGCCGCGTATTTACCTCGGCGCGTCCGAACACTCAACCGCGGCCCCGGCTACGACGTCCAGTTGCACTCGTCGCTCCACCCGCAATTATGCCGGGAAGCTATTTGATAGTGTTTTATAGTTTATTATGTCAATTGTTATAGTTATTATGTTATTTTCACTCAATAAAGTTATTTACAATAAAGTTATTTGTGTCTCTGTCACTTATTACTTAGTTTTATTATTATTATTATTATTATAGTGTCACTTTCACTGGACTTTGATAATTGATAGTGTCATTTTCACTTATGTTTTGTTAGGTAAGCTAATAACACATATAGTGTCACTGTCACTTGTTCATATTGTTATGAAGGCACTAATTTGTGTGTCTCTTTCACTTATACATAGTGTTATTATTATTATACTGTCACTTTTACTTGTTCATATTGTTATTCGAAGGCACTTTTTATTACTTATATGTGTCCTTTTCACTTATACTTAGTTATATTATTATTATTAGCCTAATAGTTGAGTGTCACTTTCACTGGTGTCACTTCCACTTCAAAAGTTTGTTAGAGTGTGGAAGTCGTTGAAGCAGGTGCCAGCACACAGTCCAACTTGACACTCGAGGCATTCCCAAGTGGTTTTTGTGGATTTGCAGCGTCTGCGAGTTGTGTGGCTGCACACATGACACCTCTTCTGCACTCTTGACTTAGTATGAGGACCCTGGAAAGGAAGGGTGTTGAGCTGGTACTTCCTGAAAAAGTCAGCACACCCCGTTCTGTCCAGCTGGCCTGGTCCTTGTAGTGGCCTCCCTGGTGTACCCGCACGTTTACCCAGGAGCTCAAGTAGCACCTGCTTGTGGAACTTCCGCAGGGACTTGTACTTCTTGGCTCCTGGAGTCCTCAGACGGTAGATGTTGTAGCATTGAGGACCGACATATCTACCGTATGCAGGATAAACTTCTTGTACCACCTGCAAGATGTTCGCAGGCAGTCGATGAAGCCCATCTGCATGCCGGACTTGTCGACGAGGCGCATATTGATGTTGTAGTCCAGAACAGCAGCTGGTTTCTGGACGGGGTTCTTGGTTCTTCGGTCCACCTTCCCTGTGGCGACCATCTGGGCCTTGTGGCATGTGCTGAGGAGGTTGACCTTGCACTGGTCATGCCCGTGGAAGGAGAGGATGGGGCCACTCTTTTTGTGGAAGATGTCCGCCTTCTTCGTCTTGGTTGGGTAGCCTGGCATGCCCTTCCTCTTGGCCTTGACTGTGCCGACAGTTCCGGTCTTGCGGTCATGGAGGTACTTGGTCAGGAGAGGCGACGTGTAGTAATTATCGGTGTAGAGGATGTGTTTTTTATTGAATTGCCTCTCCATCATCTTCTTCACTACAGTGCCACCAAAACCAATGAGGGGGTCAGTCACAATTTCTTCACCCTTGTCGCTGTAGACCACAAAGTCCAGCACATACCCCATCAAACAGTCACAGACGACGAAGAGATTGATGCCGAAGCGGTGTCTCTTGGACGGGATATACTGTCGGAAGTGCAGCCTACCACGGAACAGGACCAGAGACTCGTCGAGGCACATCTTCTGGAAAGGAATCAGGTAGGTGGTGAACCGATGACGTATCATGTCATACAGCTTCCTGATCTTCCATAATGAGTTGGGAAGGTGGACTGCCATGTTGTTTGTCAGGTGGAAATAGGAGAGGATGTCGAAGTACCTGTCCCTGGACATGTACTTGCCAAATGCTGGAGTCGTTATGATGTCGCCAGTGATCCAGTAGTCTGCCAGAGCGTGCTTCCTGACATGTGTCATCAGCATTGTGAGTGCCAAGAACACATATAGTTCTGCCACAGTGACAGCTCTCCATGCCACCATCTTGGCACTGGTCTTCCTGCCAAGAAAGTTGGCACAGATCTCTTGATGGTTGTTGGTCTCCTCGACGAGGTATTCCATGACTTCAACGTCATAGAAGCCACAGAAAATTTTACTGGGGGTAGCATTTGGGCCACAGGGAAATGTTGGTGACACCCCGGACCCCATCTGTACCTCGTCAAAGGCAGGACAATCTGGGTCAAAATCAGCCCCATCTGTCCACACAAACAGGTCTGATGCTGATCCTCGTGTAGGTGCAGCAGGCACACGCCCTGGACGCCCTGGCACACGCCCATGGCCACACGGATGCCCACGCCCACGCCCACACCCAGGGGCAGCGGCGTCGGCAGCCTGACCACGTCCATGACCTCGCCCTCTCACTCGTCTTGCCGGGACTTCCTCCTGTTCCTCATCCTCTTCCTCTTCCTCTTCCTCCTCAGGCGACGTCAGGTCATCTGGGGCAATGTTGGGGTCATCAGCATCCTCTTCAGGAGACAATTATGGTTCCGAAGTGACCGGGCGTCGGCGGCGTGGGGCGCGGGAGGCTGCGGGAGCTTCAACACTGGGAGCCTCGGCCTCGGGAGTTGGGCTCCTTTTGCGGCGAGCCGAGGGCTTCTCCGCATGAAATAATGCTCTGCGGTGTGTTGAGGGCTGTGGCACATCACCAATACCACTTGAAGAGGCCCTTTGGTCCTCCTGAAGGAGAGATGAAGCCGAGGGCTGTGGGTGACTCACGCGGCGTCCCGGGTCAAGGCGTCGTGACAATGGAATGCGGGTGGTTGCTAGTCCAGGGTCGGCGTCACTATCACTCTGTTGAGCTTCCCTACCCTTGTCTGCGGCTGCCCTGCGTGCTTTTTTAGCTGCACTTTTCACCAGCGACTGTTTATAAAAATATTTGCCCACTTTCAAGGGCGTACGGGCAGGCAAAGGGGAAGGTCCGGGGGTAGGGCTATGGCTAGGCATAGGCCTAGCCCTAGGCTGACCTACGAAAGATGGCGAGGGGGTAGGCCTAGGTTCTAGGACACTTGGAAGTTCAATAGCACCTTCCTGAAACACTTCCACATCAGGATCATCACTACTGTCTCCCCCCTCAAACAAATCCACATTATCGTCGTCTCCAAAGCCTACGAAATCGTCTTCTTCGCTTGCACTGATAAATGTTTCTTTGTCCACCAAGCTTTCGCCACTGCTCTCTTCAATATCAAAGAGTGCTCGCTGTATGGCGCTATCACTTAACAAACGCTTCACTTTCTGTTGTTGTGGTTTCTTCTCTGTTGCTACAGGCGTCGAAGTTGCTAGTGGGGTAGCAGTGGGGCGCGCAGGAAGTTGCACCGAATCGGACGCGTCGGAATCCATTTTACCTGTATTACTCGGTATGGCGGCCACGAACGAACTGATAACACTAGTAGTTGAGGCTTGGTGGCGCTGCGATCGACCCTGCAAAACAAAATTAGGCCGCGCGAATTTTGAAGCACGCTTTCAAGCGCAAGCCTTTTAACAGGACACCCGGGCACCTGCCCTTCTTTCGTGGTGTCCTTCTGAAAGGACACCCGGGCTGGAAGGGTTAATGGGTTAAGGAGGCTGAGAGAAGAAGGGAAAGACACTGTCAACGGAAAAGAAGGGGGACTCGAAGAGGATATCAGCAAGACAAGGCAGACAGCCAAGGGCAAAGAGAAAGAGAAAACAACGCATACGGGCCGGAGAAAAGAGAGAACAGTCAAAGAAAATGTGAGAAACAGAAAATTGAACATTACACCGGGAACAAAGCGGCAGAGGTGAGCGGGACATTAGGAAGGAGTGGGTAAGTCTGGTTTGGCCTATCCGAAGCCGGGCCAACTCAGTCTCCCAACGGCGAACACGGTGAGAGGGGTCAGTCCAGGCAGAAAAGGAGGCCTTAACAGAGCGGAGCTTATTAGAGGAAAGAGAAGACCACATGGTTTGCCAACGAGACAGAAGGAAGGCAGAGATAGCCGGATAATAGTCAGAGGCGGGAATAGAGAGAGAAGGTGACCTGACCGTCGCAGCAGCAGGAGCGAGAACATCAACCTGCTCATTCCCACGGACAATAACATGGCTAGGTACCCAGCAAATTTGGACAAACTTTTTCCGAGTAGAATGACTGACAAGCCAATCTTGGATGGCAAGAACCAACGGATCAACAGCAGGGAAAGACTGGAAGAGAAGAAGGCCGATGTACAAGTCAGAAAAAAGGTTAAAGGAGGAAGAAAGAAAGGAGCAGATGAGACGGACGGCAAAGAAGATAGCATAAAGCTCGGCAGTCAGAACACCGGCTATAGAAGGGAGAGAATACTGATAAGAACGGGAAGGAAAAAGGATGGCAAACCCGACGCCAGAAGACAAACACGAGCCATCAGTGTAAACTGGAGTGGAAGAAGAATGGTGTGCAAGGTGTTCAAGGAAACGAGAACAAAGAACCGGGGGCGGGGTAGAGGACTTAGCACAAGGAAGAATAGAGGGACACATGGAAATATGAGGAAGAAGCCAAGGAGGACACTCGCTGAGTCGTAGAGGAAGAACGCGCAAGGAGGAAAACGAAGAATGAGAAAGCAAGGAGTCCATACGAGAAAGGAAAGGGGGCCGAAGACGAGAATGAGACGTAACAGGAACAGTAGGAGTAAGAGAGGTCCACAAAGAAGGAAACTGAAGCGACCGGGCATATAACCCAAGGGAAAGAAGGGCCCGAAGCCGATACAAAGAAGGGACGCCGAATAAAACATAGAGACTTTCAACAGGGGAAGAGCGCAAAGCGCCCAAGACAAGACGCAAACCAAAATGGTGAACAGAGTCAAGTTTATGAAGGACTGAGTCTGGGGCTGAGGAGTAAACCTGACAACCATAATCTAGTTTAGAAATAACAAGGGCAACTTGAAGGCGAAGAAAGAGAGCACGGTCCGCACCCCAAGTAAGGTGGGACAGAGTCTGGAGGAGACGAAGACGGTGTAAAGCAGCAATCTTAACTGCGGAAACATTAGCTTCCCAGTTAAGACGGGAATCAAAGACAAGACCCAAGAAGGTAGTAGAAGAGCTATAAGGCAAAACATAACCGTAAAGCTCAAGAGAAGGATGTGGGATAACGTGGCGACGAGTGAAAGTCATAGCACAAGATTTAATTGTAGAAAAACGAAACCTGTGAGCGGTGGCCCATGACGAGGCAGCCACAATCGCAGATTGCATAAGGGAGCGTAATGCAGCAAGATCCGAATAAGCAGCATAAATTGCAAAGTCGTCAACATATAAGGAGGACCTGACCCCAACCGGAAGTGAAGAGATAATGCCATTATTGGCTATGAGGAAGAGGATAGTACTTAAAACAGACCCCTGAGGTACACCCTCCAACTGATGGTATAACCGAGAAAACGAGCAATTCACCAATACTCGAAAAGAATGAGAAGAAAGGAAATTACGAATAAAGACGCCCATATTACCACGTATATGAAAAGAAGGGAGTTGGCACAAAATGTGATGCTTCCACGTGGAGTCGTACGCCTTCTCGAGATCAAAGAAAACAGCAAGAACAGACTCACAGCGAGCATAAGCAGACCGAACGTAGGTCTCCAAACAAAGCAAAGGGTCAATAGTGGACCGAGCACGCCGAAAACCAAATTGGGTCGAAAACAAAAGCTGACGTGACTCAAGAAGCCACATCAGGCGGACATTAACACCTTACGAGCGGCCTATGCGGTTTATTTATATGTACCGCCCAGCGGGGTGTTTTTAGCCAAAATAGGGCTGTTTACGTGATCATTTTCATGCCTAAATAAGACCCAGAACGTAAAACAAGTACCTATCCCTGAAAGGGCATAAACAGAGCTTTCGAATGACACCATAACGATCCTTTTATGATGGCTAGTTTTCTTGCAATAACCGTGCAACGCGAGTGCAAAAAGCATGTAATTAGCCACTTTCCCGATACAATTCCTTATATAGCGAGTGAGAGAGGGAGGAGGGAGCTAGGATTTGTGTCAGTATGTTCGCCGCGGTGGTCTGGAGCAGTCATACGCTCGCTACTCTCCTGCCACCACTTGTCTCTCTCTCTCAGCAACATTACGTGCTGAAATTGCCACTCGAGTTATGTCGAGCGCCGCCACATAGTCCAACTTTATTTAACTCGACTTATGTGGTGAGCCGCTAATTAAGGGTTAACCATCCGTTCAAACAGCTTGCATAAGCATCTCGTCAAGACAATAGGGCGATAGTCGTGGGGCGAAAAACCTGACTTACCAGGCTTAACCTCTCCGCGGCGCACAGGTTGTTTTTTACAGGGTCATACTGTGCGCATGTATGATGATTTTGGGACCCATTACCAATTTCGATAAAAAGTACATCAGCGTGTAGGGAATGTTTGCGTGCATCGGCCCATATATATTTGACCCCCCAAAAAATGTCTGGGGGGGTGAGGGAACGGTCCGTAGTTGAAAAATGTGGAGCGAATGGCACCGCGTGGCTAGATTATCATCGAACGGCGAGATTTCCCTGCCGAATTTTCACGCGCCCAGGGGATAGAACCAGAGGGAGGAGGGGGTGGGTTACCGCGTATTATCACGTATATCTCCTTTTTTTATCCCTTTTAGGCTATGTAGAGTATGTATACGTGTGTAGGCCACCCATATAACAATGAATATGCCTCATAGTGACCAAAAATTGCAATATATAAGGGAATTATCAAAGAATTTTTAGGCGGGAATGAAGATGGGTTGGAGGTTTGGCGGCAATTTATGAGATGAGAGTGTGGTTTGCGTAATAATATTACGTATATCTCGTACTTAGAGCACTGTCATGCTATAATACAGACTTGTACGTATGTAGACGTGCCATATATCAATATATATACCGCATATAGATTAATTCATGCGATATTTACGCACATAATCAATGAGTTTCTATGCGTGAACCAAGGTGTGATTGAGTTGTGCTGGGAATGAAAGGGGGAGAGGGTGTGTTACGCCATAAATATCACTTATATCTTGTACTTAGAGCACTGTCATGCTATAATACAGACTTGTACGTATGTAGACGTGCCATATATCATTATATATACCGCATATAGACCAATTCATGCGATATTTACGCACATTATCAATGAGTTTCTAGCAGACGGAAGCCTAAAAGGGTGGGTGGGGGTGGGTGGGTGGGAGGGAGGCAGGGAGTGAGTCGTGGAGAGAGTGAAGGCAGGGAGAAACATACGCAGCTATCAAGAAACATACGGAGCTGTGTGATAATTGTGGAGGCGCCCCAGGCGTATGGATGTCTTGGGATTTTGAACCTTATGTCTAGTAGGTGTCTGGTGTTCGTTGCCACCAAGAGGTCTACAATAACATGAGTCAGGAATGGAGAGAGAGAGAAAGTGAGACATACGTATGTCGTACGTATAAATGGACTTCAGAATTGCATTTTTATGCAAGCAGACATTGCATTTTAGACACATGTGAAGTACCACAGAAATATGTAGGCCATTGACTGTAAATAAAGTACTATATTATAGACCAGCAACGAGGGTGGTCAGTAAACATAGGCAGATTGCCTTTTTTGATAGAGAGCTAAATATAGACTGGTGTCTCCTTACACTTGCGAAAGGGTAGATTGCCACCAGAGAAACTTATATTTATTTATTTCCAAGTAATATGCAATCTAAATGCATATTCGAGAACTACTGCAAGTATTTGTATGAGAGTCATGACTATGTATAATCCAATATACACGCGTAGGCGAGACATAAGAAAGATGGTTGAGCAATTTTCGACACCCACACAGTTATTATTTATTTTTATTTACAATATTATACAATACAAAATAATGTATTTGTGAAGAGTATTTTATGCATTATTGTATTTATAAAAATATTGTTCCCAGACAGAGCTGCTGTGGCTGGAGCAGCAAGGAGCGGCAAGGGTCACCCCGTGACCGCTTGACCGCGTGATAATGAGTGGAGTCACACT
Source organism: Paralithodes platypus (assembly GCA_032716605.1). Classification (NCBI taxonomy): domain Eukaryota; kingdom Metazoa; phylum Arthropoda; class Malacostraca; order Decapoda; family Lithodidae; genus Paralithodes; species Paralithodes platypus. Next base: position 27,997,169 of record CM064552.1, on the reverse strand, counting down.
GAGAGGGGCAATTTTGCTGAGTGTTTGGGCAATTTTTGACAGAATAAAGTTATATAATTACTAATTTTTGACAGAGACAAACTTTTATAAACCTTTGCATGATATAATTGATAATCCCATCAATTTACAAACGTAAATTGGTGGGATAATTCATTTTTGTTTTATATATTGTTATATCGATTGTAGACACAAAGTTTTGAGTGACATTTGGTATGAGCTCCTGTGGTATGGTTGGTAAGGTCGCGGACTGGAAAACTCAAAGTGTGGTAGGGTAGTGGGATCGAATCCAGGAAGGTTTTATACTGTTTAGATAAATTTTGATATATATTTTTGTTTTACAAGATCATGCCATTGTATTCAAACAATATGAAATATTCATAGAATATATCATATTGTAAGAATACAATGACATGACCTTGTTTTTGTTTTTTTTATTGTTTTTTTATTATCTTAGTAGGTTTCACAGGATTTATTGAAATATATTTATTTTTGTACAATTCATTTGAGGTAAGAAAATATTTACACATTATTTAGGCTATAACAAACATATATATTGATATACTAAAAAAAGAAGGCATATTACATGTAAATCTTTGAAACTTATAAACTAAATAATGAAACATATAATTATATAATGTAAAAGCTATATCACAGGGACATCTTTGGAACTTATACATTATATAATATATATGTTTTATTATGAGGTAGCGTGATCAATTAGGTCAGGTCAGGTAAGGTAGGGCGCGAGTCCAGGGCAGGGCAGGGCTGGGGGCGAGTCCAGGGAAGGGCACGGGGCGAGTCCAGGGCAGGGCAGGGCAGGGGGCGACACTCAGTAATTTTTGAAGGTGTGGTAGTCCCTGAAGCAGTCACCCAAGCAGAGTGCAACTTTGCACTCCGTGCACATTGAGGTGACTCTTTTGGTGACGTGGGGTTTTCTCACACTGGAGCTGCAGACGTGGCACTGCACCTGCCTCTGACGAGTGCCAATTAGCTCGGTGTTGGTTGGGTATTGTCTTTCGACACCCAGCTGGATTCTGTCAGGAACGTGATCCCCACGCCATGCCGTACGTCTGTGAGTGGTGGTGCCATACTTCTCCAGGAGTTGGTATGCCAGGAGTTGGTATGCTCAGGGATCTGCCTTGCTTAGGCCAATCGGCTTTCTGCAGACTCCCATTTTCTTATGTTCTTATGTTATACACGAACTCCCGGAAATTCAGCTTCTGGTTTGGGGACATCTCCCTCTTCACCAACCACAAGTTGTAGGCGTTGAGCATCGTGATGTCAACTGGAGGAAGAGCTTGTGATACCACTTCACAGTCTTCCTCAGACACTCAACGCCTGACAGCTGACAGTCAGACTTGTCCACCAGGCGCATGTTCTTGGTATAGTCCACTACCATGTCGGGCTTGTAGATGGTCTTCCTGGTTTTGTAGTGGATTTTACCAGAGTCCATCTGGGCACCTGTGTGGACGGTGGAAAGCAGGTGGACGTCTCGTTTGTCCTTCCACTTCAGGGCTATCACTTTCCCGGACTTTTCTAGCTGCTTGTATTTCTGCCCCTTTCGTCGCCTTCTTCGGACATGCCTCTCGCGGTGTTCCTGGGCCAGGTCGTCTTCAGAAGGTGTGTCACTGGAGGAGGCATCTGTAAGAGGAATGACATTACCGGTGAACTTAGGCATAAACTTTCTTGTCTTTCTGACAGTCCCACATGACCCCGTTTGGTTGTCATGAAGAAACTGGCAGAGAGCAGGAGAAGTATACCAGTTGTCAGTGTAGATGATGTGGCCTTTGCCCAGGTAAGGTGCCAACATTTTCCTGACGATGGTACCTGACATGCCCATGGGGTCACCAGCAGCGGCTTTCGGTACGTCAATGTCAGTGCCTGTATACACGATCATGTCAAGCACTATTCCAGTTTCACAGTCACACAAAACGAAGAGCTTGATTCCGAACCTATGCCTTTTCAAGGGGATATACTGCTTGAAAACAAGACGTCCTTTGAAGAGCACGAGCGACTCATCAATCACCAAATTGAGGAAGGGATAAAAGTATTTCCTATACCTCTCCAACAACATGGTGAACACATCCCGAACTTTCCATATCCTGTCAATCCTGTTAGGATTTTCGTTGTCTGCAAAGTGCATAAATCTTAGCAGCAACAAAAATCTGTCACGAGTCATGAACTTATTGAAAGTTGGGGTGACGATGAGAGGGTCGTGCTTCCAGTAGTGTTGCAACACATGCTTCTTGCAAAGAGGCATGAGGAACAACAAGGCAAAGAACGTCATGAATTCTTCCACAGTCGTATCCACCCAGCCTCGTATTCTCGTTTTGGAGAAATGATGTCCAATCTGCCAAACACCCACCTGTAGTAGGCGTTTGTTTGGGCAACGATGTAAGTCATTACCTCAAAATCGAAAAAAGCGAGGAAGAAGTCGCTTTCGTTTGCGTGCTCGTCACAGGGCCAGTCGTCAGTTGTACCTGACGTCCCAGGATTGAACTGGGGCACGTCAGGTACAAAATTGACCCCGTCAGACCACTCGAACGAAGGCATGCCAGGGATAGGAATGTCGTCTGCGTCTGCTTCTGCGTCTGAAATATCGCTTCCATGGTCGCTATACAACACAGCATCATCATCACCCTCCTCTTCACTTGACAGACGCCCTTCCTCATTCTCGTCACCGACGTCGGACTCACTGCCACTGTCCACTCCCAAATCCCCCCACCCTTGGTCCCGTGCTAGGGCGCCGTCGTCGAAACCCGGGCTGCCAATGCCCTGCGAATCACCATCAAACAGCAGGGCGGCATATTTGGATGGTGTCAGAGTTTTTCGGGTCACTGTAGCATGTACGGGAGTCTTATGGACAGGGACAGAAGGGCCGGCATGGGCGGCGGCAGGGGCGGCGTCGGCAGGGGCGGCAGCGGTGCGTGGTCTTGTGGCCCTGGAGGCAGGCAAGATGATGGTGGTGCCTGTCACCCTTTTCCCTTTCTCTTTCCCTGTTCCTTGGGCAGGGGCGGCAGGGGCAGCAGGGCCGGCAGGGACAGCAGGGCCAGCAGTCGCTTTCCCTCTCCCTTTCCCCTTCCCCTTCCCCTTCCCTTTTCCTTGGGCAGGGGCAGCAGGGGCGGCAGGGCCAGCAGGGGCGTCAGGGACAGCAGGACCAGCCGGGCCAGGAGCGGCTGGTGGTGGTGGTGATGGTAGGGTCACTGTGGAAGGCGTACGGGTTCTCTTCCCTACGCCCGTGCCTTTGATTTTGCCTGCCCCTGCAGGTTCTGCAGCCCTAGGGCGGCCTCCTGCATCGCTGGTACTGGTGGCAGGGGTGGCAGTGGTGGCAGTGGTGGTGGTAGTGGTTGTTGCAGTGGCCTTGGGTCGTGGTGGCAGTGTCCCGAAACACCAATGACCTCTGTACCTTTGCCGTGCTTGCACGTGTTTTTCGTGCTTTGGGTGCTGGTGTTTCATCCTCCGAGCTGTAGGGCGTGTCGTACTGGTAGCTAGGGTCTTTAGCAGCCACCCTCTGCCTTCCACGGCGGCTGACACCACCAGAAGGAGGGCTGGTTGTGTCATCAGGGAGCAGCGTGAGGGACGTGTGGGCTCCATGACTAGTGATGGTTACTGGTTCGGCGGTGCTTGCACGAGTGCGGGGCGAGCGTGTGGCGGGCTGGTGTCGAGAGTTGACATGTAGTACTATACCCACACCAATTTTTAGCCGCCTGCCTATAAACGCGCGGTTTTGGTACGCGTTCAAAAGCCTCGCTCTTAAGAGTCTTCCCGCAGTCCGCCGGGGGAACTCTTAAGAGTCTTCCCACAGCTCCCGGGTTAAGGAATGGAATAGTAAGAGCAGTATTCCACACAGGAGAGAAAACACCAGACAACCAAACTTTATTGAAAACCTGGGGTGAAAATCCCGACCAGGCTTAAGGAATGGAATAGTAAGAGCAGTATTCCACGCAGGAGGGAAAACACCAGACGACCAAACATTATTGAAAAGAGCTAACAAAAATACCAAAGCCTCTGAGGAAAGATGCTTAATCATTAAATAATGGACTCCATCAAGACCTTCAGAAGTAGCTTTGCTGGCACGAAGAGCGGAGAGCAACTCACACGAAGAAAACGGGGCATTGTAAGATTCTTCTGAAGACAGGGTGAAAACAACTGGAGAAGTCTCAGCAACGGATTTAAGTGAATGAAATTCTGGAGGGAGATGAGAGCCACTACTGACAGAGCTAAAGTAGAGACCTAAATGACTGGGAACTGCCTCTGAGTCAGCAACAAGACACACCGTCAACATGAAGCATGGGAGAATGGGGAGGTAAACGCTTGCCCGAAATCATGTGAATGCATTTCCAGACAGACTGAACAGGAGTAAAGGATGTAATGGAGGAAACATAGGACATCCATCTTTGACGTTTAGCAGACCTGACTGTGCGACGGAGGAAGGCAGACATCTTACGAAAAAGTAAGAAAGAACGATCATGAGCGGGAGTAAAACGTTTACGACTAATTAAAGCTCTTCCAAGAATCCTGTTTAATGCGGAGAACTCTGGAGCAGTCCAGAGACCACCATGGAACACATTTCGATGTAAAAGGACGTGAGGTCCGGGGAATAGAGACCAAGGGGAGGTGTGGTGGAGTGGTCTTGCCACTGGCCTGGTAATCCAAAGGTCCCGGGTTCAAATCCCGATGTATCAATGGGAAGATATTATTGGGATGGAATTTGTGCTGTACCTAGTATCAGTGCATTACCACAAGCCCACCGAAACGTCAATAAAATACCCTCATTGTTCCCTGATTAAATAGCACTGTATGAATATTCCCATATTCAAAATATGCTATAGGGGTGCAATGCCTGGTGAGTTATCTGCTCAACAGGTGGCGTTGTGTGTGTGTAAGTGTGAGAGTCCGAGTGTAGGGGGTGAGACAGTGAAGCACGGGAACGAGGTGGCTTCAGAGATGGGGTCGTTTCGGGCCATGAGTGAGCACCGTGCCTCATGTGAAGGCAAGATGGCAGGTGCTCGTTGTGCTTTACGTGCTTCACATGTCTCACTCCCTAGACTGGAACAAGACCTCACGGGCTTCACTGTTCATTGTAAAGCAGTGAATGTTAAGGCTCTCAGCCTATGCCCGAGAGGAAGTAAGTTGGAATATAGAAAAAAAAAAAAAAAAAAAAAGGCAGCACTCAAAGCAGTGACCAGACAAAAGGCCAGCAAATCATGTACATATGAAAAATCTGATGGAGGTAAGGAAGGGATAGATAGCGAAGCAAAAGTAGACCAGTCTGCACGCTGGAAGCACCAATGAGGAGTACCAGGGACAGGAGAATAGGAGGTAGGAGAGAGCAGACCAGAGAAATGGTCACTATAGAGAGAATCCTCCAAAACAAACCAATGAAAAAGAAGAGACAGGGAAGGAGAACAAAAGGAAAGTTCTAGACAAGAAAACGAACGTGTTCTAGTATCAAAATGAGTCAGGGAACCAGTATTAAGAAGAAAAAGGTTATTATTGGTAATAAAGGACTCTAAGGCACGACCACGTGAGGTAACTACAAAATCACCCTAGAGGGTGTGCCTACAATTATAATCACCAAGCAATAAAAACGGAGGAGGTAGTTGAGCTAAAAACATGGTAAAAGAATCAAAATCGATGGGAACAGAATGAGTGAAATAAAGAGAAACAACCGTAATCCAACGACCAAGAAACACCTTAACAAAGGTGCAAGGGAGAGAAGTAGGGCAGGAAAATTCCTCATAAGGGTCAGAGTGGTGAAGGAGAATATAAGTGTCCGAAAGAGGATGAGGAGAACTAAGAAAACAATAGCCAGGAACAGGAACTGGAGGAGAAAGAAGATGAGTTCCCTGGAGACAGACAACCTTAGGGGAATGAATAGAAAGTAAAAAACGCAAATCGTCTCTCTGAAGAGAAAAACTGCGAAGATTCCATTGCAAAATGGACATACTAAAAAATACTAAAAAGAAAGTACAACGAGAAAAGAAGCTTTTACCCTCGTCTAGCGGGGGGTTTTGGGCTATTTTGGGCATATTCAGGCCCTCCTGAATGATCAATCAAGTATCTGCATGGAAAGAAATGTATTCAGCAAAAAACTAGGCGCTACAAGCTTCAAAATGAGACCAGAGCGAGCTACGTAGCACTCGTCGTTTTGATGCAGTGGTACCACCAACATGGGAGTTTAGCGTATAGCGGCATATTTTTTCCAGCTACGCTCACTACTGGCTACACTGCCGGCCTCTCGAGAACAGAGAGAGTGTGAGTCAGTGGGCGGCGGTAAGCCCTGGGTGTCGGCTGTGTGGCCTGCTGCGCTCCCGGCCATTTGCACTCGATTTTAACCCTTTAAAAACCTTAATAATGCTCCTAACTTCCTGTTTTTTAGATACAGACTTAAGTCGGGCCCCGCTCTTTAAGTGTTAAAGAGAGAATGAAAAAGATATATACAAATATATATCAGAGAGGCGGAACAAATAAAAACTAAATAGGAACAAGGGAGGGGAAAAAAAAAAAAGAAGAAAGCAACACAAAAATAGAAGATTATAGAGAAAGGAAAAAACAGAATACATCAACAAAAATACACACACAAGTGGGAGGAAAATATAATTATACACTACTGTATACAACACAGATTTACAAAATACAGTAAACACTGTGTATGGAACATATATAAAAGAGAGGTTAACGATGGGAAATAATGGCAGGAATGGGAAGGAAAGGAGGATGAGAAGGCGCTAAAGGGGAAGACTGGTAACCGGGTGGCATAGAGAGGTCTAACAGAGAAAGAAAAGGAGGAGGAGGGTCGGAAGAGGCAGGAAAGACAGAGTATGGGTGGGAAGAGAAGGAAGGGGGAGGGTCAGGAGGAGGTACAGGAGGAGTGTCAGGGTACAGGAGGAGGGACAGAAGGGGGAGTGGAGGAAGGGAAGGCGGGAGAGGAGTAGGGGGGAGAGAAGAGGGGGTAAGATGAACCTCGGCATGAATGGTTGAAGTCGGCGGGTGAGAAGAACGGATAAACTCATAAATTTGGGGTAAGGTTTTATAGGAGAAATCTAGGGACACAGTGACAGGAGCAGAAGGAGACTGGAAGAAGAGGGAGAAGGAGGAGGCTTCCTCTTCTTCCCACAGGGACTCGGGCTCCGCACGCTACGTAGACCACTCCTACGTTTAGAGGAGGAAGGGGGAGAACGAAGCGCAGGATTCTGTTTGATAGAGGAGATGGGAAGTTTAGAGCAAGGAGGTAATTTGGATCGACAAGAAGAGGAAGATGACAGAGATCGGGGTGGGTGGGGGGGAAGCTTGGAATGCTTAGGTAGACCAGAAGAGGAGGAACGAGGAAGAGAGGTAGAAAAAAGAGCAGAAGTAGAAGTAGAAGAATCTAGGACAGAGAAAGAGTTAGACAAAGGCAAAGAAGAAGATGAGACTGTAGCAAAAACGGAGGAGACGGAAGAAATAGTAAGAGAAGGAGAAAGTCTGGAAGAAGAATTGGGAGAAGGAATAGAGGCAGACGACAAAACCGGTGTGACAGGGGGAGCGGAATGGGGGCCGGAGGAAGAGGGGGGAGGAACTGGGCAACCTGGAAAAGAGGGGGGCGGGGTAGAGGGAGGGGAAGAAGAGGAAGGAGGAGACAGAATCTTTGAAAATGATTGAGGGGTAAAGCCTAAGCGACGAGCCTCTTGACGAGCCGCAGTAAGCGTAAGGCCGTGTCTCGCTTTGATGACAGCAACTTCAGGCTCAAACAGATAAATGGGGCAATTTCTAGAGTTGGCCGAATGAGATCCATGACAATTAAGGCAGAACTGGGACGTAGACTGGCATTCACCAACGGCATCGAGGGCAACCAGCGGACATACGACAGTACTTCGCTGGGTGGCCGAAACACCAGCAACTGCGACACTGGAGGGGACGAGGAAGAGACTCATTCACGGGGAGGCGAGTAACACCGACAATAACGTGGGGAGGAAAGGAATGTCCATAAAACGAGATCTTCGCAATGTTTGCGGGATTACGGCGATAGTTGCGAGGAGAAATAGTGTAACAGCCCCCACTAAGCATCTGTCACCAGGTGGACCCTGCCAACTCAGCTGAGATCAGAAACACCAAGGTGAAACCCCAACGAAACTAGAACCTCTGAAGCAGTTAAAGAAAAAGGTAGGAAACAAACAGGGAAGTTAACTAGAAGGAAAGGGAGGGACGGGTCCACAAAAGCACAAGGGCGGAAGACAGACCTCTGTCAGCTGCCCCAGGAGAAAACGGAAGAAGGAACAACGAAAACTAGAGAGGAGGAGAAATAAAAGGACATGACAAAATTAGTTGGAGGTACAGAAAATAATTCTCCTGCTCGACGAGACAGAGAAACGGGTGAGGGAACGCGAAAATGGTCCAGGAACTTTAAGTGCTGTTTCTGTTCAGGCTCTGTCTAGTGTCGGCCACTCCCAGCAATGCCTGAGAATAATTAATTAAAAGTTTGTCTAACCAGACCACTGAGTCTAGAACAAGACTCTCACAGGGCTGGCCCGAAGGATTAAACCATATTGCAGTTAAAAGGTTAAAATTTGCCTGAGATATACATACACATACCGTACATACATAAGTAAATACTGTATGAGTGAAATATTTAATTTACCGTCAACTAGAATAAATAAGAAAATAGCTTCCTAACGTTGAATTAATTATATTATTCCTAGCTATCAAATTATAAATGAAAAAGCAACAACTTAAGCCAGCTTCACACGAGAGCATATATAGTCAACATTCGATGCTTAACATGTTGCTGGCAACATTTCTGGAATAGTTTGAATGGGCATCAGAAACTAGACTGATGAAAGATGAATTTAGGTGACAGAAATATTTTAAATGTTGACCTCATAAGCTGCCAGACCAGTGTTAAGGTTAAATGTCGAGGGAAAAAGTGCTCGTGTCATACCACTTTACAATATTCATACCTTCCACATAATAATATATATACAAATACTGTTCCTAACTTCCAATGCGTAATAATATTCCTAACTTCCCAATTCAACACTACAAAATGATGTTATACAAAAGAACACTCCAAGACTATATGCTTCCAAAATTATCCAGGACTAATTTTCTGTAGCCTTGGATTTTTCAGTTGCTTTTCAATGTACAGTCGGATACCAGTCTCAAGCCTACTCATACAAATTCGTGGACTTCACCTATTACTAACTATGGAAATCAATCAATCTATGAATATATTTGTCTATAAATCAACTACAATACTTTTTTGTTTGTTTTAATATTAGTTTAACCAGACCACTGAGCTCCACAAATGAACTCTCATAGGGCTGGCCCGAAGGATTCGATCAAGATATATAACTAAACAAATCAAGATAGATAGGGAAGGGCAGGAGGGGAACAAATCTAGGAAGGTGAAGACACGCAGACATTTCTCCCCATTTTACCAGTTCAGCCGGACCACATGAGCTCCACATCAGAGCTCTTATAGGGCAGGGCCGAAGGATGAGGCAAGAACTGCTACACTGCAACACCAACCAAGAGGTGATCAGGGCAAAGAATTAGAGATCAGGTCGAAGGTAAGAAAAAATCACAGCGAGATGCAAAATAAATATGCACTACTGAGGGGAATCGAGTCAGCTCGGTCGCAGCAGCGACCGAAGATACAAATCAGGTCAGGAGCCTAATACTTAGCCAGGCCAAGGAGGCATGTGATATAGGTTGCCCAAGGACAACCGAATGGGACAGAATAAGAATAGAAGGGGAAAAACATAGAAAGAGGAAAGAATAACTACTCAAAATTAGTCAAGCAGACAACGATAGCTCGAGGGGAGAGGAAGATAGATTACCACAACCATCCCTCATCAAGCTCCAGTCGCCGGCCCCGAAACCCCCCAACCGCGACAAGGAGAGTAGTAACAGGGGGGAACTACAATACTATATATACTAATTTTTGAGAAAAACAAATTATATCCAAAAATCAATCCAAATAGTTACAATTGCATAAAGAAAAATATAGGGGGTCCTCAAATTCTTATGAGTGGGCTAGAGACTATGGCATCCGAGTGTACCATTTGCTTTGATTTACTGCCTAAGATTTTCCATATTTCTATATTTTCATTATTAATCATCCTCTTGTGTTTTTCAATATATAATTTTTCTTCATGTTTCTGTAGGGATTCTCCAATATACCGGTACCCAAATTCTTGCTCCTCGTCTTGTGTTTTTCAATATATTTTTCCTTCATTCTTCTGTTTAGGATTTTCTGTTTTTCATAATTCTTGCTGGTCATTCTTGTATATACGTATAATGCCAGTGTCATGCGGGCATCTGTATCCGATTCTGCTAATATGACACTTAATTTGTTGTATACTGTAATTATTTCATTATCATTATTTTAGCATTTATATTACCGGTATTATTATAATAAATTTGCATTTTGACTCTGGTATTGGTTTAAACCTTGCCAACTTTAAATATACGTTGAAGTTAAAGCAGAATTGGTTGGTTACCAGCCTTTTCTTTTGCATATTTTGAATCGGCTAAAGTGATTCCGAGCCTAGAATCTGATATATACTCTTGTATGATGCCAGCGCAGGGTGTCAAACAAGAGATCTTGTCCCTATTATTTAGTCATTACTATGTATACAGGGGGAACTGGGACCTGGAAATCTTTTGCTGGAGACCCCAAATGGGCCTGGGTTTCTCTCCTGGAGGTGTGTCTGCCATGGTCCTCCTGTATCGGGTGTTTCTCAGGGTCAGACATAATGGTGTGCAGGAGGTTGCTGAAGCCTGGCTGGTCGTCTTCACCTGAAAACTCCCTTGGTGGTTGTTCCTGAAAAACAATTACTACATGAATATTGATTACAATATCAAAATATATAGTATCAAATATTTGTTAACATAGTTCTTAACACCGATTACCCCCAAATGAAATTTATGAAAGCATCTGATCCTCCCAGGATTCAAAACCAGGATACCACATACAGAATTAACACGCTCTAACCATTAACCCTCTCAGGCTCCTAACATGCCGCTTAGTATTTATATACAAAATTATCCTAATCTTTTACATAGCTCTCCAAATTATTGTTTTGACATAAACCATGCTCAAAGACAAACTGTGGGGGTTGAAAAATCTAAATAAAGGTGACCTGAAGGGGAATTTAGAAAACTCCCTTTATGGTAACAAAGGCTTTTAAGTATCTCAGGAAAACGCAGGTGCGTCTTCCTGTATACAAAATGGTTAACATTCCCATTTCAAAAGCTAACATATTGTTCATGTTATTGTGTACTGCCTTGCCCCTTCAAAGGAAAAGATTTGTCTAAGAATACAAGTGTTATATTTGGCATTGAAAAATTATACACGTGATCTATTACAGATCACATTTAACCTTTCCTATAAGAAATTTGCCTGAGCTGAAATAAACATAATATACTGTACATGGTTGTGTGTAATACTAAGTTAAAAAAAAGGCTGAATCATCTTATCACATATAGTTTTGGGGGCGCCAGTAGCCAGATAGAATACTTCTTAGTGAATAGGAAAGACTGGATGTTTGTTCAGGATGTAAAGGTCATCCCGAGCAAAGAATATATCTACCAACATAAGCTCTTACTGTAGTCTGTGACTTGAGCTTAAGGCGAGATCATGTGCGAAAGAAAGTATACATGCCCAAAAGGAAAGTGTGGCTGCAGAATAAATCTGAATACAAGGATAGGCATTGCAGCGAACAGATACTACACATTCTTTGTAGTAGCTTATTAACCCCTTACGGATGGGGATGTTTGTAACTTCTACTACCTGCCTGGCGGGCATATTTACCCTAAACGAGCTTCATTCCATGCTCTTTTTCATGCATAAACAAAAGCCAGAGCGTAATACAATTATGTATCCGTGAAAGGGCGATAATAGAGCTTTCCAATGACACCTGAATCATCCTTGTACGACTACGGGTTCTCTTGTAACAATTGCGCAACACGAGGGCAAATACCCTAAAACACAGTAAATTCCTGAGTTTTTCCCTTGTCTCGCAAGGCCAGGGGTGTGGGATGTTGTGGTGGGGAGCTCAGTCACCTCGCTCGGTCCATGCCGAGCGGTCAGAGCCCGCCTATCGTCCTCCCAACGCGTGGACTCTATCTCAGAGCCGATAATGTGCTCAACATCCCACCCGGATATTGTGGGGCCCCGCACGGGTGGCCATGGTTCTCTCGCCCGACATATGTGGGGGCGCAGCTGAGGTGTTAAGGGGGAAGTGTATATTGTTTGGTAAATTTTGTCATATATTTATTACTTTTTTTTTAGTTTCCTCCCTAGACCTCCATCAAATTAAAAAAAAAAAATCCATTAGATCCCCCTTCGAGAATAATTTGTAAATTTTTCGGTAAAAAAATGTCACGGCCGAGGCTGGTTCCTCCACAATTTCAGGCTTGCTATCGTTGGCCAGGAAAACAAATGACACCTAATATAGAAATAGAAATGGAGCAAAATTTCTTAAAATCGACAAACTAATGGGGCAAACGTCTTAAAATCTCAAAACTAATGGGGAATTCATGAGGAAGAAGGGAGTCTAGAAAAGCACCCCATCTCCCCTAAGGTGAGGACATTGCAATTACCGTCAGCTGAAAATAAACACACTATAGTCCCCTTCAAACATCTTAACCCGTGGAGCCCCGGCTAGTTTTGTAATGTTTGCGCACCAGAACCCGGCCGGTTTTCAAAAAATGGTTTTATTCCAGAAACAATAGCGAATGGGTTAGGAATGAAGGAAAAACCACGAAAAACCGCTCAAAAAGCTTAAAAAATGGTCCTACAGAGCCCCCGAAAATGGATTTTACAAGAGTAAAAAATTGAAGGCAATTATCCCAAAAAACAGGTTATTGCGCGCTCGCGCGCACGCACGTGGACTTTGAGAGTTTTCAACCATCGGCACGGTTGCGTGGGATACGTACACAGTTCCCATACACATCTGAGCCCTCTTGAGTGGCTACACCTGAGGTCACGGTCGGCGCAATTAGGGTGACGCGCCAGGCGCGTCTCTGGGGCTGTGCGTTACATACATCGCCGACGCGTCAGGCGCGTCGCTGGGGCTGTACGGGTTAATTTGAAACAAGCACCAAGAGTATGAAATCATAGAAATCATATGAAATAATCTAATTGATTAATTTCACTCCCAAAACCAAACACCTCCCAATGAAATTAATGAAAGCATGTCATCTTCCCGGGATTCGAGCCTGGGTTACCACATACAGATCTTAAACACCATCAAGATATATGGTTACTAAAAAATAGAAACTGAAATAATTTCATTAAACCCGGGCCCTCCCAGCCATTTTCATTAGCATGTGTTCCCACAATCCCAGCCGTGGGGCCAGACAGCAGGGCACCAAACATGCATCATTCCTGGCCAGGCTGTCAAACCAGAGCTAATCTTTTTGTAGACCTGAATGAATATGAATATGAGAAGGAATACAAGAAAATTAACATAAAATGGCAATGTTTTGGCCATTGTATCACTGCCAAAGACATATTTTCAACTATAAACCACAATTTTATTATTACATAAATTATCCAATAATAAACACTAAAAAGAATGGACTTGGTTTCATTTGACACTCTGTTCGTGGCACACAGCCTGCAGCTGGACTCACAGCGGGGAGAGAATGACAGCGCTCCAATGCCGCAGGGTTATCAATGAGTTTAGTAAGGCCTCTGCTAATAATTGTGAAACCAGAACGGTTTCAAACAATCGCGCACGCAGTTAAGCTGCGTCAGCTGAGAGCACACATAAAGCAAAGTTGGAATTGCTGTGGACATTTTGTGCGTCGGCTGAGAACCGACGCTGGGGGATCATGGGTTAAGTAGGTCAGGGGAGGGGACACTGCTTCTGAACCCCATTCTCTTTCATGCTTAGCCCCATCACTTTTGAAATTTGATGATATTCGTCCCATTAGTTTGGCACTTTTAAGACCTTTTGAGCTATTTAGGTGTCATTTTTTTCCTAACAAGCGATAGCGAGCCTGTAAGTTGGGAGTTCAAGAAATTAATTTCACATTGGCTATAACAATGAAAGTAGCTTCATTGTATGGCAGTAAACCTCCTATAGTAAGAGACATCGACCAACCTCCGCCATTTTGATGCTACTGGTGAAAATTTCCTCTCTCAACACTCAAATATCACTATCCCTATTATATACATTTGGAAATACTGTACCGGTACAGTTATTATACTGTACTGTACTTTGGAAGTTCAGTTGCCCACATTAGTTCTGTTCTTCTCCGTGATCTTATACATGGAATTATAATGCGCATGATTGAATTGCAACTATAGTTTCTTAGGGAGTGGTTAGCTCAACTGAAAATTAAAAGAAACCACACTTGCAATTCATTGATATTAATTTTAGGTTCATACATAAGACCACAACGGAGAGCAGAACTGTGGGCAACTTTACATTCTTCATGAACAAAAATAAACTAAAATCTAGTAAAATACTTTGATTATTGTGGCACCTATGTAGCGTAAAAAGAAAAAGTGTCTCCTCGCTCTTAAAAAATCTCTATGTTGCAGGCGTTCATGCAATATTATTATAATGTCAAATGATAAGAAAAAATTGAAAGGTACACTCACGGCGGTAAGTCGTAGACCAGGGGTATCCCAAGTCCTAGCCACACATTGGCAGCAGGTTCAAACAATTTGAATCTTTGGTGGTTCAGCGTGGACCACGCCAGTGAAAAAAGTGCATTGATAGTTAATAAGCTCCGCCCATATACAGTTGCATATGTAAAGGCAAATATAACTGCAACATAATATAAAACAGTAATAGTGATTACTGTATTGTATTCCGATTGATATAGTGATATATATTTAGTATGATTATTATTTACTTATTTAGTGTGGTTTCTTACAGTTGCAATGCTACTGTTTGCATTAAACATTTTCAGACTAACATGCATTGAAACTCCAGAGTATGTTGAATGATCTCGCGCAACCACAACAAATTATGTTAGAGGATTATGGGCCAGATTTAGTGAGGAATATATATACCTAGGCAAAGTTATAAAAACAAACTCAGATCACTAGATAAATCAAACCAAGGATAGAAATGGAATGGAGCGCATTTGCTAATCATAAGTATATTGTGAAAAGCTAGTTACCACTTGCATTTATGAGAACAAATATGCAAACAATGTGCCCTTCCTGTACTAATTTATGGATCAGAAACTTTGAGTAGAACAAAGTTTCCCAAACAAAAATGTTGTAGACTAGGGCCCATAAAGCACTGGAGAGGATAATATTAGGGAAAACTTAGAGCGACAAGACGAGAGCCTCTTGATAAGAGTAGAAACACAAGTAGAAGATAATCGCATTGACAAGAGGAAATGGGATTGGAAAGATAATTTATCTAGAGGAGATGATAAGAGATGGACAAATAAAGGAACGCAATGGGAATTTAGAAATGGAGCTAGATGAAGGGATAGACAGATAACCAGATGGAGGGATGAGATAGGAAAGTTTGCTAAAGTAGGATGGAACAGGAAAATATCTGACCAGCTAGATTATAAACGTTTGTGAGAGGTCTTCGGCCTGCAATGGACAAACTATGGCTGCTTATAGTGATGATTATGATAATAATAAAATACTATAAATATAGTAATAAAGTAACTGTTGTTAATGTTAAATGACAAATAATATAGTATTATCCTACCGTAGGTCAATTTACATGTATCCATAGCCGGGGATTTGGAAGTTATTAGCAAATCAATATAAGTATTACTCCATATCCATTAACATTTTACCGAATACAAATGACACCAAGGGACTGGAATTCTCGAACCGAGGCTCCAATCTTGATTTGCCCACTGACATATCCTGGCTTAAAAACCCTGCAGGTTTGATAGCCACAAAGCCCTACTTTAACGCAATATTTTAACTACGAATACAAATGTGTATATTTTACTTCATTATTATAAAAATCAAGGAATGCATTAACCCCTTATTGGCGGGGCCCGACTTAGGCGGTCTAGAGAATAAAGGACTATGTGGCGGGGACCGACTTACGGCGGTGTGCAATTTTGAGCAATAATTGGCTCTGAGAGAGAGACGAGCGGTGGGAGGAGCGTAGGTCGGCTCTGACCGTTCGGCACGGCTCCCGCGCGGCAACTGCTCTCCCCTCCACACTCACTACCTCGCTACACAGGGAATTATGTAAGGAAATTACCGTATTTTAGGGATTTTTCCTTCGTGTTGCACGATCGTTGCAAGAGAACGCATGGTCGTAGAAGGATGGTTCTGGTGTCATTGGAAAGCTCAATTATTGTATTATGCTCTGACTCTTGTTTATGCATGAAAAAGAGCACGGAAATAAGCTCGTTTAGGGTAAAACCACCCGCTTGGCAGGTAGTAGAAATTACCGACCTACCCGCTCGTGGAGTGTTAATATCATGTACACATAGCATAGCACTTTTTCATGGGGTAGTGATATATGGAAATTAAACTTTGTAATGTAAAGTGGTAATGGTAGTGGTAGTTAGTAAAAACAAAACTTGGGATAAAATGAAGCCGTAAGTAGTGCCAAACCGGCACATCAGGACATTCAGAAGTCTGGAGTCCAATTTGAGAAGCTCAGTCTCTTGAATATTGGTGTGTGTTAGCCCTCTCTCTCTCTCTCTCTCTCTCTCTCTCTCTCTCTCTCTCTCTCGCCTCTCTCTCAAAAAATTGGCAAATGCCCTTTAATGTAAGCAAATGTCAGATACTACAAAATAGGCTCCTGTTACGACCGGGGCTACGAATAAAACAAGGGCACTTAAAGATTGGACTAGTAATAGGGCACTATGCAACAACGGTACGCTAGATCCAAACCCTTGAACTTATATGCCAGCGAACAAAAACACCTATACCCTCCAGAGTTAATCTGCGATAACAGGGTATCTTTAACTGGGCATAAATGTACTCTACTTCCGGCTAACCCACACTGGTATAGCCTGATAACAAACAAGATGCAAGTTACGTTAAAATGCATAAAAAGGAATCTATGGAAAGATCAATTAAATCACTGCAAGATTTAATACAATAAAAAGATGCTTGAATACAGTTACTCTAAACAACAATAAACTCTTCACTCCTATCTGAAAGAAAGTGAAGTATAGTCCTACAGCATAGACCTGGAAACTTCTGAAGAAAGTCTGTTGCTCATAAGATGCTCGTATCTTAACCCGTGGAGCCCCGGCTAGTTTTGTAATGTTTGTTCACCAGAACCCGGCCGGTTTTCAAAAAATGGTTTTATTCCAGAAACAATAGCGAATGGGTTAGGAATGAAGGAAAAACCACGAAAAACCGCTCAAAAAGGTTAAAGAATGGTCCTACAGAGCCCCCGAAAACGTATTTTACAAGAGTAAAAAATTGAAGGCAATTACCCCCAAAAAACAGGTTATTGCGCGCTCACGCGCACGCACGTGGACTTTGAGAGTTTTCAACCATCGGCACGGTTGCGGGGGATACGTACACAGTTCCCATACAAATCTGAGCCCTCTTGAGTGGCTACACCTGAGGTTACGGTCGGCGCAATTAGGGTGATGCGTCAGATGCGTCGCTGGGGCTGTGCGTTACATACATCGCCGACGCGTCAGACCCGTCGCTGGGGCTGTACGAGTTAAATTATATAATAGCAGGAGGCAGGACACCACACGTGTAGACTGAATACAATAAAAGATAGCACATATAATGTTAACTGACACGAGAATACTATAAATGCGCAACGGTAGCAATGCTCGACACTAAAAGAAGTACTTCCTCATCAACGAAACAGTCTGCTATGGTTGTGCAACTCAACAACAACCTAGACTAATAAATGCTGTAAATAATTATGCGTACATATCAAAGAGCTTATATTAAATACTAATAAGTGTCTACTCGATTAATAATGTCTAGCTGGAATACTCTAGGTAAGGAACTATGGTTGAGCAAGACAGGCTCGTAGCCTAGCGATGTCCTTAAGACTGCATCCTTTAAGTTACGTTAATTGACTAGGGTGCTCTCTTGATATATCCAGATCACAAGTATCTGGTTCTATCCTGGCGACCCTCTAAAGACAAGCAAAGAGGCAACAAAGTGTGGAACTGGAACAGGCTAAAACCCTCAGTCAACACAATGTTGCACTCGTAAAGGACGCAACCGAAAAGACAACACAGGCTACCACAGGACCGGTCAAAGTCGTGTAGGTATAAGCAAACCATACACACATCGGGGACAACGACTACAGTTACCTTATCCCAGTTTAGCATTAAATAAAAGAGCAGAAACACTAAATCAACAATGGAGACACACAGAGTGTTTTAACCTATACTAACTAAGAACCCTCAAACCTATTCTAAGTACATGTAAATATTTCAGAGGACGGCGCATACAATACAATGGGCCGGCTATGGAAACCGTATGCAGAACCCAAGGGGACAAGTAATTGAATAAAGGTGAGAAGCAATGGAAAAGAAGAAGGTCAGAGAGAGAGACAGTGGTAAAGGGGATGATCGGGAGAGAGTATGCAAAGGGATGTTAGAAGCATGCGCGCCAAGCCTGTCCTGAGGAGAACAGCTCCTGTGGACCCTCATGCAGGAGGCAAGTCACACAGGAGCCCACAAAGGCACGATGGTCGGCCAATCACGGGCCGATAAGTCACAAGGCAGCAGGCCCCTAGGACGTGCCAGGAGCCACCAGCCAATCAAAGGCGAGGGATAGCCCGCGCGTGCGGGAAAACTCCTCCGAGCGAGGGAGGCAGCAACACACATACACACGCACAAACTACCACCACGCTGCCTCTATCGCTCTTTCTCCTTAACTTTACACCATGCATCTTATATTCTACTAATGATATAAAATACTTCCCGTTGTCACAGACGAAAACAAAGACCACCACTGGACTGTCTGTGACAATGCGAGCACAAGGAAAGAAAGAACAACATTCTCGGATAACTGTAGCCCATTTCGTTGTCCCTGGCGAGTGCTAGTGGCTAACGAGAGGCGATTCTGCCCACGCTGGTAGACGTCACACCCCGCCCAAGATATGGGACGCTCAACATTAGGCGAGCACCATATCTGACAAGGCAGAATGCCGACAAGACCCGCCACACCTAGCCACTCCACCAGAAATGAAATGCAAAGCTCAATTCTTACATAAAACAACATATCAACATAAAGAAAATCTTACAACCCCTCCCAAACATAATAGTATAATTTAGCCTGCTATGCTCCCTGAGCGAGCTTCACAGAGCCCAGCCTACTAAGTGAAAGACAGGTTCAACTTAGGACTTTAGCTATAACATTGGCAAATTATAATTAACTATCAAAAAGAAAGAGTTTTTATGTGATTTTTTGTTTTAATTTTAATGTTGTTTTTGACGGCTGCTCTATAGGGGCAAGCCTGGTTTTTCTCCACTCTCAACACACACTGACTGAACGGTGAGGGTTCTCCTGCAAACATACCCTCCCGTGACAAACAATCAGCCAAAACATTATCAGTGCCCTTAACATGCCACACATCCAACTTGTGTTCCGGCAGCAAAACAACACCTGGCACTGATAAACTGCCCAGTTCATCACAAGACTGGCACTTTTCTTCGCTCTTTCCGGCAACGGGACCTGCCAATAACCTTTCACTAGTTCTACCTTCGTGATAAATGAGGCAGCCCCGATGCGGTCTATGGTGTCATCAACTCTAGGTAATGGATAGGCGTCTGTCAGGGATAATGCACACACACTCTTGCAATCAACACACACACTGATCTTGCCACTCAACTCAGGTTGCAAACTCACTGGCAACGACCACTCACGATATCCCTTATCCCTCAGACCCTTTTTCCATATGTAGTCTAGCTCTGCTTTCACAACAGGCTGTCGAGCAGGATTTATACGGTAGGGAATTAACTTGAGCCTTGCACTGTCTCCAGCCTCCATGTCGGATTCTACCCCGTACATCAGGCCTGGAGAAGCACCGAACATGCGGATGTACTGCCACAGCCTAGTAAACAACATCTCTTGGCGTTCAGGAACAAGAGGTTGCAACTTATATCGAAGAACAACATGCCTAGTGCCCTCCCACAACCCAGCGGAGACCGCAGCCTCTAAACTATAGTCTCCCTCCTTCTCCACCTTCGTCCCTAGAACAGCCAAGTCATGAGAGGGACAATCAGTACCACCTGTGCAGTCACTCCAATAGTTCATAATTGCTAAGGCTTCCCCGCCGATACCGTACATGCGCACCCCCGCATTCCTTGCGACTACACCTGCCTGCGCAGCATCACCGCCTTCATCGACATGGCCAGATACAGTCGGTCTATGGTAGGGCTGTTGCATTCGACTAGAGCAGCATTGGGAGGCTATGCGACGACCGGGCACATCCACTCCACAGCCAACCCCACCAATCTGCTCAATGTCCTCATTCTGACCACCACCCTTGGCAGCCATGGGTCGACCCTGACCTGACAACCATGCCAAAGCCTTGTCGCCCACCTTGAACCACTGAAACAACGAGGCCAACGGTCTATTCACACTCAAGTGACCTGCCAGCGGAACCTCGTGCACCGCATGAGTTGTGAGGCCTGGGTGCTCGGCACAAACAGTGGGGTATGAACCGAGCAGGGGCTGGAGCGCTGCACACTGCTGCTCTGGCAGGTGCTCTAGCGCTTCCACAGCCACCTGGCTCGTGTCCCCCGCCCACTGCTCCACCGAGACATGACAATCCCAACTCTCCTCCACCTGAGCCCCACTGCCCCCCTCTCCTTCTCCACCTTGGCCACTGCAGACCAACATAGGGACAGTAGGCTGCTCAGGTGGTTGCCTCACAAACTCCTCTAACAGGTTCACATGACATGCCTCCCCGTCCTCGAGATCAATAGCTCCGTTCCCACAACTCTCCTCCACCTGGGAACTACTCTGTCATGGAGTACCATCACGCCCTACCATGTCCCTAGGGGGGACAGGTTCTGGGGCCACTCCGGAGCTCATCTCTGGTCCTAATACTGAGTCGCCAAGGAGAGCCGCTGGATTAAAACTCACAAAACTACTCCCAACTTTAGCTTTCTCCTTCCGACCGTTCCTCCGCTGGTCTAGAGACTGAGGAATAGGCTGTGACACCTTAGATGCATGAGATCGGGTGTCAACACACGCCCTATGCTGTAATTGACACCTCTCGGCCAACTTCTGCCCCTCCCTACTCACGTCGGCTGCCCTCTCGGCAACGACTAAGGGTGGAACCTCAGAAGCAGGTACCGCAAAGTCGTTGCCGAGAAGAAGGTCGACGCCCTTTACTGGCAGTTTCTCCACGATTCCCACATCTATCTCTCGTGTCACACCATCAACCTCCAGCTCCACTCGAACCAACGGGTATGACCTTGTAGCATTAATACCCTGCACCACAACTACCCGTGTCGCGTTTATAGGTTTGCCTGTAAAGTTTTTCATCAGAGTCTGGGATGCACCTGTATCACGCAACAACTCCAACCCCTGCTTGCAACCAGCCCAACTCACGCAGCCACGCCCTCTATGGTCGCAAAAAGCATCGCGGACAGGTTTCGAGCCTTCCGGACACTCCTTCACTGGCTGTGCCCCCGCATCTGACATATCACCCCGGGTAAATTCAGAAGACCTCAGAGACACCCCAATGTTGCTAGCCAAAGACACGACTGCTGTAGGTTGGTTACTAGGGCAGGAACGTGCAAAATGCCCCTTGTAATGACACTTAAAACACTCTACTTCACCCTTGGACTTCCCCTGAGGTGGGGAAGGGCACTGACCTTTCTTAAACGGGACGGTTTTCGGTTTGAGATCAAAATTGGTATCATTGCCCTTACTTTCCTTATTAAATGTTGCATCACTGACTCGGGGGGGTGGAGTGTTGCGCCCCTTGTTAACTGCATCGGTCCGTTGTGCAGACCCGCAGCCACGAATCAGCGACATTCTCAGGTCAGCCATCTCAACTGCCTTTTGTAGAGTTTTAGGTTGTTTCTCTTTGAGGTTCAAAGTCAGGTCGCCACCTGTGCACTTAAAAAATTGCTCTAGAAGGAGTAACTGCTCAAGCTCTTCGAACGTCGTCACCTTCTCTGACCTCAGCCAATTTCTCAAAGCATCAGACAGTTCCCGGGCATGTTCTAGAAAAGTGCACTCACGACCCTTCGTAACACCCCGAAACTTCAACCTTTATGTCTCTGGTTGTAATTCGTACGCCCGCAGAACAGCTTCCTTCAATACCTCATAATCGATGCAAGACTCCAAGGGCAACGCAGCATATGCCTTGAGTCCTTTGCCAACCAACCTAGAGGAAACAAGGGCTGCCCACTTAACCTCGGGCCATTGGTACTCCCGGCACTTCTTCTCAAAACGCAGGAAAAACTCGGTGACACCCGACTCGTTAAATGCAGGGACTAACTTAAAAAGGTGCGATAAAGACTGTTCAAGACCTCGATTCCCAGAACCGAGACGCTGCCCTGTCGACTCCACCCGAGACTTCTCAAGCTCTATGTCTGCACAGTACACAGCCTTTCTCTCCTCAGCCTGAATCCTGACCTCAGCCTCTCGCTGCCGTTGCTCGAGCTCAGCCTCACGTATGGCCTTTCTCTCCTCAGCCTGAAGCTTAGCCATCTCAAGCTCAGATTCCTGCTGCTTAGCCATCTTAGCCATCTCAAGCTGGAAGATCATAATTATCTGGAGTTAAACCTTGAGGAGGAGGAGATGCAACAATTGGAGACCCACCCAGTGATCCACCCAGGGCCAAACCACGCTGCCAGTGACTATCGGCTTGCGGGAACGTACCCGGCTCCGGATCCCGAGGGGGCGCCATGATAGGAGTCGAGTGGAATGGGGGCTGGGCCGAAGGTGCCCCAGCTCCCGCTCCACCCGAAGCCCCACGCACCCCACCAAGCACACAGGCCACCAGGTCACTTCTCGTCATGCTGCTAGTGCCAACATGCCCCATGACCGTGGCCAAACACTGGAGACCATACCGATCAATCCCCGACACCCGGTCAACAGTAATAGGCATCTCCAGAAACTCCCTTGCATCCTCCTCACTAATTACTACTCTAATGCCTTCTAACAAACCCCGCTGCTGCACCTCAGAGTCTGCTTCCCGTACGGTGTCCTCACTGTGCATTGATCCGTCGTTCGACATAGTGTCCACCGAAAATTCTCAACGTTTATAAAAACAAAAAGTACCTAAACTCTCATGTAGCACTATTCACTAAAAAAAAAAACTTGAAGACAACTCAAGTGCTATACTACGTTGCCAAAAAAAAAACCCAGCGGGTCCAAAATATTCCTCAAAAACAAATGTCCAAAAATCCTGCAATTATTTCTTAGTTCATTTGGTATGACGACTAAGATAAGATACTAGGCAAGGTCGCCATTTGTTATCTTAGTCGTTTAGTTTATCTTAGGCAAGGTCGCCATTTGTTATGACCGGGGCTACGACTAAAACAAGGGCACTTAAAGATTGGACTAGTAATAGGGCACTATGCAACAATGGTACGCTAGATCCAAACCCTTGAACTTATATGTCGGCGAACAAAAACACCTATACCCTCCAGAGTTAATCTGCGATAATGGGGTATCCTTGACTGGGCATAAATGTGCTCTACTTCAGGCTAACCCACACTGGTATAGCCTGATAACAAACAAGATGCAAGTTACGTTAAAATGCATAAAAAGGAATCTATGGAAAGATCAATTAAATCACTGCAAGATTTAATACAATAAAAAGATGCTTGAATACAGTTACTCTAAACAACAATAAACTCTTCACTCCTATCTGAAAGAAAGTGAAGTATAGTCCTACAGCATAGACCTGGAAACTTCTGAAGAAAGTCTGATGCTCATAAGATGCTCGTATCTTAAATTATATAAAGGCAGGAGGCAGGACACCACACGTGTAGACTGAATACACTAAAAGATAGGACATATAATGTTAACTGACACGAGAATACTATAAATGCGCAACGGTAGCAATGCTCGACACTAAAAGAAGTACTTCCTCATCAACGAAACAGTCTGCTATGGTTGTGCAACTCAACAACAACCTAGACTAATAAATGCTGTGAATAATAATGCGTACATATCAAAGAGCTTATATTAAATACTAATAAGTGTCTACTCGATTAATTATGTCTAGCTGGAATACTCTAGGTAAGGAACTGTGGTTGAGCAAGACAGGCTCGTAGCCTAGCGATGTCCTTAAGACTGCATCCTTTAAGTTACGTTAATTGACTAGGGTGCTCTCTTGATATATCCAGATCACAAGTATCTGGTTCTATCCTGGCGACCCTCTAAAGACAAGCAAAGAGGCAACAAAGTGTGGAACTGGAACAGGCTAAAACCCTCAGTCAACACAATGTTGCACTCGTAAAGGACGCAACCGAAAAGACAACTACAGGCTACCACAGGACCGGTCGAAGTCGTGTAGGTATAAGCAAACCATTCACACATCGGGGACAACGACTACAGTTACCTTATCCCAGTCTAGCATTAAATAAAAGAGCAGAAACACTAAATCAACAATGGAGACACACAGAGTTCTTTAACCTAACCTAACTAAGAACCCTCAAACCTATTCTAAGTACATGTAAATATCTCAGAGGACGGCGCATACAATACAATGGGCCGGTTATGGAAACCGTATGCAGAACCCTAGGGGACAAGTAATTGAATAAAGGTGAGAAGCAATGGAAAAGAAGAAGGTCAGAGAGAGAGACAGTGGTAAAGGGGGTGATCGGGAGAGAGTATGCAAAGGGATGTTAGAAGCATGCGCGCCAAGCCTGTCCTGAGGAGAACAGCTCCTGTGGACCCTCATGCAGGAGGTAAGTCACACAGGAGCCCACAAAGGCACGATGGTCGGCCAATCACGGGCCGATACGTCACAAGGCAGCAGGCCCCTAGGACGGGCCAGGAGCCACCAGCCAATCAAAGGCGAGGGAAAGCCCGCGCGAGCGGGAAAACTCCTCCGAGCGAGGGAGGCAGCAACATACATACACACTCACACACTACCACCACGCTGCCTCTATCGCTCTTTCTCCTTAACTTTACACCATGCATCTTATATTCTACTAATGATATAAAATACTTCCCGTTGTCACAGACGAAAACAAAGACCACCACTGGACTGTCTGTGACAATGCGAGCACAAGGAAAGAAAGAACAACATTCTCGGATAACTGTAGCCCATTTAGTTATATATGGTATAAGTTTGCGAGTAGGTCTCCATAATGAATAAAAGATGTATAGACACTCGTATCCGTTCAGCGCAGAACAATAAAATTGATCTCTTCCCTTAAAAATAAACCAAACAATGGGAGATTAAGGTAACTTGTTCTATTTTTGGTTAAGAAAGGGGAATATTTGGGCAGCGCTGATAGTCTTTTAAGATTCTGAAACGATTCAGTAACGTAAATTCCAGTACTTAAGATAGCCAAAGAGAGTTCCACAAGAGAAAACAAATTAAAACTAATAGGCAGGAAAGTAAACCTAAACACAACTAAAAATTTCTTCACACATACTATAATTGGGGAGTGGAATGAGCTCCCTAGTACGAACCTTCATCCTTGCTATCCTTTCCTTCCACTTTCTCTTACTCTTAGGGTTGCTATCTCTACTTAGTCCTGGCCAACTCGCAGAGATCTTAATATATGTGTGGCCAGTGTATCTATGTAAATATATGTAAATATATCTCCCTTTCTCTCTCTCTTTCTGTCTCTGTATGACTAATAATATTAAAACAAAATATGTCATGACACTGAAGTATGCTAAACAAGGTCAGAAACGTGTAATATTATTATGTTGTTTACTCCAACCAACTTCACATCTAAACTCAATTAATGAAATCAACAAATACATGTGGCACTCCGAGGACTCGAACCCAGGATACTCACATTAAAATATCATAGTTTACATAAAAGTTAACATATGCCTATTGTGTTTCGCAATGCGCCTTTACCTATCTCTATGAAAAATGATACATAAGACATTTGACCCTTTCAGTCTGAGAGACGTCTTTTCTATTAATTTGTAGCTATATTTAGACAGTTTTATGAAGTTTTGGAAGGATCTGTGGTAGCTATATTGATTTGATAACATCATTTATAGCCTTTAATCAGTAGATGTCCTTCCTAAGCTGAATAATATCGTTTAATATTAACTAGACCAAACTGACACAGACGTTGCTCGTGCTAAGAAGGTTAAAACCTAACACAGTAGGTATTATGTATGGGACGTGTGTATTGAACAGAACCCTCGTCTTCATATTGATGCCTATTCTGTTATGTGCCTGTACGTAAACTAGTCAATACATAACTAAACCCGTCTCTGCATTATATAGCATTGAATATATAACTTGGCATACCTACGAATTACAACGTCACATTTTCACTCTCTCCAGGACTTAATACCACATATTGTTAGCTTATACACACTCTTTCTAAAAACATATAGTGAAGTGTGTGCATGCATGAGTGGGATCTAAACGATTTATCTACTTGATGTGTTCTGCCAACTGACTGGCGACCCAGTAGTGGGCAGAGCCTGGCAGTATAAACTACCCTGTTTCACTGAGTGTAGACTGTGTTCGGATGAGATAAACGTGCGTGGTGTCTAGAAAGGGGTTCATCGCCTGTTCCACAATTTACCGCCGTGACTGTACCTAAGACACCTTATCTCTCTCTCCTTAAGGGTGGGTTTCTGGACCACCTTCTCCCTCATGTTTGGCCTCATTAGTTAGCCAGTTGCTGACTTTTCGTGCCATTTAGGTGTCGATTTATTCCTGGCAAGCAATAGTGAGCCTGTAATTTAAGAGGAACATCGTTTGGCTGCTAACGAAAAACGCACAAAAATATCTCAAAGGAGGGTCTTGAAGATTTTTTTTTTCAAGTTTCATGGATGTCAAGGGAAAAAAGTAACACATAATATCAAAATAACTAAATATTTACATAAATGAGTAACAATTCTCACCTTAATGATCCGAGGGGGTCATCGTCGTCCTCATCTGGGTGATTGACAAGGTATTCCAGATGATAGCTTGTTTACTTGCAAGCGTTATTAATTGTGGTTGATTGATAAACCAGCTACTCCACATCATCTGCAAGAGAAGGCAAGAGTTAATATAAATGTCAAGTGTATGCAGATGTACCCTTGGAGTGTGTTAGGGGGGATGTTTAACTTTTTAGTAAATGTTTTCATTTATTCGTTATTTTTCTAGTTTACTCCCTAGACCTCCATTGAAGTAAAAGAGACATCCGTTAGATCAACCTTGTAGATTAATTTGTACATTTTTCGGTAGAAAAATGTTCCGGCCAAAGGGCGGTTCTTCCAAAATTACAGGCTCACTATCGTTCACCAGGAAAAGAATCGACACCAAAATAGCACGAAAGGTCTTAATATTGACAAAGAAATGGGGAGAAAGGTTTTAAAATCGACAAACTAATAGGGCAAGCATTTTTAAATCTGAAAACTAATGGGGCTAAACATAAGGGAGAAAGGGGTCTGGAAAAACAACCTATCTCTTCTTAAACCGGGACCATTTGGTTTTAGGATTGGAATGAACATGATCAACAATATAGGCAAATGTTGCAAAAGTTGCATTGTTTTGGCCATTTTATCACTTCCAAAGATACAATAACAACTGTGAAGCATGAATTTATATATGTATAATTAGTAATGCTGACTAAAAATTATTAAACAAGACTGGTTTCACACACTGGTCTATCTATCTATCTATCTACAGTATATGCTCAGGCACTTACTCCCTTTTTTTTTTTTTTTCCACCGGGGGTGGCCGACTCGAGACAGAGCCAGAACAAGTACAGCAAATAAACACAAGTTCACACACTGGTAAGCATGATTAAAAGGGGTATCATTCAAGGGCTTTTATTAACATTCGATGGTCAATATTTCTAGAATCTTTAGCACTGGTATTGGAAACTTAGGTGACAGTTATTAAACAAGATTATCTTATAACCTGCCAGACCAGAGTCCAGATTAAATATTGAGGGATAAGTGCTCGTGTAATATCAGCATAATCCCTAAAGAGTGAGTATTTTTACTATTTTTCATTCATCTTTAACCATTTTATTCTCTCGAAATGCAAGAACCCTTTCCTATAGAAATAAATTGAGTAAAAGAGGGTAAATCCGCCACGACGGCATTATTTCCAATTCAGAGGGACATAACTCCGAAACTATTGCATGGATTCTGCTGTTGGTCTTTGCTTATAGAGGAATGCTGACGTCACAAAGTATGATGAGTAATAATATGAAGTTTCAATCCATTGGGCAAATATATTTCTGTTGTAACAAAAAGTTTCAAGACAAGTCATTAATGGCGCCCACCGAAGTAAACTTAGTCTAATACATGGCATAGGTGTAGGACGTAGGTCGATTTTGACAGAGTCAGGCAGCATAGAATACCTAATCTTAGTAATAATCAATTGCACATGATGTGTGGTGTCAGATTATAACAATAATAGCCAACAGTCATATTTTAAATATGTTGTGGTGAAATTACCCGGTCAGACGGGGTAATTTTGCCGCAAGACACAAACTTTTCACAAATCTGTGGTATGGCCCAAATTGATTTGAGTACAGTACATGATTAGATAAATATCCAGTATTCGATAAATGGATATCAATCGTGTTAGTCATGTGCTGTAGTTAATGATGTAATGGTTAGAGCGTGTAAGTTCTGTATGTAATATCCTCGGTTCGAATCCTGGGAGAATCACATGCTTTAATTTATTTCCTCTGGGGAGTTATTGGTGTTAAGAACGATGATAAAAGTAATATATTGTACTATTATAGGCATAGTGAACAGAAAGGCTGAATGTATAGATACAGCAATAGACAATTTTAAAGTTCATGTAGGCTATGACAGTTTGTAATCAACAAAAAACATCGTTCACACCAATATTACCCCATTTTACTCTAAATACTTCATGAGCAGGGTCTGTATCTCTACTGCAAATAGACACCAAGAACTCCATAGCTTTCTTAATCTTCCTATCGTGACAAGTTGAATACAGTATAGACACATGAGGAGATCTCTGGCCACTCTAAGATGGCCAAGGAAGGGACAGGAGAGACATGTTGAGAGTGATAGTAGCATTATAATAGTTCAACCAGACCACTAATTAAGCAGAGTGTCAAACCAGGGCAATATTCTGTTAGGACTGCATTGAGAGTGAGATGGAATACAGGGTTCCTTTATATTAATTGCATTGCTTTGCACATTTACTCACTCACAGGGGCATAAAGGAACTACCATATACAGTATACATAACTTTTAACTTGCATATCTAAATAATTATGACTAAAATTAAGGGCCTGGGGGTGAATAGTCTCGCATTTGATAGATAGATATCTATTGCTGGACGTCGTGACCCCAAAGCGATGGCCACAAACAAAATGCCCCCATGCACCTCTGTCCCTAGTCAGTCGATGCTCCTCCTCCCATCCAGCACCGCTTTCACGCATATACTTTTCAACTGTATCCTTCCACCTCTCTCTCGGTCTAGATCTCTGTGAGTTCAAAGAATGGTGATGGAGAAAATCAGTGTCACAAATAATCTCTCTTGACCATGATTGCAGTCACATTAAATTTAAATATGTATGGGGGTCTCTTTAATCTCTTCCCCACCAGATGCCATTTAAGGCAAGAAATGAATCTGGAAAACATTTGTTAGTCTGTGATGGGTAGACATCCCTTTTGAGTGGTGTTCTTGAAAATTGTATAGGAGCTTGGAATCCACTAGAAATTCTTGTAATGTTTTTATATATTGGAGTATAAATATTGGAGTATGGGTGGATGGGACTCGTTAGCCTTGGTCGGCACTCATCTAGGGGAGACAACCTTATACAAATCCGGGTGGATGGGACTCGTCAGCCTTGGTTGGCAACCTGTCTAGGGGAGTAAACCTGATACAAATCCGTACTGCTTACCTAAGGGTAAGGCAGGTTAGTGGATGGATTAGCCGAACACCACTGTAGAAAAATAGTGCTAACAAGATACACAAGAGGGTCTCGGAGTTGGATGGATTCTAAATTGAGTGGTCAATCCTGTAAGTCCTTCACTAAACTGGCTCGGGTTGTCCCTCTCACAGGGAATAGGTCCGCTTGGGGGAATTCTGTGTATGGCCACCCTCGTAAGGGGAGTAAGGCGTCCGGCAATAGATAGATAGATAGATAGATAGAGTATAAAATTAGTACCGGTATGTAAGAGCATGAACATTGTATGTATGTATATACTCAGGCACATACCTCATTGTTGGGGGTGGCTGACACGAGACAGAGCTCGAACAGAATCCTTTAAAGTTCTAATTCGTAGGGTCAGGGACCACTTTCGCGTTCCCTCGCCCGTTTGTCTCGTTGAGTAGGAGAATTTTACAAGGGGAGGAGGATTCCTAACCTCCTGCCCCTATGAGCGTTTTAATATTTCTAATTATTGGAGTGCAAAAGTAATATGCTAAGAGCATGAGCTAAACATTTAAAATTCGCTATCCCGGACCTGAAAATTGCACTTTTTTGTTCAATATATGCTCACCATCGATATCTACTGTGACTTCGAGGCTGCAAAATTAGCATTGAATGGTACCAACATAACATATAGAATCACTTAAGCAACTTACCTAATTCATCCAATATCAGAGCTCGTTTTCTACTATTTGAATAACGATTAACGATGGATCGAGAACATCATTTTTTTTTTTTTTTTTTTTTTTTTAAGAGATAATGAACGGAGGAAGGAAAAACACAGATAAAACAAAAAGGTCCATGTGCCTAAAGGCATCCTCCATTCATAAAATGTTTGTAACAACTGGATTTAAACATTTGTAGATTGTAAGTTTGTTGAAAGCAATTCGAGGGAAGTGAATTCCAAAGAGTAGTAGCTCTGGGGATAAATGAATTCTGATAAGCAGAAGTCCTGCATTGTGGAGGAGAAAGTGTAAATTCATGGGCGCTCTCAGCTGCCCTAGTTCTACGGGGAAAGATGTGGAGAGGCGGCACAATTGAAGCAAGTTCCTCGGAACAATTGCTGTGAAAATATCTGTAGAATAATACAAGGGATGCAACGTTTCTTCGTATGGATAATGTAGGAAGGTCCTGTGTGATTGCAGGGTTATTGATTAATCTAATAGCTTTATTTTGAATTTTGTCCAACTGCCTCAATGCAACCACTCCACTTCCACCCCACAGAGGTGAACAGTAATCCATCTGAGAACGCACATGACTTTTATATATCACGGCCAACTGCTCGTCAGTGAAGAATTCTCGAACTCTGTACAGGAGTCCCATTTTTTAGAGGCATTCTTAGCAATGCCTCTAACATAATGTGTCCAGCTCAAGTTAGTAGTTAATGTTACACCGAGAATGTCAATACTAGGGGAAGTGGGAATATTTACATCATTAAAAAATATATGGGAGTCAGTGAGATTCTGTCGGTTAGAAAATTTAATGTACTTGGTTTTCTGTGCATTAAAGGAAACTAGATTCTTTTGTCCCCATCCATTAATTCTAGAAAGGTCCTGGTTCAGAGAAATTGCAGTGTTTATTTTTGAATTTATAAGATCGGGTTGGGTGAAAGAATTGGTAAATGTGAAGGAACTGTGGAGTGTTGAGTCATCTGCGTAGGAATGTATTGGATTATGAGTGGTAGATATGAGATCATTGATATGAATGAGGAACATAATTGGGGCCAAAACTGATCCCTGGGGAACACCAGCATTTATTGAGTGAAATTGAGAATAAAGGCCATCTACCATTACACGTATTTTTCTGTTATGAAGATAAGAAGAAATTAGTGGAACTAATGATGCAAGGCCGTAGTGTGATATCTTCGACAATAAGGATTGATGCCAGACTCTATCAAATGCCTTTGATATATCCAGTGCTATTGTATGTGTTTCACCATGTTGGTCTGTAGCTTGGTTGATTTGATGCGTAAGAAGGCAAAGCATGTCTGCAGTTGATCGACATCGTCTAAAACCATATTGCCTATCACTGATTAATTTATTATTCTCAAGATGCTTAATTATGTGATTATTTAATATAATTTCAAAGACTTTACCAAGAGTGGAAGTTATAGCTATTGGTTTGTAGTTTGATGGATCTGAAGAGGCACCTTTTTTAGGAACTGGATGGATGTTTGCTTCTTTCCAGGGTACTGGGAAGCATGAGGTATGAGTACACAGACGGAAAAAATTTGCCAATACAGGAGCGAGCACCAAGGAGCAATTCTTAAGTACTATTGGAGGAATTTCATTTGGACCAGGAGCCTTATCTACCGAGAGATTCTGCAAAATAGTTTTGACATGTCTTGTGTGGATCTTAAGTGAGGGAATTTCAGGCGAATTAATATTAAGTACAGGGACATCTTGATTTATTTCATCTAAGGTTGAGTTGGTGGAGAAAATATCCGCAAGAAGGTTAGCTTTACCTCGTGGGTCACTTACAAGATTGCCAGTCGGAGATTTTAATGGTGGAATGGATGAAGCAGTAGTGAAGTTGGATTTAAATGAGTTAAGAGTAGACCAAAATATTTTGTTATCATTTGGATTATTTAGAAGTTTATTTGCCTGCTTGTGGAGAAAGTTTGATTTAGTTAGGTTTAATACAGTTTTGGCATGATTTCTGATGTTTCTAAAGTAATTAAAGGCTTCATGTGTTTTTGATCTTGTGTATGCATTGTAGGCTATTGCTTTTTGTTCAGTTACTCTTGCACAATTATGGTCAAACCATTTAGGTGAATTAGATCTTTTACTGTACTTTTGATGAGGAATAAAATTTACATTCCAATTTTTACAAAATCTTGTATGTGGCTCAAGGTGGAGTGTGCATCATTAGAAAAGAAAGAGGTCCAGGGAATATCAATAAAGAAACCTTGAAGACCCTCCCAGTCTGCCCTATCGTAATGCCATTTAGTCACCAAAACAGGTTCAGAGTGGGAAGGTGTGGTAGGTGATAGACAGGTGGCCTGTATCAAACAGTGATCAGAAGATCCAAGCGGGGACCTCACTGTAACATCATAATTTTCTGAATTGGTTGTTAAAAATAAGTCCAGTAGGTGGGAATTATGATTAGGATTATCTGGTACACGGGTGGGTTGGTTGACTAGTTGAGTGAGATTAAATGAGTCTGCAAATAGCTCACATTCAAGACCAGCATCATCAGTCCTGGCTGAATGAGTGAGCCATTCAACATTATGGACATTAAAATCACCCAACACAGTGATTTCAGAAGAAGCATTTAAGTTGAGGACACTGAGTTGTGAGGACAGAGAATCAAAAAGACTTTGCTCTGGAGGAGTATTTGGGGAACGGTAGATGCAACATATGTATTTAAATTTACCAGCCGAAATTAATTTGTATATAGAATAATCAAAATAGGGACAATTGAAACCAGTAACCTCCTCCAGGGCAATTTCAGATTTTGCGAAGCAACATACACCTCCTTTAGGTCTGAAATTTTGGAGCAGTTGATAACCTGGAAAATTAAATCTAGACGTGTCAGATGTGGATGTTACTTGAGTCTCTGTCAAAAAAAGGAGAGTAGGGGATTCTGCTTGAAGAAATTGGTGTACAGAATTGATGTTAGAGTGAAGTCCCCTTATATTGCTAAAGAAAAAGCTGCACCGACGAGCAGCTTTGGGACGTTGCAATGCTCTTGACACAGTCGCATGATGACGACCGGGAGGGCCCTGTGTCAATGACCCAACCCTGCCGGGGGTGGATATCCGAGGGACCACCAGGTTTGCTCTTAACAATTGTACTGCCATATTTATTGGGTAAGGTGTATGGTGTTACATGTATGATATGTAGTGGGAAGAGTAGTGTTTTATGGATAGAGGATAGCAATGTAGGGCAATGTCGTGAAGTTGGATGTGTATGTTATATAAAGAGGGTTTTCCTGATACCCCTGATGTGTGAGGCAGAAAGATATGTATCCAGCTACCAAGGCCTGGGAGAGAAAATGGAATTCAGGCTATTCCCTGAGTCTCCCGAAACCTTGGCGGTAGTACTTCCCTGGGCGGGGCTGCCTACCCCTACTACCTACAACCTGGCCCTAGAAGTCCACTCGACCGTTGGAAGTGGAGTACAGTACCTTGATTGATGGCCCTGCTGCACTGTCTGCAACACAAGGCGTAGATCAACACTTTCAAATTCAATTAACCGCCTATATTTCATAATTCACATATACAGTACAGTAAATACAAATGTATATACTACCATATACATTAAGGAGACATTTTTAGTTTGTTCCCTAGACCTTCATCAATTGCACCCCCTTGACCCCGTTTCAAGATAAATTTGTACATTTTTCTGTAGAAAAATTTCCCGGTCAAAGGCCGGTTCCTCTTAAAGTACAGGCTCGCTATCTCTCGCCAGGAAAAAATGCACACC
Source organism: Paralithodes platypus (assembly GCA_032716605.1). NCBI lineage: Eukaryota > Metazoa > Arthropoda > Malacostraca > Decapoda > Lithodidae > Paralithodes > Paralithodes platypus. The sequence goes on along the minus strand of CM064552.1, from coordinate 27,962,778 downwards.
TAAATGGCACGATAGATCTTAACATTGACAAAAATGGGGCAAAAGTTTTAAAACCGTCAAACTAATGGGGCGAACGTCTTAAAATCTCAAAAGCAATGGGACTAAACATGAGGGAGAAAGGGGTCAAGAAAAAAATCCCTCAAGTGGAAATCTCCCCTTAAAATATATTACATAAAAATAAGAAAACAAATTTGTTCTTAATCTATGGGCAGTTGGCATTAGCAACAATCCCCCGAAACAGGCTACAAAAACGAACCATTTGCGTCATTGGAGATTCGTTTGTGGCCACCCCCTCGTATCAAAGGTAAAACTATAGTTGGTTTTAACATTTATTTTGTATTATCATTAACCCACTGAGCCCCATCGAAAAAAGTAAATTAATATAAAATCCAGTCTCAGCCATTAATCATATTTATTCTTATGTTTATTTTTTTAAACAAAATCGGGTGGCACAAGATGGTCTCTGTGGGCTGCCAACTTTGCCCCAGATCCTAAGCTACCATGTGTACAAATTAGACACCCCTTTGAGCCTTCTGGGAGGCCTAAATAAATAAGGCGAGCATAGCCAACGTTCTGTTTGGGGCTGTGCATTACATAAGTAGGCGTCGCCCAATTGGCATCACTGGGGCTGGATGGCTTAAAACTGTCTAATTTGACAACTGTTATTTGCCCCTGCTGGTAATATATATGATGATGACAATAAGACATGGGGGGGTGAGGGGGGCCTTACCCATTATTGTATCCCACGGCCGGTAAGAATTTACCCAACACCGTGGGATACAATAATGGGTTGAGGGGGGCTTTGCCCCCACATCCCCATGATCTATTGTCATCATCATATTTATTACCAGAAGGGACAAATAACAGCAGTCAAATTAGACGCGAATGTAACTGCGAGTGTGCAACTATGTAAACAAAGCGGACGGTATGCCTGCTAACACAACTCTTACCCAACTTTCAAACATAGTACAGTATCATGCATAAACACACTACATCTGTCACTTTGCTCAGACAAGACATTAGACTAGACCCACTTGCAACATGAAGACAAATACACAGACACCATTTGTTATATAAAATCACTAACAACTTAGTAGACATAGACAACTATATATATTTCCACCTTCAAGTATAATACCATACCTATCAGGCAAGCACGGACATATTTAGACAATAATTTTTCCCCCGCAGCATCCAAGAGTGAAATCACCTCCCATTTCATGTAGTTAATAGCCCCACTCTTGTTTCCTTTAGAACTAGGATCACCAATCATTACATCTCTAATCCTAATCCTATTTAATTCTAGCAGTGGCTCCAAAGGGAAGGATGTAGTATCCGGGCGAACGGTCATCATGTTTACATCGGTCGTGATCTCGCAGATATGTTCCCGTCTATTTTTATGGCTATTTTGTTTTCTGTTATTTGCCCCATGCTGGCAATATATATGATGATGACAACAAGTCATCCTCAATCTATTATTGTATCCCTTGGCAGTCAAAATAGACGGGAAAATTATTGTGAGCGTGCCGAGTAGTGGAAACAAGGGGGGAGGTACACCCGAATACTACATCCTTACTGCTCCAAATCGCGCCCATCGATGTTTGTGTGTATTATAGATTTGTCATATACCATAGTGCATTGCTATATATTTAATTACCGGGGCAAATGCTAAAATCTAAATAACTTTACAAAAAAAAAATCCATAATTATGTCAGAGCATCTAGTCGTAAGTTTCCTCCACGTTTATGACCATTCAGTGTTTGCCTTCCTACGGTCACATTTGTCTATACAACCTCAAAAGAACCAATCAGAAATCATTACATCATCCTGCCCCTTCAATGAGCCAATCACAGACGAAACAGACGCGGACGCACATCCCATACTTCCACTATTTTCAGTCTAGTCTTGGCATGGGTCTGTACTGGATGTAGGGTGTGCTTGTGTTTTTAGCAACGTTTTTTTTGTGCTCTTTTGTATGATTTTGTTTTATATACTGTGGATTTATATACCGAGGACATTCGCAAGTATTTACCCATTATCCAACAATAGGTTCGGTTAGGGAAAATGTGGTTTAGGGGGCATAATTTTGGGGGCTGACTGGCCCCATATACAGAGGATTACAATAAGGGCAAGGATGTAATATTCGGGCATACCGCCCGCCTTGTTTATACTACGCAGACGCTCGCGATCATGTTCCCGTCTATCTTGACTGCCATGGGATACAATAATAGGTTGAGGGGGAGGCTTTGCCCCCCATCACCCCTTCCCTCGACTTATTGTCATCATCATATATACTGCCAGCAGGGGGCAAATAGCAGAAAAAATAACCGTCAAAATAGACGGGAACTTGACCGTGAGCGATCGACCAATGTAAACATAACGACCGCTTATTACATCCTTCCCGATAGTTTTTGCTTCTTTAACCCTACATTTTCCCTGATCTTCATAGCCCTCCCCACTAGTGGCGACTGTGTTTTTAGATTGTTGGATAATGGGTAAATACTCAAATGCCCCGGTCCTTACTACATAAAACCATGGCATATCAAAGAAAACATGAAAATAAATATATAATGAATGCTAAAATAGATTTGGAGCCATTGTTAGAATGTTACCCGTAATCCTATCCCCAACTACTAGTAGTCCCCATGCATAGCATTCCACCCGAGAATGGCCCTCTGCAGGTCCCACTACATAAACGTAAACAGTAAACATATATAAACAATTTCTTTAACTCATTTTGGTTGTGTTCGTAGGCGTATCGTCGCTTTGTTTATCAATTTATGCCTTAATTTTTTTAAATTAAAAATTTGTCAGAAAGATGCAAATGTAACAGGGAACGTAATGTAAACTAAGTGAAATCACGGACACTAACACAACTCTTAACATAAATGGTAAGAGTTGTATTAGCGGGCATGCCGTCCACTTTGTTTACATAGTCGCACGCTCGCAGTTACATTCACGTCTAATATGACTGCTGTTATTTGCCCCTGCTGGTAATATGTATGATGATAACAATAAGTCATGAGTTTGCCCCCGCAAACCATTATTGTATCCCACGGCCAGTAATAAAACAATTTACCCAACACCTGCCCAATACAATAGGCCAAATGGGCTGAGAGGGCTTTGCCCCCCTCAACCTACACGACTTATTGTCATCATCATATACTGTATATATTACAAGTAGGGCCAAATAACAGCAGTCAAATTAGACGCGAATGTAACTGCGAGCGTGCGAATATGTAAGCAAAGCGGACGGTATGCCCGCTAACACAACTCTTACCACAAAACTTCACCAAAATAACCGAAAACGAGCATCAACAAAATTGAGCACAATACAAAACCATATTAGCATGCAATTGGGTGCCGCTTTAGCAAGCGGTCTACCAGGACATTCACACTTTAGCCTGCGGACTACCGGGTCACTTACATTAAAGAACACTCAGAAGTGTGCTATAAGCATTTTATTTATTATTAGTATTTCCGAGACCTAGTGTTTTGAGATTAACTTAACCAAACAACCTAACCTAGCCTAGACCTAGTAGGTGGGATACAAAACTAACCCTCACCTACCGGCTAGTTCGGGTTCCTAGACCTAGTACCCAGTACATTGGACACATAACTAACTTTCACCTACCAGCTAGTGCGGGTTCCTAGTACCCAGAAAATGGGATACAAAACTAACCCTCACCTACCAGCTAGTGTGGGTTCCTAGTACCCAGAAAATGGGATACAAAACTACCCCTCACCTACCAGCTAGTGTGGGTTCCTAGTACCCAGAAAATGGGATACAAAACTAACCCTCACCTACCAGCTAGTGCGGGTTCCTAGTACCTAGTAAATGGGATACAAAGCTAACCCTCACCTGCTAGCTAGTGTGGGTTCCTAGTACCCAGTAAATGGGATACAAAACTAACCCTCACCTGCCAGCTAGTGCAGGTTCCTAGTACCCAGTAAATGGGATACAAACCTAACCCTCACCTACCAGCTAGTGCGGGTTCCTAGTACCCAGTAAATGGGATAAAAAACTAACCCTCACCTACCAGCTAGTGCGGGTTCCTAGTACCCAGTAAATGGGATACAAAACTAACCCTCACCTACCAGCTAGTGCGGGTTCCTAGTACCCAGTAAATGGGATACAAAACTAACCCTCACCTACCAGCTAGTGCGGGTTCCTAGTACCCAGTAAATGGGATACAAAACTAACCCTCACCTACCAGCTAGTGTGGGTTCCTAGTACCCAGTAAATGGGATACAAAACAAACCCTCACCTACCAGCTAGTGTGGGTTCCTAGTACTATCTATCTATCTATCTATTGCCTGACGCCGAGATCCCCGAAGGGGTGGCCACGAACGAACCAATGCACCTCTTTGTCCCCAGTCAGTCGACGCCCCTCCTCCCAACCAGCACTGCCTTCATCCATATACTTCCTCACTCCATCCTTCAATCTCTCCTTCGATTTACCTCTCCCTCTCTTTCCTTCCACCTCGCTCTTGTACACCCTCTTAGTCATTCTCTCGCTTTCCATATGTTCCATATGGCCGAACCATCTCAAGGTGTTCCTTTTCACACTTTTCAATACATCTACAGTACCTCCACACCACACCTCCTTCTTACTTCCTCATTTGTCTGTCTATCCCTCCATGTAACTCCACACACACTTCTTAAGTAACTCATTTCGGAAAATACTACCGAAACTACCACTAATTTTCCCATGGTTTTTCTTTTTGGTTTTAGGTAGTTTTCATCATTATACAGTAGTTGAAATTAGTTACAATCCCGGCAAATGTTATTTCTCCCATTATCCAACGATCTTAACCCTTAAAGACCGGCGCCCGGCTATAGTCGGGCGCCAATTTGCAGCAAGTTAGGAGCATTATTAAGGCTTTTAAAGGGTTAAAATCGAGTGCAAATGGCCGGGAGTGCAGCGGGCCACACGTCCGACTCCCAGGGCCTACCGCCGCCCACTGACTCACCCTCCCTGTGTTCTCGAGAGGCCGGCAGTGTAGCCAGTAGTGAGCGTAGCTGGAAAAAATATGCCGCTACACGCTAAACTCCCATGTTGGTGGTACCACTGCCTGAGAACGACGAGTGCTATGTAGCTCGTTCTGGTCTCATTTTGAAGCTTTTAGCGCCTAGTTTTTTTGCTGAATACATTTCTTTTCATGCAGATACTTGATTTATCATTCAGGAGGGCCTGAATATGCCCAAAATAGCCCAAAACCCCCCGCTAGACGAGGGTTAAAACACTCAGATGTACTGTAAGTCATTATCAGAGTAAATATAAATTTGTTTTTGCCTTTGGATACAGGATGGGTTGAGGGGGGGAAAAGCCCCCCCCCCCCATGACTTATTGAAATCAGCATCTATTTTAACAGTAAGGGGCCTAATAAGAGTTTCACTTTAAAAAAAAAAAATACCTATAATTCTCCCTATTGACATAGGGAGAATTATAGGGATTTTTTTTTAGTTTTTAGTTTTTACAGTACTTTATAAATTATAGTGTACAGAAAATGTATCTCCGGAGGTTGAAACACATTTTAATATGATCTTTGCAACACCCTTATTCTATAATAGCCTTCAAATATTGAGAAATAATTAGTGGTAGTTTCGGTAATAAGTACCCTCATTTCCACCACTCTCACTCTTGGTCCAGGTCTCTACTCGAACGTCCATGCTTCGCTTCCGTAAGTCAGTGTCGGGATTACCACACTGTCATGCAAGGACTTCTTCACTTCCATACTGACCACCCTATTTCTTGTTACTGCTTTCAGCGATCCTACAACCCTCTGCCCCTGTTGCACCCTCTCCCACACTTCTTCATCCATAGTCCCATCTTTACTTAACACACTGCCCAGATACTTAAATGAGCTGACAATCTCCATAGCCTGACCGTTTAACTTCACCTCACACTCTGTGGCTTCACCTCTTTCGAAGATCATAACCTTGCTCTTCCCCGCATTTCCCTCCAGATTTCGTTTTTCGCACACTGTTCCAAACTCATTTACCAGACCCTGCAACTCACATTCATTATCGCTCATCAAAACTGTATCATCAGAAAACAGCAGTACAGGTAACTTCCACTCATTTCCATCCCTTATCAGCGATACACCAACATCTCTTCCTTGTATTTCTTTCATGACTCCATCCATATATACAGTAAACAACCACAGGGACATCACACACCCCTGTTTCAACTCAACATTCAGGTCAAAGAACTCGCTCTGCTCATTTTCCACACGTACTGCCGCCTTTGCACCTTCATACATGCTCTTCACTGCTTTCAGCAACTTGTCATCTACTCCGTACACCCATTCTTCACCTGTGCCTGCTGCTGATATCACGGGCCGCTCCACCTTCTCTGCCCTGGCTGCACCCAAGGTAGATGTTGTCCTGGAGGCCTGGTCAACTGGGTGGGTAGTCCTCTCATGCAAGTCAATCAAGCGAAGCAAAACCTCAGGAGGTGTAGCGGCAGCCATGATGTCGTGCAATCGGGTGCTGGGCAGGGTATGGTGCTCATGGTGACTCCCTGAAGGCAATCCTCTATACTGCCATCATAGATAAGTATACAACATCTTGCTTCTTAAACTGTATATAAAAGCAATGATGGCAGTATCTGAAACAAAGGGATTACAAAATTACATTGTGTACAGATGTAGAATATAAGATTACATTGTATACATAAGGCAGGGTTTGTGTGTGGTAAATGATATTCCTATACTTTCCACAAACCTTCTCTATCCATTCTGTCATAGGCCTTCTCCAAGTCCATAAAGGCAACATACACCTTTTGTTGCTTTTCCAGATATTTCTCCACAACACATTTCAAGGTAAAAATCTGACCTACACATCCTCTTCCCTTCCTAAAACCACCCGGCTCGTCACCTATCCATTTCTCCATTCTCACTCTCAGTCTCTCAATCACTACTCTACTGCACACATTCCCTACTACGCTTAGAAGACATATTCCTCAGTGGTTACCACACACTCCTCCTTCCCCTTTACCCTTACCTAGGGGGACTATTATGCCTGTCTTCCAGTCATCAGGTGCACTCTCCTTCTCCCATGCTAGTTTGCACATTTTCCATACCCATTCGATCACTATCTCACCACTATACCTCAACATTTCCCCACACACTCCCTCTGTTCCTGGTGTTTTCCCCAACTTCACTCTTTCATGGCTTCCCACTCTTCTGACCTCCTGATACCCACCTCCTCCTCCACTACTTCTCCACTTCTCCCTTCCATACCCCATCCATTTTTGCTGGCGCTTCATTCCTTACATTTAGTAACTCAAAGGAGTACAAAGGAGTACAAAGGAAATCAAGCAACAACAGATCTAGTGACCCTTCTAGGTTGCTTGTCCTCCAAAACACTGAGGATCAAGTGTCCAAACAGTGGTTTAGAGTGGGTAAGGGAACATTGGAAAGGGAATTACTGCCCTGGAACTAATGTCCGTGGCAGGATTAGGAAGTTAGTAGGGGACAGATGGGTTAGTAACTGAGGGGGGGATAAAATAAAGTTATTCATTTACAAACGCAGTCAGTCGCGGGTTTGATACGAGATATTTGTCTAGGCGGAGTTTAAATGAATCAACGGTGATGCAGTCTATAACGTTTCGGGGAAGCGCATTCCACAAGTTGACAACTCGATTGAAGAAGAAATTCTTAGATTCGTGTGAGTTAAAAGATTTACCAATAATTTTGCAACCGTTTCCCCGCGTGTAATTAGATTGGTCGATAGTGAAGTACTCCCTCCATCTTTCGACTCTCTCTTGCTTCTCAGCTAGCATTCTCCCATTCTTATCTTTCACACCCTTACTGTTTCCCTTGCTACCTTCCCTAACTTTCTTGACTTCTTCCCAGAACAGTTTCTTGCACTCAGATTCCTTTCAAGTTCCTCATCTACTCTTCTCCTACTTTCCTTCACTACTCTCTTCACCACTCTCTTTCTCTCCACGTGCCTCGCTCGTTTCCGACTCTCCAAATCTTCATTCCCTCTACTACCCAACCACTCTCTATATGCTTTCTTCTTGTCTTCCACAGCTATTTTTACCTCTTCTGTCCACCATGCTGTACCTTTCACTCCCCTCCCTCTTCTCCTTACTCCACACACCTCCTCACATGCTGCACAGATCTCTTCCTTAAACTGTTTAACTTTCGCTCAAACGAAAGGTATAACTTAAGAAATACAAGAGATTTAGACATTCCAAGAATGACATCAACTCAATCTCAAAAATCTATTAATTATCATAGTGTAAAGGTCTGGAATGCACTGCCTCGACATATTCAAGATAATTCCTCCCTGTCTAGTTTTAAGATATCCCTCAAATCATATTTGTTGACCAAATATTAAATGCAATTGAATATAATGTAAACTTCCTCCAGAATTCAAATGCTTGCAACATCAACTGTGTAGGTCTTGTGTTGAGTATGTTTACGTGGTGGGTGTTTGTCTGTAGGGATGGTTTCATACACTATTTTATGAAAGTAAATGTTACATATAATAATACAATAACTTGTATTAGCAAAAAAAGAAAAAAACAACATATAAAAGTTTGTATAAATGTAAATAAATTCGGGTTAAATGCAAGGTGCCTTTAAGAGAGTTTCCCTCACAAGGCTCAGCCGGATGTCCAACATGTATTAATAATATTGTTAACTTATTGTATACTTTACTGCTAAATAAACATATTTGATTTGATTTGATTTGACCTTGCTCATCTCCTCCATATCTTCCAGGTCGAACCCCCCTAGTCGTCTTTCTACTGCTCTCCTGTACTCTTTCTTGATTTCCTCCTCCTGTAGCCTCTCCACCCTCCTCTCGCCTCCCTCCAGCTCTCCTCACCCACTTCTTTTGTATCCCAACTTAGCTACTACTACATAATGACCAGACAGACCCCCTCCAATACCCCTATACACCCTAGCATCCAGCACAGATTTCTTCATTCGTTCATCCACACATATATAATCAATCAGTGCCTTTCGTTCCACCACTGTCTTATCCTTATTCTTCATCCTCCGCACCACTTTCCATGTGTACCTATGTATCATTATGTGGCGGAAGAAGGTGTTGGCTATCCAAAGCCTCCTCCCCCCACATACGTCCACAAGTGCACTACCATTCCCATTTACCTCTGACGGTATACCCCACCCTCCCACCACTCCATCAACTTTCCTATCACCCACCTTCCCATTCATATCCCCAATCAGAAATATTCTTTCGTTCTTGTCAAACTTATTCAGGCATGCCTCCAAATTCACCCAGAACTCCTCTTTCTCTCCTACAAGTTTATCCTCTGTTGGAGCATACACACACACACAATCACCCACGTTTGTATTTTTACTTTCATTCTCACCCACACAATCCTTGAACCCACAGACCCATAGTCTCTTACACGCTCCTTCCATTTGTTACTTACAAACAAACACGCACCTTCTTTCGCTGCTCCCTCACGCACTCCAGCACACACACCCATTCCACACTCCCACTCTCTCACATCTGTACCCCTCCATTTGGTCTCCATCATTCAACATACATCCAGCCTGGCATTCACTAACACTTCCAGGACCTCTCTCTCTTTTGTGAGAGATGTTCCTAGTACTTTGCCCAGTAAATGAGATACAAAACTAACCCTTACCTACCAGCTAGTGTGGGTTCCTAGTACCCGGTAGGTAGCGGTAGACCACGGGTGCGTGGTAGACCGCATGCTAAAGTAGCACCTGCGATTGTGTGTGTCCCATTCCCTAATTAATACTAGCCTATATTGGACATTTAGCCCTAGGCTAAACGGCAAGCCTGTAATATTCGGGCGTACCGCCCGCCTTGTTTACACTATGCGGACGCTCGAGATCATGTTCCCGTCTATTTTGACTGCCGTGGGATACAATAGTAGGTTTTTACCCCCCCATGACTTATTGTCATCATCATATATATTGCCAGGAGGGAGCAAATAAAACAAAAATAAATAACTGTCAAAATAGATAGAAACTTAACTGGTACCTGGAGTATGAGGCAGGCTAAAGAATGTGTGTGAATGTGTGTGGCAGCAGCTGATTTAGAGTAGATACCTTGCAGCTTCAACTAACACAAATTGCGTGTAAAGCTTCTTCTCAAATCCATCAATACCATATAGTAAGACAAAACAAAGTATATTTAAATGCCCATTGTTATATCTTTGTTAAATGACATTCACTTATATATTATTCATAGATACATATACAACACCGTTCGCCTAATTACACAATTAGTGTGGTGTAAACAGTAATGTTGGGCCACTACGTAGTAATACATATTTCATCATGATCGTATAATTCACCTGGAACTTGTTGTTGTATAAATTACCGTGACAACAGTTATTACTGGATGTTTAGGTGATCACCAATGATGAATGGTGCACTTGCATGTGACCAGACCACTTAACAGTTTATATTAACATATATTTACATTATTTTGGCCAGTTTGACAGTTTGAACTGCCATAACATTATCATGTTTCGGTATTTGAGGTAACCTTGATGAAATACAAGCTATAATTTGCAATTGTTGGATATCATAGTTATCTAGTATATACGAGTGCATGGCCTACCGCGTAATTATCTCGCAATGTTGTTTACAAATCTATTAACTCATTTAGTTTTGTTGGTATGGACATATGTTTAAGTAGATTAAGTACAGTTTAAGTATTATTATAATAGTAATAGTTATTACATAACATGTTTAAATAATAATGTGTAAATATTAGTTGGTTTATATAAAGCCGGCAGCCAATGAGGCTGAAAATACACAAAGTTATCTTAAATCTTAACCTAAGGAATCATCAGACTGAATTATTGGCCTGGTTGAATAGTTTGGCTAGCATGGCGATTCCGACTAAATCATCAATAACTTTCATTGATATGTGAATAGTCTTTCGACTTGCATAACCCTGTTATTATTCATACTCGGTGTATCGCTATTAACTCGTTCAGTACCGGAGCCCTCCTTGCCACTTTATTCTGGCTACTGTTAGACGATATTATTAAGTTTAAAAAGAGATTCACTTAGCCCTTAATAATACGACATATCCTTTTTAAACATCACAAACTTGTCTAAATATAGCCAGAGGGGGTTATTAGATAGCTAGTAAGATAGCTAATAAGGTAGAGGACATTTAATAGTTAAAGACAACTGTAGGATCAAATGTTGGACATGCAATTTTGGCCACTCACTTGAGATGTTACTATCCGTATGTTACATCTATCTAAATGTCATTTCAGAAAAATTACTCAAATACGATGATAAATCAAAACTCTTTTTTCTGTCTTAAACTATTATTATGCTTTGATTATACCCAAGCAGAAAAACAGTCGATCCCTCTGTAGTTTTGGAGACAAGCAGGAATGTAGATATTACAGTATATATTGAAACACGTATTACATATTCACCAAATTTTCTCAACACGGAATTTAACAATGTTGTTACAGCAATATGGGAACGTAAACGTTAATGCATGTGTGGTAATACTACTACTACTACTACTACTACTACTACTAATAATAATAATAATAATAATAATGATCGGTTGATTACAAGGCATCAACCAATGAGGGTGATTTTTGTTTTCTTTTTTTAACCCAACTTGACCACAAGACCGCCTACATAACCCCAGAAGGAGTTAGTGGTTAGAATCCAGATGGAACCAAGAGGTGGTCTATTCATATGTAACTTCCATAGCCTGGAAATGTGTGTTTTTTTTTTTTTAAACTTAGATACCAACCCCTATAATCGATGAGGGGGGTTTCTCGAGGGAATGGCGTGCGGAAAAATACAACGATGGGTGTACAAGTGTTATAGGTTATTTTATTAATGCAAGTTACAATGAGTGAAAGGCATGGATTATTATACTTTTACATACAAATGGGTAAACACAAGTACATCATATACAAGAACATACAAAGTTATATGCAGTATCTAGAGACGGTATGTATAATTACGTACCGAATGTATTTATATAATGATAATATGTGTAGGGGGACAAGAGTTTGATTCGAGTGTAGCGTACGTGTGTGAGGCAGAGTTACTTCCACCTACATATATGCAGCGGTCTGGTGACTGAGTGGCTAATCAGACGTGTGAGAATATATATATATATATATATATATATATATATATATATATATATATACGGTATATATACTGTATATATATATTATAACAATGGTACATAATAGATAGTAGATTTACATTAGAAGGGACCTGTTAGCCAAGTGGAAGTTAGGTTTACGCATCTCTTAATTTATCTCCATATCCAGGCTTAGCTGGTAAAGGGGGTTCTAGGCCAAAACTACTCTGTGTAGCCAAAAAGCACTGCGGAGGCCAAAAAACACTTGTGAGGCCAAGAAGCACTCTGTGAGACCGAAAAGCACTGCTGAGGTCGAAAAACACTCGGTGGGGCCGAAAGCACCCGTGAAACCTAAAGCACTTGTGATCTCAGGGTGGGAAGAGTGAGATACCTCCTGTTGTTTCTGCTGCCCTCCTATCTTAGGTTTAGTTGGCGCCGGACTCCGTCGTATGTGCTGCGTGGATGAGGTCTTGGTAGGGCTGGTAGGTCCTTCTCGTTGTGAGGTTGGTAGAGGCGTGAGGAGACGTACTGCCCTCAGTATATGCTCTAATACCCTATCCAGGGACCAATCCGGCGACATGTTGACTTGTGACGTCACTGCTGGTGACATCATGGCTATGGCGGGTAGTGGTAAAATGGCAGTCTTTTCTGGCCGAGTTGCCAGGCTTGGATTATTAGGCAGAGGGGAGGTGGCTTTAGGTTGGGCCGGTGGGAGAGCTGTTTTTGTTGCAGGGGAGCTGTGTTATTTTATAGATGTGAGTGATCGGGGAGCGCTCCTTGAGAGGGAGCTGCTATATTTTGTTGTATAACACCACCCTCGCCTCTGACAAAGTCACGTCCCCGTAGCTGGAGTCGAAATACCTCTTCCGTGGCCGTGACCGAGACTGGCTGGAGGTGCTGCAGAGCTTGGTACCATTGTCGTGTGTGGTCTCCGCTCTTGCCTTCCCTCTGGACTATGGTTAAGGTAGTTTCATGGTTTGACTTCTTTAACTCCCTCATGAGTTGGGCCGGATGATTGAGGCGGAGTTTCTTGCCCTTCCCGGAGTTCCACAGCATAAACTGGCTATGCATTTCTGGGACTGAGTGGGTGCTTGGCTGCTATTGGTGTTGTGTGGTGGTGGCTGGTCGAGTGGTGACCTTTGAACGCCAAGTGTATTGTGTGGACGGAAAAGTACCAAATATTCCTAGCCTGTCTGGAGGGGTAGAGACTGCCTGATCTAGTTGTGGTTGTGCTTGTTTGCATAACTTCCTGGGGGTCATTGAGGTTTATTGGGGATTGGATGGTAGGGGTGGTGGGTATAGGTAGTGGTGGTGAATTTTTAGTGTGAATTTGCTGTGAATGATGGATATTTTAGCCCCTAGTAAGTACAACCAGAAGTGTTGCAGCACCCATACTAACCCAAGGTATTCTCTTTTGGTGGCAGCGTAATTTGTCTCTGATTGTGTCATGGTACGACACGCGCATGATAAGATATTCTCATTGTTATCTGTTACCTGTGCCAGCACAGCACCTATTCTGAGCAAAGAAACGTCTGTGTATAAGCGGAACGTTTTTTCGTAGTCTGGGAAGGCGACAATTGGTGTGGATGTGAGGGCAGTTTTTAGAGTGTTAAAAGTACCTAACCGAGCGGCTATCCATGTGTATTTTTAATCTTTGTGAATGAGCTCGTGGAGTGGCTTGGCAATTGAGGCAAAACATTTGATGAAACGTCTGTAATATGATGCCAATCGATGGAATGTGCAGACATCTTTTACTGTTCTTAGGGGTTGTATTTCTTGAATGGTTGCTAGTTTTTCTGGGTCTGGTGGTATACCAAGTTTGGAAATTACATGGCCGAGATAGGGGACGGAGTCACGGGCTAAGGTACATATTGAGGGTTTGAGTTTAACCCATGAACTGCTAGAACATGTACAAAATAATAGGCCAAGTTGAAGGATGGAGGGGTGTAGGGTATAAAGGGGGTAATCAGTGGAGGATGTGGTATGGATAGATGCCACTACTTTCTATGTGTCTATTATTCGATAAATGATCTCAACTGTACCTCAAGTCCTATCCACTCATATGCTGATGACTCTACCTTATACTATTCAACTAGGTTTTCACAACAACCCAGCATGAAATCACTCCAAAAGTTATGTGACGATACCATAGTCCGCCTAATTCCTAATATATCAATTATTTCTGATTGGGCCATAGATAATCTTGTTACTTTCAATACCTCCAAGACTCAATTTCTCCTTTTATTCACCCATTGCAATCTTCCAAAAAACTATCAAATAATCTTCAGCAATACACAGATTAACCCTTCATTTTCTCTCACTATTCTTGGTTTATCTTTTTCTTCCAACCATTTTTTGGAAAGATAATAATATTACCACTCCTGCTAAAACAGCTTCCCAGAATTTAGGTGTGCTCAGCCGTCTCTGTGGGTTCTTCACCATCACGCAGCTTCTTCCTCTGTATACGGGTACAGTGCGCCATGTATTGAGTAATGTTTGCATGTGTTGGGAGTTTTGCATGTCTCACTGTTCCCACCAAAACAAGGTGGAACAGTTTGTACGACAGCCTGGTCGTCCTCAACCAGGTGCTGCTGGAGAAGAAAGACCAGCTACACCGGTGCATGAACCAGCAGCGGAATCTGACTGTGTTTGTCCAGACAGACATTGACATAATGTCAGAATATGCTAAGGTAAATATCGTAAATTATAATATTGCTTTTTATTGTTAAGATTTTATCCTTTTTAGCTTATACTTCTATTTTAAAACTAGTTAATTAAATAATAAATACTAGTATTTAACTATTTACTGTATTTCAATTTGTCTATTTCAATTTTCAGTTCAGGGCACAGCAATGCTTTTACTTTTTAAGATTTTAGCTTATGCTTCTATTTTAAAACTAGTTAATTCAATAATAAATAATACTATTTGTCTATTTCAATTTTCAGGTCATGGCACCGGTCGCCACAGCACCAGTCGCCACCAGGGAGAAAAACAGTGCTTCCTGGGCTGCCTGATCCCCACCCTCCTCATCGTCAAAAAGAAGCTCGCCAACTTCTTGACCAGCGGCAACCTCAAGTTCTGCGAGCCCCTGGTCAACACCCTCCTCGCTGCCTTGGACAGGAGATTCGCCGCCACCTTTGAGGATGAGGAGTGTCTCCTGGCCACTGCCTTCCACCCCAAGTTTCGCCTCAGGTGGATGGGGGCTTCTGAGGAGACTAGGGTCAAGCAGGCAGAGGTCAAGTCCCTGATGGAGAGGAAGGTGGAGGACTTCCTACGTCAACATGACCAGGCGACCGCCATCAACAACAGCAGCAGCAGCGAGGAGGAGAATGACGACTACTACTCCTTCCTCTGTGGCGCTGCGGAGGAGGAGACTGCCGGAGGAGGTCATGATCATCACAGGTCGACTAAACACAAGGCTGCCTACATCGTGAAGGTATGGCTGCAGGACAAAGGGACTGACAGTCTTGCAGACCCAGCCTTCAACGGTGAGAAGGTGCTGATTGATCTCTTCCTTCGGTACAATACAGCGATGCCATCCAGTGCCGCGGTGGAGCGCTTGTTCTCCCTTGGGAAGGACATCTTCAGGGCCAAGAGGAGCTCCCTTTCAGATCACAATTTTAATATGTTAATGTTTCTGAAGGGGAACATGCGGCAGAACCTCTGAGGCTCTGAAGTCTGAACCTTCAACCTTGTGTAAATCATCAGTAAATCATGTAAATGTAAATTATCTTCTAAGTTCTACTAAATCATAAATCAATGATCATAAATAATAAATGAAGTGTCAGGAAATAAATATCCATATGAATAATTGAATATGAATTATATGATCCATATGATCCATATGACATATCTTCAAATCATCCAGGAGAAATGCCTAGAGATCCAGCTTAGACATCACTAAATCTGAAAATCATCTAAATGATCTTCTACTAAATCAAATGAAGTGTCAGGTGTTTTTTTTCTAATACAATAATGATAGCATTGCTGCATTTAATATTTTTTATTTAAAATATGATAAATATCCATATCTTCGATAAATAACGATACTAACGAAGTAACGATATCGTTATCGATAGGATCGGATTTAGCGATTTAACGATTTAACGGTTAACGAGCGATAAATGTATCGCCGGTTAACGGTTAACGGTTAACGACGTTAAGGTTTTCGTTAACGAAATAACGGTTAAGGTTTTTGGTTATCGTGCCCACCTATGGTTCATGCCAAACTTCTCTAAAGAGTGAAGTCAAAAACATTTTGCCTCATTAACTCATTTCCTTTTACTAGTTCCTTACAATCTTTTTCTACATGCCACAATGTTTCACCTCTTTCAGTTTTATATCGGTATTACAACAATCAGTGTTCTCTCAGTGCATACCCTCCTCCTTGCGGCGAGTGAGAGGCACACGACTTTCAAGACAGTCCCACTCCTATTCTGTCCAACTCTTCAACACAAGAATTAGCACATTTTCTCAGTCTTTCTTCTACTCAACTACTAAATTATGGAAGTCTCTCCCTCAATCAATGTTTCCTTTGTCCTATGACTTAGACTGCTTTAAACTTTGTGTGTCCAGGTGTGTTGACCTCAACGTCCCCTTAATTTGGCTCTCTGACACTCCTTTGGTTTTAGTGGAGATACTAGTTACAAGTAGCATGGCTTTTGTCTCTTTCATGGACATAGAACACAAAATGTATAACTACTGTATATATATTGTATAATTAATGTATGACTGATGTATAACTAATTTTAACTAATATATACCTGCTATATAACTACAATGTGAATGTATGTTATCCATGCCATAAATTGGCAGGTTCCTGTCTTGATTACTGAATTGTCACTATACCAGGTCCCTTAATGTATAAATGGTGTATAACTAATGTACAAGTATTGCAAATGTTATGTATGCTTGGATGTTATCCAGGCCATACATTATAATGTTCCAATCTTCATTAATGACCTGTGACTTTATCCGAGAAACAGGGTTAAAGTTGAAGCTGTTACAAATGGATTTTGACAGTCACTGTAAGTATGGGTTAAGATTAGGAAGACGTACTAACTGTAGGATACGATCCTATATTTATTATAAGGGTTAAGTTTGACTCTTAGTAAGGATGACTTAAGGTGTCGATGTCCTTAGGAGTTAATATATTATGTTTTAGCTACTTCAGTGTAGGTAGATCTTAGCTCTCGTTCTCTCTGCTCGATGATGATAGATTATATTAATTAGGTAGATATTGTATCGCCGCCACCATCCCACTTATACCTTATACACAATTATATTATATATAAGTAAAGGGGAAAAGGTAAGAATGTGGTATCCAACCAACTTTGATATTTATTCAAATCACAACTGAATATAGTGTACAGAAATACTAAATAATATAAGGGAGAATATATTCTATTAAGAGAGAATAATCTCCCAGACCTTGATGTGACTGAGGCCTGAATCTATCTGTCCTCTCAATACCTCTCTCCACCTCACTACACATCTCCTCACACCCTAATACATGCCTCTTTCATGTGATGTTGTATGACTAATCGTTTGATGACATCTGTCCTGACATAATGAATCCATGACCTGCGGGTCAAAGGTATACATCCTGGTACTACATCGTAGTACTTGAGTTGTATCTGATACAAGGAAGTGAAATGTTTAGTCTATACGATTAACATACACCTCACACCTCCACTGGTCACCTCGAAACACCTCTCAGACACGTGATCGTCATTGGTCATACGATCAGATGCTTGGGCGACATTAAGGTTCCAGAGTAAGCTTCATTAATTTTGTGTTAGAAAGGAACCTGAGTCAATGGTTTTAGAAAGGGGGAAGTTACAAAGAGTTACAATGAATACCCCCTCATAATGTATAGCTACCTGCATTAAATCATTCATAGTAAGTACACTTTCTTTAAATTATCTGAGAGATAGTTATAATAATTGCATAGTAAAATAGTACAATCTTGAGATGTAATAAAGCCCACTAAGTTCATCATGTTGAAAAATCAAGTACATTTTCTTGGCCATATCGTATCCGAGGCAGGAATTGCACCAGACCCCGCAAAGCTACAAGCCATCAGTGACATCACACCACCTAACAATGTCAAGGGCGTACGAACATTCATTGGCCTCGCCTCATATTATATTATAAACGGTTCATGAAAAACTTCGCCACCACCCCTGCACGATTTGACCAAGAAAGAGGAACCATTTGTCTGGACACCACATCAACTGCAAGCCTTCAACACTCTAAAAGATCTACTTGTCTCTGCCCCCGTGGTCTCCTTTACTGATTACCAACTGCCATTCCGACTCTACACCATTGTATCCCAGTTTGGTATAGGGGAGGTATTAGCCCAAACCAGAGAAGGGAGAGAGCATATAATTGCTTGTCCCGCACAAAAATAACTATCCTGTCACCAAAAGAGAATGTCTTGGCATAACTTGGGCACTCCAACACTTCAAGGCGTATGTCAAGACTTAGGATCGTATAGTGGATTTAGGAATTAGTTACAAGAAAAAGTAAAGGGATTGGATTATCAGCCTAAGGGGGAAGCATTGAGATCGTCTCACCTTTGTTGTTAATTCACATGCTGTAATAAAATAATAATAATCAAATTAATAAGTCACTACTATATTGTCTACATATATTATAATGGCCACCAGTGAATATATATAGACTTAGCTGGTTAATGGAGCATGTTGATGGATAGTAGGTGCTGGGATGTTTTATATATGGGACGATAGATGTGGCCGATCGCCGGTGTTGCTGGTAAGGGTTGTTGTTATTGAGTGGCACCCTTTATAGGGAGATATCTTAGAACGTCAGCTTGGTAACAAGTGAAGCTAGACATGCGCAATCATTCTCGATGCTGCTAACGTTCCTCATTATACTTTTAATTACTATATTAAATAGTACTTAATACTTATGGAATACTATATTCTCAAATTAACTCTTTATAGAATAAATGTACACCATAGCCTATACCTTAATTACCCCCTATATATTATTCATCTGATATACAAACCCAATTAACTTTACATGATACTTTGTGTATATACAGAATTATAGATCTCATTTTTAACCAATCCCAATTGGAAATAGAAAGGTCTATCGGGGACACTCATAAGTCACGATATATTCCCGGCCACCAAATATTTAAAAATGTTACAATTTGGACTTAAACTAATGTTGAAAATTATAAGGCTCCACCACCTATCAATGATTGCCAGAGTCGCGTGGAACCCAAAGCAGCCGGCCGCTGAGGACGAAGATTACTGTCATCCCGACTAGCAGCAGACTGCGCTGGTGCGTCCGCACCGGCAATACTATCTGCAATAATCTCGCCCACATCTTCACATTCCTGTTCAATAGGATACAATTTATCAATCGGACGAGTGGTAATACCGGTAGAGGTTTTGACCTGCGCGACTCTAACAAGCTGATCTAGGCCTGGAAGTAATTTTAGGACGAGACCTAATCTCCAAAACAAACGAGGACCCTCATTGTGTATCAGGACAACGTCACCTACTTTGGGCCAAGATTTACCCTTGTTTCTTATTAAATTAGTATGACTTTCCCTTAGAGACAGCAGGTAGTCAGTCGTCCAGCGCTTCCACAAATCATTTGATAATTTACAGACATAATTATATCGCGCGGAGACGTTGTCTACAACGAACAATGAGGGATCCGTGATTTCATCGTCGTTCATCGTTTCAGGAAACAGTCTAATTCTACGTCCGCTGGCCAACTGTGAAGGGGTAATAGGTACAGGATCCTCTAAATCTCCTGACATATATCCTAATGGTCTGTCATTCACAGCTGCCTCCAGTTCTGTTAGTATCGTAGTCAACTCTGTAAGTCTGACTGAGGCACGACCCAGTACCTTTTTCAGTCCTGCCTTAACTGTGCCGATTGTTCTCTCCCAGATCGCTCCAAACCATGGAGCTCTGGCTGGGATAAACCTCCAATCACATTTAAACTTACTCAGATGTTGTTTGAGTTGAAGATCATCTAGTCTTGATTTTAATAATTTGGCAGAACCGACAAATGTGGTGGCATTATCGCTGAGCATTAATTGGGGATAACCTTTACGACTACAGAACCTTCGGAAATTGTGCATGAAGGTTTTGCAAGATAAATCAGGAGCAACTTCTAAATGAATAGCACGCGTTACAGCACAAGTGAACAATACTATATAAACCTTTTCAATAGTACCGCCCCCACCCCTCACAGCCAGTGAGCCGGAGTAGTCCACGCCTGTGACCTGAAATGGTTCCACCCTCTTAACGCGGAAATCAGGTAGTGGAGGAGATGGCTGCAACCCATAGCTTTTGCCCTGAAAGCGCTTGTACACGACACACTTCCTAGTTACTGACTTCACTGTTTGCCGCATTCTCGGAATCCACCATCTCGTTCTCAGATACGAAACACATATGCCACCCCATAATGCAAGCACAATTTATGAGCATTGTCTATCAACAGTGAAGTTAACCTGTGTTTGTTTGGAAGAAGGATTGGAAACTTAGTATTATAATCTATCTTAGCCTTTGTAGTCTCCCTTTACATTTAATGATCCCTTGATCCAAAAATAACCCCAACTGTTTAATAATGATACTCTTAACCTTATTGTCAGTGGTGCTAGTGTCAAGTTCCTGTCGCTCCCTATGGTAAACTTCCCTCTGTGCTACATCTATTAAAGTTACCTCAGCTGCTTTTAGTTCCGGTACTGTAAGTATGCCATGATTCTGATCCGACCCCTTCGATTTGGCTTTCAGATTACCCACGTAGCGCTTCACCCATGCCATGATGCCTACTAGTCCCTCATACGAACTATAGCGAGGTCATTCTATTACATGGGTCTCGTTCGAGGGAGTGTCCGTAGAGGTCGCAAACATTTGTTGAACCACAGGACCTTGTTCCTCCCCATCTGGCCATTGTTCAGGATGGGATAGCCAAGATGGCCCTTCCCACCAAAGCCGAGAACTGTGTAGGGAGGAATGAGTAATTCCCCTTGTGAGCAAATCGCCTGGATTAACGTCGGTAGGGACATACCTAAACTTAGTGTTCGTACATGACGCTAGGATTTCGTCAACTCTATTACGAACAAACACCGGTAACACTTTCTTACTTGCAAGCCAACATAAACTTATTTGACTATCACACCAGATGACTGTTTCTTTGATTGACAGCTCAGATGCGTAGGCCTCTTTAATGAACGTGGCTAACCTAGATGCAAGTACGCAAGCTGTCAGTTCAAGTTTAGGGATAGTTAAACATTTAATCGGGGCCAGCCTAGCCTTAGCCATAATCAAGCGGCACGTATCCCTGTCATCACAGAAATATGCAGCGGCTCCGTAAGCAACTGTACTAGCATCACTGAAAATGTGTAAGGTCACATATCTTGAAAAGGTAACCTATCTAGGTATTTCTAAGTCCATGCAACCCCAGAGATCAGAACCAATGTCACACCAGCATTCCCTAAGCGCGTCCGAAAGAGGTTCGTCCCACCCGCAATTTACACGCCAAAGCTCCTGTACAAAAATGCGAGCCCTAATGGTGACAGGTAACAAACCCCCCAGCAGATAAAAAATGCTAGCAGTGACACTGAGCGCTTCCCTTTTTGTGCTAGCTTGTAAAAAATGCTCCCTCTTCTGGAATGTAAACATATCAGTATCAGTTACCCAAGTAATCCCGAGTGTCTTCACTCTATCCTGTACTGTACTTGCGACATTATGTGAGAATAAGGTATCACGGAGATGCGGACTATTTGTGACCCATTCCCTGAGAAAGAGATGCGCTCCCGAGAATATGTCCTGGGCACTGTTGTATATGGCCAGAAGGTCCTGCTCACTGTCATGGGTCGCCTGTAAATTATCTATGTAAAGCCCCCGTCTCACACCATGAACATGTTGAGTATGTTTATCTACCAGTGACAAATGTTTCAAGATAGTTGCATTTAACAAAAACTGTGAGCAGGTCGCGCCAAAAAGAACCACGCAAAACCTATAGACCGACACTGGACTGTCGATATCCAGCGGATCATCGGGCCACAGAAACCGCGTGCAATCCATGTCATCCTCGTGCAACTTGAGCATAAGAAAGGCCTTCTCAATGTCGCTGACCCAAGCATATTGGTTCAATCTGAACCTTAACAAGACCTGGGTTAGGTCAGCGACAAGAGAAGGTCCTGTAAACAGACAATCATTCCAGCTCAGCTTATTTGTGCTTGTTTTTGCTGAACAGTCGAAGACTACCCTCACAGATGTGGTCCGACTGTCCTTTTCAACACCATGATGAGCCAGATAGTGAGTCTGGTTAGTGCTGTCAAGGTTATCTACTGACACTCTCTCAATGAAACCTCTTGCTATCTGATCCCGAATGACACTTCCATATTGCTCACAGTATTCCGGGGCCCATATGAACTTACGCTGAAGACCTCTAAGTCGTCCCAAGGCTAGCCCATAGTTGCTCGGAAGTAAGTGTTGTCTCTCCAGGGCAACTGAACAGTGTACTGATTATTAACACGAGAGTACTGCATTGACTCATTGAATTTTGACATGACCAATTTAGCCTCCAAGTCTGCTTCCTTAGAAGCAATGCCAATATGGTCCAGTTCCCATAGTGCATCAATATCTTTGTGTTCCCAGTGACCCCCACTGTCCTGTAAGTAGGTATCCACCGGGCTGGTAGCAACTTTCAGAACTGTGACCACTTCGACAGTGGTTTCTGAACCTTGGGCGTGGAACGATCCACTCAAAGCAAACCCGTAAATTGTGGGCAGGAGAACTATCCCATTAACCCTTTTAAAGCCTGGGTGTACAAACTTATAATAATTCTGCGCCCCTATCAGCATATCAAATTTGTTTGAATGAAAGTCATTGTCGGCTAATTTCAACTTTTGCGCAGTGAGCTTGTCAGTGATACAAGTAAGTCCCTTGTGAGCACAGTAACTAGGAAGCTGATCGACAACAATGGCTTTCATTTGGCGCCATCGCCCTTTGTGTCGATAGTTTAGCACAACAACATCATAAGTTGCATCCTCCAGCGAGCCTGTGAACCCCCTTAATTGTAGAGTCTCTTTACCAACTACTGTATGTTGTATTAACTCCAATGAGGACTTCAATATAAAGGACTTTTGTGAGCACTGATCTAGTAAAGCACTAAGTTGTGTAACATAAGTCGCCCTACCTTTTAATGGTACCTTAATTGTGGGGAGTAATACCATTTCTTTCTTAGTAGTAACAGACATAGTAACTGGGTGTTCCGAATGAGCTTGTGGCGACTCCTGGCCCCTATTCGGACAAAGACTATGGTAATGTTTGCCCTGACAATGTTTGCACGGCTCCACTTTTGGGTTGGTGCAACCATTTCGACCATGATCTCTATCCAAACAGCCAACACACACCTTTAATACCGTCGCCCTCTTTATTTTGGTTTGTGCATTAGGATATTTGAAACATTTAAACCAGCAGTGCCCTGACTTGCCACACAGCTTACAGCCCTTATCAGAGCCATTGCTTCCCGCCTTGTAATGTGCTACCTTGTTTTGTTGAATAGGAAAAGCAGCAGTAGGTTTATATTTTTCTTGTGTAGGCAGGCCAGCCCCCTCCATGTTACAAATCTCCTTGTATAGGGTCCGAGTGACCGCACCAACCTGTAACCAGTCATCCTTCAGTTCTCGCCGATTAGTCTCACGCAAAGGAGACGGAATCTTATTATACAACATTACGGCACAAAAGTCCTCCAACGTCACATTGCAAGATTTAAGCGACTTTAGTGTGCATTCAGCAGCCGCATGAAAATGTCTAAGGTCCTGCGCATCATATCGAGGACCAGGAATCTCACAAAAGGCGGCAACGTGGGCAGACTTGATGCGGTCAATCTGTCCGTAGGTCTCGAGGAGAAGTGTTACCACAGGAGTATAACTTGTGGTCTCTAAGCTAAATCTGGCTATGAGCTGCAAGGCCTCTCCCTCTAGCTGACCTCTCAAATATGTGAATTTCTGAATATCTGTTAGGTCCTGACGCCCATGAACCGAACATTGGAATAAATCCCAAAATCCGGTCCACCGGGCAGGATCACCACCAAACTTCGGGAGGGTTAACCCTTATTTAGCGGCTCACCACATAAGTCGAGTTAAATAAAGCTGGACTATGTGGCGGCGCTCGACATAGGTCGAGTGGCAATTTCAGCACGTAATGTTGCTGAGAGAGAGAGACAAGTGGTGGCAGGAGAGTAGCGAGCGTATGACTGCTCCAGACCACCGCGGCGAACATACTGACACGAATCCCAGCTCCCTCCTCCCTCTCTCACTCGCTATATAAGGAATTGTATCGGGAAAGTGGCTAATTACATGCTTTTTGCACTCGCGTTGCACGGTTATTGCAAGAAAACTAGCCATCATAAAAGGATCGTTATGGTGTCATTCGAAAGCTCTGTTTATGCCCTTTCAGGGATAGGTACTTGTTTTACGTTCTGGGTCTTATTTAGGCATGAAAATGATCACGTAAACAGCCCTATTTTGGCTAAAAACACCCCGCTGGGCGGTACATATAAATAAACCACATAGGCCGCTCGTAAGGTGTTAAGGCTGGTAATTTTACTACCGACTTTATAGCCTCTCTGCGAGAGACCTCTGTACGTACCGGTCTATTATCCAAACGGGCTAATAAGTTTTGTACCTGTTCCTCATAAATCAAATCATTAGCCACTTCTTCATGTAAATCTTCCTCAGACTCTAACAATAGATATATTTTCTCATTGAAAGAATTGATGTTGTGTAAAGCCTTGTTGATACTGACTTTTTTAGCAACTATTTCATCGTTTGTGGCTTCGTTGAGGAAAGTGGTGAAATCCTTAGTTAATTTAGTAATGCCTCCTTTGGCCGCAGCCCTCAACCTCTTCAGCTTGGTGATGTCCATGTTTAAAGGGAACCCAACCTGTTACCAGTCAATTCACAAATTTATAGGGGATAGGCGAGTCAGGATGGACGATGAACGACGATAAAATAAACTATTAGCCTAATAAACTGAAATAAATATAGGCTAGCCTATTCCTCGTCAAAATATCGCGCCACCCTACTGACGATCAGGTTATAGAGCTTGTGCGTCCCCCAAGGGCCTAAATGGACGCCATCATATGCCAAGTCCTCCTTACCCATCTCCATAGGGTTGAACCTTGCCTTGGAGAATGGGAATTTCTGACGTAAATGTCTGTTGACGGCATTTTTTATTCTGTTATATTGCTCTGCACTGAGGCCCCTGGGGGAGGTACGAGACTCTATTCCCACGATTTTACAATGCCCCCCTGTTCTATCCTCAATATGTTTAGCCAAATAATTTATTTTACTGGCTAACTCATTAACTACCGTATCGCCAAAAATATCGTTACCTCCGACTATCAATAATGTGAGATCCGGACAAAACTTTACAAGACTATCGAAGGCTGGCGAATTACGCATTGAATCAACTGTGGCCCCACTTTGTGCCAGAAAGTTCAGCTGGAAGCCTTCACGGAGTATAGGAGATGGTGGCGGTTCAAATCTATTGACATACGAGTGTCCAATCACCGCAACTTTAGGTAATGGGTGTTTATTGTGCGATGGTGACGGCTCAAAATTCTCGCCAATACCGCCCCAACCCCGCGCTGCCTTCACAGACCATCGAATCATATGTTAGTGTGTAAACTATAGCCTAGCACTAGAAAGTAGAAAGCAGGGATGGTAAAAGCAGGCCCAAGAAGATGCCCAGCCACAATTAGGCCTAGGTTAAACACAAAAATGGGTACAGTATATTAATTAATAAGGCATATAGGCTATACTTAAATCCTGGTTTACAGCACCATACTTTACTGTCAAGACTTAGGATCGTATAGTGGATTTAGGAATTAGTTACAAGACAAGTAAAGGGATTGGATTATCAGCCTAAGGGGGAAGCTTTGAGATCGTCTCACCTTTGTTGTTAATTCACATGCTGTAATAAAATAATAATAATCAAATTAATAAGTCACTACTATATTGTCTACATATATTATAATGGCCACCAGTGAATATATATAGACTTAGCTGGTTAATGGAGCATGTTGATGGATAGTAGGTGCTGGGATGTTTTATATATGGGACGATAGATGTGGCCGATCGCCGGTGTTGCTGGTAAGGGTTGTTGTTATTGAGTGGCACCCTTTATAGCGAGAAATCTTAGAACGTCAGCTTGGTAACAAGTGAAGCTAGACATGCGCATTCATTCTCGATGCTGCTAACGTTCCTCATTATACTTTTAATTACTATATTAAATAGTACTTAATACTTATGGAATACTATATTCTCAAATTAACTCTTTATAGAATAAATGTACACCATAGCCTATACCTTAATTACTCCCTATATATTATTCATCTGATATACAAACCCAATTAACTTTACATGATACTTTGTGTATATACAGAATTATAGATCCCATTTTTAACCAATCCCAATTGGAAATAGAAAGGTCTATCGTGGACACTCATAAGTCACGATAGCGTATTTAGCGGGGGTTAACGTGACCATCATCACAGATCATCAAGCCCTGCAATGGTTACGGAAATTGGATACAAAGAATGTCCTGACTGTCAGATGGAGGGAGTCCATGGAAGAATTCGACTTTGAGATTGCCTGTTGACCAGGGAAATTTCACACCAATGCCGACGCCCTCTCCAGACTTCCAACCAGCACGCCAGCCAAACTAGAGTACCTCTGAGCCTTTCAGCACCTACTTCAGGATGATGACCCCGTGCAAAACCTGGGCCTTTCAAGCCCAAGAAAAACCTCCCTGGATTCCAAAGAAGATCTTCAATGAACTCCCAAGGCGAGGTGACACCTTATATACAACAGAAGGAAAAATTGTACTGTGTCCTGATGTCGCCATCCGCATAATGGAGTCCCTACATTTCAACAATGGCATCCATCTAGGCCAAAAGAAGCTAGTCAACATATTCCAGGACATCTACTGGAAGCCCCGACCACACCCAACTGCCAAGAAAGTCAACGAAGCCTGCCGTGCCTGCGCCCTGGGCAAGGATAAATCACGAACCCCAGGACCTTCAGGTAAACTGGTGGCTTCCAAACCCTGGCAGCTTTTGGCAGTGGATATAATGGGTCCCATGCAAGGAGCAAAAGGGTATAAGTACATCATCACCTTCGTAGTTACATACTCTAAGTATGTCATCGCATGCCCTGCCAAGGAACACACTGCCTTCGCTGTTGTCAAAGCCTTATTGCAACATGTGTTCCCTTATTTTGGACTCCCCCAGGCAATTCACTCCGGCAACGCCCCCAAGTTCACCGGCCAAGTATGGACTCAAATCTCTCAGATATTTGGATTCAAGATCTCCATATTGGCCACAAGGAAATTAAATATGTGAACTTAGCCACCGTACCATTGCCAATCATATACGGACCAGATTGTAGCAAATGGATTCAACTGATTGGCCTAGCTAAGTCTGTGTGGTACAATGGGGAATTAACACCTGTCCCCTTGAAGATGGAATCACCCCACATGAGAGAATATTTGGAGAACCTCCACTTTTCTACCCCTGAGGCATCTGTCCGCACCCTCCGACCCCTCGCCTGCACTAAACTCGACCCTCGTTCACCTGAGAAACAGACTACGTCAGTTACAGTACCTTCAAGACTTGCAACCCGACAAAGCCCAAAGTCCAACCCTAATCAAGTTGGAGATCTAGTGATGGTTGCACAACTACCAGTACCATCCAAATTAAAACCCAGATTCAAAGGACCCTTTGAGATCCTAGAAATTCCCAACTGTTACCAGGTCATCATAAATTATCATGGGGAGTCACGCATATATCGAAACAGGTATGTACGTCGCTTCCGGCCTCTAGACAAAAACATCACTAATTTGGCTGGACCGAATAATAATACTGTAAGCCCCACTACTAATCTGGATCCATTACTACCTTCCCAACAGACTTCTCTATGCTCCTCTTCCACCACCTTCACCCTTACCCAGCCTCCATAATAATCCTATTATCTATCCTACCCAAAGACCACAGCCTCCAAAACCCCTGCCTGCAGACCCAACATCAGCACTTCAACTTCCCCCACCTAACCTACAATCCTCCACTACTATCCCCTCAGTTTCTCCCGGATTCAAACCTATCCACCCTGCGCCTACCCTATCCCTCATCCTAACCTTTCCAGCTCCATAGTATCCTAAGCTGCAGCAGAACTTTCCTCTCCAGACGAGAATTCTACCCCATACTTCCCATTCCCCCCTCCTCCACCTTTTCGACCCACCTCTGACACCTCTACCTCCACCTCCAAACCTTCACCCCAAACCAAAACAAGCTCTATACTCGTTTCCGAATCCTCACGCCTTGAACTCCACGTTCTACCTGGCCCTCATCTAAATTGACTCCTTTAAGTGCCTCTCCCAGTTTCGTAGTGGTAACAGTGATTATGGTGAGGGATTTAGACCCAGATATGCCAAGTTTTCGTATTTAAATTAACGTAAACCTCTCCAGAAACGTACTTTCATTTCCATATCCTTTGATAACCGCTGTCCCGTTTGCTGGGAAACAATACACACCTATCCTACACCGGTATTATATATATATATATATATTTCTTCGGGTCCGGGCTCCTGTGACTCACAGAAGAAGTGATATACATATATTGTTACTATATGAATTGATACATGCACCTTACATGTCATCCGAGAATCTTCGTGCAGAACTGCGTTTATACGTTTACTATCACTTGGGATCATATAAAAATAGTGAAATGTATATGCAGAGCTAAAATGCTTTTCAGTCACTTCGTCTAGACTGTGTGTAATATGTGGTGAATATTATGTTCATTTGATCTTTAACTAATTTCGTTGCTCGAAGAACTTAGTCTTGTCATCTTTGTTTATTATCATATCGGTACATAAACTCAGTGCGTCCTTCATTTACCACGAGCCAGTTACTAAAATTCTGTTTCTTTGTGTATACTTGAATCTGTTTGTATTGCTATTATAATTGGTCGCATACTCTGCTATCTTTTAACCCGTAAACGGCTGCAAAGCTCACAAGAGGTTTTACTGGGCAACGGCGGCAAAGCTCTTAGAGAGGGAGGCCTAAAAAAGACATTTAAACAGCCCCAGTAGCACTAAACATTTGTTTTGTTTTCCCTATACCTCATATCACTCCTCCACATCCCCTCCTTCCTCTCTTTCCCCTCCCCCTTCAATTATCACCTATTTTCCCTGTTATTCCCTAATTCATTGGTATATTTTTGTGCTAACATTAGCGAACTGTGTGGAGGATGTGCATACGTGCCTAGCGGGTGTGTTACATAACCGAGTGTGTGTATGAGTAGGCTCAGTGTGGCTTGAGGCCTCGTGGAGGGAGGGGTTGCCTCAATTTTCTCCATAATTCATGAATGGGCTGGTCCATCTATATTCGCAATTTTGACCAGAATTTTTTTATTTTCACTTGTTTTATTGTTGTTACAGGTTACTATCTTCATAGTGAAGGTAAAATAGGCTCATATGAATAAGTAATAACGATATTTATCGTAAAATGGCGATTATAGGCCTGAATGGAGCCAATATGCTCGCCCATGGGGAGCTAGTTCAATACCCCCCCCTCGCCGTTTTCGGGTTAAGGACGATGCTATTTTGCTAAGACCAATTGTCTTCATTGACAATTATTTAGTTATTGTCTAATATATAAGCCAAAATTTACCATTACCAACATACTATTTTGATGCCCATGTTCCCTAGTTATAAACCCGGCAAGTGCGGATCCACTAATATAAGATGTACCGGTGCGCTGCGGAACTCCTTATATAATCCGAGGCTTAAAAAAAAAACATTTAAACCAGCCCAGTATCAATTTTTTTTTTTTTTTTTTTTTGCCCCTTGGCCGTGGCAAACATCACTCCTCCATATCCCCTCCTTACACCCTTCAATTATCACCTATTTTCTCTGTTATTCCCTTATTTCGGCGGTATATTTTCGTGCTATCAATAGCGAGTCATAAGCTGGCTGTGCTTGTATGTGCTACCAAGCGAATGAAAGAGAGAGAGAGAGAGACAATTACACGACAGTGTCTCTCCAGACATCGTGACGGGTGGATGTTGGCAGGCTGGCTCAGCCTTTAGTTATGTAACTCCCGCTCTCATTTGCCGATTTTGACCAGCCAAACGCTGTTTCCACTTGTTGTATTGTTGCAACAGGTTAATATCTTCATAATCAACGTAAAATAGGCACATTTTTTTTTTTTTTTTTTTTAAGAGACAATGAACGGAGGAAGGAAAAACACAGATAAAACAAAAAGGTCCATGTGCCTAAAGGCATCCTCCATTCATAAAATGTTTGTAACAACTGGATTTAAACTTTTGTAGATTGTAAGTTTGTGGAAAGCAACTCGAGGGAAGTGAATTCCAAAGAGTAGTAGTTCTAGGGATAAATTAATTTTGATAAGCAGAAGTTCTGCATTGTGGAGGAGAAAGTGTAAATTCATGGTCGCTCTCAGCTGCCCTAGTTCTACGGGGAAAGATGTGGAGAGGCAGCACAATTGAAGCAAGTTCCTCGGAACAATTGCTGTGAAAATATCTGTAGAATAAGGCAAGGGATGCAACGTTTCTTCGTATGGATAATGTAGGAAGGTCCTGTGTGATTGCAGGGTTATTGATTAATCTAATAGCTTTATTTTGAATTTTGTCCAAGTGCCTCAATGCAACCACTCCACTTCCACTCCACAGAGGTGAACAGTAATCCATCTGAGAACGCACATAACTTTTATATATTACGGCCAACTGCTCGTCAGTGAAGAATTCTCGAACTCTGTACAGGAGTCCCAGTTTTTTAGAGGCATTCTTAGCAATGCTTCTAACATAATGTGTCCAGCTCAAGTTAGTAGTTAATGTTACACCGATAATGTCAATACTAGGGGAAGTGGGAATATTTACATCATTAAAAAATATATGGGAGTCAGTGAGATTCTGTCGGTTAGAAAATTGAATGTACTTGGTTTTCTGTGCATTAAAGGAAACTAGATTCTTTTGTCCCCATTCATTAATTCTAGAAAGGTCCTGGTTCAGAGAAATTGCAGTGTTTATTTTTAATTTATAAGATCGGGTTGGGTGAAAGAATTGGTAAATGTGAAGGAACTGTGGAGTGTTGAGTCATCTGCGTAGGAATGTATTGGATTATGAGTGGTAGATATGAGATCATTGATATGAATGAGGAACAGAGTTGGGGCCAAAACTGATCCCTGGGGAACACCAGCATTTATTGAGTGAAATTGAGAATAAAGGCCATCTACCATTACACATATTTTTCTGTTATGAAGATAAGAAGAAATTAGTGGAACTAATGATGCAAGGCCGTAGTGTGACATCTTCGACAATAAGGATTGATGCCAGACTCTATCAAATGCCTTTGATATATCCAGTACTATTGTATGTGTTTCACCATGTTGGTCTGTAGCTTGGTTGATTTGATGCGTAAGAAAGCAAAGAATGTCTGCAGTTGATCGACATCGTCTAAAACCATATTGCCTATCACTGATTAATTTATTATTCTCAAGATGCTTAATTATGTGATTATTTAATATAATTTCAAAGACTTTACCAAGAGTGGAAGTTATAGCTATTGGTCTGTAGTTTGATGGATCTGAAGAGGCACCTTTTTTAGGAACTGGATGGATGTTTGCTTCTTTCCAGGGTACTGGGAAGCATGAGGTATGAGTACACAGACGGAAATTTGTTGCCAATACAGGAGCGAGCACCAAGGAGCAATTCTTAAGTACTATTGGAGGAATTTCATCTGGACCAGGAGCCTTATCTACTGAGAGATTCTGCAAAATAGTTTTGACATGTCTGGTGTGGATCTTAAGTGAGGGAATTTCAGGCGAATTAAAATTAAGTACAGGGACATCTTGATTTATTTCATCTAAGGTTGAGTTGGTGGAGAAAATATCCGCAAGAAGGTTAGCTTTACCTCGTGGGTCACTTACAAGATTGCCAGTCGGAAATTTTAATGGTGGAATGGATGAAGCAGTAGTGAAGTTGGATTTGAATGAGTTAAGAGTAGACCAAAATATTTTGTTACCATTTGGATTATTTAGAAGTTTATTTGCCTGCTTGTGGAGAAAGTTTGATTTAGTTAGGTTTAATACAGTTTTGGCATGATTTCTGATGTTTCTAAAGTAATTAAAGGCTTCATGTGTTTTTGATCTTGTGTATGCATTGTAGGCTATTGTTTTTTGTTCAGTTACTCTTGCACAATTATGGTCAAACCATTTAGGTGAATTAGATCTTTTACTGTACTTTTGATGAGGAATAAAAGTTTCCATTCCAATTTTTACGAAATCTTTTATGTGGCTCAAGGTGGAGTGTGCATCATTAGAAAAGAAAGAAGTCCAGGGAATATCAATAAACAAACCTTGAAGACCCTCCCAGTCTGCCCTATCGTAATGCCATTTAGTCACCAAAACAGGTTCAGAGTGGGAAGGTGTGGTAGGTGATAGACAGGTGGCCTGTATCAGACAGTGATCAGAAGATCCAAGCGGGGACCTCACTGTAACATCATAATTTTCTGAATTGGTTGTTAAAAATAAGTCCAGTAGGTGGGAATTATGATTAGGATTATCTGGTACACGGGTGGGTTGGTTGACTAGTTGAGTGAGATTAAATGAGTCTGCAAATAGCTCACATTCAAGACCAGCATCATCAGTCCTGGCTGAATGAATGAGCCATTCAACATTATGGACATTAAAATCACCCAACACAGTGATTTCAGAAGAAGCAATTAAGTTGAGGACACTGAGTTGTGAGGACAGAGAATCAAAAAGACTTTGCTCTGGAGGAGTATTTGGGGAACAGTAGATGCAACATATGTATTTAAATTTACCAGCAGAAATTAATTTGTATACAGAATAATCAAAATAGGGACAATTGAAACTAGTAACCTCCTCCAGGGCAATTTCAGATTTTGCGAAGCAACATACACCTCCTTTAGGTCTGAAATTTTGGAGCAGTTGATAACCTGGAAAATTAAATCTAAACGTGTCAGATGTGGATGTTACTTGAGTCTCTGTCAAAAAAAGGAGAGTAGGGGATTCTGCTTGAAGAAATTGGTGTACAGAATTGATGTTAGAGTGAAGTCCCCTTATATTGCTAAAGAAAAAGCTGCACCAACGAGCAGCTTTGGGACGTTGCAATGCTCTTGACACAGTCGCATGATGACGACCGGGAGGGCCCTGTGTCAATGACCCAACCCTGCCGGGGGTGGATATCCGAGGGACCACCAGGTTTGCTCTTAACAATTGTACTGCCATATTTGTTAGGTAAAGGTGTACGGTGTTACATGTATGATATGTAGTGGGAAGAGTAGTGTTTTATGGATAGAGGATAGCAATGTAGGGCAATGTCGTGAAGTTGGATGTGTATGTTATATAAAGAGAGTTTTCCTGATACCCCTGATGTGTGAGGCAGAAAGATATGTATCCAGCTACCAAGGCCTGGGAGAGAAAATGGAATTCAGGCTATTCCCTGAGTCTCCCGAAACCTTGGCGGTAGTACTTCCCTGGGCTGGGCTGCCTACCCCTACTACCTACTATATGGATAAATATTAATGATATTTATAGTACGATGACGATTTGAGTGAAGGAAACAGTCTAAATACCTCCGCACCACGGCACGGTGTTCACTACCCCACCTCAGCACTTAAGAGGTTAAGAACAAAAACCTGTGTAATCTGCATTGTGTTTTATGCCTGTTATTTATATGGTAATTTGGGGACATAAGATCAGTCCTCGCCCAGTCGAGAGCTCCTTAGTTGAAGATAACTGCACATTCCCAGTCCGGGAATAGCAATCAGAATATATCGCGTTTCTTAGAAGCGTGGCATAACAATTCTGAATACATAATTCAAAGCTAGGTTTTGATATCTGAGATGACGGGGCTAGAAGAAGATAAGCCAACACCAATAAAGAACCCATTCCCGCAACCAGAAGAGCCCCAGATACCTTGCAAAATTGCGGCCATAACCAGCAGAAGAAGAAGCAAGCAAAGGCCTACCCTCCAAACCCAAAATCACCAAACCAGTCACCCCTACAGAGGACAAATAGAAGACAAGGTTCCCCTGGCCCATAAAATACGTTCAGGATATGGTCAGTAACCCTTTTGTTAATTACCCCGGGCGGTCAATAAAAACATTGCCGCTCACACCAAAAGACCAAACATCACCACAGGAACCAGATTTAAATTACGAAGAGGCATACTTTATGTAATTGTATTGAGTATTGTTCACGGATGGTGGCGGATTCTGATGAGAAACTGCAGCGGGTAGTCAAAGAGTTTGGTGTGGTTTGTGGAAGGAGGAAACTGAAGGTGAACGTCAATAAAAGTAAAGTAAAGGTGTGTGTTTTAAATATCTAGGAGGAACGATAAGCAGGAGTGGAGGTATGGAAGTGGAGGTAAAACAGAGAGTGTGTGAAGGAAGGAAGGTTTTCGGAGCAATGGGAAGTATGTGGAAGACGAGAAATCTCGGAGTGAAAGTAAAAAGTGCACTGTATCAAGGAATTGTTGTGCCAACAGTGATGTATGGGGGTGAGACATGGGCTCTGAAGAAAAAGGAGAAAAGAGGGCTGGATGTGATGGAGATGAGCTGCTTGAGGAGTATGTGTGGAGTTACTCGTAGAGACAGATTGAGGAATGAAGATATACGTAGGAGAGTGGGGCAGCAGGAACATTTGTCAGCCAGAGTGGACAGAAGGGTGCTGAGCTGGTATGGTCATGTTGAACGAATGGGAGATGAAAGGCTTACAAAGAGAATATGTGAGTCAGGTACAAGGGGAGATAGAAGGGCAGGAAGACCCCCATTGAGATGGAGAGACTGTGTAAGAAAGGCTTTGGATGATAGAGGAATTACTATAGGGAAAGTGGTGGTGGACAGGAGTGAATGGAGAATGCTTGTGAATAGTTGAGTGAACACGTGGTCATTTGGAGTAAGGGGTCGGGCGCAAGTTGGACTAGATAATAGTCCAACAGGCGCCTGGCCCAGGGAGACGATTAAGATGAAGGGTGCACCTGGAAGTGTGGTGGGAGGGCTTGTGGCTTTGGCTCCGCTGCATGTCTGCCTGACGAGATCGGAACCTCTCCGGGTGGTCGGGGGCCGGGGGAGTGCTGGAGCGACCTTGGTGACCCTGGTCTCTGGGTCTTCTCCTGGGTGACCTGGATGTGTGTGAGTTTGTGCTTTTTATCTGTGTTTATTTGTTGTTTTATGTTGTTTTTGTGTTTTCCCTGTTCTTGCTCTGTCTTGAGTCAGCTACCCCCAAAATGGGGATTGGGCCTGAGCATATAGATAGATAGATAGATTGTTCACGTGTGTGGGGAGGGTCCTCTCACACTGCTCTCCTAGACAAAGTTGAAAGGAAGGCCTTTCGTATCATTAACTCCCGTCCACTCACCAACTCTGCAATCTCTCTCTCTCCGCCGCAATGTTGCATCTCTCTCGCTATTCTATCGCTACTATAATAATCAGTGTTCCTCAGAGCTTTCCCAGTGTATACTACCTCCTTTACGTAGGGCACGTGGTACCCGTCTTGCAACTCAATCCCACCCCTACTCTGTGCAACTCTCCAACCCAAGAGAGAAACATTACTCTCAAACTTTCTTCTACTCAACAGCTGAGCTCTGGAACTCTCTCCCAGGATCAGTCTTTTCCTCTTCCTATGACTTAAATTGCTTCAAACTCCGTGTGTCCAGGCATTTTGGCTCGAACGTCCCTTGATTTTGGCCCTGTCACTCTTTCAACTATGGGGAAGGCACTCGCTATAGGCAGTTCCGCCTTTTGCCTCCCTCAATCATATAGAACACAAAAAAAAAAAAAAAAAAAAAAAAAAACCTACCTTTCCGTCTCTCTACCCAGACGAAAATACCGACCATGGCCACGACGAAGTGAGGCAACAACTACAATAAGAAGATTCCAACCAACAACCAAACTATTGCATAGAAACGCATAAATAGTAAGAAGCCATAAAAATGTAAAACTATTTTTCCTGTCTAATCCAAGCCGTATAAGACTTACTTCTAACATTAAATAAATAAAGGATACCATCCCCCATATAAACATGTATGTACTATATTTTTAAGACTTTAGATTACCGAGCAATAATTCAAAAACTATAATTCTCATACCTCTCATATTCCGAAACCCATCAGCCATGTTCATAACTATAATGTGTAATACTACCTGATCAAAAATAGGATATTGTTAGGCAAAGTTCATTCACTGTGTAGCACGGGTTTTCTGTGCTGGAGTATACGTGACCAAGTCAACTCGGAGAATACTTCAGTAGGGGCTAGCCAAAATCCCCTTGAAAAGTATCCTACAAGCTGCAAGGAGTGCTGGAGGATCGAGAGAGTGTGTTGTGCTAGAAGTGCCCCTTTCTAGCTATACCGTGTGAAGGTATCGTCTAGCTCTGGTGCATACAGACAACGGACGCCTCACCTAGTGCTGCAAGGAGTGCTGGAGGATCGAGAGAGTGTGTTGTGCTAGAAGTGCCCCTTTCTAGCTATACCGTGTGAAGGTATCGTCTAGCTCTGGTGCATACAGACAACGGACGCCTCACCTAGTGCTGCAAGGAGTGCTGGAGGATCGAGAGAGTGTGTTGTGCTAGAAGTGCCCCTTTCTAGCTATACCGTGTGAAGGTATCGTCTAGCTCTGGTGCATACAGACAACGGACGCCTCACCTAGTGCTGCAAGGAGTGCTGGAGGATCGAGAGAGTGTGTTGTGCTAGAAGTGCCCCTTTCTAGCTATACCGTGTGAAGGTATCGTCTAGCTCTGGTGCATACAGACAACGGACGCCTCACCTAGTCGCCACGTGTAACCAGATCTCTCACGTCTGCTTTCTCCTATACTTCAACCCAAATTAAGTGTTTTTGTGATTCTTATGCGTTTGGTGATTATTGCGAAGGTTATATAGGATATGACGTTATGTGTTCAATTCAATGTAAACCTCCGAGATAAATTATTCTCGTCTTTTAGAAATCGTTGCTCGTATCGAGTGAACATACAAACTCTGTCCTGGGATACGACGTTACTTCAGCCTCTCACACGGGCTAATATTAATCATTCTCAGTTCCCCGAACTAATATCTATGTTTATACTTGTATAGAATAATGGAGATTTATATCTTCTATACGTTGAGCTAGCTTTCAAGTTATTTGTACTTCAGCTGATATTTTAAATCATATATTTTGCCTCACTGAATAGTGTGACCTCATTACTATATACCTACCTCATTCACGCTTTACCTCGCGTTATTTTACCTCAGGATATCAGCTATTGTTTTGAGACTAACCCCTCTTGTGTTTTGTTATACTTGTATGTATAGTTATCATCCTGTATTTATTGATAATATTATTTATGGAGAATACTATTTATTTTTGTTCCTATATGACACCGGAATTATTATATTTATTCCAGCCATATATCTGAGCTTATTTGAATATAAGTAAGACTCAGACTCCATTTATTTGTGTCTTGTGCCCTAGCTACCTATGAAATAAAACTTGTGAACCTCAATTGTGTATTCTGTGATATTGGCGGTGATTGATCGATTTAAGAGTTATATATATATATATATATCAATGTCAGCTGTGTTCCCGTTGATTACTCAGAGTTCTAAGTTTTCCTATATTGAAAATAAACGAACCAATATCAAGCGCACTAAAAACTAATAGTGTCGCATAACAATGTCATTGAGCAATAAGCAAATATATATATATATATATATACACAGTAGATATATGCTTTCATTAAGTTCATTGGAGGTGTTTGGTGTTGGGGTGAAAATAATAAAGAATAACATATATATATAATTATATATACAGTATATGTACGGTATAGGCTATATTGGTCCAATTACTTCCTGAGACACACACACACACACTAATGGATATTCTAATTGATTTAAAGGATAACAAGTTTCAGAAGGCATAAATAATACTCTCTATACACAATTACGTTACAAGTATTTTGCAACATCAATAGTTATCGAGTAATGTAGAACGTAAAAGAGTTATCTTGCAAGCCGCAATGTTGCATCTCTCTCACTATTCTACCGCTATTACAATAATCAGAGTTCCTCAGAGTTCCCTCAGTGTATACCACCCCCTCTTTGTAGAGCACGTAGCACCCGTCTTGCAACAAAATCCCTCCCCTACTCTGTGCAACTCTCCAACCCAAGAGTGAAATGTTATTTTCAGTCTTTCTTCTATTCAACAGCCGAGCTCTGGAACTCTCTCCCAGAATCAGTCTTTCGTTCTTCCTATGACTTAAATTGTTTCAAACTCCGTGTGTCCAGGCATTTTGGCTCGAACTTCCCTTGATTTTGGCCCTGTCACTTATTCAACTCTGGGGGAGGCACTCGCTAAAGGCAGTTATTAATTTTGTCTCCCTCATTCACATAGAAACAAAACATGTACGCTATATTGTATTCTCAAGGGACCAAAAATAGTTACTATTGCTCTGGTTTAACCAACAAGTGACAAGAATCGCATCTACTATAATGCATTATACATGCAAAGAAAGAGAAAAACCCATAACTTAACCGAAGTAAAATATTTTTTTTGGTCTACAAATATGTATAATACTTACTTGTGGTTCCTTGTGTAATCCCGTAGGATTTTCCTGCTAAATTTGTTTTTATTGTTTTATTGGGAACCTTTGGGTGTGAGATATTGAAAAATAATGGTGTTCAAATTTTTCGACCCCCGGACCCCTGGTGGGGGCCCCCCTCAATTCCGGGTGCCCCTGGAATGAATCCAACACATATCTTCGCCAATAATGGACCGATTTTAATGATCTTACTGTCGTTTTTTTTTTTTTTTATGACACTGAGTTGATTTATATTATTTGGGAAACGACCGGAAGTGACAAAAATTTACGTATGGTTTTAATGCTAAAATAACATTGAAAATTTGGCGAAATAAATTTTATCGATAAACTTGGTTACGTCTTATATCATTCATATGTCATTGAGGATGGAACTATCAGCAATGCTATCATTTTTGCAACTACATTTTTCTGTCAAGAGGAATACACTTCAGGAAATAGAAAAAAAATGAATTTTGTGGATTTTTCACATATCTTGAAAGACATTGTGGAGTAGTTATATGCACTGTAGGAAAAGAAAAAGCTTGTTTTACACATCTTGAAATAATCGTCGAATCAAGCATGTATTCCTACTTTTAAAATAATGCTATTCAATGACAACGAATTGAATTATACCAGCAAAATGTATTTCTAAAAAGATAATTGTTCATCAAATGACAAAATAGAAGCACAGAAAACCAATGCAATAACTGAGAAGTTCATGACTAAGCAACTGTCAAATTCTTAATGCCATAATACTGAATGCTCTGCATCATACATAATCATACATGGAAACAACTGAAACAAAGTTACTGAAACTACATCACAGCTGGAATAAATTCATCCATCAAATGCCTCTTCATTAATTTCACCGAATTCATACAACCAAGTGATTCCTTTTCATATCCGTCCATCCCATCTTACCGGTATATCTATCTATCATCATACATAATACAGCCACATCATGACAAATTCACGTTGTAAAATAGCATAGGAGAAGCAAAAACATCGCAATAACTAAGTAGTTCATGACTAAACAACTTCTCGTGTTCAGGACCTTAATACTGAATATTGTGCATCATACATAATCATAAATGAACCACATTTTCTGAACCTACTTAACAAATACAATACATTTCATTGAAAGTACTCAACAAATAACATACATTATTTCAGCAACTGCATCTTCATTAATTTTACCAAATTCAAACAAACAAATGTTTCACACCCAATAACCCAATATGACATCATCACACCATCATACATAACATAGTCACATTCAGATAATCCTAACAAATTTGCACATCGTTAGAAATTATTGTTCATGCATAATACATAATGAAGAATTTACTCATTGTCATCATCATCATCATCACGATCATCATCATTTGAACCATAGCTGATCACATTTCCACAGTCACTGACGTAACATTTACAAATGGGAGTGCATGGGAGGCCATTCCTCAAACAACGGCATCTATTTTTGCAACCGGTTTTGCATGCACATTTTGTCAGCTCGATTACAGCTTGAGGGGCTGGCAGTCTCAGAGATCTCACTGGGAGATAGACTCCATCTCTTTACGTTCCAACCGTTGTCTTCAATGGGAGGTAGGTCTGGACAGCTCGAATTGTAGGATTTGTTACGCATGGAAATGTAATTTGCCCGAGAGATGTGGGATAGTAAAGCAGCTCGAGTGGGTGGAAGCATCTCTCCTTCCAAATTCTTGGAGCAGAACAATTTCCATCTCAGTGCTGGCAAGTTTATGGGACCTTTTGGACAATACACACGACATACAAATTCTTCCAAACCCTTGAACTGTCTAGGTAGATCATTATTGATCATTTCCATTGTGACATCACCTTCACCAAGCTCCCGAAAGCAGTCGATGATAGAGTCTCCGTCATCCAACTTCAGGTAAGCAGTAATCCATGTCTTCTTGGAGATTCTAACAAATTTTCCGCCCCAGTCGGCACCAGAAAAGTTGTGAAGCCCTATGAGCCCTTGATACTTTCGACGTCCAATCGCTTGCACTCGCTCGATCACATCAATTTCTCGTTGCTTTGCACCTTCACCAGTCAAGAACTTTAGGCGATTTTGAGCTCCAAGTCGATCGCGAGAAACCAGGTTGAGGAGTACAAAGTACAAAGGAGTACAAAGGAGTACAAAGGAAATCAAGCAACAACAGGTCTAGTGACCCTTCTAGGTTGCTTGTCCTCCAAAACACTGAGGATCAAGTGTCCAAACAGTGGTTTAGAGTGGGTAAGGGAACATTGGAAAGGGAACTATTGCCCTGCCACTAACGTGGCAGGACTAGGAAGTTAGTAGGGGACATATGGGTTAGTAACTGAGGGGAGGATAAAGTTATTCATTTACAAACGCAGTCAGTCGCGGGTTTGATGCGAGATATTTGTCTAGGCGGAATTTAAATGAATCAACGGTGCTGCAGTCTATAACGTCTCGGGGAAGCCCATTCCACAAGTTGACAACTCGATTGAAGAAGAAATTCTTAGATTCGTGCGAGTTAAAAGATTTACCAATAATTTTGCAACCGTTTCCCCGCGTGTAATTAGATTGGTCGATAGTGAAGTACTTACTACAGTTCATATTGTCGATGCCTTTGATGATTTTGAACACTTGAATTAAGTCGCCTCTTAATCTGCGCTGGGTTAAAGGAAATAGATTTAATTCTCTAAGACGCTCTTCGTATGGTTTGTTCTTTAGGCTAGGTATCATTTTGGTAACTCTACGTTGAACTCGTTCTAGCTTGTTTATATCTTTTTGGTAATAAGGGCACCAGGATTGAACGCAGTATTCCAGAAGAGGGCGGACTAAGGAATTGTAAAGGGTTAGGATAACTTCTTTGGATTTATGCTCAAATGACCTGCCTATAAAGCCAATTATTTTGTTTGCCTTCTTAACAACTTCTGAACATTGTTGACTCGGTTTTAGGTTACTCGATATTGTTACTCCCAGATCAGTTTCTCTGGTTACATTCTTAAGCTGAGTGCCATTCATCGAATAGTTTGCTTTCTCATTTAGGTATCCGACATGTAGTACTTTACATTTATCCGCATTGAAACTCATTTGCCAAATTTGGGCCCAACATGACAATTTATCTAGATTGTGTTGCATATCGTCAACTTGTTCTTTTGAGAGTACGCTATTTGCAATTTTTGTATCGTCAGCAAATTTTGAGATTGTGCAGGTGAGACCCTCATCTATGTCGTTGATGTAAATTAGAAAGATAATTGGTCCTAGTACCGATCCCTGGGGTACCCCGCTACTTACATTGGTCCATTTAGATGCCTTACCGTTTATGACTACCCTTTGCTTTCTGTTGCTGAGCCAATTTTCTATCCATTTCAACACACCGTCTTGTATTCCATGCGCTTTTAGTTTTAGCAGTAAACGTTTGTGGGGAACTTTGTCAAAGGCCTTTTGAAAATCAAGGTATATAATATCTACAGCTTTACTCTCATCGTAGAGGTTGAGGATATCGTGGAAGAAGTCTAAGAGGTTTGTTAAACAGGAACGTTTTTTACGAAAGCCGTGTTGAGTATCTTTAAGTATGTTATTTTCCTCTAAGTGATTTACGAGTCTGTCTCGTATGACCGTTTCTAGCATTTTACATACAACTGAGGTTAAGCTAATTGGACGATAGTTACTGGGTAGGGATTTGCTGCCTTTTTTGAATATCGGTGTTACGTTGGCTAGCTTCCACTGATCAGGCATAATTCCAGACTGCAAGGATTTATTGAATAGTAATGTCAGTGGTTTGGAGAGCTCATTCTTAGCTTCCTTTAGAACTCTAGGCGAGATTGTATCAGGTCCTGGCGTTTTATTTACCTTGAGTTTATCTAAACAATTCAATACTTCTCTCTCTGTAACGGTGATATTGCTTAGAACATCTGAATTATCAATCTGAATCGGCGATGGTGTAGGGATATCACTGAGGTCTTCTGTTGTAAAAACTGATGCAAAGAAGGTATTGAGGGCATTACTCATTTGTACTTCATCTTTGGTGTATTCTCCTTTTTCATCGACTAACGGTCCAACAGTTGAAGTAACTACTTTTTTCTTTCTGATATAACTATAGAATTCTTTCGGGTTTGTTTTACTTTGATTCGCAATATGTAACTCTAAGGTCTTTTTACTTTGCTTAATTAACTTTTTGGCTTTGCGTCGTAGCTCTACAAATTTCACCCGTTCTTCGTCATTTTGTGAGGATTTTAATCTATCATTAGCAAATTTTTTTAGCAAGCAGGCAGTTTGAAATATCTTTATTCCACCATTTGGGCTTATTATTATGGCCTGGACGCCGTATTTTCGATGGTATGCAGTCTTGCACTGCTTTTAGGTAAGTGGTTTCGAATAACTTCCAAGATGTATTTATGTCGTTATTGTGAATTAAAAAGCTCCAGTCAGTTTCTTTAAACATAGCTCTAAGTTTATGGAAGTTTGCTTTCTTGAAATTAGGGACTTTTTCGATGCTACTATTTGGTTCGTTACTAGTAAACTTTAAAGTGAAAGTTATCGTACGATGGTCGCTGTTACTGAATTCATCACCAACATTCAAATTCTCTATCAATTCTTCTTTTGTTGCAAGTACAATGTCAAGAACGTTATTACCACGGGTCGGCATTCGAACAAATTGATAAAGCGAACTTTCTTGCAAGTTCGTATACAAGTCATGTCCGGAGTGTGAAGTAAGAGTATCGCCCCACTTGGTCACAGGTAAATTAAAGTCGCCAAAAATTACGGTATCTTGTGAGTTACTTACATCTGCAATTTGTTCGTAAATTTCTCGGTCAGTTTGCACTGATTGAGCTGGAGGTCTGTATATTAACGCAAGTATTATTTTTGTACCTTTATTATTCTTTATTAGCACAAAAGATGTGTCGACGTTCACAATTTGAGGTTTTGACACGAGGGTCG
Organism: Paralithodes platypus; assembly: GCA_032716605.1. Lineage (NCBI taxonomy): Eukaryota > Metazoa > Arthropoda > Malacostraca > Decapoda > Lithodidae > Paralithodes > Paralithodes platypus. The sequence goes on along the minus strand of CM064552.1, from coordinate 27,919,080 downwards.
GGTTAAGACTTTCTTTGATATGAAATAAAACGCCACCTCCATTTTTATTTATTCGGCTGTTCTCAAACATTACATAACCGGGAAGTGAATACTCTGCTAAAAAGTCTCTATCTTGTGTATTGAGCCAAGATTCTGTTATGCCAATCACATCATAATTTTCTGTAAACACTAGTTCCTCTAAATCTGAAAATTTATTGCGTATGCTACGAGCGTTTGCATAGAAAACCTTTAAAGTTGCGGTTTTAGAACTCGCAGATCGTTCTTTCATCAAATTTTTGGTTCTGGTCGGATCTACATTTACATTCATGGCTGTCCTCGGTCCTCGGTCGTTATCCCTGACGGTTTTGAATTTGGGTCGTGTTGGTGGAGCTTTATCCAAATTCGCGGTTCTTGACGGATTAGTATTTAATTCCTTTGTAGATTGCCGTCCTCGCTGTCTTCGGTCCTCCTTCCTGGTTGTCCTGTGCCGAGTCGATTTCTTCTCCGAAAATCCTTCACCGCATCGTTTAGAAGACGCCCAAAACGCGCTGCTCCCACCTGGTTCAGATGAACTCCATCGTCCGAAAACAAATAGTCATCGTAGTAGAAATTGTCCCAGGTGTCGACGAATCCCACGTTCTCCTTCCTGCAGAGGTTTGCTAGACAACGATTTGTGCTGGTGGCTATGTTGTAAAACCGGCTCTCTACACCGAGCAGGGGACGATTCCTGAGACGATGATCCTTGATGACTTCTCCTTAAACGACTTGATCAGCTGCTGGTACTTTAAAAGCAAATCTTCCGACCGGGTTCGCTGTACATCGTTGGATCCAACGTGGATGACGTACATTGTATTAGCAGGGGCCAGCTTAGATACTTCGTCAACTGCAGCAACTACGTCATCCACACCACCACCAGGGATACAAAAACGCTTCCTGGTCTTAGGTGCCCTGGCGCAAAACTCTGTGAGCTGACCACGTATCATCGAGTCTCCCACGAGCCGGACTTCTTCTATTTCCTCTTCGTCATCTGAGTCTGCGAGTATCTGGAAACGGTTTTGACACTCGGTAATCGGTATGTGTTTCCTGGTCTTGGGGCAAACGTTGTTCCTCACGACACGGAAGTTGTCTTGAGGGGGAAGAGAGTCGCTATTTGTATCTTGAGTATCGGAAACATCAGCTGAAATGGCTACTGTAGGCGTTGAATTGTTGGCAGTTGACGTTGGGGCGTTGGTGGCTGCTGGAGTTGCGGTGACAATTGAAGTTTGTGGCACTCCAACGTTGAGTGTTACAAACTCTTGGAGTGATTCCAGCTTCATGGTGAGGACGTTGATCTTGTTGTAGGCTTCATCTAATTTCACTGTAAAATTCTCTTGTTGCTGGCAGAGCCGGCAGACTTGAAGATCGATAGTAGCAAACATGGACTCACCAAACCTACCGGCGCAGTTCGCACAAGCGCGAGGCATGGTGACAGTCACTTTCTTCAGATCACTTCACTCACTTAAAAAAACAATTCACTCACTTTACAACACTTCACTCACTTTAAAAACACTTCAATCACTTCAACCGAAAACAAATATGCTGAAATACGCAGAAATAGGTTATCAGGGGTGATAGCCTAACCGAAAACAAAAATGTTGAGGAGAAGTATAAGGACATCAGTATCGGGTGACCACACACAAATTTCTCGTCCAGTTGTCTTATTTGTCGAAGCCAGAACTTGGTGAGGTATCAGCGTATCAGCTTCTTCATGGGCATGAACTTCTTCCCAATTACGGCCCTTGATTGTATTTTCATACACAACAACCAACTTGACCTTGTCATCTTGGTTGTGTTCCAATAAACCCTGTGCAAACATTGCTGTCAGATTTCTTTTTGACGAAGACAACAGATCCTTGATAGACATGGTCAGTTTCATTTTGGGGTGAATCTCGAAGTCAGTGCATGTGGTTGCTCTTTTCTGTCGTGTCTTGTTTTTCAGGGACTGGTCAAGATAACAGTCAAATACTATTCGACCCTCAGAGTAGCCAATCAGCATCCACTCAATTCGCTTGATGAAAGCCTCTTGAAGATCAGACAGTGTCCTCATGCTCAATGTTTTCTTCATGCTTTGAAGTACAGCCATGGCATCAACAACGAGTAATCGAGGTAGATTAGCTGTATTGAGACAAGATGCAGGTTGAAGTGATTGAGACTCCACTCCTTCGATGGCATGCATCAGACTAGCCTTGTCCGTTGGAATGTACAGAGAACCATCAACAGAAAACAGGGAGCGCGGTACCACTGACATCTCATATTCCCCTATGGTCTCTTCAAGTTTTGGTACAAGTCCAGGTCGGCTTCTTTGGATGATGAGAAATCTACCGAGAAGTTCACGTTCTTCGCGCAACTTGATGACCTTGTCTCCCACTCGAACTTTGGATTTCTCTGTCATTGTTGTGAATGTTTTCAACTTGAGTTTCGTCATTTTATCCCACACTGACAGGCTTGAGTTGAGCAGCAGTCTGTCTTGAATGAACTGCTCAAAGCGCTTCTGACCCTTCTCGTCAAACTGCAGACGATCATCTTTCATATCTACTGGTACAATAGCTATTGAGACCAAGTTCTTCAAGGGAATCTTTTCTTTAACACCTTACGAGCGGCCTAGGCGGTAATTTATATGTACCGCCCAGCGGGGTGTTTTTACCCTAAATAGGGTTGTTTACATGATAATTTTCATGCCTAAATAAGACCCAGAGTGTAAAACAAGTATCTATCCCTGAAAGGGCATAAACAGAGCTTTCCAATGACACCCCAACCATCCTTGTACGACCACTGGTTCTCTTGCAACGATCGCGCAACACGAGTGCAAAAACCATGTAATTAGGTACTTTCCCTACATAATTCCCTGTGTAGCGAGTGCAAGAGGGTGGAGGAGGGTGGGATTCATGTCAGTAGGTCCGCCGCGGTGGTCTGGAGCAGTCATACGCTTGCTACGCTCCTCCCACCACTCATCTCTCTCTCAGCAACATTACGTGGTGAAAATGGCACACGACATAAGTTGTGAACCGCCACGTAGTCCATATTTATTTCACACGACATAAGTTGCGCGCCGCCAAAGAAGGGTTAAAGGGATTCCCTCCGCAGTGCAGCTCAATGGAGTTACGAAGTTTCACAGCATTCGCTCTTGACCTCACAGCAACATCCCCTGACAGCTGGTAGTGCTCACTTCGCTCAGTTGACTTGGAGGCACGAGGGAAACTGCTCAGGTATAGCTTCACTATTTGGGTTAGATGAGGTGTGGTGGTGATGAGTCTGTCAAAAGCGGCTTCATCTTGACTCAATCCAACCATACCACCATGGCATTTCTTCAAATTTTTTATTTCTTGTTCAAGGGCCTGGTCTGTGTACAAGCTAGTGAATGGAATCTCTGATTTGGCTACGACGAAATCTCCTGTCTTCAAAGCCTCCCATGTGACTGGATCTTCCTGTTCTAGGGCATTCATCTGTGCAAGATGGATGGGCATCAAGCGAGCATAGTTCAACAGATCGCGGCTGAAGAAATACTTTATTTGGTTCTCTAATGCAGCCAAGTAACCTTCCCAATCACCAGAGCGGAAGGCAGTGACGAGATGTAGGAGGTTGTCCACCTGCTCCATGTACCGTGTGAGAAAGACAGCCAAGTCTCCCATGTCTTTTTCATGTACCGTGATTGCTTCTGAGTACTTGGACTGGACGTCATCAAAGATCTCTATCATGTCTGGACTGCGCTCATGCAAAGCTTTCCTGAGAGCTGTACAGCTGGCATTCAGGGGCCCTGGAGGTAGGGACGAGGATATAGCATCAAACTTCATCATCATGATTGCCAGAGTTGTCGTTATGTGATACTCCATGCCTCTCTTTTATGCTTTCCCACTGTAGATGCCACGAAGTTCCGCAGAAGTGTATGTACCACTTTCAATTGCACAGGTATCAATGCCACTCCCATCAATCGTTTTTCCTAGAGCATGTAGGGCTGCAAATGCAATATGCAATGCACCTGCTCGAAGGATCCAGTTTTTGTTGCCCACAGACTGTTGAATCTGAATGGCCCTGTTGTAGAGATCCAGATCTAGTGTTATGAGGGTTCTTCTCTCAGGACCCACTACTGAAGCTGAAATGCCCTGCGTCAACATCAGAACAGTATAAAGAGTCGCGTAATCGGTTGGTGATGTCTTGAACAGTGGAGCAATTACCTCTGTGTTAGTTTGGCCATGATTTTGAGATGAGCTTGCTAATAGGAGGGATTTTGTAGCAGCCCAGGTTGGCATGACTGTTTCTTTGCTGATGTGTTTGCCCTTTCGTTTTCGCTCATTCACTGTAAGAATAGACTCATTTGGAGTTTGGTCATCCTGAACCTCTTGTCTGTATGGGTGCTCTTGAATTTCTGGTTTCTCCTGGGTTTTTGGTTGCTCACGAGCTTCTGGGTGAATGTCAAGTTCATGATTGTCCTGATTGTCTGGAGTGTCTACAATCTGATTGCTTGGATTTTGGTCTTGATTTCTCCTCACCAGAAAAGTAGTTAGCAAGTGCCCACGTGCGAGTGAACCCTGTGGAAAGCATACTCATTCGTTTGCTCAGTGTATATTCGTTGAATCTGATTGGCTTGGTTCTGATGATTGGCTCTTGCATGTATTTGACACCAAATGAAATGGGTGTCGCTGCGAGCTTGTCTGGAATTACTAATGGCTCATTGACAGGCTCACCATCTTCTGCTCTCTGGTTGATCACGATACCTGTACCATGGAATGTGTTCTGTCCAGTTTGTGTGTCTTCTAAGAGGTCAATGTTATCAACAGCAAACCAGACATTGACTCCTCTCTTCACGAAATCAGGAAGGCAAAACCCTCCAGCCTCCTTCATTCGCTGGAGAACAGCTTGTTCCACACGCTTCTCGAGGTCAAGGATTTTCTTGTAGTCACTGCCAATGTAGACATCCGAGAGGTTACTCACAAGGTTCTTGTCTCGTACTCGTGAATGGATAGCAAGAGGTAGACCAACTGAGAGTGGTGTCTGGACGATCTGCCGAAACCCAGCATCTGTTTTTGGTTGAAACTTTACCTGCCGATCACTGTGCAAGTTTTGGACGAGGAATAGGCATGCAACATCAACAGTTTTATCAACTTCTTCATCACGCATTCCAGAAACTTTGTGGACATGACTTCCAAACAGGAGATGGGTCAAAAAGAACTGGAGTAGCGGAGGTTTCTCAAAATCTTCAAAGCTGCCCTTGAATAACCAATTTCGGAGATTAATCATTTCCTCTCTCAAAATGTTTGCCGTGGTCTTCAACTAGCCAATTGTGCCATGTTTGTCAGTTAGAGTTTTGTCCACTGCCTTGCTGACTGCTGCTTGAAGGACGAGGTGGTCAGATTCATTTCTGTGTAGGGACTTGATGAACTGCATGTCTGGGAGTCGTTCAGTGAGGAGATTTCTTAGATGCTTGCGATAGTTTGTTGTCTCAGTAAGCTCAACATGATATCTCTTCAACATAGACAAATACTCGTCGTTAACGTCAGCCATGTTCAAGCTAATACCTTCATCATCTGTGAGTGAGTTCTGAACAGAGAACAGCAACTGTTCATTGCAGAGAGAACATACAAGCTCAGCACTACCACAATCATCTGGACTGAAGGAACGTTGAGCATATGGCAAACATTTCCGATGATAGTATTTCTCGAGAGCTGAGGCATCCCCAGGATCATGTAAGTCTGCTACGGCAGTTCTGACTTGATCATCTTGAGTTTTTCTTTTTATTTCCAGGAGGTTTTCACCCATCTTGTCTTACAAAACACGATGAAGAGGTTCTATACTATCACTGGAACAGAAGCTGCAGGCTGAAAAGAGACAAACTTCTGCCTTTGGGGTAAATTTTGTCCTTTTAGGCCGACACGATTCAGCTGAAATGGATGGACGTCCAGGTCCTGGGTTATGATGAGCACTAGACGCAGAGTGAGCACGTTTAGCCCTGAGTCGTTTGATCATGGTCTTGTTGACAATTGGTTTTCGACACTCACTGTGGTAACAAACTTGCTTGCGTTCAGGCTCATTTAAATTTTCCAAGCGATCAATACTTTCTTGTATCTCATTTTGACCAAGAGACACACGCTCAATACAACAAGAAGTCAATTCTTCTATCATTGCGGGGTTGTTTATTAGTCTTTTGTTGGGGGTGGCACCCTCGTTGCAGACAATACACACACTGTTGTTGTTTGACATGTCTGGTGGGTGTTGTACATCCATTCTCAGTAACCTGAAAAGACACATAAGTTTTTTAAACAGTGCATCTATAGTCTATTATGGCCCTTAACCCGGGAACTGCCGGGAGACTCTTAAGAGTTCCCCCGGCGGACTGCGGGAAGACTCTTAAGAGTAAGGGAAAACAAAAATCCATTTAAAACACCAAAAAAAAAAAAAAAAAAAAAAAAAAAAAAAAAAAAAAAAAGTTTTGCCCCTTGGCCATGCCAAATATCACTCCTCCACCTCCCCTCCTTCAGTTATCACCTATTTTCCCTGTTATTCCCTTATTCTGTGGTCTATTTTCGTGCTAACATTAGCGAGTTGGTAGCAGGGCGTTGTCATCACTGTTACCAAGCGTGGGAAAGAGCGAGAGAGAGACTATTGCGTAACAGTGTCTCTCCAGACAAGGGGAGGGGAGGAGGGCAGGGAGGTTGCCTCAGCCATACATTATGTAACTCTCGGCCTGTATCGCCTGTATCGCCGATTTTGACCATCCAAACACTGTTTCCACTTATTTTATTGTTGTAACAGGTTAATACCTTTATAATCAACCTATAATAGGCGCATGTACCTATAAGTATTAATGCTATTTATGGTAAAATAACGATGTTAGTGATGGGAACAGCTCAAATACGTCAGCACAGGAGTGTGGTGTCTTATACCCCCCATGCGCACTTCTTAGGTTAACTAGTATCAGCATGATTGCCACGGTCGTACTGTCATGCCTGAAAAAAAAAAAAAAATGCACAATATTGTCAGACTTTTTGCTACCAAAAAGACATCTTTGATGTTATTTATGACTGGAAGTCGATAATTGCCACTTCTGGTTGTGTCAAAAGTATCAGGAATCTACTCAGCATCATCAATAACCCCAGAAACAATTAAAATAATCACAAAAATTGGTTCATTATCAGCTGAGATTTGCGAAGGAGTCAGTTCAAGGGGGGACTGTAATTGAAGGGGCCCCCAGTGGGAGTTCGGGGGTCGGAAAATGTGAACCCCATCATTTTTTAATAGTCTGATGCTAAATCAACCCACCCAAAAAAAAATTTTTTTTTTTAGCAAGCACATCCTACGGGAGCCATTTTTGTGACATAACGCACCACACTATAACACACAATGAACCCCGCAACCGTTTCAAGTTTCAACTTTCAAACTGTCAAACGTTTTCCGGTAATAACTAGTATGTCCTATTGCATTACACAATACACACATGCACAGATGTACAGTCACTCATAAAATTCCGAAGACCTCACTTATTTATAATTATGGAAGCAGGCCTATATCTCTGGAAACTGTGTTATGCATACACTTATCTAAACATTAACTACACAACTCTTTATACTATTTATTGAAAAGCCAGTTCCACCCTCAAAATCAATCTAGATAGTTGTAATTGCATAAAGAAACGCACAGGTGGGGTCCACGAATGTTTATTAGTGTCTGTACTGCTCACCTTCACTGCCCAGAGAAGGCTATACTAAAAACTCAAATTACTCACCTCGGCGGCGCGAGCCGCGGTCAGCTGTGATATAGGTCTACAATGTTATTGTCATGATATCCTTGCCAAACTCAAAGTCACACACACAGAGGATATATTTTACTCAGAACATATTGAGGCTAAATATTTATAATGATTTGTAATTTCGCAGTTTTTACCATAATTTTGTTTATTAACTGTGGTTGCTTTCGAGGCCCCCTTAGAAAGTTGAGATAACTTGGAAAAGTTGACAGAATGAATATACTGTAAGTGACCTGAAGAAGCTATCTGCGAAACGTTGTCAATAAAGCGCTCCTCCTCATATGGTGTTTATATTCACCCCTTAGAAAGCTTGGGGGGGGGGGGCGAGCGCCCCTCGCTATTCCCCCCCCCCCCCCCCCAAATGACGCCCCTGAGGGTAGGGACGAGTGGATGGAAAGGATGAGGCAAAAGAGTTCACTAGACTGTTATATGACAGAGTCGTTCAAGAAGTGAACTCTTCTATGACGGTAATATGGGGAGTGAATTGCTGTTTAAGGCACAAACTAAATCCCTGAAGGTGAACAACCAGGCGTAGGCTACAGGTGGAAAAATGAGGGTAGTAGGATCTGTAGAATGTGTGACGTGGGAAGGGATGAGACCATCGAGCACATACTGCTAAAGTGTGAGAAGTACGGGAGGGAAAGGGAAGACATGATAAATGCAGTGAAACAGGAAATAGGAGAGGTACAGTGGAACGGGCTGGTAGAAATGATGGAATGGGATCCACTACGTACGGTGCTGTTCCTGCTAGGTCTAACCTCGCTAGAAGAGCTCCGAAACCTCATACACAAGGAAGCCAGCCGTTGAACAACGGGAAAGAGAACAAAAAAGAGATAAATTCGTTATACTCAGAGGACTAGGTGAAAGGACAAAGGAAGTGACAAAAAATGTCAAGGAAGTTGCAAGCCACCTGATGGGCACTGACAGGATCCAACTAAACAACATCATCCCCATAAAACCGAACCTAGTCAGAGTAAGCATCGCAAATGATGAACAACGGCAAAACCTCATTGAAGCCGCACAGTCTCCCCGATCTTCGGTGTACCACACAGTCTACATTACGAGACTTGACTTGACTTTCAAACAAAGACAAGAAATCAAGAAAAGAAGGTCCGCAAACGGTACACAAAGAATTCGCCACCACTCTGGGCCGCACGAGGCGACCAACACCAGGACCTCTTCCCGTACCACCCCTCCTCCCACCCACCTCCACCCCACCTATCCAACTTCGATCCAACTCTACAAGATCGCCTCACCACACAAAGCATAATGGCTCCCCCACCCTGAACAAAACCACATCCCCCATAACTGCCGAAGGCAACAGGGTTCCAACTACTTATAGACGACTGTCCTTCACACCGCAAAACCACAAGCGCAACACCCCAGAAGATGCCCCCGGAGCAACAGCCCTACCCCCTTTAGAGCCTTACACTTCAGGAAAGGCTGGAGAAAGTAGAAAAGGAAGTACAAATTCTCAAGTACGAGAATTCAGCATTGAAGATGGCATTAGAAGAAACGAAAAATGCCACTAGTGTAGGAAAACCGGACTCTTCCTGGAAGGTGGTAGCTTAAAGTGCAACTAAGTGCACCTTGAAGAAGCAGTGTGTGACTGTAAAAAATAAGTACATCGCCCTGGAGGTCGAGTGTGATGGCAGTGAAGGCGGAGGGGGGGAAGGAGATGACCCGTTTTACAGCGAGGCAGTGAGAGGGGAGGGGAGGGGAGGAAATCGGCTGCTGCTGCTACTACTGCTGATAAAGGCCGACAACCAAGCCAAGTCTGTTTTAATTGTCGGTGATTCAATGGTTAAATACCTTGGCAGGGCTACTAACACACATGTTGGTAAAGTTGTCTGCCTGCCTGGTGCCGGAGTCGGGAGGGTGGCAGAGAAGATAGATGGTGCCCTGGAAGTGAATGGGGAGGATCCCGTCATCTTCCTCAATATAGGGAGCAATGACATATGTAAATGCAGGACTGAGGAGTTGTTCACCAAGTACCAGGAAATGTTGGAGAGGATCAAGAAGAACGGTGGAGTTCCTGTGGTGCACAGTATGCTCCCAAGAAGAGGGGTAAGGAAGGAATGGTCCTCCATGGCTATTGGTGTAAATAGCCGGCTGGAGAAGTACCGCAAGGCAAATAATATTCCATTCCTGGATAACTGGTCCTACTTCTATGGTAAGGATGAACTGTATGCCCAGGATGGAGTACATCTCTCTCGAATAGGAGTTTCGACCTTAGCCAGCTCACTTGACAAGATTGTTGCGGGGTTTTATTAAAAAAACCTAGGTGTGTAAGTAAAATACTGTCTCCAGATGGAGCAGCATATGGTACTTCACGTGACAATCAAATAGAATCCCAGCCAAATGTAACTGATAGTAATGTCTAAAATACTGATAGAGTAGAATTTCCGTCTAGGTCTAATTGTTTAACGGGAAATAATAAGTTAGTTGACAAAAATAGAAAATTAGTTGCAAATAAAAGTAATAGGTTGAGGGTATATTATACAAATTGTAGAAGCTTATGTAACCAAATGAACGAACTTAGAGCACTTGTTAGCAAAGCAAATATAGACATAATAACGCTAACTGAAACGTGGATTAATACAGAATCCAGGCATTTTTTTTTAGCAGAATTTGATATACCAGGATATAGTTTGTTTAAATATGACCGAACAAGTAGGAGGGGCGGCGGTATTATAGGTTTGAGTCCCGGAGGGAAGAATGAAAACCTAATATTTAGTAGGGGCCCCGTAATCATTGACGATATGCCTATTAGTATAATAGCCTCCATTCAAGCGCCCGCGGGTAACCAGTTTGAATCGACCGTTGCGGGGAGAACGGAGTACTACTTCATAAGTGTAATGCTAATTCTCTTATGGAATCGTCTTATGATTGGGTACTCACTACGAAAAAACCTTCGTAAAAAAGAAAAAAGAAAAATAAACTTAAAACTTGTTATACTAAAGCTTTCCATCTCGTGGATTTCTTGTGTGGATTTCCCTGACGCTGCTCTCTGAGCCCCCATACTTCCTTCACTGACATAATAAGACTAACCTCAAGACATTAAGCGAATGGGAAGGGGATGGAAGGGAGGGCCCTACATTGTCAATGATTACGGGGTCTCTACTAAATATTAGGTTTTCATTCTTCTCTCTGGGACTCAAACCTATAATTTATTACTGGCCCCTCCATCATTGATGATATGCCTGATATCTTAAGACTGGAGGGGGAGATTCGTGACAATATCAAAACCACTAACAAAATACCATAAGTAGAGACAAAGAACCGTATAACAATTTAAGTCTTTATTGTGTACATACAATAAGAATATAAAAACTAGAAAAAGAAAGCAGTGCGTTACTTTAAAGAAGATCTGCTTACACTTGACCAACTAGGTACAAATGACAGGATCTACACCTTGAGATCCATCACATTGTTGTCTGGGGACATACTTGTATTCCCCCTCAACTAACACAGACCCATACATCTTTGGACTATATCTCTGGCCTTAAATTATTTGTACATTTCATATAGGTTTGTACACTTTGCTTATACTGTATAGTTGTAACTATCATAGATATCTTCAAAAGTAAAAGTAAAAATGTTCTGAGCTGTAGAACCAGCTCGATTTATTAAGTATCACAGCTCGTGATCTTATCACAATATCCGGCGGAGGGGTTCTAGGGATCTTTGAGCTTTCTAGCACTCCTCCCCCTCCTTTTTCACCTTTTAAGATTAAAACTTAAATAGTAACAGCACATGGACTACTAAACCCGCTGCCTTAATGCCAAACAGGTTAGTTTTGGTTTATCCAGAGCCACCGACAGGTATCGCGTCAAGAAAGTATGAATGGGAGCCCACAACTTAGTGTTAGCTATGACGTCAATTGAATAATTTTGAAAAATCTAAGAGAGACAGCCCACTTTCTTATATCATGGGCTCTGCTCACTATGCCGGGATTATTTTCCCTGATCACATCTACGAGTAACGAAGCCAATTTCCTTCTCGTGATGCGAGTACCTTTTTGGTTACTTCCCGGCGGGGAGAGATAGAGAGGGAGTGTGGGTTCCTTCGTACGCACAGAGATCCACTTGTAGACGGTATGGTTCTGCAATCATCTCGTTGAAGATGTTTTGCCAGAGTGCCCCAACTGAGGTGCTCTGTCTCTGGGACAGAGCGTCTGCTCAGACGTTCGCTATGCCCGGGAGGTAAGATGCATGTAGATAAATGCTCAGCGATTCGGCCAGAGCAAAAATCTGCTCCGACAATTCTAGCAACTTCCGAGACCTCGTTGACCCTTGCTTTTGAATGCAGTGCACCGCATTCAAGTTGTCCATTCGAAAAGCTATTGACTTCCCACGAAATGAAGAGCCGTGAGTTTGAAGAAAAAATAGTGGTACTAGAAGTCTTTGTTGATATGAAAGTTCTTGTCTTGGGACCAACCCCTTGGCCCTGGTGGCCTAGGTTTGACTGATATCCCCAGCCTATTGTCCCTGAAGCATCTGTGTCTACCCATACTTTAGGTATAGGAGAAACCCACGTCATTAGTGAGTGCAATGTTTCCTTCTTTGCTCAGACCGACAGTAAGTTGCGAATTAATGGAGGATTGGTCCATCATTTACCCTCCGGCAAAAGTGGGAAAAATTTGATGCCTTCCATGATTAATCTCTTTACTTTTAACCGGCCCAACCTCACCGTTAATTGGATCCAGTTGAGAAAACCGACCAGGGACTTCCACGTCCTCCTCATCGAGATCGAGTTCAGATTGTGGAGGACCGAAACAGCTTCCTGTGAAAACTGTTGCAGGTGTCCACACTCTGAGTGAGAGTCAGATTGGCTGTGTCCCAGACCAGCCCTATCCACTGAATTACCCGTGTGGAAAAACAAGGAGTGACTTTGCCAACTCAACCTTGAAACCTATGGTTTGTACACAATTCCTTGCTCAATTAACATAAATCTGCCCTACATCCTAGGTATTGCCTTAATTGTAACATCCAATAAAAACCTAGTACCTCTTTGGTTTAAGAACCGTGATAGGACCCAGAGACCACTTTTGTCAAGCTCCACCTGAATCCCCGGAGTGAGACATATCGTATAATCACATGGACATAGTAGTTAATGAGACTTAAGTATTAGGAACGATGAAAGAGACATGAAAAAAATAGGCATTGACCGACACCGCGACCACCCGGAGGTCGTCGATCTCGTATCACCTTGTGATTACTTGAAAGGTACCTTGTTCGTGGGGCATGCCGGACTACGAGTTTATTAGCTGACGGCGGAGGCCGTTATAAGACATTACTTCCCAGAAGGGAAGAAAAATAGGCCGGCGGTGACCACAGATAACTGGACGTGACAACATCGGATGTTGGTTAGGCAGGGACAACAATGGACTAGGCTGTGACCAGTCCTGCCGCGCCATAATTGGACGGTGAGCGCTCTAGGGCGCCGGGGTGTGTGGAAACTTGCCTCTTGCCCACGTCCGCCGGGGCGTAGCCCGGAGACTGCCGTAGTGGCCCCGAACGCGTGCCTGGGTGCATACTACGGGGTCTATCCTCGGATCCGCACGCCTTTGCAAGGCCCTGGGAGAGAGAGAGAGAGTATAGGAATCTAAAGAGATGATCTAGGTTGAAGATCGACATCCGCCTGTCGTTGGTTGTAGTCGTGTCCTACTGTCTAGTATTAACAAAAACTCTAGCTCCGTTGTCTATACTGTGTCAGGTAAGGAATGGTTGAACATCACTTCTATGGCCTGTTTGGTCTCAGAGTTCATTGTGGATGCTGTTAACACTGGATAGAAAATGACCCGATAATAAATATTCTCGGGCAAGCCTCTTACCATACAGAGTCTGAGTAGTTGTCTAGGTCAGACGGCCTCGAACAAAGCTGTCCGTATGTCCCTGATTGACCTTGCCGGGTGTGGTAGTAGAAGCTGTTGGAATAACCTAATAGTTTCACCCATACCTTGTTCCGTCTGAGGCGCTACTGGTTTAGAGATGGACTGGGCAGTGTCTCTACTGAGTAAGAATATAGCAAATCTTCTGTGAGCATTATCTCGCAACATGTACTCGCGTTGGAGCTCAATGAGGTGGGGAGTTGTGAATGGTTCCGGGAATTCTCCGAGCGATAACTGGGGGGCTGCAAGGAACTCAAAAATGGAAGAGGGAACACCTCCAGATTGCGGATTTAGCAAATCAAACTCAAGTTGGGTAGGGTTGGGACGTTAAGGCAATAGCAAATTGTTGGACCTCCTGATCCCAGTCCACCCATGGCCCATGTCCTACCTCCCCCAGGTTTATTTCCTGCTCATCCGTCGGTAAGGTCACCGGAGTTGTCACCAACCAAGGTTAATTTATTTTAAAGGAATCATACCCGTGAATGCCGTACGGCCGGGAACATTCAGGACAAATTAGATCCCCTGGGGAAGGAGGGACAAGCTGAGCTGGTACATATACAAAATATTGATAATTTGTGATATTGGGAATCGCCCGAATCGGTACCTTTACAACCCTACCATGGGTATCTTTTGCCCGGAAGTCTTTATCTTTATTGACCTCGATTACCCACTCACGCGGCACTGGGATCACCCCCTTAATGAACCTGTGCTCATCCCCAGATTTGGTAGGATCTACCGGAAACCAAACTCCATCTGATTCTTGCCAGTGTGGAAGAGTGGCTTTTGTCTGTAGCCGTTTATCTATGGAAATAGGATGAAAGGCTAGATTAGAGCAATGATAAACTGTGGCCCCTTGTGGGGACGCAGTACTGGTTCCCGCCGGAGGAGAAGACGATACGTTAGACGTAGGACAGATGGTATTTGGCTGTGTGTTAAATTTGGAAGGCATTAAGGCTGTGGCAGCAGTAGGGGCCGAAAGTACACTAACTTTAGCTGATGAAAGGGGGCGTACAGACACACTCGGTTGAGCTTCTACGTTAACCAAGGGGATAGATGGAAGTGGCAGAACGTTAATATCGTCTGAGGTGAGAGGTAGCACAGAGGCAATAGGAGGAGCCCCCACTACCGTTGAGGGAGTATTGCGAGACCTTTTTGACACTGCTCATTGTTGTAATACTTTTTGTAATAACTCATCTAAATGCTTGGCCGTAACACACTGACTACGGGGTCTCTTGAGAGAATTGGTTCTTACCTTTTCTACTGTCCCACTACTCTCTACTTGCCTGCTAGGTCCTGGTACTGCCAGGGACCGGCCTACTTCCTGAGGTGCCACAGATTGTCTACTTCCACCAGCGACTCTTTACACTTTGGTACTGGCGGCAGGTTGGTTGCTGCCGCCGGTACTCTACGCCCTTCACCTAGAATTGGACCGAGCTTATTCGGTGTTAGGATGTTTCTCTTTATGGGGGTACTAGAGGGTAGAGTACTCACCGAAGAGTCATGGCAACTAGATGACCTGGATGGAGATAGAGTTCGACCTCCCTGAGAATCTGAACTGGGCGTGGTCACACCCGCCGCTAAACTGCAGTGCCGCTCTAGGGCAGTAGACGTTGATACTGACAGTTCTTCCTTAGAGCATGGTAAAACAAATTTGGATAGCATTAACTTAGAGCCTTTGAGGATCACCCTTGCCTTAGACCTAACCCTGGCATTTGACACGTTCCCTCCGGCATCTGCCCCGAGGAGACCGGGAAAGGACTCCGGCACCTCCGAGGCAGAAACCGATGGGTGTGGTCGTGAACTAGACTTGCAACCTTGAGACTGTGGTTCTGCGTTGGTATCACTGGCGTGAACTTACGCCGTGATCTGGACCGTGGAGGGTAACTCTGAAAACTTCTGTCCTTTGGGAGACAGGTGGTCCATGCTTGAAGACCGTTCACATTATAGCCTGGGGGACTTGGGTGGCAATGCTGGCCGGGTATCCGGTGATGATGAGCGGGTTCTCTTGAAGTGGGGAGGGGAGTTTACCTCAAAAATTTCCGGTTCACATGAGGGAGCTAATTGTTCTACTAAGTGTTGAGTGTTAGCTGTATTAAGAGGGGTTGACTGTGATACTGGGGGATCATCATTAAATGAATAGAGGCGAATGAGCCGTAATAATTCAGCGTCATCGCATATAAGCTCTAGATTTGCCACTCGTTTGGCGTAGGAGGTAAATTTATTCTTGATCTCGATCAAGGCCAAAAGGCACGAAAGATCTTCTTTATTGATCCATTCTGCAAAAAGGTCTGAACAAACTGGATATTTCTGGGAAGTCCAGAGGAATTTTGACCTGTCCAAGCATGTAACACAACGAATACAAAGTTTGTGTGCAGTTACTGGGACTAGCAAGCAGGTAGGAGTGGCACAAATAGTAAACTGAGGCATGGTGCTGAACCCTCCTCCCCGCCAGGAACGGTTCCTTCCTCTGTTGGCTGTGCTGCTCAAGATGTGACGAGATCTGGAAATAAACATTTCCAGGAATCAATGCTCATAAAGATAACCTGAGAGGTTTTAACACATCCGACCTACTCAAATGCGCCGGAAAATCAGTTGGCGCAACTGTCATTCCAATATTCCGCCGCATCTGAGAAAAGACGTGGAACCCTACCCCCTTTTGAGGGTTTCCATGTCAGACTGCTTACCTGTAACTTGAGTCACTGACCCATAAAAAACCACTTCCTTACCCATCCGAATGGCTATTTGGACTAGCCGGATCTACAAAGACCACACGTGACTGTGCCGCCGGGCATAAGAAGTGCATGTACGGTTCAGGGTGAGTAAAACTCGGTTTTACCGAGATCCTTCCCGCCGGACCAAGCATGTCCGCCGGGGAGGAGCGTGGTATAGCACACCACGCTGGGTTACCTGGCAGAATCCCGACCGCCTGCACGGCGAGAAAGATGGCCTCGATGCACAGAAAAAGACCGGCGGGAAAAACAACAAACCGGAAATGTCATCTAAACAATAAGACAGACATACCAGCAACCCACAACAAACAGGACGTCTCCTGGCCCTCTAAAAACATGTAACTAAAACATGGAAAAAAGAGGGAGCCAAAGGGGCGACACGCTATATAATTGTAGCAACAAAATACTATAGTACAACTAGCCCACTAAGGAGACCCCTACTGAGGCTGGCCACGAGGCTGAAGTAATCGATGATATCGGTTGGTTACCTACCTCCCGATGACACAGCAGTAGATCCTGGAGAGGGGCCCACGAGAGGGGCTCGCGCAGACATGGACTCTAGAAGGTTCCACACCACGTGTGATAACCCTGAAACTAGAGCATCTGCTAAAAACAATAATGCAACTGCCTCATAGAGAGGGCCTGAAGCACATTTCCTGCGGAGATAGTAGCCTCCTAACTATAGCGCCAACGAACTTGACAATAATCTCGATCCCTGACCTCTTTGTAACTCAAAAGGACCTTGAGCAAACTTGCTGCAAATATCCACACCTATTACCTGGTGGACTCTTCCCAAATTATAAAAAAGTCAGCCCGATTGCTTTCATTCATTTCGAGTTATAAGAAGTTAAGGGGTCAAGATTATTGTCAAGTTCGTTGGTGCTACCTTTAGTATGTTAGAGTATCAGCTAAGGCGCAGATAAACAAAAACACAAACACATGAGACGTTGATCCTGGAGAACTCGGAGGCGCCTGTACAATAGTACCCTATTTTAACACTCCCTGCGGGCATACCAATGGGGTAGCCTGTGCTAGCTAATCTAAAACCTGTTCAATAGAACTCAGATATATACAAATGAGTAAAGACTCACTAGAAGAGAGCGAAATCCACACAAGAAATCCACGAGATGGAAAGCTTTAGTATAACAAGTTTTAAGTAAATTTTTCTTTTTTATTTTTTAAGAAGGATTTTCGTAGTGAGTACCCAATCATAAGACAATTCCATAAGTTAATTAGCGTTACACTTATGAAGTAGTACTCCGTTCTCCCCGCGACGGTCGATTCAAACTGGCTACCTGCGGGCGCTTGAATGGAGGCTATTATACTAATAGGCATATCATCAATGATGGAGGGGCCACTAATAAATAGCAGTGTTTGTCAGGAGTACTTTAAAAAGCTGTATTAAATCAGGTATTAGACTAAATAATGATAATTAAAGTGGTTGGGTAGAGGTCAACGAAGGTTGTGAGACCATAGTTATTGGAGTTATGTATACACCTCCAAATATGAGTAGAAATGACGGAACATCATTATGGGAGGAAATAAAAATAACATCAAGGTTTAGCAATGTGTGCATTATGGGGGATTTTAATTTTCCGAATATTGATTGGAAGCATCGAATAGGCAACTCTGATTCTGAAGAGTTTATTGAGGTAGTACAAGATAGCTTTTTAATTCAATTCATAGATACGCCGACTAGAGGTATTACTATTCTCGATTTAGTTTTCAGTAACAATGAACATATGATAAATAATGTAGAGATCGGGGACCACCTAGGAAATAGTGACCACAATTCTGTGTATTTTAATATACAATGGAAAGGTAATACCAGAGAGAATACAACATTAATACCTGACTTCAGAAAAGCTGATTATGGGGGGCTAAGAAGTGCCCTATTAGCGGACCCTATGGTCAAACAATTAAGTCAACCCAGGAGTTCAAATGAGTGTAACCCTTCTCGGGTACCTGTCAGCTTAAGTCAGGAAGAGACGTCAAACTTGGTAGATACATGTGATAATTTTATTAGGTCAGTATTCAGTGCTCAAAATAAATATATCCCCAAAAGAAAATTTAGATCAACACAGAACCAACCCAAATGGATGAATAATAGACTATTAGATCTTCTAGGTAAAAAGAGAGGAATATATAGACAAATTAAGAACGGCGAAATTCATCTACTTGCTTACTATCAGAATCTATCAAGACAGGTAAAAAAGGGTATTAGGAGAGAAAAAAGAAATTATGAAATCAAGGTTGCCAATGACTCAAAAAATAATCCTAAAACATTTTACCAACTATATAAAGCCAAGGTTAGAGATGTAATTGGTCCCCTTAAAACTTCGAGAGGAGAAATTACAGAATATTATTTAGAAATGTGCAGTACATTAAATAGTCAATTTCTTTCCGTGTTCACTAATGTAAATTTGGCACAGTGTCCAGAAGTCAATAAGGTTACAGGGATATTATAGAAAATAGGTTAAGTACGGTTACTATAAGTAGAAATGATGTGCTTGGGGCAATTGACAGACTGAAACCTCAGAAATCACCTGGTCCTGATGAGGTATATGCTCGAGTATTAAAAGAATGCAGATATGAGTTAAGTCACCCATTAACATTTCTATTTAACAAGTCATTAGAAACATGCTTAGTTCCAGAAGCTTGGAAGATTGCAAATGTAGTTCCGATCTTCAAAAAAGGTGATAAATCAATAGCATCCAATTACCGTCCCATTAGTCTCACATCAATCATAGGAAAGCTATTAGAGTCAATTATTGCTAGGAAAATTTGAAACCACTTAAAAACAACCAATTTAATCAATTCTTCTTAGCATGGATTCACTCAGGGACGTTCTTGCCTTACTAATGTGCTTAGCTTTTTCTCAAAGGTATATGAAGCAGTAGATAATGACAAGTCATATGATATAATATATTTAGATTTCATTAAAGCTTTCGACAGAGTCCCTCATGAGAGATTGATGAGAAAAGTTGAGGCGCATGGAATAGGTCGGTCATTGTTGGAATGGATTAGGTCATGGCTAATTGGTAAGAAGCAGAGAGTCAGCTTAAATGGTACTAAGTCAGAATGGGGAGCAGTCAAAAGTGGTGTCCCCCAGGGTTCTTATGTTTAACATGAAGAACAGATTTGGCTTGATTCCGGGCAGAAACATATGAAGAATGAGAGTCTTGAGTTTTAAGGCGTCGGTACCGTTTGAATGCTTCCTCCTTATTGCGGACAGCAGTAGAACAGGCGTGAGTAAACCAAGATTTTTTAGCATTAGTCTGAGAGAAAGAGAATGGAATGTATGCTTCCATGCCCGATAGGATTACCTCGGTAATGCGTTCAGCACTCTCCGAGGGTCCTCGGTCATGGAAGCAGAAATCATTCCATGGGAAATCAAAGAAGTACTGCCGAAGAGCCTCCCAGTCGGCAGCGCCAAAGTGCCACAAGCGCCGCTGGCTAGGAGGATCGGGTGGCTGTACTGGAGAGATAGGACAGGTGACAGAGATAAGTTTATGGTCGGAGGAGCCCAAAGGAGAGAAAAGATCGACAGTATAAGAAGAAGGGTTAGAAGTTAGAAACAGGTCAAGAATGTTGGGCCGATCTCCGATGCGATCCGGGATACGGGTGGGTTGCTGAACTAACTGCTCTAGGTCATTTAGGATAGAAAAGACGTAGGCTTGTTCACCAGGTGGATCAGTAGTGTGAGAGGAGAGCCATTGGCGGTGGTGAACGTTGAAATCTCCTAAGATGGAGATTTCTGAGAAAGGAGAAATGGATAGAATGTGTTCCACTGTAGAGTTTAGATAGTCAAAGAATTTAGGAAAGTTGGTAGAGTTAGGGGAAAGATAGACAGCACAGAAATATTTAGTAAGAGAATGACAGGAAAGTTTAAGCCATAAAGTTGAGAATTCAGAGGAGTCGAAATCGGGAACACGAGAGCAAGTGAGTTTGTTGTGCACATATGCACAACATCCGCCTTTGGCTTTGAAACTAGGATAGAGAAAGTAGGAGGATACAGAGAAGGGGTTGCTGGATGTTGCTACAGACACCTGGGTTTCGGTGAGGAAGAGAAGATCAGGTTTGTAGGAGGAGAGATGGTGCTCAACAGAGTGAAAGTTAGAGGAAAGTCCGCGAATGTTGCAGAAATTAATAGAAAGAGTAACAGGCCGAGGTCCAGGTAATTGTGTGGGGTCGTCAGGGGATGGTCGGTCGGGTGAGGGGGCATTTATGGTCTCCCCCCCTGGGGACTCCGAGGCTGGGCTAAAATTCATCATTTTGTGTTTTTTTTAATTTTGGTGTGGAGGAATGAAGTGTGGTGTGCATGTTTAGTGTAGTGAAGTGGATAGGAGGAGGAGGTGTTTGTGAGAGCTAGCTGCATTGCTCTCAGTGTAAATGAGGCACAAAGAAAATCAGTAAGAGAGGCCAAGCAAATGAAACAGGAGTTCCAGCGACTCTTTATCACATGCCTATAACCTCACCTGGGTCTAGCCCTGATCGATTGGTGCCTACAATCTCCCCACCACAATACAACCAAAACCAACTTAAAAACACGTATAAATATACCTGAATCTTAACGAGACATTTCAGGTGCTGCAATGGTTAAGACTATCTCAATCCACCCTTTGAAGCCTTTCATACGGTATATTGGCTATCCTTAAAAAATTAATACAAAGATTGAGAAATAGCCAGCAAAAATGCGTCACTTTATCTTGAAAGAAGGATTAGCCTAAGTTTACAGGTATCAACTTGTGCAATTCAAAACAACCCTGTGATGCAATGCAGCGTATGTAGGCATAGCGATATTTGTTTTTAAATTGGCGGACATTTTACTTCCTGTACAGATAATTTCTCGGTAACCAATGGGGATATAAGAAACTACTGTATCTAACATCTTAATCAAAATCATATTAGCTATAACAACGTCGTAATAGACAAGTATTTACGACAGGAACAAGCCAATTTCACGCCAACTTGGAAACAATCAATACAAATAGAATTATAGCCTATGATGCGCCCCAACTGTAGTGCGCATAATAACTGGTTTGTTTGTTTACATATAATGAAGTAATAATAATAATAATAACCTTATTTAGCCTAAAAACATTATACAATGTATTACAATATCTTCATAATTCATTATCAAGGCTGAGCCCATGAAATGTGAACAATTTGTATGGGCTCCTTCAAAATACGCTTAGGAAATTACCAGCAGTGTCCTGTATATGCAGTGTGCTTACAATTTAGATACTCAGTTGGCGTTTTTTTAAACTTAGTTGCTTAGTAAGTGAGTTTTACATTCCCGTTTAAATTCTAAAAAACTGTTAGCTACTTTTATTTCTTCTGGGAGTCTATTTCAGAAGATAGTTCCAGAGTAAGTAATACATCTTTTACCAAGGTCAGTATTTGGCTTGGGTGGTCTGAGAAGGTTTTTGTTTCTAGTGTTGTGACTATGTATACTGTCTACGTGATGGAAATATTGATTCTGAACACAATCAAGCTGATTGAAAACAAATTTAAGAGATTCTATGTGATGAATATCACATAGTTTTAACACTCGCAATTCTTTGAATAAAGGAGTTGTATGGTCTAAGTATCCCACTTTAGATATTATTATCATGGCTTTCTTTTGAAGTTTGAATAATGGTTCTAAATTTGTTTTCGTGGCTGAACCCCAAACAACATTACAATACTGATAATATGGATAAATTAAACTGTTATACAAACACAGTAATGCTTCTTTGGAAAGCAGAGGTTTTGCCTTATATATAATGCCTAAGGATTTAGAAATGTTTCCATTTATGTATTTTATATGCTCTTTCGAATTAAGTTTATCATCAACAAATACACCAAGAAATTTGGTTGAGTTACATTTTTGTATTTTGTTTTATTTCCTAGTCAAATATTTATGTCATTTGGGATATATTTGTTACCAGCAAATACAATATAATGTGTCTTACTAACATTGAGAGACAATTTATTTGTTAATAACCACTGTGATACTTTGTGCAGTTCGCTATTGGTCGAGTCAATGAGCGTATTTCAGTTCGACCCAGAATAGTAAACATTTGTATCGTCGGCAAATAAAACAAATTTGAGCAGATTAGAACTGTTCACTAAGTCATTAATATAGATTAGAAAGAGTAATGGACCAAGATTCGAACCTTGTGGAACACCTATTGAATTACTTTCTAGATTTGATTTCACTCCACTCAATTCCGTATACTAGCAGACGATTTGACAAATCACTTTTAAACCATTTATATGACGCATCTCTAACCCCGTAATGTAAAAAAAAATCCATTAAAATTCCATGATCAATTGTATCAAAGGCCTTCCTTAAGTCCAGAAATATCCCAATAGTTGTTTGACTTTTATCATTACTTTTGACAATTTCGTTAATCATCCTTATAATAGCAGTTTGTGGAGAAGCGCCCTTCCGAAACCCATACTGTTTATCCACCAACATATTGTGTTCTCCCAGAAAAGCTGTTAAGCGTTCAAAGACTAGTCGTTCAATAATTTTACCGAACGTAGGCAAGATTGATATAGGGCGATAATTTGAGACCTGGAGAGGGTCGCCTCCAAAGATGGGTATAAGTTTAGCTAATTTTAATCCAGTAGGGAAAATTCCGTTGCGAAAGGATCAATTAATTATTTATGTTAATTTAGGTGCTAGTATATGTAAAATTTTCTTAATGATTTTTATATGAATATTGTCATATCCAGGACTTGTAATTTTTAATTTATTAACAGTTTTTATTATGTCGTTAGTTGAGACGGGTGACAAATTAAAACTCGGATATTGGCCTTTCAAATATTGCAAAGGGGAACGGTCACAGGTCGGTAATTTATTTGCTAGTTCTTTCCCTATAGAAGAGAAATATTTGTTCATATGATTAGATATCTTTTGGACATCTGACTCAATGTCGTTGTTTATAGTCATAGATTTAATATTATTTTTGCAGTTAGTTTTACGGCATAATATTTCGTTCAACACCTTCCAAGTCTCTTTACTATCGCTCTTTACCATATTTAATATATTTTCATAATATAATTTGTTTGCAGTTTCTAATTTTTGATTAACCATGTTCCTGTATGCACGATACTCATCGCCAAATGTCAAAGGCTTTTTAATACATTTTTTATATAATGTGTGTCTATTTTTTATATATACTTTCAACTCAGTAGTCACCCATGGTTGTAATGCTGCTTTTTGTTTGATCACTATATTCTTCCAAGGAAAACACATGTCCACTACATTTTGAGAACATTTTAAGAAGGTATCATAATCTTTGTTTACATCATTGATTAACTGACAATTTGTTATGGCTTCGTCCACAGCCGAACACAAATCTTCACCATTGGTATGTTTATAATATCTTAATCTGAGATTAACTTCGTTGTTTCCCTTATAATTCATTGACTTAACATTTATAAATGGCGCGAAGTGATCCGATATGTCTGACAATAGGATACCACTATCTATCTCTGCTTTAATATCGTTGCACCAAATATGATCAATCAACGAAGCACACGAAGCTCCAACTCTCGTCGGTTTGTTTATACAAGGATAAAAACAATGACTATATAACATATCAAAAATTCCTGAACAACTCGACTATTATTATATTTAAGCAAATCAATGTTAAAATCATATATACAGTATAGCAAGTCTTTTAAGATGATTTAATTGTATTTAGAATTTCTGATAGAGAATCAATAAAAGTATTTATATCTGAATTCGGTCTTCTATATACAACGCCGACAAGATTGGTTGCCTTATCAATTTTGTGTTCAACAAAGAGAGATTCTATGGAGTCATTAGTTACACACATGTTTGAAATAGGTTGACATTCAGCTCCGTTGTTCAGATACATAGCAACACCACCCCCTTGTCTATTCCGATGATTAGTATATAATTTATATCCTGGGATTGCGTATAAATGTTCAATGTCTGAGGTCAATCTCGTTTCAGTAAATGCAAGAATTTTGATATTACTCAGAATCGAGGTTAAGTGATTTATTATGAATTTTTCTAAATTATTAGGAATGCTTCTAATATTATGAAACAATATGGTATTTTTAGAAGTATGTAGGTTAGTCGTGACATAAATTCTAATAGATATTGAGGAAACTTAAAATAGGCTACTGTATTCCATTCTCAGCATGAGCTTCGAATTTGGTAATGTATAGGGCTGCTCGGGGCGCTTAGTCTGTATCATATGATTTGATGTTCACGGTTGTACATCATGGAAGGCAGTAATGTGTTATATATATTTGTTTTCTTTCATTCACTAACTCATTAACACCATCATTAGTGAAGCAGATAAGTGAAACAATCGTTCAAATCGTGATGCAAGCATGAAATTTGGTACAGGTATTCTTCAAAGCTCACTTTCAAAGCACATACCGCTGGCCACGCAAAAATTCAATATGGCGACCATTTTTCAAGATGGCCGACACATCTGACTGAGACCTACTGTTATGGGTCAGTTAATTGAAAGAAAAAAGACATGAATACTGTCCAATCCATTTTTGGGGGGCTCTAACGTGGTAAGTGAAGGTAATTTTGTCCAAAGCAGTTGCATATTAGACTTTAACTAAGATGGCGTCCAAGATGGCCGCCATTAACCCGAGGAGGCCGGAATTTTTTTGGCGATTTTCGGTAGTGTTTATGGCTTAATAGCTAATCAAAGAATAAAGATAGAGAAATGAGTCATAAACCACGTGAGAGAGGTCACTTTCAGATTTTGTCTCGTAAAAAATTCACCTCCATAGGCCCAGTAGTTACTGAGATATTGCTTGTTTTCGTGAGGTAACTTTTCCGTGATTTTCCATGTTTACGCACCTTTGCCATAGTGAAATTTCCTTAAACCCATTGTGTTAACATCACGGTAGTTTCGGTGATATTGGAACTCGGTGAAAATTACCGCAAAAGTACCGTGACGTCATACAAGTAAATAGCAGCCATCAGCAGGCTATTTAAAGGCTATTTAAAGCCGTGCTATTTGAGTAGTGTATCGGCCTTCTGGGGTTAAAGACAAATTTTGTGATATCTTGGCTATTAGTAGAGCTAGACAAATGATTTTTTCATCTAATCCTACATTTTTAAGGTCAGAGAATTAGAAAGACTTGTCACATTATTAACTCATCAGGGTCATAAGTAACTAGACAAAGTGAAGGAAGATTATATCGTAGGAAACGGCCTAATTCACACCATTTATACATATCCATTGAGTACAAATAACATTAGTAAAAATACCATAGAATCAAAGACTCACACCTCACATTTGCAAGTGCACAGAGCTGTACAGGAGAGACCCAGCCTGTAGCACTTGCACCTGCCACGAGTCTTATTTACAGCCACATTTGGTCAGCTGTTCACAACTCTTGGCTATGGGGGAGTTGGCTGTCCAGAAGACGTGCCATTCTTCACCAACCTTCTGCCATCCCCAGTCAGCAGGACTCTCTGCTTCTGGTTGACACTGGGTTGCTTGGGCCCAAACACAACCAGCCTGGAAGGCAGCTCGTCTAGTGTGCTGAAGCAGAGCTGCTCTTGTTGGTGGAATGGCCTCATAAGGCCTCTGTTTTCTGGCAAACATGTCAAGCCTGGCCTCATCCACAGTGGTAGCAGTGCTGGACCTGTCATACATCAGTATGACAAACCTCTCCAGTATCTCCAGGTCACCATCTTCCACTGTAAGAGGGTACTGGCTCAGCTTGGAGAAGACAGGGGAGGCCTCTGGACAAACATCCCATGTCTGCCAGGCAGTTTTCTTTCCCTTGTTACGGAAGGCTGAAACAGTGTCACACCCTGTGAAGGCATGAGAGAATAACATGCCTTTAGCCTTCTCCTGCCCCAATACAGCGATACAGGCCATGCACACTGATCCAGCGCCGGCTTTGACCGTGACCAAATGCCACCCATAACTGCTCTAGCCCCAAACTCTGAAGGGCTGGAAAGGCACTCACTGCAATGACCACAACATCTGTATAATTTGCCTTGACCATGACGGCTAATGCCGTCATGCTTACTTCAAATTCTGGGCCTCTCTTCATTGAAGC
This sequence comes from Paralithodes platypus, assembly GCA_032716605.1. Lineage (NCBI taxonomy): Eukaryota > Metazoa > Arthropoda > Malacostraca > Decapoda > Lithodidae > Paralithodes > Paralithodes platypus. The sequence goes on along the minus strand of CM064552.1, from coordinate 27,892,637 downwards.
ATGATGTGCTGACCATGTCAAGTTCACTGCACCATCTACTTCCTCAGTCACTATTACTTTCTCTAGCCACTGGTACTCCATGGCCAGTTGTGGGCCGAAGACATCTGTGGCTGGCTTTGGCAGTGGAAGTTTTGGTGGCAGGGGGTTCTTTGCTTTGAAGGATGCAGGAGTAATGTTTGTGAATGTGTCAGGAAGTTCTGAAACGGCCTTGACTTTCTCAGGTCCAAGCCTGAGTTTTTTACGCTCCTGGCCACCATTTACCTTGGTGGGATGTTGAAATACAGAAATGCTAGTCCCATGGAAGGAGGTTGTGGCAGTTGTTGTGGAAGGGTTGTGGTCGATGTTGTCCATCACGGCAGTGGTGAACAACTCTTTACGCAGTACTGGTGGACAGACCACACCCTCCTCGACATACTTGTTGACTGTGGCATCTCCTAATTCAGCTGAGACCTCCAACACCCTGTCATATGAGATGCTGAGGCCATGCTCATGCAGCATTTCGACCAGGTTTCTTTTCCGGGTTTTGGCATAGACTGAGAGTCCCATGTAGACTGGGAATGGTGTTTCTCTGTCTTTTGAGTGCCTATGTGTAGCAGCTCCCTCTTTGTATCGGGAGTAGCAGTTAAACTGCATCAATTGGGCAATGGCCTGATCAGACTTTGAAACTCCAAATCTCAGTTGAGACTTGATGTCAGCTCAATGTTCAACCATCCCCACAAACTGAAGCAGAAGGGGAGGTATGGCATTTTGCACACAATCAGCTGGAAATGTGCCATCAAATTTTGATTGATGTTCAAGCATGCATTTTCTTAGAATCTTTGCTGCTTTAGCAGTGATGAGTGCATCTGAAAAATCAGAAATTTGGGTAATTGCTTTGCCCACATCTTTCTGAAATGCAAGAAGTACATCTCTTCCACTTCTATGAGCTTCAAGTTCTGGAATTTCTTCCAGAAGTTTATCCTTCAGTCTGGTGGAATTTACACGTGGTAAATCCACACCAAGTTGTGCCAGACGCTGTTGGTAAAGGTGACATATATCTGCCAGGCGAAATGTGACTGGCTCTTCTGAGCATAGGTTGCTTTCAACAATGTATGTCACCAGCTCTGATAAAATTAATGGATAAACATCTGGCTCCAGATCAGTGGCACTTGAGCTTTTCTCAAGGTTTCTCAGGTGGGACCTTTCCCTGTTGTAGAGGGCACTGAGACACACTCTGTGGTACTTTAGCTCCTGTGCAATAGCATCTCCACCACTCAATTTAGGAAGAAGCTTGCCATCGTTAAGTGCCTCTGCACACTCTTGTAGCCTCTTGTTAAGGTTTATGGTCATTACCTGCCTGAGATCAGATGCAAGTGCCACTTTCTCACCAAAAATACAAGTTTGACCATCATAGCTAGTTCGACGTTGCTTTGCATGATTGTCTTCAGACTCACTACTTTGACGATTAGATCGGCGTTTCCTTGCGCGATTCAGCTTGCTGTTGTTAAACAACAACCGGCAGTTGACATGGTATTTTGCCTGATTTCTTCTCAAAGTGGCATCTATGCCGGCACCTTCATCAAGCCTTGTTGGATCCACGATCAATGGCATTTCCTGGATTTCATGAAACATCGGTATGTTGGTAGCCAGCATGGCATAACCGTCATGTTCAAGGGAATAATGGGTTCTAGGTGATGTTAAATCTTCACCTATTTTGTCTTTCTGGCAAAGACAACATTTTGACCAGTCAGTTTGTCTTATGGGAAAAATGGATTTTGAATCTGCCATTTTGCTTTCTGATTAAGGCCGAGGGTTTATCCTTTTACCACCTTAACGAAATTACACACACATTACTTTATGGGATACAACTAGGTTCGGGTGACCTACACCTAGCCCGATCATTCATCCAGTGCCATTTAAGTTCCGTGTGATCTGTACACCATCCAGGTAAGTACATGAGCAAGTCATGTATAGCCCCCTTACCCTTGGCTGGGCTGTCCCGCGCTGTCAATTCAGGTGCGGCTATCTAACTCTATCTACTAACTACCAACTACTGTCTAGTAGCTAATTGATATGGGGCTGTTAGAAAGCATTTGGAACACTAAATTAAACTACACTACAACTTATAGTATAGTACAGTAAAAATAAGCTGACACTGAACCCCATGCTGAGTTGCACAGCAGCGATGTTACCAGTGTGCCCTGGTTGTGTGTTGACATCACTCTATTATATTTGCAAGATCTCATCACTGCCTCAGTCCTTACTAACAAATGTGAAAATGGCTCCATTGGATTATCTGACCCAAAGAATGTATGTGCACACCAAAAATCATGTATATATGTTCAGTAGTTGCTTAGATATGAACATATGAAATTAATGGACGCCATCTTGGATGCCATTCTAAAATTCCAATTATAGACTATGACAATGATTAAAACAGTGCTTCTCATTAATCTGGTTAGCAAGAAACAGTTTTCTCTTAAAATGTTCACCAGGTAATAATTACAAAAAAATTAAGCAATATATGGTCAGGCACGGCAGCCATCTTGAAAAATGACCGCCATCTTGGATTTTCGCGTGGCCAGCGGTATTTCTGAGAAGAATGGACCTTGAAGGGTACATGTACCAGATTTCATGCTTGCATCACCATTTGAACGATTCTCCTGAAAGTTGCAGTTATCTGCTCCACTACATTGTTTACTCAGTGTATCCACGTGACTGCTAGGCCACTTATAAGAATAAGTAGCCTATACCGTTAACCCCTTCTGTACCGGCGACATCTTTTAAATCTTATTCTAGCTATATTTAGACGATTGTGTACAGAGCTTAAGAAGGATATGTGGTAATACAATGCAAAGGGTTAATTAGCATGGTTCGAAGCCTGTTAATTGTTGGAGGCCCTTCCTAAACTACATATAATCGTCTAATTATAGCTAGAATAAAATGTAAAAGACGTCGCCGGTACAAAATGGGTTAATATATAACCAGCACATACCGTATATACTAGAATAATGTAAGGTTAGTAATCAGCAATATATCATGTATTTATATGGATATAAAACAAAGTAGAAATGGCCAGAAAACAAATCGTCACTATATCTTGAAATGAGGGTTATATTTCGGATATAGGCTACAAAATAAAGTAGAAATAGCCAGAAAACAAATAGTCACTATATCTTGAAAGAAGGGTTAACCTTCTAACCCAACAGGCATTTGGGAAGATAATTGAAGTGACAGCCCCAGAAGTAACTTCTACTCAACAACCTCAACAACTGCTGACAACTGCAGGATTGCAAACATTCGAGGATAACAACATATAGGGAAGTCTACCCTCTTAAAGAAATGGAAGAATACATCAGTTACCCCTATCCAAAATTCAACGGCCTCCCCTAGGGTACCGGTTGATCCTCCCTCACTAACCCCTTCCCTAAAAAGAACATGGCCGTCATACTCCCAAGAACCAGACATGGATTATGATAAGCATATGTTTATGCACTTAATACACTATCTTTCCTATTTCCTTCGTAATAAAGATTCTTTTTAACATGTAAGGAATAGTGCCTAAAAATGCATAAATCACTAAATAAATTCTAACTAGTTCCCATACACCACTACCTAATGCTATTAAATTTTAATAAATAAAGAATGTGATCACCCATATAACCATGTATGCATTGTATTTTTAAGATTGTTAATAACCGGAACAATATTTAAAAACTACATTTCTCAACTCCTTTATATCTCGAGAAGCCTTACCTGTGACTAACAATTACATCGAAATATCACCTCACCGAGCCAAGGTTCAGTAGGCAACAATCGAGGCTAATGAGCACACGATCTCACGATCTGTAATCTGTACGCAACATCCTTCCGATCTCTATTTAGGTAGTACTTCCGTCTGGGGCAAGCCATTCTCCACGTAAAAGTACCCAACGGAGGTGTGTCCCGAGGAGTGTGTGTGTGTGTCTGTGTGTGTCTGGAACTCCCCCTGGACAACGTCGTGTGTCTAGGACTCCCCCTAGACCTGCGCAGGACCTGGTTACTACGTCTGACAAGATCTCTTTTGGGCCATGTCACCTATACTTCAATCCTAAAACGTAAGGGCTTCTCGTTTTGCAAAGTGTTTTGATTTATTGATTGCGAAGGGTGTTTAAGATAATATGTAGTGTTCAATTTAACGTTAATCTCAGAGATTGTCAATTCTCTCCTAATTTGTTATCACCCCTCATATTGCGAGAACATTCCACATTCTATTTGCAGGGATTGATGTATGTATAATTCTGTGAATATATCTCTTATATTCTAGATCAGAGCTTTACATATATCCGTTCGGGATTTATATGCAACGCTATACATGTAAATTCTTGTGAACACCCAGCAAATCTTAATATTGTGTTTATTGTTGGCTGGGTACGTTTTCATAAGATAGTGTATACAGAGAGAGTTCTACAGTAAGTGTGTCTAGTAGACGTACGTTAAAAGCTCCGCTCCCTGACCTCACCTTCAGGCAAGCTATATTAATTATTGACTTAACCATTCCAGTCAGTCCTTCCCCCTGCTTAACCCTCCGTGAGGCGACGTTCTGCAAAGTGTGCTGGATTTATTATTTATTCTTCGTTGAATGAGTTTTTTCTTCACTACTTTGATTCTTTGAGTTTATGGAAATAATTATCTTTTATCATATGAATTAACGTGCGACTTATTCAGACCTAAGTTAATATCCTATTTTCCATAGTCAAATTCTAACGTGAGTCATATCGCAGTACACGTGACCTACCTTGTCGGCTAATCCTTTGGGGGTCTCACATCATGCCCGAGACTTGAAGGAGAGGCAGGGTATTATGAAAAAAGTTGACAGACTAAAGAACATGGACCTGCCTAATGATATATCAATTAAGATTGATATTATCATCAGGATGGCCGGGGCTCTTGCTGGAGGAAACAACTCCCTCCTCCAGCAATACCTACCTGCCCTCCTTCAGGCCAACAATCTCCCAGGTATTCTTGTACCAGGAGGGTTGTTGGACAATGCCCAGAGGGGTTCTGTCAGACAGAGACCTACTCCACAGAGGCGCTTGACCATCAAACCGCCTCTAAACAGAAACAACTGTCCCCCTGAACCTGAAGTAGTAACTCCAGAAGCTGATCCTGTAGAAGCTACTGGAGGAGCTGCTGAAGAAGAACACTCAACTCCAACTCCAACTACTACTGCAGCAGAAGAAGAAGAGGCGATGGAGGAGACCCCTGCAGTCAACACCAACCCACCTGCAGAGCCTCCTTCAGCTTCTTCAAAACCTGAAAAAGGAGCCTCCATGCCAATCATCGAGATCGAACCAGCAAGGCAGTTAGAGGAGAAGAAACCAGACACCCCCAAGACTCCTCAACAACTATTCAAGGAAGTCTGCCTAAAGCACATGTATAAGGACTTCAACATGACCATGAGCTATGCTTATATGGACTGTGTCCCACCTGAATTCCACAGGTTCCTGTCCTTCTGTATGGATAACTGGAAACGAGACGGCTGCAATTGCTATTTCCACAAGAAGGACAAAAACAACTACGTGTCGTGCCACTTAACAGTGGAGCAAGCTCTGAAGCAAGGCTTCCCGGGCCTCCCGAGGAAGTAAAATCACCACCACCACCCATCACCCTCACCAACACCTCATCACCAGCGGGCTATTAGTACGGAACTCCCAGTCGGGCCGGGAGGATAAATATACGGCCTTAAATTCCCTACCCGTACAATAGCCCACAGTTCCAGCCTCCCAGCTCTCGACCCAGTGCCTCCCTGGTCGGGTCCAGCCGTCTTCTTAGTAATGCCGATCCCCCAAACTCTGAAAACCATCAGGCAGCTCCAGTTAAGCCTGGACTCTTTTTCTCCTGCTAAAATTCACTCCATCCAACTAGTTCTTGTCCTATCCCCACTTCCCCCCTAACCCCCTTTCACTACTCATTTTGATTGATTGATTTGGGGGTTGCCATTTACCGTCAGGTTTGCAAGTTTTACATTTTAATTAATTATTTGTTGTTGAGACCAAACCTCTCTGTATTATTTGTTTGTGATTCTATATTGACTCACTACGTTATTCTGTATACATATTCTGATTACAGTGTTCATCTTTAGTTCATTTTTTTATACAAAGTGATTTTATAAGTATCTTATACTCTATATTGTGATCCATATCCTTTCGAGCTCATCTCCATATAGATGAGGTTTGATTCATGTCATATTTTTACCCTAGATACCTAAGACATAAACGTGTGAACCGAATTTGTGTATTCTGTGACTTAGGTAGAGATTGATATCCTATTTGTATTGTCCAAGCCAGTTGTGACCCAGTTGGTTACTTTAGGTTCTGAGCTTCACGATAGTGAATTTAACGAACCATTCTAAATGCAGTAAAAATAATCTACTCGCATAACAATAATAATATACAAGTCGGTTCCATTTCATCTGACACTAAATTGAATCTGATTTTTATTTACTTTTTGGTATAATCGGAATGTATTGTCACAACATTAGCTAGCCTAATTAGCGAGTTTTCTTAACACTCAACGAGCGGCTAGGTTCAGTGGCGGCTCGTATAAAATAATATGGAGGGACTGCTTTCCTATATCAGTAAAATTATGTTATAAACTTAAAACATTACTACTGTACTTACTTTATTATCTTTGCATACTGTTCAAAAGATAACAATGGTGTAGGTCTTAATTTTGTTTTAATTTCCTATCAATATTTTTGCTAAGTGTCAAATGAGAAAAACTAATGTTTTGCAAATATCTAACTATTTGCCATTATGCTCAATCAACCTATGATTATAATAATAATACAGCATAGCCTAGTTAGAAATAACCAAAAGCCACGATCGAAGCTTTGTAATAATAATGTAAAGCTTGCAAAACAAACTAACTAAAACAGGGACGACAAAATATAAAGACAAAATAACTTATAATTCTGACATTTTCAGTATTTTTGCTAAATTATTTGTTCCTAAACTTCAGAAGTTCCTTTATAAACTAAGAAAATCGCCTACAGCCAGGTAGGCCGAGCTAGAAACATAAAAATCATCACTGATTATGAAAAAAGGGAAAAAAAATTAAGTCTTAAATAGGCTAAGGGAATGCCTGCAAGGTGTTTAATAAACTGAATAAAATCGTGTCCCTAGACTAATGCTAGGCCTAGTCTATATAAATCATAAGCATCCTTCATGCTCATGTAGGCCTATACTAACCAAAATGTATAATAGTCAAATACTAAAAATACTGAAACAAAGCTACGATCGTAGCTAACAGAATGCTATTCATGCACACGCATAAACACTGCATATGTCAACACAAGACTGAGGGCTGACGCTGGTGCAGCTCATAGAGTCTTTTGGTGCCGTCACTGCGGCTGGGTAAACTCTTGTACGGTACTAGATGTTATACTTATGAAATCTGCTTAATTGAGGTTAGAATTTAAAAAAAATTAACATAGCAAGCTGCTGAATAGTATACAAATGCTTAGTATTTTCAAATGTATGTTGTCAAATATTAAATAATAATTTCTACTACCTGCCAAGCGGGCATATTTACCCTAAACGAGCTTCATTCCATGCTCTTTTTCATGCATAAAGAAGAGCCAGAGCGTAATACAATTATGTATCCGTGAAAGGGCGTTAAATGAGCTTTCCAATGACACCTGAACCATCCTTCTACGATCACAGGTTCTCTTGCAACGATCGTGCAACACGAAGGAAAAATCACTAAAATACAGTAATTTCCTGACATATTTCCCTGTCTAGGGAGGCAGTGGGTGTGGATGTGTGTGGAGGTGGGGCCAGTGGTGGCGCGGGAGCCGTGCCGAACGGTCAGAGCCAACCTACACTCCTCCCACCGCTCGGACTCTCTCTCAGAGCCAATTATGTGCTCAACATCGCATACGACTTAAGGCGGGCCCCGCTCTTTAGGTAGGGGTTCTCTAGACCGACTTAAGGCGGGCCACGCCAAAGAGAATTTAATTAACATTTTGTTTCAAAATATCCGTAATAGAGGTAAGGATGTTGTTATTGTGTGTCAGATGACATGAAACCGAGTGTAGTGAGACATATACCTTACCCTAGAGGTGCCGTCCAGCGTCCTTCCCGGCCGAACCTCAGACAACAACTGCTTCAGCGACAGCGACAGCGAGCTGCCGCCTGCCGGCCGCAGCCGGGAGAGTCAGTTAGGGATTTAACCCTTATTTAGCGGCGAGCAACATAAGTCGAGTTAAATAAAGCTGGACTATGTGGCGGCGCTCGACATAGGTCGAGTGGCAATTTCAGCACGTAATGTGGCTGAGAGAGAGAGACAAGTGGTGGCAGGAGACTAGCGAGCGTATGACTGCTCCAGACCACCGCGGCGAACCTACTGACACAAATCTCAGCTCCCTCCTCCCTCTCTCACTCGCTACATACTCAATTATGTACTGAAAGTACCGAATTACCTGCTTTTTGCACTCGCGTTGCACGGTTATTGCAAGAAAACTATCCATCATACAAGGATCGTTATGGTGTCATTCGAAAGCTCTGTTTATGCCCTTTCAGGGATAGGTACTTGTTTTACGTTCTGGGTCTTATTTAGGCATGAAAATGATCACGTAAACAGCCCTATTTTGGCTAAAAACACCCCGCTGTGCGGTACACATAAATAAACCGCATAGGCCGCTCGTAAGGTGTTAAACATGTCGCCACCACCCACCACCAGCCTCGTAAGCCAACGGTCATTATCGATTTATCGGACTAAAACACATAAGAAGATATAGTGACGGTAGTGGTGATACTAGTAATAATGGTGGTACTTATGGTAGTGATGATGGTAATACAGATTTTTTTGTTTTTCTATGTGAGTGTGGGAGACAGAAGGAAGAACTGCCTGTAGCGAGTGCCTCCCCCAGAGTTGAAAGAGTGACAGGGCCAAAATCAAGAGAAGTTCGAGCCAAAATGCCTCTGGACACACAGAGTTTGAAGCAATTTGAGTAATAGGAAGAGGGAAAGACTGATTCTGGGAGAGAGTTGTAGAGCTCAGCAGTTGAATAGAAGAAAGACTGAGAATAACGTTTCACTCTTAGGTTGGAGAGTTGCACAGAGTAAGGTGGGATTGTGTTGCAAGACGGTTAGGCAACTATGTAGCCTACATAGAGGAGGTGGTATACACTGGGAAAGCTCTGAGGAACATTGATAATTGTAGTAGTGATAGAATAGCGAGAGAGAGAGAGATTGCAGAGTTGGTGAGTGGATGAGAGTTAATGATATGGAAGGCTTTCCTTTCTTCTTTGCTTAGGAGTGCGGTGTGAGAGGATCCTCCCCACACATGTGAACAATACTTGATACAGGGAAGAACTGTTCCCCTGTACAGAGCAAGGTGTACAGGGGTAAAGAACCCCTTGAGGTGGTTATGCACACCAAGCTTCAAGGAAGCTGCCTTAGCAAGGCTGGTAATATGGTCCTTCCAAGTGAGAGCAGAAGAAAAAGAGACACCGAAAATATTGAGAGAAGATGAAAGATTGATTTTTATATTGTTGAAGTGTAAGGGATAGTCCTCTGGGAGTTCTGGACGGGTAGTAAGATGATTTTTTTTTTTTTTTTTAAAGCACTAAAGGCAAGAAGGTTTTCTCTGCCCCAATTGGAAATAGTAGTTAGATCAGAAAAAAAGTGTTGCATGGCTTCATTATGTTTGGTTTTGAGGGATTGCTGGCAGGGGCGTTCAGGAAAACGAATTGAGTAGTGTAAGGTAGAGTCCACTGCATATGAATAGATGGGATTGGAGGTACACTTACTCGTACTAAAAGTTGCTCATGGGTGGGGTCTTCCTTCCCCTACTCCACCCTGGGCAGGTGGAAGGGGGGAGTCATGTCCAAGTCTAACTCCACCTTCCACCCCCAAACATATCCCCAACTCCCCCACCTTTTTTCTCTAGCTGGCAGTTAGTGATTAGCGACTATTAATCTCATGCATTGCAAATTATTGCTAAACCATAATTACACATGCTTACAATGGCCAACATTTAAAATATATAAGGAATTTGTTAATATAATAAACTGCATAGTTAGATTCTCAAAATGAGGTTCTATACACAACGTGGGTTACACAAATCTTGGCTGTAGTGGTCTTGTGTGTCTCTCTCTCTCTCTCTCATTGCACTACTTTCTACGATCAAGACTTAATGTGATTTTAATATAATAATACCGTAATTAAATCCAAGCTCATACAGTATGAGCACTATGAACGCTTCCAGGGTCTTCTCAGGGCTTAAGGTGCACACTGCCCTGCTCCTATTCTGAAAAATTTGTAGAACAGAAATAATCATGTAACTTACTAGCTATAAGAACTCGAAACCAACACCGGGATTAGCAATGCTGGGTTGGATAATCAAAACAGTTAAATACATAGGCTACCAGCAGACATCAAAGAAAGAAGAGTGCAGATGTACTTCGAGCATAACAGGCTATGCGCGCCCTCGACAGTACTAAACCGTGTGCAAACCAGCCAACGGTACTCCACTCTCAACCCAAGAGAGTTGCACATAATAACATTTTATACATATAATAATGATCTAACAATACAAGGCAGTGTCCTAATATGGCTACTACCCTCGGGGTGATATTAGTGGAAGCAGGTTGCACTGACCACCTCTAATATCACACCAATATATCCTACTTCAACCTGGGCCCCCCCAGTCAGATACCGCCCAGAAAACAATGAACTCTTAGAGAGTCCACCTCCCACACTCACTTAACTATGGGGGGGGGGGGTTCCAGACTGAAGCTGGATTTCAAATTAATATTAAACACTCCGCTGCCTCAGTTCGAAACCCGAGATAGGGAACAAACACTCGCTGGGGCAGAACCGTCAAGCTTGTTAATGGGTCCTAAGCACAAACACTGGGAAAACATATGTAGGGATAATTTATGGATGTGTGTGTGTGTGTGGATTGTCTATGGGATTAACACTGCTTATTAGTAAGGATCCCGGCAAGCCTCCCAGCTCTCCCTATCACGGATCCCGAAGTAAGCCACCGGAGGTACAGAATATATAAAAACAAAAATATATATAATAAATGCTGATCAGAGGAAAAGAATAATTAACAGAATGAATGAATGTCTAGGATTCTCTGTTAATTACGTTACGTTAATCTTTGTGCAAGCAAGGACAAACAAAAGGGTCAGACTGGTTGGGCCACAAGAGAGAGAGGACACAACCTTGTCGTCTGCCCGTCTAGCAGAGAATGGCGAAGCCTGGCGTGGCTAGCGGGAGCCAGCCTTAAACTAAGGGGTTGCAATATATCACCACACGATATGATAACACTAAGACACTTCACAAGAATAACTTATACTAATGTATTCCTGTGTTAACATATTGGCTAAATCAGCGTGGCAGATAAAATAAAGTATATCTTGATATTGTAACACAACTAAACTTGCAATGGTCACGTAATTAAATGAAACTCGTGGAGCTAGCAAGATCACCTCCCCCCTCCCCCCCCCCCCCCCCACCCCCCCCCCCCCCCCCCCCCCCCCCCCCCCCCCTCCCCCCCAGGGAGAGAGGAGCAACATTCCTTACTCCCCTACCCTCGTCTGACTTGCAAGCCACGATGTTGCCAATGTTAGCTTCCTATGCGAAACTGATAACACTCTATTAGCTCATTCTACACAAAAGTTTATTGAGACACAAATGTTCAGAGGTACGGCAAAACTAGACATATGCAATTAGAAGGGTATCGGAGTGAAACTCACAATACCAGGTCTTTCAAATAGACTTGGCACAGCTGCATATAGAAGACAGCTAGGCACCACTAAAGTCTAGCTACTCCTAAAAGACCCAATAGACCCTGGTCATTGTGACAATATATATATATATATACTGTATATATATATATATACTATATATTTCCATATATAGATGGCTAGAGACTATGACATCCTAGTTTACCTGCAAGTGATGCAATGCCAGGAGTAAATTTAAAGATATACAGGAAGTCGTGCAGGCTAATGCTTGGTTCACACATGCACAAATTAATGTCCCGTCCGTCCCCGACCCCTTAATTGGCCGGCAAACGAGCAAGGACGCCGGCAAAATTGCCTATGGTCGGTAAACGGACGTGCGGTGTCGCCAGCTCATGGGACCCGGGGCCTCTTTGTCCATGCACAAAACGGTCCGCGTGGGCTGGGTCAACTGTCAGAAAACGTGTCATGTCGGGACACCCACGGGACACACACGGGAGCAGTCGGCGTCTAGACGCCGACTAACGGGATGAAAACGGCAGCAAAAAAACGTTGGAAGGAGAGTCGGCGATGTGGCAGCACAGACTTCTCAGGTCGCCGTCCAGCGGGACTGGTCGTGGCACCAAGTCGCCGTCGCCGTCAGAACCATGAGACGATGAACCCCGTCGATTCGCCGTCCATGCACCGTCTGCCGGCGGGGTGACGTTTTGAAACGGCCATTGTGGCCACTCGTATACTCCAGATGGATGCCGTCCTGCCTATTTTCTTGGTGGGGGACGGACGAGACGTTAATTCGTGCATGTGTGAACCGAGCTTAGGTGTTCTGTGTTATGATAATAGTCCGCCAAGTATGCTAGGAGTGTAACGATTTTCTCGCTGAGAGTGGCAGAGCGAGTGTTTGATTGCACTTTGAACTGTAAGCACTCAAGGACAGGCAATCATTATTTCCTCACACATGTAGGCCAGAATAATGTCCTGACAAATATAAAACGCGTTATGATTTTTAAGTATATTCGTTATTTTTATATTGTATTTATATTTTTATTGATTTGGCTCCGCCCTTACTCACTCAAAACACCTCAGTAAAATTTCAAATGCATTACATAATTAACCCTTTCAGTTAATACCTCTTTCCTTTGAATTATTCCTGCTAACCTTAGAAGATATTGCTTAGTATTTGAAAAATCTCTTGCAATCAAAGAGAGTCAACTATCTCACTTAACTCTTTGAATTTCGAAGATCCAATCTAGGCCGGAATATAACATAAAAAAGAGCGTTATTGTAATCAAAAGGGTTAATCTTATCTAGTCCGGGGTTTTGGGGGTGGTTATGATAGTTACATTATAATTTGAAACATTTGCTTGCTTTTGTCATTTTCGATCAATGTATTATATTGTGTCGCCTAGACTAGCAATGAAGCCTTCGTAGACTTCCTTCAAACTAAAAACAAAATGCTTTCCCACACCACCTTCAAGCTGAAATTGTGCATTTTCGATAGAAAAATGTCCCGAGCGAAGGTTGATTTCTTTTCAGTTACAGTCTAGCTATTGTTTGCTCAAAAATATTCGGCACCTGAATACGGTGAAGTGTCTTATTGTCGTAATTCTAATGGGATGAAATGTTTACGATCTGTAATGGAGGAAACGAGGTGAAGTCCAAAAACACCACCTTCTGACCAAATAGGGTTAAGACGATAAACATTATTTACTTAGTGTAAATATCTGATAAATGCAATACCATACGTTAGTACTGATATGTATATATATATATATATATATATATATATAAATATATATATATATATATAATGTATACATAAAGATCTGCCCATCAATACACAACATTCATGATCTTATAGTAAACATTGAATCCCTCTCCCATCTGCAAGAGCCACTAGATAACACTAATGCATTTTGCTAGGGTAGAACCTCTCTCATTATGTTATATAACTACCGCACCTTTCCCGATCTCATATGAAATCCCTTCCACAATAAACATTATATCAATATATTGTTCCTATTGTAGAGTTCGCCACCTGCAAGTGGCATCGATTAGCGCGTCGCCCTTCAGTATTTTGCATATGGTTTATTCACCTAGACAGGATGCCAACCAAGACGGCCAAATCCCATCAACCATGATTTCTATAAGGTTTCTCCCCTAGATGAGTTGCAAATCAAAGCTAACGAGTTTCATCAACCCGTTATATGATCTTACAGTTAAAGGGACAGTGGTTATTTTTTGGTCTACTTATTTATGTATTTATTATTTTTGTTTTAGTTTCCTCGCTAGACCTCCATCAAGCTTAACACATTACGAGCGGGTGGGTCGGTAACTTCTATTACCTGCCATGCGGGTGGTTTTACCCTAAATGGGGTTGTTTCTGTGCTCTTTTTCATGCATAAACAAGACCCAGAGCGTAATATAAGTATCTATCCCTGAAAGGGCATAAACAGAGCTTTCCAATGACACCCGAACCATCTTTCTACGACCACTGGTTCTCTTGCAACGATCGTGCACCAAGAGTGCAAAAACCCTAAAATAAGGTCATTTCCTTACATAATTCCCTGTGTAGCGAGTGAGAGAGGGTGGAGGAGGGTGTAATAGATTTCAGTCGACCCACGGCGGTGGTGGCGAGCGGTCAGAAAGCAATCTATGCTCCTCGCACTGCTCAGCTCTCTCTCAGAGCACATTACGTGCTCAAAATTGCACTCGACATCTGTCGAGGCCCACATATGGGTACGTTTTCTTTAACTCGACATATGTCGAGCGCCGATGGTTAAGGGTTAAACAAAAAACACTAACTACAACCCCCTTCAAGATAAATTGTTACATTTTTTGGTAGAAAAATTAACTGGCCGAAGGCCAGTTCCTCTTAAAGTTACAGGCTGGGTTTCGCTCGCCAGGAAAAAATCGACACCTAAATGGCATGAAAGGCCTTAAAATTGACAACCAAATTGGGTGAAAGGTATCAAATTCACGAAACTAATGGGTCGAACGTTTTAAAATCTGACAAGTAATGGAACTAAACATGAGGAATAAGGAGGAGCAGAAAAACAACCCATCTTCTCTTAACTTAGCATCCCTGCCACCATAAAGTAGAGCTTTCACATCCTTACCTGATCATATAACTAACAGAATCCACGTGTCTCATTTTACTATGCTTTCTAAAGATATATAAGATTGATTTGGGCTTAGTTTATTGATATATTTTCATGTTTTTAGCTAAGATTGTTGTCAATTTATATTTGGAGCTTTGATTGGTGAGTTGTAAAAATTGACGCTAGTTATCGAAATAATATTATATATCTTTTCTTACTGATAAATCAAAGGTTCTTAGATAAATTGGGAGATTGTTTCTTGATCCGTTGTATGGTATGAAATAATCAACCAAAACATAAACCCTTCCCCCTTAAGAGGAAACAGGTTATTAGCTAAGGTAATGTTGCACGATTGGGAGATGAACGGCTTACAAAGAGAATATGTGAGTCAGATATAAGGGGAGATAGAAGGGTAGGAAGACCCTCATTGAGATGGAGAGACTATGTAAGACAAGCTTTGGATGATAGAGGAATGACTATAGATCAGGCAAAGGAAGTTGTAATAAACAGGACTGAATGGAGAATGCTTGTGAATAGATGAGTGAACATGTGGTCATTTGGGGGAAGGGGTCAGGCGCAAGTTGGACTAGATAATAGTCCATCAGGCGCCTGGCCCGGGGAGACAATTAATATGAAGGGTGCGCCTGGAAGTGTGGTGGGCGGGCTTGTGGCTTCGGCTCCGCTGCATGTCTACCTGCCGAGATCGGAACCTCTCCGAGTGGTCGGGGGCCGGGGGAGTGCTAGAGTAATTTCCTTAAATTAAGACCTTAGTGACCCTGGTCTCTGGGTCTTCTCCTGGGTGATCTAGATGTGTGTGAATTTGTGTTTTGTCTGAGTTTGTTCGTTGTTTTATGTTGTGTTTTGTGTTTTCCCTGTTCTTGCTCTGTCTTGAGTCGGCCACCCCAAAAAAAGAAGAAAAAAAGGAAAAGAGGGAAAAAGAAAAGAAAACAAATAAGAACAGTGGGGATTGGACCTGATTAAATAGATAGAAATAGATAGAATTATATTTTAGAGCGTTTGCATGCATACGTACCAAAAATATATTTTCAATAGTTTGGAGTAGAGTCCCAATAAATTGACTACTCATTTTCTTAGGTTCAATTGAGTGGATATTAGTGGAACCGAAACAATTCGAAGCTAAAGTAAGTCACACCTTGAATAGCGCCTGTAGTGATAATTCATTACGGGAATATACAATTCCCAAGAACGTAATTATACCCTGCGGTCGTTAATATTCAAACCCTGGTACAGTATTGGTCTGAAATTACCTTATTCTAATATAATTTAGTTTCCCAACAAAGAGTATCGTTTTCTTTCATTCTTCATATCGAAAACGATAGTTCATGACTAACTAAATATCAATGACATAGCCTACACAACCTCACACATACAATCATTACTTTACACACTTACATCTCATACGCACACCCCTTCAACCACATCGTTCCATGGAGTGTTGTGGCTTGCACCGAATGAACCAAGAAAAGAATATAAATCCCTCTCTCCCTCTCTCATTGTTTGGTGGAATATATGTTATATATCTACCAAGGTCCGTTGCTGTTGGACAACATGATGAGCGGGATTTGTGAAGAAAAACACAGAGGACCATAATATCTTGTAAGCAACTATATTCTTATGCTTAATCTTGAATTAAATATAATAACTACTTCATATAATCTTATGGTTATTCTAAAATATTGCTTGCCTGGAATTACTTGCTAAATCAAATGCACATTTGTAATTATATATATATATGTATTGCCTTAATTCAACTAATTACTGGTGGGATCGATTTATCTAACTACTAGCGGGTTTATGTGACTATTTACTTGTACATGTATAGGCCTTTATGCAGTGAGAAAACATCTGGGAACATATTTCTGTCCAATGGTGTACTGTATTAGCTAGACGTCTGTTGCCCGAGGCAATTAAAGCCAGCTGATTTTGAAGTTGCTCATAAATCCAGTATGACGAAAGCTGAGGTAAAGAAGTGTGTGATTGATAAATTGGTAAATGATGAGTTGCTGTCCCTTGAAGCCTATAGTTGATGCACTGGTGATGGAGGTGGTGTATCAATGATTATGCTGAAAAAAATGGAGTTTGAAGATGCAGCAAAACAGAGAGAGCATGAAGAAAGGCTTAAGACTATGAAAGAGAGAATGCAGATAAACAGAGAGCATGAAAGAGATATGAAAGCTCAAGAAAATGCTCAGAAAGAGCAAAAGCTATTACTTGAACTTGAAGTGTTGAGACCGAAGAGTGAAGAAAGTATGAAAGACAGAAGTAAATGCGAAAAAAATCGATCTCTGATCTAGGAAATAATTTAAAATTCATGCCAAAATTTGATGAAACTGATGTTGAGAATGTCTTCAATCTCTTTGAACGTGTAGCAAACCAGCTTAAATGGCTAAAAGACCAGTGGAGTTTCTTTTCTCAAGCTGCTTTTGTTGGTAAAGCAAAGTTGATTTACTCTAATCTCCAGAGTGATAGCATAACTTATGATCATCTAAAAAAAAATATCTTGGAGGCTTGTGACCAGGTTCCTGAGACTCATTGACAGAATTTCCGTAATCTAAAGAAGGAAGAGACACAATCCTATTTGGAGTTTGTCAAAGAAAAGGAAAGGCTTTTCAATGCTTGGTTGAGGGCCAGTAAAGTAACTATTTTTGAACAACTCTGTCATTTGGTTGAGCTTGAATATATTATCCGCAAAGTTCCATATTCCTTGAAATTATACCTACAAGAGAGAGAAGTTACTAATGTAAACAAGGCAAATACTTTGGCTGAAAGTTACAGGTTGAATCATGGTGACTCATTTTTCAGGCAGAAGCAGAAGGGGACTGACTAGTCTAGGAGTATTAGTGTCTCTAGCGGCAGTTTCCGAGGCGATGGTGGAACTCGCGTAACAGGTGATGGGAATGGTTCTGGTGGCTCCCAGCCATTTACTAGGGTTACTTCTGGGAGCACGGTATCTGGTAAGACTGAACCAGGTAAAACCACAAACTCTTTCAACCTACTTTGATTTGTGCTTATTGTAAACAAACCGGTCATCACATTAGGGACAGCCCTTTTTTTTTTTTTTTTTTTTTCTATATTCCAACTACTCCCTCTCGGGCATAGGCTGAGAGCCTGTACATTCCACCGCTCAACACGGTGAAGCCCGTGAGGTCTTGTTCCAGTCTGGGGAGTGAGACATGTGAAGCATCCATTCATGGCTCGAAGCAGCTTCAGCTCTGAAGAGGCTGGTTGCTTCGTTCAAGTGCTTCACCATCTCACCCTCCAGACTCAGACCCTCACTCTCAGAACGCCACCTATTGAGCAGTGAAATCACTAGGCATTGTCCCCCTGTAACATATTTTGAATATGGGAATATTCATACAGTGTTATTTAATCAGGGAACAATGAGGGTATTTTTTTTTGGCATTTTGGTGGGCTTTGTGGTAATGCACTGATACTAGGTACAGCACAAATTCAATCCCAATAATATCTTCCCATTGACATATCGGGATTTGAACCCGGGTCCATTGGATTACCAATCCAGTGGCATGACCACTCCACCACACCTCCCCTAAGCCTAAAGGCAGGAAAAGACGCCGAAAACAAGTTCTGGCTACTTCTAGCATTCCTTCTAATTCGCCTACCAGTGAACCAGCTACTTTTAGTTCTAACCAAACTTCTAAACATACTGTTTTGAGTGCCTGTCCAAAGATCCTCAAGACAGTGTTCTAGCTGGTAGTGACCTTCCTAGCTGTTCTGTTGAACAGTTTCAACCCTTTCGTTCTATAGGAACAGCGTCTTTATCTGACACTTTCACTAAATATCCCATTCATGTAGGGACACAGAGACTTAGGGACACAGGAGCCTCTCATAGCCTCATGTTAAAAGGTCTGGTGCTTGATTTAACCCCTTATTGGCGGCGCACGACATATGTCGAGTGAAATAAATTTGGACTATGTGGCGGTGCACGACATCTGTCGAGCATCATTTTCAGCACGTAATGTTGCTGAGAGAGAGAGCGGAGCGGTGGGACGAGCGTAGTAACCATATGACCGCTCCCCACGACCACCGCGGGTGTATTAAACTGTATTCTAACTTCCTCCCCCTCTTCTCACTCGCTACACAGGGAATTATGTAAGGAAATTACCTTATTTCAGGGTTTTTGCACTCGTGTTGCACGATCGTTGCAAGAGAACCAGAGGTCGTACAAGGATGGTTCGGGTGTCATTGGAAAGCTCTCTTTACGCCCTTTCAGGGATAGATACTTGTTTTACGCTCTGGGTCTTATTTAGGCATGAAAATGAGCACAGAAACAACCCTATTTAGGGTACAAACCCCTCCGCTGGGCGCTACGGTCAAATAGACCACCTAGCCCGCTAAATAAGGGTTAAAGGACTTTTATTTGGCCCAGAGCGTTCTGATCAATGGAGTTAGGGGGTGTATTACTGTTCCTCTAGCTAGGGTTAATTTGAATACTGAGTTAGCTAGTTGTTACTTCACTGTAGGAGTTCAAGAGTCACTACCTGTGAAAGAAGTGAACTTTCTGTTAGGGAATGATATTGCAGGTGGAAAAGTTGTACCTGACCCCATTGTAGTTTTGTCTCCCTCATCATTTAATAAAACAGGAAGTAAGGAAATAGAATATGCTCCACATGCCTCCTGCGTGTCGTAAAAGGCGACTAAAGAGGTTTGGTTGGTGGGCTTGCGAACCCCCACCCGTGAAAAATACATACTGCAACGATGAAATAACGAACAGCCTCGAATGTGGACGGACCAAATGTTGACGAACCTCGACCTACCATGGAAAATCTTAGAATAGCGACTTGGAATGTAAGAGGCTTGAATGATTACACACAAAAGAGAGAGGTCCTGGAAGTGTTAGGGAATGCCAGGCTGGATGTATGCGGAATAACTGAGACAAAATGGAGGGGTACAGATGTGAGAGAGTGGGAGTGTGGAATGGGTGTGTGTGCTGGAGTGAGTGAGTGAGCGAAAGAAGGTTTGTAGGTAACAAATGGAAGGAGCATGTAAGAGACTATGGGTCTGTGGGTTCAAGGATTGTGTGGGTGAGAATGAAAGTAGGAATACAAATGTGGGTGGCTGTGTGTGTATGCTCCGACAGAGGATAAAACTGTAAGATAGAAAGAGGAGTTCTGGGTGAATGTGGAAGCGTGCCTGGATAAGTTTGGCAAGAGCGAAAGAATATTTCTGATTGGAAATATGAATGGGAAGGTGTGTGATAAGACATTTGATGGAGTGGTGGGAGGGTGGAGTGTACTGTCAGAGGTTGTTGTTGTTGTTGTTGTTCCCCAAGCTGCCTGGCCAAACAGCCCCAAGGCCCCGAGCAAGGCCAAGGCCATAACCGAGCGCCCCCACAGAACCCTCCCTGCCTACCACAATAAAGCCTGGGTGACCGAAGCCACTCCATGGCGGGGAGCGGAGGAGGGTGCGGAAACGCCCGGGAAACCAAAGCCCCACCCAGGGCCCTGTGCCCCTCAGCAATTATGAAGAGAAAGTTGAGGGGCAAAGGAAAAATGTGACGCTTTGGCTTCCAATCTTGGTAGATTGGGAAAAGATGCCGTCACTTGAGATCTAGGAAAGACATAAGTAAAAGGAACAGTCGGAGTAAGCTATGGGTATGGCAGAGATCGCTCAGTTCTCACTCTGATAGACCAGCCCATCACCATATGACTAGAACCCAATCCTCTCAGCATCAGCTAGGAAAGGCCCTAGAAAGCCGCCTTTGGCGGGGGATAGCTCCCCTATTTCAACCCCTTTCGGGGTTGGGCACCCGCCTATCAGAGGTGAATGTCAGAGGTGAATGGGATTGGTAGTGCACTTGTGGACGTATGTGTGGGGAGGAAGCTGTGGATAGCCAACACCTTCTTCCGACACAAAATGATACACAGGTACACATGGAAAGTGGTTTGGAGAAAGAAGGATGAGACAGTGGTGGAACGATAGGCACTGATTGATTATACAATATATGTGTGGATGAACGATTGAAGAAATCTGTGCTGGATGCTAGGGTGTATAGGGGTATTATGGGTGGGGGGGGGGGAGGGGGGGGGTTGTCTGACCATTATGTAGTGGTACCTAAAATTAGGATACAAAAGAAGTGGGTGAGGAGAGCTGGAGGGAGGCGAGAGGAAGGTGGAATGGCGAAGAGGGTGGAAAGGTTGCAGGAGGAGGAGATCAATTGAGAGTTCAGGAGAGTTCCGGCCACATCGTATTAAGCCCTGACGAGGCCAAAGAAACATTCGCACTTTTTCACTATGGTAACAGTATCTACTTGGGTTATACAAAGTTTTGCAAGCATTCACAATTACCTACTGTACCCCTCCACACTATTCCCTTTGCCAAGACAACCGTAGAATATTGCCTTGCCTGCGCTGGTGGTAAAGCCACATCATGAACCTCAGACCCTTCCGGCACCATTAACGCCACCATGCCCTTGCATCTCCTATCTCTTGACACAGTAGGCCCCTTCCCCGCATTTAACTAATTTTGTTTCATACAAACGTTTGTAGACACTTATTCGGGATTCCTCATCGCGATCCCCGTCAAGGATCATAGTGCTAAAACAGTTGCCGACTCCATGCTCAACCATGTTTTCCCCAATTTCGTCCTACCCCATGCCCTACACACAGACAATGAGCCAGAATTTTCTTGCCATATCTGGGCAGCCTTGTCAGAACTGATGGGGTACTCCATTTCACATTCGTCCCCCTACTGGCCCAAGGGCAACGCCGTCTGTGAAAGAAGCCACAGGAGCCACAACCAGATACGCGCAAGACTCCTCGCCAGTCAGTAAAAAAACTGGCCTAGTCAACGCGAGTTCCACCATCGCCTCGGAAACTGCCGCTAGAGACACTAATACTCCCAGACTAGACAGTCCCCTTATGCTTCTGCCTGAAAAATGTGTCACCATGAGTCAACCTGTAACTTTCAGCCAAAGTGGCTACCTTGTTTACATTAGTAACTTCTCCTCTTGTAGGTATAATTTCAAGGAATATGGAACTTTGCGAAAAATTTCTTCAAGCTCAACCAAATGACAGAGTTGTTCAAAACTAGTTACTTTACTGGCCCTCAACCAAGCATTGAAGAGCCTTTCCTTTTCTTTGACAAACTCCAGATAGGATTGGATAGGATAGGATAGGATTGCAATGCAAGAAACTGTGTATATGTGATAAAATTTGAAGGATGTGACAAAATATACATAGGGGAGACCTCCAACTTTATATTAAGAGCAAATATCCATAAAAGTCACATAAATAATAACGAAGGTCTCTTTGTGAACAAACATATATCGGTTTGTAATAATGATAAAAATAATAAATATGCTTTTAAAATAATGCCCTTTTACAAAGTGAAACACGATGACGAGAAATTAAGAAAAGAAAAAGTCATACTTCATAAGCAAATTTAACCCTTAACTAAACAGGGATATGTTCATTTAATATTCACACAACTCGAACTTATGAAGATGGTTCGAAAGAAATTATACCATGTTTTCCTTTCGCCTTTTCTTGATATTATATATTTAAAAGTTCAAAGCTTCCTCCACAACCAAACCCCATTATGACTCAAATCTAATAAGGGCTCAGCCACACGGTAGGGAGACATGTATTGAGGCATATTCGAAACATTGCTTTGGCCATGTTCGCATACATGTTCGACATCTCTCGTTTGGACATTCAAACCCCCAAACATGTTTCGAGACACTGTAGTGTGGACGTTTCATGGCTGTGTGTTTGTAGCATTTCGAACCTAAACTGGACGGCATGTTTACCATCATGTTTTGGGCTTGTTCAGGTGCATGTATGGAGCATGTTCAAAACATGCTACCAGTCATGTTGTGTGCAATGTTTTGGGCTTCGTGTGGACGAGCCTTAAGGCGATCCCATATAAGTAAACCATGAGACTTTTCCCGAAACAATTTGTTTGTGTATAAAAATAAAATTAATGCCGAATCTGGACACTAGAAGGCAGCAACTACACTTTTGCCACTATAAAAGCTGGACATTTTACCACCGACTCAGTCCTGCATTAGAAGCCACTGAGGATCCACCAAGTGGAGAAATGCATTTGGCAACATTTTAAATAGTGGCAGCATTCTTTTAATAATTATGACCACAGATTGGAGTTCTCATTAAGGGACTTCATTCTAAAAGCACGTTATAGTTTTCTTTTTATTCTTCGGTTTTTAAGCACTGAAATCTTCGCAAGAAGTTTGTCTTTTAATTTATGTTCCTGGCAGACATTTTTAAGTTATCTTGTATCCCTATATTTTTATTGAAATCTTCGCCAGAAGTTTCAATCTTTTTATTAATGTTCCTGGCTCCTGCTTGCAGACACCAACCGTTTGGAGGGTCTGTATTTTAATAAACACGCATATTTAAAATGTTTCTAACAGTATTTTATGATAGTTTTATTTGTCTTTGCTACTAATATTGTTAGTCATATTTTGTTCTTCCATTGGCATTTGCGGTTGTCTTACTGCACCCCTTTTTTTTTGGCATGTTCTCTCTATACCAATGAAGTAGTACAAGGACAAATATATCTTAACAATGAATAATCAAGCCATTGAAATAGCATCGCAAGGATCTGAGCTAGACTCTCAGGATGCAGTGTTCTGGCTGAGAAAAACAAATCTTTAATAAACTTGAAGAAATCAGTAATGACCAGAACCAATTAATATCAAGCCTAGCACATGAAAGCAAAAGCACCAGTACCTCGAATCCAAAGTATAGCAAAAAGGTTGATACAACAAAGGACTTTGAAAGCGAGGCAAATTCTTTCATTCAATCTGAAAGACCTACCTGGTTTTCCATCATAAATAAAAGGAAAATGGCATACTACAAAACTGTACGGTGTCAAGGCATTAAGACCATATACGAAGATTTTCTCAGCCAGGAGCCACCATATATCCCACCAAGATTTAGAGAAAACAAATACCCAGGCCAATCGGAAACCCAAACCTTACGCATGAGCCTATTGGAGGCAACTAAAGTAAAACTGGAAGTAGAAAGGCTGGAGGAGGAGAAAGTAAAGAACAACTCGATCATTGATGCATGCGAGACTGAAATGAACACTCTCATTCATAAGAATCCTACCCCAGAAATCAGACACAAATTAACTGAAGTGTTTCTCCAAACAATATGCAAAGAAAAACAAAAGTCAGAGGAGATAATTATGTGAAAGCAAAAAGAAATATTTTTCTCAGGAAAAAGAAATTGTACAAACTGAACATTCAATACGCAAAGACAAGACCAGTCAAAATCATACATTCCGCAGGACATATTCTCAATCTCACCGGAATTTTCCCAGAACTAACCAATCTCATGACCCTAGGCAGAATTATCCACAGACTAACAGAACGTCTAGACCTCAAAGTAGCAACATAGATTTGAGTCAAATTACTAATATGCTTTCAAAATTTGTGGAACATAATGTTTCAAGCAACAACTTCAGACCCAACTCTGACACATACCACCTAAAGTAAAAACGCTCTCCGCCAATCACCACGCTCCCTTCTACTTGCTTGACCAGCCAGATGACTTTGACAGCTCACGGCTGCAACATGCCACGCCCCCCCCACCAGCCAATCAGCGGCCTCCATTATCGGAGGGCGAAGCTGGACTTCGTACTCCACCTCAGAAATCACTCTATTTCTCTTCCCGACGAGCTCCTTGTGATTATCCCTTAAGTAATACCTCGGTGCCAGCCCTGTACTCCCGTAAGCCACCAAAAGAGGGTTATAATCAACGTCCTGGGACTTATTTTGAAGAGAGAAGAGAGGAGGGGAAGCCAGAGAGAATCGAGAGCGATCGTGTCTCGGCGCGTGCCAGGCAGCCAATCATAGCTCGGGAGAGCGGGAGGCCTGAGTATAAAGGCTGCCGCGCGCGGACTCCAGGGGTCACTCACTCACCCCTCGGAGCCCACCGGGTTAACACCCTGCAACCTACCAGCTCCCTATCGCCCGGGCAAACAGGAAAACCAGGAACCCACCTGTCCAGTTACCTTGCCCTCACCTACTGTACACAACCCAGGCCACCCCTGAACTCTCCTCACTTTTGCCTACGCGGAGGATGCACCATCAGTATCCTGCCGCCTGTCGTCACGTTGCTAGTCTGCACACATACAGTCAAGCACTTCAAGAGGGACGACAGAAAGTGGACGGAAGTGAGGACTTCCAGAAGAGCTACTGGCCAGCTCTGAGGTGGTAAAAACACAGTTCCAGACAAACACCCACCCGATCCAGCATACTAGAATATATTTGTTTAAGGACCCATATTGGGCCCGCATATTATAAAGAAAAAAAAGGAGAGAGTGGTTGACTAACCCGGTGGTTTCTATTAAAATTTATGTGTCCTTCTAGGACAAGACTAAAGTAAAAATAATTTAGACTCACCTGAATATATAAAGATGATGATGTGTAATAATTAGTTATTTTTGTTAGCAAAGGCGTAATGCCGAAAGTGTTATTATATAGGATCTGATAGGACATATTTAAGTATAAAAGTAAAGTGGGGAGGGAAGGATCAATTCTTCTAGACTAAGAGGCAACCAATAAGTTCAAGGGAAAACAGTTTTGTTTAGTTGCCTGATAGATCAGCTATAGCTAGGGAAGGCCACTAGTCCCTTGAAATAGCGAACTAATTTGTTAATAAGGAAACTATATAGAAGGACACTAGTCCATAATTATGAATGACGGGATTCTTATGTTTTAGAAAAGAAGTTATATCCATATAAATCGAAAGGGTCATGGAGGCGGTTTGGGAAAAGTGTTAAGGATATCACGTATAACAAAGAATTCCTCAGAAGTTATGTAAAGGAATATAATTGTGAATCTGTTCCGTGCAGGCGTTTTGAGGCACGGTTTATCTTTTGTTGGAACGGTTATTGATTAAGCTTTAATGTAAACATAGCGTGTTTGTAATAGGGTTACATGAGAGTATAATCGGAAGTTGTTATTGAGGTAAATATTGTAAACTAATGTCATTGGAGTAACTGGGTGACGGAACCCAATGTTATGTATGAGAGGGAACCTGTAATCCCGGTCGGTAAATTTGTGAGACTTTATATTAGTGTTGAGGTACTTGTGTAGTAACGATGGTTGTGTCAGATGAGTTAATAGATTATATGTATTGAAGCTTTGGTCTCGAGAGAAGGCACCAAGGCCTAAGGGACGTGGTTAATTCTTGAGAATAGAATAAGAATATAATTTTTGTGTAAATTAGGTAAAGAACGATTGTGTCATTAGGCCCTGGTCTCAACAGAAGACACAGCAGGGCTCAGATTAAACTATTTAGGATTAGTAACTAATAACGTGTTTGTTGGATCGAAGTCGACTTGAGTCAATACCGGAATAGTGGGAATTCAGCTAGGGAGTAACGGGAACTCTAGGGGTCCAAAGTACGACCTATCTTGAATCGACGTAATACTCAATCCGTGTCTTGAACTCATCTCGGCCCGAACAAAGTACCCGTTATTAGAGTAGTTAGGAAGTTTGTTAAATAAAGTATACGAACTTCTAAATGACTGTCGATTTATCCCCCATAATAGTAGTATCGTAGCAGAAATTAAAATAAATACTACACCACCAACAATATTTTTTTCGGAAGAACCACAATTGGAGGAAAAATCCGCATTAAAAACAAAAATAGTAAACCTATCTTCCCATGTACTTACCAATGAAGAAATATCCATACTTTCAAAGGGATTCAAATTTTGCCCTGCTCCTATTCCCAACAAGGCACAAGAAACCACACAAGATGTGGACATATTTTGTCGGCAATTACGCCTAAGAGAATTTTTTCATGAACAAAAATCTGTAGACGAATCTATTGTTGCCCCACAATCATCCTAGGAGCCAAATCAAGGGAGGAATAACCATCTAGATGTGGCTATTAACTTTTTTACAAAATCAACCTATTTCACTAAAACAAAAATTCCATTATAATATTTCTGGGCAAGAAAGAAAGGCTATTTCTACCTTAAAGGATAACAGCCAAATAGTGATGAAAGAAGCCGATAAAGGATATAGTATAGTGATCATGAATACATAGTTTTATAACCTGAAAATTATGGAGCTACTAGAAGATAGTGATACTTATACTAATATTCCCAGAAATAATGACCTATCAATAATTAATAAAATAAACTAAAAATAACTTCACAATATGAAGATAAGCTAACAAAGAAGGAAATCTCATACATAAAAAAAAATGATTATAAAACTAACAGCTTTTATGGACTTCCGAAAATCCATAAGTCTGAGCAAATAAAAAGTGAAATAATAAAACAAAATAACAGCATTGTAACCTTAGAAA
The DNA here is from genome assembly GCA_032716605.1 of Paralithodes platypus. Lineage (NCBI taxonomy): Eukaryota > Metazoa > Arthropoda > Malacostraca > Decapoda > Lithodidae > Paralithodes > Paralithodes platypus. The sequence continues at coordinate 27,865,488 of CM064552.1, read as the reverse complement.
ATCCATCAGACTTAGTCTTACGTCCCATAGTAGCAGGACCAGCATGTCCCACACACCGTTTAAGCCCCGTATTGGATATTTTATTACAACCCTTTGTGAAACTTGTCCATTCCTACATAAGAGACTCGAGTGACCTATTAAATAAACTCCCAACCTCGCTCACCAGCTCTGAAATGTTCATGACTTTTGACGTTGTTAGCCTTTACAGCAATATTAAGCATGATTTGGGCTTCCAAGCCATACAGTATTGCTAAGAAAATGTCCTACATCTCTGAATGAACGATTCGATTTGGACTTTATTATCGCTGGATGCAAACTAATCCTAGAAAATAACACCTTTGAATATAATTAGAACAATTACAAACAAATACTAGGCACAGCTATGGGAACTAAATTTGCACCTGCTTATGCCACGCTAGTTTTAGGTTATCTAGAAGAAAAGCTGTATTATAACTTGTCAAAAATATTTACTATAAATATCACATCTAAAATAAAGAAAAACTACTACAGATTTCTTGATGACATTCTATGCATATGGGATTTGGAGAGAGGTGACATTTCCTTAATAGAAGAGGAATTACAGAAATTAGACGACCGTCTAACTTTTAAATGTGACCAATCTGGCACTGAAGTCACCTTCTTGGACCTAAACATTATCAAAATAAATAATTTGGTTCATACGGATATTTTTTACAAACCCACTGACTCTCACCAATATTTAGACTTCCATTCAAATCACCCACGGCATGTGAAATCTAATATCCCCTATAACCTGGCTAGAAGAGTATGCACACTAGTCTTCAAACCTGAATGGAGAAACACTCGCCTAAACTAACTTTCTATGTTTCTAAGAGATTGCAATTATCCAGATTTGTTGATAAATAATGGCATTAAAAGAGCGTTAGAAATACCACTCGACCAACTCAGAAGTCAACAACCAAAAGAAAATGAAAGTAACAATTTATGTTATATTTCAACATACAATCCAAACTGTGAGGATCTAGCAAAACCAGTAACATGCACACTTGAATTCTTGCAAATAATGTCCCCAGACAAAAGAAATTTACAATAAGTGTAAATTTATCAAATCAAAGGGACAACCTCCAAATCCAAAAAATCTTCTAACAAACGCAAAACGGACTTCCAATAATTATTCGGTACAAAAATGTAATATCAACAAATGCAAATTATGTCTAAACATAATAGAGAGCAGCACATTTAAATTCAACGACTACACGTTCACAGTTAATGAAAACATGGATTGCAATACAAAAAACTGTGTATATGTGATAAAATGTGAAGGATGTGACAAAATATACATAGGGGAGACCTCCAACTTTAGATTAAGAGCAAATCTCCATAAAAGTCACATAAATAATAACGAAGGTCTCTTTGTGAACAAACATATATCGGTTTGTAATAATGATAAAAATAATAAATATGCTTTTAAAATAATGCCCTTTTACAAAGTAAAACACGATGACGAGAAAGTAAGAAAAGAAAAAGAGTCCTACTTCATAAGCAAATTTAACCCTGAACTAAACAGGGATATGTTCAGGTAATATTCACACAACTCGAACTTATGAAGATGGTCCGAAAGAAATTATACCATGTTTTCCTTTCGCCTTTTCTCGATATTCTATATTTAAAAGTTCAAAGCTTCTTCCACAGCCAAACCCCATTATGACTCAAATCTAATAAGGCGATCCCATATAAGTAAACCATGAGACTTGTCCCGAAATAATTTGTTTGTGTATACAAATAAAATTAATGCCGAATCTGGACACTAGAAGGCAGCAACGACACTTTTGCCACTATAAAAGCTGGAAATTTTACCACCGACTCAGTCCTGCATTAGAAGCCACTGAGGATCCACCAAGTGGAGAAATGCATTTGGCAATATTTTAAATAGTGGCAGCATTCTTTTAATAATTATGACCTCAGATTGGAGTTCTCATTAAGGGACTTCATTCTAAAAGCACATGTTATAGTTTTCTTTTTATTCCTCTGTTTTTTAAGCACTGAAATCTTCGCAAGAAGTTTGTCTTTTAATTTATGTTCCTGGCAGACATTTTTAAGTTAGTTTGTATCCCTATATTTTTATTGTAAGCACTGAAATCTTTGCAAGAAGTTTCAATATTTGTATTAATGTTCCTGGCTCCTGCTTGCAGACACCAACCGTTTGGAGGGTCTGTATTTTAATAAACACGCATGTTTAGAATGTTTAAAACATTCTAACAGTATTTTATGATAGTTTTCTTTTTCTTTGCTACTAATACTGTTATAGTCATATTTTGTTCTTCCATTGGTATTTGCGGTTGTCTTACTGCACCTTTTTTTTGCATATATATATATATATATATATATATATATATATATATATATATATACTGATTGTTTTATTTTGCATATTTAATTTGTTTTGCTCAAAGCTAAATCCTATGACGTGCCACCAAAATGGAACAACAGATCTTAAAATTGAAAACAAAAATGGGACTATAAATCGTCAAACTAAAGGGGCGATTGTCTTACACTATCAACACCAGTTGGGTTTCCTAGAGCTTCCATAGTTGAACAAAAGATTCTTCAATAACTATTAGCCTGAATACTTTAAAAATAAAGATATCGCTACTAAATATATTTATACATTAGTTATATGTTTCTGCTATCATTGTATACTTTTGCCGCATTGGAAACGTCATTAATACCGATTATAGACGTTTTAGTGGGCATAATAGGGGTTCCTACCTTACATTATGATACAGTTATGCATACGGCAGTGGCTAGGTAACCATAGGCCTGATTACAAATGTGCATTTGATTTGGCAAGTAATTCCAAGTAAGCAATATTTTAGAATAACCAGATTATAATTATGAAGTAGTAGTTAATTCAAGATTAAGCATAAGAATAAAGTTGCTTACAAGATATTATGGTTCTCTGTGTTTTTCTCCATAAATCCCGCACATCATGTTGTCCAACAACAACGTACCTTTGTAGATATATTCCACCAAACAGTGAGAGAGAATAATAATAATTATAATATTTATTCAGTTAGCATTTTACAGTGATGGTACCACATAATATGTTACAAATATGACATGTACCAGCCTTGCATAATTCCAACTAAGGATAGCCCAATAAGGCCGTTAGGCGTATTTCCATTGGGGTCCTTGTGGGATTAGGTTAGCTGGGGAAAGAGGGGAGGATAAAAGAAGTAGATACTTTAGAGAAAGTATTTCTTGGGGGTTATTTTAAGATACCTTACATCCTATAGTAAATATCAGTAATCATTTCAGATTGTTTTGCCTATCTCTTATGTCATATTTAGTAGTAGACATAAGCTTGGTGCTCCCTTCTCGCAGCTGTCCGGTTCAGGTGCTCCTTCAGACTACTTCTGAAGGAATAGTGTTCTTTTTTCACGGACTAACTGAGGTAGGTCATTCCAGTCTTTGATGGCAGTGAAGAAGAATGTTAGCTTCACCTGTCCTTGGATTCTCGGGACCGTAAAAATAAACATCCTATTTCTTGTATTATGTCCACTCCTCTCATTTGCTTTAACAAAATTACTCTTTAGATACTCTGAGCTCTCATAGAATACCATGAAGGCATTAGTTAGCCTGATTTGTTTGGCCCTGTCAGAGACATTGAGCATACCTAGTGACTGAAGTTGTTCCTGGCCAACATGCGATCTGGGTCCTAGGTTCAGCATGAACCTAACTATTTTATTTTGAGTGACCTGAAGTTTGTGCTGTGCCGATTTAGATGATGCAGAGTACCAGGATGACACAGAATAGTCAAAATGACATTGAACAAGCGCTTGGCATAGGGTCTTTTTGGTCGCCGCTGGCAAGCATCTCACCTGTCTATACAAGTATTTTATACGTGCTCTATATTTACTCAGGATAGATTCCAAAATTGTTTCACCTGACAGAGTCGAGTCCAGTTTTAGTCAGAGATATTTAACTTGTGACACTGTTGTTATAGGAATATCATTACAGTTGACCGAGAAGCCCACAATGTCTTTCAGTTTGCGTTTTGTTCCACATAAGATGGCTTCCGTCTTGCCCAGGTGAAGAGATAGTCTATTGTCCACTAGCCAATCACTACACGATTCTAGTTCTTTGGAAAGTGAAGCGGCAATACTTATTGGGTCTTTTCCTGAAACCAGAAGCACGCTGTCGTCGGCATACAGTAATAAGTTACACGAGACGCTCAGTTCCATGTCGTTCACATAACAGAGAAAGAGTAAGGGACCAAGGATGCTTCCCTGTAGGACCCCACAGTTAATTGGCATAGGATCAGATATATTATCATAAATTTTGACTCTTTGTGTTCTACCGCTAAGATAAGATTTAAACCAGTTCACTGACCCAATGCCCTTTGTTTGTAGTTTATTACAGAGGATATCATGGTCTACTGTATCAAACGCTTTGTGTAGATCAAGAAGAACCATACCTGTGTAGTTACCTTTAGACATTTCTTTACGAATGTGATCTGTTAAGTGGATGAGACAGGAGTCTGTCGAGTACATGCATCTGAAACCTGATTGAAACTTATAGAATAGATAATTTTCTTTGAGATAGAGTTCAATTTGGGTGTATACAGCTCTTTCAAGGATTTTAGATACAATACATAATATGCTAACTGGTCTGTAGTTGCCAACATCTAGTTTATTTCCTTTCTTGAATAGAAGGGTTACAATAGCTTCCTTCAGTTCAGCAGGTACAGTGTTGGTGTTAATTGACAGGTTGATGATGTGGGTTAGGGGACCTGCTATACCAATGGCTCCATCTCTTACATATTTGGCAGGAATTTTGTCTGGTCCTGTGCTTTTATGTACATTCAGGTTAGAGAGCTCGTCGAATGTGTATTTTGGTGTAACATTTTGCAATCCAAATGTGTTCGGGTGTATGCCTTTATCCCTGTAGAAATTCCGAAAGGTGGCCGTTGTTGTTGTGTATTTATTGAGAGTTTGCGGTAGGTTCTGTGCAAGTGTGTTTACTATGGAGGTGAAGGAGTTAAAGTAGGTTGAAATTTGTCGTTTATCGTGACAAACCTGATCATTAATGGTGAGAGCAATATTAATGTTAGACGAATCCCTTGCCTTGTTGCTGTAGCCTGTTATTTTTAAGTGCCTCCATAGTTTTTTGGGGTTATTCTGATATTCCTCTGCCTTACTGTGGAAATAATTATATTTCGCTGATTCAATTTTCCTACTTAGTTTACTCCTAGCCCTGTTGAACTCATGTTTCAGACCTTGATCCTGTCTATGTTTCACTAGTCTTTTTAATAGATTGTCTCTATGTTCCAGATGGTGTAGTATGTCATTGTTGACCCATGGGTCTGACCTTGCCTTAATTCGTATGTCTTTCAGAAGAGCTATTTCGTCTAGGATGTTTGTGATGATAGTTCTGAAGCCAACCCATTCGTCATTAACGTTTGTATTTCCGAACACTGGAGACCAATCTGTATTTCATAAAATTTCCAGAAATGTTTCTTTGTTGTAGTTTCTGAGTGACCTTGTTTTGATGACCTTGTGATTCTCTAGGGTATTTTTTGTGGTTTTCCGTGTGCAATATGTGACGAAGTGATCACTTATCCAAGTCTATATAATCCCTGATTGTGATATTTTGTCTTCTCTGTTACAATTTATATTGTCTAATATTGTAGCAGTGTTCTCAGAGATACGTGTGGGGGTTGTGATGAGTTGTTTGTGAGTGTGCATTGTCAGTATGTGCCTATAGTCTCGTACAAGCCTATTATTTCGTTGTTTGTAGCACAAGTTAAAATCCCCTAGTATAATGGATTCATTCCGGGGATCTAGTAATGACAAAGTTCTTTCAAATTTGGTCAAGCTGGTGGCCTATAGCACACCCCAATTGTGATGGGGTGTGTGTAAGATAAGATTTAAACCAGTTCACTGACCCAATGCCCTTTGTTTGTAGTTTATTACAGAGGATATCATGGTCTACTGTATCAAACGCTTTGTGTAGATCAAGAAGAACCATACCTGTGTAGTTACCTTTAGACATTTCTTTACGAATGTGATCTGTTAAGTGGATGAGACAGGAGTCTGTCGAGTACATGCATCTGAAACCTGATTGAAACTTATAGAATAGATAATTTTCTTTGAGATAGAGTTCAATTTGGGTGTATACAGCTCTTTCAAGGATTTTAGATACAATACATAATATGCTAACTGGTCTGTAGTTGCCAACATCTAGTTTATTTCCTTTCTTGAATAGAAGGGTTACAATAGCTTCCTTCAGTTCAGTTCAGCAGGTACAGTGTTGGTGTTAATTGACAGGTTGATGATGTGGGTAAGGGACCTGCTATACCAATGGCTCCATCTCTTACATATTTGGCAGGAATTTTGTCTGGTCCTGTGCTTTTATGTACATTCAGGTTAGAGAGCTCGTCGAATGTGTATTTTGGTGTAACATTTTGCAATCCAAATGTGTTCGGGTGTATGCCTTTATCCCTGTAGAAATTCCGAAAGGTGGCCGTTGTTGTTGTGTATTTATTGAGAGTTTGCGGTAGGTTCTGTGCAAGTGTGTTTACTATGGAGGTGAAGGAGTTAAAGTAGGTTGAAATTTGTCGTTTATCGTGACAAACCTGATCATTAATGGTGAGAGCAATATTAGTGTTAGACGAATCCCTTGCCTTGTTGCTGTAGCCTGTTATTTTTAAGTGCCTCCATAGTTTTTTGGGGTTATTCTGATATTCCTCTGCCTTACTGTGGAAATAATTATATTTCGCTGATTCAATTTTCCTACTTAGTTTATTCCTAGCCCTGTTGAACTCATGTTTCAGACCTTGATCCTGTCTATGTTTCACTAGTCTTTTTAATAGATTGTCTCTATGTTCCAGATGGTGTAGTATGTCATTGTTGACCCATGGGTCTGACCTTGCCTTAATTCGTATGTCTTTCAGAAGAGCTATTTCGTCTAGGATGTTTGTGATGATAGTTCTGAAGCCAACCCATTCGTCATTAACGTTTGTATTTCCGAACACTGGAGACCAATCTGTATTTCATAAAATTTCCAGAAATGTTTCTTTGTTGTAGTTTCTGAGTGACCTTGTTTTGATGACCTTGTGATTCTCTAGGGTATTTTTTGTGGTTTTCCGTGTGCAATATGTGACGAAGTGATCACTTATCCAAGTCTATATAATCCCTGATTGTGATATTTTGTCTTCTCTGTTACAATTTATATTGTCTAATATTGTAGCAGTGTTCTCAGAGATACGTGTGGGGGTTGTGATGAGTTGTTTGTGAGTGTGCATTGTCAGTATGTGCCTATAGTCTCGTACAAGCCTATTATTTCGTTGTTTGTAGCACAAGTTAAAATCCCCTAGTATAATGGATTCATTCCGGGGATCTAGTAATGACAAAGTTCTTTCAAATTTGGTCAAGCTGGTGGCCTATAGCACACCCCAATTGTGATGGGTTTTGAGCTTGGTGGTTTTCTACATGGAGGTCAGTCCTAGTTGTGTGTGTGAGGTTGTTTTTTACATACAGACATACTCCTCCCCCTTGTCTATTGCGATCATTACGAACCATATTGAAACCTTGAATGTTTATTTCACCATACTAGAGTCCAGCCAGGTTTCTGTAATTGCAATTATTGAAGCTTTGGCCTTATTTGGGATTTATATTTGTTCTTGGTTCACCATTCGGTGCAAGCCACAACACTCCATGGAACGATGTGGTTGAAGGGGTGTGCGTATGTGATGTAAGTGTGTACAGTAATTATTGTATGTGTGAGGTTGTGCAGGTTATGTCATTGATTTTTAGTTAGTCATAAACTATCGTTTTCGATGTGAAGAATGAAAGAAAACGATATTCTTTGTTGGATAACTAATTTATATTCGGACTAAGGTAAGTTCAGACCAATACTGTACCAGGGTTTGAATATTAATAATAATAATAATAATAATAATAATAATAATAATATTTATTCAGTCAGCAATTTACAGAGTTGGTACCACATAGTTTGTTACAAATATGACATGTACCAGCCTTGCATAATTCCAACTAAGGATAGCCCAATAAGGCCGTTAGGCGTATTTCCATTGGGGTCCTTGTGGGATTAGGTTAGCTGGGGAAAAGGGGAGGATAAAGAAATAGATACTTTAGAAAAAGTATTTCTAGGGGGTTATTTTAAGATACCTTACATCCTATAGTAAATATCAGTAATCTTATTAACCTTATTAACGACCGCAGGGTTCAATTACGTTCTTGGGAATTGTAGATTCCCGTAATGAATTGTTACTACAGGCGCTATTCTAGGTGTGACTTAGTTTAGCTTCGAATAGTTTCGGTTCCACTAATATCCACTCAATTGAACCTGAATAATGAGTAGTCAATTTATTGGTAGGCTACTCCAAACTATTGAAATATATTTTTGGTATGTATGCATGCAAATGCTCTAAAATTTAATTACCTTAGCTAATAATCTGTTTCCTCCTAAGGGGGAAGGGTTTATTTTTTTGGTTGATTATTTCATACCATATAACGGATCAAGAAACAATATCCCAATTTATCTAACAACCTTTGACTTATCAGTAAGAAAACATATATAATAATATTTCTATACCTAGAATTAATTTACACAACCACTGACCATAAAATGGTTCAAGCATAAATTTACATCAGTCTTAGCTAATAACATACAACTATATTAATAAACTAAGCCCAAATCAATCTTATATATCCTTAGAAAAACCGTTAAATGAAACTGAATATCAACCTAAATATAGAGATTTGAACCCAAACGTCTTGGAAGAGATTACACCATTGTCAGGGAAAAGGTCAGTAAAACACAAACCATCTTATTATTCGTTTGTCTTATTACAATACATAAGAACATAAGAAAATGGGAGTCTGCAGAAAGCCGATTGGCCTAAGCAAGGCAGATCCCTGTCCCACACAACCCCAATTACAAAGCCCAATTATAGGCTCAACACTCTAATACCCTGATGATCATCTTACCAACACGGTTAGAGATTAACGCAGGATTACGGGGGTCTGCAGAGCGCTGATTGGCCCAACCCTGCTGATCCCCCTTCACACCCAACCCTTCTCGTCCATATGCTTATCCAATTTTATCTTAAAGCTCCCTATCGTTTTTAATCCCACTATAGCACTTGGTAGTCCATTCCACCCATCTACAACTCTGTTACCAAACCAATATTTGCCTATATCTTTTCTGAAACGAAATTTATCTAATTTGAAACCATTGGTACGAGTTCTTTCGCTATCACTGAGCTTTAGTACATTTGTCATGTCCCCTTTGTTAATCCCACTAACCCACTTGAACACCTCTATCATATCCCCTCTAACTCTGCGTCTCTCTAACGAATGTAAGCCTAATTTCTTCAACCTTTCTTTATACGGAAGATTTCTAATATTATGGATCATTTTTGTCATTCTACGTTGTACTCTCTCCAATGAATCTATGTCCATTCTGTAATAAGGACACCAAAATTGAACAGCATAATCCATATGGGGTCTCACTAATGACAAGTAAAGTTTTAAGATAACATCAGCAGTTCTGTTACTCACACTCCTTGAGATGAACCCGAGAATCCTGTTTGCCTTGTTTCGAACGCTTATACACTGTTGTCTAGGCTTCAAATAATTGCTAACAAACACACCTAGATCTTTCTCACAATTCGAGTTTTCTAATTCCACATTAGCTAGTTTATATTTAACATTTGTATGCATCTTCCCTATCTTTAATACCTTGCATTTGTCAATGTTAAACTTCATCTGCCAATTTACTGACCATTCGTGTAAGGTATCTAGATCCCTTTGGAGGCACTCTATATCTCTATCTGAATCAATTGTTCTCCCCATTTTGGTATCGTCTGCAAATTTACTTATCCTACTAGTTACTTCTAGTTACTTCAAACAAAATTGTATAGTACATGTATAGAATATATATTTATATATAGTATATGTATACTAGACAACAACTAATAGATGACACTGAAAAAGTCTGCTCATCACTACCATGACTTCCTTCATATGGAACGTAATGCCACATTTGGTTCCAGACTATCTCATTCACACGCGGATTCTATGTTAGTTATATGATCAGGTAAGGATGTGAAAGCTCTACTTCATGGGTTGTTTTTCTGCTCCCCCTTTTTCCTCATGTTTAGTCCCATTACTTGTCAGATTTTAAAACGTTCGGCCCATTAGTTTCGTGAATTTAATACCTTTCACCCAATTTGGTTGTCAATTTTAATACCTTTCATGCCATTTGGGTGTCGCTTTTTTCCTGGCGAGCGAAACCGAGCCTGTAATTTTAAGAGGAACAGTTCATTTCTCTACCAACAAATGTACACATTTATCTTGAAGGGGGTTCTAGGGAGTGTTTGTTTAAGCTTGATGGAGGTCTAGCGAGGAAATTAATACAAAAATAATAAATACATAAATAAATAGACCAAAACATAACCACTGTCCCTTTAACTGTAAGATCATATAACGGGTTGATGAAGCTCGTTAGCATTGGTTTGCAACTCATCTAGGGAAGAAACCTTTTAGAAATCCTGGTTGATGAGATTTGGCCATCTTAGTTGGCAACCTGTCTAGGGGAATAAACCTTATACAAACTAAACCTTATACAAAAGATTGAAGGGCGACGTGCTAATCGATGCCACTTGCAGGTGGCGAACTCTACAATAGAAGCAATAGATTGATATAATGCTAATTGTGGAATAAATTTCATTATGGCATCGGGAAAAGTGCGGTAGTTATATATCATAATGAGAGAGGTTCTACCTTAGTAAAATGCATTAGTGTTATCTAGTGGCTCCTGCTGATGGGAGAGGGATTCAACGTTTACTATAAGATCATGAATGTTATGTATTGATGGGCGGACTGCTATGTATATATAATATATATATCTATGTATATATAATATATATATCTATATAATATATATATATATATATATATATATTGTCACGCATCTCACTAATTAGGTAGTAAGGAATCGTATTGACCTTCTAATGTTTGTTTGATTTCTTCCATAGCTGAGCTCAAATAGGCATTGGGAGGTCAATTACGCAGGTCTCTTGCAATGCTTTATTTCATTCTGGGTTTCGTTGGTTCATTTAGTTTCCTTTCTGACTACAATACGGTACTATTAATTCAGTATCTCATTTGGCTGTTCATATGTATTTATATTTAGGTTCCCTGTTTCATTCTGTTAATGCCAAGTCAATCTTAGGTAAGTTGATCATTTGTTAAACAGTTCACTCCAGTCCTACAACAGGACAACATCAACTGTGCTTCTTATTTTCACCGCGTATAACAAGTAGTAACTATAAGTGTTTATTTCTGTTTGATCTCTCGTCACAATGACCATTAATAGTCACTGTGAACCTCGATTACATATCATTCTCGTTTTTCATTAACTATAACTTGTATATTATAATTGGTTGTAAATAAGTTGTATCTTCAGTTTTGTTTATTAACCTGTTAAACGCAAAATAGACCTAGGGGCTAGGGTAGTTATTTGTGCATTTCTAGCCTTGGATTCTGACATAATTAGTTATATTTACAATATAGAGCATTATTTGTTTTCGGTATGCTTTTATTTTACATATATGATGTATATATGAACCTTCAAGAGTGCTAAAATAAGTTGGAAAAGTATTTGGGTCGTGAAAAACAAAGATATTGGCCACCCGGTCATAATCTCAGGCGAGAGAGAGCCACAGGCAACCCTCCCCTCTCGCTGTCTGTGAGTCAACTGAGGCGAGCGGGCGGTGTCTGGGTGTTATATAATGATCTTTTGTGCAACCCACTTGTGCTACATTATTGCGGGAGAGAAAAATAACCGATAAATGATGAAAATAAGAGGAAAAATAGGTGATAATTGAGGAGGGGGGGGGGGGAGGGGGGGGGGAGAAACACATGGATGAGTACTAGAGGGGAATTATCTCACCTAGAGACAAATTCCTTTGTTTTGATAGCCCCTGGGATGTTTTGGAAGGCTTTTTATATGGTCCTGCTTCCGTGAGGCCTATTGCGTTCGCTATGGTAAGCCTTTCGTGAGGCCTATCGCGCTTGCCGGGTTAAATTATAGAAATTGATTTCATGTTTATCTTGCTACCTTCGTAATCTTAGTTTTATTTTTGTTTACGTGTCGGATTCAGTATTTCTCTCTTATCAATAAATCTGACCATATAGAATATTAATGGTAAATATAATTCAGCCTGGAACCTGGTGCTGATACCGACAAACGTAACAATGGAGCCGTGACTAAGGATAATCGAGGTTGTTTACTGTGACTGTACTTCTCATAACTACAGTGAGTGCGTGAAGTGAAACAATGAAACCGAGCCTCCCTATTGGAAACCGTTAGTTGTTTACCTACACTGCATTCGCTTCTCTCATCATCATCGTGAATATTAGTGAACCGTGATAATATTACTACTTGTACTAATTATAAATTAATTTGTGAACTCGTCATTCAAGTCGCATTCAAGTGGTTGTTTACAGCTCTTAATTCTCTCTCCTCACGTACACGTTATTTTACGAAACTCGCTAAAAAAAATATCTCAAATGACTTGATAAAGTTCATAACAGTTCATATCACCGGCTTGTTTACCATAAGAAGCACTTCTCTAGACATTTAGTGGTGTTTCATATAGCATCATCTTTCACAGACTCATACCACATTTCACTATCATTCATTATCCATGCATCAATTTCATTACCAGTTAATGTAATTCGTCTTGGATACGCTTGTGGGAACATTCTACCTCACTGGCTATCAAGGTACGTAATTTTCGCACATGTTTGGAGTTTGTCTTTTGTTCTACTTCTTTTTTTATGACTAGCTACTATTGAACATTAGAGAAGATGGCTACTTTTGATGTTGCGGACTTCATAAAAGATCCTACCATTGACAAAATCTTAAACAAAACGCCAAAGAAAGATGACTGGAAATCGATGACAATATATAAAAACAGGATCTTAAATCAGTAGTAATGCAAAGCCTGGTAGCCTCTCGTATACTTCCGGCAGGTGCAGTAGGAGACGGTAGAAAAATATCAACACCGACTGAGGCAGACAAAGACCGAGAATTTCAGCTAAGAATGTTAGTATTAGAAACTGAAAAGGAAGAACGAAGGCTAGAAACAAGAAAGAATGCAAAACAAAAACCCACACAGAATCAGAAAGACAAAAAGCCAAAACAGAAGAAAGAATGCAAAAACAAAAAACAGAACAGCTAACTTTAGAAATAGAACTAGCTAGGTTGAGAAATCAAAATCCACCTACTCCTCCACCACAAAATATTCGTCCAAATCCTAGGTTTGAAGTCCCTAGAGGGAGTCTTATGGTTACTTGTTTTGATGAGAAAGACCCCGAGACTTTTTTCCGACAGTTTGAAAAGACTGCTTCTACTTTAGAGTGGCCAGATGACTATTGGACTATACTTATGCAGACAGTTTTGAAAGGAAAAGCAGCGCTACTATACTCCAATCTTTCAGTAGAGTAGTCAAAGGATTATAACTTTGTGAAGCAGACTGTCTTGACTACCTACGAGTTGACAATTGAAGGGTACAGACAAGGTTTCCGTAACATGACTAAGAATCCAGACCTTACATATGTAGAATTTGCCAATAACAAACTACGAGCCTTTGAAAAATGGCTGAACGCTAGTCAGGTACATGATTTTCATCAACTTAAAAATTTAATGATTATGGAAGAGTTCAAAAGACGAATTCCACAAGACATTAAATTACATGTAGAAGATAGAGATATCACAAAATTGCACAAGGCTGCTGTCACAACAGATTCTTACTCCTTGATACACCGTCACAACACTGTAACAAGTGAGAGTAAGAAACTTGTAAAATCTGGCTCTGGAATCATTCCCAGGTCTCAGCATGGTACTGGTAGGCCTTATGTAAGCTCAAAACTCCCACCTTCCTCCAACAACACTTGTAAATCAGATGAAACCTGTACATACTGTAGAGAAGAAGGACACAATATAAATGTGTGCCCTGACAAGCGTTGTAGGTTATCTGTTAACTATGTGCCAAAATTGACTAACCAAGGTACAAAACCAAAACCACAACTAAATGTAGGAGTAGAAAAGTCTGTACCCACAAAAGACAGCCAGCAAGAAAAGCCAGAAGGTAGCTTCTCAACTGCAGGAAGTAGTGCTGGGGATCCTTTTGCAGGATTTAAATTTCCAGGAAAGATCTCCCTCCGTAGTGATCAGGCTAACACGGACATAACTATATTACGTGACACTGGTAGTTCTCAAGAGTATCCCGGTAGGTAGTGTGATACCTGGAGTGGAGACTGTCTACACAGGTGAACACGTCCTCCTCAAAGATTTATCAGGATACCCCAGTGTACCACTTCAAGAGAAGAAGAAAAAGAAGCCAAGGTTTACTTAGAAAGTGACCTTATTAATGGTCAGGTTATTGTGGGGGTAATTGATAAACCTCTGTCTGTGAAGGAGGTGCAGTTGCTTTTGGGTAATGATCTTGCTGGCACCCTAGTAGTTCCCAATCCAGTAGTTGTAAGTCATCTTACATCAGTAAGTCCTTCCCTAAGCCTTGAGCAGGAACATCCAGACTTGTTTTCTAGCTGTGCTGTCACACGAACACAAGCTAAAAATGCACCATCTGAACCTGTAGTGGATTCTCAGGCTCCTTCCCCGGACATTTTTAGCAACTTGCCCATCTCTAAAGAAAACTTAATAAAGGCACAGAAAAGTTACCCTTCATTAGCTGGATTGTTTGGGAAGGTGCTTGAAAAGTTCACTGACAATACATCCCCTATACTTTATCTGGGAGAAGGAGTACTGATGAGAAAATTTAAACATATTGACTCTCCAGCAGAGGATTGGGCGTCAGTAAACCAGGTTTTAGTACCTACAGAATGTAAGGATAAAATAATTAGCTTAGCACATGATGGAGTACATGGTCACCTAGGTGTCAAGGAATCTTACCATAAAGTCACTGCTAATTTTTTCTGGCCTAAGATTAACAATGACATCTCCAAATTCATAAAGTCTGTCACATATGCCAGTTGGTAGGTAAACCAAACCAGCCAATACAACCTGCTCCTTTACAGCCTACACCAGTTGTGGACGAGCCATTTGAGAAGGTGATCGTGGACTGCATGGGTCTTCTGCCTAAAACAAAGAAAGGTAATCAGTATCTTTTAACAGTGATGTGTGCTACAACTATAGGTTTCCTGAGGCTATACCTCTTAGAAATATTCAGGCAAAGACCATCTCAAATGCCCTAGTAAAGTTATTTACACAGTACGGAATTCCAAAGGTAATCCAGTCTGACCAAGGGAAGAATTTCTCATCGGATTTTTTTTCTAGAGTGATGAAGGAATGGGAAATCGAGCATTATCAATCTACGCCATACCATCCTGAATTCCAGGGACCACTGGAGAGATTTCACCAGTGTGACGTCTACCAGCGTTGACAGAATCGCCTCTCGTTAGCCACTAGCGCTTGCCAGGGACGTCGAAATTGGCTACAGTTATCCGAGAATGTTGTTCTTTCTTTCCTAGTAATCGCATTGTCACAGACAGTCCAGTGGTGGTCTTTGTTTTCGTCTGTGACAACGGGTTATATTTTATATCAACAGTAGTGATAATAGTACCAGCGTGGGAATGAGAAAGACTTTCAGAGCGAGAAGGTAGTGAGTGTCTGAGTCACGGGTGCATTCCTGCCTCTCGCTCGCCATTGGCTGGCGTGTCTGGCTGTGTCACGTGACACCTGCTGTCTTGTGATGTATCGGCCCGTGATTGGCCGACCATCGTGCCTTTACGGGCTCCTGTGTAACTTGCCTCCTCCATGAGGCTCCCCACGAGCTGTCCTCGTCAGGACAGGCTTGGCGCGCGTGCTTCTAACATCCCCTTGCATACTCTCTCCCGATCACCCCCTTCACCACTGTTTCTCTCACTCGATTCTCTCTTTCCATACTCTAACCTTTATTAACTGCACACCACTCCCCTTGGGTTCTGCATAGCCAGCCCATTGTATTGCATGCGCCGTCCTCAGAGATATTTACATGTACTTAGAATAGGTTTGAGGGTTCTTAGTTAGTATAGGTTAAGAACTTTGTGTGTCTCCATTATTGATTTAGTGTTTCTGCTCTTTTATTTAATGCTAGAATGGGATAAGGTAACTGTAGTCGTTGTCTCCGATGTGTGTACGGTTTGCTTATACCCACACGACTTCGACCGGTCCTGTGGTAGCCTGGGTTGTCTTTTCGGTTGCGTCCTTTGCGAGTGCAGCATTGGGTTGACTGAGGGTTTTGGCCTCTACCAGTTCCACACTTTGCTGCCTCTTTGCTTGTCTTTAGAGGGTCGCCAGGATAGAACCAGATACTTGTGATCTGGATCTATCGAGAGAGCACCCTAGTCAATTAACGTAACTTAAAGGATGCAGTCTTAAGGACATCGCTAGGCTACGAGCCTATCTTGCTCAACCCCAGTTCCTTACCTAGAGTATCCCAGCTAGACATTATTAATCGAGTAGACACTTGTTCGTATTTAATATAAGCTCTTTGATATGTATGCATTATTATTCACAGCATTTATTAGTCTAGGTTGTTGTTGATCCGCACAACCATAGCAGACTGTTTCGTTGATGAGGAAGTACTTCTTTTAGTGTCGAGCATTGCTACCGTTGCGCATTTATAGTATTCTCGTGTCAGTTAACATTATATGTCCTATCTTTTAGTGCATTCGATTTACACGTGTGGTGTCCTGCCTCCTGCCTTTATATATTTTAAGATACGAGCATCTTATGAGCATCAGACTTTCTTCAGAAGTTTCCAGGTCTATGCTGTAGGACTATACTTCACTTTCTTTCAGATAGGAGTGAAGAGTTTATTGTTGTTTAGAGTAACTGTATTGAAGCATCTTTTTATTGTAATAAGTCTTGCAGTGATTTAATTGATCTTTCCATAGATTCCTTGTTATGCATTTTAACGTAACTTGCATCTTGTTTGTTATCAGGCTATACCAGTGGGGGTTAGCCTGAAGTAGAGTACATTTATGCCCAGTTAAGGATACCCCGCTATCGCAGATTAACTCTGGAGGGTATAGGTGTTTTGTTCGCCGGCATATAAGTTCGAGGGTTTGGATCTAGCGTACCGTTGATGCATAGTGCCCTATTACTAGTCCAATCATTAAGTGCCCTTGTTTTATTCGTAGTCTCGGTCGTAACACCAGACATTGAAGCAGATGATTCGTAAGTTTCATCTTGAAATGCAGGCAGACTGGGATGAAGGTATGCCCCTGCTTCTATTTGCAATCAGAGATAGCAAACAAGAATCACTAGGTTTCTCCCCATTTGAGCTACTATTTGGGAGAGAGGTGAAAGGTCCTCTGAGGGTTTTGCGAGAAACTTGGTTTGAACCAAAACCCTTGGCCAAATCTCGTACTGTCTCTCAGTATGTGGACAAGTTGAGGGAAACTCTATCCAAAGTTCATGAAATTGCTAAAGCTAATCTGAAGACTAGTCAAACCAAGATGAAAGCAAATTATGATAAGAAAAGTAAAGTCAGAAGTTCAGTGTCTGTGAAGAGGTTCTATTGTTTTTACCCATTCAAGGTAGTTCACTGAGTGCAAAATATTCAGGACCTTATGTCATTAAAGAAAAGAGTAGTGAGCTAAACTACATCATTGCCACGCCTGACAGAAGGCACAAAACAAAGAAAGTCCATATAAATCTAATTTAGCAATATCATTTCAGACATTCACAGCCAGATTGCACAGTGAACTTAATTGTAGATGTAACAAAGCCAATGATGTTTGTTGAATAAAATAAATCCTCTATAAATGTACAAACTAACACTGATTCTGTAGGCTACACTTAGACAGTCATCCAGGATGCGATCTTCCGTTGGACAACACTTTAGCATTGCAACAGTGGGAGGAAATGCTGACACACCTTACTTCCTCTCAAAAAGAAGAACTGTATAATCTCTTGCAGAATCATCCATCCATATGCCGAGATCACCAAAGAGAATGTACCCTAATTGAGCATGATATAACTATAGTGAATGATGCTAAACCTATTAAACAGTCTCCATACAGAGTCAGTCCTGAGAAGCGTCGACGTCTCCGAGAAGCTGTGCAGTACTTGCTGGACAACAACCTGACCGAGCCCTCCTACAGCCCGTGGGCCTCTCCATGCCGGCTGGTACCCAAACTGGATGGTTCGGATCGACTCTGTACAGATTATTGGAGAGTCAACCAAGTTACTCAGGTCGACTCTTACCCTCAACCAAGGTTGGATGACGTTGATTCAGTAAGGCAAGCCAAATATGTCACAAAAATTTACTTGCAGAATGGATATTACCAAATCCCACTTTTACCTGAAGCCAGAATTGTTTCTGCTGTTGTGGCTCCAGATGCCCTATTTCAGTACATCAGAATGCCTTTTGGAATGCGAAATGCACCAGCAACTTTTCAAAGAGTAATTAATTATGTCATTCGAGATCTAGACGGAGTGTTTGCATACCTTGATGACTTTCTAATTGTCTCTGATTCCTGGGAATCACACTTAGTAAGACTTAAAACCTTGTTTACCAGACCGAGTGATGCGGGCCTTACCATCAACCTGCAAAAGAGCGACTTCGGGCGAGGTACGGTGACCTACTTGGGACATGAGGTTGGCCAAGGACGAACCAAACCAAGGGCTGCCAACGTCGAGGATGTCCTGGGCATCCCTCCAACGACCATCCGGAAGACCTTGAGCCGGTTCTTGGGGATGGCGGGCTTCTACCGCCACTTCTGTCCCAACTTCTCCGTGGTTGCAGCTCCCCTGACTGACCTCATCAGCCCCAAGCGACCCTACAAGTGAACTGAAGCGTGTCATGAGGCGTTCGACAACATCAGAGCACTACTCTCCAGCCACCCTGTTCTACATGCATCAGACTTCTCAAGGCAGTTTGAACTACACGTCGATGCCAGTGACCGGGGTTGTGGCGCAGTACTACTTCAACAGGATCTGGTTACAAATATCCTCCATCCTGTAGCCTATCATAGTCACAAATTTCAGAAAAGCCAACAGAACTACTCCACAATAGAAAAGGAGTGTTTGGCCATTATCTCTGCTTTAGGAAAGTTCTATGTTTATGTCAAAGATACAGTACAGCCTTTAATCATCAGGACCGATCACTATCCACTTAAATTCATTAATAGCATGACAAATCAAAATCTAAGGCTAATGCAATGGTCCCTGTATCTACAAGAATATAATATGATAATTCAACATATAAAGGGTACACAGAACATCTTGGCGGACACTCAATCTAGAGTTTATAGTGATATTATGTAGTAACATTCTTCCCCTCCATAATATCACTCAAGGGGGGGGGGGGGGGAGGTCTCACGCACCTCACTAACTAGGTAGTAAGGAATCTTATTGACCTTCTAATGTTTGTTTGATGTCTTCCATAGCTAAGCTCAAATAGGCATTGGGAGGTCAATTACGCAGGTCTCTTTCAATGCTTTATTTCATTCTGGGTTTCGTTGATTCATTTAGTTTCCTTTCTGACTACAATACAGTACTATTAATTCAGTATCTCATTTGGCTGTTCATATGTATTCCCCGCCGTTAGGGAGCCACCTTGTCGCGGTGGCGGGGCTTGAAGCGTGGCCGGTGGTCTCTGTTCCTGGGGGGGGCCACAGACCTTCTTAGGATTGGAGCCCCGCCGACCTCGTGGGCTAAGACCTCCCTCCTCGTTGGTTTCCAGAACCCTGCGAGGTACCTCTTTTCTGTCTTTTTTTTTTTTTTTCCCCCCCTCTACCTTTGTCCTTTTCTTTACTTCACCTTCTTCTATCATTGCCGGCTGGACTATTCTTTATGCTTTGGTGGAGGGTGGATGTGGACGGCGTTCCCTTCCACCCGTAGAACTGTAGTACCTGACTTGCCCGCACGAGGGGAATCTTTTATCGTCAAATCTTGCCCTCTGTGCTGGACCCGAAACTGACGAGTTGACCGCCTATTAGGCACAGGGGGTCGGGGTGTATATCCTGGTTTGACTCCTAGGGCATGTACCTTGTCCTCTAATTTGTGGCTCCGTGGTGGGTGTGGAGCTTCTCCATGTTACCTTCGTATTATGGAGCCTTCTTCTGGATCTTCGATCACCGGCGCTGGCGATGATATGGCTGATGTGTTTGTCTCTCCTTCCTTGCCTGTCCTCTCCTCGGTTGGTGGTAGCTCTTTGCCTACCACTATACCGGGTCCTTTACCGACCCATGCGCTGTCTATGACCGTCCATTCGACCTCTGCTCCACATACAGTTCCGAGCCTAGTCGTGTCAAGTTCTCTTGGCGCGTCTACCCCCTCTACGTTCGCTTCCTCCCTAGCCGCTCACTCAGTTCCTGCCCCTTTGACCTCTTCCGTGTCCCACTCCGTTCTACCTGATCAGCCCTCTTCCATTCGTCCGTTCGCTCTCTCCTCTGCTTCCTCTTCCACTCTTCTTCCTCCACTTCCTCGGTTTCTTCCCCTTCCTCTCGTATAGTCACTTTCGAACCGTATCTCCCACCCATTAAACATTCATCTTCTTTTCCTTCTCCTCCCATTTCTTCCGCTCCTCGCCCTCATTCTTCTGTTCTCCCTTTATCCTCACTCTATGCCCCTGCTGACTTTATTAAGTTCTTCTCAGTCCCCGCCTCAGCTCCTCTTGCCGGAGATGACCTCCTGTTCCACCTGCGTCTCCTTCAGCAGGTGGGCAGGGATGTCACCTTCCACTCCCGCCATAATGACTCCCGTCTTGTTACGGTCCAGAACGAACGTCAGGCTGCTGCTATGTCGACAATTGTAGACTTCTCCGGAACTTCCCCTTAAAGACCAAAGACTGAACTCTTGTACGGGTACCGTCCTGATCCCTCCTTCCATCCGTCTCGGTGGTCGGCAGTTCGCGGACTGTGCCGACCTTATTAAGACTATTGTTGTTGCTCAAGACCATGTCGTGGTTTGTCTTGTCTGCTACACCATCCCACCTCGTACCAATCGACGCCATCCCGCCAATATCGCCAAAATCACGTTCGATGGTCGGTCTCTCCCTTCTCACGTTATTGTCGGCGGTACTCGCCTGACCGTCACTGAGTCCCTACCACGTCCTCAGCAGTGTCGCGGTTGCTGGCGCTTTGGGCATCCTGTTAAGTACTGTCGCTCTTCCACTCCCGACTGCCCTAGGTGCCCACGCTGTGCACAATCTGACCATCTCGTCGGTGACTGCCAGTCTCCAATACGATGCTGCCTAAACTGTCAGGGCTCCCAGTCTGCTGATTCCCGAGATTGTCCCGTTTTCAAATTTGAGTCTGAAGTTACGATCCTTAAGACGATGCACGGCCTTACTCATTCTACAGCTCGTCGGGTAGCTCGCCGCCTGGGCTTCTCCCCTCATCCGTTTTCAACTGTTCTATCTCACCCTCCTGTCTCCTCCGATTCTTCTGCCCCCCCCCGTTGCACCTCCATCATCCTCGTCCTCCTCTCCCTCTACTTCTCCGGTTCCGTCGTCAGTCCCTTCTTCTCATCCTTCTTCCTCTACTCCTTCAGTTTCTTCTGTCTCCTCCGTCCCCTTGGCTGTCTCATCGTGTTCTCTCCATTTATCTAACTCTTTCTCTGTTCTTAACTCTTCTACTCCTACTTCCGCCCCACCTCCTTCCACTACTCTTCCTCGCTCCACTTCTTCCGGTTTGTCTCAACGCCCCATCCACCAGCGTTCTCGTCCGAAGCCTCCTCCTCGTTCCTCGTCTCTTAGTTCCAAGATTCCCTCCAGGCTTCCTACTTCCTCTACCAAACTAGTTTCGAAACATTTGTCCCGTTCCTCCCTTTCTTCCTCTCCCGCCTCCTCTTCTAAACGCAGGGACCACCTCCACAGTGTGCGGAGCCCGAGTCCCAGTGGGAAGAATAAAAAGCTCCCTCCTTCCTCCCCCCCTTCTCCTCTTTCTTCGTCCTGTGTCCAACCCCCCGATTCCTTAGACTTATCCTTTGAATCTTTGCCCAAGATTGAGGAGTATATTCTTTCTTCTCATCCGCCGCCTATTTCCGTTTCTGCCGACGTTCATCCCATCCCTTCTACGCTCCCCCCTACTCCTCTGGCCCCCCCCCCCCCCCCCCCCCGGGCCCCTCCTACTCGTTCCTCATCCTCCCGACCCTCATCCTCCCGTCCTTCCCCCTCCCTCCTCTTCCCTTCCTCCCTCTCCCTCTAGCCCTCCTATCTCTTCTTCTCCTTCCCTATTAAGCCTCCCTATGCCACCTGGTTATCAATCTTCTCCTTTCCCTCCTTGTTCTTCCTCGTCCCCCATTCCTTCCATTATTACTCACCGTTAACCTCATCAGTCTTTTCTTAGTTTTACATAAGTCTGTGTGTTCTTATTTTTCTTGTTCTTTGTACCTCTTTCTTTCCTCTTATATGTATGCGTCTTTCACGCTGTTTGCTGTATTTTGTGTGTCTGTGTTGTATATAGTGTATATGTTTTCTTCCCACTTGTGTGTTACTTTTGTTGGTGTTTTCTCTTTTTTGTCCTTTCTTTGTTTTCTTCGATTTTTCCGTTACTTTCTTCTCTTTTTTTTTTTTTTTTTTTTTTTTCCTCCCTTGTTCCTCTTTAGTTCGGCGTGTTTTTGTTCCGCCTCTCTGATATGTGTTTGTATATATCGTTTTTATTCTCTCTTTTACAGCTTATTTTCTCATACTTTCTTTTTAGTGTTTTTTTAGTATGTCTAGTTTGCAATGGAACCTTCGCAGTTGTTCTCTTCAGAGAGACGATTTGCGTTTTTTACTCTCTTCCCATTCCCCTAAGGTTGTCTGTCTCCAGGAAACTCGTCTTCTTTCTCCTCCGATTCCTGTTCGTGGCTACCGTTTTATCAGTTCTTCTCATTCTCTTTCAGACACTTGTATTCTCCTACACCACTCTGTTCCTTATGAAGAGTTTTCCTGCCCTACTTCCCTCCCTTGCACCTTTGTTAGGGTTTGTCTTGGTCGATGGATTACGGTTGTTTCTCTTTATTTCTCTCCTTCTGTTCCCGTCGATTTTGGCTCTTTTACCATGTTTTTAGCTCGGCTGCCTCCTCCGTCTTTATTGCTTGGTGATTATAATTGAAGGCACAACCTGTGGGGTGATTCTGTCATTACCTCACGTGGTCGTGCATTAGTCTTTCATTGCTAATAATAACCTCTTTCTCCTTAACACCTAACGAGCGGCCTAGGCGGGAATTTATATGTACCGCCCAGCTGGGTGTTTTTACCCTAAATAGGGTTGTTTACGTGATCATTTTCATGCCTAAATAAGACCCAGAGCGTAAAACAAGTATCTATACCTGAAAGGGCATAAACAGAGCTTTCCAATGACACCCCAACCATCCTTATACGACCACTAGTTTTCTTGCAATGATCGCGCAACACGAGTGACAAAACCATGTAATTAGGTAGTTTCCCTACATAATTCCCTGTATAGCGAGTGCGTGAGGGTGGGGGAGGGTGGGATTCATGTCAGTAGGTCTGCCACGGTGGTCTGGAGCAGTCATACGCTTGCTACTCTCCTGCCATCACTTATCTCTCTCTCTCAGCAACATTACGTGCTGAAAGTGGCACACGACATAAGTTGTGAACCGCCACTTAGTCCAAATTTCTTTCACTCGACATAATATGTTGCGCGCCGCCAGTTAAGGGTTAATACTGGTTCCCTGACTCATTTAGATGCTAGAACACGTTCTTTTTCTTGTCTTGATCTTTCTTTGTGTTCCCCTTCCCTGTCTCTTCTTTTTCATTGGTCTGTTTTGGAGGATTCTCTCTATAGCGACCATTTCCCAGTTCTGCTCTCTCCTACCTCCTATTCTCCTGTCCCTGGTCCTCCTCGTTTGTGCTTCCAGCGTGCGGACTGGTCTACTTTTGCTTCACTATCTATCCCTTCCTTATCTCCGTCTGATTTTTCATCTGTACATGATTTACTGGCCTTTTTTCTGGTCACCGTTTTGAGTGCTGCCTTAGTCTCTAGTCCTCGGACTTCCCGTCCTTTTACATCTAAATGTGTTCCTTGGTGGTCCCCGAACTGCTCCAAGGCTCTCCGCGTCAAACGGGCTTCTTGGAAGACCTTTCGTCGTAAGCGTTTTACTCCCGCTAATGATCGTTCTTTTATACTTTTTCGTAAGGCGTCTGCCTTCCTCCGTCGCACAGTCAGGTCTGCTAAACGTCAAAGTTGGGTGTCCTATGTTTCCTCCATTACGTCCTTTACTCCTGTTCAGTCCGTCTGGAAGCGCATTCGCAAGATTTCGGGCAAGCGTTTACCTCCTCATTCTCCTGTGCTTCATGTTGATGGGAAGTCTGTTGCTGACTCGAAGGCAGTCGCTGATCGTTTGGGTCTTTACTTTAGCTCAGTCAGTAGTGGCTCTCATCTCCCCCCCGAAATTTCATTCACTTAACACCTTACGAGCGGCCTATGCGGTTTATTTATATGTACCGCACAGCGGGGTGTTTTTAGCCAAAATAGGGCTGTTTACGTGATCATTTTCATGCCTAAATAAGACCCAGAACGTAAAACAAGTACCTATCCCTGAAAGGGCATAAACAGAGCTTTCGAATGACACCATAACGATCCTTGTATGATGGATAGTTTTCTTGCAATAACCGTGCAACGCGAGTGCAAAAAGCAGGTAATTCGGTACTTTCGGTACATAATTGAGTATGTAGCGAGTGAGAGAGGGAGGAGGGAGCTGAGATTTGTGTCAGTAGGTTCGCCGCGGTGGTCTGGAGCAGTCATACGCTCGCTAGTCTCCTGCCACCACTTGTCTCTCTCTCTCAGCCACATTACGTGCTGAAATTGCCACTCGACCTATGTCGAGCGCCGCCACATAATCCAGCTTTATTTAACTCAACTTATGTTGCTCGCCGCTAATTAAGGGTTAAAGCCATCGCAGAGACTTCTCCAGTTGTTTTCACTGTCTTCGGAAGAGTCGTACAATGCCCCGTTTTCTTCCCGTGAGTTACTCTCCGCTCTTCGTGCCTGTAAGGCTACTTCTGTGGGTCTTGAAGGAGTCCATAATTTAATGCTTAAGCATCTTTCCTCTGAGGCTTTGGTATTTTTATTGGCTATTTTTAATAAGGTTTGGTCGTCTGGTGTTTTCCCTCTGCATGGAGTTCTGCACTTACTATTCCTTTTCTTAAGCCTGGTAAGTCGGGTTTCTCGCCCCAAGACTATCGCCCTATTGTCTTGACGAGTTGCTTATGCAAGCTGTTTGAACGGATGGTTAATGTCCGCCTGATGTGGCTTCTCGAGTCACGTCAGCTTTTGTCATCGACCCAGTTTGGTTTTCGGCGTGCTCGGTCCACTATAGACCCTTTACTTAGTTTGGAGACCTACGTCCGGTCTGCTTTTGCTCGCCATGAGTCAGTTCTTGCTGTTTTCTTCGATCTCGAGAAGGCGTACGACTCCGCGTGGAAACATCATATTTTATGCCAACTCCGTTCTTTTCATGTCCGTGGTAATATGGGCGTCTTTATTCGTAATTTCCTTTCTTTTCGTTCTTTTCATTCTTTTCGTGTCCGGGTGAATTCCTCGTTTTCTCGGTTATTCCCTCAGATAGAAGGTGTACCTCAGGGTTCTGTTATAAGTACTATCATCTTTCTCATTGCCATTAATGGCATTATCTCTTCCCTTCCGGCTAAGGTCAGGTCCTCCTTATTATGTCGACGACTTTGCGATCTATGCTGCTGATTCGGATATTGTTGCGTTACACTCCCTTATCCAATCAGCGATTGTGGCTGCCTCGTCATGGGCCACTGCTCACAGGTTTCGTTTTTCTACGACTAAATCTTGTGCTATGTCTTTCAGTCGTCGCCACGTTATCCCGCGTCCTTCTCTTGAACTGTATGGTTCCGTTTTACCTTATCGCTCTTCGACTACCTTCTTGGGTCTTGTCTTTGATTCCCGTCTTAACTGGGCAGCTCATGTTTCCTCTGTTAAGGTTGCTGCTTTGCACCGTCTTCGTCTCCTCCAGACCCTGTCCCACCTCACTTGGGGTGCGGACCATGCTCTCCTTCTTCGCCTTCACGTTGCCCTTGTTCTTTCTAAACTCGATTATGGTTGTCAGGTTTACTCATCAGCCTCCGACACAGTCTTCCATAAACTTGACTCTGTTAACCATTTCGGTTTACGTCTTGCCTTGGGTGCTTTTCGCTCTTCCCCTGTTGAAAGCCTCTATGCTGAATGTGGCGTCCCTTCTTTGTACCGACGTCGGGCCCTTCTCTCTCTCCGGTACTATGCCCGGTCGCTTCAGTTTCCTTCCTTGCAGACCTCTCTTCTTCCTACTGTTCCTGTTCCATCTCATTCTCGCCTTCGGCCCCCTTTCCTTTCTCGTATAGATTCCTTACTTTCTCATTCTTCGTTTTCCCCCTTCCACATTCTTCCGCTATGGCTCAGTAAGTGTCCTCCTTGGCTCCTTCCTCGTATATCCTTGTGTCCCTCTATTCTTCCTTGTTCTAAGTCCTCTACCCTGCTCCCAGTTCTTTGGTCTCGTTTCCTTGTACACCTTACACAGCATTCTTCTTCTACCCTGGTTTACACTGATGGCTCCCGTTCGTCTTCTGGCGTCGGGTTTGCCATCCTTTTTCCTTCTCGTTCTTATCAGTATCCTCTCCCTTCTCCAGCTGGTGTTCTGACTGCCGAACTTTACGCTATCTTCTTTGCCGTCCGTCTTATGTGCTTCTTTCCTTCTTCCTCCTTTACTCTTTTTTCTGACTCTTACAGTGCCCTTCTTCTCTTGCAGTCTTTCCCTGCTGTCCATCCATTGGTTCTTGCCATCCAAGATTGGATTGTCAGTCTTTCTGCTTAGAAAAAGGTTGTCCAATTTTGTTGGGTGCCTAGCCATGTTGGTGTCCGTGGAAATGAGCAGGTTGATGTTCTCGCTCTCGACGCTGCGGCGGTCCGATCAACTTCTCTCTCTATTCCCGCCTCTGACTATTATCCAGCTATCTCTGCCTTCCTACTGTCTCGCTGGCAAACCATGTGGTCTTCTCTTTCCTCTAATAAGTTCCGCACTGTTAAGGCCTCCGTTTCTGCCTGGGCTGACCCCTCTCACCGTGTTCGCCGTTGGGAGACTGCGTTGGCCCGGCTTCGGATAGGCCATACCAGACTTACCCACTCCTTGATCATGTCCCGCTCGCCTCCACCTCTTTGCTCCCGGTGTGGTGTTCAGCTTTCTATTTATCATATTTTCCTTGACTGTCCTCTCTTTTCTGCGGCCCGTCGACATTATTTTCCCTTTCTATTTTCCCTTGGTCGTCGTCCTTGTCTTGCCGATATCCTCTCAGAGCCCCATTTCTTTTCCGTTGACCACGTAATGGCTTTCCTTTCCTCTCTCAGGCTCCTTAACGATATTTAAATTCCTTTCTTCTAACACTATCAGTTTCCTGCTTTAGTGCCATATGGCCTTTGTTGCCTAGTGCTAGAAATTTATTAATGTTATGTTATGTTCATATGTATTTATATTAAGGTTCACTGTTTCATTCTGTTAACCTCTCCGCTGCGTACCCCATATAGTATACAGCCACCCCTGTGCGGAGGTATTTAGAGTGTTTCCTTCACTCAAATTGTCATCGTACCATAAATATAATCAATACTTATCCATATGCGCCTATTTTACGTTGATTATAAAGGTATTAACCTGTTACAGTAATAAAACAAGTGGAAACAGCGTTTGGATGATCAAAATCGGCAAATTAGATCGGGAGTTACATAACTTAAGGCTGAGGCAGCCAGCCAGCCGTCATGACGGCTGGAGCGACACTGTCGTGGAGTTCCCGCTCTTTCTCTCTTTCACTCGCTGTGTAGCACATACAAGCACAGCTTGCTCATGAATCGCTATTGATAGCACGAAATATATCGACGAAATAAGGGAATAAGAGAGAGAATAGGTGATTATTGAAGGGGGGAAGGAGGGGATGTGGAGGAGTGATATTTGGCATGGCCAAGGGGCAATAAAAAAAAAAAAAACATTATAAAGGGCTGATTTAAATGTTTTTTTTTAGGCCTTGGATTATGTAAGGCTTCCCGCAGTGCAGCGGTAGGCCTTATATAAGTCTTGCCGCATTTGCTGGGTTAATGCCAAGTCAATCTTAGTTAAGTTGATAATTTGTTAAACAGTTCACTCCAGTCCTACAACAGGACAACATCAACTGTGCTTCTTATTTTCACTGCGTATAACAAGTAGTAACTATAAGTGTTTATTTCTGTTTGATCGCTCGTCACAATGACCATTAATAGTCACAGTGAACCTCGTTTTTATATCATTCTCGCTTTCCAGTAACTATAACTTTTATATTTTAATTGATTAGTTGCATCTTCGGTTTTGATTATTTAATTTTAGAAATTGATTTCATGTTTATTATGCTCCCTTCGGAATCTATTTTATATTTTTTTGTATGTGTTGGATTCAGTATTTCACACTTATCAATAAATCTGACCATATAGAATATTAATCGTAAATATTATTCAACCTGGAACCTGGTGCTGATACCAACAAACGTAACAATATATATATATATATATATATATATATATATATATATATATATACAGTATATATATATATATATATATATATATATATATAATATATACATATCAGTACTAACGTATGGTATTGCATTTATCATATATTTACACTATGTTTGTTATAATGTTTGTCGTCTTAACCCTATTATGTCCGAAGGTGGTCTTTTTTGGCTTCACCTGGTTTCCTCCATTACAGATCGTAAGACGTACAGTCACGGCCGTAAATTGTGGACCAGGCGATGAACCCCTTTCTAGACACCACGCACGTTTATCTCATCCGAACACAGTCTATGCTACACTCGATGAAACTGGGTAGTTTATACTGCCAGGCCCCGCCCACTTCTGGGTCGCCAGTCAGTTGGCAGACAACATCAAGTAGATACATCATTTAAATCCCACACACGCACACACACTTCACTTTATGCTTTTAGAAAGAGTGTGTATATGCTAAAAGCTAAATATATGTAGTATTAACCCTTTCTCTGCGGGGTGTTTTGGGCTATTTAGGGCATATTCAGGCACTCCTGAATGATAAATCAAGCTTCTGCATTAAATGAACTGTATTCTGCCAAAAAATAGACGAAAATAGCTTCAAAATGAGACCAGAACGGGCCTCGTACGTGGCCTGGTTCACCCGCAGCGGTGCCATAGAAACGTGGGAAACCCGCTATTTGTTAGCACTCGCTCGCTTGGCAACACTGTTGTGAAAGGCAGTGAGAGACCCGCACGAGACACAGTCTACCTCAATGATCCGCTCGCTGCTCTGAGGGTCGGAGGTGGGCCCCTCACGCTCCCGCCCACTGACACTCGATTTTTACGGTTTTTACAGGCTTTTAAAGCCTGGAAATTGCTGCAAATTGCCAGGACGTTCCAGAACGTCACCCGCAGCGAAAGGGTTAAGTCCCGGAGAGAGTGAACGTTTGACGTTGTATATCGTAGGTATGCCAAATTATATATGCAATGCTGTATAATGCAGAGACGGTTTTAGTTATGTATCGACTATTTTACGTTCAGGCACATAACGGAATAGGCATCAATATGAAGACGAAGGTTCTGTTCAATACCCACGTTCCTTGCATAATGCCTACTGTGTTAGGTTTTAACCTTCTTAGCACGAGTAATGTCTGTGTCAATATAGTCTAGTTACTATTAAACGATATTATTCAGCTTAGGAAGGACATCTACCGATTAAAGACTATAAATTAGCTTATCAAATCCTTATAGCTACCACAGATCCTTCCAAAGGTGCATAACACCGTCCAAATATAGCTACAATTAAATATAAAAGACGTCTCTCAGATTGAAAAGGTCAAATTTCTTAAGTATGATTTATCATAGAGATGGTAGAAGCGAATGGAGAAACACAATATGCCCATGTTACCTTTTATGTAAACTATACTATATTACACGTTTCTGACCTCGTTTACCATACGTCAGTGTCATGGCATATTTTGTATTAATATTATTAGTCATACAGAGACAGAAAGAGAGAGAGAGAGATTTACACAGATACACAGGCCACACATATCTTACGATCTGTGCGAGGTGGCAAGGACTTAGTAGAGATAGCAACCCTAAGAGTAAGAAAAAGTGGAAGGAAAGGACAGCAAAGATGAAGGTTCTTACCCCCCCCCCCCATCCGCTCCCTCCGGCAATTTACTGTACATGAAAACAGAAGTGAATAAAGGATTTTTTATATAATAGTTATAAATGGAAAGGATATGTTGTACATACCTTCACCTCTTTTGTTTCTGCTCTCTTTAACGCCTTACGAGCGGGCCCGTCAGTTTTTTTCCACTACGCGCCCAGCGTTTTTTTTTACCAAAAATGGCCTTGTTTCCATGTTCTTTTTCATGCATAAACAAGAGCCAGAGCGTAATACAATTATGTATCCCTGAAAGGGCGTTAATTGAGCTTTCCAACGACACCTGAACCATCCTTCTACGATCACTGGTTATCTTGCAACGATCGTGCAACCAAAGGGCAAAATCGCTAAAATACGGTCATTTCGTTACATATTTACGTGTGTAGCGAGGGAGGGAGGGAGGATGTGTGTAGAGTAGATGTCAGTAGGCCCACGGCAGCCGTGGCGAGCGGTCATTAGGTAACCTACGCTCCTCCCGTCGCTCGTCTCTCTCTCAGCGCCAATATTGCGCCAAAATTGCACACAGACTTAAGTCAGGCCCCGCCAGATAGTCCAGATTTTTAGATACAGATTTAAGTCCGGTCCCGCCAAAGAGGGGTTAATGGACAGCGTTTATTTCTGCCAGGTTTTCTTGTAAGTAATCATTGCCTACTCCAGACCAACTTCTCTGTGGTATGAGTCTAACCTTCATTTTATGTGTGTATATTGTGCCACTGTCTATAACTTCATTAGGGAGCTCATTCCACTTCCCAATTATAGTGTGAGTGAAGAAATCTTTAGTTGTGTCTAGGTTCCCTTTCTTGCCTATTAGTTTTAATTTGTTTCCTCTTGTGGAACTCTCCTTGGCTATTTTAAGAAGATTACTGGCATTGAAGTTACTGAATCTTTTCAGAATCTTAAAACACTCTCGCCTGCCCAAATATTCTCCTTCTTAACCAAAAAAAGATCAAGTTCCTTTAATCTCTCATTGTGTGGTTTATTTTCTAGACCAGATGGCTGGAGTAAAGTAGGAAAGAAGAGCAATTGGACAGAGAAAGAACAAGCGGAGAAGTGATAAGTACAGTAGAAGACTGAAAGTTCTCGGGCTCAACCAAGTTGCTTCATTGTTTTGAAGGGATGAGATCAATCTTATAGATCTGCGCTTAACGGATTCGAGTGTCTATATATCTGTTTTTCAGTAGGGAGACCTAAACTGCACAGCATAGCCTACTCACAATACTTATATATAATGGTATAACTATGTCTTTACTAAGACAGTAAAATATTCTTTTATTGAATCCTAGTGTTCTGTTTGCTTCGTTAGTTGCTGTGGTGCATTGGCTTGTGGATTTTAGATTTCTTTGTCTTTTATCTGTGATACGCTCTCTCTGGATAGGCGACGAGCAGGGAGGTTTTAGGATGGGATGTGTACATCAGATTTTTACCCTGAATTGTGTTGTGGAGAAATATCTGGAGAAGCAACAAAAGGTGTATGTTGCCTATATGGACTTGGAAAAGGCCTATGACAGAGTGGATAGAGAAGGCATGTGAAAAGTACTCAGAATATACAGAGTAGATGACAAGTTGCTGAGGGCAGTGAAGAGCATGTATGAGGGTGCAAAGGCGGCAGCACGTGTGGAGAATGAGCAGAGCGAGTTCTTTGACCTGAGTATTGGGTTGAAACAGGGGTGTGTGATGTCCCCGTGGTTGTTTACTGTATATATGGATGGAGTCATGAAAGAAATACTAGGAAGAGCAGTGGATGTTGGTGTATCGCTGATAAGGGAGGGAAATGAGTGGAAGCTGCCTATACTGCTGTTTGCGGATGACACAGTTCTGATGAGCGATAATGAATGGGAGTTGCAGGGTCTGGTAAATGAGTTTGGAACAGTGTGCGAAAAACGGAATTTGAAAGTAAATGCGGGGAAAAGCAAGGTAATGGTCTTCGAAAGGGGTGAAGTCACAAAGTGTGAGGTGAAGTTGAACGGTCAGGCTATGGAGATCGTCAGCTCTTTTAAGTATCTGGGCAGTGTGTTGAGTAAAGATGGGACTGTGGATGAAGAAGTGCGGGAGAGGGTGCAACAGGGGAAGAGGGTTGTAGGAATGTTGAAAGCAGTAACAAGAAATAGAATGGTCAGTATGGAAGTGAAGAAGTCCTTGCATGACAGTGTGGTAATCCCGACACTGACTTACGGAAGCGAAGCATGGACGTTCGATAGAGAGACTCAGACCAAGAGTGAGAGCGGTGGAAATGAGTTACTTGAGAAGTGCATGCGGAGTTACATGGAGTAGATAGACAGACGAATGAGGAAGTAAAAAGGAGGTGTAGTGTGGAGGTAGATGTGCTGGAAATTGTGAAAAGGAACAACTTGAGATGGTTCGGCCATATGGAACGTATGGGAAGCGAGAGAATGACTAAGAGGGTGTACGAGAGCGAGGTGGAAGGACAGAGCGGGAGAGGTAGACCGAAGGAGAGGTGAAAGAATAGAGTAAGGAAGTATATGAATGAAGGCGGTGCTGGTTGGGAGGAGGGGCATCGACTGACTGGGGACAGAGGTGCTTGGGGGCGGTTCGTTCGTGGCCACACCTTCGGGGATCATGGCTTCGGGCAAAAGATAGATAGACGCTCTCTACCTTTTCATCATTCATGTGACATTCGCATTTATTGTTTTGGGAGCCTATTTATAGTAACTAACATTTGCTTACCTTAAAGGGCATCTGCCCCGTGTAACAGAGTTACACAGATACTCAGACCACACAGACCTTGCGGTCCCAACTAGGTGGACCGGCCTTAATACTACTAGACAGGGACAGTTTATAGTGGATGAATAGGACAGTAAAGTAGAAGGCTCTCTCCCCACCCTTCGGCTAAAAATCTGTACCGAAAAAATAGGATGAAGTGTAACCTTATGGGTCAGGAAAGTTTTTATATAGTAAAGGAAGAAATTAGTTTGAAAAGGAGAGAGAGAGAGAGAGAGAGAGAGAGAGAGAAAGAAAGAGAATGTGCTAACGCAAACCAATAATCAAGAGACTGGGCTTCTCAAATTAGACTCCAGACTTGAATGTCCTGATGTGCCGGTTTGGCAATACTTAAAGTTTCATATACTCCCAAGTTCTGTTTTTACTACCTACCACTACATTTACCACTTTCCATTCTAGAGAAAACATTTCATATATCACTACCCCATGAAAAAGTGCTATGATATGTGTAAATGAGATTAATGTATTCCTTGACTTATATAATAATGGTGTAAAATATCGTAGTTAAAATAATGAGTTAAACCTAACGAGCGGCCTAGGCGGTAATTTATATGTACCGCCCAGCGGGGTGTTTTTACCCTAAATAGGGTTGTTTACGTGATCATTTTCATGCCTAAATAAGACCCAGAGCGTAAAACAAGTATCTATCCCTGAAAGGGCATAAACAGAGCTTTCCAATGACACCCCAACCATCCTTGTACGACCACTGGTTTTCTTGCAACGATTGCGCAATACGAGTGCAAAAACCATGTAATTAGGTACTTTCCCTACATAATTCCCTGTGTAGCAGTGTGAGGGGGGATGGAAGGGTGGTTTTCACTTCAGTTGGCCCACCGCGGTGGTGGGCGCCGGTCATAGCCTTACTACGCTCCTCACACCGCTCAGCTCTCTCTCTCTGCAACATTACGTGCTGAAAATGGCACACGACATAAGTTGTGAACCGCCATTTAGTCCAAATTTATTTCACACGACATAAGTTGCGCGCCGCCATAAGAAGGGTTAAAGTAGGGCTTAGTGGCTATCAACCTTGCAGGAATTATAAGCCAGGATATGTCAGTGGGCAAATCAAGATTGGAGCCTCAGTTCGTGAATTCCAGTCCCTTGGTGGCATTTGTATTCGGTAAAATGATAATGGAAATGGAGTAATACTTATATTGATGTGCTAATAACTTCCAAATCCGCGGCT
The DNA here is from genome assembly GCA_032716605.1 of Paralithodes platypus. Taxonomy (NCBI): domain Eukaryota; kingdom Metazoa; phylum Arthropoda; class Malacostraca; order Decapoda; family Lithodidae; genus Paralithodes; species Paralithodes platypus. Next base: position 27,831,344 of record CM064552.1, on the reverse strand, counting down.
TTCTCAGTAAAATTGCGAAATGATAAGTTGTTTAGCGCTCGTAATACTGTCAATTACCTGCTCTCACGTGAGTGCATTGTATACATATAAATTGACCTATGGTAGGATAATACTATATTATTTGTCATTCAACATTAACATTCGGGTGGATGATTCTCGTTAACTTTGGTCGGCAACCCATCTAGGGGGGTAAATCTTATAAAAATCCGGGTAGATGGGACTCGTCAGCCGTGGTCGGCAGCCTGTCTAGGGGAGTAAACCTTATACAAATCTGTACTGCTTACCTTACGGTGAAGCAGGTTAGTGTATGGATTAGGCGCACACCACTGTAGAAAAATAGTGCTAATAAGATACAAAAAAGGCCTCAGAATCGTACGGACCCTAAATTGAGTGGCCAATCCTGTACGTCCTTCAGTAAACTGGCATGAATTGTCTCTCTTACATGGGATAGATCCACTTTGGGGCATTTTGTGTATGGCCACCCTCATTAAGGGGAGTAAGGCGTCTGGCAATAGATAGATAATCATTAACAACAGTCACTTTATTATTATATTTATATTATTATATTATTATCATAATCATCACTATAAACATCCTTAGTTTGTCCACTGAAGGCTGAAGACCTCTCCCAAACGTTTCTAATCTAGCTGTTCCATCCTACTTTAATAAACTTTTCGATCTCATCCCTCCATCTGATTATCTGTCTATCCCTTCCTCTAGCTACATTTCTAGATTCCCATTGTGTTCCTTTATTTGTCCATCTCTTATCATCTCTTCTAGATATATGATATTTCCAAGCTCATTTCCTCCTGTCAATGCGATTACCTTATACTCGTATCCAAGAGGCTCTCGTCTTGTCGCTTCAAGTTATCCTAATATTATCCTCTCCATTGTTACGCTGGCCAGCTTGCCAGAATGCACTCGTAACTCGGTAGCGCTCGCCAGGGCAGTGAAATGGGCTACAATAATCGTAGTACGATGATTTTTCTTTCATAGAGTTCATGTTGTCACAGACATCATCAGTGGTGGTCTTTCTTCTTGTCTGTGACACTTGGAATTATTTTATATCGTTGATAGACTATAAGATGCATTGTATGAAGTTGTAGGGAGAAAGAGAGCGAGCAGCGTGGTGGTAATATGTGCGTGTGTATGTACGTGTGCCTCCCTTCGGAGGAGTTTCCCACGCTCGTGATTGGCCGGCGGGCCTGACGCGTCATATGACGCCTGCTCCTCATGACGTAGTCGTCTGTGATTGGGTGCTGCTGCCTTTGTTAGTGCTGGGGGGCTCCTGCCCGCGTTTCTCCTGCAGAGCTTGGCACAGCGTGCTTGGTCCTACATGTCCTTTGCAATCTGTCCCCCCATCTAACCCCCTGTACTACTATTTCTCTCTCTGAACTTCTTCTTTTTCATACTTCTCTCTTTATTCAATTACTTATCCCTTCTGGTTCTGCATACGACTTCCATAGTCGGCCAGTCGTATTACCAGCACCAGTTCTCCATATATGTTTGCACTAGCTTTAGGGATTATTAGAGTCATAGTCACATGTATCATAGTATTGGGGTGCTTCTAATTATTGAGTTGTTCTTTCCTACTATTTAATGCTAGACAGTGGAAGGTATCTTTGGTCGTTGTCTGAGTTATGTATGTGGCAAGTCAGAGCCTGTACAACATCGACGAAGCTAGGTAGCCTGTAACCCTTGTGCATATTTTTCCTTTGTGAGTGTAGCAGTATACAGGTGAAGGGCTTTTGCCTACTCTTACCTGTATGCTTGCTACCTCATTTTGTTGACCTTTGTGGAGCGCCAGGGCAAGACCAGATACTAGAAATCTGGACTTACCAAGAGAGACTCCAAGTCACTTAACGTAACATAAGGGAAATCTGTTCAAGGGGAGACAGTAGGCTACGAGCATGCTTGCGCTCTGCCTAGTTTTCTGATACCTTTTATGCCACTGCTAGACTTTATTAGTGAGAAAGACAGCATTGTGTTTATTAACTTACATTGTGTATGCTTTAGGAATTATTCACGCCTTATTTTAGCCTAGGTTGATGCATAGTGCACAACCCAGTTTGGCTGTTACGTTGGCTAAGGAAGTACTGTTTTTGAGTGGTTATTATTAGTGCTGTCACAGAGTTGTTGCACTCCCTTTTTATATATAATTATGTATCCTACTTATTGGTGTATTTAACACCTTACGAGCGGCCTATGCGGTTTATTTATGTGTACCGCACAGCGGGGTGTTTTTAGCCAAAATAGGGCTGTTTACGTGATAATTTTCATGCCTAAATAAGACCCAGAACGTAAAACAAGTACCTATCCCTGAAAGGGCATAAACAGAGCTTTCGAATGACACCATAACGATCCTTGTATGATGGATAGTTTTCTTGCAATAACCGTGCAACGCGAGTGCAAAAAGCAGGTAATTCGGTACTTTCAGTACATAATTGAGTATGTAGCGAGTGAGAGAGGGAGGAGGGAGCTGAGATTTGTGTCAGTAGGTTCGCCGCGGTGGTCTGGAGCAGTCATACGCTCGCTAGTCTCCTGCCACCACTTGTCTCTCTCTCTCAGCCACATTACGTGCTGAAATTGCCACTCGAGTTATGTCGAGCGCCGCCACATAGTCCAGCTTTATTTAACTCGACTTATGTTGCTCGCCGCTAAATAAGGGTTAAGATACACGCTTTGGTGTCCTGCCCCTGCATTATTTCTGTTCTATATTAACGAGCATCTAAAAGCATCCGACCTTTTCAGAAGATTCCTTATCTGATTGCTGTAGGACTAGACTTCCAGTGTTTTCATAGAGCATTGAAGAGTTTAGTGTTGAGTACAGACTCACACTAAAGTTAACGTAAGCATATTTTCCTTTATTAAATCTTATGGTTGTTTATTCAAGCATTGTTATTACTTTAGAGCATTTTCGTAACGTAAGTACTCCTGTTGTGAGTTGGCTTTGCCGTCATCGGAAAGCCTTTGTAGAAGTGCATTAAAACCCAGTTAATTGATACCACGTTATCCAGCAGATTAACTCTGGAGGGTTTTAAGTGTTTTGTTCACCGGCATAATAGTTCGAGGGTTTGGAATTAGCATACCGTTGTAGTAGATATAACAAATGGCCGTTGTTGCAGATATAGCCTATCATCTAGTCCATTATTAAGTGCCCTTGTTTATTTCGTAATCCCGGTCGAAACAAATGGCGACCTTAGACCAGTATATAGTTAACTGAATATTGCATTTTTTTTTTTGGAGAAATCTTATTGCCATTTGGGGTTGAATTTATTTCTCGCATTGTTGGCAGCAGACATTGTTTTGAGGAGAACTTGTTGGAGTTATTGGTGACCTAGTATTGCACTCAAAAACATCTTCAAATATTTGTTGGTGAATAAAGCTACGCGAAAGTTTGGCTATTTTTGTCTTGACTTGAGATTTTATTTTGTTGACTCCATCATGTCACTGGATGGGTCTGAGCATAGTGAGGGCACAGTGCGAGAGATAGGCGAGGAGGTGGAGAAGGTGGAGTTGTTAAACGGCGTTCGGGTGGTGAACAATGAGGAGGATGCTCGGAGATTTTTGGAGGAGCCTGTGTCGGCGGACCGTGTGTCGGGGCTAGACCGGTACGGACTGCAGTGTGTAGCCACGGTCTTAGGGTTTCCCGGTACTAGCGGTTTGTCGAGAGGTGAGCTGGTTACCTGTGTGCTCGGTGGGGCGCATGGGGCTTCGGGTGGAGCGGGAGCTGGGGCACCTTCGGCCCAGCCCCCATTCCACTTGACTCCTATCATGGCGCCCCCTCGGGCTCCGGAGCCGGGTACGTTCCCGCAGGCCGATGCCCGCTGGCGGTTGGGTATGCCTCTAGGTGATTCACGGGGTGGGTCCCCAATAGTAGCACCCCCTCCTCAGGGTTTGTCTTCCAAGATGTTGTTTCAGCTCGAGCTCGCCAAACTTAAGCAGCAGGAGCGACAGGTTGAGCTTGAGCTGCAAAAGCATGAGGCTCAGACAGCAGCAGCAGCAGCGAGAGGCTGAGCTTAAGTATGAGTCTGAAAAGTATTGTGCCGATGTTGACCTAGAGAAAACTTGTGTAGAGGTGACGAGGAACCGGGTCGCCCAGGGGGTCGAGCCCATGACCATTCCCTGTCGCATCTACTTAAGTTTGTTCCAGTGTTTGATGAGTTAGGAGTTACAGAATTTTTTCTCCGGTTTGAGAAAAAGTGCCAGGAGCACCAATGGCCCAAGGAGAAGTGGGCAGCCCTTGTTTCTTCACGATTGACGGGGAAAGCACTCAAGGCGTACGATGCTTTGCCCCTAGATTCCTGTGTGAATTATGAGTTGTTGAAAGAGGCTGTCCTGAGGGCGTATGAGCTACAGCCAGAGACCTATAGGCTGAAGTTTAGGGCGGTTCCAAAAAGAAAGGAGAGTACTTTCCAGGAACACGCTAGAGAGCTGTCAGATGCATTTGAAAATTGGTTGAGGTCGGAGAAGGTAACTACTTTTGATTCAGTAAAACAATTAGTGTTGCTGGAACAATTTTTTAAATGTACTGGCAGTGACTTGACTCTTAACCTGAAAGAAAAGCGACCGAAAACTCTACAAGAGGCGGCTGAGCTGGCTGACCTCAGGTTGTCATTGATTCGCGGGTGCGGGTCTGCACAGAGAGCTGAGGCAGGTAACAAAGGGTGTACCACTCCACCCCCCCCGAATTAATGACACAAATAATTATCCATCAAGAGTACCGTTGCCAATTATGATCCCAAGTCGAAACCCTTCCCGTTAAAGAAAGGCCAGGGCCCTTACCCATCTCAGGGGAAGTCCAAGAGTGAAGTGGAATGTTTCAAGTGTCATAAGAAGGGGCATATTGTGCGCTCATGTCCGAGCGCACCCCCTACAGCAGTGGTGTCACTAGTGAGCAACATTGGCGTGTCTTTGAGGTCTTCCGCGTTTGCCCGGGGTAAACAGTCGGTTGCGAAGTCATCGCCGGTGCAGAAGCAGCAGGAGGGCTCGTCACCCATCCGTGATGTTTTTTGTGGTCATAGGGGGCACGGCACTGTGAGGTGGGCTGGTGTGAAGCATAGGCTTGAGTTGTTGCGTGATACGGGCGCTTCCCAGACACTTGTTAACAATTTCACTGGCAAGCCTATTAACGCGGCTCGGGTTGTGGTGGTTCAAGGCATCACTGCTACGCGGTCTTACCCGCTGGTCAGAGTGGAGCTTGAGGTGGACGGTGTGACACGGGAGTTGGATGTGGGTGTGGTGGAGAAATTGCCAGTTGAGGGGGTCGACCTCCTTCTCGGCAACGACTTTGCGGTGCCCACTTCCGAGGTTCCACCCTTAGTCGTTGCCGAGAGGGCGGCCGACACGAGTAGGGAGGGGCAAGAGTGGCTTGAGAGGTGTCAGATGCCGCAGATGGCTTGTGCTGTCACCAGGTCTCAGTCCGCTCAGGTGTCACAGCCTAGTATCCAAGTTCTAGACCAGCAGAGGAAGGGTCGGAAGGAGAAAGTCAAGGATGGTCGGGTTGAGAGTTTGGATCCAGCGACACTCCTTGGTGACTCGGTACTTGCACCCATTATGAGGTCCGGAGTGGCCCCAGAACCTGTCCCCCCTAGTGACATGGTAGGGCGTGATAGCACTCCGCGACAGAAACGTTCCCAGGCGAAGCAGGCAAGGCTTGAGCAGCCTAGTATTGGGGGTGGCCACAAGTTGCTTCAGGAGCCCTTAGATAGGTTGGCACCCTCGGACATATGTCGGTTGCAAGCAGAAGATCCTGGGCTTGAGAGTTGTGGGAACGGGGCTATTGAACTCGACGAGGACGGGGATGCAAAGTCGGGAGATTTTTTTCATGTTGGGGGAATCCTATACCGCCATTTTTTTGGATCCCAGACGTAGTTGGGATGGTGGGGCAAGAGTGGTTGACCAGTTGGTGGTTCCTGAGAAGTGTCGTGATAGCCTGTTGCGGGTGGCGCACGATGTTCCATTGGCAGGTCACTTGGGTGTGAGAAAAACGTTGGCTTCGTTATCTAGGTTGTTCTGGTGGCCAGGTATTAAAGCCCAAGTTTCGGACTGGGTGGCGATGTGTGATACCTGCCAGCGGGTGGGAAACCCCAATCAGAGCATACCTAAGGCTCCGTTGCACCCAGTGCCTGCTATTGGTCCGCCCTTCAGCAAGGTTATCATCGACATGGTAGGCCCTCTGCCTCCCACTAGTGCAGGTAACATGTTTTTGCTAACCCTCATGGATGTCTCCACTCGCTACCCTGATGCATACCCTATGAGAAATGGCAAGTCTAAAACTGTTGTGCGAAATTTGCTGTTGTATTGCTCGAGGTACGGGTACCCGCAGGAAATTCAGTCGGACCAAGGGTCGAATTTCACGGCCACACTCTTCAAACAGACCATGCAGCAGCATGGGATCAGTACGGTTGTCTCTTCAGCTTATCACCCAGAGAGTCAAGGGGTGTTGGAAAGATGGCATTCCAATTTGAAAAGCATGTTGCGGTGCTACTGTTTGGAGAACGGCAAGGATTGGGACCTGGGGCTACCGTACGTTTTGTTTGCGGCAAGAGAGGTACCTAGGGAGACCCTTGGGTTTAGCCCCAACGAGCTAGTTTTCGGGCATCAGGTTAGAGGTCCTCTGAGCATGGTTAGAGAGATCTGGGAAGGGACTGTGCAGCCATGTTCTCTAATTAAGTATGTCCTCGAGAGTAGAGACAGGATGCTGAAAAGCCTGGAGTTGGCAGGGAGAAATTTGGTAGATAATCAGGCCTTGATGAAGGATCGTTATGACATTAAAGCAAAGCTCCGGGAGTTTGTGGTTGGACAGGAGGTTTTGGTCTTATTGCCCTTAGTAGGCCATCCCCTGTCGGCCAAGTTTGTCGGTCCTTACAAGGTCATGCGGAAGTTGTCTGACCTAGATACCTTGTGGCTACTCCGGATAGGCGGAAGAAAAATCAGCTCTGTCATGTGAACCTGTTAAAAGAGTTCGTGAGGCGCCCACCTGAGCAGCCTACTGTCCCTGTGTTGGTCTGCAGCGGCCAAGGTGGAGAAGGAGAGGGGGGCAGTGAGGCACAGGTGGAGGAGAGTTGGGATTGTCATGTCTCGGCGGATCAGTGGGCGGGGAACACGAACCAGGTGGCTGTTGAAGCGCTAGAGGACCTGCCTGAGCAACAGCGTGCAGCGATCCAGCACCTGTTCTGTTCATACCCCACTGTGTTTGCCGAGCACCCAGGCCTCACAACTCATGCGGTGCATGATGTGGACGTTGGAGACCACCCCCCCTTTAAATCAGTGCCTTATCGTGTACCTCCCATTAAACTTCCGGCTCTCCGAGTGGAGTTAGGCTACATGTTGGAGAGGGGGCTGATAGAAAAAGGGGCGGTTAGGTGGACATCTCCCGTCACTCTGCAGCCTAAGCCAGACGGCAAGGTCAGGTTTTGCATTGACTTCAGGCGGTTGAACGGCTTAACTCCCACCAATGCCTACCCTCTTCCCCGCGTAGATGACAGTGTTGACAAGATCGGGCGTGCACGTTACCTCACCAAGGTGGATCTTGTCAAGGGTTACTGGCAGGTGCCGTTGTCTGAGCGGGCGAAGCAGGTGTGCGGGTTTGTGGTGGATGGGAATACTTACCGTTGCAACGTTATGCTGTACGGGCTGAAGAATGCACCTGCAACTTTCCAATGCCTGATGAACGAGTTAGTGGCGGAGATCCCTAACTGCGCCGTTTATCTAGATGATGTGATAATTTACGACGATGACTTTGAGAGCCATTGCGAGCACATCGGGGCACTGTTCAGGAAGCTGAGTGAGGCTCATTTGGTGGTCAATCTGGGCAAATGTGATTTTGTTCGGGCAACTGTGCAGTATCTGGGGTTTGTGGTAGGGTTAGGCCAGGTGTGGCCCCCCCCCCTCCTTACCAAGATACAGGCTATTAACCAGTTCCCCAGGCCGACCACCAAAAGACAGATCATGAGGTTCTTGGGCATGATTGGGTATTACCGCAGATTCATCCGCGGATACTCCTCGGTGTTGGCTCCTCTGACGGACTTACTTGCAAAGACAAATAGGTTTGGGTGGGCACCTGAGTGTGAGAAGGCTTTCTCACTGGTGAAGCATCTGATGTGCACTCACCCCTTACTCAGGGACCCCGACCTCTCAAGACCTTTTCAGCTAGCGACAGATGCTAGCGGCGTAGGGGCTGGTGCCGTCTTGTTGCAGACAGATACAGAAGGTGTGGACCACCCAGTAAGCTTCTTTTCAAAAAAGTTCAACTCAGCCCAAAAGAACTAATCAGTGGTAGAGAAGGACCTTCTGGCTATTGTGCTGGCGCTCTCAGGCACTTTGAGGTGTATGTTCCCGCTTTTGGCCCAGTCATGGTGATTTACACTGACCACCACCCTTTGAAGTTTTTGAATCAGTTCCACAACCGGAATATGGGGCTAACTAGATGGTCTAGATGGTTTAATGTTGCAGGAGCATAATCTGGACATTCGCCATATTGCCGGTTGTGACTATGTGATAGCTGACTGTTTGTCCAGGGTGGAGGACCCAGGGTAGATCACCACAGGTGTGTTTGGTGGAGTGGAGAAAAATTAGGCTTGCCCCTGTAGTGCAATGCCGCCAAAAACACTATTAAAAAAATAAAAACCTCACATAAAAACTCTTTCTTTTTGAGAGTATATAAGTGTAGTATATCACAGCAAGAATCTAAGATACTCTGAGTTGTTGTCTTAGTAGGCTAGGCTTGGTGAAGCTTGCTCGTTGAGCGTGATATAATTATTATGATGCTATTATTTTGGGGAAGTGTTGTGCAGATTTTTTTTATAATGCAGTGTTTTATGTTTGTGATTGTAACTTGGGAGAGTAGCTGGGTGATGCGGGGTTGGTGGGCATTCTGTCTGGTCAGATGTGGAGTTCACCTGAGGCTGAAACGTCCCACATCTTGGGCGGGGTGTAACGCTGGCCAGCTTGCCAGAATGCACTCGTAACTCGCTAGCGCTCGCCAGGGCAGTGAAATGGGCTACAATAATCGTAGAACGATGTTCTTTCTTTCATAGAGTTCATTTTGTCACAGACATGATCAGTGGTGGTCTTTATTCTTGTCTGTGACACTTGGAGGTATTTTATATCATTGATAAAATATAAGATGCATTGTGTGAAGTTGTAGGGAGAAAGAGAGCGAACAGCGTGGTGGTAATATGTGCGTGTGTATGTACGTGTGCCTCCCTCGCTCGGAGGAGTTTTCCACGCTCGTGATTGGCCGGCGGGCCTGACGCGTAATATGACGCCTGCTCCTCATGACGTAGTCGTCTGTGATTGGGTGCTGCTGCCTTTGTTAGTGCTGGGGGGCTCCTGCCCGCGTTTCTCCTGCAGAGCTTGGCACAGCGTGCTTGGTCCTACGTATGCTTTGCAATCTGTCCCCCCATCTAACCCCCTGTACTACTATTTCTCTCTCTGAACTTCTTCTTTTTCATACTTCTCTCTTTATTCAATTACTTATCCCTTCTGGTTCTGCATACGACTTCCATAGTCGGCCAGTCGTATTACCAGCACCAGTTCTCCATATATGTTTGCACTAGCTTTAGGGATTATTAGAGTCATAGTCACATGTATCATAGTATTGGGGTGCTTCTAATTATTGAGTTGTTCTTTCCTACTATTTAATGCTAGACAGTGGAAGGTATCTTTGGTCGTTGTCTGAGTTATGTATGTGGCAAGTCAGAGCCTGTACAACATCGACGAAGCTAGGTAGCCTGTAACCCTTGTGCATATTTTTCCTTTGCGAGTGTAGCAGTATACAGGTGAAGGGCTTTTGCCTACTCTTACCTGTATGCTTGCTACCTCATTTTGTTGACCTTTGTGGAGCGCCAGGGCAAGACCAGATACTAGAAATCTGGACTTACCAAGAGAGACTCCAAGTCACTTAACGTAACATAAGGGAAATCTGTTCAAGGGGAGACAGTAGGCTACGAGCATGCTTGCGCTCTGCCTAGTTTTCTGATACCTTTTATGCCACTGCTAGACTTTATTAGTGAGAAAGACAGCATTGTGTTTATTAACTTTCATTGTGTATGCTTTAGGAATTATTCATGCCTTATTTTAGCCTAGGTTGATGCATAGTGCATAACCCAGTTTGGCTGTTACGTTGGCTAAGGAAGTACTGTTTTTGAGTGGTTATTATTAGTGCTGTCACAGAGTTGTTGCACTCCCTTGTTATATATATGTATCCTACTTATTGGTGTATTTAAGATACACGCTTTGGTGTCCTGCCCCTGCATTATTTCTGTTCTATATTAACAAGCATCTTAGAGCATCGGACCTTTTCAGAAGATTCCTTATCTGATTGCTGTAGGACTAGACTTCCAGTGTTTTCATAGAGCATTGAAGAGTTTAGTGTTGAGTACAGACTCACACTAAAGTTAACGTAAGCATATTTTCCTTTATTAAATCTTATGATAGTTTATTCAAGCATTGTTATTACTTTAGAGCATTTTCGTAACGTAAGTACTCCTGTTGTGAGTTGGCTTTGCCATCATCGGAAAGCCTTTGTAGAAGTGCATTAAAACCCAGTTAATTGATACCCCGTTATCCAGAAGATTAACTCTGGAGGGTTTTAAGTGTTTTGTTCACCGGCGTAATAGTTCGAGGGTTTGGAATTAGCGTACCGCTGTAGTAGATATAACAAATGGCCGTTGTTGCAGATATAGCCTATCATCTAGTCCATTATTAAGTGCCCTTGTTTATTTCGTAGTGCCGGTCGTAACACCATTTCCGTATGGGCACTACAAAGTTTTTGTCTATGAAACTTTGTTATTAATGTAGATAAACCCTCCGGCAATCACGGAGCTCCCTTTTACTTACATGCACAGCCAGCTGATTTTGACAGCTCACGACTACAAAGTGCCACGCCCTGCCCACCAGCCAATCAGCTGCCTCCATTATCGGAGCGTGAGGCTGGACTTATGACTCCACCTCAAAAGTCACTCCTTCTCTGACCGAAGAGCTCCTTCTGATTATTCCTTAAGTAATACCTCGGTGCCAGCCCTGTACTCCCGTAAGCCGCCAAAAGAGGGTTATAATCAGCTTCCTGGGACTTATTTTGAAGAAAAGAAAGAGGAGGTGAAGCAAGCCAGAATCCAGAGCGAGCGTGTCACGGCACGTGCCATTCAGCCAATCACAGCGCAGGAGAGCGGGAGGCCTGAGTATAAAGGTTGCCGCACGCAGACTCCAGGGGTCACTCACCCCTCAGAGCCCACCGGGTTAACACACTGCAACCTACTTGCTCTCTTTCGCCCGGGCACAAAGGAGAACCAGGATCCTACCTTTCCAGTAACCTTGCCCTCACCTAAAGTCACAATCCAGACTACCCCAGACCCCTCCTCACTTTCGCCCACTCGGAGGATGCACCATCAGTATGCTGCCGCCTGTCGTCACGTTGCTAGTCTGCACACATACAGTCAAGCACTTCAAGTGGGACGACAGAAAGTGGACAGAAGTGAGGACTTCCAGAAGAGCTACTGGCCAGCTCTGAGGTGGTAAAGCACAGTTCCAGACATACACACACCTGATTCAGCATACCAGAATATATTTGTTTAAGGACCCATATTGGGCCCGCATATGATAAAGAAAGAAAGAGAGAGTGGTTGTTGTTGTTGTTGTTGTTGTTCCCCAAGCTGCCTGGCCGAACAGCCCCAAGGCCCCGAGTAAGGCCAAGGCCATAAACGAGCGCCCCCACAGAACCCTCCCTGCCGACCACAATAAAGCCTGGGTGACCGAAGCCACTCCATGGCGGGGAGCTGAGAGGGTGCGTAAACGCCCGGGAAACCAAAGCCCCACCCAGGGCCCTGTGCCCCTCAGCAATTATGAAGAGAAAGTGGAGGGGCAAAGGAATAATGTGACGCTTTAGCTTCCAATCTTGGTAGATTGGGAGGTCAATCCACGGAAGAGACGCCGTCACTTGAGATTTAGAAAATATATAAGTAAAAGGAACAGTCAGAGTAAGCTATGGGTATGGCAGAGATCGCTCAGGTCTCACTCTGATAGACCAGCCCATCGCCATAGAGAGAGTGGTTGACTAACCTGGTGGTTTCTATTAAAATTGATGTGTCCTTCTAGGACAAGACTAAAGGAAAAAGAATTTTTTCCCGATTTATCGGGAAAAGCCAGTAGTGGAGTCGGTGGGTATCTGGGAATAGATCTCATGAGTCAGTTGGGAGTTACTATTCAGTGTGGGCCGAAAGACACAACGACTACTCTCCAACCTCAAATAGTAGCTACCACAGGAAAATTATCTATTCCTCCTAGATCTTGGAAAATGATAGAGATTCCCCCAAACCCAGGCATGACTGCCGGGATTTTTGAACCCGATATACAGAATTGGGTGAGAATATCTCCCACCTTCATTACTGCCGACCAAAGGAAACTAGTTTTAGCTAATTTTGGTGATGACACGATTAGTTATCAAAAAGGGAAACTGTTAGGACAAGTCACACCCGCTCAACCCACTACTGTTGGAACTGACGGACCCGTGAACTTGGGACTTACCTGAGATCCCGAAGAAATTAACCTCAAGTCAAGCCAGTACCTTACATGAATTGCTCTGGACGTACCGGGATGTGTTTGCTCAAAACGAAGGGGACCACGGATCGGCTCGAACCCGACACACCCATGAGATACACACGCAAGGGCCTCCTATTAGACAACCCTACCGACGACAAAACCCTATTATGAGACAAAAAGAAAAGGAACAAGTTGAAGACATGATTAAACAGGGGATAGTAGTGGAATCATACAGTCCGTGGTCATCTCCGGTAGTCCTAGTAAAAAAAAAAGATGGGTCTACTCGGTTCTGTGTAGATTATCGGAAATTAAACGACGTCACCATCAAAGACGCGCAGCCCCTACCTCGTATTGACGACTCGTTAGAATCCCTCAATGGGTCGACCTGGTTCTCTACCTTAGATCTCCAGAGTGGATACTGGCAAGTACCAGTTAGGGCTGAGGATCAAGAGAAAACTGCATTTACCACAAGCGAGGGCAAACTTTACCAGTTTACTGTCTTGCCGTTTGGAGTTTGCAATGGCCCCGCCAGTTTCACTAGAGTCATGGACGAAGTATTGAGGGGATTGACATGGAAAACTTGTTTGGCGTACTTAGATGATATCATAATCTTTTCCGCTAGTTGGGAAGAACATATTCACCGACTCCAAGAAGTGTTAGAATGAATCAGGGGGGCAGGACTTAAACTGAAATCTTCAAAGTGCCAATTAGGGGCCTGTGAGGTGGCCTATCTAGGGCATGTGGTTTCCAGTAAAGGTATTCAACCGGACCCACATAAAGTGAGATCTATTGCCGAAATCTCACCTCCGTCCTCTGTCAAAGAGATTAGAGCTTTTCTGGGAATGGCCTCCTACTATCGAAGGTTCATACCTAACTTTTCTAAGATTGCTTGCCCCATGACTCGGAGATTAGAAAAAGGGAGGAGGTTCGACTGGGATCAGAGTTGTCAGGTAGCTTTTGATCACTTGAAGCAAAAATTAACCTCGAACCCCGTAGTTTGTCATCCGGATTTCACCAAGCCATTTCAACTATACACCGATGCTTCTGATGAAGGGCTCGGAGCCGTTCTGGCCCAGAAAGTGGACGGAAAGGAAAGCATAGTGGCCTGTGCTAGCCGAACACTGAATAAGGGCGAAAAGAATTATAGCGTTACGAAAAAGGAATGTCTAGCTCTAGTGTGGGCTGTACAATATTTCCGTCCATACCTAGCCGGGGTCCACTTTGAAGTTATTACGGACCACCATAGCTTACAATGGCTCCGAAAAATGAAAACGGAAGACGGACTATTTGTCAGGTGGAAGGGGATTTTACATGCGGAGTTACATGGAGGGATAGACAGACTAATGAGGAAGTAAGAAGGAGGTGTGGTGTGGAGGTAGATGTGCTGGAAAGTGTGAAAAGGAACAACTTTAAATGGTTCGGCCATATGGAACGTATGGAAAGCGAGAGAATGACTAAGAGGGTGTACGAGAGCGAGGTGGAGGGACAGAGAGGGAGAGGTAGACCGAATGAGAGGTGGAAGGATGGATTGAGGAAGTACATGAACGAAGGCGGTGCTGGTTGGAGGGAGGGGCGTCGACTGACTGGGGACAGAGGTGCATGGGGGTGGTTCGTTCGTGGCCACCCCTTCGGGGATTGCGGCGTCAGGCAATAGATAGATAGATAGAAGGGGATTTTGGAAGAGTATTCGTTTGAAGTTAGACATAGACCCGGAAAATTACAAACTAATGCCGATGGCTTGTCTCGACTACCGGTAGCACCCCTTCAACCCACTGCACCCCACGGGGAAATACATGACCCTAGACCTCGTAATAAAGTAAAGTTTTCGGAGGGAGCCTGGAAGAATTCTCAAGATCGGGTCGTACTTGATTATTCAGAGGCCAAACACATGATCCAAATCCTCCACGGACAAAAGAAAAGGGGGGCTCATTGGGGGCAGTCTAGGGTTCTCCAACAATTCAATGAAAGGTACTGGACCAAGAGGGCCGACCAGATTGTTAAAGAAGTTGTTCAAAATTGTTTGGGATGCCAGAGGAGCAAAGATGGAAGGGGACCTAGACAGTTGCCCGGACATATTACCGCTGGTACACCCTGGGCCAAATTATCGGTGGATATTATGGGACCTCTGCCCAGACAGACAAACAAAAGGTACATCTTGACCTGTGTCGACGTTTTCTCTAAATACACGGTCGCTTGCACTATCCCGGACAAGAAAGCTGAAACGGTGGCCAAGGTTATCCTGGAAAATATCATTTTTGTGTATGGCATCCCTGGAGGTATTCTGAGTGACAGGGGAAAGGAATTCAATAATGAGATCTGGCAACACTTGGGAGAAACCTTGGGGTATCAGATACAGCACACCTCCCTGTATTACCCTCAGGGAAATGCTGTCTGTGAAAGGAATCACAGGTTGTTAGCCAACTGCATCCGGGCTAGTCTGAGCTCACAAGGGGAGAGAATCGCCCGGGATTGGCCGGAGCTTTTGCCTGAAATTATCTGGGGAATGAATACCACGGTCTGTAGGACTACGGGGTATTCTCCCTATGAGATTATCTTGGGCAACATACCGAAATTGCCTCAAGAACGATTATTGCCCTACCCCCGTCCCTCCACGCAGTATTCCCAACCGGGAAAATACTGGAAGGAACAAGGGGAGCGACGACAGCAAGTGCATGATCATATCATTCAGCAACAACCTAAGAAAGTCTCTCTAAATAATCCTTATCACCGGGGGGAGTATATTTTGGTCAAGAGACATGACCCCACCCGAGCTGGTAAACTGGAGGAGAAATACGAGGGTCCGTTCAGGATTGTCGAGACAAACAGGCCCTATCAAGTGTTATACTTACATTATGGAGATGTCGTGTCAGTTACTCATATTCGTCATACCAAACGATATGAGGGTAATCTTTCCCCAGAAACGAGCGAGTGGAATAGTGAGGAAGGGAGCGAAGAGGAAACGGAATCCAGGGTCGACGACCCTGATACTTCCTCGGCTCGACCCAACGTTAGAGGTCCTACTCCGACTCGAGACTACCTAGAAGATTCTCCACTTTGGTGGTCACTTAGTCAACAAAATCGAGAGGGTCTTCCAGAGGTTGAGTCAGAAGGAGACCTAGGAAGCGAAGAGATCGTATCTAGTTATAAAGACGATTTTTATGAGCTTACTGAGGAGGAAAAGTCTATGGTCCCAGACAGCGAAGTTTCAGTTTCCCAGAGAGATTTAAACAGGACTTTAAGTAGTGAGGAAGAGTGTCCTCGAGACGAGATAGAACCGCGAGGCGTATCTTTTGACGGCAACCGGATAAACGGTTCTCCCACAGCTAAAGTGAAAGAATCCAAAGAAACTCCTTTGCTTAACGTTCCAGAGAAGACTCCCGCGAGAGCAACCAAGTTTACGGGCCCCACCGAAACACTCACTCGTAGTGGTAGGATTAGCCGCCCACCAATCAGGTACCCGGACGAGGCTATAAATAGGACCCCCGATGCACATGCCTGTCAGTTGCAAGGCACCATGCCACTCCCCTCTGACCCTCAGTACCGACTCCGTCGACTGGTAGCCATAGTCGACGGGCAGGGGCAAAGAATTAATACCACTAGAGCTCTCAAACAGTTTCTCAGCCAGCCCGGGGAAGTTTTAATAGCCAAAACTATCGTGGGAAATCAGAATCCTACACTCCAGTTACATAAATGCTTCTGCGAGCGTAGTGGACTGGTGGAGTGGCAGCCCGAGGGCATAAACTTTAAGGGAACAGTGTTGCGGCGATCAGGAGCTCGCCTAAAGTTAGTAGGGGGTGATAAAGTAGATAAACCCTCCGCCAATCACGGAGCTCCCTTTTACTTACTTGCACAGCCAGCTGATTTTGACAGCTCACGACTACAACGTGCCACGCCACGCCCACCAGCCAATCAGCGGCCTCCATTATCGAAGCGCGAGGCTGGACTTATGACTCCACCTCAAAAGTCACTCTCTTTCTCTGCCCGAAGAGCTCCTTCTGATTATTCCTTAAGTAATACCTCGGTGCCAGCCCTGTACTTCCGTAAGCTGCCAAAAGAGGGTTATAATCAGCTTCCTGGGACTTATTATGAAGAAAAGAAAGAGGAGGTGAAGCAAGCCAGAATCCAGAGCGAGCATGTCACGGCGAGTGCCATTCAGCCAATCACAGCGCGGGAGAGCGGGAGGCCTGAGTATAAAGGTTGCCGCGCGCGGACTCCAGGGGTCACTCAACCCTCAGAGCCCACCGGGTTAACACACTGCAACCTACTTGCTCTCTCTCGCCCGGGCACAAAGGAGAACCAGGATCCCACCTTTACAGTTACCTTGCCCTCACCTAAAGTCACAATCCAGACCACCCCTGACCTCTCCTCACTTTCGCCCACTCGGTGGATGCACCATCAGTATCCTGCCGCCTGTCGTCACGTTGCTAGTCTGCACACATACAGTCAAGCACTTCAAGAGGGACGACAGAAGGTGGACGGAAGTGAGGACTTCCAGAAGAGCTACTGGCCAGCTCTGAGGTGGTAAAGCACAGTTCCAGACATACACACACCTGATTCAGCATACCAGAATATATTTGTTTAAGGACCCATATTGGGCCCGCATATGATAAAGAAAGAAAGAGAGAGTGGTTGACTAACCTGGTGGTTTCTATTAAAATTGATGTGTCCTTCTAGGACAAGACTAAAGGAAAAAGAATTTAGACTCACCCGAATATATAAAGATGATGATGTGTTCTTAATTAGTTATCTTTGTTAGCAACAGCGCCATGCCGAAAGAGTTATTAGATAGGATCTGATAGGAGAGATTAAAGATTAGAAAGAGTAAAAGTGAAGAGGGGAGGGAAAGAATACATTTGTTAATAAATGAGGCAACCAGTAAGTTAAAGAGGGAAACAGTTGTTTAGTTGCCTAATAGATTAGCTATAGCTAGGGAAGGACACTAGTCCATATGAATCATTCATTAAGTTGTGTAAAAAGGAAACTGTGAAGAAGGACACTAGTCCAATGTGAGTTGCGTTATTATTAAGTCTAAAAGAGCTATTCCGTGTATGCGTTTGAAGCACGGTTCATCTTTTGTTAGAACGATTATTGATTAAGGTGCAAGTTAACATAGCATGTTTGTAATAGGGTTACTTGAGGGTAAATTCGGAAGGTGTCATTGAGATAAATAATGTAAACCTATATTGTGAAGTAACAGGGTAACGGAACCAAATAATGTAAACCTATATTGTGAAGTAACTGGGTGACGGAACCCAATAGTGTTATTGAGATAAAGATTGTAAACCTAGATTGTGAAGTAACTGGGTGGTGGAACCCATATTATATGTGAGAGAGACCTTGTAATCTCATTCGGTAATTTGTACGATTATATGTCATTGTGGAGGTACTTGTGTAGTAACGACGGTTGTGTCAAAGGAGTAAATAGATTCTATGTATTGAGGAGATAGATTATATGTGTTATAGCCTTGGTATTGAGAAAGGATACAGCAGGCTCAGTCAATGTGGGAAAACCTAAAGAGTAGAGGAAAGAATATAACTTTTGTTTTTTAGTTAGGCAAAGAGCAAATTGTTCATTAGGCCCTGGTCTCAATAAAAGACACAGCAGGGTTTTTTATTTAATTATTTAGGATTAATCACTAATAACGGGTCGTCGGATCGAAGCCGACTTGAGTCAATACCTGAATAGCGGGAATTCAGTTAGGGAGTAACGGGAACTTTAAGGGTCCAAAGTGCAACCTAGCATGAATCGACGTAATATTCAATCCGCGTCTTGAACTCATCTCGGCCCGAACCAAGAACCTATTATTAGAGTAGTTAGGAAGTCTGTTAAATAAAATATACGAACTTCTAAATGACTGCCGAATCATCCCCCGTAGTAGTAGCATAACAGATTTAGAATTAAATACTACAGTTATAATCCAAGTTTCTGACCCATAAATTGTTACAGGAAGGACACATTGTGTGCATACTTTTCTCATAAATGCAATGGGTAACTAGCTTTTCATAATATTATTCTGCTTACCTGTTGCGCTCCATTCCGTATCTATCCTTGGTTTGATTTATCTAAAGTGATCTGAGTTTGTTTTTATAACTTTGCCTAGGTATATATATTCCTCCACTGAATCTGGCCCATAATCCTCTAACTTAATTTGTTGTGATTGCACATGATCTTTCAACATACTCTTGGGGTTCTTTCTATTAATTGTCAACACTACTTTAGGCTTCCTCAGTGTATATCATCCATTATGTTGTAAGTCATCCTCCGAGTCGTTAGAGTAAACTTTGTCATCGGCGAATCTGAGGATGCTTTGTTGTTTCTCATTAACATTTATACCTTTATTGTCCCACTAAAGATCCATAATTATGTCCCTCAAACATGCGTGAACACAAACAATTTGATATTGCATTATGTCATCTACCTAATTACTGGAGTTTCAATGCACATTGTAGTCTGAACATGTATAATGCAAACAGTAGCATTTCAATTGTAAGGAACCACACAAAATTAAATAAATAATAATAATAATATATATATATATATATATAATATATATATATATATATACCGGTATATATATATACATAACTATATAAATCGGAATACAACAATCACTACGTTTTATATTTTGTTGCCGTTACATTTGCCTTTACATACGCAACTGTATATCAAATTGTTCGAACCTGCTGCCAATGTGTGGCGAGGACTTTGGCATACCCCTGGTCTACGACTTACCGCCGTGAGTGTACCATCCCATTAGATTGACGATAATAAGACACTTCACCGTATTCAGGTGTCGACTATTTTTGAGCAAGTGATAGCTAGACTGTAACTGAAAAGAAATCAACCTTCGCTCAGGACATTTTTCTATCGAAAATGAACAATTTTAGCTTGAAGGTGGTGTGGGTAAGCATTTTGTTTTTAGTTTGAAGGAAGTCGGGGAAGGCTATATTGCTAGTCTAGGTGACACAATAAAATACATTGATTGAAAATGACAGAAGCAAGAAAATTTTCCCAATTATAATGTACAGTTGTGGACAGATGAAACAGATACAGCCTTGGTCTGTCCAAGACCTCAATAGAGGGCAGCACAATTAGTGCCTATAAATTATCTGGTAACAGTGATGGTGTTGGGGTAGTAGGTGAAGGTATGGGGTGGAGGGAGGGAGGCGAGGGAGGGGGAAGGAGGGTACAGGAGTGGGAGGGGTAACCAGCGGCAGGTCGGGGTGTAGGGAAGTGGGTGACCAAATAATTTACTGTGAAAGAATAATTAATTTTGTGTTTTGAACATTGTGTGAGATTATGATTGCGAAATATTGGAGTCGTAAAGTGTGTAGCATAATAAACGCGCTACAGACTGCTAACCTGCTATTGCTCTCCCCCCCCCCCCCCTTCTCTCTCTCTCTCTCTCTCTCTCTCTCCATATACAATATATATGTGACATAAAGTATAGGCATTCAAATAATTATATGATATCGTAAATCTATAACGTAATACTACTTCATTTTTGTTCTCTGCTTAGAGCGCCTACTGAGTTTTGATATCGGGAATGTGGTATTGTTCAAACATGGGAGCGTCAGATACAACTGAACTACCTGTTGGTTACCTAACAAGGGGGACATATAGTAATTGTTATTATTTGTCAGTTGGTGAGTCAGTCAAACTTCAAATATTATTGTTAGTGTTTCAGCATAATGGTGAGTGTATACAGTAGGTCATAGTAGTAACGAAAGTATGTAATGCATATATGGTGTATATAATACGGTATCAATGACACGCCAATTAAAGTGTTTTCCAAGTGTAGCCTACTGGAGGTGTTATCAGTGTTGACATTGCCACGGGTATATAATCGCTTTTCATTATATACGATTATACGTCCATAAGAATTTAAACAATATCATATTATAAATTAATAAAACATTATTCAATGTATCTATAAATAATCGATTTTTATTAATTTCACTCCAAAGTAGAAACCAGGAAACAAAGGATGACTAATATATATTTACATAGCAATACGCCTGTTCAAGAAAAGCAACCAGTTATATATAATGTGTCAATACAATCCTCAAAGTTTCGGTATAGAGGCGCAAAAGACCATGTTATAAAATAATATCCCCACATTAAAAACTAAGTTGCATTTTTTTGGTCAAACCTCTTGGTAGATATGCTCAACAATAATGACGCAATGGTGGTGTAAGCTTAATTAATATCAAATGAAAACACGATTATGCAGAACCTTTCCGGTATATCAGGTATTTGTTGTTACGTTTTGACGGCATCAGTAGAAGTGTAAGCGTTAAATGAGATAGCGTTAGGGCCATTCCTTGCTACGAGTTCCTAGCTGTATACAGTTGGTTAGTGCCTCAGAGATATGAGGATACGCTTCTTCACTTGTTATGGCATATAGTAAATGAGTTAATTAATTGTTGGCGGGACGTCTTGTAGTTGGAGTAATTGAGATAGTCATTACCGATTTTATAGATCAATAGCATTCCAAAACTGAGGAACATCCTATAATGATCGTGGAATTAAAGTGAAACAGCTTACACGTATTAAGAAAGGGTTGGGAATACATTAAAATGAAAATACTGAATAGGATTGCAATAATTATGGTGAGCAAAGATGCATGGTATATACAACTAGCAAAACGAAAATAATGCATTATGCCGCTTTATGATATATAAATGTGTTTAAGATAATTAGAGAAATTCATAATATCATGACCTAGGCAAAAGTAGACTTCGAATGTTTTTTTTTTTTTTAAGATATAGCTACTAACAATCTAGAGCAAGATGAACCAGGAGAGATACATAAAGCTTGATAAATAAACTTTAACAGATTACAGAAAACAGGAAGAAATTAAAGGCGCAAAAGTTAAACGGGAGCAACGAATTATCAGTCCTCATTAATCATTTAACCCCGTTCTCAAAAAACAGGGTGAATTGTCATGTATGTGAACATGTTATGACCTGTGATTTCGTATAATATTTAACAGTAAATTGTGAATAACTTGAAGCTTACAACAAGGTCAGTATCTAAAATATTATAGCAAAGGAGGAGTTGCAACATTTCCGTGTTTATTGTTGTCAGAATTGTTGTACGAACAAACACACTTGGTATGGAATATATACACATATTTCATTTATGGGGCTTTTAAACTATTGCACGTATTATAACATTTCTTAATTCAATATTTCCTTAGGTTACCAATAATACAATCTTGACAAATATTGCCAATCAATAATATAAGGTCCATTGATTTCTTAATGTATTTAGTTACAAACCGACTTTACAATAGCATTTTTTCGTAACTCTAGATTTTATACATCCTTATTAACCAATAAAGAGGGTAATTTTAATCTTACTAAATAATTGACTCGCACAAAACCTGTAGAACGAGATTGAAATAAAAGCATGGTCATATTATAATTAGTAGATCATTTGTGTATGTGAGTTAGTGAAACAAAAGGCAGAACTGTCTGTGACAAATTCCTTCCCCATAGTTGAAAGAGTGACAGGGTCAAAATCAAGGAATGTTTGAGCCAAAATACCTTGCTACACGGAGTTTAAAGTAATTAAAGTCATAGGATGAGGGGAAAATGGATTCAGGGTAGAGCGTTCCAGAGCTCAGCTGTTGAATAGTGGAAAGATTGGGAATATCGTTTCACTCTTGGGTTGGAGAGTTCCAAAGAGTAGGGGTGGAATTGTATTGGAAGACATGTTCTACGTACTTTTCGTAAAGGAGGTGGTATACATTGAGAGAGGGTGAGGAACACTTATTATTGTAAAATCAGTAGAATAGCGAGAGAGATGCAACTTTGCGGCGAAGAGAGAGAGATCGCAGAGAGTCAGGGAGTGGACATCAGTTAATGAGACAAAAGGTTTTCTTTTCTACTTTGTCAAGAAATGCTGTGTGAGAGGATCTTCCCCACACATTTGAACAATACTCAATACATGGACGCACTGTGCCTCTGTACAGAGCAAGAAGCTGTGCCGGGGTAAAGAACCCCCAGAGACGATTGAGCATACCCAGCTTCTGGAAAGCTGTTTTAGCAAAGGTGGTAATATGATCTTTCCAAGTGAAATTAGGAGAAAAGGAGACACCGAGAATACTGAGAGAAGATGAAGGGTTGATTTGTGTATTGTTGAAGTATAAGGGAAAGTCCTGTGTGAGTTCTTGATGGGTAGATAAATGGAGAAATGGGTTTTGGAAGCACCAAAAGCAACTATATATTTTCTGCCCCAAATGGGAATTGTTGATAGGTCAGAAGATATGACATCGTCACGTGACTTTTTGAGAGATTGCTTGCTGGGGGGTTCTGAAAAACTAGTTGAATAGTGTAAGGTAGAGTCATCAGCATATGAATGAATAGCTGATAGTTGATAGGTTGAGGAAGTGAAAGATGGCCATCCACAACTGCAGCCATGGAACGGCCACGAAGGGAAATAGAGATAAAAGCACAATTTGAGGGACAAAAACTAAAGGTGGGTAGTTTAGAAGTTAGAGATTTGTGCCAGACTCTATTAAAGGGCTTACAGAAATGTCTAGCACAATAGAAAAGCTTTCACCGAAATCATGAAAGGAGGGTGACCAAAAGTTAGTAAGATATGAAAGAAGATCACCAGTAGAGCGACCCCTAAGGAAGCCATACTGGCGATCTGAAAATAGATTATATGGGCAGAGAGATGCTTAACCCTTGTTTGGCGGTGCCCGACTTAAGGCGGTCAAGAGAACCAAGGACTAACTGGCGGGGCCCGACTTAAGTCCAATGCGATGTTGATCACATAATTGGCTCTGAGAGAGAGTCCGAGCGGTGGGAGCAGCGCGGGTGGGCTCTGACCGTTCGGCACGGCACCCGTACCGCGACTGGTCCCTCCTCCACACTCATCCACATCCACTGCCTCCCTAGACAGGGAATTATTTAAGGAAATTACCGTATTTTAGGGTTTTTGTACTCGCGTTGCAACATAGTTGCAAGACAACCCGTGGTCGTGCAAGGATGGTTCAGGTGTCATTGGAAAGCTCAATTATCGCCCTTTCACGGATACATAATTGTATTATGCTCTGGCTCTTGTTTATGCATGAAAAAGAGCATGGAATGAAGCTCGTTTAGGGTAAATCTGCCCGCTTGGCAGGTAGTAGATGTTACCAAACTAGCCGCTCGTTGAGTGTTAAGATATTTCGAAGTAAGAATAGTTTCCAAAAAAATTTGGAGATGCAAGAAATGAGAGCAATTGGACGATAGTTGGAGGGTTGAGAGTGATCATCCCTTCTTTGGGATAGGTTGAATGAGAGCAAACTTACAGCAAGAAGGAAAGACATTAGAGGAGAGACAGAGACAAAAGAGTTTGCCTAGGCAGGGAGTCAGCACGGAAGCAAAGTTTTTTTTAGTACAACAGCAGGAACACCATCACGCCTTCGTAGTATTAAGCCCAGAGAGGGTAGAGAGCAAATATTTAAAAGAGATTACGATATTAGGCATAAGTATGAGAGAGGGGGTAGGAGGGGGAGGAATAACACCGGAATCATCCAAGGTGGATTTTTAGCGAAAGTTTGGGTGAAGAGTTTAGCTTTGTCAGAGGAAGAAGTGACGGTACTGCCGTCAGAGTGGAAAAGGGGAGGGAAAGACAAAGAACAATTGGTGGAGAGGTTTTTGGCTAGATACCAGAAAGCTTGGGAAGAGCTTAGAGTTGATAGTTCAAAGAGAGGTAACCTGACCAAGATTCGAACCCACTCACTGCAGGTATATTTGGAAGAGCTGGGCACCATATCCACTCGGCCATGAGCTTATGGCTGAG
The DNA here is from genome assembly GCA_032716605.1 of Paralithodes platypus. Classification (NCBI taxonomy): domain Eukaryota; kingdom Metazoa; phylum Arthropoda; class Malacostraca; order Decapoda; family Lithodidae; genus Paralithodes; species Paralithodes platypus. The sequence continues at coordinate 27,807,001 of CM064552.1, read as the reverse complement.
TGCTTATGGTGCCCAGCCCTTCCAAATATACCTGGAGTGAGTGGGGTCGAATCCTTGTCAAGATACCTCTCTCCCAGCCTGTCCGACATTATCATTAGATATTGGATAGTTCAGTGCATTTAATATAGAATCAATGAAAGAGTCTTTGGTGAGTCAAAGAACAGATTTGGCTTGATTCTGGGCAGAAACATAAGTAGAATAAGATTCTTGAGTTTGAAGGTGTCGGTACTGTTTGAATGCTTCATCCTTATTGCGGACAGAAGTTGAACAAGCGTGAGTAAACAATTTTTTTTTTACATTAGTCTGAGGGAAAGAAAATGGAATGTATGCCTCCATGCCCGAGAGGATTACCTCGGTAATGAATTCAGCACTCTCCGAGGGTCCCCGGCAACGGAAGAAAAAGTCATTCCATGGGAAATCAAAGAAGTACTACTGGAGAGCGATAGTATAGAAAATAGGTTAAGTACGGTTACTATAAGTAGAAATGATGTGCTTAAGGAAATTGACAGACTGAAACCTCATAAATCGCCTGGTCCTGATGAGGTATATGCTAGAGTATTAAAAGAATGTAGGGATGAGTTAAGTTACCCATTAACATTTTTATTTAACAAGTCATTGGAGACAGGTATAGTTCCAGAAGCTTGGAAGCTTGCAAACGTAGTTCCGATCTTCAAAAAAGGTGACAAATCAATAGCATCCAATTACCGTCCCATTAGTCTTACATCAATCATAGGAAAGCTACTAGAGTCAATTATTGCTAGTACAATTAGAAACCACTTAGATACATTTAATTTAATAAATTCTTCTCAGCATGGATTCACTCAGGGACGTTCTTGCCTTACTAATTTGCTTAGTTTTTTCTCAGAGGTATATGAAGCAGTAGACAATGACAAGTCATATGATATAATATATTTAGATTTCAGTAAAGCTTTCGACAGAGTCCCCCATGAGAGATTGATGAGAAAGGTTGAGGCGCATGGAATAGGTGGGGCGTTGTTGGGATGGATTAGGTCATGGCTAATTGGTAGGAAGCAGAGAGTCAGCATAAATGGTACGAAGTCAGAATGGGGAGCAGTCAAAAGTGGTGTCCCCCAGGGATCTGTATTAGGTTCTCTGTTGTTTGTTATATACATAAATGACCTTGATTTAGGTATAACTAGTAGGATAAGTAAATTTGCAGACGATACCAAAATGGGGAGAACAATTGATTCAGATAGAGATATAGAGTGCCTCCAAAGGGATCTAGATACCTTACACGAATGGTCAGTAAATTGGCAGATGAAGTTTAACATTGACAAATGCAAGGTATTAAAGATAGGGAAGATGCATACAAATGTTAAATATAAACTAGCTAATGTGGAATTAGAAAACTCGAATTGTGAGAAAGATCTAGGTGTGTTTGTTAGCAATGATTTGAAGCCTAGACAACAATGTATAAGCGTTCGAAACAAGGCAAACAGGATTCTCGGGTTCATCTCAAGGAGTGTGAGTAACAGAACTGCTGATGTTATCTTAAAACTTTACTTGTCATTAGTGAGACCCCATATGGATTATGCTGTTCAATTTTGGTGTCCTTATTACAGAATGGACATAGATTCATTGGAGAGAGTACAACGTAGAATGACAAAAATGATCCATAATATTAGAAATCTTCCGTATAAAGAAAGGTTGAAGAAATTAGGCTTACATTCGTTAGAGAGACGCAGAGTTAGAGGGGATATGATAGAGGTGTTCAAGTGGGTTAGTGGGATTAACAAAGGGGACATGACAAATGTACTAAAGCTCAGTGATAGCGAAAGAACTCGTACCAATGGTTTCAAATTAGATAAATTTCGTTTCAGAAAAGATATAGGCAAATATTGGTTTGGTAACAGAGTTGTAGATGGGTGGAATGGACTACCAAGTGCTATAGTGGGATTAAAAACGATAGGGAGCTTTAAGATAAAATTGGATAAGCATATGGACGAGAAGGGTTGGGTGTGAAGGGGGATCAGCAGGGTTGGGCCAATCAGCGCTCTGCAGACCCCCGTAATCCTGCGTTAATCTCTAACCGTGTTGGTAAGATGATCCTCAGGGTATTAGAGTGTTGAGCCTATAATTGGGCTTTGTAATTGGGGTTGTGTGGGACAGGGATCTGCCTTGCTTAGGCCAATCGGCTTTCTGCAGACTCCCATTTTCTTATGTTCTTATGTTCTAATCGGCAGTGCCAAAGTGCTACAAGTGCCACCGGCTGGCTAGTTCGGCTGGAGAGATAGGACAGGTAAGAGAGATAGGTAAGAGGAGCCCAAATGAGGGAAAAGATCGACAGTATAAGAAGAAGTAAGGTTAGTCAGTGGAATGAGAGAAGAGCAATTGGTGGTGGTGAGGGTTAAAATCTCCTAAGATGGTGATTTCTGAGAAAGGAGAGATGGCTAGGATGTGTTCCAGTTAAGAGTTTAGATACTCAAAGAATTTGGGAAAGTCAGCAGAGTTAAGGGAAAGATAGTCAAAACAGAAGTATTGAGTATGAGAATGACAGGATAACTTGAGCCATAAAGTGGAGAATTCAGAGGAGTCAAAATCGGGAACATGAGAGCCTGTGAGTTTGCTGCATCCGCCTTTGGCTTTGAAAGTAGGATAGAGAAAGTAGGATGATACAGAGAAGGGGCTACTGTCAGTTGCATACAATTATGTCTAAACAAATATGGTAGTATTTATTTTACAAAATCAAAGAACTGCACTGCAAATATATATAGTGTAGTGTGTAAATATTATCACGGTCGACCCAGTTTGCTATAACAGTAAAACTGCAGACTAAAATATATAATGAATACTAGGAGGGGTACCCGGCGTTGCCCGGGTTTAAATCCTACTACCATAATCACCATCATCAATCACTACTACCAAAATCATCACAATACTACTACTACCATAATCACCGGCCTCGACCTCCCTGTGCCTCATTAAACGGCGACCTCGATTTCGGCCGCTAAATGACCTCCGATTTTGGATCTGACCTCATCCCTACCCCCATTTTGGGGAGCTGCGAACAACTTTCGTTCCATACACCTTTTCGATCGGAGGCCTCCTTCTTCCCCAAACGGCCATTTTTTCGCATTTTTTTCGCTCCCGTATACTACATAAGTTCTGCTGAACATTTTATTAAACAAAAGTGTCTCTGATTTCCACTAATCTCGCCTAAAACCATCTCCAAAGCCTGGGCTTTCCAATGGTGCCCCACACTCCCACCTGGCACCAAAACTGTGGGAGGAGTTTAGTAACAAAGGTCGAGTAACTGACAAACAGACAGACAAACATTGACCTTTATTTATTAAGATAGCAAAGATAAATAGGTAGATAAAGCTTGCTTCATTTACTGAAATACTGTATATATATATATATATATATACTGTTTCAAAGTAAATTAGATATACAACCGACAAACGGTTTGTGGCTATGTTCCAATAGCGAGAGAAGAGAGAGAGAGAGAGAGAGCTAGCGAGAGCAAGTTGCCTATAGCGCGTTTATCATGCTACACACAATTCTACCTAATCTTATCAAGGCTTATGGTATTATGAGGCTCTGCGAAGATGTTTCATAGTTGTATATTTAATGCATAAGAATTTGTTATATTACTATCACAATCGAAGCTGGGTAAACGAGATGTTAGACAACTTATTTATTATGCCATTACCAAAGTTTAAATTAATTGTTCTTCATAAAATAATTCACGCTACAACCACAGGATTCTTTGTAATCCACCACCACCTACCCCTATCCTGCACTACTACTAGTTGCCCTCTATAGTTTGTCACTCTGCACTTTGTATCTGGATCTCTTTATGCATTTTCTGTCTCGTGCTCGTCTTTTACCTTTCTGTAACGTTTTTTCCGTTTTCCCATAGCTTTGTATCTTTCTTGAATTCGCCTAGCTTACCTCTGCCGTTTTAATCATGAGTTTTAGTGCCACATAGTTTTCATTGGCTTGGTGCTAGTCTTTATAATAATAATACCTTCTCCCCTCCCCCATCTATGATTCTCGAGGTAGAAACACATAGTTTCTTATTGGAGGGTGTCTGTTTCAGTTTGCTACAGCTTCAGCAGTATTATATGTTTCATTAATACCAGCAATCCAATATTTTGCAATCATAATACTAGATAATGATCAAAACACAAAATTAATCATTCTTTCACAGTGAAGTATTTGGTCACCCACTTCCCGCCACCCCCACCTGCAGCTGGTTACCCCTCCCACTCCTGTACCCTCCTTCCCCCTCCTTCCCCCTCCCTCCCTCCACCCCATACCTTCACCTACTACCCCCACACCAACACTGTTACCAGATAATTTATGGGCACTAATTGTGCTGCCCTCTATTGAGGTCTTGGACAGACCAAGGCTGTATCTGTTTCAATCTGTCCGCAACTGTACATATCATAACCACCCCCAAAACCCCGGACTAGATTGTGTTAACCCTTTTTGGTTTACAATAACGCACCTTTTAGCGTGATATTCCGGCCTAGATTGGATCTTCGAAATTCAAAGAGTTAAGTGATATAGTTTGTATCTCTTTGAGTCCAAGAGATCTTTCCAATACTAAGCAATACGGTTAGCAGGAATAATTCAAACCAAAGAGGTATATAGCTGAAAGGGTTAATTATGTAATGCATTTGAAATTTTACTGAGGTATTTTGAGTGAGTAACGGCGGAGCCAAAACCCTTAAAATAAAATAAAAATATATAAATAACGAATATACTTAAAAATCATATCGGGTTCTATATTTGTCCGGATATATTCTGGCTTACACATGTAAGGAAATAATGATTGTCTGTCCTTGAATGCTTAAAGTACCAAGTGCGATCAAACACTCGCTCTGTCACACACAGCGTGAAATTGTTACTCTCCTAGCATGCTTGGCGGACTATAATCATAACACATGTACTGTGAACGCCTGAACCACTTCCTGTATAACTTAACTCGGCGTTGTATTACTTGCAGGTACACTAGGATGTCATTGTCCCTAACCATATATATATATATATATATATATAGGAGAAACAGGAGGATAAGGGCAACGACCGTGTTCATCTTGGTAGCTTTATTCAATATTTCGGACTATCTTGGTCCATCATCAGGCTTGGATACCGGTCCTAAAAATAAATGACTTTATTAAGAAATTAATATAAGTTAAATCGTGGACCACAAATGTATTAAAAACACTACGAAATAATAAAATGTCCTAATATAGCTAACACGTATACAATGTTATGCTATTAACAAGTATATAGTACTTACACATCTAAGGGGTCAGGCGCGGGTGCGATCCTAATACAGAATGAAAACCTATGTTACCAGGCCCAATATATACAGTAATATAGAGGGGGTTACCTACTAGTAAAACCTATGTTACCAGGACCAATATATACAGTAATATAGAGGGGGTTACCAACTAGTAAAACCTATGTTACCAGGCCCAATATATACAGTAATATAGAGGGGGTTACCTACTAGTAAAACCTATGTTACCAGGACCAATATATACAGTAATATAGAGGGGGTTACCTACTAGTAAAACCTATGTTACCAGGACCAATATATACAGTAATATAGAGGGGGTTACCAACTAGTAAAACCTATGTTACCAGGACCAATATATACAGTAATATAGAGGGGGTTACCTACTAGTAAAACCTATGTTACCAGGACTAATATATACAGTAATATAGAGGGGGTTACCTACTAGTAAAACCTATGTTACCAGGACCAATATATACAGTAATATAGAGGGGGTTACCTACTAGTAAAACCTATGTTACCAGGACCAATATATACAGTAATATAGAGGGGGTTACCAACTAGTAAAACCTATGTTACCAGGACCAATATATACAGTAATATAGAGGGGGTTACCTACTAGTAAAACCTATGTTACCAGGACCAATATACAGTAATATAGAGGGGGTTACCAACTAGTAAAACCTATGTTACCAGGACCAATATATACAGTAATATAGAGGGGGTTACCAACTAGTAAAACCTATGTTACCAGGACCAATATATACAGTAATATAGAGGGGGTTACCTACTAGTAAAACCTATGTTACCAGGACCAATATATACAGTAATATAGAGGGGGTTACCTACTGGTAAATAATGATTGAAACAATACGACTCAAGAATAAACTTCATATACTTAGGAGCAAACGAAATTAATTGAAACTAAAAGTGCGAATTATGAAAACAATACTCTTATGACACTAAACGAATTTAACAGAACTCTAATATAATGAAAGGGATATATATCGAACGAAAATAAAAGAAATACGATGTTACTGACGCTAAATGAAAACAATTAATCCTAGCATAATATAATTTACATGCATGTGTTCAACCCAGGTTTAATCTTATTTATATAATATTTCTCACCGATAAGGGTCTCTGTTCTGTTAGAAAATCTACCTATGATTTCAAAATCTTTTTCACCGAAGGTGTGATCACATTCATGAGAGTGATCCCGAATTGCCGAAAATTGTTGCTTGCCAAGGATCTGTTCCGTACGAACACTCCTTCCAACATGTTCCAATATTCTAGATCGAAATGCTCGGGTAGAACATCCGACATACCTCATAGGACAATGAGGACACGTGAACTTATAAACAATGTTGGAAGTCATGTTGTCAGGGATCAGATCTTTGATTTTAAAAAATGATTTAACCCTACAATGGTTTGTGAACATAATTCTGAAATTGACAGCCGGAAATTTAGTGCGAAGAATTTTGGATAGATTTTTCCTGAAATCATAGCTAGCTCTTCCATAGAATGGTAATTTGATATATTTGAGCAATTTCGGGACATTGTGAACATCATTGGTTTGCAAGTATTTAGAATAAAGGAAAGACTTTAGTATTTCGATCTAGAATATTGGAACATGTTGGAAGGAGTGTTCGTACGGGACAGATCCTTGGCAAGCAACAATTTTCGGCAATTCGGGATCACTCTCATGAATGTGATCACACCTTCGGTGAAAAAGATTTTGAAATCATAGGTAGATTTTCTAACAGAACAGAGACCCTTATCGGTGAGAAATATTATATAAATAAGATTAAACCTGGGTTGAACACATGCATGTAAATTATATTATGCTAGGATTAATTGTTTTCATTTAGCGTCAGTAACATCGTATTTCTTTTATTTTCGTTCGATATATATCCCTTTCATTATATTAGAGTTCTGTTAAATTCGTTTAGTGTCATAAGAGTATTGTTTTCATAATTCGCACTTTTAGTTTCAATTAATTTCGTTTGCTCCTAAGTATATGAAGTTTATTCTTGAGTCGTATTGTTTCAATCATTATTTACCAGTAGGTAACCCCCTCTATATTACTGTATATATTGGTCCTGGTAACATAGGTTTTACTAGTAGGTAACCCCCTCTATATTACTGTATATATTGGTCCTGGTAACATAGGTTTTACTAGTAGGTAACCCCCTCTATATTACTGTATATATTGGTCCTGGTAACATAGGTTTTACTAGTTGGTAACCCCCTCTATATTACTGTATATATTGGTCCTGGTAACATAGGTTTTACTAGTTGGTAACCCCCTCTATATTACTGTATATATTGGTCCTGGTAACATAGGTTTTACTAGTAGGTAACCCCCTCTATATTACTGTATATATTGGGCCTGGTAACATAGGTTTTACTAGTAGGTAACCCCCTCTATATTACTGTATATATTGGTCCTGGTAACATAGGTTTTACTAGTTGGTAACCCCCTCTATATTACTGTATATATTGGTCCTGGTAACATAGGTTTTACTAGTTGGTAACCCCCTCTATATTACTGTATATATTGGTCCTGGTAACATAGGTTTTACTAGTTGGTAACCCCCTCTATATTACTGTATATATTGGTCCTGGTAACATAGGTTTTACTAGTTGGTAACCCCCTCTATATTACTGTATATATTGGTCCTGGTAACATAGGTTTTACTAGTAGGTAACCCCCTCTATATTACTGTATATATTGGGCCTGGTAACATAGGTTTTCATTCTGTATTAGGATCGCACCCGCGCCTGACCCCTTAGATGTGTAAGTACTATATACTTGTTAATAGCATAACATTGTATACGTGTTAGCTATATTAGGACATTGTATTATTTCGTAGTGTTTTTAATACATTTGTGGTCCACGATTTAACTTATATTAGTTTCTTAATAAAGTCATTTATTTTTAGGACCGGTATCCAAGCCTGATAATGGACCAAGATAGTCCGAAATATTGAATAAAGCTACCAAGATAAACACGGTCGTTGCCCTTATCCTCCTGTTTCTCCTAAAAATACGATACCCTAGCGGCCAACCCACCACTACCGCTGTTCTAAATATATATATATATATATACTGTACTATATATTTCTTTATATAGATGGTTATCGAGGTTAGTGGCGCCAGTCCTCCTTACTCAACCATCCACACATCCTCACAACTGATCATGAAATCACGGCAGTTTTATATCTCTTGAAACGAATTTATGAATACCAATATCTACAGATGAACTACACAACTATATATACTATTTTTTGAAAGGAAGTTCTATCCAAAAATAAATCCAGATAGTTATAATATAATAAACAATAAAATAAGGGTACACGATTTCTTATGAGTCGGCTAAAGACTATGGTATCCGAATGTACAGCAACACCCGTATATCATAGAATGTACAGCAACACCCGTATATCATAGAATGTACAGCAACACCCGTATATCATAGAATGTACAGCAACACCCGTATATCATAGAATGTACAGCAACACCCGTATATCATAGAATGTACAGCAACACCCGTATGTCATAGAATGTACAGCAACACCCGTATGTCATAGAATGTACAGCAACACCCGTATATCATAGAATGTACAGCAACACCCGTATGTCATAGAATGTATTATCATAGAATGTACAGCAACACCCGTATGTCATAGAATGTACAGCAACACCCGTATATCATAGAACCGAAATCAATAGTTCTCTACCAATTTTGTTCACAATCGGCCCTATTTTATATTTCTATAATTTGTCACGTTTGTTTCTAATTTTCCTTGACATGTTTCTAATAGCCAGTGACACTATATACTAGTGTTTCACCTCCTGTACTGTATGTGTCAAATAAATGTTCCTCTTCCTGTATTTCACATAAACAATCATGAAGTATTTCGGCAAACTAAAAATTGTCTTTGTGCATTCAGTACATATATGATTATGCTAGTGCTTGTAATATTTCTTGCAATAGAAAAACGTCCATTATATATATTCTGATATTCAAGTAGGGCCACTCATTAAGGTTCGTGAAAATCTCGTGAATGTTTTTGTTATGCAAATTTGTCTAATATGCTTACGAAAGTTTAGGTACAGTCGCGCACATAAGAAAGACAGCACCTTTTTTTCAATGTTGTTGAACGATTGAAGCAATAATACTATAAGTGCGCTCTATAGAAAATGCCAAGGTAGTGTCACCTAATTTGTAATATATATATATATATATATAACTATATATATATATATATATATATATTTGTATTGTAAAACTCCTGCCATCCGCAGGAGACTGATGACGCGTGCTTCGTAATGAACGATGACGACAGCATAATTGGCGACAACTGATGCCTAGAATTTGTCTACATTATGGTCAGTCAACTATGAGAGAGAGAGAGAGAGAGAGAGAGAGAGAGAGAGAGAGAGAGAGAGAGAGAGAGAGAGGAGCAAAATATGGAAGAACGAGTGAAGGAGTGTGATGGGAAAACGACTGAGAAAATTTGCCAATTCTTGTGTTGAAGAGATGGACAGAATAGGAGTGGGACTGTGTTGATCAATCCATCTTTATTTCATAATTATTATACAATACAAATATTGTTAAATACAGAAAAAGATAACCGTTTTAAATTAAAAACAATTTGCCATCGTAAGTGGTTAAAAAAAGGTTAATAAATATATTCAAAAGTTTAAAAGTACAACTGTTAAAATTATAATGCAACTTAGATATGTAATTAGAAGATAAAAGCTTTAACATGTTCTTATTTAATTAAGAGCCACACCTGTAATTGGTTTGTGGTTTTGTACCCAGGCAATTCTAGATTTAATAATGTCTAAATCATTTTCTTGTAGATTGATTGCATACATAGTTTTAAAGTAATCAGTAACTTTTCCATAAAGCAAGCTTTCTTTTAAATATGGTAGACATAGACTAAGTACAACATTTGTCTTCTTAAATATGTGTTTAAAGTACCTGGCTTGTATAAATTAAACCAGATGCTTAAGTAAAAGTTTACCGTTTTTCTTCATCACACTGTGACTATTTGTATATCTCGGAACTGTTAACATGTTGTATTTGCATTATAAATTGCTATACTAAATGTCTTAAAGATTTGAGAATTAGAAATAACTTCCATGGTCCATAATTGCAATCCATTGCAAAGGCGAGTGCGAGACTCGCCGCATGGGAGGGGGTATGCACTGAGAGATGTTTGAAGAACACTGATTGTTGCAATAGCGATTGAAAAGTGAGAGACATGCAACATTACGGTGTGTATAAAGAGATTGTAGAGAACTATAGTCCGTTCATTCTAGGTTGGGCAAAAATCGTAACCTGTAACCTCTCATAACTCAAAAACGACTAGAGTAATCGAGATTATATTTCTACCAAATAGTAAGACTTGGCTAGGGAATTGTGTATAAATTGATAGCTCATTTGCTCTAGCCCTTTTTGAGTTACAGAGGTTAGAGGTTTGGATTTCTGCTTAACCTAGAATGAACGGACTATAGTACATTCAACAACTGTACTCTGGAAATCTCTCCCTCAATCAATCTTTCCTTCAACATATGATTAAACAGTTTTAAACTTCGTCTATTCAGGCATTTTGACCCCAACATCCCTTGAGTTTGGATCTCAGTGACTCTTTTGGCTTTGGGGAGACACCTGATACAGGTAACCTGCCTTTTGTCTACATCATACACATAGAAGAAAAACAAATTATCACCAATATTAGTCCGCTTTGAAAGGTGTATAGTCGCTATGTATCACCTTTAACCTCTCAATATGTAGCGGTATTTCCCATGTCTGAGATAATTGATGAAGTCTGTTAAGACCCATACTAAGTTGTTTAACCCTTTCAGGATTGTTCAGATTCAGTCGATGCTTAATGTCACCTCCAAACTTTGAGATTACACTCAACAGTCCAATGTCAATGTCATTGAGATGTATAATAAACAACAGTGTGTAATTGTTAGCCAACTTTCAATCCAGGAAGTTACCTCTGTATTGATGCCTATATATATATTTAAAGAGAGAGAAAGAGAGAGTGCGTGAGAGAGTTACAGACACTCAGACCACGCAGACCTTGCGGCCCCTACTAATTATAGGTGGTCCTGCCTTAATACAAGGACATTTTATAGTAGAAGAATAGGACAGCAAAGTAGAAGACTCTCTCCCCACACTCCGCACCCTCCGGCTAAAATGCCGTACCGGAACATATGATGATATGTAACCTTATGGGTCAGGAAATGCCTACTAGGAAAGTTGCTATAAAGTATGGAAAGCAATAAGTTTGAAAGGGAATTTTCACTTACCTACTGATTCATTGATAATAATCCAATCTCCATCAGATGATCATCCAGTTTCTTCTTAAACGTATCAATTGAATTAATATCGTCCTCCTCATTTGGTAAACTGTTCCTTTCTTTAACCACACTTCATGTGAAGACATTTTGTGTGACATCTAGGTATGCTTTCTTTCTGTTGAATTTCATTCCATTACCTCTGGTTGCAGCATTGTTATTATTCGTGAAAAGGTGAATCAATATCTACTTTGTCATACCCTTTAACCTCCTGGACCTCAAGTGATTTAATAAAAAAGTACACTCCAGGACCAGCCACTTATCAATGTTTTTGTTTTTCCTGAAAACACTTGGGATGGACTAGTTATGAAGTAAAAACAACATAAAACCGTTCACCTGGGTCATTTGGGGGTCTTGAGGGGGGGGGGGGGGTCACCTTGGCAATCTAATTACTAAAACAGAAGAAATCTTACAAAAACTTAGGGTATATCTTATAAAAAATGGATTAATGATGAACGCTGACAAAACCCAATGCATATTAATAGGAACTCGTCAGACACTTTAAAAAAATACCTAGTAATACCACCATTCGCCTTAATGACAGCATTATTGATCCTACCACTCATGTAACAAATTTCGGCATATATTTTGATAGACATATGAAATTTAACGTTCACATTAGTGAAATGAATAAAAAAAGTAGCAAGGACGCTTATGTACATTAATAGAATAAAAGATCACTTTGACAAATCAACTAGAACAATCGTGGTACAAACACTAGTGCTAAGTATCCTAAATTATTGTAGTGTAATTTGGGGCTCATCAAATGCTACCCAAATATCTAGAGTTAAACAACTTAAGAATTTTGCGGAGAAAGTGGCTGACGGTAAATCCAAAAAGTTTGATCATGTCACTCCAATATTAAAGGAACTAAAATGGTTAAATGTTCAAGATAAAATAACGCATGATACACTAATAGTTATTTTCAAATACCTAAATAAGCTCTATCCAGATTATCTACGAAGTCTACCCACAGTATTCAATGTAACAGGCAACAGAACGAAACAACAAAATATGATTTTTATTCCTAATGTTCAAACTGACATAGGGCAAAAATAATTAACGGTAAGAGGACCTAAACCTTGGAACAAACTCCCAGTTAATGTACAAACTTCCAGTAGCCTAAGACTAATGTAAAAAAAAATGCTGCTAAACTCTGCATATAATTTAATTAGAGCACAAACGCAATTGTAGATATGACCCCGTCACTCTCTCTCTCTCTCTCTCTCTGTTTTCCCCAACCCAATTGTAGATATGACCCCGTCTCTCTCTCTCTCTCTCTCTCTCTCTCTCTCTCTCTCTCTCTCTCTCTCTCTCTCTCTCTCTGTTTTCCCCAACCCAATTTTAATCCCTCATAATCCCCCGTGCTGTCAGCTTATCTCTCTCTCTCTCTCTCTCTCCAGTACCGGGTATGTCTTAGTTAAACAGTAGGTCGTTAATTGTAATTGTATATACTGTAAAAATACAATACTGTACTAAAGAGAACGTTTAATTGTTTTGCTCCGAAAATGTAATGTGTACGATTATGGATATGCAACCTATATGATATGTCAATACAATGTATGTACACTCTCTTGCCTTAAGTATTATAATTGTTTTACTAATATAGGTCATCTATTCGTAGCAGTAGGTATTCTAAATAGTTACTTAATTATATGCAGGTGTGCCATCCTGAGCCAGGTGCAAAAAGGGCTAACGTATTTACCACAAAACACTTATCTGCCCTCATAATCTAAAAAGGTCTGACCTGACCTACCTGGTACGGTGCACTTATAATTACAGCTTAGAAACTGTGGTCAGTCGCACCTGGTCTGAAATATACAGCTCACAACTCATGTATTCAAGTATTGTAAAATGATCTACTGTATGCCAGACTAAATTATGTATTACTATCTATCTTTTAGCTACTTTTCAAACACTAAACACTAAACCGCAACTGTATATATATGTGGTATTACCATGTAAGAAGAATAACCACTATCAGTGGAAATAAACTGTATTGTTATTATTATTATTACTATTATTATTATTATTATTATTATTATTATTATTATTATCTGCATATCACATTTTACCTCATTCCATTCTCTCTGTCTCTCTCTCTCTCTCCTACTCCTTCAATCTACATTTAAAGAACTCCTCCCTTCCTCATCTAAGCTGTTCACACCTACCCCCCAAATGCCCTAACCCCTCGTTTTCGGTTTACGATTAAGGAAAGAAATAAGGAAATAGTCCTCACACTGTACATCGCTCTGATACGGCCTGTCCTGGAGTATGTTGTTCAATTCTGGTCTCCAGCACTAAGGAAAGATATAGAGCGACCAGAAAGAGTACAAGCTAGAGCTACAAAACTTATTCCATGCTTAGAAGAATGAGCTATGAAGACCGGTTGAGAGCTCATGATCTCTTTCCGTTGGAGACACGCACACTACGAGGTCAGCTCATTGAAGTATATAAAATACCCAATGGGTTTGACAACGTGGATTATAGCAAAATGTTTAGCCTCAATATGAATACAACACACAACCATGGCTGGAAATTATAATTAAAAAGGTTCAGCACTAGTATTTTGGGAAACTTTTGTACATATAAGATCTGTTCTACATGGAACAAACTTCCCTTCGAAGGTGCAAACAGATCTTCAGTAGAGCAGTTCAAGCAGAGAGTATATAGTATTTTGCACACTCTGTAAAGAGTGTATTGCACTAAAAAGTATCTCTCCTTCCACTTCGAGTATCTCCTAGGAATGGACAGCAAGGTCTCTGAGATACCAACTATTCCTTGTAATTCATGTAGATCCTGTTGAGCTTCTCTCTCTCTCTCTCTCTCTCTCTCTCTCTCTCTCTCTCTCTCTCTCTCTCTCTCTCTCAATATTACTATCATCACCATACTGTCATTTTTTAATTGTATTATTATAATTCTTATAATTATGATTATTAGTATTATTATTATTTTCATTATTATTATCTTTCATAGTTAAGTGTATCAAAGAAATATATGTATACATGTAGCCTGTGTAACCATTAAGAATATTTACTATATACTTCCATCTCCTCTTTCCCATTAATTATTGTATGTCCATCTACGCTTAACATTTCCCACTCCCATCGCCGTTACACTCTGTTGACGCGATATATTTGTCTTTTAAGACCCTTTATAAGCCCCAGTTCACACCTATATACCATCCACCCTAACCCTCCCCTGTCCATTCAGATACCAACAATTCCCCCCATCGCCCGCCCCCTTAATTGATCTCTCTCTCCGTCCATGTTTTATATTGCTAGTACCACTCTCTCTCTATAAGAACATAAGAACATAAGAAAATGGGAGTCTGCAGAAAGCCGATTGGCCTAAGCAAGGCAGATCCCTGTCCCACACAACCCCAATTACAAAGCCCAATTATAGGCTCAACACTCTAATACCCTGAGGATCATCTTACCAAAACGGTTAGAGATTAACGCAGGATTACTGGGGTCTGCAGAGCGCTGATTGGCCCAACCCGGCTGATCCCCCTTCACACCCAACCCTTCTCGTCCATATGCTTATCCAATTTTATCTTAAAGCTCCCTATCGTTTTTTAATCCCACTATAGCACTTGGTAGTCCATTCCACCCATCTACAACTCTGTTACCAAACCAATATTTGCCTATATCTTTTCTGAAACGAAATTTATCTAATTTGAAACCATTGGTCCGAGTTCTTTCGCTATCACTGAGCTTTAGTACATTTGTCATGTCCCCTTTGTTAATCCCACTTGAACACATCTATCATATCCCCTCTAACTCTGTGTCTCTCTAACGAATGTAAGCCTAATTTCTTCAACCTTTCTTTATACGGAAGATTTCTAATATTATGGATAATTTTGTCATTCTACGTTGTACTCTCTCCAATGAATCTATGTCCATTCTGTAATAAGGACACCAACATTGAACAGCATAATCCATATGGGGTCTCACTAATGACAAGTAAAGTTTTAAGATAACATCAGCAGTTCTGTTACTCACACTCCTAGAGATGAACCCGAGAATCCTGTTTGCCTTGTTTCGAACGCTTATACATTGTTGTCTAGGCTTCAAATCATTGCTAACAAACACACCTAGATCTTTCTCACAATTCGAGTTTTCTAATTCCATATTAGCTAGTTTATATTTAACATTTGTATGCATCTTCCCTATCTTTAATACCTTGCATTTGTCAATGTTAAACTTCATCTGCCAATTTACTGACCATTCGTGTAAGGTATCTAGATCCCTTTGGAGGCACTCTATATCTCTATCTGAATCAATTGTTCTCCCCATTTTGGTATCGTCTGCAAATTTACTTATCCTACTAGTTATACCTAAATCAAGGTCATTTATGTATATAACAAACACCAGAGGACCTAATACAGATCCCTGGGGGACACCACCTTTGACTGCTCCCCATTCTGACTTCGTACCATTTATGCTGACTCTCTGCTTCCTACAATTAGCCATGTCCTAATCCATCCCAACAACGCCCCACCTATTCCATGCGCCTCAACCTTTCTCATCAATCTCTCATGGGGGACTCTGTCGAAAGCTTTACTGAAATCTAAATATATTAGGTCATATGACTTGTCATTATCTACTGCTTCATATACCTCTGAGAAAAAACTAAGCAAATTAGTAAGGCAAGAACGTCCCTGAGTGAATCCATGCTGAGAAGAATTTATTAAATTAAATGTATCTAAGTGGTTTCTAATTTTACTAGCAATAATTGACTCTAGTAGCTTTCCTATGATTGATGTAAGACTAATGGGACGGTAATTGGATGCTATTGATTTGTCAGCTTTTTTGAAGATCGGAACTAGTTTGCAAGCTTCCAAGCTTCTGGAACTATACCTGTCTCCAATGACTTGTTAAATAATTTTTTTAATGGGTAACTTAACTCATCCCTACATTCTTTTAATACTCTAGCATATACCTCATCAGGACCAGGCGATTTATGAGGTTTCAGTCTGTCAATTTCCTTAAGCACATCATTTCTACTTATAGTAACCGTACTATTTGCTATACTATCGCTATATACCTTACGGACTTCTGGAAACTGTGCCAAATTTTCATTAGTGAAAACGGAAAGAAATTGACTATTTAATGTACTGCACATTTCTAAATAATTTTCTGTCATTTCTCCTATCGAAGTTTTAAGGGGACCAATTACATCTCTAACCTTGGATTTATATAGTTGGTAAAAAGCTTTAGGATTATTTTTTGAGTCATTGGCAATCTTAATTTCATAATTTCTTTTTTCTTTCCTAATATCCTTTTTTACCTGTCTTGATAGATTCTGATAGTAAGCAAGTAGGTGAATTTCGCCTTTCCGAATTTTTCTATATATTCCTCTCTTGTCCTAGAAGATCTAATAGTCTATTATTCATCCATTTGGGTTGGTTCTGTGTTGATCTAAATTTTCTTTTGGGGATGTATTTATTTTGTGCATTGAATACTGACTCGATAAAATTATTGTATGTATCTACCAAGGTTGACGTCTCTTCCTGACTTAAGATGACAGGTGCCTGAGAAGGGGTACACTCATTTGGACACCTGGATCGACTTAATTTTTTGACCATAGGGTCAGCTAATAGGGCTCTTCTTAACCCCCCATAATTGGCTTTTCTGAAGTCAGGTATTAATGTTGTATTCTCTCTGGTATTACCTTTCCATTGTATATTAAAATACACAGAATTGTGGTCACTATTTCCTAGGTGGTCCCCTATCTCTACATTATTTACCATATGTTCATTGTTACTGAAAACAAAATCGAGAATATTATTACCTCTAGTTGGCGTATCTATGAATTGAAATAAAAAACTATCTAGTACTACCTCTATAAACTCATCAGAGTCTCCTATTTGATGCTGCAAATCTATATTCGGAAAATTAAAATCCCCCATAATGCACACATTGCTAAACCTTGATGCCATTTTAATTTCCTCCCATAATGACGTTCCGTCATTTCTACTCATATTTGGCGGTCTATACATAACTCCAATAACTATGGTCTCACTACCTTCGTTAACCTCTACCCAAACACTTTCATTATCGTTATTTAATCTAATACCTGATTTAATACAGTTGTTTAATGTACTCCTGACAAACACTGCTATACCGCCACCCCTCTTACTTGTTCGGTCATATTTAAACAAACTATATCCTGGTATATCAAATTCTGCTAAAAAATGCCTGGTTTCTGTATTAATCCACGTTTCAGTTAGCGCTATTATGTCTATATTTTCTTTGCTAACAAGGGCTCTAAGTTCGTTCATTTTGTTACATAGACTCCTACAGTTTGTGTAATATACTCTCAATTTACTTCTTTTCTTTATACCTAATTTACCTTTATTTCTAGCGACATTTCCATCTTTCGTTGCACCATCACTACTATAATTTGCAATATAGTCATAATTTTTAGCATGAGACTGAATATCCTTATCGCTTTCGCCTGACGCTAAAATTGTTCCATTTAACCTCTCATTTTCACTCTCAATATTTCTGTTCAAAACCCCACAACCATCCTATCTAAAGAACTAGCTAATGTGGAAATCCCTAACCGTGAAAGATGAACCCCATCCCTTGCGTATATCCCATCTCTCCCATAGAAACTATCCCAGTTATCAATGAATGGTATTGCAATATTTCTCCAAACGGCAATTGACACCAATCGCCCTGGATGTCCATTCCTTGGGAACTCCTCTTCTGGGTAGGATACAATGTACAACACTCTCTCTCTCTCTCTCTCTCTCTCTCTCTCTCTCTCTCTCTCTCTCTCTCTCTCTCTCTCTCTCTCTCTCTCTCTCTCTCTCTCTCTCTCTCTCTCTCCCTCTCCATGTATCTATCCTTCCATATTCTCTTTTGCTAGTACCACTATAATGTATATCATTACTATCACCACTGTTTTATCATTATAATTGTTACTAAAATTAGTATTAGTATTATTTGTATTATTATTTTATACTAGTAGCGTTGTTACCCTGTATGCATGTGTATATATCTGGTTTTGCTTGTGTCTACTGATGTATATTTACCCATATCTAGTCTCTACCTCCCCTCCTTCCATGCTTCTGCTCCCTCCCTGTCCTTCCTCCTTCCTCCCTCCCAACCACCCTCACTCCCTCCCCTCCACCACCACCTGTCATGACGGATATTTAAGGCCTTCTAGGTACCACTATTTGTCGTATGTATCAGTTGTCTCTGAGCTCTCATAGATTTCAGGTCTGTGACGATCCAGTCTCCTCTCTGCTCCCTCGGTAAGACCCGCGATTTTACTCGCAATTTACAGAAGGGGAGGTGTAGTTTCAATTTATGTCAGGGATACTTTAAAATGTTGCCTTAGATCAGATGCTAAAACAAATAGCGATAATGCAAGCGTATGGGTAGAGATTAGCGGGGAAGGTGAGGCAATTATTTTGGGAACCATTTATAGGGCACCCTGCCATTGTCGAAATTTAGGCAAATTATTATGGGAAGAAATCAGTAAGGCATCTCAGAATACTAATGTTTGCATTTTAAGGTACTTTAATCTTCCAGGTATAGATTGGTTTAATCAAACTAGCAATAACGAATACGAAGATTTTCTTGAAGTAGTACTAGACAATTTTCTCTTTCAATTTGTAATTTCGCCTAAATAGAGGATATAATATTCTGGACCTAGTTCTTAGCAACAAAGAAAATTGGATAACAAATTTAGAGGTATGCGACGAGCTGGGGAAAAGTGATCATAAATCAACATACTTCTCTATAAAATATAATTATAAACCAAAGGACAATAAGGTTCTTATCCATGGCTTTAGAAAGCCGAATTTTAGAGGAGTAAAAAGGTCACTCAAAATCAAAGGTGAGGCAGGAAATTTAGTTCAGGTACGCCAATTAATCCCAGCAGACCAGAGAGTTCAAGGCCAGGTAGGTCACACAGCTAAGATAGGTAGACAACCAACTGAAAATTTAAATAGAGTGTATAATTAGTTCATCTCAGCCTTACAGAGCGAACAAGACAGATATATACCAAAAATAAAATCTATATCACATATAAACCAACCGAAATGGGTGACAAATCAATTATTAAGTCTTATAGGTAGAAAGAGAGGTGTATGCAGAAAAATACAGAAAGGCGAAATCCACCTAATAGGATACCACCATAACTTTTCGAGGCAGGTATAAAAGGGAATTAGGAAGGACAAAAGAAAATATGAAATCAAGATAGCAAATGAATCCAAAAACATTTTATCAATTGTATATATCTAAGGTAAAGGATACAGCAGAGCCCCTTAAGAATGTGATAGGTGAGATTATAGATGATGAGTTAAGAGATGTGCAATACTCTAAATAATAATTACCTTTATGTTTTTACAAACGAAAATTTAAATAATAATTACCTTTATGTTTTTACAAACGAAAATTTAAATCAAGTTCCAGTAGTCAACCAAGTTTTTAACGGTAGTATATGCGACTTATTAAGCACAGTTCAGGTTACTAGTGACAAAGTAATTAAGGAAATCTATCTATTCTATCAATCTATTGCCTGACGCCGTGATCCCCGAAGGTGTGGCCACGAACGAACCGCCCCCATGCACCTCTGTCCCCAGTTAGTCGACGCCCCTCCTCCCAACCAGCACTGCCTTCATCCATATACTGCCTCACTCCATCCTTCCACCTTTCTTTCGGCTTACCTCTCCCTCTTTGGCCCTCCACCTCGCTCTCGTACACCCTCTTAGTCATTCTCTCGCTTATTATTATTTATTATTATTAGCTTGTGCCCCACCTCTGTTACCATTACCAGGAGCCCCATTTTAAGTTGGGGGAGCATTTTTAGTTTGGCTAGCTTGGGGAGAAGTTACAGGTTTTTGAGAGTGACTGGATTTGTCAGATATGTGATAAGAGGATTTATAATTATCATAGGGCTTCTTCCCACGGAATTAATTATTTAGCACATAGGTATCAGCCATGTCTGCAACTTCGGCATGTCTGCAGCTTCGGCAAGATTTTCTATTTTTTTCCCCTCTCAAATAATAGGCTACAAAATAATTTATTTTCCATAGACAATATTCAAGCAAGATTAACTTTGAGTAGGAAGAGAATCACCAGAGTCGTAATAAAAATCATCTTTATTTTCATAATTTTTCCTTTATAGACGTTTCGACATTTTATTATGCCATCATCAGTATTTTCTGTGAAAAATAAAACATACGTACAAATATTGAATATATATAATTGCAACAGCAAGAAAATTGAATAACTTACAAATAATGAAATCTAACTTAATTAAAAGAACAACACTATCTAGATCAGACAGAACTATACAATAATATAAAATAATGCGAAATGTCATGACAATATTTAGCTTAGTGGGAAATAAGCATTCGGGAACAAGGTACAGTCACTCAATTAACTATCCATATAGATTCGATGACACATAAGAATATTTAACGGGTTAATTTTTAAATTATGATCGGAAGTAATATAATTATATACTCTATGAAATTATTTAATTTTTAAAAGGAGACACAAAATTAAAAATACAGCAGTTAAATAAAATCAAAGTACAGTACACAGACATGTCCCTGCCTAAAATATGATATTTCTACGTTTCACTGGAACTTAGTAATCTACTTACATAATAGCCTAGAACTAAATATTTATACAAAGGCTCTAGACACAACCAAATTAGATTATATTTAAGGGAAATGAGGAAAGAGTATTGTTCAATTGGGGACGAAGCTTTTTAATATAAAGTGACTCTAAAATTCTAACACTGTCTGTGGGACAGCTGTCTAATATAGTAAAAATACTCATTACTGGGTGTAATATTACACGACTCACAATGTTCCCTGACTGCTGAGTGGGGAGGACTCTGCAGTCTGCGACCGGTTCTGACAGACTGACCCAAATGCTCTGCGATACGTGTCTTGAAGGAACGCACAGTGCTTCCAACATACCCTGCTTGGCAACAAGGGCAAGAGAAACAATAAACGATAGACGAGCATAGGTCAATAGGTAGGCGGTCTTTGAATTGGAACATGGAGCGAATTCTGAATGGGTTCATAGGTATGAATCTAAACACTTTATCAGGGTAAAATTTACAGAAACTCTCATTTAGTGATACTTCAATTGTCTTTGTCAAATTACCTAAATATGGGATTCGTAAATAAATTACTTGCTTATTAACTGTGGGGAAGTTGCATTTGGGTTGGTATTTGTCATTTAAGAAACTGATTTACTAGTCTGTAGAACAAGTTTATGCTATAACCATTTTCATAGAAGTAGTTTTTTAGAAATATGATTTCATTGTGGAAGTAGTCATAGCACGAAGTCAGAGCGTAAACACGATGTAAGAGGGTTTTGATAGCATTTAATTTGTAGTTGAAGTGGCAATAACTAAAAAAGCTAGTGCCCAGGCCTGAGAAAGTTTCCTTGCGAAAAATCGAAAAGGAAAGACCACCATCACGTTTCTCAATGGCAAGATCTAAAAAAGCGAGTTTATTATTACTTTCAGTGTCCATAGTAAACTTAATGTTGTTGTGTTGTTTGTTAAGGTACTCGAACAATTTAGGGGCATGATATTTTTCTTTAAAAATTACAATCGTGTCATCTACATACCTCCTGTAGAGATACGGGTTGAAATTAGGAGGACAATTATCTAACCACTGTTGTTCATGGAACCATAAGAAAATATTTGAAAAGGTAGGTGAAAGTGGTGATCTCATGCTTAGACCGTCAACTTGTTTGTAAAGGTTGTCGTTGAAAACAAATAGGTTATCCTTCACACAAAGACTCAAGAGATTTCTAAAAACAGATTTGGTCATACTCATGAATTTGTCTAAACCCTCGAACGCCAACCCAATACAAATATTGATGGTCTCATCAAGTGGGACGTTCGTAAACAGTGACTTAATGTCATAGCTAACCATAAAATAAGTATCAGGTATTTTACAGGTGGACAGATATTGGGCTAAATCATATGAATTTTTGATTGTGTATTCGTTGGTTGTGAATGGGCATAGGATCGGAACCAAAAACTTAGCTAATTTATATGACACAGTATCGTAAGCAGCTACTACCGGTCGGAGGGGGATTGAGGGTTTGTGAACCTTAGGGAGGCCATACAAGGTGGCCAGATTCGAACCTGTGGGTTTTAAAGACTTAGATTCGGTATCGCTAATTATGTTTAATGATAGTAGAATATTTACAAACCTGATTACTTTATCTTCAACTTTTGTTTTAAGTTTAAATATGTCAGAGAATAGAAGCTTTTTAAATTTGGAGGCATCCTGTAGAATATCGTTCATCTTAGAAATATAATCCACTTTATCAAGCAGTACCACACCCTTCCCCTTGTCAGGCTTACATATCACCAAATCCTTTTTCTTTCCTAGAGACCTCAAAGTGTTTAGATCTGTGTGGGTAATTATAGGAGAAAACACTTTGCTAGTTTTAAAACCATAGAAACTGCTGCATGCTATATTCTGTATACACTTCACTACTGTATCAAAATGGAATCCTTGAGAGAGATTTAATCGTTTTAATCTAATGGCCAAGTTTTCAAAGTCCAAGAAATATTTGTAGAAGGAAGGCTTAAACACTGGGAGAAAACTTGGCCATTAGATTAAAACGATTAAAGCTCTCTCAAGGATGGTGGTCTTTCCTTTTCGATTTTTCGCAAGGAAACTTTCTCAGGCCTGGGCACTAGCTTTTATAGTTATTGCCACTTCAACTTCAAATTAAATGCTATCAAAACCCTTTTACATCGTGTTTACGCTCTGACTTCGTGCTATGACTACTTCCACAATGAAATCATATTTCTAAAAAACTACTTCTATGAAAATGGTTATAGCATAAACTTGTTCTACAGACTAGTAAATCAGTTTCTTAAATGACAAATACCAACCCAAATGCAACTTCCCCACAGTTAATAAGCAAGTAATTTATTTACGAATCCCATATTTAGGTAATTTGACAAAGACAATTGAAGTATCACTAAATGAGAGTTTCTGTAAATTTTACCCTGATAAAGTGTTTAGATTCATACCTATGAACCCATTCAGAATTCGCTCCATGTTCCAATTCAAAGACCGCCTACCTATTGACCTATGCTCGTCGATCGTTTATTGTTTCTCTTGCCCTTGTTGCCAAGCAGGGTATGTTGGAAGCACTGTGCGTTCCTTCAAGACATGTATCGCAGAGCATTTGGGTCAGTCTGTCAGAACCGGTCGCAGACTGCAGAGTCCTCCCCACTCAGCAGTCAGGGAACATTGTGAGTCGTGTAATATTACACCCAGTAATGAGTATTTTTACTATATTAGACAGCTGTCCCACAGACAGTGTTAGAATTTTAGAGTCACTTTATATTAAAAAGCTTCGTCCCCAATTGAACAATACTCTTTCCTCATTTCCCTTAAATATAATCTAATTTGGTTGTGTCTAGAGCCTTTGTATAAATATTTAGTTCTAGGCTATTATGTAAGTAGATTACTAAGTTCCAGTGAAACGTAGAAATATAATATTTTAGGCAGGGACATGTCTGTGTATTGGACTTTGATTTGATTTCACTGCTGTATTTTTAATTTTGTTTCACTTAAATAGCTATTTTGTGTCTCCTTTTAAAAATTAAATAATTTCATAGAGTATATAATTATATTACTTCCGATCATAATTTAAAAATGAACCATTTAAATATTCTTATGTGTCATCGAATCTATATGGATAGTTAATTGAGTGACTGCACCTTGTTCCCGAATGCTTATTTCCCACTAAGCTAAATATTGTCATGACATTTCGCATTATTTTATATTATTGTATAGTTCTGTCTGATCTAGATAGTTTTGTTCTTTTAATTAAGTTAGATTTAATTATTTGTAAGTTATTCAATTGTCTTGCTGTTGCAATTTGATATATTCAATATTTGTACGTATGTTTTATTTTTCACAGAAAATACTGATGATGGCATAATAAAATGTCGAAACGTCTATAAAGAAAAAATTATGAAAATAAAGATGAGTTTTATTACGACTCTGGTGGTTCTCTTCCTACTCAAACTGCGATTCCCCAGGAACTTCCCTGTGTCTAAGATTAACTTCTTCAGACCCTTGAAATCAGTGAAATTTTTACTGTTGTTCCAATTATTTAATATTTTGGTCATGGTCCTAGCAAACACTGTATGAGTTTCTTCAAATTTCTTATGGGTCTCTCGGAAAGTTTGCCTATAAGCTTCAGGCTGTAGTTGGTAAGTTTTTAAGATAGCTGCTTTGAGACTGTCATAGTCTTGCCGAACCTCAGACTCTGCTGAAATATAAGTAGCATGAGCCTGTCCTGTCAATACGGTTTGTAACATAAAAGGCCATTGATCTCTTGTCCACCTCATTCCTCCAGCAACCTCCTCGAACAACACAAAACAGTCCTGAACATTATCCTCGGTGAATGGGGGAATCACACTAGTCATGATTAATCCCGGAGGTGGAGCAATCACAGGAGCAATATATTTTGAATTATTTTGAGCAGTTCATTGGGCCATGCAGTACGTGGTCTAGCTGGGTTGGTTGGGACTGAATATTTATTTAGGCCTGTTCTATCTTTAATTGTGCTTGTGCCTGCCTAGCCTGAGAGTCTGTCTGGGCAGCATTTAATCTTGCTAGCTCTAGATATAGGGGCGGTGTGGCGGAGTGGTCTTGCCACTGGACTGGTAATCCAATGGACCCGGGTTCGAATCCCAGTATGTCAATGGGAAGATATTATTGGGATGGAATTTGTGCTGTACTTAGGTATCAGTGCATTACCACAGCACACCGAAATGCCAAAAAAATACCCTCATTGTTCCCTGATTAAATAGCATTGTATGAATATTCCCATATTCAAAAATATGCTACAGCGGGGCAATGCCTAGTGAGTTAATTACTCAATAGGTGGCGTTCTGAAAGTGAGGGTCCGAGTGTGGGGAGAGAGACTGTGAAGCACAGAGGCGAGGCGGCTTCAGAGATGGGATTGCTTCGAGCTGTGAAGCTTCACATGACTCAATCCCTAGACTGGAGCAAGACCTCACGGGCCTCACCGTGTTCAGGGGTAGAGTGTAAAGGCTATCACCCTATGTCCGAGAGGGAGTAGTTGGAATATAGAAAAAAAAAAAAAAAAAAAAAAAAAAGGTATTGTTCAGGGGTAAATCCAGCTGGTCGAGTTGCATTCAAGGTGCCTTTAACCCGGCAAGTGAGGGGAGACTCTTAAGAGTTTCCCCGGGCGACTGCGGGAAGACTCTTAAGATCCTGGGCCTAAAAAAATCCATTTAAAACACCCAAAAAATACTTGAACCCTTTTTTTTTTTTTTTTTGCCCCTGGGCCATGCCAAATATCTCTACTCCACATCCCCTCCTTCTCCACTTCCCCCCCCCCCCCCCTCCTTCAGTTTTCACCTATTTTCCCTGTTATTCCCTTATTCTGTGGACTATTTTCGTGCTAACATTAGCGAGTTGCAAGCAGGGCGGTGTCATCACTGTTACCAAGCGAGTGCAAGAGAGAGAGAGAGAGTATCGATCGACAATCTCTCTCCAGACATGGGGAGGAAGGTTGCCTCAGCCACACATTATGTAACTCCTGGCCTGTATCGCCGATTTTGACCATCCAAACGCTGTTTCCACTTGTTTTATTGCTGTAACAGGTTAATACCTTTATAATCAACGTAAAATAGGCGCATATGGATAAGTATTAATGCTATTTATGGTAAAATAACAATGTTAGTGATGGGAACAGCTCAAATACGTGCGCACAGGCGTGTGGTGTCTCATACCCCCCATGCGCATGTCTTAGGTTAAGAGAGATTGCTCTCAAAAGGCAAAGCCATGAAATTATTTTATTGTAAAATTATATACCTGTATATTGTATGTTTGATTGGCAAAATAAAAAAATCAGTTGCAAAACAAAAAGTTGCTCAGGCTTGACATCCACCAATAACATTTTGACAGTGCGGGCTCGATCCGCCGACCCTTTGATCAGCGGCCGATGTCCTACTGACTATGCCACTGCTCTTTAGTAATCCATAGGAATCATTATTTATTATAATTCTGGCTAACACTTGACATTTTTTTTTCAGCCTACAATTATATTTCAAGGGTGATCATTGGTGATGAGTGCGATGCAGACCGATATGAGTGAGATCAATAATGTTCGCTTCAGGGACAACCTGGACGTCTTAGAGGAGATTAGGACCATCATCAGAGAAAAGGTCAGTAAAACAAAACCATCTTATTATATACTGTATATATAGCCTATTTGGTCCAAAGGCTGTCTTTTTGGGCTTCCCCTGGTTTGCTCCATTACAAATCGTAAGACGTTTCATCCCATTAGATTGACGATAATAAGGCACTTCACCGTATTCAGGTGTCGACTATTTTTGAGCAAGCGATAGCTAGACTGTAACTTAAAAGAAATAGACCTTCGCTCGGGAATTTTTTTCTATCGTAAATGTACAATTTTAGCTTGAAGATGGTCTGGGTAAGCATTTCTTTTAGTTTAAAGGAAGTCTGGGAAGAATTCATTGCTAGTCTAGGCGACACAATAAAGTACATTGATCGAAAATTAAAATAGCAAGCAAATGTTCCCAATTATAATGTAACTATCATAACCACCCCCAAAACCCCGGACTAGATAGTGTTAACCCTTTTGGTTTACACATTTTTTTTTTTTTTTTTAATATTCTGGCCTAGATTGGATCTTCGAAATTCAAAGAGTTATATTATATATATATCTCTTTGATTCCAAGAGATCTTTCCAATACTAAGCAACAAGGTTAGCAGGACTAATTCCAACCAAAGAGGGATATAACTGAAAGGGTTAATAATATTTATATAATGCATTCTAAATTTTACTGAGGTGTTTTGAGTGAGTAAGGGTGGAGCCAAACAATACAAATACTATTAAATAACGAATACACTTAAAAATCACATCGCGTTTTATATTTGTCCAGAAATATTATGGCCTACATGTGTGAGGAAATAATTATTGTCTGTCCTTGAGTGCTTAAAGTTCCAAGTGCAGTCAAACACTTACTCTGGGCGTTGCACCACTTGTAGGTACACTTGGATGCCATAGTCCCTAGCCCACTCCTACAAATTCGTAGACATATTTCTAGTTTGGGAAGTATATCTCTGGAAACGAATTTATGAATATCAATATCTATAGATCAACTACAAAACTATATATACTATTTATTGTAAAGCAAGTTCTATCCAAAAATAAATCCAGATAGTTATAATAGCATAAAGAAAAACATAGGGAGTCCATGAATTCTTATGAGTCGGCTAAAGACTATGGTATCCGAATGTACAGCAACACCCGTATGTCATAGAATCAAAATCAATAGTTCTCTACCAATTTTGTTCACAATCGGCCCTATTTTATGTTTCTATAATTTGTCACGTTTATTTTTAATTTTCCTTGACATGTTTCTAATAGCCAGTGACACTATATACTAGTGTTTCACCTCCTGTATGTGTCAAATAAATGTTCCTCTTCCTGTATTTCACATAACCAATCTTGAAGTATTTTGGCCAACTAACAATTTTCTTTGTGCATGCAGTATATATGATTATGTTAGTTAGTGTTTGTAAAATTTCATGCAATAGAAAATCGTTCATTATAATTATTCAGATCTTCAAGAAGGGCCACTCATTAAGGTTCGTAATTTTTTTTTTTTTTTATGCAAGTTTGTCTAATATGCGGACGAAACTTTAGGTACAGTCGCGCACATAAGTTTCTTCCCTGCCCATGTATTTATGAAAGCAAACACCTTGTTTTCAATTTTGTTGAACGATTGAAGCAATAATACTATAAGTGCGCTCTATAGAAAATGCCAAAGTAGTGTCACCTAATTTGTACTATATATATATATATATATATATATATATATATATATATATATATATATATTTATATTGTAAAACTGTTAAATATTATTGGGCCATCCGCAGGAGACTGATGACGCGTTCTTTGTAATGGACGTTGACGACATCATAAAGAAGGTGGATACTTGGCGACATCTGATGCCTAGAGTTGGTCTACATTATGGTCAGTCAATTATGAAAGAGAGAGAGAAAGTTACACAGACACTTGGACCACACAGACCTTGCGGTCCCTACTAGGTAGTCCTGCTTTAATGATACTAGACGAGGACAGTTTATATTAGAAGAATTGGACAGCAAAGTAGAAGGCTCTCTCCCCACCCTCTGCCTCCTCCGGCTATAATGCCCTACCGGAAGATAAGATGATCTGTAACCTTATGGGAAAGGAAATTCCTACTAGGAATTTTTTTATAGAGTATAGAAATAAATTAGTTTGAAAGGGAATTTAAACTTACCTACTAATCCATGATAATAATCCAATCTCTATCAAAATGATCACCCTTCCTGCGCGCGCCCACACGAATGCGGCTGGACTTGGGGGTTTGCCAACCATCGGTAGTGTTCCGTGGGATCATAAAGTAGTTCCCATACAAATCTGAACTGAACCCTCTACTGTAGGTGCCATAAGATGAGTAATTAAGGCGGAGGCAAATGTTGCGTCGCTGGAACTGTGGGTTACATACATAGACGACGCATAACGTGCGTCCATGGGGTCGAAGGGGTTGAGCATTTTAGAACACTCGATAAGTTTGCCTCGTAACCTCCTTTTCTTTATCGAGAATGCATTTAATTTCTTTAATCTGTCATAATATGGCTTGTTTCTCAGAGAGGGGATTGGATTAGTTGCTCTACCCTGCAAGGAAACAAGTTTTTCAAAGTTTTTCTTGATGGGTTCTAACAATGCTTTTGAATAACGGCAAAATAATGTTCTCGTTTATAAAGGCAAAATATATTTTGATAAATCCTAAGGTTTTGTTGCCTTTATTTTCCGCAGAGAGAGAGAGAGAGATATATAGTGTGTGTGGGTGTGTGTGTGTGTGAATGAGTGTGTAGCCTACCAACTGTGTAGAGTAACTCTATGTGTGCGCCGCCAACCATGCTTTAACCTCTCAGCTGCGCAGCCCCTGTAGTATACACCATACCCCTGTGCGTAGGTATTTCGATGCATTCCTCACTAAAATCGTTAATTTACCATAAATATAATTAACCCTTATTTAGCGGGCTAGGTGGTCTATTTGACCGTAGCGCCCAGCGTTTTTTTGTTTACCCTAAATAGGGTTGTTTCCGTGCTCATTTTCATGCCTAAATAAGACCCCGAGCGTAAAACAAGTATCTATCCCTGAAAGGGCGTAAACAGAGCTTTCCAATGACACCCGAACCATCCTTGTACGACCACTGGTTCTCTTGCAACGATCGTGCAACACGAGTGCAAAAAACCTAAAATATGGTAATTTCCGTACATAATTCCCTGTGTAGCGAGTGAAAAAGGGGGTAGAAGGGTGGGATACAGTTCAGTAGGTCCACCGCAGTGGTGGGGACCGGTCATAAGGTTACTACGCTCGTCCCACCGCTCAGCTCTCTCTCTCAGCAACATTACGTGCTGAAAATGGCACTCGACAGATGAGGTGCACCGCCACATAGTCCAAATTTATTTCACTCGACATATGTCGTGCACCGCCAATAAGGGGTTAATACTTATCCATATATGCCTATTTTTCATTTAATATGACAGTAACAACAATAAAACAAGTGGGAAAAGTGTTTAGATGGTCAAAATCAAGAATAAATAAGGAACTGCCCCTTCATGAAATGTGGAGCAGAGCGAGGCAACCCCAGAGCATGACTGAGTCTCTCACCCTACCTTGCACCTTACCCAACACACTCCCTACTCACATAACCACACCCTGCAACCGGCTTTCAGATGTTAGCACGAAATTATACCAATAAATAAGGGAATAACAGGGAAAATAGGTGATAATTGAAGGGGGGGGGGGAAAGGAGGGGAATTTGACAGATGTGAAGAAGTGATATGAGGTATGGAGGGGGGGGGGGGAGAAAAAAATCAAGTGGGGCCTTTTAAAAAAAAAAAAAATTTAGGCCTAGGATCTTAAGAGTCTCCCCACAGTCGCCCAGTAAAACCTCTTAAGAGTCTCCCCGTGGCTGCCGGGTTAATGATTATATTAACACTGCCACAATTTTATGACCAGTTGTGTGGATGGTTGAGTAAGAGGGACTGGTGCCACTAGCCTCGCAAAACCAACTGTATATATATATATATAATATATATTATACGGAGTAGAGGGCAAGTTACTGAAAGCAGTGAAGAGCATGTATGAGGGTGAAAAGGCGGCAGTAGGTGTGGAGAGTGAGCAGAGCGAGTTCTTTGACCTGAATGTTGGTTTGAAACAGGGGTGTGTGATGTCCCCGTGGTTGTTTACTGTATATATGGATGGAGTCATGAAAGAAATACTATCAAGAGCAGTAGATGTTGGTGTATCGCTGAAAAGGGAGGGAATTGAGTGGAAGCTACCTATACTGCTGTTTGCGGATGATACAGTTCTGATAAGTGATAATGAATGGGAGTTGCAGGGTCTGGTAAATGAGTTTGGAACAGTGTGTGAAAAACGGAATTTGAAGGTAAATGCGGGGAAGAGCAAGGTTATGGTCTTCGAAAGGGGTGAAGTCACAGAGTGTGAGGTGAAGCTGAACGGTCAGGCTATGGAGATCGTCAACTCTTTTAAGTAACTGGGCAGTGTGTTGAGTAAAGATGGGACTATGGATGAAGAAGTGCAGGAGAGGGTACAACAGGGGAAGAGGGTTGTAGAAACGCTAAAAGCAGTAACAAGAAATAGGGTGGTCAGTATGCAAGTGAAGAAGTCCTTGCATGACAGTGTGGTAATCCCGACACTGACTTACGGAAGCGAAGCATGGACGTTGGTTGAGAGACTCGGACCAAGAGTGAGAGCAGTGGAAATGAATTATTTAAGGAGTGCGTGCAGAGTTTCATGGAGGGATAGACAGACTAATGAGGAAATAAGAAGGAGGTGTGGTGTGGAGGTAGATGTGCTGGAAAGTGTGAAAAGGAACAACTTGAGATGGTTCGGCCATATGGAACGTATGGAAAGCGAGAGAATGACTAAGAGGCTGTACGAGAGCGAGGTGGAGGGACAGAGAGGGAGAGGTAGACCGAATGAGAGGTGGAAGGATGGAGTGAGGAAGTACATGAACGAAGGCGGTGCTGGTTGGGGGGAGGGCGACTGACTGGGGACAGAGGTGCATGGGGGCAGTTCGTTCGTGGCCACCCCTTCGGGGATCACGGCGTCAGGCAATAGATAGATAGATAGATATATATATATATATATATATATATTGTTATGCCGGGTTGTAATACAACTTAGCTTCGTTATTGTCTTTACTCAAATCCAACTGTGGACTTTTAGACTCAATATATGCTCAACAGGGACACATCGAACACGTTCTTATTCACATTTATGTACTCAATCAGGTTGTAATAAACACAATAAACACACATAGATAATTATATACTCTTATTTATTAAATGGCATAGAAAGGAATATTCATGTTCGCTTAGCTACTAATCTGTAATAGCAAGAGAACTAACGCGTTTAATTAGAGTACAAGATGTCTCTTAATAACATATAGATATGGACATAGAATGTGATCTTAAACTTCACTTAGCTATTTTAAGTAATAGTAAGTAAATCACTGAATATAGTTAGAGTACAAGATGTCTCTTAATAACATACAAATGAACATGGAATATTGGATAGTATTACTGAGGAAATATGCAATTATATATTATAGACATACATAGAATAACTCCGTGATAATAATATCTATGTGAGTTGACTATCTATCGTGAAGTATTCTGATAAGTTTAAGAAAGGTTAAGTTGAACTCTAGAATTACTACTAAACAATATGGCTAACCGCAGGAAGATTTTTATAGTGATCGTTCAGGAGCGCAGGGCGATATGCGCCCAAGAAATACAAAGGAGGCCGCGCGTGTTTAAATATGACAAGGTAGGTCAACAGGTCATCCGCTGGACTGCGGTGCGGAAAATAACTTGTGCTGTTAATGCGATGTTTCTCATGAATGTGGAAGGAAAACTTTAATTTAAAAAGGAGAAGGGAGATAAATTACTTTGACAATTAATTACATAGTTGAATTATTGTGAGAACATTTATATTATGAATATACAATTACTTAACTTGCATATGTAATAATAATCTCACAGGTTGAGGAATTCAGATTTAATTATTAAGATATACTGAATAAGAATTAAGTATTGAATACAACATGACCTGAATCATATGATATTTTGACTACAGGAGGTTAAGAAAAGCATTAATAAAATAGCGTGTATTAATAGCTATAATAATACTAATAGTATAAAATGGCGTACACGACGAAGTTGCACTTAGATAAAAATACCTGGTAAGGTATGAAGGAGTTCTGAACTGGTTAACAGATTCCTATAAGGAATACAGAACGAATTAGCGTCGTATTCGAGATTGTGAAATAGTTAGATAATAGATCTATGTAAAGCTAGAATTCTTAGACGAGATTGATCGAAATTATCTATTTCATAACAGAATAAGCAAATAAGTAATTCATGAATAAACAAGTTAATGCAAAGGATCACAAAGCGTGAATTGGGTTTTCGAAGAAGTTAGATTTAACTTATGATTATAATAAATAATATTTCTTCTCAAGAAAGATAATCTAAGTTTAAGTAATTATGAAATTAAGCGTAGGTTCTAGGTAAAAGCTAGATTTGAATAGGGAATAGATACACGTTATACACTTCAACTTTGACTTGTTACATACACAATAGAATGGATATATACAAGGAAAATCTGTGAGTATTCGGCTTGGATATCAGTTAACACGAGTATGTAACGTATGCATATTATGATTATATAGGATGTTTAACACAAGTTAATAATATACCTTGGGCACAGATCTAGTAAATAATTAATATAGCATCTGAAGGATTAATACATAACACAATATATATCTATCTTGGACACAGATCTAGGTAAGAATTAGCACTGGAATACTCGCATAATTTACCTTACCTTCACATCAATAATCACAACGTAAGATGCTCAGAGACACTTAGGGTAGGTTAAGAGGATAGCATTTCGAGTGAAAGTCTGGCCGACGTGGATCGTAGATTCGGCTGGCTGGACATCAATAGTAACTGCCTCTCAAGAACAGAAATCCAAGGTCCTGACATCAGAGGGAAACAGCAGGTATAGCTGTAGTCTCGAGGGGGAGGGGGAGGCAGTTTCTACTTCAGTTGTATATCCCGGACTTTTCAGCCGGAGGAATATTACTTAGGTAGAGGTGCTTACTTTCTTTAATTTCAGTGAGACTATGTTCAGGTTATTTCTTAGGTTTAATTTATAGTAACTCAACTTTAGAAGGACATAGTGAATGGTTGTGATGAAATTTGTGAAGGTACTACTTAGTCTAAAAATACATGGTGGTTATAGGTTTATACATAATCAATTTATGTATTTTATTTAATACACTCGTGGTTACGAGGTCTAGGTAAGATATAATTGTAACTTCCGTGATGCTATGATAATCAGGGTTTATTCTTGGTGAAGTTTATATCTCCTGAAGTGTCTAGGTTCTCTGAGTTATGTTTAGTTCTCCGGAACGGTACTGCAAGAGAGATCCTAGCATCTCCACTTGTTTCTATAGCATTCCGGTCTCTGATGCCTAACTTGCATACAAAATTTCTCACTATATTACAAGTCAGGCAGTTGGTAGAATGGAGGCTGGCGATAGGTCGAGGTGAATTGAAAGCTTATTGGTGATTGGTCCTGCTTCGCACGCTTTTGTATGGGAGACTGACCTAACTTCCTGGTTGTCAGAGAACAGGAATGACTTGAGGGAATGGGGAACTCCTCTGCTCCATTTTCTTCTAAAGTATGGGAAGCTTGTGGATACTCTCATTTCTCTTGCTGGCTTCTCCTCCTGTCATTTCTATTCTCCTGCAGGCTAGCAATCTTACATGTCCTACTCAACCCCGTTACTTCACCACATTCGGCAAACAAAAAGTTGGGACCTCGCGATTTCAAAATGTAGGTCCGGGTTGTTGCATTGGCCAGAACTGGGGTTGAGTTTTGCAGTGTCAACAACCACATGGTTGTTGGAACATCAGCTGGTGTAGAGGTGTTGATGCACATGTGGACATGTAGAGGAATTTTTTGATTGCTTCGCAGTTTGCACCAATTGTGTTGGGGTTATATGTTTATTATTCCTAGGGGGTAGAGGAGAAACGGATATAAATTAAATAATTAAACCTGGAAAGATGAATTGGCCTAGGCTATAAATATGATACCGGTCGGCGTTTGACTTACGTGTTAAATTGTATATGTAGGCTTTCTGTGGTAGTCCCAGTAATATCTATGAAGTACTTCTAGTATTAAAGGAACTTAGCTGTGATGCAAAGAGTGTAGGTTAGGTGATGGACATGTCGGTAGGTGAAGATCAGGGAAGTTCTGCTGTTATGTGGCAGCAGCTGGCTGTCTATAGTTAGCGGGACGGAGTCTGTGTGAAGTGTGTCTGATATTCCCTTTTATCGTGACAATACAAAATATATTTAAGGGTTCTATATCGTCCCCCGTGATTAAATAAAAAGGGAAAATAAACTAAGATATAATTGGTGTAACCACATTAATATTTATCCACAAAGATAAATGAAGTAATGCGTATAAACAAAAAGGAACCAGCTGTCGTGAACCCGGGAAATTCAAACTACGGTATAGATACCAGCTAGGATTCACGACATACTCCGCCACCAGTTTATATACAAAGTAATTACAATTGTCCCGTCCCGATCATGGATCGCCACAACTGGGAGGAACCCAAAACAGCCCGACGTGACGGCCTCTGAGGGGTATCACCTCGGTCCGCTCCACTAGCAGGAAGGATATTATCAGAGTTCGGCTTGCTGTCGCCATCCACTACCTCTAAATCTATCTCTAGTGGGTATAGCTTAACCACCGGTCTGGTGGTCAAACCGGCTCCTGTTTTTACCTGAACTACCCTACATTCGTGGTCAGGACCACGAAGAAGTTTCATTATCCGACCTATACGCCAAAAAAGTCGGGGGCCGTCATCATGTACTAGAACGACGTCCCCAACTTGTGGCGATGCTATCCCTCTTTTTACCATTAAGTGACGATGTTGCTCCCTGAGTGTTATTAAATAATCAGTGCTCCACCTTTTCCACAGGTCGTGTGAGAGTTTCGTTACATATTGGAAGCGTTGGTTGAAGGAATCGTTGTTACGCCTCGTCGTGTCCTTCAGATCTTCATCCGTGACTTCTCGTCTTGGAAAGCTTCTGATCCGCCTCCCATGAACCAGTTGTGAAGGAGTGATGGGTAGAGGGTCTTCAAGATCACTGTAGGTGTAGCCAAGCGGGCGATCATTGACTGTGGCCTCGAGCTCCAGTAATACCGTATTCAGTTCCTCTGTGGTAACCAAAGCTCGACCCAGTACCTTCTTCAAGCCAGCCTTTAGGATGCCAATGACCCGTTCCCATATGGCACCGAACCATGGCGCCCTGGACGGTATAAACTGCCACTCGCACTTGAATTCCGCTAGAGTACCTTTTAACCTTGCATCATTTATCAACTCCCGTAATGTACTGGCTCCGCTAACAAATGTGGTGGCATTATCACTCATCATAATCTCAGGGTAACCCCTCCTGCTACTAAACCTACGGAACGCATGCAAAAATTATTCGCAGGAGAGATTAGACACCGTCTCTACATGGACCGCTCTAGTAACTGCACAGGTGAATAAGACTACATATAGTTTACTTACAGTACCCCCCTTCTCTTTTACTGTCAAGGCACCTGTGTAGTCAACCCCCATTACCTGGAAAGGACTCACTTCCTGAACCCTAAACTTCGGCAATGGAGGGGCCTGTACAGCACGGTATGGTGTACCTTGCAATCTCTTGCAGATGATACATCCCCTTAAGGCTTTCTTTACTACCTGTCTAATCTTGGGGATCCACCATCTTTGCCTTATGTAATTTACAACATCACTAACACCACTATGGTTACACACTTTGTGGCAGTAATTACTAAGGAGAGTGGCTATATGATGTTTATTAGGGATAAGGATAGGGTGCTTGGCGCTATCATGTAAAGCTGACAAGTGTAGCCTACCTCTACAGCGTATCATGCCTCCCTCCATATACAGTAGAGGCCTAACTGCTTCACTATATTGCTTGGTGTACCCTGTCCTTTTGACAAATAGTGGTGTTCCTCAGAGTAAGCTCCTCTCTGAGCTACCTTAATCATGGCTGACTCTGCTGCTCTTAATTCTGGCACCGTCAAGTATGCCGGTTTTGCCTGATAGTTCCCTTGTGTCTTCTCTCTAAGAGTCCTAATAAACCTAAGGACCCATGCCATTACATGCCATGACTTCATATATGAGCCATACCGGTCCCAATTCAATATGGCAGTTGGGGCAACCGGTACCGGCAATGACAGGGTTCCTTCTTGGCTCGTGTTACAACCCACAGTGGTGTCCCCTCCTATTGAGCCCCCTATTGGGCCATGATCAGGCCATAGCATTTGGTGAGGTAGCCATGTGGGCCCTCCCCACCAAAGCGAAGAAGCAACTAAGGACACATATGAAATCCCTCTGGTGACTAGATCATTGGGGTTGTCCTCTGTGGACACATAACGAAAATGAGCGCCGGGGACTAATGACTTTATCTCATCAACTCTATTTTGAACATATATAGGCAAAATCTTTTTACTAGACAACCAGCATAGGGTTATCTGGCTGTCCGACCAGAGGTATACATTCTCAATAATCAGCTCGTCCGCGTAGGCCTCGCATATATAACATGCGAGACGAGCTGCTAGAAGAACAGCAGTCAACCCCATCTTAGGTATGGTGAGGGACTTAATAGGCGCCACCTTAGCTTTGGCCATTACTAACCTACTCACCTCATCACCAACCGCATAGGCCACTACACCATATGCTACTGAGCTAGCGTCACTAAATAGGTGCAGCATAACCCTCTTAGAATTAGTGACCTGACGGGGAAACATGATACCTGTACTATCTATCATATCGTCATAAATACCCTGCCAGTTAGCTCTCATGTCATCTCGAATGGGTACATCCCACCCAAACTCTAATCTCCACAAGTCCTGTACGAACCTCCATGCCCGGATGGTTACCGGTAGCAACACTCCTAGAGGATCGAACACACTCGCGGTTAGACTTAGAGCCTCGCGTTTTGTAACCAATGCAGGGCTACTTCCGCGGAAATTAACCTGTAACATATCCTTATCAGTTAGCCACTCAACGCCAAGTACCTTAACCCCGTCTTGTTTGGCGGAAGCTATACCCTTCAGGTGCAACAGTTCCCGCAAACTCTCATTATTTGTGACCCACTCACGTAAAGACAGGTTAGCGCTGGAAAATATTCTACGGGCATCCCAACATTGTTACTGCAAATCACTTACATCATCACCAGTCCCCTGCAAGTTATCAATATATAACCCCCTTTTTAGCTTATTAACTACTTCACTGTTCTCCTGTATCATAGACAGGTGTTTTTGAATGGTAGCATTAAGGAGGAACTGGGAACAGGTGGCCCCGAACAGAACTGCACGGAACCGGTAGACAATGTAAGGACTTGCAACATCCAAGGGATCAACGGGCTACAGAAACCTAGTAGCATCCCTATCCTTCTCACTCAACCCCACCATGAGAAATGCTTTCTCAATATCACTCACCCAGGCAAATTGATGGCATCTAAAGTGTAGAAGTACCTGGGTGAGGTCAGCCACTAGCGATGGACCTGTATGGAGACAGTCATTCAGACTGAACGCCTTCTCGTCCATCCTAGCCGAACAGTCAAACACTATCCGTACAGGCGTAGTAACACTATCCTTAGTAATACCATGGTGAGCTAAGTAGTGAATAGGATGACCAGCTTGATTCCTGTTTTCTACCCTTTCAGTAAACCCCCTTTCTATCTGATTATCCAGAACCTTTGTGCACTGTTGACAGTAGTTGGGATCTTTTATAAATTTACACTGCAAGCCTCTCATTCTGCCTAGGGCTAACTTAAAGTTATCAGGTAATTTATCTATGTTATCTCTCCACGGCAGTTCACTATATACTGTCCCTGTGCTTCGGAATACTGTACCGTCTCAGAAAATCTATTTATGACTCTCTCCCCACCGTTACCAGTCTCATTAGGACTTATACCAATATGGTCCAAGTCCCATAGAGCTGTCAGATCCTTTAATTCTGGAGATTTACTGCCAATATCTTCCTGTATCTCCACTAAAGGGTCTACTGCTAACTTAGAACAGTGACTAACTCTACATGGGTCTCTTCTATATCTGACTGATAAGTGCCACTCAGTCATAACCATAAATTGTGGGTAACATAACTATATTTCCTTCCCTGAATGTACAAAGTGGTAATAAAAGTCCGCCCCAATCAGTAACCCTATCATATCTCCATCAGTGATACCTGGATCGGCTAATTTGTAACCCCGAGCCTTGATAGCATTTACCTCCATCACTAATCCTCTCCCTGGTTTGTATACTGGTAACTCCTCCACCACAACGGCTCTCAATTTACGCACCCTTCTTCTGTGATGATAGGTTAACTCTACTATTTCATAATCAGTACTACCCAGTGAGCCAGTAAATCCCTGGAGCCTTAGTTGTTCCTTACTGACCCTAACGTAATCAAGCTGCGATAAAGCAGAGCGCAAGATGAAGGTACGTTGCGAACATTGGTCCAACAAAGCTCTTACTTTACTGGTATGACCGTTTCTGTCGGTCAAGGGAATCTGAATGGTAGGCAACAACACTGCATTACGGCCCAAAGCCACAGCCATGGTCACTGTTGGTTCAGGGGCTGCTGGTTGTCCAGTTTGTTCAAGGCGTGGCGTCGGACACAAATAATTAAAATGTTTCTGTTGGCAGAATCGGCACGGCCTAATTTTAGGGTTAGTACACCCCTGGCTGCCATGTTCTGACGACAAGCACCCGACGCACAATTTCAACTGCCTTGCTCTATTGGCCTTGGCGGGACTGTTCTTGTATTTTGCACACTTTGCCCAAAAATGTCCTGTCTTTAAACACAACTTACATCCATACTTCTGCTTGGTATCGGGTTTCTGATACACCGCATATGCTGCTGTGGCGGTCGCCCCAAACTGTTCTAGTGGATTATGTCTACTTTCTAGATTACACACTTCAGTCTTAAACACACGAACATATTCATCCACATCCAGCCAGTTGTCTTTTAATTCACGCTTAATCACTTCAGAGAGTGCACTAGGAAGTTTATTATGCAACAATACTGCACACATTTCACTTACTGTTACATCCATAGAGCGTAATGACTCTAACGCACACTCAAATGACGCGGACAAATCTTTCAGAGCACTGACCTCCTGGCTAGGATGCGGGAGATAACACAGTTTCGCTATGTGAGCTGCTTTGATGCGATCCTTTTGACCATAACTGTTTTTCAGTATAGTGACCGCTGGTTCATAACTTGCAGCGACCAAACTAAACCCGCTAACAATTTGTAGAGCCTCACCACTAAGTTGTCCCTTTAGATACGTAAATTTCTGAATGTCAGTTAAGTCTGTTTGGGAGTGAACACTACAATCAAAGAGCTCCCAGAAACCCACCCACTGTGTTGGATCCCCGTCAAAAACTGATAACTTCAGGGAGGGTAGCTTAATACCCTTCTGTTTCCTACTTGCTGCACTATCATGAGATCTACCAGTAGTGGTTGTCTGTAGAGCACTCTCTAACTCAGCTAACTGACTGTTTATTTGATTAACATACTGCATATCTTTCACCATCTCCTCCTCTAACTGATCATCTGAATATAAGCTATACAACTCTATGCTATACGACTTGATATCAGCTAGGGCCTTTTCTAAAGTTATTTTCACACCCTTTACATCATGCAGTGTAGCAGCATGTTCAATAAATTCAGACAGATTAGAGGTAAGCTTAGTAATCCCTCCCTTCTTGGCGGCCCTGAACCGCCGCAATGACTTTATTTTTTCCTCCATTCTTAAATATTTACGGTAACCAAAGCTTAAGGAACAACAATACTAATCGTCAATGTAGGCTAACCTATTCTAATCTATTCTAAGCCTAGGCTAACCTACTTACATTGATGACGACAGCAACCAAGCAAATTGAAGCATGCAGATCGCGTGCCCCCTGTGAGTTTACAAATGATCAAAGAAAAGGAAATTTTACCCTATGTCATATTACTCTACTTTACAATATTTATTTTACTAGGCTATGCTATATTAAATTTTAACAAATTACAAAGAAAAAGAAAGAAGGATCAAGACTTCTCTGAAGGAGGAACAGCTGCAGCCGTCGTCCTAGTCTTTAGATCTAGCCTATTGCGTCGACTGCTCCTCTTCGGCCCCGTCCTTCTCCTCAAAGAAGGCACACGCTCTGTCCAATAGCCTATCTAACACCTTCCGGCTCCCTGGCGCATCTAAATGAACTCTGTCCCTCAAGTCGGTCTTACTCATCCCCATGGCAAAGTACCTTTGTTTAGTAAATGGGAGATTTCTTCGCAAGCGGAGGTTCACACCATTTTTGGCCCTATTATAATCCTCAGGGGTCATACCCCTAGGGCTTATCCTAGATTCCAGACTGACCACCAGACAGTGACCCCCAGTCCTTTGTTCTATCTCTTCAGCTAGAGACTGGAGCCCGAGGGCCACCCGCTGAAGGTCAGTCTGCAGGGTCAAATAGTTTCCCCCAAGGATCAGGAATGTAAGATCCGGCTTGTAGGCTAGGAGCGCATCCCAGGCCGAGGTCTGCCTGACAGTGTCCACCCTTGCCCCTGGTCTATAGATCTGTTTAACAAAAAAAGCAGGGCACTGCACTGGACGATCCAGCGGAAAATCCCGTACATAGGAATGGCCGAAGAGGGCCACCTTTCTCAAAGGCACAGGGTAACGACCGGACGATGGCACAAACTCTTGGCCAACGCCCGCTGCCCTTGCAGCTTTCCCCGGTGCGCCCCTCGGCATTTGTCCACTGGATCGCCCAGCTCTACACAAAGGCAGACAAGTCAGGCCTAATACCCCCCCCAATTACTATCAATATACAACAGATGGCCCAGTATCCTGGTCACACGGCACCAATTATATCCTGTTTATTATTCCTAGGGGGTAGAGGAGAAACGGATATAAATTAAATAATTAAACCTGGAAAGATGAATTGGCCTAGGCTATAAATATGATACCGGTCGGCGTTTGACTTACGTGTTAAATTGTATATGTAGGCTTTCTGTGGTAGTCCCAGTAATATCTATGAAGTACTTCTAGTATTAAAGGAACTTAGCTGTGATGCAAAGAGTGTAGGTTAGGTGATGGACATGTCGGTAGGTGAAGATCAGGGAAGTTCTGCTGTTATGTGGCAGCAGCTGGCGGTCTGTAGTTAGCGGGACGAAGTCTGTGTGAAGTGTGTCTGATATTCCCTTTTATCGTGACAATATAAAATATATTTAAGGGTTCTATATCGTCCCCCGTGATTAAATAAAAAGGGAAAATAAACTAAGATATAATTGGTGTAACCACATTAATATTTATCCACAAAGATAAATAAAGTAATGCGTAAAAACAAAAAGGAACCAGCTGTCGTGAATCCGGGAAATTCAAACTACGGTATAGATACCAGCTAGGATTCGCGACAGGGGTGTTGACAACAGTGTTGGGGTGTTGACAACAGTGTTGTTGAGTCCTGTGGAAACCATGACTTAGTTGATTTTCATGGCTGCTGGAGTGGGTGAAGGAACTGCTGGAGAGGGTGAAGGAGTCGTCATAGTAGGAGGAGATTGGTGGCTGGAAGCTCAGTAGGTTGAGTGACCTGTGAAGGTCGGGTGAGCGATGGTAGGGCCTTGGTCATGGTAATGCTTGGGTGACCTGATGATGATGGTGACCTCGCTGTAGGTGTGGCGGTGACCCTTTGAGATGGCGAGGTAGGTTTGGAAGGGGCCCGCCTTTGATAAGTAGGACGGAAAGTCGGCGCCCATCGTTGAGGAAGTTTCACACGGCGACCAGATCTTGTAATAGGTGGATTAGAAAGAGGTTGCATTAAGGATGGTGGATTCACAGAACTTTG
This sequence comes from Paralithodes platypus, assembly GCA_032716605.1. Classification (NCBI taxonomy): domain Eukaryota; kingdom Metazoa; phylum Arthropoda; class Malacostraca; order Decapoda; family Lithodidae; genus Paralithodes; species Paralithodes platypus. The sequence continues at coordinate 27,764,244 of CM064552.1, read as the reverse complement.
GTGTGTTGGTGATGAAGAAGAGTTGGATGAATGTGATGACTTTCTAGACAGGCTGGGTATAGTGCGATGTAGCTTAGAGGAAGTACTAGTAGGCTTATGAGTAGAAGTAGATGGTTGTATGTTATGAAATATTGGAAGATGTCTTGGAGATGATTTTGAGATGGATTTAGAAGCAGAAGTAGTGGTAGATTTAGGTTTGTTTGTATAATGAATAGGTCTGGAAGAGGGTTGAGTGAGAGGAACAGGTAAGTTTGAAATATCAAGAGATGGTGCTGTTGACAGATTTGATGGAGGTTGTGAAGGAAGATTAGGAAGGTGAGCAATAGCTGGCGTAGTAGGCAGAGTGCAAGGTGATTCAGAAACAAATTGGTAAGCTGACAGATGGTGAGGGAGGAACTGGTATAGATAGAGATTTGGTTAATAATTGAGTAGGTAGTTTGGAAAGTGCAGATACAGTATGTGTAGGTATGATAGGAGTAGGGTTGTGTGATGGATAGGAAAGAGGACCTGGGTGTGGTTGTACAGATTGAGTGGATTGTGGCAGAATAGGTGGTGTGACATGCAGTGGTTTCTTTAGAGGTGCAGGAGTCAAGGGAGGAATGAGTTCATGTGTCTATGATTCTGAGGATCCTAAATTCTGATTATTAGATCTAGGCAATATATCATTCTGGTCAGGATCTGCAAGCATAATCATATTCTCATCTATAGGCTGAAATCTACGTACATGTCTGTTACAGTATGTGCGTGACTCACCAAAATAGTTAATGGTAACCTGATAACAATTTGGCATGGTTAAGATTTCGAATGGACCTTTAAACCTTGGTTTGAGTTTAGACGGCACAGGTAATTGAGCAACCATCACGAGATTGCCATCACGGTGTGGACTGGCTTTAGTAGTTTCATCAGGTTGAAGATCTTGAACATACTGGATTTGACGGAGGTGGTTTTTCAGGTGTACTAGTGATTGATCGAAGTTGGAGGAGGGCTCATACGGGGCAGCTTGATGTCGCAGAGGGAGGAGCAATGGTGGAACTCGAAACACGCGTTCGTGGAGTGATATTCCGTCTTCTCTGGGGCAAGTATTTATTCCCCATTGGACTATTTTGACTTGACTGAGCCAATCCTTGGTGTCTATTTTTTTCAACCGTGTTCGGATTTGGTTTGCAATAGTCCTATGGCTTCTTTCACAGATGGAGTTGCCTTGAGGCCAGTATGGAGATGAATGCCTGATTTTAAAACCCCACATTTGGTATAATTGAGACCAAATGTAAATGGTGAATTCGGAGGCATTATCTGAATGAATGGCTTCAGGTAATCCGAAATATGGAAAGACATGTTGAATGAGGGCCTCTGCTACTGCTATGGCTGAGTGTTCTTTTGCAGGGCAGGCAATGACATATTCGGAATAAGTATCAACAAATGTTATGATGTCCTTAAACCCTTGGTTTCCTTCCATTGGTCCCATAACGTCTACTGCAAGTAATTGCCATGGCTTGGAGGCTACTAGCTTGCCAGCAGGTCTTGCTGTGCGGGTCCTAGCTTAACCCAACGCACAAGCTCAGCATGTTTCTGTTACTCGTTTTGTGGTTATATAGGAGGAAGGGGTCCAATACACTTGTTGAAACGTGGTAATTAGTTTCCTTTATGCTAGGTGGATGCCATTATGCATATGAATAGATTTCATGGTGGATAGTGCTGCTTGAGGTGTGATGACAATTTTTCCCTCGATGGTAAATAAATTGTCTCCTCGTCTGGTCAGTTGAGAAAATATTTTGTTTGGCATCCAGTCTGGTTTATCCTTCCTTTGAAAACATCGTAGAAGGTCTTGTTGATCATCATCTAACGAATCTCTATGATGCATGGCTAATATGGGTTGATTCTCCCCTTGATGTTCTAGATGAATGTCTGCTGAATTGAGGGGAAGTCTTGATAGGGCATCCGCATTGGTATGGAGTATTCCTGGCCTATAAACAATGTCTACGTCAAATTCCTCTAATGATTCCCGCCATCTGACAGTTAATGCATTTTTGGTGTCAGATTTACGGAGCCATTGAAGGGCGTGATGATCTGTTATTATGGTGACTTTGACACCGGTCAAGTAAGCCTTGAAGTACTGTAGGGCCCATATCATACCTAGGCATTCTCTTTTAGTCACCGGATAGTTGACTTCTGCCGGATTTAGAGAGCGGCTGGCACAGGCGATGATGTGTTCTTTGCTAACTCTAGTTTGTCCGAGAATGGCACCTATTCTGAACAGTGAGACGTCTGTATATAGTCTGAAAGGACGGGTGTAATCTGGAAATGACACTACCGGAGATGCCACTAATTTCTCTTTCAGACTATAAAATGCTTGGATGCTTTTTGGTCTGTCCGCTGGAAGGGTTCGTCTTTTATAGTTAGATCGAGTAATGTTTTGGCAATAGTAGCAAAGTTCTTGACAAATCTACGATAATAGGATGCCAACCCAAGAATAGCTCTTACTCCTTTTACATTATTGGGAGGAGTACTTTTGCTTATAGCTTCTAGTTTACTCGGATCTGGTGAAATACCCTGCTTTGATACAATATGTCCTAGAAAGTTTACTTTATTTTTAGCTAGGATACATTTTGATAGTTTGAGTTTTAAACTGGCATCCCTTATTCTCTGGAATACTTGTTTTAACCTTTGTATATGTTCTGCCCAAGTTTTCCCGAATACAATAATGTCGTCTAAATATGCCAGGCATGTTTCCCAGGTTAATCCTTGTAGAACAGATTCCATTAACCTGGAGAATATGGCATGGCCATTGCATAGACCGAAAGGCAATACAGTAAACTCATATAATCTGCCTTGGCTGGTGGAGAAAGCTGTCTTTTGTTGATGTTCTGGTAATACTGGAACTTGCCAATATCCTGCCTGAAGATCTAAGGTAGTGAACCATTTTGCTCCAAGCAGGGAGTCTAAGGAATCATCAATTCTGGGGAGTGGTGTAGCGTCTTTGATGGTGACGTCATTCAGTTGGCGGTAGTCAATACAGAAGCGGGTTGATCCGTATTTCTTCCGAACCAGTACTACCGGAGAAGACCAAGGGCTGGTAGAGGTTTTGACTACTCCTGTGGCAAGCATATCTTGTACTTGTCTCTCTTCTTGCCTCTGAATCGGGTTTTTACTACGGATTGGTTGCTTTATGGGACGTCCTACAGTATGTATAGGATGATGAAGCAGGTCGGTTTTCCCCATGTCTCGGCTGGAGGTAGCGAATATGTCTTGATATGAGATCAGTATGTTTCTGAGATCAGTTTGTTGACAAGTAGTAAGAGTGGAAGGAATATCAGGAAGGGGGTTACTATTATGAGGGGAATTATCTGTAGGTACTGTTATGATTATGGGCGAGGTGAAATGACACAAACAATAGGCTAAATATGAGATTCACGACTGATGGCATAACCCTCCCCAAAACATCCAGGTTCAAGGAAAATACTAGAATAAAAATTCTTACTTTAATAAAATTCAAGTATTATAAAGTAACAAAGAAAAAAAAATCAGTCTCTTCAGGACGAGAATATAAGAATATATAATGCACTATAATTATCAGAAAATATGCAAGGACAAAATGAATAACTATAATCCTTTACTGAAGCAATGCTATGTAATAATATTTATATCCCAAAAGAATTAATATTTTCTCAAGATCACTGGAAGTGGTTAATATCTGCTTAATAACTTAAGAAAATGCACACCATATTAACCCCCTCAGACTCATATGACGAGATCATGTCATATGGAACATGCCAAAAAACTCATATGACGCGATCGCGTCATATGAACTTATCTTCATAGCTCTCTAATAAGTTTATGACGCGATTGAGCGTCATATGAGCTCAATAAGTTAGGTAAGTTAGATGAAAATCTGTCGATTGGTGGCAACCCCAAGTATCTCCGACTTCTAACGGTCCCGCAGTGAGGTTTTGACAGTTGTGGGGTACAGTGGCAATAATACCGTGTCGCCGCCTCCTCGCCAGTAAGTTAACTATTTATGTCTGAGGGTGTTAATAACAGCAAAACAAGTAATTAATACAACTATTTAAATGTGAAATAAACACTAAAGTATAACTTGATAAAATATTTCTCCTTTAAACACAATAAATAAGGGGTAACTAAATTAATCTGATCACATTCACAAACTTGGAAACTAATCACAAATTAATTAATGTTTTACACTAATAAGCAATCAGAAGGGATAAAGAAATTATATTCATTCACAGTACTCTTAATGACAATTAATTATTAACTGATCAATAGATACAATAATAATAATAACTAGGCTATGATATAATATATAGGTGCCACTCTTATAGGCTATACTCAACACTCAGGAACACAGGTATGCAGACTGCTTTATCTATGAAGGTAGCAATGCGATATAATTGTATCACTTAATTAAATATAATGGTTACTATATACAGAGCAAGAGAGAGAGGTGTGGTCATCAGCTGGTCAGTTGAATCTGGAGTCCCCGAGACCGTTGTTTTGTTGTTGTAGATTTGTAACCTCAAGGAGGTTACATGGAGCTATGCCATTTTGGGAGCCCACCTGTGTGGTCCTAAGACCGCTTCATGATAGCATGTCATCAAAATTGTCTGCATCAATTTCTTCCTCGTTGCTGTCGTAATAGATGTTCGCATTTTCTCTGACGAATTCTTTAAGCATTCGTATTTCTTCCGCCTCCTGTTTCTTCTTCTCCTCCTCTGCTTTCTTGATGATCTCTGCTCTCTTCTTCTGACTTTCTTCCAATTTATTCTTGCGTTCAGCTTCCCTTTTACAGGATTCTTCTGTCTCAGCAGCTGGTACTGGTTTCGGGGCTGGTGTTTTCTTTGTGGCTGCAGCTGCGGTGGTCCTATTCAGGGTTTTCTCGAGTTGCAGTCTATTCCTGGGGGTCTCCTTTTGATAGATCTTTTCTTTGTTCTGGGGTCGGCTGGTTTTTGGGGCTTCTGTTAGGACCTCACTGGTGAGGGCCTCGACTTCTTCAGGTGATGGTAGGTTGTTGTCCTCAACGTCGAGCATCATACACAGTCTTTTGGTAAAGTTAAAAAGTAGGGAGTGGCGCGCTATATATAGGCCCCACAGTACTAGAAACTTCGGTATGCCCCGCGAGGCACCGAGAGAGCTCACAGCCTAGCTCCTGCCCGAGATATGATCACGTGGAAATGAATGACGCAATCTCACTCACACTACGTATTAAATGACACTCTCCAAAATGCGCACATTAACCCTATCATAATTGCACTTATTTTTTATATATATTATTTTAATTCACATTACATAACACCTCCCCCCTAAAGAAAGAAATTTACAGGGGAAATTTCTACTACTTTAAAACAACTAGGCTACAATCTAGACAAGCAATCTCATTTGCTTTCCCTTTAACACCTTACGAGCGGCCTATGCGGTTTATTTATGTGTACCGCCCAGCGGGGTGTTTTTAGCCAAAATAGGGCTGTTTACGTGATCATTTTCATGCCTAAATAAGACCCAGAACGTAAAACAAGTATCTATCCCTGAAAGGGCATAAACAGAGCTTTCGAATGACACCATAACGATCCTTGTATGATGGATAGTTTTCTTGCAATAACCGTGCAACGCGAGTGCAAAAAGCAGGTAATTCGGTACTTTCGGTACATAATTGAGTATGTAGCGAGTGAGAGAGGGAGGAGGGAGCTGAGATTTGTGTCAGTAGGTTCGCCGCGGTGGTCTGGAGCAGTCATACGCTCGCTAGTCTCCTGCCACCACTTGTCTCTCTCTCTCAGCCACATTACGTGCTGAAATTGCCACTCGAGTTATGTCGAGCGCCGCCACATAGTCCAGCTTTATTTAACTCGACTTATGTTGCTCGCCGCTAATTAAGGGTTAATGTGCCTTATATCTAAAGGATATTCTTGAAGAAGCAGAGTCCACCTTGTCAATCTCTGATTCTTATCTTTAAACTTACTAAGAAACTTCAGTGTATTGTATAAATAACAATAGGATCTGGGCCTGAACACAAATATAAAGAAAAATTTTGCAATCCCAAGATCAGAGCCAAATGTTCCTTTTCAATAGTTGAATAATTCCTTTGGGGTGGAGTGAACTTCTTGCTGTAATAAGATACAGGATGCTCAATACCTTGGTCATCCTCCTGCAACAAAACTGCCCCAGCTCCTGTATCACTAGCATCCACAGCCATTTTAAAGGACTTAGCAAAGTTAGGGGTAGAAAGCACTGGCTGACTCAACAGGATAGCTTTGAGTTTGTTGAAGGAGGATTCACATGCTTCATTCCACTCAAATTTAACTCCCTTTTTCAGAAGATCTGCAAGTGGTGACACAAGGATTGAGAAATTTAGAACAAACCTGCGGTAGTATCCTACCTACCAAGAAATCTTTGCAATTCTTTCCTAGTCTTAGGTCTGGGAAGATCACTTATCACCTGTACTTTTGCCCCTGGTGGCACAACTTGTCCATTACCAATCACATAACCAAGATAATGTACTTTAGCTTGACCAAACTCACACTTTGATCAATTGGCAACAAGATTAGCCTGAACCAAAGGATCAAGAAAGTTACTGACATGGCATAGGTGATCTTTCCAGGTGTCACTAAAAATCAATACATCATCAATATACACAACACACCCTTCCAAACCCTCAGTTACTATGTTCATGAGTTTTTGAAATGTTGCAAGTGCATTTTTCATACCATATGGCATCACAGAACATGCAAAAGTCTTACCAAGAGTTACAAAACATGAGATATCCCTAGTACGCTGAATCATAGGTACTTGCCAATATCCCTTTAACAAGTCAAACTTACTGATGTACTGTGCCTTTCCAATCCTATCTATACAATCTTCCATTCGAGGTATAGGGTAGGTGTCTGTTTTGGTGATCTGGTTAACACGTCTATAGTCAATACAGAGCCGTTGTGATCCACCTGGTTTAGGAACTAAGGTGACAGGAGAACTCCACTGACTTTGGCAGGGCTCAATCATCTTGTGGGTGAGTAGGTAGTCAATCTCCTTCTGGATCAGGGGAACCTTTAACCCTTAATTAGCGGGGCCCAACTTAAGTCCGTATCTAAAAACCTGGACTATGTGGCGGGGCCCGACTTAAGTCTGTGTGCAAGTTTGGCGCAATATTGGCTCTGAGAGAGAGCCGAGCGGTGGGAGGAGCGTAGGTTGCCTCATGACCGCTCGCCACGACTATCGTGGGCCCAATGACATATACTCCACACTACTCCACCCTCTCTCACTCGCTACACACGTAATTATGTAACGAAATTACCGTATTTTAGCAATTTTGCCCTTCGGTTGCACGATCGTTGCAAGACAACCAGTGATCGTAGAAGGATGGTTCGGGTGTCATTGGAAAGCTCAATTTACACCCTTTCAGGGATACATACTTGTATTACGCTCTGGCTCTTGTTTATGCATGAAAAAGAGCACGGAAACAACGCCATTTATGGAAAGAAAAAAAAAACGCTGGGCGGGCACGGTCAAATATACCGCCTAGGCTGCTCGTTGAGTATTAAGGGATTCACACGGTAGGCTGTCAGCTTAATTGGCTTCGCATCTCCATCATCCACGTCATGCATCAACACGGTTGTCCTTCCTGGAGTATCCCAGAACACTTGATTGTATTTCTGGAGTAGAGCCGTGAATTCCTGCCTCTCCTCTAGGGTTAGATGAGATAACTTTGTCTCCAGATCACTCATGATAGCAACATTCTGCCCCAGGCTATTGCTCAAGTTCATACTGCATGGGAGTGCCTCACTTTCGGGGTCTTGCGGAACAGCTACAGTGCAGACGGGTTTATCAGGGTCTCTCCTGTGGTACAGTTTTAGCATGTTGATATGACAAAGTTGTTTGCTCTTCCTACGATCTGGCGTGTCAATAACGTAGTTCACATCACTGGTTTTCTTCTCCACCGTGTACGGTCCACTAAACTTGGCTTGAAGAGGTTGTCCGTGTATTGGCAGCAGAACTAGGACCTGATCACCTGGCTGAAACTGGATTACTCTTGATTTCTTGTCATACCATGTTTTCATATTCTCCTGAGGAGTTCCCAAATTCTCACAAGCTAGCTGGAACGCTGTTGATAACCGCTCCTTAAAGTTCGCCACATATTCCAGTAGGTTGACGTCATTCGATTCCGACAGCCAAAACTCCTTCAACAACTTCATAGGACCTCTAACTTCATGCCCGAAGAGTAGTTCAAAAGGTGAGAAGCCTAGTGATTCATTTGGAGACTCTCTTGAAGAAAACAGCACAAAAGGAAGACCTTTATCCCAATCGTTCTGGTGTTCCAAGCAGTACTTCCTCAGCATAGATTTGAGTGTCTGATGATATCTCTCCAGAGCTCCCTGTGTTAGACGATGATATGCAGAAGACGTGATCTGTGTGATGCCCAACTCTTTCAAAGACTGCTTAAAGACATTGGACATAAAATTGCTCCCTTGGTCTGACTGTACCTCCTTAGGCAATCCAAATCTGGTGAAGAACCCAAGCATTTCTTTCACTACATTCTTCGCCGAAATATTTCCGAGAGGGATTGCTTCAGGATAACGAGTAGCCATGTCAACGAGTGTCAGCAAATAGGAAAACCCTGAAGATGTTTTGGGAAGAGGTCCTACAATATCAACCAACACCCGAGTGAATGGCATCTCAAAGGGAGGAATGGGAACGAGTGGTGCAACTTTCTCTTTTTGATTACCCTTCCCCACTACTTGACAGGTGTGACAAGATTTGCAATACCATGAAACATCCTTGAAAATACCTGGCCAGTAAAAATGCTTCAAAATACGGGCTGCAGTCTTCCTCACTCCCATGTGTCCTGCCAAACTGGAGTCATGAGCCACTAATGATATCCTGCCTACAAACTTGAGGGATGACAATTTGATGCACAACCTCCCATTCACAGTCTGCTGTTGACGCTGGGGGTCTCCACTTTCTCATTAATACTCCTGACTTAAAATAGTAACAAGTAGAAGCACTGACTGACTCTTCCTCACTACAAGCAGAACTAGCTAAACCTTCCAACTCTGGGTCAGCCTGCTGCAACTCTACCAACTCACGAGGTGACAAATTATCCACACCGCGGGGAACTGCCTCATCCTCTGAATGGTTCAAATTAGCAAGGAAAGTATCAGCCGAGAGAACATCATCATCTTCATCACCCTCTAAATCACTAGTAACTTTAGCTTTTGCCCTAGTGACAGCACCTGCAGAAAACACATCAGAGGAGCCGTCCTCGACTCCAGCCACCGGCTCACTAGACAACCGAGGAGCTGGACAGACCCGACCCCCAGCAATGTCGTTGCCAAGGAGAAAAGTCACACCAGACATAGGAAGTGTCTCAACCAATCCTACCATAACTGGACCTTGAACAAAATCAGACTCAAGATTCACTCTGCACAGAGGGACAGAAAAATAATTACTCCCCAAACTCTGAAACATCACAGTTTCACCAGAGGAATTATTAGAGCCTAAAACACTCGCTAGTAGGGATTGGAAGCACCTGTGTCTCGTAAAATTTTAACAGATTTCCTGTCGCTGCCATTAAGTGAACTGACAAAACCATCAGACAGGAAATTTGCATAGGAACTCTTGAGAGTGTCACCCACATCACTGCTCAAAAGAGGAGCTTCATCAGTAGAGCTTACGTTACCCTTCAAAGCACTCAAAGCAGGTACAACAGAATTACTGCTCAAAAGAGGAACTTTATCAATAGAGCTTACATTACTCTCCAAAACACTCAAAGCAGGTGAAACAGTCATTTATAAGACATTGGGAACTCTCAAGAGTGGACACCAGACCAACTGACTGAACATTTGCAGGTATATTATTATTAGCATCACGCTGTCTCTTAAAACATTTCTCAGCAACATGACCTAGCCTACCACAATAATAGCATTTCCTCTTTGCAAATTTAGAAGTAGAACTAGTGTTTCCTTCCTGAGAAACATTATCTTTACTCTCCTTCTTTACACCTGTACTCTGAGAAGAGGCTACATATTTACTCTCATATCTCTTTGTTTGATTACCTGTATAATGTTTGTGGGTGAGAACATACTCACCAGCTAGAATTGCAGCATCAGAAACAGTGTCTACCTTTTTCTCATCAATATATAAACTGACATCCTTCCTGACACATCTTTTGAAGTCCTCCAATAAGATAATCTGCTTAAATTGATCAAAGTCAGCATTTACATTCTTAGAGTTTAACCATTGATCCAACAAATCTTCTTTAATTTTGGCATACTCAACGTGAGATTGCTTGTCCTGCTTGTAAGTGGTCCTAAATTTAACTCTGTAGGCTTCAGGAACAAGCTCATAGGCTTTAAGAATCAGGCTCTTAACTACACCATAATTATCAGACTGATCGTGAGACAAAGATGCATAAGTAATTTGAGCTTTACCAGTGAGTACACTCTGAAGGAGTATTGGCCAATACTGCTTGGGCCATTTGAAACCGTTAGCTGCCTTCTCAAACAATTGAAAATATTTAGTTACATCAGATTCATTAAAGACAGGGACAAGTCTAACATTTTTGGCCACATCAAAATTATCAGGATTAGATGACCTATTTACCCCCTATTCCATACGGTACTCATGGTCTAATTTAGCAATTTCCAGCTTACTTTGAACCTCAGCCTGTGTCTGTGCCTGTTGAGCCTGTGCCTGTGCCTGTTGTGCTTGAGCTTCCTGAATACGAGCTTGAATCTTTGGAAGTTCAATTTGTTTATCCATGTCAACTGGAGGAGTCGCATCAAAAAGCTTTTGATTAATCATAGCAACAATTTGATCCTTACTAGCATTACGAGGAGGAGTAATCTCCAGGTACTGAGCAACAATTTTCAGTTCATTTTTAGTACTACTTTCTACTTCAACAACTGTCGCAACACCTGCTACAAAATCCCCAGCTTCCTCTAAAGTAGAAATGGTAGACATGATGAACATTTAAATATCACACTCACAAGCAAATCAATTTATATATTCTTAACAAGTCCCGAAGATTCCGGCTCAAGGTCGCCAATGTTATGAATATGGGCGAGGTGAAATTACACAAACAATAGGCTAAATATGAGATTCACGACTGATGACAAAACCCTCCCCAAAACATACAGGTTCAAGGAAAATACTAGAATAAAAATACTTACTTTAATAAAATAAGTATTATAAAGTACAAAGAAAAAAAATCAGTCTTTTTCAGGACGAGAACATAAGAATATAATGCACTATGATTATCAGAAATTATTTAAGGACAAAATAAATAACTATAATACTTTACTGAAGCAATGCAATGTAAAAATATTTATATCACAAAAGAATTAATATTTTCTCAAGATCACTGGAAGTGGTTAATATCTGCTTAATAACTTAAGGAAATGCACACAATATTAATAACAGCAAAACAAGTAATTAATACAACTATTTAAATGTGAAATAAACACGAAAGTATAACTTGAGAAAATATTTCACCTTTAAATACAATATATAAGGGGTAACTAAATTAATCTGATCACATTCACAAACTTGGAAACTAATCACAAATGAATTAATGTTTTACACTAATAAGCAATCAGAAGGGATAAAGAAATTATATTCATTCACAGTACTCTTAATGACAATTAATTATTAACTGATCAATAGATACAATAATAAAAATAACTAGGCTATGATATAATATATAGGAGACACTCTTATAGGCTATACTCAACACTCAGGGAAACAGGTATGCAGACTGCTTTATCTATAAAGGTAGCAATGCGATATAATTGTATCACTTCACTAAATATAATGGTTACTATATACAGAGCAAGAGAGAGAGGTGTGGTCGTCAGCTGGTCAGTTGAATCTGGAGACCCCGAGACAGGGGAGGGGCGCGCTATATATAGGCCCCGCAGTACTAGAAACGTCGGTAAGCCCCGCGAGGCACCGAGAGAGCTCACATCCTAGCTCCCGCCCGAGATATGATCACGTGGAAATGAATGACACAATCTCACTCACACTACGTATCAAATGACACTCTCCAAAATGTGCACATTAACCCTATAATAATTGCACTTATTTATCAACTCTGCATAAGCAGAGTTTGGTATCCCCCCCCCCCCCCCCCCGTATAATGGGTACCACACGAACAAAATGTCTGTCGTCGTCGTCGTCGTCGTCCGTCTGTCTCGGAACTCCTCCTAGACCGATGGACGGATTTTCACCAAATTTCACACGAACATTTGTTGCGTGAATGCAAAAGTCAGTCAAAAAAGATTTTTTGAATCTATGCAATAGTTATGATTTCAGGTCCAAAATATGGTTTTGCCTCCCCCCCTCCCCCCCCCCCCAGCAATGATGGCGTTCTTGCATTCGTTTTGGGAGCGAAAACATCTCGCTACGCATTTGCTAGGTTAAGTTAGTTTAGTTGGCATTAGAAGTGATGGTAGTAATATTTGGATTGATGGTGATAGTCGTGATAATGGTGATAATTGTAGTGATGATGGTTGTAGTTGTATTGATGATGATGACAGTAGTAGATATGATGGTGACAGTAGTAGTAATGATGGTCATAATAGTAGTGATGATGGTGACAAGTAATGATGAAAGTTGTAGTGATAATAATGACAGTAGTAATGATGGTAGTGATGATGGTGTGAGTATTAGTGATGATGGTGAGTAGTAGTAAGGATGGTGAAATTTGTAGTGATGATGATGATAGTTGTGGTGATGAAGTTCATAGTAATGGTGATGATGGCAGTAGTAGTTATTATGGTAATATTTGTGACAGTAGTAATGATGATGGTTATAGTAGTAGTGATGATGTTAACAGTAGTAATGATGATTGTAAGATGGTGGTGATGATATTAGTAATGATGGTTGATAGTTGTAGTATCAATGATGATAGTAGTGATTAAGATGCTAGTGACAATGGACAGTGATTATGGTGAGAGTAGTAGTGATAATTGTAATTGTAGTAGTGATGATCATAGTAATGGTGATGATGACAGTACTCGTGATGATTGTGGCAGTTGTAGTGATGATGGCAGTTGTAGTGATGATGGCAGTAGTAGTGATTATGTTGATTGTGATTGATGATGGTATTAGTAGTGATGATAGTAACTCATCGCAGAGTTGGGTATGGCGTTTTGATTTTGGGCAAAACGGCACGTCTACTTTATTGTATATATTATTTTAATTCACATTACATAACAGTACAGATAATTCTTCTGAATATACTTCAAGTGGGGAGATTGTAGGCACCAGTCGATCAGGGCTAGACCCAGGTGAGGTTATAGGCATGTGATAAAGAGTCCCTGGAACTCCTGTTTCATTTGCTTGGCCTCTCTTACTGATTTTCTTTTGTGCCTCATTAACACTGAGAGCAATCCAGCTAGCTCTCACAAACACCTCCTCCTCCTATCTACTTCACTACACTAAACATGAACACTACACTTCATTCCTCCACATCAAAATTAAAACCAAATGATGAATTTTAGCCCAGCCTCGGAGTCCCCTGAGTGGGTGGGGGGGGACCATAAATACCCCCTCACCCGCCCGACCTTCCCCTGACGACCCCACAAAATTACCTGGACCTCCACCTGTTACTCTTTCTATCAATTTCTGCAACATTCACGGACTTTCCTCTAATTTTCACTCCGTTGAACACCATCTCTCCTCCTACAAACCTGATCTTCTTTTCCTCACCGAAACTCAGGTGTCTGATGCAACATCCAGCAGCCCCTTCTCTGTATCCTCCTACTTTCTCTATCCTAGTTTCAAAGCCAAAGGCGGATGTTGTGCATATGTGCACAACAAAATCACTTGCTCTCGTGTTCCCGATTTCGACTTCTCTGAATTCTCAACTTTATGGCTCAAACTTTCCTGTCATTCTCTTACTAACTATTTCTGTGCTGTCTATCTTTCCCCTAACTCTACCAACTTTCCCAAATTCTTTGACTATCTAAACTTTACAGTGGAACACATTCTATCCATTTCTCCTTTCTCAGAAATCTCCATCCTCGGAGATTTCAACGTTCACCACCGCCAATGGCTCTCCTCTCACACTGCTGACCCACCTGGTGAACAAGCCTACGTCTGTTCTATCCTAAATGACCTAGAACAGTTATTTCAGCAACCCACCCGTATCCCGTATCGCCTCGGAGATCGGACCAACATTCTTGACTTGTTTCTAACTTCTAACCCTTCTTCTTATACTGTCGTCCTTTTCTCTCCTTTGGGCTCCTCGGACCATAAACTTATCTCTGTCACCTGTCCTATCTCTCCAGTACGGCCTCCCGATCCTCCTAGCCGGCGGCGCTTGTGGCGCTTTGGCGCTGCCGACTGGGAGGCTCTCCGGCAGTACTTCTTTGATTTCCCATGGAATGATTTCTGCTTCCGTGGCCGGGGACCCTCCGAGAGTGCTGAACGCATTACCGAGGTAATCCTATCGGGCATGGAAACATACATTCCATTCTCTTTCTCTCAGACTAATGCTATTTTTTTTTGGTTTACTCACGCCTGTTCTACTGGTGTCCGCAATAAGGAGGAAGCATTCAAACGGTACCGACGCCTTAAAACTCAAGACTCTCATTCTTCCTATGTTTCTGCCCAAAATCAAGCCAAATCTGTTCTTCGACTTGCCAAGCACTCTTTCATCAATAATAAATGCACTGAACTATCCAACTCTAGCTCTTCCCAAGCTTTCTGGCATTTAGCCAAAAACCTCTCCAACAATTTCTCTTCTTCGTTTGTTCCTCCCATTTCCCACTCTGATGGCACAACCATCACTTCTTCCTCTGACAAAGCTAAACTCTTCGCTCAAACCTTTGCTAGAAACTCCACCTTGGATGATTCCAGTGCTATATACCTCCCTCTCCACCATCCTCTCTCTTACTTATGCCTAATATCCTAATCTCTTCTAAAAATGTACTTTCTACACTCTCTGGGCTTAATACTAATAAGGCGTACGGTCCGGACGGTGTTCCTCCTGTTGTACTCAAAAACTGTGCTTCCATGCTGACTCCCTGCCTAGGCAAACTCTTTCGTCTCTGTCTATCCTCTAACGTCTTCCCTTCATGCTGGAAGTTTGCTCTCATTCAACCTGTCCCAAAGAAGGGTGACCGCTCTCAACCCTCCAATTATCGTCCAATTGCTCTCATCTCTTGTATTTCTAAAGTTTTTGAAACTATTCTTGCTTCCAAATTTCTTAAGCATTTCTCTTCTCATAATCTGCTCTCAGATCGCCAGTATGGCTTCCTTAAGGGTCGCTCTACTGGTGATCTTCTTTCATATCTTACTAACTCTTGGTCATCCTCCTTTTGGGACTTCGGTGAGACTTCTTCTATTGCACTAGACATATCGAAAGCCTTCGATAGAGTCTGGCACAAATCTTTAATTTCTAAACTACCCTCCTTCGGTTTCTATCCCTCCATCCGTGCCTTTGTCTCTAATTTCCTCTCCGGCCATTCCATAGCTGCGGTTGTGGACGGCCATCGCTCACTTCCTCACCCTATAAACTCTGGTGTTAATCAGGGCTCTGTCCTATCTCCTATTCTCTTTCTAATTTTTATAAATGACCTTCTCAACTTACCTCAACTCCCATCCATTCATACCCAGACGACTCAACCTTACACTACTCCATTAGTTTTTCAGAGTGCCCAAGCCAGCAATTCCTCAACGACAAACGGAATGAAGCCATAGAACACTTAAATTCTTATCTAACTACTATCTCCAATTAGGGCAGAGAAAACCTTGTTACCTTTAATGCTTCCAAAACCCAATTTCTCCATCTATCTACCCGTCAGGAACTCTCTGCGGACTATCCCTTATTCTTTAACACTCAACGAGCGGCTAGGTCAGTAACTTCTACTACCTGCCAAGTGGGTAGTTTACCCTAAACAAGCTTATTTCCGTGCTCTTTTTCATGCATAAACAAGAGCCAGAGCATAATACAATTATGTATCCCTGAAAGGGCGATAATTGAGCTTTCCAATGACACCAGAACCATCCTTCTACGACCACGCGTTCTCTTGCAACGATCGTGCAACACGAAGGTAAAATCCCTAAAATACGGTAATTTCCTTACATAATTCCCTGTGTAGCGAGGTAGTGAGTGTGGATGTGTATGAAGGGGAGAGCAGTTGCCGCGCGGGAGCCATGCCGAACGGTCAGAGCCGACCTACGCTCCTCCCACCGCTCGTCTCTCTCTCGGAGCTAATTATTGCTCAAAATTGCACACCGCCTAAAGTCGGTCCCCGCCACATAGTCCTTGGTTCTCTAGACCGCTTTAAGTCGGTCCCCGCCAAAGAGGGGTTAACAATACAAAAATCAATCCTTCATCTTCTCGCAATATTCTTGGTGTCTCTTTTTCTTCCGCTCTCAGTTGGAAGGACCATATTACCAGTCTTGCTAAGGCAGCCTCCCAGAAGCTGGGTGTGCTCAACCGCCTAAGGGGGTTCTTTACCCCTGCACAGCTTCTTGCTCTGTACAGGGGCATAGTGCATCCTTGTGTTGAGTATTGTTCACATGTGTGGGGAGGTTCCTCTCACACCGCTCTCCTAGACAAAATTGAAAGTAAGGCCTTTCGTATCATTAACTCCCGTCCACTCACCAACTCTCTGCAATCTCTCTCTCTTCGCCGCAATGTTGCATCTCTCTTGCTATTCTATCGCTACTATAATAATCAGTGTTCCTCAGAGCTTTCCCAGTGTATACCACCTCCTTTACGTAGGGCACGTGGTACCCGTCTTGCAACACAATCCCACCCCTACTCTTTGCAACTCTAAAACCCAAGAGTGAAACGTTACTCTGTCTTTCTTCTATTCAACAGCTGAGCTCTGGAACCCTCTTCCAGAATCAGTCTTTCCCTCTTCCTATGATTTAAATTGCTTCAAACTCCGTGTGGTCAGGCATTTTGGCTCGAACGTCCCTCGATTTTGGCCCTGTCACTCTTTCAGCTTCGGGGGAGGCACTCGCTATAGGCAGTTCTGCCTTTTGCCTCCCTCACTCACATAGAAAAAAAACACAAAAAACAAAAAATCTCACCAATGGCTAGTCCTTTTGGTAATGTAATTGGCTTATCTGAGATATTAGCTATTTTGATACAATTTAACTGATTTGGTAGCAAGCTAGGAGCGGTTAGGCAGGCCCCATAAAAAGGGCTTTGGAGGTGTGGGGTCAAAATTACATCTCCCATGACGGTGGGCACCAAAGGTATCCATTGCTCATGATGATGAGGAACTGTCACAGTTGTGGAAGTGATAGCTTGGGAAATGATATGAGTGTTGTATTTCACATCTTCCGAAGTTTTGAGGAGTAGGGTTTATTCATTAGATGAAGAAAAGATTGATGACTGTATCTTAGCTGTTTGGTTAAGGGGAGCAGGTAGGGAGCTTGAGCTTAACTGCTGAGGTGGTTTAAGGCAGAGTGTTTTTTTTCTTCTTTGTTGTTGGATGTGGGGCGAATGTTAATGTGCGGTGCCTACAATCAATAGAGGTACTCAAAGAGATTAGGAGATCGAGGCTCATGTATCCATCGTACTTAGTCTAATCAGGATCATAAATTACAAATTAATGATCTATTCCGTGATAGGGAACAGGGGTACTAACGTATAGGGGAAGAGTCTGTCCTAAATTTGGAATGACTTGATCATTAGTACTGACAAAAATTATGGAGGAAGGTTGTATCCTCCCAAAAGCATTGTGATATTTTCGGAAAAATGGAAGGAAACGGCGTGACCGGGAAGCACCCGTATCTATTAGAAGTCGGGCTGTCACCCCGTTGAGTGTGATCTTTTGATATATTGGAAGACCATCTGAAGTTGCCCCATCATGAGCCCCTGCCATTGTGACGACTATTTGTTTGGGGGGGCAGTTTAAAAATCCTGGGGGTTCAGTTTCATAGTCTCAGGTAGATACTGTTCTGCCTCTTCTTCACTGTGTACGTCTTCTATTCCTACTGCTCCGTCTTCAGTGATAGTAGCTACCTTACATGGCTTTATCCAGGGAATTTGTGCCCACCAGCTTAGCGTCCTGGTCCGTTTCTTGGTCAGTTCAGTGAAGGATCTTTTTAATGACCATAACATGCACGGTCCAGTGCATGGTTTCCAATCAGCTGGCCTAATTCTGGCCCATTCCTCGGCTTTATCATTGAGACGAGGAGCCACTTGACCATTTATGGGTGCTGCTGCTGATGGATGTGTGGTCACCTTGCTGATAACGGCTATCTTGTCTTGTTCCCTGTACCTTTTGAGAGTCATGATACACCTTATCACAGGCATATCAGCGTCATAAGTTGTAGGCTCATTAATGGAGAAGTGATCCGCCACTGTTTCCGGCAAAATTCTCACAAGTGCCTTGAACACAATCTTTTTCCGTTGTGCTGCGGTTTCTTCTGGGAATGCATTGATCGCTATTTGTTGCAATTGCTCAATTGTGCCGTCTAAATCTCCTGAATATTTAATTTCATGAAATTTCTTATCGACAATGGTCTGACCAAGTACTGGATTGATAGCGGTTTTTACATACATTTCAAATTGTGCCCAGGTTAAACCAGGCAGTAGATTTGGACTGGACACGAAAATGGAACTTTGCAGTAAGGGACCCAAAATTGGAGAACGAACCCCCAAATTTGAACCTCAAAATCTCGAAAATATCACATTTTCGCTGTTTCGGGGGTCGAAATTGGGGGTTTGTTTTCCAAAGTTGGGTCCCTTACTGCAAAGTTCCATTTTCATGTCCAGTCCAGATCTATTGTGGTCTATGCATATAGATATGGATATAGAATGTGAGCTTAAACTTCACTTAGCTATTTTAAGTAATATTAAGTAAATCACTGAATACAGTAAGAGTACAAGATGTTTCTTAATAACATACAAATGAACATGGAATATTGGATAGTATTACTGGGGAAATATGCAATTATATATAGACATACCTAGAATAACTCCTTGATAATAATATCTATGTGAGTTGAGTATCAATCGTGAAGTATTCTGATAAGTTCAAGACAGGTTAAGCTGAACTCTAGAATTACTTACTAAACAATATGGCTAACCGCACGAAGATTTCTATAATGATCGTTCAGGAGCGCAGGGCGATATGCGCCCAAGAAATAAAAAGGAGGCCGCGCGTAGATAAATATGACAAGGTAGGTCAACAGGTCGTCCGCTGGACTGCAGTGCGGAAAGTAACTTTTGCGGTTAATGCGATATTTCTCTTGAATATTGGAGGAAAACTTTAATTTAAAAAGGAGAAGGGAGATAAATTACTTTGACAATTAATTACGTAGTTGAATTATTGTGAGAACATTTATATTATGAATATACAATTACTTAACTTGCATATGTAATAATAATCTCACGGGTCGAGGAATTCAGATTTAATTATTTAGATATACTGAATAAGAATTAAATATTGAATACAACCTGACCTGAATCATATGATATTTTGACTACAGGAGGTTAAGAAACGCATTAATAAATTAGCGTGTATTAATAGCTATAATAATACTAATAGTATAAAATGGCGTACACGACGAAGTTGCACGTAGATAAAAATACCTGGTAAGGTATGAAGGAGTTCTGAACTGGTTAACAGATTCCTATAAGGAATACAGAACGAATTAGCGTTGTATTCGAGATTGTGAAATAGTTAGATAATAGATCTACTGTATGTAAAGCTAGAATTCCTAGACGAGATGGATCGAAATTATCTATTTCATAACAGAATAAGCAAATAAGTTATTCATGAATAAACAAGTTAATGCAAAGGATCACAAAGCGTGAATTGGGTTTTCGAAGAAGTTAGATTTAACTTATGATTATAATAAATAATATTTCTTCTCAAGAAAGATAATCTAAGTTTAAGTAATTATGAAATTAAGCGTAGGTTCTAGGTAAAAGCTAGATTTGAATAGGGAATAGATACACGTTATACACTTCAACTTTGACTTGTTACATACACAATAGAATGGATATATACAAGGAAAATCTGTGAGTATTCGGCTTGGATATCAGTTAACACGAGTATGTAACGTATGCATATTATGATTATATAGGATGTTTAACACAAGTTAATAATATACCTTGGGCACAGATCAATAATTAATATAGCTTCTGAAGGATTAATACGTAACCCAATATATATCGATCTTGGGCACAAATCTAGGTAAGAACTGGCACTGGAATACTCGCATATTTTACCTTACCTTCACATCAATAATCACAACGTAAGACACTCAGAGATACTTAGGGTAGGTTAAGAGGATAGCATTTCGAGTGCAAGTCTCGCCGATGTGGATCGTAGATTCGGCTGGCTGGACATCAATGAGAACTGCCTCTCACGAACAGAAATCCAAGGTTCTGACATCAGAGGGAAACAGCAGGTATAGCTGTAGTCTCGATGGGGAGGGGGAGGCAGTTTCTACTTCAGTTGTATATCCCGGACTTTTCAGCCGGAGGAATATTACTTAGGTAGAGGTGCTTACTTTCTTTAATTTCAGTGAGACTATGTTAAGGTTATTTATTAGGTTTAATTTATAGTAACTCAACTTTAGAAGAACATAGTGAATGGTTGTGATGTAATTTGTGAAGGTAATATTTAGTCTAAAAATACATGGTGGTTATAGTTTTATACATAATCAATTTATGTATTTTAGTTAATACACTCGTTGTGGTTACGAGGTCTAGGTAAGATATAATTGTAACTTCCGTGATTCTATGATAATCAGGGTATATTCTTGGTGAAGTTTATATCTCCGGAAGTGTCTAGGTTCTCTGAGTTATGTTCAGTTCTCCGGAACAGTACTGCAAGAAAGATCCTAGCATCTCCACTTTTTTCTATAGCATTCCGGTCTCTGATGCCTAACTTGCATAAACATTTGCTCATTATATTGCAAGTCAGGCTGTTGGTCGAATGGAGGCTGGTAATAGGTCGAGGTGATTTGAAAGCTCGTTGGTGATTGGTCCTGCTTCGCACTCTTTTGTATGGGAGACTGACCTAACTTCCTGGTCGTCAGAGAACGGGAATGACCTGAGGGAATGGGGAACTCCTCTCCTCCATTTTCTTCTAAAGTATGGGATGCTTGTGGATACTCCCATTTCTCCTGCTGGCTTCACCTCCTGTCCTTTCTATTCTCCTGCAGGCTAGCAATCTTACATGTCCTACTCAACCCCGTTACTTCATATATATATATATATATATATATATATATATATATGGCTGACAGGGCTAGGATTCGAACCATACAGGCAGGAGGTCCAGCCACCTACACCATCACTAGAGTTAAAAGAAGGAATTTGATACTTCTACCAGTATTCCTTCCCAACTCGACTCTGATAGTGGGCCAGACAGGTATTTATTCGAAATCCGGCTGCCCTAAGCATGACAAGTTGTTTATTGGATGACAAATATAGCTGACAGGGCTAGGATTCGAACCTTACAGGCAGGAGGTCCAGCCACCTACACAATCACGAGAGTGAAAAGAAGGAATTTGATACTTCTGCCAGTATTCCTTCCCAACTCAACTTTGATAGGGGGGCAGACAGGTATTTAATCGAAATCCGGCTATAACTCCATAAGAAAACCTCCCAAACGTCTTCCTATCAGTGGTATTAACTACTACATAATATATATACATATATATATATATATATATATATATATATATATATATATATATATATATATATATATATACCGCTATATATATATAAATGTATATAATTATATACTGTATATACAGTATATATATATATATATATATATATGTATATATATATTATGTAGTACAGTAGTTAATACCACTGACAGGAAGACGTATGAGAGGTTTCCTTATGGAGTTATAGATTTAGTTGTTTGTTAAGCTGCTTGAAGAATACTGTGTAGATTCTCTGTTCTGCTCTGCTCTTGTAGATTGGTAGATATAAAATATATGTGATAGATATGCTGCCAACATCCTTTACACTCTTATTATGTTCCTTCCAACAACCAACTATACTCCTAAAATCGATTAATGAAATTTACAAACACATGTGGCAGTCCGTGGATTCGAATCCAGGATGCTCACACCGAAAATCAACACCTTATGCATCGCACCACGTAGACAGTTAAAGAATGGTGGACACTGCCTACGATTTATTATGCAACTTCGAATCCTGCATATCAATCTAAGCATGTACACACATCCCAACTGCAACTCACGTAGGCTATGCATATGTGAATGGAAAGAGCAATTAATGGGGCCTTAACCACTAGGGAAGTCCTCTCGATAAATTACCCCTGAACCAATATCAATTATTATGTTCCTTCCAACAACCAACTATACTCCTAAAATCGATTAATGAAATTTACAAACACATGTGGCAGTCCGTGGATTCGAATCCAGGATGCTCACACCGAAAATCAACACCTTATGCATCGCACCACGTAGACAGTTAAAGAATGGTGGACACTGCCTACGATTTATTATGCAACTTCGAATCCTGCATATCAATCTAAGCATGTACACACATCCCAACTGCAACTCACGTAGGCTATGCATATGTGAATGGAAAGAGCAATTAATGGGGCCTTAACCACTAGGGAAGTCCTCTCGATAAATTACCCCTGAACCAATATAAATTATTATGTTCCTTCCAACAACCAACTATACTCCTAAAATCGATTAATGAAATTTACAAACACATGTGGCAGTCCGTGGATTCGAATCCAGGATGCTCACACCGAAAATCAACACCTTATGCATCGCACCACGTAGACAGTTAAAGAATGGTGGACACTGCCTACGATTTATTATGCAACTTCGAATCCTGCATATCAATCTAAGCATGTACACACATCCCAACTGCAACTCACGTAGGCTATGCATATGTGAATGGAAAGAGCAATTAATGGGGCCTTAACCACTAGGGAAGTCCTCTCGATAAATTACCCCTGAACCAATATCAATTATTATGTTCCTTCCAACAACCAACTATACTCCTAAAATCGATTAATGAAATTTACAAACACATGTGGCAGTCCGTGGATTCGAATCCAGGATGCTCACACCGAAAATCAACACCTTATGCATCGCACCACGTAGACAGTTAAAGAATGGTGGACACTGCCTACGATTTATTATGCAACTTCGAATCCTGCATATCAATCTAAGCATGTACACACATCCCAACTGCAACTCACGTAGGCTATGCATATGTGAATGGAAAGAGCAATTAATGGGGCCTTAACCACTAGGGAAGTCCTCTCGATAAATTACCCCTGAACCAATATCAATTATTATGTTCCTTCCAACAACCAACTATACTCCTAAAATCGATTAATGAAATTTACAAACACATGTGGCAGTCCGTGGATTCGAATCCAGGATGCTCACACCGAAAATCAACACCTTATGCATCGCACCACGTAGACAGTTAAAGAATGGTGGACACTGCCTACGATTTATTATGCAACTTCGAATCCTGCATATCAATCTAAGCATGTACACACATCCCAACTGCAACTCACGTAGGCTATGCATATGTGAATGGAAAGAGCAATTAATGGGGCCTTAACCACTAGGGAAGTCCTCTCGATAAATTACCCCTGAACCAATATCAATTATTATGTTCCTTCCAACAACCAACTATACTCCTAAAATCGATTAATGAAATTTACAAACACATGTGGCAGTCCGTGGATTCGAATCCAGGATGCTCACACCGAAAATCAACACCTTATGCATCGCACCACGTAGACAGTTAAAGAATGGTGGACACTGCCTACGATTTATTATGCAACTTCGAATCCTGCATATCAATCTAAGCATGTACACACATCCCAACTGCAACTCACGTAGGCTATGCATATGTGAATGGAAAGAGCAATTAATGGGGCCTTAACCACTAGGGAAGTCCTCTCGATAAATTACCCCTGAACCAATATCAATTATTATGTTCCTTCCAACAACCAACTATACTCCTAAAATCGATTAATGAAATTTACAAACACATGTGGCAGTCCGTGGATTCGAATCCAGGATGCTCACACCGAAAATCAACACCTTATGCATCGCACCACGTAGACAGTTAAAGAATGGTGGACACTGCCTACGATTTATTATGCAACTTCGAATCCTGCATATCAATCTAAGCATGTACACACATCCCAACTGCAACTCACGTAGGCTATGCATATGTGAATGGAAAGAGCAATTAATGGGGCCTTAACCACTAGGGAAGTCCTCTCGATAAATTACCCCTGAACCAATATCAATTATTATGTTCCTTCCAACAACCAACTATACTCCTAAAATCGATTAATGAAATTTACAAACACATGTGGCAGTCCGTGGATTCGAATCCAGGATGCTCACACCGAAAATCAACACCTTATGCATCGCACCACGTAGACAGTTAAAGAATGGTGGACACTGCCTACGATTTATTATGCAACTTCGAATCCTGCATATCAATCTAAGCATGTACACACATCCCAACTGCAACTCACGTAGGCTATGCATATGTGAATGGAAAGAGCAATTAATGGGGCCTTAACCACTAGGGAAGTCCTCTCGATAAATTACCCCTGAACCAATATAAATTATTATGTTCCTTCCAACAACCAACTATACTCCTAAAATCGATTAATGAAATTTACAAACACATGTGGCAGTCCGTGGATTCGAATCCAGGATGCTCACACCGAAAATCAACACCTTATGCATCGCACCACGTAGACAGTTAAAGAATGGTGGACACTGCCTACGATTTATTATGCAACTTCGAATCCTGCATATCAATCTAAGCATGTACACACATCCCAACTGCAACTCACGTAGGCTATGCATATGTGAATGGAAAGAGCAATTAATGGGGCCTTAACCACTAGGGAAGTCCTCTCGATAAATTACCCCTGAACCAATATCAATTATTATGTTCCTTCCAACAACCAACTATACTCCTAAAATCGATTAATGAAATTTACAAACACATGTGGCAGTCCGTGGATTCGAATCCAGGATGCTCACACCGAAAATCAACACCTTATGCATCGCACCACGTAGACAGTTAAAGAATGGTGGACACTGCCTACGATTTATTATGCAACTTCGAATCCTGCATATCAATCTAAGCATGTACACACATCCCAACTGCAACTCACGTAGGCTATGCATATGTGAATGGAAAGAGCAATTAATGGGGCCTTAACCACTAGGGAAGTCCTCTCGATAAATTACCCCTGAACCAATATCAATTATTATGTTCCTTCCAACAACCAACTATACTCCTAAAATCGATTAATGAAATTTACAAACACATGTGGCAGTCCGTGGATTCGAATCCAGGATGCTCACACCGAAAATCAACACCTTATGCATCGCACCACGTAGACAGTTAAAGAATGGTGGACACTGCCTACGATTTATTATGCAACTTCGAATCCTGCATATCAATCTAAGCATGTACACACATCCCAACTGCAACTCACGTAGGCTATGCATATGTGAATGGAAAGAGCAATTAATGGGGCCTTAACCACTAGGGAAGTCCTCTCGATAAATTACCCCTGAACCAATATCAATTATTATGTTCCTTCCAACAACCAACTATACTCCTAAAATCGATTAATGAAATTTACAAACACATGTGGCAGTCCGTGGATTCGAATCCAGGATGCTCACACCGAAAATCAACACCTTATGCATCGCACCACGTAGACAGTTAAAGAATGGTGGACACTGCCTACGATTTATTATGCAACTTCGAATCCTGCATATCAATCTAAGCATGTACACACATCCCAACTGCAACTCACGTAGGCTATGCATATGTGAATGGAAAGAGCAATTAATGGGGCCTTAACCACTAGGGTAGTCCTCTCGATAAATTACCCCTGAACCAATATCAATTATTATGTTCCTTCCAACAACCAACTATACTCCTAAAATCGATTAATGAAATTTACAAACACATGTGGCAGTCCGTGGATTCGAATCCAGGATGCTCACACCGAAAATCAACACCTTATGCATCGCACCACGTAGACAGTTAAAGAATGGTGGACACTGCCTACGATTTATTATGCAACTTCGAATCCTGCATATCAATCTAAGCATGTACACACATCCCAACTGCAACTCACGTAGGCTATGCATATGTGAATGGAAAGAGCAATTAATGGGGCCTTAACCACTAGGGAAGTCCTCTCGATAAATTACCCCTGAACCAATATCAATTATTATGTTCCTTCCAACAACCAACTATACTCCTAAAATCGATTAATGAAATTTACAAACACATGTGGCAGTCCGTGGATTCGAATCCAGGATGCTCACACCGAAAATCAACACCTTATGCATCGCACCACGTAGACAGTTAAAGAATGGTGGACACTGCCTACGATTTATTATGCAACTTCGAATCCTGCATATCAATCTAAGCATGTACACACATCCCAACTGCAACTCACGTAGGCTATGCATATGTGAATGGAAAGAGCAATTAATGGGGCCTTAACCACTAGGGAAGTCCTCTCGATAAATTACCCCTGAACCAATATCAATTATTATGTTCCTTCCAACAACCAACTATACTCCTAAAATCGATTAATGAAATTTACAAACACATGTGGCAGTCCGTGGATTCGAATCCAGGATGCTCACACCGAAAATCAACACCTTATGCATCGCACCACGTAGACAGTTAAAGAATGGTGGACACTGCCTACGATTTATTATGCAACTTCGAATCCTGCATATCAATCTAAGCATGTACACACATCCCAACTGCAACTCACGTAGGCTATGCATATGTGAATGGAAAGAGCAATTAATGGGGCCTTAACCACTAGGGAAGTCCTCTCGATAAATTACCCCTGAACCAATATCAATTATTATGTTCCTTCCAATAACCAACTATACTCCTAAAATCGATTAATGAAATTTACAAACACATGTGGCAGTCCGTGGATTCGAATCCAGGATGCTCACACCGAAAATCAACACCTTATGCATCGCACCACGTAGACAGTTAAAGAATGGTGGACACTGCCTACGATTTATTATGCAACTTCGAATCCTGCATATCAATCTAAGCATGTACACACATCCCAACTGCAACTCACGTAGGCTATGCATATGTGAATGGAAAGAGCAATTAATGGGGCCTTAACCACTAGGGAAGTCCTCTCGATAAATTACCCCTGAACCAATATCAATTATTATGTTCCTTCCAACAACCAACTATACTCCTAAAATCGATTAATGAAATTTACAAACACATGTGGCAGTCCGTGGATTCGAATCCAGGATGCTCACACCGAAAATCAACACCTTATGCATCGCACCACGTAGACAGTTAAAGAATGGTGGACACTGCCTACGATTTATTATGCAACTTCGAATCCTGCATATCAATCTAAGCATGTACACACATCCCAACTGCAACTCACGTAGGCTATGCATATGTGAATGGAAAGAGCAATTAATGGGGCCTTAACCACTAGGGAAGTCCTCTCGATAAATTACCCCTGAACCAATATCAATTATTATGTTCCTTCCAACAACCAACTATACTCCTAAAATCGATTAATGAAATTTACAAACACATGTGGCAGTCCGTGGATTCGAATCCAGGATGCTCACACCGAAAATCAACACCTTATGCATCGCACCACGTAGACAGTTAAAGAATGGTGGACACTGCCTACGATTTATTATGCAACTTCGAATCCTGCATATCAATCTAAGCATGTACACACATCCCAACTGCAACTCACGTAGGCTATGCATATGTGAATGGAAAGAGCAATTAATGGGGCCTTAACCACTAGGGAAGTCCTCTCGATAAATTACCCCTGAACCAATATCAATTATTATGTTCCTTCCAACAACCAACTATACTCCTAAAATCGATTAATGAAATTTACAAACACATGTGGCAGTCCGTGGATTCGAATCCAGGATGCTCACACCGAAAATCAACACCTTATGCATCGCACCACGTAGACAGTTAAAGAATGGTGGACACTGCCTACGATTTATTATGCAACTTCGAATCCTGCGTATCAATCTAAGCATGTACACACATCCCAACTGCAACTCACGTAGGCTATGCATATGTGAATGGAAAGAGCAATTAATGGGGCCTTAACCACTAGGGAAGTCCTCTCGATAAATTACCCCTGAACCAATATCAATTATTATGTTCCTTCCAACAACCAACTATACTCCTAAAATCGATTAATGAAATTTACAAACACATGTGGCAGTCCGTGGATTCGAATCCAGGATGCTCACACCGAAAATCAACACCTTATGCATCGCACCACGTAGACAGTTAAAGAATGGTGGACACTGCCTACGATTTATTATGCAACTTCGAATCCTGCATATCAATCTAAGCATGTACACACATCCCAACTGCAACTCACGTAGGCTATGCATATGTGAATGGAAAGAGCAATTAATGGGGCCTTAACCACTAGGGAAGTCCTCTCGATAAATTACCCCTGAACCAATATCAATTATTATGTTCCTTCCAACAACCAACTATACTCCTAAAATCGATTAATGAAATTTACAAACACATGTGGCAGTCCGTGGATTCGAATCCAGGATGCTCACACCGAAAATCAACACCTTATGCATCGCACCACGTAGACAGTTAAAGAATGGTGGACACTGCCTACGATTTATTATGCAACTTCGAATCCTGCATATCAATCTAAGCATTTAGGTAAAGGAAATATAAGGTATCCAGCCACGTTTTTATTGAATTAACAAATGATGATTACAAATATTACAAGGAGAATTCCCTAATGCTGGGGTCACACATTCCCATATATCGCTCCCGACAGCTCCCGTCAGGCGTAATCGCCAATTTTGTGTTCTGACGGGCGTAGTCCGGCCGTGTACGCCCGTATAGAGCACGACTATTGCACTTCCCGACAGACGTACCGTGACGGGGCCAGTGTTACGTCAAACGTAATGTAGTCGTATGGAACTACGTACGTGCTTGCGACTTGCGTAAGCATGTCCCCGTTAGTCCGCCTGGGCTGCCCGATTTGTGGGAACACAGGCCACGCCCATGGCCACGCCCCCACAAGACCTGCATAGCTGAGGCCGTACGTCTTGGGAGAGTTTAGGACTTACGTGGACCGTTTCCGGACAAGCGTAGGCACACCCCGTCAGTCCAAACACAGACAAAGACAGTCTTTGTCAACCACGTAGGTCTGGGTTGGAATCTGGGAACTACAAAAGGGCAGGGCTGGCCACAACTTTCCCATTCCCACTCCTGACTCGGCACCATGAAGAACATCGCGGAATACATCCTAGAGGAGTTCAAGATGGTGAACTCCCTAATCAAACCGGAGAACAGGCATAACACTCGGCTCATGAAATGGATCATTTCCTACATAGAAATGTTAGAACTGCTTGCAATAGCAAACTACATCCATCAAGATAAATAACATGAATAAACTGGTTTAAGTTATTATGCGTTTCATTAACAAAAAATTAAGTTAACACGATAAATTGAACACAATAATAGCATCATTATAAGCAAAATAATTACGAAAAAAACAAAACCTGACACTGTCACTGTGAAAGGGTTTGAAAACATAACAAATATCAACGTACCTCAGGCATACCAAGTGACCGGGGCTTCTTTTGACGCACGATGTGTGGCTTCATGAAGTGGAACATGTTGAGGATCCACTTTTCCCTCTCCGTCAGTCGTTTGGCCCCAGCACTACTCTTCACCTTACTGAGCCGGCCGAACCTGGAGCGGAGAGATCCCCACCACGTCTTCAAGTCGTAGGCGGTCATTGGTGGGTCCATTGTCGCAGCCTTCTCCCCCCATACAGCCTCAATATGCTCCTTGTTCTTGTGCCTGGGGCACCCTTGTCGTAAATAAAAGGCGGATCCAGCTCAATCCAATCTGCCAGCATACGCTCAGTCTCCTCCGTCAGTAATATGTTGGTCTTCTTCCGGCGCCGTTTCTTTGGTGGGGCCTGTACGCTGTTGGAAGGTGCAGGTTCTTCTTCTTCTTCCTCGTCTTCCTCACTCTCATCCTCGGGAACCTCTTCGACAGTGTCGAGCTCTCCACTATCGGGGCCTAGGTCGATAATAACTTCTTCATCAGGCATCGAGAGGGCAGGCGGTGAGGTGGCAGAGTTGGAGGGGCCAGGCTGAGAGGGGTCAAAAGGTGAGGTGGCAGGCGTTGAGGGGTGAGGCGGTGAGGTGGCATACGTCGAGGTGACAGGCGGTGAGGTGGCAGGCGGTGAGGTGGCAGACGTCGAGGTGGCAGGCGGTGAGGTGGCAGGCGGTGAGGTGGCAGACGTCGAGGTGGCAGGCGGAGAGGTGGCAGGTGTCGAGGTGGCAGGGGAAGCCTTCCTGGCCTTCTTCACACCTTTCTTATGAATGGTACAGGGCAGGGCAGCGTGCAGAGGGTGGCTGGAGGGGCAGGGCAGGGCAGGGCAGGGCAGGGCAGGGTGCAGAGGGTGGCAGGGTTGGGCTTGTTGGTTGCTGCTCCGGTGTGGTGAGAGGTGTGACTGGAGTGTCCCCCGCTGGTCCTTATATACCCCCCCGTACAACGTTGCCGCGTTTTCCCGCCAACCCGCAGTGCGGCGGGGCTGCCAGATGCGCCCGGACTAACGTAAACTTTCCCGTTTGACGGGAATATTTTACGATTGACGGAAGCAGCTTACGTCTGACCGGGCGAGCAGCTACGTCTGACGGGGCTGCTCCCGTCAGACGTAGCAGCTCGCCCGGTCAGACGTAAGATTTCCCGACTTTTGACATACGGGAGCGCGGGAGCCGCATGTGATTTGAAATCCAAAACATACCGGGCGGCCTTGGCCGCACCAACCACCTCCCCGACCAGCGTGGCTACTCCCGTCATGCGTACCAACCCCCACGACTATACACAATTTAATTTACGTTTTGCGTAATATGCCCTTACGTTTTACGTAATCGGTTGCCAACTACCAATAAACCTTCGTACGGGAGCATACGGGAGCATATACGGGAATGTGTGACCCCCAACATAAGTCTGGAGGGAATCTCCGGGGCTGAGATCTTGCCCATTGCTGGTCTCAAAGTCTCATCAAAACCTTTTTCATACCTCTCACTACCCTTCTCCATACACACTCCTAACATGTGATCTTAACTTCCGATCACTTGTACAGTGGCTGGTGCTCAAAAGTGCGAGTGTAAAGGCTGACTAAGGTAAACCAAACCAGGGAGTCGCATTGACTCAACCTCCGAGATGTACAGTCCCACGCTTATATACACAGTACACTGTACGTAAATTACCTTAAAATCATATGAGAGTTGAAATAATGATTCCTATAATAATTACTGAATATAACATATAATATACTGTATATTTAAATATACCTGTATATAATTATATACTGTATATATATATATATATATATATATATATATATATATATTATTATTATTATTAAGCAAGTAATATATTTTTTACTGCATTTATAATGGTTCGTTACTTTCACTGTCGTGAAGCTGAGAACCTGAATAAATCAACTGGGTCATCACTGGCTCGGATAATACAACAAGGATATCAATCTCTCCCAAAGTCACATAATACACAATTTCGGTTCACACTTTTTATTTCTTAGTAGCTAGGGTACATAAGTGACATAAATCAAGTCTCGTCTATAAGGAAATGAGCTTGAAGGAATCTTGATCACAATAATAAGCATAAATCCCTGTAAATAATTGTTCACATAATATTTGGAATAAATATGAAGTCGTGGATCAAGTACATAAAATAATAATGTACTAAGTTACTAGAGAAGCATAATATAAATAACAGAGAGGATGGTCTCAAAAACAATAAATGGTATACTGAAGGTAAAACTGGCAACCGCTAGGAGATTAGCCGACAAAAGGTAGATATTAGTTACTGCGACGCATACGAGCAGAACTGATTTAATTATGGATGATATAATACCAAATGATAAGCAAATTACGTTTACATTAATTTAGCAAAAAGAAGATATAAATCTTAATTAACTCAGTCACAATAGTGAATATAATTTCACTGAGATAGTAAATAATTATAATTAGCCTGTATGGTGGCTGACTCAAAAACAATAATTAATATCCTGGAGGCAAATGGCAACTGCTAGGAGATTAGCCGACAAATGTAGATCAAGAAAACTGCGACGGACGCGTAGGCCTACTCACAATAAATATGTACCATAGAAATTAGGATATCAACTGAAGTCTGAATAACTTCTGCGTTAATTCATATAATAACAGATATATATCTTAATAAACTCACAAAGTTACAATATTGAATAATAATTTAATTCAATGAGAAACAGTTAACAAGCCAGTACGCTTGGCTAGACACCACCTCGCTGAGGGTTAAGCGTGGTGTAGGACTGACTGGAATTTAAGTCAATAATAAATAAAGCTAGGCCTGAAGGTGAAGTTAGGGAGTGGGATCTTTTAACACAGTACTACGAGATACGATAAGAACTCTCTCTGTATACACTTATCTTATGTTCACGTGCCCAGCCAACAATAAACACAATATTAAGATCTGCTGAGTGTTCACAATGAATTACGTGTAGTGTGCTGTATATATATCCCGAACGAATATATGTAAAGCTCTGATCTAGAACATAAGAGATATATTCACGGAATTATACATATATCAATCCCTGCAAATAGAGTGTGTAATGTTTTCTCAATACGAGGGGCGATAGCAAGCTAACAAGATAATCGACAATCTCTGGTGTTTTTGTTAAATGGAACACTTCATATCTTAATCACCCTTCGCAACATTTAAATCAAACACTTTACACAACGAGAAGCACTTAAGGGGGAGACTACAGGAATATTCCTATCTCAGCTTCTATAAGAGACTCATTGCTGGCCTTTTGCCATATATATGGAAATGGAGTAACACTGACTCGCTGAAATGTTCAACATTCTATGTCCGCGCGTGAGCGCATTTTTATTTTTATTTTTTTACTAAATATCTGATAGCCCAAAATCGACTTTGCAAAAACAAATTATATTGTGTATGAGGTACCTTATATAGATTATCCATAACACCTCGGAAGCTTGTTGCCAATTTGATACGTGATCATGTTGAAAACCGCAGGTAAATATCAATATAAATAATTGGGCCAATTTCCTATCCTAAACATATAATTTGAGTATGGAAAATATTTCCAAAACTCAATAAACTTCCGAGGGACTTGTTATGTATGCTTGTTCTAATTATGTGGAGAAAATAGAGACAATCTGACAGTAACAGGTTTCCTAATAGTCACAGAATGAGAATAAACATAATTTTTCATAAAGAGAGGTTGAACTTTACTCATAACTTGAAATTGTTCCAGTCAGAGTCCAGGCGAGATTTTTCCTTCAGTTACCCCTCTTATAGATCCGTCAAGTACGGTGCCACCCGCTTGCAAAGAAAACTCAATTATTTGGGAGACTAAAGTATTTTGTATGAATATTTATAAATTTTTGTTGAAGAAAATCCATGATTTTGGGGCCCCCCCAAGGGGGCCCTAGGGATATCATATGGGTGTTTATGCCCTCATATGGTCATTTCTATTGCTTACAGCAGCCCTTTAGACTACAGACACAAAAACAAAAATTGTGTGGCTGAAAGAAAACAAAAAGTTTTTCGGGGGTCGAGGTCGAAACCCCGGCCCGGGGGGTTATGGATGCGATATGTTTTTTTGTTCCTTCCTATGCTATTCTCCTATGTTGAAAGAAGCATTATAGAATAAGAACACAAAAATTAGAAATTTTGATATCTGGACGGAATATTTCTGTAGTCTCCCCTTAAGTTTTGGAATGGAAGTATAGGTGACGTGGCCCCAAGAGAGATCTGGCCAGGCGTAGTAACCATGTCCGACGTAATCCGGGGGAGTCCCAGACTCACACACACACTCTCCTATAGGTATCCTCGCTCGTCCTCGGGACACACCTCCGTCGGTACTTTAAGGGGAGAATGGCTTGCCCCATACGGAAGTACTTCCGAAATCGAGCTCCTAGGGATGCTGCTTACAGATTACAGATCGTGAGATCGTGTGCTCATTAACCTCAATTTTTGCCTAGCAAACCTTGGTTCGGGTAGGTTATATCACAATTTAATTATTAGTCACAGGTAAAGCTTCTCGAGGTAAAGAAGGTATTGAGAAATATAGGTTTTGAATAATGCTCCGGTTATATACATTCTTAAAAATGCAATGCATATATGGTTATATGGGTGAACACATTCTGTATTTATTAAAATTATATAACCTGAGGAAATGGTGTATGGTAATGAGTGAACATTAATTTTATTTGTTATGTATTTACAGACATGATATCGTGTATATTATATATATAATATATAGGGGAGGTGTGGTGGAGTGGTCATGCCACTGGATTGGTAATCCAATGGACCCGGGTTCAAATCCCGATATGTCAATGGGAAGATATTATGGGGATTGAATTTGTGCTGTACCTAGTATCAGTGCATTACCACAAAGCCCACCGAAATGCCAAAAAAATACCCACATTTTTCCCTGATTAAATAACACTGTATGAATATTCCCATATTCAAAATATGTTACAGGGGGACAATGCCTAGTGAGTTCACTGCTCAATAGGTGGCGTTCTGAGAGTGAGGGTCTGAGTCTGGAGGTTAAGACAGTGAAGCACTTGAACGAAGCAACCAGCCGCTTCAGAGATGGAGCTGCTTTGAGCCATGAATGGATGATTCACATGTCTCACTCCCCAGACTCCCCACACTCCCCAGACATCACGGGCTTCCCTGTGTGGAATGTACAGGCTCTCAGCCTATGCCCGAGAGGGAGTAGTTGGAATATAGAAAAAAAAAAAAAAAACAGAAATGGAAAGAATTCTTTATTAAGAGGAATATTGGAAAGATTGTGTTTGCTCTATCTCGGCGTTGTTGCGGCGGTGG
Organism: Paralithodes platypus; assembly: GCA_032716605.1. Classification (NCBI taxonomy): domain Eukaryota; kingdom Metazoa; phylum Arthropoda; class Malacostraca; order Decapoda; family Lithodidae; genus Paralithodes; species Paralithodes platypus. The sequence continues at coordinate 27,729,287 of CM064552.1, read as the reverse complement.
TCGTGGTAGAGTTGTATTGGAATATAAGGAGGGGATTGATGCCTTAATTGCATAAACATGTCCTCGTCATAATCCAGGTCAGGTTCACGGCCATTTTCTTTTTGGTGAAGAGGGTATTGAGGGCGGATTAACAGATACCCTTTGGGAGGCCAAAGGGGAGGCAAAGGTATGGGGGGACGTTGAGGTTTGGACAGGGGTAACTGATTTATTTTCTTCCCTTTCTTTAAGAGGGTCAACTTCCCTATTTTTTGCTGTCCTTTGATGTCTGCAATCCTGCACTCTGTCAGCTGTTGTTGAGGAACCCTTTCTTCTTGGGCTGTTATTTCACATATATATATATATATATATATATATATATATATATATAGGATAAGGATAAGGATGGAAGAGACGCCTGGAAATATTTTCAAATTTATTTTCAAATTTCGGCACCTAACGGAGCCATCTTCAGGAGCAATACAGATCCTAAAATAGAGTATACACTCTAGAATCATACAAAAGAACGGGTTCTACAAAATTTAAAAATTCATATATAAAGAAAACGAACACTCGATGTGTATAGTGAATAGTGCAACTAATCAATGCATATTTAAAGCAATTGTGTTTACAAATTAAAAACTTATTTATGCAAATAAGGTAAATATAAATTAAACAATAATACGCTAAGATTGAACACTAACCAATCAGAGAAGGCAAATTTACTTAAGTGAGATTCTCGGTTTAAATCTAAAACAAAAAACAAGTACTTTACTTAGAAACTTGTCCACGAAACAAAAGGATTTCAGCAATACGATTCTACATGAAACCACATTAAAAGTTACCAAATTAACGTTAAACAAACTTTACTATAAATACTAATAGAAATGTCTACACAATATTATCAACAACCAACTCACACTTAGGACTAAAACCAATTTGAATCATCTAACTATACTACCTATGCTGAAAATAAATAATCAATCATACACAAAACTTACCCAAACTCGGGGGATACTGACGTAAGGGATCAACAAGGACAAGTTACCAATGTAAACTGATTAGTTTAGCAAGAAGTGCCCAAAGTTGATATGAAATAATATAAAACAAAAGGGAGGAAAAAACAACATACAAAGCACCATATATATAGATCTGTGAAGGAGTGATAGTAAGCAATTATTGGCAAGATTGATTTCGGGATTTTGACTCTTAATCAACTCTGCGTAAGCAGAGTTTGGTATCGCCCCCCCATATAGTGGGTACCACACGAAAAAAATGTCTGTCGTCGTCGTCGTCGTCGTCCGTCTGGCTCTGAACTCCTCCTAGACCGTTGGACGGATTTTCACCAAATTTCACACAAACATTTGTTGCATGAATGCAAAAGTCAGTCAAAAAAGATTTTTTGAATTTATGCAATACCCGTAGTTATGATTTTAGGTCCAAAATATGGTTTTGCCCCCCCCCAGCAATAGGGCTCACACACTAAGAACGCATTCGTTCTGGGAGCGAAAACATCTTGCTACGTATTTGCTAGGTTAAGTTAGTTTAGTTGACATTAGAAGTGATGGTAGTAATATTTGGATTTATGGTGATAGTAGTGATAATGGTGATAATTGTAGTGATGATGGTTGTAGTTGTATTGATGATGATGACAGTAGTGATGATGATGACAGTAGTAGATATGATGGTGACAGTACTAGTAGTAGTGATGATGGTGACAAGTAATGATGATAGTTGTAGTGATAATAATGACTAGTGATGATGGTAGTGACGATGGTGTGAGTATTAGTGATGATGGTGAGTAGTAGTGATGATGGTGAAAGTTGTAGTGATGATGACAACAGTTGTGATAATGAAGATCATATTAATGGTGATGATGGCAGTAGTAGTGATGATGGTGACAGTAGGATACATGATGGTAATACTTGTGACAGTAGTAATGATGATGGTTATAGTAGTAGTGATGATGTTAACAGTAGTAATGATGATTGTAAGATGGTGGTGATGATGTAGTGATTAAGATGGTAGTGACTATGGTGACAGTAGTAGTGATGATGGTGAGAGTAGTAGTGATGATTGTAATTGTAGTAGTGATGATGATCATAGTAATGGTGATGATGACAGTAGTTGTGATGATTGTGGCAGTTGTAGTGATGATGGCAGTAGTAATGATGATGGTGATTGCGATTGATGATGGTATTAGTAGTGATGATGGTAACCCATTGCAGAGTTGGGTATGCCGTTTTGATTTTGGGCAAAACGGCACGTCTACTCACGAATATTTGTTGGGTGAATGCGAACGTCAGTTACAAAAGATTTATTGAATTTGTGCAATAGTTATGATTTTAGGTCCTAAATATGGTTTTAACCCCCCCCCCCCCCCACACCCACCAATGATGGCGTTCTGGGGGCGAAATCGTCTCGCTCCGCATTTGCTAGGTTAAGTTAGTTTAGTTGGCATTAGAAGTGATGGTAGTTATAGTGGGATTGATGGTGATAATAGTAGTGATGATGGTTGTATTTGTAATTTGTATTGATGATGATGACAGTAGTAGATATGATGGTGACAGTACTAGTAGTAGTGATGATGGTGACAAGTAATGATGATAGTTGTAGTGATAATAATGACAGTAGTGATGGTGGTGAGTAGTAGTGATGATGACAATAGTTGTGATGATGAAGATCATAGTAATGGTGATGATGGCAGTAGTAGTGATGATGATGATAGTAGGATACATGGTGGTAATACTTGTGACAGTAGTAATGATGATGGTTATAGTAGTAGTGATGAAGTTAACTGTAGTAATGATGATTGTAAGATGGTGGTGATGATAGTAGTAATGATGGTTGATAGGTGTAGTATCAATGATGATAGTAGTGATTAAGATGGTAGTTACAATGGTGACAGTAGTAGTGATAATGGTGAGAGTAGTAGTGATGATTGTATTTGTAGTAGTGATGATCATAGTAATGGTGATGATGACAGTAGTCGTGATGATTGTGGCAGTTGTAGTGATGATGGTGATTGTCATTGATGATGGTATTAGTAGTGATGATGGTAACGCATCGCAGAGTTGGGTAAGCCGTTTTGATTTTGGCAAAACGGCCCGTCTACTTTAATTAATCTTACCCTACGGTACCTAGAGGGTTCAAATTCATATGGGATATACCTTATGATGTTGCCCAACAGTAGCAATATGAATCAATTGGCAATAACCAAATCCCGCCGCGGTGGGGAGTGGGGAGAGAGGGCGCGGGAGTGGAAGGACTGGGCTGCCTCCCACCTCCCGCCCGGCCCAGTTGCCTCGTTTACATCGTGAGTGTTGGAGATACCTCGTCGCCTCGCTATGTTTATCGCTCCCCTAACGCTTCCCATAACATAGTTGACTTCCCACCAAGTGGGGAAGAGGAGGAGGAGGAGGATGAACCAGACCCCCGGGCATTTCTCAAAATTCCGCCAGGTCGTGGTAGGGGTAAGAAGAGACGAGATAGTGTGTCATATTGCTACGTACACAGCAAGTTAAGCTTATGTGTACAGTGGTCCTCTCCCACTTCCCCTGCCTTAACCACCACCTCCCCTGTCTCCCCACTAAGAATACGTCAAAACCCATATTTCTAAGTCAAAAGTGCCTATAACAATGTGTAACACCTATATTCTAACTATAAAATATACGGTAAGTATAAAATCAATAAACAGAGTACGTGAGGTAGGCATAATAAAAGTGAGTGAATGAAGGGGAAGTCGGGTGTCAGTCAGCTGGCAGTGTGTACGTGCGTGAGTCCATGAACAAGATGGCCGCCAGACTGCCAGTTGTCCTGGTAACCAGGACGCGCGCGAGGCTTGCCACTCCCTCGACACTTATAAAACTTGAATATATGCAATTATCACACTGTAACTTCACTTACAATGACATTATGTGATACATGTTGCTAATATTTGAACTATGAAGGCACACATGATGCTCGGGTGGTGTAAATAACCGTCACTCGAAAACTGGACGCATCGTACATCTGCCATGCTGCCGCGCTCAGCTATGTCTTGCCGGGTGGGAAGCTTGAAGGCCGCCCGGCATCAGCTGATGGCTGAGGCTGCCCCCCCCCCCCCCCCCTATAGGACCCCAAAATTACCGAGGTGAGTGTTTTTTTGTTTTTCTTAATTTCTCACCTATTTATGCTATTAAGAAGAAAAAAATAAAAATAAAGAAAAAATAAAGGCCAAATCTGCTGGTCTCTCAGTGTACATTTAATCTAAACTAGCTGGGGTCCAGTGGGTTAACAGTCAACATAAGAATATCAAATTTACTTGTGAAAAGGAACAAGCTGGTTCACTTTCATTTATTGATGTAAAGATAAATAAAGGTAGCAATGGATTAACCACCGAAGTATATAGAAAACCAACACACACGGGACTGGGCTTGAGCTGGTTTAGTTTTTGCCCAGAGATATACAAAGTCAATTTTATAAAAACTTTACTTGGTATGGCTTATGATATTTGTTCTACTTATGTGACTCTTCATGCTGAAATTTGTAAATTGAGAGAATATTTCGTGCTTAATAATTATAAAGAGGACCTTTTTAATCTTGTTATAAGAAAGTTCTTATTTTCTAAACAATGTCAGAGTAATATGGTAAAATTTGATGTCCCTAAGTTAATAAAATATATGAACATGCCGTTTTATTGCAAAATAAGCTATGAGTTCCGGAAAATTCTGTTAAACACGTTGAGAGATACTTTCTCTTCAGTAAATTATAGAGTTGTATTCACTAATGAATTTAGAATTGGATCACTTTTTAACTGTGAGGACTGAGTGCCGAATCCTCTTATGTTCAAATATTCTGTACAGATTTACTTGTCCTAGCTGTCAGGCGAGGTACATTGGATGCTCTAGTCGTTCATATAAAATCAGAGTATTCAAACATATTGGAAAGAGCTATCGGACTGGCAAGTTTGTACAAAGTATGCCATTCTCGGCAGTTTATGAAATTTCGGCATCAGAAACTTAGGCACCGCATTTTCGGCACCGTGATATTTGGGCACCTAGAAATTTGGGCACCATGACATTTGGGCACCTAGCATTTTCGGCACCGTGATATTTGGGCACCTAGAATTTTGTTCACCATGACATTTGGGCACCTACAATTTTGAGCACCATGTCATTTGGTCACCTAGAATTTTGGGCACCATGATATTTGGGCACCTAGAATTTTGGGCAACAAGATTTGAAGGCACCGTGATATTTGGGCACCACGACATTTGGGCACCTGGAATTATGGGCACCAGGCATATTGTGGTGATGGAGGCGAAGATTCTAATAATAGTGATGATAGTATTGGCAGTAGTCATGATAGACATGACAACAGTGATGATGGTAATACCAATAGTAATGATGGTGATGGTAATAGTGATGATAGTAATAACAGTAGTAATGATGATGATGGTAATGACAGTAGTAATGATGATGATGGTAATGACAGTAGTAATGATGATGATTATCAACTCTGCGTAAGCAGAGTATGGTATCGCCCCCCCGTATAGTGGGTACCACTGGAAACAAAAATCTGTCGTCGTCGTCGTCGTCGTCGTTGTTGTTGTCCGTCTGTCTCGAAACTCTTCCTAGACCATTGGGCGGATTTTCACCAAATTTCACACGAACATTTGTTGCGTGAATGCGAACGTCAGCCATTTTTTTTGTTTTTAATGTATGCAATAGTTATGATTTTAGGTCCAAAATATGGTTTTACCGCCCCCCCCCCAGCAATGAATGAGTTCTTAGTGTCTGGGGGCAAAAACATCTCGCTCTGCATTTGCTAGGTTAAGTTAGTTTAATTGGCATTAGAAGTGATGGTAGTAATAGTGGGATTAACGGTGATAGTAGTGATGATGGTGATAATAGTAGTGATGATGGTTGTATTTGTATTGATGATGATGACAGTAGTAGATATGATGGTGACAGTAGTAGATATGATGGTGACAGTAGTAGATATTATGGTGACAATACTAGTAGTAGTGATGATGGTCATAATAGTAGTGATGATGGTGATAAGTAATGATGATAGTTGTAGTGATAATGATGACAGTAGTGATGATGGTGTTAGTATTAGTGATGCTGGTGAGTAGTAGTGATGATGGTGAAATTTGTAGTGATGACAATAGTTGTGATGAAGATCATAGTAATGGTGATTATGGCAGTAGTAGTAATGATGGTGATAGTAGGATACATGATGGTAATACTTGTGACAGTAGTAATGATGATGTGGTAGTGATGATGTTAACTGTAGTAATGATGATTGTAAGATGGTGGTGATGATTGTAGTAATGATGGTTGATAGGCGTAGTATCAATGATGATAGTAGTGATTAAGATGGTAGTGACAATGGTGACAGTAGTAGTGATGATGGTGAGAGTAGTAGTGATGATTGTAATTGTAGTAGTGATGATGATCATATTGATGGCGATGACGACAGTAGTCGTGATGATTGTGGCAGTTGTAGTCATGATGGCAGTAGTAGTTATGATGGTGATTGTGATTGATGATGGTATTAGTTGTGATGGTAACATCGCAGAGTTGGGTATGCCGTTTTGATTTTGGGCAAAACGGCACGTCTACTTTATTATGGTAGTAATGATGGTGATAACAGTAGTCATGATAATGATGGTATTGTTAGTGGTGGTAATAACTGTAGTAATGGTGGTCATGACAATAGTAATAACAATAATGAAAGTGATGACAATAATGATGGCAATAACAGTAGTAATGATGTTGATGTCAATAGTAATAATGAAACTAACAGTAGTAATGGTGATGATAGTGATGATGGCAATAAAAGCAGTAATGGTGATGATGGCAATAACATCAACAGTAGTATTGATGGTGATGACAATCGTGATGATGGTAATAACAGTAGTAATGATGGTGATGACAATAGTGATGATGGCAATAACAGTAGTAATGATAGTTATGACAATAGTGATGATGGTAACAGTAGTAATGATGGTGATGACAATAGTGATTATGGCAATAACAATAGTAATGATGATGACAATATATAATAATTAATGATGGCAATAACAGTAGTAATGGTGATGAAAGTAGTAATGATGATGATAACAGTAGTAATGATAATGAAGCCATAGTGATGATGGTAATAACAGTAGTAATGATGGTGATGATAATAGTAGTGAATTTATTAAGAGTTGTAATGTTGGTGATGACAATAGTGGTACGACTGTCATCACCATCATTACTACTGTTATTACCATCATCACTATTGTCATCACCATCATTACTACTGTTATTACCATCATCACTATTGTCATCACCATCTTTACTACTGTTATTACCATCATCACTATTGGCATCACCATCATTACTACTGTTATTGCCATCATCACTATTGTCATCACCATCGTTACTACTGTTATTACTATAATCACCATCTATACTACTGTTATTGCCATCATCACTATTGTCATCACCATCATTACTACTGTTATCACCATCATCGTTATTGTCATCAACATCATTACTACTGTTATTGCCATCACCATCATTACTACTGATATTACCATCATCACTATTGGCATCACCATATATACTACTGATATCACTATTGTCATCACCATCATTACTGTTATTGCCATTATCACTATTGTCATCACCATCATTACTACTGTTATTACCATCATCACTTTTGTCATCACCATCATTACTACTGGTATTGCCATCATCACTATTGTCATCACCATCATTGCTACTGTTGTTGCCATCATCACTTTTGTCATTAATATAATTACTATTGTTATTACCATCACTATTGTCATCACCATCATTACTACTGTTATTGCCATCATCACTATTGTCATCACTATCATTACTACTGTTACTATCATCACTATTGTCATCACCATCATTACTAGTTATTACCATCATCACTATTGTCATCACCATCATTACTACCGTTATCACCATCATCACTTTTGTCATCACCATCAATACCACTGTTATTGCTATCATCACCATTACTACTGTTATTACCATCATCACAATTGTCATCACCATCATTACTACTGTTATTACCATCATCAATATTGGCATCACAATCATTACTACGGTTATTACCATCACTAGCAGGGGTACCCGGCGTTGCCCGGGTTTAAATTTAATAATAAAGTAGACATGCCGTTTTGCCCAAAATCAAAACGGCATACCCAACTCTGCGATGGGTTACCATCATCACTACTAATACCATCATCAATCACAAACACCATCATCACTACTACTGCCATCACCACTACAACTGCCACAATCATCACGACTACTGTCATCATCACCATTACTATGATCATTACTACTACAATTACAATCATTACTACTACTCTCACCATCATCACTACTACTGTCACCATTGTCACTACCATCTTAATCACTACTATAATCATTGATACTACACCTATCAACCATCATTACTATCATCACCACCATCTTACAATCGTCATTACTACTGTTAACATCATCACTACTACTATAACCATCATCATTACTACTGTCACAAGTATTACCATCATGTATCCTACTATCACTATCACCACTACTACTGCCATCATCACCATTACTATGATCTTCATCATCACAACTATTGTCATCATCACTACAACTTTCACCATCCTCACAACTACTCACCATCATCACAAATACTCACACCATCGTCACTACCATCATCACTACTGTCATCATTATCACTACAACTATCATTACTTGTCACCATCATCACTACTATTATGACCATCATCACTACTACTAGTACTGTCACCATCATATCTACTACTGTCACCATCATATCTACTACTGTCATCATCATCAATACAACTACAACCATCATTACTACTATTATCACCATCATCATTACTATCACCAACAATCTCACTATTACTTCCATCACTTCTAATGCCAACTGAACTAACTTAACCTAGCAAATGCATAGTAAGATGTTTTCGCCCCCAGAACGCCATCATTGCTGGGTGGAGGAGGAGGAGGGGGGGGGGATGTTGAGGGGCTTGGTAAAACCATATTTTGGACCTAAAATCATAACTATTGCATAAATTCAAAAAATCTTTTTTGACTGACGTTCGCATTCACGCAACAAATGTTCGTGTGAAATTTGGTGAAAATCCGTCCAAAGGTCTAGGAGGAGTTCCGAGACAGACGGACAACAACGACGACGACGACAGACATTTGTTGTGTGTGGTACCCACTATACGGGGGGGGGGGGGGATCCCAAACTCTGCTTACGCAGAGTTGATTATATGGTCTACTTAAGCCTACTAAACTTTAATTTGTACTTTAGTGAAATCAGAACGTATGCAAAACGATCCTGAAATCTATCATAACTTTCATTGATTATTATTTTGATTAATTGTAAAATACCTTAATTACGTTTATAAATACAATTCCATTTTGTATGTGACTTTATAATATTTCCTTACCATTTTTATTTAGTCAAATGTCTTTCAGTAAAAAGAATAAATAAGATAAAATATACTAAAGAGAATAATAATAAACAAAGAATAATGAGATAACATAGAAAGAGTAAACAATATTTAAAGGGTTAACAAACAAAGATCTTAATACTTTATTAATAATCAAGATTGATTAATTACTTTATACTATAATTATAAAATGACTTAAAAACCCTTGCTTACATACCAAGCTTTTTATATTCTTATTTCTGTCTTCGTGTTTTGTTTTTTGTTTTTTTTCTATATTCCAACTACTCCCTCTCGGGCATAGGCTGAGAGCCTGTACATTCCACTGCTCAACACCGTGAAGCCTGTGAGGTCTTGTTCCAGTCTGGGGAGTGAGACATGCGAAGCATCCATCATGGCTCGAAGCAGCTCCATCTCTGAAGCGGCTGGTTGCTTCGCTCAAGTGCCTCACCGTCTCACCCTCCAGACTCAGACCCTCACTCTCAGAATGCCACCTATTGAGCAGTGAACTCACTAGGCATTGTCCCCCTGTAACATATTTTGAATATGGGAATATTCATAGTGTTATTTAATCAGGGAACAATGAGGGTATTTTTTTGGCATTTCGGTGGGCTTTGTGGTAATGCACTGATACTAGGTACAGCACAAATTCAATCCCAATAATATCTTCCCATTGACATATCGGGATTTGAACCCGGGTCCATTGGATTACCAATCCAGTGGCATGACCACTCCACCACACCTCCCCTATGCAGTGCATAGTGTGTTGATTTTCGGTGTGAGCATCCTAGGTTCGAATCCACGGACTGCCACATGTGTCTGCTAATTTCATTAATCGATTTTAGGAGTAGAGTTGGTTGGTGGAGAGTACATAATAATTCATTCGGGTTCAGTAGTAATTTATCGAGAGGTCTTCCCTAGGGTTAAGTGCCCCATTAATTACCATTTCCTTTCACCTATGCATAGCCTCCGATAGCGCAGTTGGGATATTGTACATGCTAAAATTGGTATGCAGGATTCGAAACTGCATAATAAATCGTAGGCTTGTGCAGTATTCTTTAACTGTCTTCGTGGTGCAGTGCATAGTGTGTTGATTTTCGGTGTAAGCATCCTAGGTTCGAATCCCCGGACTGCCACATGTGTCTGTTAATTTCATTAATCGATTTTAGGAGTAGAGTTGGTTCGTGGAGAGAACATAATAATTCATTCAGGTTCAGTAGTAATTTATCGTGAGGTCTTCCCTAGGGTTAAGTGCCCCATTAATTACCATTTCCTTTCACCTATGCATAGCCTCCGATAGCGCAGTTGGGATATTGTACATACTAAAATTGGTATGCAGGATTCGAAACTGCATAATAAATCGTAGGCTTGTGCAGTATTCTTTAACTGTCTTCGTGGTGCAGTGCATAGTGTGTTGATTTTCGGTGTGAGCATCCTAGGTTCGAATCCCCGGACTGCCACATGTGTCTGTTAATTTCATTAATCGATTTTAGGAGTAGAGTTGGTTGGTGGAGAGAACATAATAATTCATTCGGGTTCATTAGTAATTTATCGAGAGGTCTTCCCTAGGGTTAAGTGCCCCATTAATTACTATTTCCTTTCACCTATACATAGCCTCCGATAGTGCAGTTGGGATATTGTACATGCTAAGATTGGAATGCATGATTCGAAACTGCATAATAAATCGTAGGCTTGTGCAGTATTCTTTAACTGTCTTTGTGGTGCAGTGCATAGTGTGTCGATTTTCGGTGTGAGCATCCTAGGTTCGAATCCCCGGACTGCCACATGTGTTTGTTAATTTCATTAATTGATTTTAGGAGTAGAGTTGGTTGGTGGAGAGAACATAATAATTAATAGCCTACTTCCTATTAAACATTCAATGTAACTTTAAATAGCATCCTGTTTATAAATGAAGTGTATCAGAGTATAAAGGATAACTGTCTCAACAACTGAAGGAAAGCAAGTAACAACAGAACAACCTTTAATATTTTACGTTCTATTGGCCTTCAGCTGTTTTGCTAAACTTTCATATTAACTGTTCTATCTTTATTTATTTAGTTAACCACTTCTAAGTCAAGATACGTAACAGATTAACTGGCGACCTTCTTCGTTTTGTATAAGTTTCACTAAGTTCATATCATATCATAATCATGCCTGAAATTATCAACTCTGCGTAAGCAGAGTTTGGTATCCCCCCCCCCCCCCCCCCCCCGTATAGTGGGTACCACACGAAAAAAATGTTTGTCGTCGTCGTCGTCGTCGTCGTCGTCGTCGTCGTCGTCCGTCTGTCTCTGAACTCCTCGTAGACCGTTGGACGGATTTCCACCAAATTTCACACGAACATTTGTTGCGTGAATGCAAAAGTCAGTCAAAAAAGATGTTTTGAATTTATGCAATAGTTATGATTTTAGGTCCAAAATATGGTTTTGCCCCTCCCCTCCCACCTCCCAGACCGCCCCACCCCCCCAACACTCCCGGGACCCCCCCCCCCCCCACCCCCCAGCAATGATGGCATTCTTAGTGTGTGAGCCCTGAAGGGGCTCACACAATAAGAACGCATTCGTTCTGGGAGCGAAAACATCTCGCTACGTATTTGCTAGGTTAAGTTAGTTTAGTTGGCATTAGAAGTGATGGTAGTAATATTTGGATTTATGGTGATAGTAGTGATAATGGCGATAATTGTAGTGATGATGGTTGTAGTTGTATTGATGATGATGACAGTAGTGATGATGATGACAGTAGTAGATATGATGGTGACAGTAGTAGTAATGATGGTCATAATAGTAGTGATGATGGTAGTTGTAGTGATAATAATGACAGTAGTGATGATGGTAGTGACGATGGTGTGAGTATTAGTGATGATGGTGAGTAGTAGTGAGGATGGTGAAATTTGTAGTGATGACGATAGTTGTGGTGATGAAGTTCATAGTAATGGTGATGATGGCAGTAGTAGTGATGATGGTGACAGTAGAATAAATTATGGTAATATTTGTGACAGTAGTAATGATGATGGTTATAGTAGTAGTGATGATGTTAACAGTAGTAATGATGATTGTAAGATGGTGGTGATGATATTAGTAATGATGGTTGATAGTTGTAGTATCAATGATGATAGTAGTGATTAAGATGCTAGTGACAATGGACAGTGATGATGGTGAGAGTAGTAGTGATAATTGTAATTGTAGTAGTGATGATGATCATAGTAATGGTGATGATGACAGTACTTGTGATGATTGTGGCAGTTGTAGTGATGATGGCAGTTGTAGTGATGATGGCAGTAGTAGTGATTATGTTGATTTTGATTGATGATGGTATTAGTAGTGATGATGGTAACCCATCGCAGAGTTGGGTATGCCGTTTTGATTTTGGGCAAATTGGCACATCTACTTTATTAATAAGGAAGATGTTAAGAATTTCTTAGAATCGTCACCCGTTGCCGATGACATCGATCTCTTGTCCAAGGCAGAGTTAATAGTACTAGCCTCGTATTTTGAGCTAACGGTCTCGGACATGACAAAACCTGATTTAGCACAGATCATAAAGTCAGAATTATTTGGGATTCACGAGGGCGGTGAGCCTAACGGAGCGAATGGTGGGATTCACGGAGACGAGGGTGTGGGCGGAGAGCATAACGGAACGGTTGATGGAGGACTCGGTAATGGGATACAGATGCGGTTTGGTGAGAATTTGCCAGAGGGATTTACCCCTGAGCAATATCTTGATTTAGCTAGATTAAATGCTGCCCAGGCAGACGCTCAGCTGCAAGCACAGTCACAACAAACCCAAATGCAGGCACAGGCACAACAAGCCCAGGCACAACAAGCCCCAACTCAGCTAGAGCTAGATCATCAATATCGTATGGCCCAATTAACTGCTCTAACCGAGGCCAAAAACAATGTGCCTGCTCCCCCTCCGGGATTAACCATGACGAGTGTAATTCCCCCGTTCACCGAGGACAATGTTCAGGACTTTTTTGTGTTGTTCGAGGAGGTTGCTACAGGTATGGGGTGGACAAGAGATCAGTGGCCATTTATGTTGCAAACGGTGTTGACAGGACAAGGTCAGGAAACTTACATATCAGTAGAGTCTGAGGTTCGGTAAGACTATGACCGTCTCAAAGCAGCCATTCTTAAAACCTACAAACTGCTGCCTGAAACATATAGACAGACTTGCAGAAAGACTCATAACAAATTCGAGGAAACCCATACAGTGTTTGCCAGGACCATGAACAAAGCTTTAAATAACTGGCTAACAAGTAAGAATGTCACTGAGTTTAAGGGTCTGAAAGAGTTAATCTTGCTTGAGAACTTCCTATGGAAGGTAGATTCATCAGTAGCCTATCATTTGAGAGGGAAAAAGGTAGAAACTCTCGCCGAAGCTGCAGACATGGCTGATACGTATGTACTAAACAACAAATTTCGTGGGAAAAAGCCCTATGATAATAACAAGTTCTCCAATCACAAATCTGATCAATCTAGTCACTCGCAAAAGCCTGTAACGTCTCTCCACGCAAGCCAAACTAAACATGCTCCCCCAATTAAGAATGTGACTCCTGGTAATGGTAACAGAGGTGGGGCCCAAACCAATAATAATAATGCTTACAAGGGGAATGTATCCCAGAAAGTGTGTACCTATTGTGGCAAGAGAGGCCACTTAGCGTATCAATGTTGGGCCAAGGAGAGAGCCGAGAGATCGGGGCCGACAGTAGCCGCAGTAACTGCCTCCCCAAATAACCAAAACCACCCAAATGTGCCTTTGAAGCAGGACTCCCGACCACAGGAGTACCTAGCTAACGTAAATCAGACAGGAAATGGTGTAGTAGGGTGTGTGGTACAACCCGCAAGGGTTAAGCCTGTCTTAGTGTCTCCATCAGTTCAGGATAGCTACCGTCCCTTTATTTCATCTGGATGTGTGTAAATAAATGGTTGTGTACATGAGGTAAATATCTTAAGAGATACTGGTTCTACTAGCACCCTCATGGTGAATCCTTATTCTGAATGCCCAACTGGCGAATCAGTAATAATGAGAGGTGCTGGAGGTCAATTTTCTGCTAACTTGGTGAATGGTGAGATTGAGTGTGATTTGCTGAAGGGTGAAGCCTGTATAGCTTTGTGTAGGCCTCAGGACATCCCTGTGCCTGGGGTAACACTCCTTTTGGGGAATGATGTGGCTGGTGAGAGGGTCAGACCAGACCCCATTTTCTCACTTTCCCCTGTTGACGAGCCACTGACCGGTGAGCTCGAGAAGGAGATGCCAAAGGTTTTCCCAGTGTGTGCTGTCACTCGATCTATGGCCCAAGTAGCAGTTCCCTCAGATATAATTGTACCAACTGTGAAGGTAGATAAAAGGGATGAAAGAGTAGTGAATGATGTTGTAACTGTGCCTGATGCGGAGACTGAAGTAGATCTGTCTGAAACTTTTATGGCTAACCTTGAGCCAAGTGATCATGAAACCCCTCCTAATTGTCCTAGTGGCCTGGTAGAGTTGCAGCGAGATGACAGTGAGTGTAAGGAGTTAGCTGCCAGTGCCGTGAGTGAAGAGGAGAGTGAGAAGGAGAAGGGTGAATGCTTTTATATGAAGAAAGGAGTTTTGTGGCGTAGGTGGAGACCGCCACATAGCCCTATTGATGACGGGGCATGGGACGTACATCAAGTAGTAGTTCCTAAACCTTGTCGTAGAGATATACTAGAAATAGCCCATAGTATACCCTTAGCAGGGCACCTACTGTAGGTGTGAGGAAAACCTTAGATCGCATTAGAGCCCACTTTCACTGGCCAGGAATGCGTGCAGATGTCGTGGAGTTCTGTAGAGTGTCACACCTGCCAGATGACAGGAAAACCTAATCAAAAGGTGCCTGCACACCCTCTGGTGCCCTTACCAGTGTTCGAGAACCCTTTCACTCGGGTGGTAGTGGATATCGTTGGCCCATTGCCAAAGACATCCCAGGGACATATATATTTGTTAAGTTTAATGGACATGGCAACTCGATACCCAGAAGCTATACCTTTAAGAAATACTTCAGCCCAAACAGTTATTAACCCTTTATTGGCGGGGGCGGACTTAAGTCCGTCTCTAAAAATCTGGACTATGTGGCAGGGCCTGACTTAAGTCTGTGTGCAATTTTGGCGCAATATTGGCTCTGAGAGAGAGACAAGCGACGGGAGGAGCGTAGGTTACCTCATGACCGCTCGTCACGGCCGCCGTGGGCCTACTGACATGTACTCCACACGACTCCACCCTCCCTCCCTCGCTACACACGTAATTATGTAAAGAAATTACCGTATTTTAGCGATTTTGCCCTTCGGTTGCACAATCGTTGCAAGACAACCAGTGATCATAGAAGGATGGTTCTGGTGTCATTGAAAGCTCAATTTACGCCCTTTCAGGGATACATAATTGTATTACGCTCTGGCTCTTGTTTATACATGAAAAAGAGCACGGAAACAAGGCCATTTATGGTAAAAAAAAAACGCTGGGCGGCACGGTGAAATATACTCCACCACCCGCTCTTATTGTGTTAAGGAAGTGCTCAAATTCTTCACCAGAATGGGTTTCCCCCATGAGGTGCAGAGTGATCAAGGTACTAATTTCACTTCCAATATATTTCAGCAGTCCCTGAAGGAATTGGGTATCGACCATGTGAAGTCCAGCTCCTACCACCCAGAGAGTCAAGGGGTCCTCGAACGATACCATCAAACTCTAAAATCTATGTTAAGAAAATATTGTGAGGAAACTGGGTGATTGGGACAAGGGGGTACCTTTTCTGTTGTTTGCCACCTGTGAGGTTCCAACTGAATATCTGGGTTTTTCACCAAATTAACTAGTTTTCGGTCACCAAGTATGTGGCCCTTTGCAGTTATTACAGGACAGCCTAGTTGGTCAGGAAGGGAACCAAAATCTCCTCAGGTATGTGTCAGAGTTCAAAACCCGGCTGAGATCCTCGTGCGAGTTTGCAGCACAAAATCTAAGAGTGGCTAAAGACACCATGAAAGTATGGTACGATAAAAGAGCCCGTGTGAGGGAGTTTCAGCCCAGTGATGAGGTCTTGGTTCTCATTCCCCTTTTCGGCCAACCTTTATCAGCAAAATTTAGAGGACCATATAAAGTAGTAAAAAGGGTGAGTGTTACTGACTACTTAGCGGCTACCCCAGACAGGAGGAAGCCTAAGCAAGTATTTCACATAAATATTTTAAAACCCTATCATAGGTCCCCTGACTCCTCTTCTCCAGATTCTCCTGCTGTGGCAGTAATAAGGACTTGTGGACATCCTGGTGCGGGTGATGTTTGTAGTCCTTACCCACAGATCCCGCAGCAGACTGTCGCAGATCCTGAAGGTATCGATTTTGACTTGTCTTGTGGTCTATCCAACTTTAAATATAATTCAGTAGCATGGGGGGAATTACCAACTAAATTATGTCATCTTCCCTCAGAGAAAGATAACGAACTAATCCATGTTTTATCACAGTCTCCCAGTGTGTTCCTTGATACTCCAGGGCTCACCTCATTGGCCGTGCATGACATAGATGTCAGGGATGCAGCACCCATCAAATTATCCCGATACCGTGTCTCACCACAGCGCAGAGGTATTCTGCAAGTTGAATTAGATTTCATGTTGTCCAATGCCATAATTACTAGAGCCTTAAGCCAGTGGAGCAGTCCGGTCACACTTGTGCCTAAGCCAGACGGGAGTTACAGATTTTGTATGGACTACAGACAAGTCAATGTCGTAACAAAGAATGATGCTTATCCACTGCCACGGATTGATGATTGTATTGACCAGATTGGCACAGCCAGTTATATAAGTAAAATTGACCTTATGAAAGGATATTGACAATTACCTCTTACACCCAGAGCAAGGGAGATTTCATGTTTTGTGGTAAACAATCAAGCCTTCTGCTGTGAAGTAATGCCTTATGACCTGAAAAACGCTCCAGCTACCTTTGAGCGCCTAATGAATCAGGTGACTGAAGGGGTACCTGGGTGTGTGGTGTACATTGACGATATCCTTCTTTTTTCCCATACATGGGAAGAACATCTCAAACAAATCACACTGCTTTTTGCTAACCTTGCTGAAGCAAATCTTGTAGTGAACTTAAAAAAGTGCACTTTCATTAAGAGTACTGTCCAATATCTTGGATATATAGTAGGACAGGGTCAGGTTGCACCTCATGCTAAAGTAGAGTCAATTTCAAATTTCCCAACGCCTACCAATAAGAAAGAAATCCAAAGATACTTAGGGATGATTGGATACTACAGGAGGTTTATTTTAAATTTATCAAGGTTAACAGCACCTTTAACAGATCTTCTCCGAAAGGATGTGAAGTTCGAGTGGTCCTCCGATTGTGAGGAGGCTTTCAGTGCTACTAAATACATTCTATCTAACTATCCTGTTCTCCGTGCCCCTGATTTCACCAGATCTTTCTACCTATCTGTTGATGCAAGTAATACTGGGGTCGGAGCCGTGTTACTCCAGGAGGATGACTGTAATGTATTGCATCCTGTTTGCTATTTTATTAAAAAGTTAAATTCTGCTCAACGTAATTTACTCTGTAATAGAAAAGGAGCTGTTAGCATTGATTTTGTCCCTCCAATACTTTAGTGTTTATGTTCAATCTGCCCCTGGTTCCATTACTGTATATACTGACCATCACCCATTAAAGTTTTTGCACAAGTTCCAAAACAAGAATCAAAGGCTGACACGGTGGAGCTTGTTGCTGCAGGAGTACGCCTTAGATGTCAAACATATTAAGGGGGTCCAGAATTTGTTGGCAGATTGTCTGTCAAGAGTATGAAAATTTGTCATCTACTTCCCTCCTCTTGAACTCTTTTCTAGAGGTGGAGGTGTGACATCTGGAAGATAACCAAGATGTGACGTGTGACCAGACCAATCTGTTGAACGCGACTTTACACCTACGTGACGAGAGAGAGAGAGAGAGAGAGAGAGAGAGAGAGATAGATAGATAGAGAGAGAGAGAGAGAGAGAGAGAGAGAGAGAGAGAGAGAGAGAGAGAGAGAGAGAAAGAAAGCAGCCAAGCTGGTGTGGACGTGACATTCCACACACATTCTTCACATTCCACAGTATGGGAGGGGGGAAACTACTGGATGGGGGCTTGAGACGAGGCAGAACCAGCCCCCCTTCTCCCTATTATCCCACCACTCGCGCGGCCTCGTTCACTTGCTTCTCGTCTGTGATTGGCCTACACCACCTGCCTGTGTTTGATTGGATCCGGCATGTGTATCCTGACTTCTGATTGGATTAGCTTGGTCCGGGAAATGATATATAAGCCTGGGATTTGATAGTTCAAACTAGTACTTTCTTAGCTGGGGAAATGAGCAGTGTGGTGGGGAGACGAGACAGACTTCACAGGCTTGTATAATAGGGGTTATTATATGTTAAGCAACGTCTGGGAGCGACCTCTTACTCGTTAGTTAGGGATTATTCGTGACTGTTAATTAACCAGAGGTATGTTAGAAACATACACTCATTTGATTTAGGATGTTGTGATTGGAGAAATCATATATGTTTAATTGGAGAGATATATATTTTGAATTACTGTTTAATTTTGGTGATTAGAATTAAGGTTTGATTCAGAGATGATATGTGATTGAATATTGACTACTTTACCTGTTAACCCTTTTTTAGCGGGGCCCGACTTAAGTCCGTATCTAAAAAGCTGAACAATGTGGCGGGGCCCGACTTAAGTCTGTGTGCAATTTTGGCGCAATATTGGCTCTGAAAGAGAGCCGAGCGGTGGGAGGAGCGTAGGTTACCTCATGACCGCTCGCCACGACCGTCGTGGGCCCACTGACATTTACTCCACACTACTCCACCCTCTCTCACTCGCTACACACGTAATTATGTAACGAAATTACCGTATTCTAGCGATTTTGCCCTTCGGTTGACCGATCGTTGCAAGACAACCAGTGATCGTAGACGGATGGTTCGGGTGTCATTGGAAAGCTCAATTTACGCCCTTTCAGGGATACATACTTGTATTATGCTCTGGCTCTTGTTTATGCATGAAAAAGAGCACGGAAACAACCCCATTTATGGTAAAAAAAAAAACGCTGGGCGGCACGGTCAAATATACCACCTAGGCCGCTCGTTGAGTGTTAATACTTAACTGACTTGATGTAAAGCTATTGTCATTCATAATTAATAATTAAGCATTGTAGAAGTTTAATACTTAACTGACTTTATGTAAAGC
The DNA here is from genome assembly GCA_032716605.1 of Paralithodes platypus. NCBI lineage: Eukaryota > Metazoa > Arthropoda > Malacostraca > Decapoda > Lithodidae > Paralithodes > Paralithodes platypus. The sequence goes on along the minus strand of CM064552.1, from coordinate 27,709,619 downwards.
TATTAATTTGTCATTCGTAATTGGCATTGTAAAAGTCCTATAAATTATATGGTCTACTTAAGCCTACTAAACTTTAATTTGTACTTTAGTGAAATCAGAACGTATGCAAAACGATCCTGAAATCTATCATAACTTTCATTGATTATTATTTTGATTAATTGTAAAATACCTTAATTACGTTTAAAAATACAATTCCATTTTATATGTGACTTTATAATATTTCCTTACCATTTTTGTTTAGTCAAATGTCTTTCAGTAAAAAGAATACATAAGATAAAATATACTAAAGAGAATAATAATAAACAAAGAATAACGAGATAACATAGAAAGAGTAAACAATCTTTAAAGGGTTAACAAACAAAGATCTTAATACTTTATTGATAATCAAGATTAATTGCTTTATACTATAATTATATAATGACTTAAAAACCCTTGCTTACATACCAAGCTGTTTATATTCTTATTTAATAGCCTACTTCCTATTAAACATTCAATGTAACTTTAAATAGTTTCCTGTTTAAATATAAATGAAGTGTATAAGAGAATAAAGGATAACTGTCTCAACAACTGAAGGAAAGCAAGTAACAACAGAACAACCTTTAATATTTTACGTTCTATTGGCCTTCAGCTGTTTTGCTACACTTTCATATTAACTGTTCTATCTTTATTTATTTAGTTAACCACTTCTAAGTCAAGATACGTAACAATATATATATATATATATATATATATGTATATGTATATATATATATATACTGTATATGGGTGTGTGTGCTGGAGTGAGTGAAGGAGCAGCGAGAGAAGGTAAGTGTTTGTTTGTAAGTAACAAATGGAAGGAATGTGTGAGAGAGTATGGGTCTGTGGGTTCAAGGATTGTGTGGGTGAGAATGAAAGTAGGAATACAAACGTGGGTGATTGTGTGTGTGTATGCCCCGACAAAGGATAAACTTGAAAGAGAGAAAGAGGAGTTCTGGATGAATGTGGAGGCGTGCCTGGATAAGTTTGACAAGAACGAAAGAATATTTCTGATTGGGGATATGAATGGTAAGGTGGGTGATAGGAAAGTTGAGGGAGTGGTGGGAGGGTGGGGTGAATGGGAATGGTAGTGCACTTGTGGACGTATGTGTGAGGAGGAGGCTGTGGATAGCCAACACCTTCTTCCGACACAGAATGATCCACAGGTAGTCAGGTACACGTGGAAAAAGTAGTGGACGATGAAGGATAAGACAGTGGTGGAACGAAAGTCATTGATTGATTATGTATGTGTGGATGAACGAATGAAGAAATCTGTGATGGATGCTAGGGTGTATAGGGGTATTGGAGGGGGTCTGTCTGATCATTTTGTAGTAGTAGCTAAGGTTAGGATACAAAAGAAGTGGGTGAGGAGAGCTGGACAGAGGCGAGAGGAAGGTGGAATGGTGAGGAGAGTGGAGAGGTTACAGGAGGAGGAAATCACGGAAGAGTACAGGAGAGCAGTAGAAAGACGACTAGGTGGGTTCGACCTGGAAGTTATGGAGGAAGTGGAGGAGATGAGCAAGGTGTTTAAGGAAGAGATCTGTGCAGCATGTGAGGAGGTGTGTGGAGTGAGGAGAAGAGGGAGGGGAGGGAAAGGTACAGCATGGTGGACAGAAGAGGTGAAAATAGCTGTGGAAGAAAAGAAGAAAGCATATAGAGAGTGGTTGGGTAGTAGAGGGAATGAAAATTTCGAGAGACAGAAACAAGTGAGGTACGTGGAGAGAAAGAGGGTGGTGAAGAGAGTAGTGAAAGAAAGTAAAAGAAAAGTAGATGTGGATTTTTTTTTTTTTTTTTTTTTTTTTAAGAGACAATGAACGGAGGAAGGAAAAACACAGATAAAACAAAAAGGTCCATGTGCCTAAAGGCATCCTCCATTCATAAAATGTTTGTAACAACTGGATTTAAACATTTGTAGATTGTAAGTTTGTGGAAAGCAATTCGAGGGAAGTGAATTCCAAAGAGTAGTAGCTCTGGGGATAAATGAATTCTGATAAGCAGAAGTTCTGCATTGTGGAGGAGAAAGTGTAAATTCATGGGCGCTCTCAGCTGCCCTAGTTCTACGGAGAAAGATGTGGAGAGGCGGCACAATTGAAGCAAGTTCCTCGGAACAATTGCTGTGAAAATATCTGTAGAATAATGCAAGGGATGCAACGTTTCTTCGTATGGATAATGTAGGAAGGTCCTGTGTGATTGCAGGGTTATTGATTAATCTAATAGCTTTATTTTGAATTTTGTCCAACTGCCTCAATGCAACCACTCCACTTCCACCCCACAGAGGTGAACAGTAATCCATCTGAGAACGCACATGACTTTTATATATCACGGCCAACTGGAAGGAATCTGAGTGTAAAATGGAGGGAGAGTAAGAAACTGTTCTGGAAAGAAGTAAAGAAAGTTAGGGAAGGTAGCAAGGGAAACAGTAAGGGTGTGAAAGATAAGAATGGGCGAATGCAAGCCGAGAAGCAAGAGAGAGTCGAAAGATGGAGACAGCACTTCAATGAGTTGCTAAATGTAAGGAATGAAGAGCCCTCAACCATAGTTGGATATGGTATGGGAGGGAGAAGAAGAGAAGTAGTGGAGGAGGAGGTGGGGATCAGAAGGTCATAAGTGTGGGAAGCCATGAAAAGAGTGAAGTTGGGGAAAGCACCAGGAACAGATAGAGTGTGTGAGGAAATGTTGAGGTATGGTGGTGAGATAGTGATCGAATGGGGATGGAAAATGTGCAAACTAGCATGGGAGAAGGGGAGTGCACCCGATGACTGGAAGACTGGCATAATAGTCCCCCTATAAAAGGGCAAAGGGGAAAGAGGAGTGTGTGGTAACCACCGAGGAATATGTCTTCTAAGCATAGTAGGCAAGGTATACAGTAGGGTAGTGGTTGAGAGAGTGAGAGTGAGAACGGAGAAATGGATAGGCGACGAGCAGGGAGGTTTTAGGAAGGGAAGAGGATGTGTAGATCAGATTTTTACCATGAATTGTGTTGTGGAGAAATATCTGGAGAAGAAACAAAGGGTGTATGTTGCCTTTATGGACTTGGAGAAGGCCTATGCCAGAGTGGATAGAGAAGGTTTGTGGAAAGTACTTAGAATATACGGAGTATATGGCAAGTTGCTGAAAGCATTGAAGAGCATGTTTGAGTGTACAAAGGCGGCAGTACGTGTGGAGAGTGAGCAGAGCGAGTTCTTTGACCTGAATGTTGGATTGAAACAGGGGTGTGTGATGTCCCCGTGGTTGTTTACTGTATATATGGATGGAGTCATGAAAGAAATACTATCAAGAGCAGTGAATGTTGGTGTATCGCTGAAAAGGGAGGGAATTGAGTGGAAGCTACCTAAACTGCTGTTTGCGGATGATACAGTTCTGATGAGTGATAATGAATGGGAGTTGCAGGATCTGGTAAATGAGTTTGGAACAGTGTGCGAAAAACGGAATTTGAAGGTAAATGCGGGGAAGAGCAAGGTTATGGTCTTCGAAAGGGGTGCAGTTACAGAGTGTGAGGTGAAGCTGAATGGTCAGGCTATGGAGATCGTCAACTCTTTTAAGTATCTGGGCAGTAAAGATGGGACTATGGATGAAGAAGTGCGGGAGGGTACAACAGGGGAAGAGGGTTGTAGGAACGCTGAAAGCAGTAACAAGAAATAGGGTGGTCAGTATGGAAGTGAAGAAGTCCTTGCATGACAGTGCGGTAATCCCGACACTGACTTACGGTAGCGAAGCATGGACGTTTGAGAAGAGACTCAAATCAAGAGTGAGAGCAGTGGAAATTAATTACTTAAGAAGTGCGTGCGGAGTTACATGGAGGGATAGACAGACTAATGAACAAGTAAGAAGGAGATGTGGTATGGAGGTAGATGTGCTGGAAAGTGTGAAAAGGAACAACTTGAGATGGTTCGGCCATATGGAACGTATGGAAAGCGAGAGAATGACTAAGAGGGTGTACGAGAGCGAGGTGGAGGGACAGAGAGGGAGAGGTAGACCGAAGGAGAGGTGGATGGATGGAGTGAGGAAGTATATGAACGAGGGCGGTGGTGGTTGGGGAGAGGGGCGTCGACTGACTGGGGACAGAGGTGCATGGGGGCGGTTCGTTCGTGGCCACCCCTTCGGGGATCACGGCGTCAGGCAATAGATAGATAGATATATACTGTATATATATGTATATACATATATATATGTATGTATATATATATACATATACATATATATATATATATAAATATATATACAGTATATATATATTATGTGTGTATAGGATATCAGGAAGATATACAATGTTGTGATAAAACTCTACCAACAATGTCCTATGTATACTGTATATACTGTAAGATGTGGAGAAATACGAATTTGATCAAACATTTCTTTCAATACCAAGCTGTGGGTCATAAATCACAGGACACTTAATAGGGAAATTAACAGGTTATTAGAGTGGGTTAAGGCATGGGATTTGGTTCGTTGATTATTTCTTGGTAAGGATAGACACATTAATTCATTTGACTTACGTGTATCTGTGTGGTATACTCCATACTATAAACAATATACAATATATGCACATGATTAATTTAATGTAAGGATTACCTTGCAGCTGTAAAGTGTAACAACCACCCCACCCTCCTGACCCTGCTAGACGACCTTGGTGTCAGCTTCGACTGTGCATCCCAGGTCAGAACATTATCATTGGTGTATTCTACCTCTTTGTTTACCTTCTTAGTACAGTTACGTTAAAATCATGTTATATACATTTGACTGTTCATCCTAGGTCAGACACATTCTGTCTTTATATTTATTTGTTTTCGTTCTATATTGCCTTTGACGATCCCCTCTATTTTTGTAATTTGGGTAAGCGATGGGAAGCAACACTGTACAATACTCTGTAGCTTTTCAACTGACAGTAAATTGCATAGTTTCCATCAATAATTCTCAGTTATTTTGAAGATTTTGTAGTGCATGATAGTGCTGATTATATAAATTTGGCCTGCATATGATGGAGAGACATAATAGTTTCATATTTTTCTTTTAAGTATCGAAAACTTAGCTGCTAAGGTATTCAGTTTATCGCCATCTAAAAAGAAACAAAGTATAGTTATAAAGTCCTCTGCAGGGGAAGAAGTCCGAAATTGAAAAATGCGTATGTATAGCTTACAAGGGAGAGCTCGTGTTGAATGATTAGCCCGAGAGTGTGAACTTTGACAGTGAGTCGCAGGAGCTGGTGAATAAGCTTAGCTACTTAGGAGATTCTATATCTGCCAGTGATCGCCAGAATTACTATTGATGTGGCTTGGGAAAGTTAGAAGAATCCCACTACCCTTGAAGGGAAAGGTGAACGTTTCGTGTATTAGAAGTGCAATAACACATGCTTCAGAAACGCAACATGTGAAAGTCGTTGATATCAAAAGAATGGAACGTAACGAAATGAGAATGATGAGATGGATGTGTGGGGCCAAGTTGCAGTTAATGATCATTATATTATTAACGAACTGAAGAGACGGTTAGGTATAACAAACATTAGTGATAAGATGCGTATAAGCAGATTTAGATGGCTTTGGGGATGTAAACAGAATGGAGGAATACAATTGGATGAGAAGATGCAAGTCCATGAACGTGGTGGGAGCTGCACCTAGAAAGACGTGGGATCAGACTATTTGTTTTATGATGAAGTTTAAAATCTAACAAGTGAAACAGCTCTGAACAGAGCTGCCTGGAACGCTGTCATTAGGACGTGAGACTGAAACTGCAATATTCGGTCTTTAAATGTATGTACTGTATGTGTTGTGTATGTAATGGGATCATGCTGTAGTTCATCTGTAGATCCCAGGATGGGAACATACTATTTTAATATTAATACTGGCTAACTTCGAACTATTTTTCTTTCAACATTCGTAAACTACAAGTATTATAGTATGATAATATTAATTAGAATTAATTTAAAATATTGCCTGTGCTTCCCAGGCGAGACACATTCTAAATGTTCTGGCTACGTTTTGATGATTTTGTTAATCATCATAGTGCGCTGATGGTAAATTAATGATTTTCGGACTAGAACAGTCTTCCCTGCGGTGTTGCAAATGTAACGTAATTGAGATCGCGTGATCTCATCCCATCTAACCCTTTTTATGATCTTTAAAACTAAATTATGTATGATCTTAGATTCATTTGCATATATTTTCATTTAATTTAATAAATTTATTTATCTTTTATTTTGAAAGAGTGTTTGTAGGTGTGGTTAGGATAGCCAGAGCTTGGGTAGATTTGGTCAAGGTTAGCTTAGATCAGGTTCAGCATAAGCTAATTGACTCAAACCTGAAAATCCTAGGATCTCAATTTTTCTGCGCAGGGTTAGATAAGAGGCTATATGAGGTAAGAAGTTAAGCAGGTTTGATGAAACTTAGGATAGATTATGGTTAGTGCAAGCGAATTGATTCATAACAGATCCATAATAGCAGTTGGCCAAATAACTTGTGACTACAAAAAATGCACACAATACTTGTAACCCCTTCAACACGATGACGTAATTTTAGTCACATTCAGGTTACCATTGGACGATTTTCTTCAGCTTGTCATCTACCTCTAGGACTCAAAGGTGTATGTGTAGTCTCAACAAACCCTCTGAATATAATAGGTCCTTCTTAAACTGCTTAAAATCGTCTAATTAAAGCCGGAATGAAATAATATAAGAAGGGGTCATCGTGCTGATTGGGTTAAACATTTTCTGTGCAGGGTGGGGTCAAGGTATATATGGCAATTTTTATGTTAAGGTTGGTCACTATTATCTTAGGATTAGGTTAGGTGTAAACACAATTACCCAGAACAAAGGCCATTTAACGTGTAACTGTAGTTATGAGCTTTCCATAATCTCCTTTTAGGGTGAAATCGAGGCTGTTACGAGAATGGGAGTCAGCACTCGTAGGATCATCTTCGCTCACCCCAGTAAACAGAACTCCCAGTTGACATATGCACAGGGGGCCGGTGTGAGTCTCATGACCGTTGACACTGTCCCTGAGTTGCATAAGATCAAGACACACTACGCTTCTGCTCAGTAAGTCCACAGAAGACAATTCCTTAAGTGGATCCCGGCAAATCATCAAAATAACATTATAGCTCGAATACCATAACTAGCGACACATCATCTTAACTCAAATAGACCTCCCTTTGCCACCTTCCGGAACCGATGAGTGATCATTAGCGCTCAGCTCATTTGTGTTGTTGTTTTTGTTCTTCTTATTGGACGGGATCAGCCAGAAAAGTTGTCAGGAGGGAAAGAGACTAGATTGAAGAGAGGCTAAGAGCAACTTGGATGGTTACAGAATTCAACATTTAACCTTCAGTGTAACACAATATGTGAATCTTGCAGTGGTTGGGATTTACAGAACACCTACGAGTTGTACAAAATCAAGGCAGCATTGTAACTTTGTAGAAGTCAGGGTTTTAATAAGCAATGTTTCCAAAATAGCCATCAGACAATGCAACAATTTCAATAAGTAGATCCTAACCAGTGCAAACTCAATATACTGTTAGGTTAAGTAATGATAACATTTAAATTTGGTACTGAATTATTTAGCTTGGGTTGAAATGTACCTGTTGAAATATTATATATATTATATATATTATATATACTGTACATATATATATATATATATATATATATATATATATATATATATATATATATATATATATATATACAGTATATATATATATATATATATATATATATATATATATATATATATATTAGGTTAAGATATATCTTGTTAGGTCAAGATATATAACCAGATTAGGTAGAATAGTTAATCATATTAGGAAGACGTTTTGAGGTACGATTCTATAGGTTATGATAAGGGTTAACCATTAACTCCAAGTAGGAAGACTGAAGGTGTCTTTCCTTATGGGTTATATATTGGTTTAATGTAGTTGTAAGTAAATTGATGTAGTAGGTTGAATCTCAGCTCTCCGTCCTGCTTTCTCGTAGATTGATAGATTAATTAGACAGGTAAATTGCCGCCACCACCCTTACAATATAAGTAAAGGGAAAGATATGTTGTGTCCGTAACAAAAGAAGATTTAAAGTATTACACGGAGACATTCCTAAGATTGGAGGGAAACTCCCGGGGTATGTGATCGCCCCCGATGCTCGTGTCTATTTGTCGTCAAACCTTCTCCATAGCTCTTACCTTTCCTACACAGCTCCAAGCACATCTCCAACACGTGATCTTAACTTCCGATTCACGTGTACAGCCCCTGGTGCTCATTAATGCGAGGTGAGCTTAAAATGTGTGGGAAGCAAGACTGACGTGACAAAAGGAACCAGGGAGTTACAATGAATACTCCCAAATATATACAGTCACCTGCATAAATATGTTGACTATTGTAAGTAAACCACCTTAAAATTATATGAGTTGAATATAAAGATTCCTATAATAATGATAGAATCTAAGGTGTAATATAATATATATATATATATATATATATACTGTATATGTGTGGAGGTTAAACCACAGATATGTGTGATCAAATTATGTAGTAAAACTCGCTAGGAAAATTAAAACAATGGAACACCAAGCTTTCGTCTATTATCTCAAGATATCTTCAAGGTTCTACAAGAAAACAGGGGTAGAGTGAGGCATAAATACACGTCAGAAAACATCTGTAGGTTGCTAACTAGCATATAAATACAAAACGTGGTGCCATCTTTCTGCCTGTTGACATATTTTTAGGAATATACTTCTTGTACGTACACAATTAATGTCTTACACATTATATATACTTATACAGATATGCATATACAGATATGCATATACATATATGCATATACATAAATATGCTTAATGCAATATAATATAATCATATATAAAATTTGATAAAAATCAATGAACTTAAGAAAATCAGTACAATGCAAATCATAATATTTAGTATGAACGTACAGTATACATAATAGACTATATGAAACTATAACATGATACGCACAACAGTGAACTAATACAAATATATAATGGTAATAATAGAACGATATGTGATGTAATACACGATCAACACAACCATATACAGTATACGACTATAAGAAAACAGGATACTGCAGAGAGCCGCTTGGCCCACACAAGGCAGATCCCTCTCAAACGTTCATCTAATTTATGTATATATGATAAGATGCATATATATATACAGTATATATATATATATATAGTAGAGTCATTTTCAGAGCTTCCGTGACCGTGTTTAGGATACCAAAGTTTCTCAGTGAATTGAACAAGGGCAACTGATACTAAAAAAAATAAGCCCCCATGCACCTCACCAAAATGACGGGTAAGTTGTTATTTTAGACGTTTTTCAAAATGGCCGCCGCCGTCATCTTAAAAAAATTATAAAGTTTTATTTCTTGAAGTGAATGGCCAAAAATTACAATTTTGGTGTCTATTCCCACTAATTTTGGTGTCAGAAGATCAATGGCATGGCACAATTAAAAAATAATTAATAAATAATTACCAAATAATTAAGTAAATAAGAAAATAATTAAGAAAATCAATGGGATGGCATAATTCATGATTTAGAGTCCCATTAACCTCAACATCTAAGACAAATATGATGTTGTTAAATCCACTGAAAAACTTTGGTATCCTAAATTAATAAAACATGAGACCTACTGCATTAAGATGCACTATCACTGCAGGACAAATATGATGCACAACTGTCAGAATCACTTCCGCTGTCATCATCGCTGCTCTCCATTTGTGGATGACTTGGAGGTTTTAGAAGATCCAGGAATGATGGAAGTGCAGGTTGGGTATAGCGTACTGGGAGGCATAAGCCATTTACAAGGTGCCATCCATGGCCAATTGGTGATGGATGATTCTGAAGCTGGAAATTCTTCTGCAGATATGTGAGGTAATTGGTGCGCTCTAAGTGTGGTCGTAGACTGTCAGAATCACGTACCAGTCTGATGATCTTCTTTTTCTTGAGTACTGACCACTTTACTGCTCTCACCTCTGCTAGGGTCTTGTGTTTGGTGTCACAATAGATGTACCGGATAACAAATTTCTGTAAGTCATTGATGATTTCCTGTGTGACTGGGATGATTGTGCCACAACTTTTAAGGAGGTTGCGAGCTTCTGATGATTTTTCTACACGGTCAACAATAGTTTTCTTGCCTATTCCATAAAAGCCGGAGTTATGGTCGCATCCGGTAAGAACATAAAGTGGGATCAAAGACTCCGCCATTGCCTCACTACACAAACACCGAGCATTTATCAGCTGAGATTTGCGTTTCAAGCACAAGAGTCCTGATATTTGCCGAGCCACATAGGCTGCCTGAACGTAGTTATCAGTATCTTCAGTGTCTATGACAACTGCTTCTGTATACCCTTCTGACCGCAGCTTACCATAAAGAGTGAACAGAGCTGTGTCTGCTTCTGCATGGGCGTATGTGAGATTCTGCAAAACTTCATCTGTGGTGAGATTCCTTGCTGGTTTGCCAACAACACAGTGTATGAGCTGAATAGTGGTTGTAGATGCCTTTCTTTTGAAAGCAGCCTTGATAAATGCTTGAAGGCGAACTTTATTCTCTGGCTTACCAAGAAGAGCATGAAAGTCTATTAGAAGGAAATTTGTCCTCTGACTTCATAAACACATTGCAAATGGACTGATTTTTTTGACGGTGTTGTCGTTCACTATCTTTGATGGAGAAGTCTTGCTCGTACGAGTCATTAACCAAGAAAACACATTCTGCATTCGAATGTCTATTCAGGACAAAGTTCACAAGTTTCTCACCATAGTCTCCCCACGTTAACTTGGTTCCATCTGCTTTTTCTCTGTCTTCAGTAGTAGGCGTTGTTAGACGCCAGATTAGTCCCATGTCTACTATTGATGTGTAAATATCAGGGTACGGTATGGATGTCATTGTCAGTTTTTCCTGTAGCTTACTCTTCTGCGTTTTGCGCATAGTACCATTTGCATTGAAAATTGAAAGGCACTTATCTGTTACTCGATGCTGCATTAAGTCTTCCATCTTTAAGCCGTCACTTGCCTCAACAAGTTTGATGACCGAGGTAAATGCCTTACTCTCCATTTCTTCAGTTGTCTGTTTCAGGTTTTCACTTGCTGTCTTCTCGATTTCTTGAGTTGCAAAATTGCCTCTTTTACTACGTGGTATTCGAGCATTGAGGGACTTTGTTTTGGAATAGACTCTTTCATTTACAAATTCCTCCACTTTTCTTTCTCCATCGGCCTTTGCAGACTTCAGATCAGCAAAGAGAGCTGGAGAGGCTTGAATTCCAGATTGTAGGGATCTTAGTGTCAGATCTGATTGGTCAAATGGATCACAATGGAACTCGGTGAGACATGCACTGATATCCTGCACAGATTGTTCATCTATCTTCATCTTACTTGGGGCACAATCTGCATGCTTTCTTGAACCTCGTCTCTTGTGATTTGCGTGACGATGAACACAGCCTCTTATCCGGTTGACGTTGTTAACATTCCGCGTGTTTGACAGGAGTTGCTTCTCATTCTTTAGAATAGCCAACCATCCACACTTAAGCTTGGATCCTTTATTCATCGTTGACTCTATCCATATGTCAAGGGCAACACATGAGTAGGGTTTACCGGTCATTGACTGTGCAAACATGCCACTCTCCATGAATTGTGCTTGGATATGGGGAAGACTTTCTAGGACTGCTATGAAATCTGGAAAATGGCGCCCATATCTATCGTTGTCATAAATATGCATCCAAGGAAGCATCAACTTCAGTGAAGACTTGAACTCGATCCAGTTTCTTGTCCTTATAGCATGTATATTTTGAGTCAGTATCTCTACCATCTCCAAGAATGAAATCCAGAATTCTGCTAGTGGAGCACCATCTAAGTTCTGGAATAGGGAGTCAACGAGCCCCTTGAGATCGGCATTGCTCTCTAACTCAGCATGTGCATCATTAAGTTCTTGTTGGTCTACTGAATTGCGTAACTTATTGAGAGAGTGGCACAGAGTGGCACCTTCCAAACGTTTGTCTAGTGCATGTTGGAGTAAAGCCTCGTAGAAGAGTCGAAGGCAACGCACACCGCGGTTGAAGTGTTTTCCACGCAGAGCTTGATCCACGGATCCATCTGCAACGACGCCTGCAGCCACCAGTACATCTGAAATGCCTGAGCCTTTGAACCTTTTGTAGATTGCATTGATGAAAGACATCTGGATATGAAAGGGCCCCATGAATGTCAATATGTCAGCAAATATCTCTGGATTCTCACTTTTCAATTCTAGCAATAATGCGTAGACAGGATGATCACCGACGATAATGGCAAATGGCATCTTCTTGTCATCAATTGCCTTTGCAAGCTTGCGCAGGGCATCATACAGAATGGTCTTGCTTGGTGGATCAGGATAAGTCATATGATAAATCGCTTGACTTTTCTGGGTTTCTGGTGATAGCGTGGCCTGGAAGCCAGAAAAGGCTGGTACAGTCTGGTCTTCTGGCTTTGGTCTTGTTCCGTCTGCCTTAGCTCGGGCCATTGCATGGATGACACCTCTCTTTCTTTGAGGAACTGTGTCCAGATGTTGTTCATCCGTTATCCTTGGTCTGATGGGTGGTTCACCACGCTTGACTGTTTTGTATGGTTCAATTCTTTGCATCTGGCTCCCAAGTTCTTTGAGGCTATCAGAGAGGTACGAAGGCAAGGTGCTATTTGCAACTGGTCTATCGTCATCTAGGGTAGGTAGATTTAGCTTAGGTAGGTCTGGCTGAACAAACATGACATTTGTACGATGTGATTGGCCACTTCCAGTCAAAGTGTCACTTTTGAAGTCATCGTTGTCGACTATACATATTGCCGGTGTTCCTTCAGAAAGTTCAAAAGGACACTCAGTTGAATGCTTCAGGTCAGTAACTGCCCAGAAATCTCTAAGCAAAAGCACATCATTGTAACTGATTCCCAGGCCATCCTTATGTAATATGTCTACCATTTCTCTGCTCTTTGTCATACCATGTAGCAGTACACCGAGGTTTGTCTCAAATGCAGTACGTCTTCCAGTGATGTAGCTGGTCAAAATAGATGCAATTGATCTGACTTGGGGCTTGTCATCGACTTCAGACTTTGTGGGGTGCTTTAACCAAGTGATGAGCTTCAATAGGAGATCATTCAGGTCTTCATATTCTTCTAGCTCATGTATGTATGGAGGCCAAGGAACAGTTTTTGTTTTGATGATCTGATCTCTGAGTCGCCCAGCTATATTCTTCACCAGCTGATCGTCACTTACACCTAGAGAGGATATTGCAGCCTCAAGATATGAACCTGCAGCTCTTGCATCATATACCAGTTCACTCACATTCTTCTGACTTCGTTCATGAAATGCTATGTCATCTCCAAATTCCTTGATCAGAATTTCCTTCACGAAACTGAACTTTGCTGTGGAATAGTAACCATAATTTGAAGTAATGCCTTTGTAATCTTTTACAAGACCTTGCAGTGTACGGATTTCATGATCTTCAAAGATAACTTGACGGACATGATGAAAGAAGATATTTTGGGCCTCTCGAAGATTAACATGTTGCAGATGCTCTGTTTTTTCATCAGGAAAAGACTCCTTCAGAGGGTTGCTGACATAATTGCGCCAACATTCACGATGATAACGAATTTCCAATCCAAACGCCGTTCGACTGTCTGGGATAGATGCAAGTAGGGTATTCAATCTTTCTCTTATAGGCTCATCTGACAGACAAACTGTATGCAACTTGAACCAGTTACATGCATCTACTGTTGACAGCAGCAAAAGTTTGGACTTGCCAGGATTACTGGTTTTTTGTGGTCCTTTCATACACCACACACAGAGATTCTTATCATGAACCACTCCAGTACTAGAACGAAGCTTTTTAGGCACATTTCCTGGGAGTTGTTGACTTGAAGTTGATGCTTGAACTTCTTCCTGTTCAGATTTCCGTTTACGATTCTGTGCTTGCTGAATATAGCGATTACTACTGATCTGGGTGTAACATTTACTATGCATGTACAGGCCTTTAGGCCCCTTGTCCCACTCCACTGCTGCATAGGCATGCTGAAATTTATCAAGTTCCTTCCACCGAAAACACTTGCTCCTTAGATTCTCCCACTTTGTATCAGATGTCTTGTCCGTACTATCATCAGCTATACAGGGATGTTGACATAATATGCATTTTGATCCAGGTCCTGGGTCAGGCACATCACTAACTCCTCTACGTTCCATGCTTATGATTCTTCACGCCAAATTCGATGCAACAAACCTGAAAAAGAAGGAATTGATCAGTCAACATTCTTGGTTTACATTTTAAATTATATATTATATTATTTGAGTAAGTTTCAGAGGATCCGTGACCGTGTTTAGGATACCAAAGTTTCTCAGTGGATTTAACAACATCATATTTGTCTTAGATGTTGAGGTTAATGGGACTCTAAATCATGAATTATGCCATCCCATTGATTTTCTTAATTATTTTCTTATTTTCTTAATTATTTGGTAATTAGTTATTAATTATTTTTTAATTATGCCATCCCATTGGTTTTCTGACACCAAAATTAGTGGGAATAGACACCAAAATTGTCATTTTTGGCCATTCACTTCAAGAAATAGAACTTTATCAATTTTTTAAGATGACGGCGGCGGCCATTTTGAAAAACGTCTAAAATAACAACTTTCCCGTTATTTTGGTGAGGTGTATGGGGGCTTATTTTTTTAGCATCAGTTGCCCTTGTTAAATTCACTGAGAAACTTTGGTATCCTAAACACGGTCACGGAAGCTCTGAAATTGACTCTACTAATATATACAGTATATATATATATAATTACATATACATACACATATACATACATATACACGCATACATTACATACATACACATACACATTACATATATAAGAACATTAGAAAATGGGAGTCTACAGAAAGCCGATTAGTCCACACAAGGCAGATCCTTCTCACACCCAACCCTATCTATAAGGCCGAATTATAGGCCCAACTCACTAATACTATGGGGACTGACCTCACCACAATGGTCAGGTCAACATAAGGAAAAAGGAGTCTGTAGAGAGCCAAATGCCCCACACCCGGCAGATCCCCCTCAAAACTAAACAGAATATATACATACACACAGCTACACACATATACAATTATACATACATTAACATACATACCTGTATATACAATAATTACAAAAAGTAAATACAGTGATCATACCTCACGTGTACAATATTAATTAGATACCTAACTCACTAATGCTATGAGGATTGAACTCACCAAATGGGTCAGATGCCAAACTACAAGCTGTTTCACTCTATAATGTATATATATATATATATATATATATATATATATATATATATACAGTATATATATGTATATATGGAGGTTAAATCACGAATACGTTTCATCAAATTATGTAGTAAAACTCGCTCGGAAAATTGAAAAAATGGAACACCAAGTGTTCGTATTACCCTGAAGATGTCTTGAGAGAACAAACGAAAACTTGGTGTTCCATTGTTCATTGTCTCAATATTCTTAGCAAGTTTTAATAAATATATATATATATATATATATATATATACACCAGCATATATATATATATATATATATATATATATATATATATATATATATACACCAGCATATATATATATATATATATATATATATATATATATATATATATATATATATTTAAATGTATATTTTTTTCTTTTTATTTGTTTTAATATATTCCAACTACTCCCTCTCGGGCGTAGGCTGAGAGCCTGTACATTCATCCATCATACATTGAACGGTGAAGCCCATGAGGTCTATTTCCTGTCTAAGGAGTGACACATGTGAAGCACTTTAAGCTGCATCCAGCCCCAGCCATATTGCCTTCGCAGGATGCATGGGGCTTGATTGCTCACTCACGTTGTGAAGCGGCCCCATCTCTGAAGCTGCTTCTCCCCAGTGCTTCACTGTCTCACTTCTTAGACTCGGACCCTCAATCTCAACCTATTTAGCAATGAACTCACAAGGCATTGCCCCCCTATAGCCTATTGAATATGGCAATATGCATACAGTGCTATTTAATCAGGGAACAATGAGGATATTTTATTGAATAGACTGAGAACACTCCAGGCTGTAAAGTTTTAAGGCGCTTTACTCGACACCTCAGTTAGTTAACAGGAGGCACTTTTTCGTCCACCTATTTCTCTGAACCAGTGAAAACTGTACCGATTGGCCTGAGGTAAAGTATGAATGGATGAATATGAATTGACTGACTTACAATGTAATTAAAATTGTCTGAAATGTTGTGCTACAACTCAATTACTACCATTCACAGGCCATGATGAGAAATTGTTGTTAAATTTGTTTAAGTTTATACATTATCACACATTCCCTCTTGACAGACTAGTGGTACGAATCCGGTATGATGACCCCACAGCAGTCAACTGCTTGGGGGAGAAGTATGGTATCCCTCCAAATGAAGCGCGAAACCTGCTGTCAACAGCCAGGGACCTAAAGTTGAAGGTGGTTGGGGTCGCATTCCATGTGGGGACTGATAGCGCTGATCCTAGCATCTTCTATCACGCCATTGCTTCTGCCAGAAAGGTATGCATTCAAGTTATCATGTTTGTTTTCTAATTAGTAAACCGAATAGTATAAATATTTATATTGCTTTATATGGTACACTATCGTTGTTGGATTAAATGTTGTTCATCGATTTTAATGTATCGGTAATCCAAATATCAATAAACATTTGTCAACATATAGCTAAGAATGTTGGTCAGCATGGATGCCAAGCTGTCAACAGTGTGTCTTTTTCATTACATATGCAAATATTTGTTTTCAATTTGACAACTTAGTGTGTGCCATCTGACCCTTCCACAGGTTTTCAACGAGGCAAAAGAGGAGGGATTCGAACCTTATTTGCTGGACATAGGCGGAGGCTTCCCCGGCAATGACATTAATCTCATGAAGGACCAGGCAAGGAACGTCAACAAAGCCTTGGCCGAGTTTTTCCCTGAGGATGGAAAGTTCAAGGTATGGCTCATTTCAGTCAAATGTTTCCAATTCTAAATCCTTTGCCGCCCAGACCCCTTTTAATGGTTTCCCTCAAATTATTATAATGGCTAAGTTCTTCTAAATGCTTACTAAAAGTAACTTTGCAAAGCTATATATACCTGTATAGTATACCTGTATAGTATTAGGCAATGTATGATAGACTTTACTTAATTTAGTGTAGATTTCTAAGAAGCATGCCTTTGCTAATGCCAACTAATTACCTTAAAATCACAATATACAAATCAGACCATGTCTGAATCAAGCGATTCCTGCTAGCCTTTAACTGACTAGATCATAACCCACTAGGCACCAAGGAGTTTGGAATCAGAGTTTTTCCTTCATCTAGTGTTTATTGGTATATAGCAATCAAATATCCTTCACTTAGACTTTAGTTTTCTCTCGTTCGCCTCCTCCAGAATGCTTCTCAACTCAGTAGATTCTAAATATGAAACCATTTCTGATAATATCAATGCACCATAATGCAATAGGTGATTAATAATACCTTTACTATATGAAAGTAATTAAATTAATGATACTATACGAAGTTATTGTCAATTATTCAGGTTATTGGCGAACCTGGTCGGTACGTGGTAAGCTCTGCCTACACCTTGGCCACCACAATCGTCAACAGTCGACCGGAAATTGACGATGCTGGTTCTCTGGTACGAATGATATATTATATCAACGATGGGGTGCATACGTCATTTTGTATGAAACTTCTTGCGCCATCAACATTCTCTGCATTTCCTCTGAAGGTAAGCAGAGCATTATTGACAGGATAATGCTCGGTGACACTGGCTTGGTGGTCCATAGGATGTAGTGTCCCAATGATTGTATCTTGGTATGGATATCCTCAATCATTATCTTATTTTTGTATTTTTGTTTTCCTATTTGTTCTATGTATATGAAGGATACAAAAGGCAATGCTACTTGTGACATGTATCCCTCCCAAAGTTCAAAGAGTGACTGTGAACGCTCAAGTGAGTTTACTTGTTGAGTAGGAGTCAGTCCGTCAGTCAGCCAGCCATTACCCCCACTTTACCCCAGGCTTTCCACGCTGTCTTCTTCCTTCCACTTCACCGACATAGATCCTTTTTACTATTCTTTCTTCAGGCATTCTTGCCATGTGACCATACTATAAAGGAGTACAAATGAGTACAAAGGAAATCAAGCAACAACATATCTAGTGACCCTTCTAGGCTGCTTGTCCTCCAAAACACTGAGGATCAAGTGTCCAAACAGTGGTTTAGAGTGGGTAAGGGAACATTGGAAAGGGAACTACTGCCCTGCCAAGTTAGTAGGGGACATATGGGTTAGTAACTGAGGGGAGGATAAAATAAAGTTATTCATTTACAAACGCAGTCAGTCGCGGGTTTGATGCGAGATATTTGTCTAGGCGGAATTTAAATGAATCAACGGTGCTGCAGTCTATAACGTCTCGGGGAAGCCCATTCCACAAGTTGACAACTCGATTGAAGAAGAAATTCTTAGATTCGTGTGAGTTAAAAGATTTACCAATAATTTTGCAACCGTTTCCCCGCGTGTAATTAGATTGATCGATAGTGAAGTACTTACTACAGTTCATATTGTCGATGCCTTTGATGATTTTGAACACTTGAATTAAGTCACCTCTTAATCTACGCTGGGTTAAAGGAAATAGATTTAATTCTCTACGACGCTCTTCGTATGATTTGTTCTTTAGGCTAGGTATCATTTTGGTAACTCTACGTTGAACTCGTTCTAGCTTATTTATGTCTTTTTTGGTAATAAGGGCACCAGCATTGAACGCAGTATTCCAGAAGAGGGCGGACTAAGGAATTGTAAAGGGTTAGGATTACGTCTTTGGATTTATGCTCAAATGATCTGCCTATAAAGCCAATTATTTTGTTTGCCTTCTTAACAACTTCTGAACATTGTTGACTCGGTTTTAGGTTACTCGATATTGTTACTCCCAGATCGGTTTCTCTGTTTACATTCTTAGGCTGAGTGCCATTCATCGAATAGTTTGCTTTCTCATTTAGGTATCCGATATGTAGTACTTTACATTTATCCGCATTGAAACTCATTTGCCAAATTTGGGCCCAATGTGACAATTTATCTAGATTGTGTTGCATATCGTCAACTTGATCTTTTGAGAGTACGCTATTTGCAATTTTTGTATGGTCAGCAAATTTTGAGATTGTACAGGTGAGACCCTCATCTATGTCGTTGATGTAAATTAGAAAGATAATTGGTCCTAGTACCGATCCCTGGGGTACCCCGCTACTTACATTGGTCCATTTAGATGCCTTACCGTTTATGACTACTCTTTGCTTTCTGTCGCTGAGCCAATTTTCTATCCATTTCAACACACCGTCTTGTATTCCATGCGCTTTTAGTTTTAGCAGTAAACGTTTGTGGGGAACTTTGTCAAAGGCCTTTTGAAAATCAAGGTATATAATATCTACAGCTTTACTCTCATCGTAGAGGTTGAGGATATCGTGGAAGAAGTCTAAGAGGTTTGTTAAACAGGAACGTTTTTTACGAAAGCCGTGTTGAGTATCTTTAAGTATGTTATTTTCCTCTAAGTGATTAACGAGTCTGTCTCTTATGACCGTTTCTAGCATTTTACATACAACTGAGGTTAAGCTAATTGGACGATAGTTACTGGGTAGGGATTTGCTGCCTTTTTTGAATATCGGTGTTACGTTGGCTATCTTCCACTGATCAGGCATAGTTCCAGACTGCAAGGATTTATTGAATAGTAATGTCAGTGGTTTGGAGAGCTCATCCTTAGCTTCTTTTAGAACTCTAGGCGAGATTGTATCAGGTCCAGGCGTTTTATTTACCTTGAGTTTATCTAAACAATTCAATAATTCTCTCTCTGTAACGGTGATATTGCTTAGAACATCTGAATTATCAATCTGAATCGGCGATGGTGTAGGGATATCACTGAGGTCTTCTGTTGTAAAAACTGATGCAAAGAAGGTATTGAGGGCATTACTCATTTGTACTTCGTCTTTGGTGTATTCTCCATTTTCATCGACTAACGGTCCAACAGTTGAAGTAACTACTTTTTTCTTTCTGATATAACTATAGAATTCTTTCGGGTTTGTTTTACTTTGATTCGCAATATGTAACTCTAGGGTCTTTTTACTTTGCTTAATTAACTTTTTTGGCTTTGCGTCGTAGCTCTACAAATTTCACCCGTTCTTCGTCATTTTGTGAGAATTTTAATCTATCATTAGCACATTTTTTAGCAAGCAGGCAGTTTGAAATATCTTTATTCCACCATTTGGGCTTATTATTATGGCCTGGACGCCGTATTTTCGATGGTATGCAGTCTTGCACTGCTTTTAGGTAAGTGGTTTCGAATAACTTCCAAGATGTATTTATGTCGTTATTGTTAATTAAAAAGCTCCAGTCAGTTTCTTTAAACATAGCTCTAAGTTTATGAAAGTTTGCTTTCTTGAAATTAGGGACTTTTTCGATGCTACTATTTGGTTCGATACTAGTAAAGTTTAAAGTGAAAGTTATCGTACGATGGTCGCTGTTACTGAATTCATCACCAACATTCAAATTCTCTATTAATTCTTCTTTTGTTGCAAGTACAATGTCAAGAACGTTATTACCACGGGTCGGTGTTCGAACAAATTGATAAAGCGAACTCTCTTGCAAGTTCGTATACAAGTCATGTCCGGAGTGTGAAGTAAGAGTATCGCCCCACTTGGTCACAGGTAAATTAAAGTCGCCAAAAAATACGGTATCTTGTGAGTTACTTACATCTGCAATTTGTTCATAAATTTCTCGGTCAGTTTGCACTGATTGAGCTGGAGGTCTGTATATTAATGCAAGTATTATTTTTGTACCTTTATTATTCTTTATTAGCACAAAAGATGTGTCGACGTTCAAAATTTGAGGTTTTGACAAGAGGGTCGGGTTAAGACTTTCTTTGATATAAAATAAAACGCCACCTCCATTTTTATTTATTCGGCTTTTCTCAAACATTACATAACCGGGAAGTGAATACTCTGCTAAAAAGTCTCTATCTACTGTATTGAGCCAAGATTCTGTTATACCAATCACATCATAATTTTCAGTAAACACTAGTTCCTCTAAATCTGAAAATTTATTGCGTATGCTACGAGCGTTTGCATAGAAAACCTTTAAAGTTGCGGTTTTAGAACTCGCAGAACGTTCTTTAATAAAAATTTTGGTTCTGATCGGATCTACATTTACATTCATGGCTGATCTGAGAACACTTTCTTCAACCTTTTGCTCTACCGATTTCTTAACTCCATTCTTCTTACTTTGTCTATTATTCGAACTCCACACGAATGTCTTAGCAAATCCATTTCAACTGCTCTTCCTTGTGAAATTTCAATACTATACAATACCATAGTTTCACATTCATATCTCAATGTCGGCATCAACACACCCTCATGAAATCCTCTCACTGCTTCCTTACTCAAGTTTCTGCTCCTTAACAAGGATTAAATTGCTCCAGCTACCTTTATTCCTTGTGTTACTCTATTTTCTACTTCACTTGTAGGCCACATTTTCCCCTTTTCTCAATCATGGCTCCCAGATACATAAAATATTCTACTAGTTCAAGCTGTTTTCCATTAATCCTTACATTACTCACAGTGTCTCGTTTCCTTTCCACTACCATTACTTTGTTTTCTTTTATTTAATTTACTTTTAGACGTAATCTTTCACATACTTCCACAAATATCTCCACCATCCGATCTGGCACAGGTCATTCTTACCCTCGGCACATAACACTGCATCATCTGCATCCAATATATTAGTGACATTCATTCTGTTCCCACTACTCACCATCTCTACACCCTCTCTTCTTGTTCTGTCCTTTATTTCTCTCATTACCCCATCCATGTAGATGTTAACCCGAGGAGAACGAGAATGGGTTGTCAACAAATGTTGTTGTATTCAAATTTATTACCTTCGATTCTGACAGAATTCGTTATATTTACCATATAAAGCATTATTTCTTCTCCATGTGTGTTTATTTACTTATTTGATAAACATATGAACATTGAAGAGTGATAAAAGAAGTGGGAACAGCAATTGGGTGGTGGATGACGTATATTTTCGCCGCCGGGTTGCATTCTGGGTCGGCCGGCCAAGAGACATACATCCTCCCACTACAACATCTCGCAATGTACTGAGCAGCCCGGGAGAGATCTCACACTTCTAGAGGGTCTCTAAATGACTCAACCCTGCCTCCGAGCCCGCCTGATGATAATTGGCTCGGAAAATAACCGATAAATGAGGAAAATAAGAGGAAAATAGTTGATAATTGAGGAGAGGGGAAAAGGTGGGGAAGGGGGGGTTGGGACACATGTGAATGAGTGGTAGGAACTACTCGAGGAGAATTATCCCACTTAACGACAAATTCTTTGTTTTGAGAGCCCCTGGGAAATTTTTGGAACGGTTTATTCATGGTCTTGCATCCGTGAGGCCTATCACGTACGCTATACAGATACTTCTGTGAGGCTTATTGTGCTTCTTGGGTTAAACAACCAGGGCGACATCACACGTACATCCCTACCTCACTCCGACCTGCATACTAAACCACTAACTTAATGCGCTATTTATTCATACACATGCTTCGCTACCATCATAAATAATAATAATAATAAAGTAGACATGCCGTTTTGCCCAAAATCAAAACGGCATACCCAACTCTGCGATGGGTTACCATCATCACTACTAATACCATCATCACTACTACTGCCATAATCACTACAACTGCCACAATCATCACGACTACTGTCATCATCACCATTACTATGATCATCATCACTACTACAATTACAATCATCACTACTACTCTCACCATCACACTACTACTGTCACCATTGTCACTACCATTTTAATCACTACTATCATCATTGATACTACAACTATCAACCATCATTACTACTATCATCACCATCTTACAATCATCATTACTACTGTTAACATAATCACTACTACTATAACCATCATCATTACTACTGTCACAAGTATTACCATCATGTATCCTACTGTTACCATCATCACTACTACTGCCATCATCACCATTACTATGATCTTCATCATCACAACTAATGTCATCAGCACTACAATTTTCACCATCATCACTAATACTCACACCATCGTCACTACCATCATCACTACTGTCATCATTATCACTACAACTATCATCATTACTTGTCAGCATCATCACTACTATTATGACCATCATCACTACTACTAGTACTGTCACCATCATATCTACTACTGTCACCATCATATCTACTACTGTCACCATCATATCTACTACTGTCATCATCATCACTACTGTCATCATCATCAATACCACTACAACCATCATCACTACTATTATCACCATCATCACTACTATCATCATCAATCCAAATATTACTACCATCACTTCTAATGCCAACTAAACTAACTTAACCTAGCAAATGCATAACAAGATGTTTTGCCCAAAATCAAAACGGCATACCCAACTCTGTGATGGGTTACCATTATCACTACTAATACCATCATCAATCACAATCACCATCATCACTACTACTGCCACAATCATCACGACTACTGTCATCATCACCATTACTATGATCATCATCACTACTACAATTACAATCATCGCTACTACTTTCACCATCATCACTACTATTGTCACCATTGTCACTACCATCTTAATCACTACTATCATCATTGATACTACAACTATCAACCATGATTACTTCTATCATCACCACCATCTTACAATCATAATTACTACTGTTAACATCATCACTGCTACTATAACCATCATCATTACTACTGTCACAAGTATTACCATCATGTATCCTACTGTCACCATCATCACTACTGCTGCCATCATCACCATTACTATGATCTTCATCATCACAACTATTGTCATCACTACAACTTCCACCATCCTCACTACTACTCACCATCATCACTAATACTCACACCATCGTCACTACCATCATCACTACTGTCATTATTATCACTACAACTATCATCATTACTTGTCACCATAATCACTACTATTATGACCATCATCACTACTACTAGTACTGTCACCATCATATCTACTACTGTCACCATCATATCTACTACTGTCATCATCATCAATACAACTACAACCAACATCACTACTATTATCACCATCATCACTACTATCATCATCAATCCAAATATTACTACCATCACGTCTAATGCCAACTAAACTAACTTAACCTAGCAAACGCGTAGCAAGATGTTTTCGCCCCCAGAACGAATGCGTTCTTAGTGTGCGAGCCCTTTCGGGGCTCACACACTAAGAATGCCATCATTGCTGGGGGGGGGGGGTTAAACCATATTTTGGACCTAAAATCATAACTATTGCATAAATTTAAAAAATATTTTTTGACTGACGTTCGCATTCACACAACAAATGTCTGTGTCAAATTTGGTGAAAATCCGTCCAACGGTCTAGGAGGAGTTTCGAGACAGACGGTGACGACGACAACAACAACGACGACGACAGACATTTTTTCCGGTGGTACCCAATATACGGGGGGGGGGGGGGGGGGGGGGCGATACCAAACTTACGCAGAGTTGATGATATTCCATATTGACCCTTTAACGCTTTACGAGCGGGCCCGTAAGGAATTTCTACTACCCGCCAAGCGGGTGGTTTTACCCTAAATGGCCTTGTTTCCGTGGTCTTTTTTCATGCATAAACAAGAGCCAGAGCGTAATACAATTATGTATCCCTGAAAGGGCGTTAATTCAGCTTTCCAATGACACCAGAACCATCCTCCTACGACCATGCGTTCTCTTGCAACGATCGTGCAAGACGAAGGAAAAATCCCTAAAATACGGTAATTTCTTGACATAATACCCTGTGTAGCGAAGGAGGGTGGATGTGCGTGGAGTAGATGTCAGTAGGCGCGCGGGACCCGTGCCGAGCGGTCATGAGCCGACCTACGCTCCTCCCATCGCTCGGCTCTCTCTCAGAGCCATTATTACTCAAAAAATGCATACAGACTTAAGTCCACCCCCGCCACATAGTCCTTGGTTCTCTAGCCCGACTTAAGTCCACCCCTGCTAGAAAAGGGTTAAAAACATTTAACGATACAATGAAAATATTTGTTTTAAGAACAAAGACAGATTTGATTGTATTTTTGTTTTTGTCTCCTACTCGTTTATAGAATTTATGCATGTTTGGTCTAATTATGTAATACCTTGGAATATATTTATTTCTACACCTAACAACTTCTTCATTAGAGCATTCAAGCACCGCATGATATTCATCTCCAGGGGCATTGAGATTACATATAGTGCATTTGTTATTTTCTCTTGGGGTGTTATTATATCGACCTGTAACATTTGGTAATTTATTATTGTTTGTTTTAAATCTTATTATATTACGAATCTCCTTGTTAAGCGACAAATATATTTCATATTCGTATATGCCTTTGTAAAGTTTATAAGTTGAGCATGAAGTTTTATTATTCAGTTAGCTGTACCATTTTTGAATCCACTGGTCTCTGAGACGTCTATTGATTGCCTTATCTAGCCAAACCGGGTTGATATCACGACTCCGAGTTTCCCAGACATTACTGTAACCACACGTGTTTAGAATATTTCTGATCTGCTTCAACCATGGCCATTCATAACTATCTTCACAGTTAATTTAATACATGCAATTATGCCATATATGGCTTAATTTGCTAGTTTTACCATGGAGAATGCGGTACAAAAATCCAATCACTCGTGTGTATATTAGGATATAAATAGGATACAAACACGCTTACCCATATATGGCAGCATTACACGTTCTTAATTTAAAGTTCATTATGATTAAAACAAAAAATATATATATATAATTTCTCCAGATCTTTACAGATATCATGAACGAATGAAGAAATCTGTGATGGATGCTAGGGTGTATAGGGGTATTGGAGGGGGTCTGTCTGATAATTATGTAGTGGTAGCTAAGGTTAGGATACAAAAGAAGTGGGTGAGGAGAGCTGGAGGGTGGCGAGTGGAGGGTGGAGAGGTTGCAGGAGGAGGAAGTCGGGGAGGAGTACAGGAGAGCAGTGGAAAGACGACTAGGTGGGTTCGACCTGGAAGTTATGGAGGAAGTGGAGGAGATGAGCAAGGTGTTTAAGGATGAGATCTGTGCAGCATGTGAGGAGGTGTGAGGAGTGAGGAGAAGAGGGAGGGGAGTGAAAGGTACAGCATGGTGGACAGAAGAGGTAAGAATAGCTATGGAAGAAAAGAAGAAAGCATATAGAGAGTGGTTGGGTAGTAGAGGGAATGAAGATTTCGAGAGACAGAAATGAGCGAGGTACGTGGAGAGTAAGAGGGTGGTGAAGAGAGTAGTGAAGGAAAGTAAGAGAAGAGTAGATGAGGAATCTGAGTGTAAAATGGAGGGAGAGTAAGAAACTGTTCTGGAAAGAAGTAAAGAAAGTTAGGGAAGGTAGCAAGGGAAACAGTAAGGGTGTGAAAGATAAGAATGGGAGAATGCTAGCCGAGAAGCAAGAGATAGTCGAAAGATGGAGGGAGTACTTCAATGAGTTGCTAAATGTAAGGAATGAAGAGCCAGCAAACATAGCTGGATATGGTATGGGAGGGAGAAAAAAAGTAGTGGAGGAGGAGGTGGGGACCAGGAGGTCAGAAGTGTGGGAAGCCATGAAAAGAGTGAAGTTGGGGAAAGCACCAGGAACAGATAGAGTGTGTGGGGAAATGTTGAGGTATGGTGGTGAGATAGTGATAGAATGGGTATGGAAAATGTGCAAACTAGCATGGGAGAAGGGGAGTGCACCTGATGACTGGAAGACTGGCATAATAGTCCCCCTATATAAGGGCAAAGGGGAAAGAGGAGTGTGTGGTAACCACCGAGGAATATTTCTTCTAAGCATAGTAGGGAAGGTATACAGTAGGGTAGTGATTGAGAGAGTGAGAGTGAGAATGGAGAAATGGATAGGCGACGAGCAGGGAGGTTTTAGGAAGGGAAGAGGATGTGTAGATCAGATTTTTACCCTGAATTGTGTTGTGGAGAAATATCTGGAGAAGAAACAAAAGGTGTATGTTGCCTTTATGGACTTGGAGAAGGCCTATGACAGAGTGGATAGAGAAGGTTTGTGGAAAGTACTTAGAATATACAGAGTAGAGGGCAAGTTGCTGAAAGCAGTGAAGAGCACGTATGAGGGTGCAAAGGCGGCAGTACGTGTGGAGAGAGAGCAGAGCGAGTTCTTTGACCTGAATGTTGGTTTGAAACAGGGGTGTGTGATGTCCCTGTGGTTGTTTACTGTATATATGGATGGAGTCATGAAAGAAATCCTATCAAGAGCAGGGGATGTTGGTGTATCGCTGAAAAGGGAGGGAATTGAGTGGAAGCTACCTATACTGATGTTTGTGGATGATACAGTTCTGATGAGTGATAATGAATGGGAGTTGCAGGGTCTGGTAAATGAGTTTGGAACAGTGTGCGAAAAACAGAATTTGAAGGTAAATGCGGGGAAGAGCAAGGTTATGGTCTTCGAAAGGGGTGAAGTCACAGAGTGTGAGGTGAAGCTGAATGGTCAGGCTATGGAGATCGTCAACTCTTTTAAGTATATGGGCAGTGTGTTGAGTAAAGATGGGACTATGGATGAAGAAGTGCGGGAGAGGGTACAACAGGGGAAGAGGGTTGTAGGAATGCTAAAAGCAGTAACAAGAAATAGGGTGGTCAGTATGGAAGTGAAGAAGTCCTTGCATGACAGTGTGGTAATCCCGACACTGACTTACGGAAGCGAAGCATGGACGTTGGTTGAGAGACTCAGACCAAGAGTGAGAGCAGTGGAAATGAATTACTTAAGGAGTGCGTGCAGAGTTACATGGAGGGATAGACAGACTAATGAGGAAGTAAGAAGGAGGTGTGGTGTGGAGGTAGATGTGCTGGAAAGTGTGAAAAGGGACAACTTGAGATGGTTCGGCCATTTGGAACGTATGGAAAGCGAGAGAATGACTGAGAGGGTGTACGAAAGCGAGGTGGAGGGACAGAGAGGGAGAGGTAGACGGAATGAGAGGTGGAAGGATGGAGTGAGGAAGTACATGAACGAAGGCGGTGCTGGTTGGGGGGAGGGGCGTCGACTGACTGGGGACAGAGGTGCATGGGGGCGGTTCGTTCGTGGCCACCCCTTCGGGCATCACAGCGTCAGGCAATAGATAGATAGATAGATAGATATCCCCAAACCTCACATCCGTATGTAGCAATAGGAATAACCAAGTAAGAGAACAGTTCCATTATTATATCTATGGAAAGATCGAGTCTCCTGCCTTTGCTTACTGAACTGTACATGGCCCTTGATGTTTGTTTTATTAGTTCTAGTTGTGATTTAGATAGGTTAGCATTATGGTTAAAATTGATACCTAGATATTTGTACGAATCTACAATTTCAATACGCTTGTTAAATCATTTTAATTCACAGATTGGAATATATTTACGATTTCAAAAATGTATAATATTAGTCTTGGTACAAATTATCTGTAATTGCCACTTTTCACAATATGTCTGCAAGTCAGCCATAGCACATTTCGGTAACATTCAAGGAGACTACAGCAGGACTCTTCTTCTTCTTACCTCTGACCAGGTATAGGCTATCCTAGTGTTTACTAGCCTATACCCCTTTGACAGGACATTTTCCTAACCTAACAACCTTACCTAACTTATCCTAGTATTATGGGTGGGGCTGCCGCCCCCACACCCCCGCTATTTGACATCTTTGACAGATTTTTGGTGTATTTTTCTGTGAAACCGGGTTTTTCAATAGTCGATAACGAAATTCCTCCTTGCGGACTATAATGAGAAAAATATGGCAAGTCTATTGGTCCCTATTTTCCCTAATAAATTGTTTCTAATAAGGCGGATGTAGTGTCCTTGAAGATTATCCACATTTCATATTAACTACACTATTTGCACGAATGTTAGTGTCATTTGCGTACAGAAATACAAATAAACCTAAGATGATATTAACGTATTCATCGTCTAGATCCAAATATTTACTATTATTATTCAACATACTAGTTTCTATATCATTAACAAATAATGCAAAACAAAATGGCGACAAATTTTCCACCTGTCTAACACCATTAACCCCTGTCAAACGGGGATGTTTGTAACTTCTACTACCTGGCAGGCGGGCATATTTACCCTAAACGAGCTTCATTCCATGCTCTTTTTAATGCATAAACAAGAGCCAGGGCGCAATAATAATTTTCCAATGACACCTGAATCATCATTTTACGACCACGGGTTCTCTTGCAACAATTGCGCAACACGCAACACGAGGGCAAAACCGTAAAATACGGTAAATTCCCGAGTTTTTTCTGTGTCTCGCGAGGCCAGGGGTGTGGAATGGTGCAGAGATTACGTCAGTTGCCTCACTCGGTCCGTGCCGAGCGGTCAGAGCCCGCCTATCGTCCTCCCAACGCGTGAACTCACTCTCAGAGCCGGTAATGTGCTCAAAATCCCAACCGGATATTGTCGGGCCCCACAGGGGTGGCCATGGTTCGCTCGCCCGACATATTCCGGGCCCCCGCGGCCTGAGTGTTAAAGCTAACAAAAAATTCAGATTTCTCGTCATCCACCGCAACACATGATTTTATATTTGTGTACATACTTTGTATAACCTTTAAGATTTTACCACATATTCCATGCCCGATCTTTTTATACCATAACGCATCTCTACATACCATATTAAACGGTTTCCTATAGTCTACAAATAAACAATGTAATCTTCTCTTCTTGAAACACATATAATCTATTAGACTTTTCAGTAGAAGAATGTGATCCATTGTTTAGTAACCCTGTCTAAAATCCGCTTGTAATTCCCTAATTACATCATTGTTTTCACAAAATTTACAGAGTCTATCATTTATTACAGAAGTAAATAATTTTCCCAGGAAACTCAACAAGGTTATTCCTCTGTAGTTATTCGCATCTTTCTTATCTCCTTTATTTTTAAAAATATGAATAATTACTCCAATTAACCAATCTTAGGTAATTTGTTCATTATGTAGAACTTTATTAAAACATTTAACATAGAGGGGCAGCAGGATATCTTTAGTACTCTTTATGTATTCATTAACTGTTAAATCAATACCCGCTGATTTCTTTTGTTTTTTAATTTCATAATGCAATCACTTACCTCTTTAGCATTAAAATCCTTGTTAAGTTCACTGGTGTCCACTATTGTTGCGATTGGTTCTGACAGTTCCCGGTCACTATCAAAACTGGTTGATGATAACTGTTTAAAATTATTATATAATTAACTCATTAATACTGGGATATCTTCTTTCTCATTGCCTTGTAATAGCTTCCTATACAGTTTTGAGTATTTTGTTTTAGCCTGTTTGATTTTCTTCACTAATGTTTTTCTTTTTATTTTCTGAGCCTTCCTGATCACTGCTTTATATGCTTTACTCATGTTTACCATATATAATTTAGTCTCATCATTCCTTACTTTGTTATACCTATATTTTGCTTTATGATAAACCTGTCTTTTCACCCGACACTCTTTGTTGTACCATACATCTGTTTTATGATTATTTTTTTAACATAATTCGCTCTTTTCGCCTTTCGAAATACCTGAATTGCTGGATTGATTAGGATTAATTTTATCTTCTCATTTATTTCGTCAACTGATAAGTTATCACCATGTTCGATAATCCATTTTATTTTATCCTTGTCAATTTTGCTAAGGTATTAATTTGCTTGCTCTTTGATCCACTTTCCCGGTACAATAATTTCGCTCTTATTAACACCTTACGAGCGGCCTATGCGGTTTATTTATGTGTACCGCACAGCGGGGTGTTTTTAGCCAAAATAGGGCTGTTTACGTGATCATTTTCATGCCTAAATAAGACCCAGAACGTAAAACAAGTACCTATCCCTGAAAGGGCATAAACAGAGCTTTCGAATGACACCATAACGATCCTTGTATGATGGATAGTTTTCTTGCAATAACCGTGCAACGCGAGTGCAAAAAGCAGGTAATTCGGTACTTTCAGTACATAATTGAGTATGTAGCGAGTGAGAGAGGGAGGAGGGAGCTGAGATTTGTGTCAGTAGGTTCGCCGCGGTGGTCTGGAGCAGTCATACGCTCGCTAGTCTCCTGCCACCACTTGTCTCTCTCTCTCAGCCACATTACGTGCTGAAATTGCCACTCGAGTTATGTCGAGCGCCGCCACATAGTCCAGCTTTATTTAACTCGACTTATGTTGCTCGCCGCTAATTATGGGTTAACTCCAATGCGCTGTGCTTGTCAAAAAATAATATTTCATAGTCACAAACTTTAAATGTATACGACTATACGTTAAAGTAATTGTACATGGTGAGCCTATTATGTAATCAATTACGGAATTCTGAGTAGTTGTTGCTTTCCCAACAATATAATCTTCACTAACCCGTACAATCCCAGCGCCGTATATATACGTCAGTAGATAAGTAACTCCCCAGTCCCAGCGACGTATATATCCGTCAGTAATGTACTTGTCTTGTCACTTGTAACTGCCTGTACAAGGCCATTTTTTTTTAAAGTCTTCTAAAAAAAAAAAAAAAAAAAATTATAGATCAATTCTTGCCTCATCTCTTGAGGTGAAAAGGTGGTCTCCCCTGTCATTTTGGGCACATTGCCTGGGACTGCTGGGGACTTTTATTAATGTATCCTACGGTACCTAACACGCCCATTGAAAATACATAAGGAATTATTTTGACAAATTCGAAACAACTTACTACCATAACCACCATCTTAGCAATTATCCACAGAAAACCTACGAAAAGGTATGCCAAACTCTCTCATTTGTGTGGACTCATCTAGGGTACTAGCTATCGGCTCATCGATACCAGAAATGTCCCATAGCGTATCGTCCAAATCACACAAATCCGTGTTTGTTTCTGCATATGCATTATAATTGCCGCAAAATATAAAATAATGTTCATCCTGGGCTAGATCAAGAATTACGTTTGTTATTACATCAAAATGATCAATCCTAGCATAATTAGAATGTATAGTGCACTCAAGATAATATCCTTATAACTGTTTTTAAATTGCCTATTAATTTGTATTGGTAATATAACTTCACTATCGGTCATAATACGTTTATGTTGCACCTTTAATTCTTCTTTCACGCCCAATATTATTCCACCAGATGTTATCTTTGCTTTTCTTCGATATAAAAAATTAGTAATGAAACCCCACTCTTTAAACGTACCCTGAACATTAATAACGTCTATCTCATCACATTTCGTTTCACTGAAGCATAATATATCGTTACTGATACACAACGCTCGGAACTCAGGCAGGCCAAGTTTACTCGTAATTCCACACACACTACATTTTAGATGGGCTGGTCTATGAGAATGAGAACTGAGCGAACTCTGCCATACCCATAGCTTACTCTGGCTGTTCCTTTTACTTATATATTTTCTAGATCTCAAGTGACGGCGTCTCTTCCGTGGATTGACCTCCCAATCTACCAAGATTGGAAGCCAAAGCGTCACATTTTTCCTTTGCCCCTCAACTTTCTCTTCATAATTGCTGAGGGGCACAGGGCCCTGGGTGGGGCTTTGGTTTCCCGGGGCGTTTCTGCACCCTCCTCAGCTCCCCGCCATGGAGTGGCTTCGGTCACCCAGGCTTTATTGTGGTCGGCAGGGAGGGTTCTGTGGGGGCGCTCGGTTATGGCCTTGGCCTTGCTCGGGGCCTTGGGGCTGTTCGGCCAGGCAGCTTTGGGAACAACAACAACAACAACTAAAATTAGCAAAATTAATATTTACGGACTTCTTGATTAACTTACGATCTTTCTCATTCCCTTCCTGTGACCTTTGTACTCCATACCCGGCCTATTCACTCACAAAACGATCGAGTTTCAACTTTTTCAGGTCAACTTCCTGCTTCGCTTCCATTGTTACAAAGATTTTTCCATCTCGTGTATTTACATATTTTACAGTGTCCAGATCCTTCGCCATATTAAATATTGACATTCTCAGTTGTGTCATATCGTCGTTTATGAACACTTTTTTTTATTTTTGGTTTTCAGCTCTTCCATTTCATCCTCATTAGCTAATTTTTCTTATTTCTCCTTGTGAATCATACTATTGTGACTCGGTGTTTTTCTTCTTGGGGTTTCCCTATCCTGTGAGCAACCGACATATTATCACTACACATTTCGACACCTGCTTCACTGGCTAATGATATAATCTTGGCTTCCAACAAATCATTAGTTTCGTTTTCATCTTCCTCCAAATTAAATATGACCACATCACGTCTTGTATATGGTTCTAATTGATCTTCTTCATATATATGTTTCAGTGACAAATTGTTCATGTTCTTCACTGTGCTCTCACAACGGTTAACTAGACCTCTGACGGCTGTATTCACCGCCTGGATAATTAGTGGGTACAAAGCCTTCACCACCGTTGCTAGAACCTCTCCGATGACTGCTTTGTTTACTTCGGACTGCTCCGCTGCTTTCCTAGTGGTCCTGCCTCCTGTTCCTGACCCCCTGGTCTGTGTTGGTGTTTCACGACGCCAACAAACAGCATTCAACAAATTGTCTTTTACATCATACAGCTCTAAAACTTTCCATAATCCTTCTCTATTAACTTTGTCATGTGCTTCCTCAAGATCCATAAATGTCATGAATACCCTCATATGTTTTTCAACTGACTTCTCTATCATCTGCCTCATTTTAAAAATCTGATCCACACATCCTCTTCCACTTCGAAATACATCCTGTTCATCACTCACCTTTCCATCGGTAATTTCTTTCACTCTGTCAATCACTATTCTCGCATATACCTTACCAACCACACTCAGCAGACTAATACCTCTGTATATTATACCTTACCAACCACACTCAGCAGACTAATACCTCTGTAGCACTTAAATTTATTTCGTTCACCATTACCCTTTATACAACGGGACTATCATTCCCCTCTTCCAATCCACTGGCACCACTCCATTTGTCCAAGATTTTGAACATATCTTCCACAGCCACTCCATTGATACTTCACCTCCATTCCTTATAATTTCACATTGTTTTTTCATCTGCACCATCATCTTTTCCATGTTTCAACTTCTTCACTGCATTCACTAGTTCTACTCTAGATATTTTCCCGCTTTCTACATGTCTCTCACGTGGCACATCTAACAGACTTCTATCATTGACAACTGCTCTGTTTCCATTTTCACTCAATAGTCCTTCAAATTACTCCTTCCACCAGCGGCTCGCTGGTGTAATGACTAGCGTCTTGGACTTCCACCCAGAAGGTCCCAGGATCACGCCCACGCTCGGCGCATGGAAGTGTTTTCACAAGCACTGAGTTGGTACCGTCCCTCATGAACAAGGGGATAGGGTAGTAGTACATGACCCCAATGGAAATACGCCTAATCAGCCTAATTGGGCTATCCTTAGCTGGCTTAGCATGCGGTAGCTTTAAGAACTATTACTATTACTATTATTATTCTGAATTCCCTGTTTTTCTCTTTCATCTTTCATATATATATATATATATATATATATATATATCAAACATAATTATTTGTGTCTATATCTACATAAAATGTACCTACTTATGTATATATCAGTGAGTTTTATTTCCATTTATATATATATGTTTTTGTATAAACTTAATTTTATTGATGCTTACTCATTAATGCATATACTGATTTTCCAAAAGGAGAGTAAGACTAAAGAGACAATACCCAGCCTGATATGGGGCCAGACTCTGAGCAACAAGGACATCGTAGCCGAGGACTTGAACTTGCCCCTGTTGAGCATTGATGACTGGTTGGTGTGGCCAGACATGGGAGCCTACACCATCGTTTTCGCCTCTAACTTTAATGGATTCGACAAGCTGGAGGTCTTTGTTGTGTCGTCATTTGTGGCTTGGTAGGTCATACAGTGCATTGTTTATATTTATAGATGTTAAGCCTTTGAGATCAACAGGTTCAACAAGCTGGTCTCCTTTTCTACCAATGCATACAGCTTAGTAAGTTCACGTTTCTATCAATGGATATTGTTATATGGCTGGTCATGTATTACGTAAAGATATAGTTTTTAGCATAACCTTTTTGTTGTAATTAGCCTGTTTTAGTGAAATCTATCTATCTATCTATTGCCGGACGCCTTACTCCTCTTTACGAGGGTGGCCATACACAAAACGCCCCCAACCAGACCTAACCCCTGTGAGAAGGACAAACCGTGCCAGTTTACTAAAGGACTTTCAGGATTGACCACTCAACTTAGGGTCTGTCTGACTCCGAGGCCTTCTATGTATATTTTTAGCACTATTTTTCTACAGTGGTGTGGCTAGTCCATCCACTAACCTGCTTCACCATTAGTTGAGCAGTACAGATTTTTATAAGGTTTTCTCACCTAGACAGGTTACCGACCAAGGCTGACAAATCCCATCCACCCAGATTTGTATAAGGTTGTCTCCCCTCGATGGGTTGCCGACCAAGGCTAACGAGTCCCATCCACCCGGCATGAATGAAATAATGATTACTAATGCACAGGCGACTTATATATTAGGTATGGGCTCCTTCCATCAGTGCTCTGAACCATGGATATCTCGGGTAAACTCACTATCGTTATTACAATGATATGTTCAACTTCTACACAATACATTAACCCCTACTGTACCGTATGATACAGTAATAAAAGTCCTCCCAAGTCCCAAGCAATGTGGCCAAAATGGCAAGATAGAACAACCTTCCACCTCAAGAGATGAAGGAAGATTGGCTCTCTCAGCCTTCAGAAGGTTGGATAAAAGCTTAGAAGTGTTGCCATATCGAGGGCAGTGCTCAAACGGTCGTGGTACCAGGCACAGCCTGATACAGGCAGTTACAAGGAAAGTACATTATTGACGGCTCCCAGCTCTCGCTGGGACAGGGGAGTGACTTACCTACTGACGGTTGGTATCGTCGCTGGGATTGGAGGGATTAAGTTGATCCCCTTCTTACTCAGTTATAACTCCGGATCACACTACTTGCAACAAATTTACCTTCATGTTCCAACCAAGAGACAATTTGTTTCTGAAAGAAGGGGACGGTTAAATATTGCAGTCCATCTTTTACAGGGAAATTATATCAATGACCACCTCCCAGTCAACAACCAGTAATCTCGAAGGGCAAATGTGACTGCCTCCACCACGTACGACCAGTAAGCGGTATATACTGTGTATATATATATATATATATATATATATATATATATATATATATATATATATATATATATATATATATATACTGTATATATATTGTCACTTCCAACTAAAGTCATAGCCTATTTCAGTTGCAAGTGTTGTATAATTCACGTAGCCTAGATGTTTGGGAGGGAGGCTTGCTGTCTTTCTTTGTTCTTCCCTTCTTTCTGCTGTTGCCTCGTGTACGAGCTTCTTGTCGTCAGCGAGACGCCGTACTGTGTAACACTTTCGTTTTGCTAAGAGTTACTTTACTTTGTTTGACCCTGTTGAGGTTGTATCAGTTTATTATAAGTAGCACACTGATGTCTTATATTTGAGTATTTCTGTGTTGTTAATGAGAGCCCAGGTGCCTGATATAATTGTGTGGTCTGGCGATGCTTGGAGCTCTCCTTTCCTTTCCCGACACTAAGCCGGGAGACTGGGAGTCCTGCACTCACTCTTGAAACAGATTCCATACCGAGCACACATGCTGTGGAGTCTGTCACAGTCTTGCCTTCTTGTTTCCCTTATTACTGCATATACTCTTTTGGTTTCTTATTGTACAGTAGCAGGGCAAGTCTGGGGTCATCCAAATCTATTTTATTTTGTCTTAACCTTATTAGCTTGCAAGTTAGAGTGTTCTGCATTTTTGTTAGTTAGGAGAACTGCATTACTGACATTCTTAACTGTTATCTTCACACCAGCTTTCCATTGCTTTCCTTTATTCTACTGCATTGTGAATTATTATTGTATGTTTATATTGTGTATTATTGAGGTTGATATCTACAGTGGTTTGGTGACTGGCTTGTTTGGACCAGCTTTCTAACAGCCAGCCCCAACCTACTGAGATATCAACCCTTGTGTCTCATGTGCAGGCTTGGCACAGAGGCTTGTTAGGCTACTGCATGAGACTCATTCCCATGGTGTTTGCTTCATATTATTCTCGGTTCCTGAGTGACTGGGCATGATATGGATTGTTCTGGGAGTCTAGCAGTATTATGATTTGGCACTTTTGCGCAGTTTAGAATAATCTTAGAAGTACTCTTGACATACTAGTAGCACTATCAACCCGAATCGGATCGGCCCCGACTCTGAGACAGTAGATATTTGTGTGTCTCCTTTTGTACTGCTTTAACACCTAAAGAGCGGCGCCCGGCTATAGCCGGGCGCCAATTTGCAGCAAGTTAGAAGCATTATTATGGCTTTTAAAGGGTTAAAATCAAGTGCAAATGGCCGGGAGTGCAGCGGGCCACACGTCCGACTCCCAGGGCCTACCGCCGCCCACCGACTCACGCTCCCTGTGTTCTCGAGAGGCCGGTAGTGTAGCCAGTAGTGAGCGTAGCGGGAAAAAATATACCGCTATACGCTAAACTCCCATGTTACTGGTACCACTGTATGAGAACCACGAGTGCTAGATAGTTCATTCTGGTCTCATTTTGAAGCTTTTAGCGCCTAGTTTTTTGCTGAATACATTTTTTTTCATGCAGATACTTGATTGATCATTCAGGAGGGCCTGAATATGCCCAAATATGCCCAAAACCCCCCCCGCTAGACAAGGGTTAATTAATGGAGCAAAGAGGAAGATAACCCCTTTTCCTAGAGAACATGCATGTCTTAGTGTTGAGTCAGATATTAGAAG
Source organism: Paralithodes platypus (assembly GCA_032716605.1). Taxonomy (NCBI): domain Eukaryota; kingdom Metazoa; phylum Arthropoda; class Malacostraca; order Decapoda; family Lithodidae; genus Paralithodes; species Paralithodes platypus. The sequence goes on along the minus strand of CM064552.1, from coordinate 27,671,719 downwards.
CGTGTCTGTTGCAGGGTTAGTGTAGTACGGTGGGCAGTGTTGGGTGCATAACTACAGCATTGTTGTCTTTTTGCTACGGCGTTTCTTTTTGGACAGTGCTGTGGGCTAGGCTATTGGAGCATCTGCTTTCCCCGAAGGCTCCCCTCGTAACAGTGGCGACCTCAGGCCAGGATACTGTGATAATGTAGAGTTCTTGGTGGTGTGAAGTTATTTATATTTAGATTGACATTTTTGCTTGATTGTTTAGTAATTTGCTTGCAGTTGAAAGTCTACGGACTTAGTACTCTCATTTATTAACCCGTGTCCACAACTATTGCTAAAATCTCGCATGTTGATTAAATTCCTGTTCATATCGAGGGGAGGGAGGATGTTTGTCAGTTTATTAGAACTCAACCTAGTCAAGAAGAGGTTGCTAATAAGAGTTGTGATGAATTAAGATGTGTGTTGAAATGTATGGTTGGACGCACAGTGGTCTATCCAAGGGAGAGTTAGTTCAAGAGGTGTGTAAGTTGGTTACACAGCCTAATGCTCCTCATGTTGAAGCTAGTACTTGTGTTGTGGATGAAGCTACCATCCAGCATGAGCCACAGCATCCTAGCAGCCAGGCTAGCTATCATTCTACTCGGCCCTGGAGTCGAGCAACAACTCCAGAAGAGCTAGCCGATACTGTATTTAGGCAGTCTCCCACTATTACCACAGTACCTGCAACCATGCCTCCACAGTCAGTTTTTAAACCTATCTGTACGGCCGCTTTATTTTCCAAGGGCTATGTTTATGCCCCTATGGCCAGCACATTTGTGTCGAGTTATGCTAGCAATCCCCAGTATCCTCCTTCTTCCCCCCATGTGTCGTGGGCCACACCCCAGCATTTCACTGCCACTCATACAGTGGGTGCCCAGCACAATGTTCCCCCTTTTGTCCAGTTTCCTCCTATAACCCCAATAGGGTCGAGAAGGAGTCCAGAGGTTGAGCTTCAGTTCAAGAGATTGGAGATGGAAGAGAGACAGAGATAGAGAGATGGAAGAGAGGATTAAGTTGAGGGAGTTGGAGATAGGCCGAGAGGCAAAGGAGAAGAGAATACAGGCAGATTTGGAGAAGAAGAAGTTGGAAACTAGTGGGCAAAGACGACAGGGGAATAATGCTGGGCATGCATCTAAGGAGGAGGCAGAAGAGGTGCTGTTGTCTCGACGGCTGAAACTTGTGCCGGCCTTCGATGAACTTAAGGTCACAGAGTGGTTCTTACGTTTTGAGAAGAAGGCCCACGAGTGTCAGTGGCCGAGGCAACGCTGGGCAGTGTTGGTGTCCAATGTATTAACCCAATGAGCCCCAGCGACGCAAACAGTGCGTCGGTAATGTATGTACGTTAAACCCCAGCGACGCCTCGTTTGCGTCAGTGTTACTCCGGTCCCAATTACTTCGGTCCTATGGCACTTAGAGGGCTCAGATTTGTATGGGAACTGTGTAAGTATCCCACGCACCCATGCCGATGGTTGAAAACTCTCAAAGTCCATCCGCGTGCGCGTGAGCGCGCAAAAACATGTTTTTTTGAGGAAATTGCCTTCAATTTTTTACTCTTGTAAAATCCGTTTTCGGGGGCTCTGTAGGACCATGTTTTTATTTTTTTTATCAGTTTTTCGTGGTTTTTCCTTCATTCCTAACCCATTCGCTATTGTTTCTGGAAAAAAAAATCATAATCAGCCGGTCCTGGGTGGTACATTTATAAATATTTAGCTGGTACTCAGCGGGTTAAAAGACAAGGCTCTTGATGCATACGATCGCCTAGAAGTACAGGAGTTGGAGTATGATGTACCTAAGGAGGCTGTGTTAAAAGCCTACGAACTTCATCCTGAGGCTTACAGACTAGCGTTCAGAGGGGCTCGGAAGCGGCAGGGGGACTCGCATGTGGAATGTGCCAGGTACCTGCGCGATACTCTAGCTATGTGGTTGCACTCAGAGACAGCTGATACTTTTGAGGCGGCATGTGAGGTTTGGCTGATGGAGCAGTTTACCAGCATAGTTGAACGGGACATTGGTGCAAAATTAAAAGAAAAGCGGTTTAAATCATTAAGGGAAACAGCAGTTTGGGTTGATGACTTTGCACTAGCCAAGCGTGGTAGTTGCATGGGTAGCTTTTTTTGGTGACAGGAGAGACCAACCTGTGCACCAAGCAGCCACAGTATCAACTCGCCCCTCATCACCCAAAGTTACCACAAATACGACACATCATAACAAGGCGAGCTTCTACGGAAGTGCGGTGTTACTTTTGCAAACAAGTGGGTCATATAAAACCTCAGTGTGCTAAATGGAAGGCTACCCAGGAACCCAAGGCTGTCCAGTTGGTGACGACACTGTCTGGGGGGCAGCATAGGCCAGCGGTAAGCAGGGTTGTAAGCACTACGCCGCCCCAGATGGTTTCACCACCTGAGAATAATCAGACTTCCCCTGATTGGTGTCGGCCATTCATACATGATGGATTAGTACGGGTTGGGGAGCAAACGTACCCTGTCAAGGTGTTTAGGGATACTGGTACGCAACAATCCATGTGTCGCAACCTAACAGGGGGACCTATTAGCACAGGAGAGTTTGTAATATGCAGGGGAATCAACAGTGAGCAATGCTGTGATTTAGTACCGGTGACCCTAGTGCCCACTTTTGACCGCCGAGAGTAAGGTGGAAATGGTGGACACTCTGCCAGTTGAGGGGATGGAATTTTTGCTCGGGACTGACTTTATGGATATTCGTAGTTATGATTATATAGTGGACTGTATATAAATACCATACAATAATTTATATCACCTGAATTATGGAACTAGTGTTGTAGGGCCTAGTTGACCTGTTGAGCCATGGCGTTGTTACAAGATGACGTGTGGGAAACGGGAGTGTTAGCTAATAGGATAGAGTTGATGAATAAATACTTGATGATTGATGGGAATGATGATTAATGATCTATGGATTAGTATGGATAGATGGAGAATTGATGAGCTAAGTACTATCACTAATGGGGCGAAAGGTGAGGTGAAAACACGAGAGTATGGGCAGACGGTCTGGTTGTGGTGGCAGCTAGGTAGAGAGTGAGGGCTCCCTGTCAAATTCGCGGGAGCCTTACTTTATTCGCGCATGCGTTAAGAGGTCGGGACTTATTTTCCCTCCCAATTATAATTACCTAAGTTCATAGGAATGATAGATTACCCAATATCCAATATAGAACATAATTATAAACCTTTTAATTATTCTATATAATTATTGATCCCACAAACTTAACCCTTCCAGCCCGGGTGTCCTTTTAAAATGACACCGCGAAAGAAGGGCAGGAGCCCGGGTGTCCTTATAAAATCCCTGTGCTTGAAAGCGTGCTTCAAAATTCGCGCGGCCAAATTTTACTTTGCAGGGACGATCGCAGCGCCACCAAGCCTCAACTACTACCGTTATCAGTTCCTATGTGGCCGCCATAGCGAGTTATACTGAAAAAATGAATTCCGACGCGTCCGATTCGGTGACCTCCCGCGCGCCCCACTGCTACCCCGCTCGCAACTTCGACGCCTGTTGCAACCGAGAAGAAAGCTCAACGAAAGAAAGTGAAGCGTTTGTTGAGTGATAGTGCTATACAGCAATAACTTTTTGATATTGAAGAGAGCAGTGGCGAAAGCTTGGTGGACAAAGAACAATTTATAAGTGCAAGCGAAGATGACGATTTCGTTGGCTTTGGAGACGACGATAATGTTGATTTATTTGAGGGGGGAGACAGTAGTGATGATCCTGATGTGGAAGTGTTTCAGGAAGGTGCTATTGAACTTCCAAGTGTGCTAGAACCTAGGCCTACCCCCTCGCCATCTTTGCTAGGTCAGCCTAGGCCTAGCCCAGGACCTTCCCCTTTGCCTGCCCGTATGCCCTTGAAAGTGGGCAAATATTTTTATAAACAATCTTTTTGGTGAAAATTGCAGCTAAAAAAGCACGCAGGGCAGCTGCAGAAAAGGCTAGGGAAGCTGAAGAAAGTGATAGTGACGCTGACCCTGGTCTAGCAACCACCCGCATTCCTTTGTCCCGACGCCTTGACCCGTGACGCCGCGTGGGTCACCCACAGCCCTCGGCTTCATCTCTCCTTCAGGATGAGCAAAGGGCCTCTTCAAGTGGTATTAGTAGTGTGCCACAGCCCTCAACACACCGCAGAGCATTATTTGATGCGGAGAATCCCTCGGCTCGCCGCAAAAGGAGCCCAACTCCCGAGGCCGAAGCTCCCATTGTTGAACCTCCCGCAGCCTCCCGCGCCCCACGCCGCCGACGTCCGGTCACTTCTTCACCCGAATTGTCTCCTGAAGAGGATGCTGATGATGACGACCCCAACATTGCCCCAGATGACCTGACGTCGCCTGAGGAGGAAGAGGAACAGGAACAGGAACAGGAAGAGGAAGTCCCGACAAGACGAGTTAGAGGGCGAGGTCGTGGTCAGTCTGCCGACGCCGCTGCCCCTGGGCGTGGGCGTGGGCGTGCAGGGCGTCCGTGTGGCCAAGGGCGTGTGCCAGGGCGTCCAGGGCGTGTGACTGCTGCACCTGCACGTGCTCGAGCATCAGCATCCGACCTGTTTGTGTGGACAGATGGGGCTGATTTTGAGCCAGATTGTCCTGCCTTTGACGAGGTACAGATGGGTTCCGGGGTGTCACCAACATTTCCCTGTGGCCCAGATGCTACCCCCAGTGAACTTTTCTGTGGCTTCTATGTCAATGAAGTCATGGAATACCTCGTCGAGGAGACCAACAACCATCATGAGATCTGTGCCAACTTTCTTGGGAGGAAGACCAGTGCCAAGATGGTGGCATGGCGAGCTGTCACTTTGGCAGAACTATATGTGATCTTGGCACTCACAATGCTGATGACACATATCAGGAAGCACACTCTGGCGACTACTGGATCACTGGCGACATCATAACGACTCCAGCATTTGGCAAGTACATGTCCAGGGACAGGTACTTCGACATCCTCTGCTATCTCCACCTGACAAACAACATGGCAGTCCACCTTCCCGACTCATTATGGAAGATCAGGAAGCTGTATGACATGATACGTCATCGGTTCACCACCTACCTGATTCCTTTCCAGAAGATGTGGCTCGACGAGTCTCTGGTCCTGTTCCGTGGTAGGCTGCACTTCCGACAGTATATCCCGTCCAAGAGACACCGCTTTGGCATCAAGCTCTTCGTCCTCTGCGACTGTTTGACGGGGTATGTGCTGGACTTTGTGGTGTACAGCGGCAAGGGTGGAGAAATTGTGACTGACGCCCTCATTGGTTTTGGTGGTGCTGTAGTGAAGAAGATGATGGAGAGGCACTTCAATCAAAACCACATCCTCTACACAGATAATTACTACACGTCGCCTATCCTGACCAAGTACCTCCATGACCGCAAGACCGGAACCGTCGGCACAGTCAAGGCCAAGAGGAAGGGCATGCCAGGCTACCCAACCAAGACGAAGAAGACGGACATCTTCCACAAGAAGAGTGGCCCCATCCTCTCCATCCACTGGCATGACCAGCGGAAGGTCAACCTCCTCAGCACATGCCACAAGGCCCAGATGGTCGCCACAGGGAAGGTGGACCGAAGAACCAAGAACCCCGTCCGGAAACCAGCTGCTGTCCTGGATTACAACCTCAACAAGCGCCTCGTTGACCAGTCCGACATGCAGATGGGCTTCATCGACTGCCTGCGAACATCTTGCAGGTGGTACAAGAAGTTTATCCTGCATATGGTAGATATGTCGGTCCTCAATGCCTACAACATCTACCGTCTGAGGACTCCAGGAGCCAAGAAGTACAAGTCCCTGCGGAAGTTCCACAAACAGGTGATACTTGAGCTCCTGGCTAAACATGCGGGTACACCAGGGAGGCCACTACAAGGACCAGGCCAGCTGGACAGAACGGGGTGTGCTGAATTTTTCAGGAAGCACCAGCTCAACGCCCTTCCTTTTCAGGGTCCTAATACTAGATCCAGAATACAGAAGAGGTGCCATGTGTGCAGCCACACAACAAGAAGACCCCGCAAAGCCACAAAAACCACTTGGGAATGCCTCGAGTGTCAAGTTGGACTGTGTGCTGGCACCTGCTTCAATGACTTCCACACTCTAATAAACTTTTGAAGTGGAAGTGACAACAGTGAAAGTGACACTCAAATGTAGGCTAAGAATAATAAAATAACTAAGTATAAGTGAAAAGGACACATATAAGTAATAATAAGTGCCTTCAATAACAATATGAACAAGTGAAAATGACACTAAAATATATATTTCTAACAATAAATAAGTGAAAATGACACTATCAATAAGCCTAGTCCAGTGAAAGTGACAGTATAATAATAATACAACTAAGTATAAATGAAAGACACACACAAGTAATAATAAGTGCCTTCATAACAATATGAACAAGTGAAAGTGACACTATATATATTATTAGCTTACCTAACAATACATAAAAGTGAAAATGACACTATCAATTATCAAAGTCCAGTGAAAGTGACACTATAATCATAATAATAATAATAAAACTAAGTAATAAGTGACAGACACAAATAACTTCATGTAAATAACTTTATTGAGTGAAAATTACATAATAACTAATAAATGACATAATAAACAATAAAACACTATCAAATCGCTTCCCGGCATAATTGCGGGTGGAGCGACGAGTGCAACTGGGCATCGTAGCCGGGGCCGCGGTTGAGTGTTCGGACGCGCCGAGGTAAATACGCGGAAAAAGTTACCTCCACTTCCATCACCATCACTCCGGAACCAGTTGAGCTAGAGAGCTCTACTCAATGCCATTCTACGAGGCAAGGTAAGGCGCACATTTATATATATCGTTCATTAATGTAGGTAATATATTAAGCGAGATTAGCCTTAGTTTACTTCTGTTGATTTTCAGCCAGATCGCCCGGATACGACCTCCGTCCTTTGGAGAGGCAGCCCGGGCTGGAAGGGTTAATACTAGAAACATAATGTAATACTTAAAGTAAGACTGTCCATATCAGAGTTTGGACAGACTTGGCTGGGGCCTCCAATAGTCGTCGCTGAGGCTGCTTTTGAGCCCCCTGCTGGTGGTGGTTTGCAGGAAGATAACATGGACTTGATCTACCCTGTTGGTGCAGTGACCCAATCAGCTGCACAAGTGGCACAACAGGGGGATGATTTAGTGGATGCTGGGGCCGACAGCCATGAGTGCGGGCCATCCCATGATGCACTACTAGGTGATACTGGCTCGGAGGCAGCTGTGGGCCTGGCTGACCCCAGTGAGGCTACCGAGACTAGTAGAGGTGACCTAGCGCTGGACAAGGAGTCTGACATAGTGCCGCCGACTCAACCTTCTGCTATTTTTGTCGGAGACACCTAGAGACAAACAGAGCACGTTGCAGCAAGAGGACCCGAGTCTGGGCCTCCTGTTTAAGAAGGTTGGCACGACTGGTGGGAAGAACGGTCCAGAGATGTTTATTGTAAAAGGGACATTGTTGTATCGGCAGTGGACGTCGGATGCGGACTCAGGCTTGGGGGAGGAGTAGTTGGTGGTGCCTGCCCCGTTCAGGGAGGAGCTGGTTAGGCTAACGCATGAGGCACCACTGGCGGGGCATTTAGGGGTACGTAAGACTACTGATAGGCTACGTTTTTATTTTTGGTGGCCTAATATGCATGCATCGGTGGCTACTTTTTTTATGTCTTGTCATATTTTTCAGGTAGTTGGAAAACCCAACCAAGAAATACCCGTGGCACCTTTGATTCCTATACATGCAGTTGAACTGCCATTTACTTGTGTCATAGTTGCCATGGTCGGTCCCTTACCACCCACCAGTTCGGGATATAAATACTGGCATACTTTGATGGATACTACCACTAGATACCCGGAGGCTATTCCGATTAGCAGCATGAACGCGAAGATGAAAGACCATTATGACAAGCAGGCTAAATATAGGGTGTTCAAGGTGGGCGATGAGGTTCTGGCACGGTTGCCAGAGGGTTTGAGAGTGAGGTGATGGAGAAAGTGTGGGAAGTTCAGAAATGGTGGAGGGGGAGGTGGTGGAGGAAGTAGTGGAGAGGAGGTGTTTAGAAACGTGAAGGTCAGGTGGTTTAGGGGGTACACGCGAGGTTGCGCGGAAGGATTCAGATGATTTTATTGTTGTTGAGAGAGGGGGGGAAGAGGACTTTAATGGTGGAAGGGTGGGAGAAGGAAGTTTAGGTGAGGTAGAAGTAGAAGATATGTGAATGAGTTCAGTGTTAACTGTAGAGTGTTTTAAAGGAGACATAGAGGTAGGGGTGATGTTGGAGGAGGAAGTAGCAGGTGCAGTTAAGTTAGGAGTGGAAGGTTGGTGCATCAGTTTGGGTTTAGTTATAGAGGGTTGTGAGGGAGTGGTGGAGGTAAAGGTAGAGGGTTTTATGATTGGCTTTGATAGGCGTGAGGGAAGGGTTTTCGTAGGTAGAGTAGTTGGTAAATCAGCAGAGGGAATAAGTGGAAGGAGAGAGGGAATTGGTGGAGTAGTTGGTGAAGGGGAAAGCATAGGAAGGTCAACTTCGGATAAGGGGGTTGGTGGGGGTAGAGGTAGAGGGTTTAATGATTGGCTTTGGTAGGCGTGAGGGAAGGGTTTTCGTAGGTAGAGTAGTTGGTGAATCAACAAAGGAAATAAGTGAAAGGGGAGGGGAAGTAGGTTGAGTAGTTGGTGAAGGGGAAAGCATAGGAAGGTCAACTACGGATGGGGCAGAAATGAGGGGGGTGGTGGGGGCGCAAAGAAAATTTGGATGAGTACTAGTGGCAAGGGTGGACGGGGCTGAGGTGGCGCAGAGGGGGGGCGCGAGAGTATTGGGGTGATTGAGGTGGTGTGACGTAGAGGGAGGAGGGAGAGGAGAATTAGTGGGTAAGTTATCAATAGTTGGAAAAGGTGTCTGTGGTAGAATGGGAAGGGGTGATGGGGGGAATTGGGGAAGGAGGCAATGACTCTGTGTGAGAAAGGTTTTGATTATTAATCACAGGGCATGCGGTATCATTAACTGGGTCAGCTAGCATGGTTACATTTTCATCAATAGATTTTTGGAACCTGCGTACATAGCTGACTGTATATATTCATGAATTCTCATTATGCCTTGTCTCACCCCGAGTACAGGCGCGGAAAATTTTGATGATGGATTTTCTGGGGCCGTAGGGTTTGGGTACATCAGGAATGGTTTGTGCTGGGGGAGGAACTTTGTCGGAAGATGACAGATTTTTGTCAAGATAATGATACTGTAGCTTGACTATAGTTACTCCTGGTATTGACTTAGTTTGAGAAGTTTTGATGGTGCGAACTGGTTTGAGGAATTTAGGCTCCCTGGGGGTAGTAATTTTGGATGGCCTATGGTCGAAAGTTAGCACTCCGTTGACGCAGTTAATGGAAACACGTAAGGTGCTTAGTAGATCTATTCCTAAATAGCCATCACAATCGGTCGCACCAGATGGACAAATAATGAATGGATGGTGGTGGCCGTGATTCGGAAGGTTAGTGGCTACATAGAGGGGAGCTGTCTGTCCCTGATTAAGAATTAGGGCATTATTAGCGTCAACTGAAACAATGGGGGATGGTTGAAGAGGCCCAAAAGTGGCCTGGTGTTGGTTATAGTAAGTGGTGAAAAGAAATGAACGGGATGAACCTGTGGCAATAAAAAATCTTGACTTTACACCTTGAATAGTTAGGTGGTAATACATGGGGGGTTTATCTATGATTGTCCCATCACGAGCCCCCACTGGTTTGCTTATAGTTGGTCGGAGGCAGATTAAAAATCCGGGTTATCTTGAGTGATGCATGAGTCCTTCAGTTGCACAGTTTCTTCAGGAGCTTTGTAGTTCTCTGCAGTTACTCCTTCAAAGAGGGTGGCAAATGCTGACGAAGGCGTTGAAGAAGGCTGAGGTTGGATGTTGGCACGGTTAATAGCGGCGATTTTGTCGTTCTCTCGGCTTTTCTGTAGAGCCAAGATCCGCCGGACAATAGGCAAGTCCTCGTCATAACCCTTGGGCTCTCTGATTGTGAAATAATCTCGTACTGACGTAGGTAATATTCTCAACAGCGCATTAAACACACTTTCTTCTGTTTTTACAGCATTGTCAATGAGATATTCTGCAACTACCAGTTGATTCAACTGGTTGATAGTGTGATCTAAGTTTCCTGTAAACTTCACACCGTGAAACAGCAATTATTTCCCCAAGAGAAAGGTTAATGGCTGCCTTTGGTATAGTTTTCAAATTGAGCCCAGGTCAATTTAGGATTATCACGCACGTAGCCCGACACGAGGGACATATGCCGGCCCAACTTCATCACAACAGCGTGGATTTTTGAAGTATCATCGTTCTTGAACACAATATCTAAGACTCTTTTCACAACTTCAAGATAAATAGCGATGTCGTGATTTTATTGCTCAAAAGAAACAATTTTGAGTGATTTACCAGCCATGATGAACTGGGGTATTGGGGTAGATTGAGTAAATTCATAAATCAAAGTCGCTATACCGTGTTGAGACACCGCTGCCGCCAGTGTTATGCGACGCAATAATTTAGCACGCTATATACCAGTTTGTTATTTTCACCATAGGAAAGCTCAGAACTATAACACTCAACAGGAACACAGCTGACTTTAATATAAGAACATTATATCAATCAATCTCCACCAATATCACAGAATACACTGTTTCGGTACACAAGTTTTATTTCCTTATTAGCTAGGGTGCAAAGCAAAACAAGAAGATTGAGTCTCAGCTATAGTAAATAAGCTCAATATAATTAACCCTCTCGCCTCTGGTAACATATTTATATTGAAAATGGTGAGCCCTTCTCTAATTTGCCATGAAATACCAGGCTGGGCAAGTTTTTGAAGCCTTGTGTTTTTCTGTATTTTCATCCACCAGAATGCTGTTTATTGTGATGTATCATATGTCAATGGAAAGAGGAATAACTATACTAAATTATAAAATAAAAGACAAATTTAAACAAATCGCAATATGAAAGTGTAAACGACTCCGGAATAAAAGTGTTTTCCCGGGCAATTGTCTTCACACCATCCTATCTCGAAATTGTGAGTGATGACTATTTATTTTTATTAGCTCAAATAATACTATTTTTTCTGCTCTTTCCAAATCTGAAAACAGAAATTGTCTATCTTCAATAGTTCTCAAGCAGTGACCGAAAACAAAATAAGTATGACTTTGCATGATATGGTTTATAACATTTTCGAATTATTTCGTTGTTACGATGTCTATGGTTCTCAATGTATGCTGTATGAATACGGCAGATAATGCTGAAGAGAATAACAAAAAATAGAAGTTCCTACAACAAATACCTTTTGCTCTATGAATATTTGAAATGAAGAGCCAAAATGCGAATATTTACGCTTCACTCGTCTCCGTTCCGCCGACGCTAGCCGGGTTCCGAGCTGTTCCCCATCTCGGCGTTGCTTTATTTGCTCGGATACGTATATAACTGTTTATATCACCGTAATCGAAAAATTATGCTCTTTCTAATGGTGCAAACCAAAATAATATAGCGTAATTGGTTCGCGAGCTATGCGCAATTGTTTCCATGCATTGTTATTGTTATGTAAATATATGAGAATGTTTATACAGTTGTATATCTTTGCCACAATGTACAACACTTTTATAAAATTTTACATGCCAATAATTGTATAATGTTCATAGAACACATGTCAGTCACGAAGGTTGTCAATTTTACTTACCTGGTAGGGCCACAACCCTTTCCAACGAGAAGGGAAATGGCTCCTGGGTTGACAGTGATAAAACAAAACAAGAAAGCCAGGTTATCTTCAAGTAATAAATTCAGAAATAATTCTATTGTACACACAAATAAAGTAATATATAAATATATAAATATGTATATATATACATATATATATATATATATATATATATATATATATATATATATATATACAAGGCATCAAACAAAATATAATGAATGGTAACAAAAATGTGCGTATGTGTGTGTCGGTATATATATATATATATATATATACATATATATATATATATATATATTTAAGCGGTATATACAGTATATATAAAATAAATAAAAAAATACATAAATAAAATGAAATAAATAAAATGAAATAAATAAAAAATAAAAAAATAAAAAAAAATACGTAAATAAAAAAAATATATAATAATAATATAAATACTCGATTATGGGCCTTGAGCTTGCTCGGGACATTGGGGCTGATCCGCTAGATACCCTGGGGAACAGGGAAAAAAAATATATATATATATATACCGGTATATATATATATATATATATATATATATATATATATATATATACTGTATATATATATATATACTGTATATATATATGCGGTATATACCGGTATATTCTGTATATAAAATAAACTAAATAAAAATATAAATAAAATAAAATAAATAAAATAAAATAAATACAAATATTAAATCAAATAAAAAATATATAAATAAAATACAAATGTAATAATAATATAAATACTCGATTATGGGCCTTGGGCTTGCTCGGGACCTTGGGGCTGATCCGCTAGACACCCTGGGGAACAGGAATAAAACAAAATATATATATATATATATATATATATATATATATATATATATATATATATATATATATATACATATATTATATATATACCGGTATATATATATATACAGTATATATATAAATATATATATATATATATATATATATATATAAAATAAATAAATTAAAATAAATAAAAACAATAATAAATAAAATAAATAAATATATAAATAAAATAAAAAAATATAATAATATAAATACCCGATTATAGGCCTTGGACTTGCTCGGGACCTTGGGGCTGATCCGCTAGACACCCTGAGGAACAGGAATAAAAAATATATATATACGGTATATATATATATAAAATAAGTAAAATAAACATAAATAAAATGAAATAAATAAAATAAAATAAATGAAAACAATAATAAATCAAATAAATAAATATTTAAATAAAATACATTTTTTAATAATAATAATATAAATACTCGATTATGGGCCTTGGGCTTGCTCGGGATCTTGGGGCTGTTATATAATATATACCGGTATAATTATAATATATATACTGTAATATAACTAAAATTCCATAGAGTACTTACCATACTTCCTGTAAGCTTCCTGTAAGCATTCCTGTGACATCTTTGTGATTATAATGTATTTATTTCGTAGGCAGTATTTATTGATAAATATATTTGTCTTTCAAGCAAAAAATAGTGTAAAGTCATCAATGATACCTAGCAAAACTGCATCAGTACTCAAGGGGTTAACCAAGATTCACTCCCCTCAGTCACCAAAAGTCACAAGTAACATCTTATATACATATATAATTCGAATTATTCACTAAACACTTTCACTGGGTAGATGAAATAATCCATAATTGCCTGCCTATAGCTAGGCATGGTGGGCCAGAAGGAGGGAGCCAAGAATTTAACCCTTCCTACCCGGGCTGCCTTAGGTAATGACAGCACGAAAGAAGGGCCAATACCCGGTATGCCTTATCTAAGGCATGAGCTTAATAGCCTAATTAAGCTTGTTCCGAACGCCGTGCGTACGACGTATGTCAACAAACCCAAGCGTTCGTCACCGCACCTCCGAAAACAAGAAGGAGAAGACTCCTCAATGTTATTGTTATGACGTCATGACGAAATTAGTGTCTGAAAAGCTCCCATATTGGCAACATCTCTGCAATATTGGCTCCACTGAAATCGTTATCACAACTGAACCAGTTGACTTACAGAGCTCTACTCAATGCCAAAATACAGATTGAAAACCGCATTACGATTATAGATGAGTGGGAAAGTTCTAGCAGTGAAAATAAACATAAATACGGTAGCCTAGGCCTAGACGTTTTTCGGCCATATCGCCCGGGTAGGGGCGACCGTCATTGGCTGAGACAGCCCGGGTAGGAAGGGTTAAAGGGCCGGAACCCTGCCTCACAGTCTGGGGGCCGGGAAACTACTGACTTAACAAAGGCCCGGGCTCCTCAGAGAGGGACGCTATGGGGTTGCTAGATACTTCCTTTTGTAACTTACTGATGCCTAACTTACCAGTCCAAATTGCGTCAAAATCGAGTCATAAACTTATTTTGGGCGAATATTTCTAACTTACAGGTGGCATTATGACGCGATTGCGGCATACGGGCACTCTTGGGCTGGTGGCGTTATGACGATCGCGTCCTAAGAATGCGAGAGGGTTAATAATAATACAATAAATATAAATATGCCTAATTAATATACTGGCAGGAAAATAATAATATGCAATTTCAAAATAGTATCAATGGAGCATAAAAGATAACTATGTAAATATAGTATAAATAAACACAGAGAGGTTAGTCTCAAATCACAATAACTGGTATCCTGAAAGTAAATAGCAAACATGAGGTAGCGAGTGAAGCGAGGTAAGTAGACAATACTGTGTAGACACACGCACAGTGACAAAGTTATATGTAAATTAAGCTATCAGTTGAGAAGTGAATAACTTGACGTTAATTCAACATAAGATATAGATATAAATCTAAATCAACTCAAAGAGTTACAATAATGAATATAAATTTAGTGAACAAGTAATAAATTACATTAGCCTGACGTGATATTGACAGTTTACATTCAACTCAAAGGAAGGCTTAAATTGAGCTTGAAGTCAGGAAGCACTAACATTACAATAGTCTAACTAAGAGACTGACAAATAAACACTCTGAACACTTATACATGCAGTCTAGCAAATAACAACACAAAATATAAGATCTGATAGAGTGGTCACTGGTATTTACGTATAGTGTGCATGTATATTCCCGAACGAATATATGTATAGCTCTTATACGGAATATAGGAAACTATATCCCAATAATTATAGATATATCAATCCCACGTATAGAATTTGTTTTGTTCTCTCAAACGGAGTGACGATGGCTAGGAGATCATTAATAATCTCTTAAGATGCCGTTAAGTTGAACACTAACATATCTTATATAACCTTCGCAATAATCATCAAAACACTTTATCGAACCAGAAGCACTTAATTTGGTTGAAGTATAGAAGTAGGAGCCCATGAGAGATCTGATCATACGTGGCGACTGAGTCTGTTGTCCACTTCCTGTTGACACCAGGGGGATGTCTTCCTCACACGCACTAACTAGAATATTCACTTCTAGCTCACCTACACCACTTCTTCTTGGTCACTTCACACACAGCCGCTTGTAGATACTTTTTAAGGGGATTTATGCTAACCCCTACAGAAGTATTTTCCGAGTTGATCTACCAGCTATTAAGCACGTTCGCCTCGAGAGGAGAGGTACCCGAAAGTGGGATCAACTTTGCCTACCAAATTCTTGGCTCGGGTAGGTAATATTCTGTTTTTAATTCAGGTGTTTGGGTGGTGCGTTTCGGAAAATGAGAGGCATTTGAATTCTAGTTATTAATTATTGTTGCGGTTATTAAGGTTCTTAAAATTACAATACATATATGGTTACATAGGTAATTACATTCTTGATTTATTAATATTAGAGGTATGGATGAAGAAGCTCTGATGTATGGATGATAATTGTTTTACAGTTTTGGATGTTCATAGGCATTTGGCATGTTATATGGAATGTCTTTATTGTGAGGGGGAATAAATAGTTGTTGGTTCCCGTAGTAGTTGTAACTCTACTTATTGTCTTCTGGATGAATACGTGGGAATTGAGGAGGTTGATGCCTTAATCGCATAAACATGGCCTCGTCGTAGTCCAGGTCTGGTTCGGGTAGGGAATTCTCACCGCTGACAGGGAGCGGCCATTTTTTATCCTGCAGTTGGAGGGGATTAGAGCGAGGGAGCGGGTCGTTTTGGCCCACACAGGTAGTAGGGCTCTGTTTACCTTTCTGCTGGTGTTGGGGAAACTTATTTATTTATTTATGCTGGTGTTGGGGGAACTTATTTATTTATTTCTCCCTGTATTGTATGGAGGCAATTCGGCATGATGATGTTGGTGACTCTGTGACATACGGGAGCAGTTTCTGGGAACGTTTTGGCGCACCATTCTCGAGCTCCGTCATCTCATATATATATATATTTGAGGTGAGGCAGAGGGTATGTCAGATCATTACCTGGTGGAGGAAAAGCTAAGAGTTAAGAGTTACAGGAGAATAAGAGACAAGCGTGAAGTAAGAGAGGTAATAAAAGTTAGTGAGTTAGAGAAGAGTGCAAAAGAGAGGGAGTACAAGGAAAGACTAAATGAAAAGTGGATGGAAATGAGAGAGATGGAAGTGAGAGAAGTAGAGGTTGAATGGCAACAGTTTAAGGAAGGAGTGAAAGCAAGTGCAGAGGTAGTATGCGGCAAAAGGAAAGTAGGAGGCAGAGGTATCAGGAAGGGAAGCGAGTGGTGGAATGATACGGTGACAAAGGCAGTTGAGGAGAAGAGACAGTGTTTTGAGAGGGTTTTGCAGGATGGTAGTGTTGAGGTATGGGAGAGGTACAAGGAGAAAAGGAGAGAGGCAAAACGGAAAATTAGAGAAGCGAAAAAAGATGCAAACGAAAGGTGGGGTCAAATGTTGAGTGAGAATTTTGATGAACGAAAGAAGATGTTCTGGAAGGAGGTAAATAGAGTAAGAAAAGGAGAACAAAAGAGGGAAGAGTCAGTGAAAGATGCAAATGGAGAATTACTAGTGGAACTTGTTGAAGTGAGGAAAAGATATGCTGAGTATTTTTAATCTTGCTAAATGCAAGAGATGGAAGAGAAGCAGTGATTGAAGCAGTGGTTGATGGAGATAGGTTACCCAGGCCACCCAGGTGGCAGGAATGAATGAAAGGATTGAGGAAAATGAGGTGAAAGAAGCAGTGAACCAAATGAGAGCGGGAAAAGCAGAAGGTTTGGATGGTATTGCTGTGGAGTGTATAAAGAAGGGTGGCAATGTGATAATAGATTGGTTGGTGAGACTTTTCATTGTGTGCTTTGTGATGTTAAGGGTACCAATAGACTGGAAGAGTGCATGTATTGTGCCGTTGTACAAGGGGAAGGGAGATCGGCAGGAGTGTTCAAGTTATAGAGGTATTAGTGTATTATCAGTGGTTCGAAAGCTGTATGGCAGGGTGTTGATAGAGAGGATAATAAAATGAACGGAAGTTGCAATAGGAGAAGAACAGTGAGGTTTTAGGAGGGGAAGAGGGCACGCTTGGATCAGATGTTTGCAGTAAGACAGTTATGCGAGAAGTATTTAGAGAAGCATAAGAAGATATTTTGGGCTTTTATGGATTTGGAAAAAGCGTATGATCGTGTGGATCGTGAGGCAATGTGGAAGGTGTTAAGGATTTATGAAATTGGAGGAAATTTGTTGGAAGCAGTTAAGAGTTTTTATGAAGGGAGCAGAGCATGTGTTAGAGTAGGAAATGGTGAGTTGAATGAATGGTTTGAGGTAAAGGTAGGTTTGCGACAGGGTTGTGTATTGTCACCATGGCTGTTTAATATGTTTATGGATGGTTTGGTGAGGGAGGTGAAAATGAGAACTATGGGAAGAGGATTGGGTTTAGTAGGAGAGAATGGTAGAGATTGGGAGTTGAATCAGTTGCTGTTCACTGATGACACAGCGTTGGTGGCGGACTCTGAGGAGAAATTGCAGCGGGTAGTCAAAGAGTTTGGAGTGGTTTGTGGGAGGAGGAAACTGAAGGTGAACGTCAATAAAAATTAAGTAATGGTGTGTAATAGGGGTGATCGTAGGGTGAATCTAGATGTTAGGCTGGATGGGGAAATATTGGAACAAGTAGAGTGTTTTAAATATCTAGGAGGAACGATAAGCAGGAGTGGAGGTATGGAAATGGAGGTAAAACAAAGATTGTGTGAAGGAAGGAAAGTTTTCGGAGCAATGGGAAGTATGTGGAAGATGAGAAATCACGTAATGAAAGTAAAAAAGTGCAATGTATCAAGGAATTGTTGTGCCAACAGTGATGTATGGGGCTGAGATGTGGGCTCTGAAAAAAAAGGAGAGAAGAAAGCTGGATGTGATGGAGATGAGCTGCTTGAGGAGCATGTGTGGAGTTACTCGTAGAGACGGATTGAGGAATGAAGAGATACGTAGGAGAGTGGGGCAGCACGAACATTTGTCAGCCAGAGTGGACAGAAGGGTGCTGAGCTGGTATGGTCATGTTGAACGAATGTGAGATGAAAGCATCACAAAGAGAATATGTGAGTCAGATACAAGGGGAGATAGGAGGGCAAGAAGACTCCCATTGAGATGGAGAGACTGCGTAAGACAAGCTTTGGATGATAGAGGAATGACTATAGATCAGGCAAAGGAAGTGGTAATAAAAAGGAATGAATGGAGAATGCTTGTGAATAGTTGAGTGAACACGTGGTAATTTGGGGGAATGGGTCGGGCGCAAGTTGGACTAGATGATAGTCTATCAGGCGCCTGGCCCGGGGGGACGATTAATATGAAGGGTGCATCTGGAAGTGTGGTGGGCGGGCTTGTGGCTTTGGCTCCGCTGCATGTCTGCCTGCCTAGATCGGAGCCTCTCCGGGTGGTCGGGGGCCGGGGGAGTGCTGGAGCGACCTTGGTGACCCTGGTCTCTGGGTATTCTCCTGGGTGACCTAGATGTGTGTGAATTTTGTGTTTTGTCTGTGTTTTTTCGTTGTTTTGTCTTGTGTTTTGTGTTTTCCCTGTTCTTGCTCTGTCTTGAGTCGGCCACCCCTAAGAAAAAAAAAAAAAAAATAATAAAATAGAATAAAATAGAAAAAGTGGGGATTGGCCCTGAGCACATACTGTATATATATATATATATATACATATATATATAATATATATATATATATATATATCATTTGTTTGTCTTTTCAGGCGCAAGTTAAGGAGAAGGCGGGATACGTTAGGGAGGGATGCCAAGCGATGTTCTACCAACTCCTGTTCGTTGATGTGATGTGTCCTCAGCACCTTCTTATTTGAACCTCAATAGTATTGACAGTATATTCGTTTTATTCTGGCTATTATTAGTTTATATATTTACAGCTTCGGAAGGTCTTCTAACAGTAAAAGCTGTCATACTTATCTCAATTAGTCTTTTCACTTCCATAGATCTTTCCTTAGCCTAAAGAAATCGAATAATATAAGCCTAAATAAAGCAGAAGATTGAGAGGGTTAGTTTACAAAGAACTGCCAAGTTTTCTCCAAAATGCAAATGAACTTTCATTGAACGATGTAGTCATTCTTCATTATATCTGTCTATAATTAGGAAGACATATTGCGAGCGAATAATTGACTGAGACTGTCTGTATTCATTGAATTATAATAAATCCTTCATAAGCTGGCTGCGATCATTTAATGATAACTATAATTAAATGAGAACCAGTCTTAGATAGACATGGATATTACAAAACACATCATAATTACTGTTTTCATTGCCAATCATTTCTAAAGGATGGCGCTCCAAGAAACCCCGGAAGGCGCAAAAGTTAAAATTTACAATCCATGTCCTCCCCGCATTCAACAGCAGGTTAAAGAGAGAAGGGAAAGAGAACGAGCGACCCAGGATCCCCTCAGTACTTTGCGAGCTTTGCTTTACTTCAGGATCAAGGAATGTACCAGTGGGCGGAACCAGTGCTCTGTCAGTCAGTCACGGGCCAGGACCTTCTCTTTCTGTACCTCGCAAACTTTGACTTTTTCCAGGATCATAATGTATCATGAACTACACACAAATCGTGATTTGCATACCTATAAGACGAGACATACAGATACACTTATAGCACCCAGATTTTCGAAGCACAAGTCGAAAAACTTAATTCTCTACCAAGGTATATCTATTTGGAATAGATTACTTAACCCTCTCACATCCGGACGCGATTTTTGAGCCTATTAGGGATACTTTAAATCCTTTGTTACCGTCAGGGGTATTTATAAACCTTTAGTTTGTTTACTTCAACCTCTGCAGTTGTCTTTGAGTTAGCTGTGGGCAGAAAACTAATTTTGGAGAGGTAATTATAACAGTGAAAGTAATCTTTTTCTTATTGCTAATCTGGCCACTTCTGCGTCCTATGGTCGTGAGAGGGTTAATAATCAAGGGATGGAATTATCGAAAAGTGGCTCCAGTCCTGTCGTTAGTCTTGACTACAATGTGCAGGCTTAATATTTCAATAGGGTTGATAGCCTTTGAAGTCCTATTTGAACTAACTAAACCTAATACTATGTATCTGAAAGTTTCCTTAGCAAAATTGAAAGATAACTTGAAGAAGAGTCTAATGTCAAACTATTAATTAGAACTCGAAGATGATGTCGATATGCACTGTATATATATTTTGATTTCTAGTCATAGTTGGAACTTGCTATTTGTTCACTGACACCTGGTTTGTAACCCAGTACTGTTCAATAACTATTTTAAATCATAAATATAATATTGTTGCTATTGTTACTAGTATTACTTATCCAACTATTGTTATTATAACTATTATATTTAAGGATATTTCTATTGTTATCATGCTAATGGTAATCATTAGTGGAATTAGTATTGCTATTATTACCATATACATTTATATTACAGTATTACTATTTCATATATAGTGTTTATCTTAAATATTGTAATTTTGTATGTCTGTCTGCCTTCTTTGGTTTAGTTTCCTATATAGGTTTAGTCGAGTCAATCTGTGGTTGGACCTAGAACAAATTGCAACATAGAATCTTTTTGCATGGATGGGATCTTTTAATAGTCTAATACTTCCAGAAAAAACGTCTAGGAAAATCTGAAAGGGACAACCATTATAAAACATTATTTTTATAATCTCCATTTCTTGTCATTTCAGATAATATAATTTATAAAGTCAGTGGACCCACATTGATAATTTGGACTTGTTAGTGTTATAAATACAATTTTGCTTCCTTAGAACCCCCAAAGATACTATAGAAAGCAAACTTAATAATAACATTTGTGTGATTATTCATATACAATAGCAAATATTGTAGTAAGTAATTACACCTGAACAAAAAATAATATACTATTTTTCCAATATGTGTAGCCTACAACCCATTTAGCTACATTCCTAATCTAGGGCTTGTTAGTTCAATCACTTATGGTATCTAATATAATTAGTCTATGCTATCTTTTTCCTATGGCGGAGTAGAATTGCTACAGCTAGATCCCCTACACTCTCCACATGCTAAAGAACATTCCAATCCAAGTTTTCTACAAGTGCATATTCGTGAATAACAGTCAGTTTTCCAGCTACACCTGACTATCTTGAGCAGAGTCTCTGGAGCAGCCGGCAGATCAGTCGTTCGTGGTTTGTAGTCGACCCTCTAATTGGACCCATCCCCATTCATGTGGGTCTAAGTTTCATTCCTGACCCACCCATTCCTGGACTTTATAATAAACTCGAGCACTGTGGTATTTGGCAGCGGCTGAAGTAGGCGGAAGATTTTGCATTTGTACAGGGGAGGTACTTGTAGATGCCTTCTCACAGAACCGTCGAAAACGATTTTTGTCCAATCCTTTCGAAGGTTTACCACCATATAAGCAGACGAGATCTTCTTCACCAGCCTTAACTATCTCCTCCCTTGGTGCTTTTCCAGAAAACAAATGGGCCTGCTTCCTGAAATGATGGTCAATCTTTAGCTTTCAAAGAGGATTTCCTTTGCCAATGCTAAACAGACGAGATGTTTATTGTGATGTATCATATGTCAATGGAAAGAGGAATAACTATACTAAATTATAAAATAAAAGACAAATTTAAACAAATCGCAATATGAAAGTGTAAACGACTCCGGAATAAAAGTGTTTTCCCGGGCAATTGTCTTCACACCATCCTATCTCGAAATTGTGAGTGATGACTATTTATTTTTATTTGCTCAAATAATACTATTTTTTTCTGCTCTTTCCAAATCTGAAAACAGAAATTGTCTATCTTCAATAGTTCTCAAGCAGTGACCGAAAACAAAATAAGTATTACTTTGCATGATATGGTTTATAACATTTTCGAATTATTTCGTTGTTACGATGTCTATGGTTCTCAATGTATGCTGTATGAATACGGCAGATAATGCTGAAGAGAATAAAACAAAAATAGAAGTTCCTACGACAAATACCTTTTGCTCTATGAATATTTGAAATGAAGAGCCAAAATGCGAATATTTACGCTTCACTCGTCTCCGTTCCGCCGACGCTAGCCGGGTTCCGAGCTGTTCCCCATCTCGGCGTTGCTTTATTTGCTCGGATACGTATATAACTGTTTATATCACCGTAATCGAAAAATTATGCTCTTTCTAATGGTGAAAACCAAAATAATATAGCATAATTGGTTCGCGAGCTATGCGCAATTGTTTCCATGCATTGTTATTGTTATGTAAATATATGAGAATGTTTATACAGTTGTATATCTTTGCCACAATGTACAACACTTTTATAAAATTTTCCATGCCAATAATTGTATAATGTTCATAGAACACATGTCAGTCACGAAGGTTGTCAATTTTACTTACCTGGTAGGCCACAACCCTTTCCAACGAGAAGGGAAATGGCTGCTGGGTTGACAGTGATAAAACAAAACAAGAAAGCCAGGTTATCTTCAAGTAATAAATTCAGAAATAATTCTATTGTACACACAAATAAAGTAATATAAAAATATATAAATATGTATATATATATAATTATATACATATATATATATATATATATATATATACAAGGCATCAAACAAAATATAATGAATGGTAACAAAAATGTGCGTATGTGTGTGTGGGTATATATATATATATATATATATATATATATATATATATATATATATATATATATATATATATATATATTTAAGCGGTATATACAGTATATATAAAAAAAAAAAAAAAATATAAATAAAATGAAATAAATAAAATGAAATAAATAAAAAAAATAATAAATAAAACAAAAATACGTAAATAACAAAAAATATAATAATAATATAAATACTCGATTATGGGCCTTGAGCTTGCTCGGGACATTGGGGCTGATCCGCTAGATACCCTGGGGAACAGGAATAAAAATAAATAAAAATATATATATACCGGTATATATATATATATATACAGTATATATATATATATACTGTATATATACTGTATATATGCGGTATATACCGGTATATACTGTATATAAAATTAACTAAATAAAAATATAAATAAAATAAAATAAATAAAATAAAATAAATACAAATAATAAATAAAATAAAAAATATATAAATAAAATACAAATGTAATAATAACATAAATACTCGATAATGGGCCTTGGGCTTGCTCGGGACCTTGGGGCTGATCCGCTAGACACCCTGGGGAACAGGAATAAAAACAAAATATATATATATATATATATATATATATATTATATATATACCTGTATATATATATACAGTATATACAGTATATATATATATATATATATATATATATATATATATATATATATATATATATATATATATATATATATATTTATACATATATATAAAATAAAATAAATAAAATAAATAAAAACAATAATAAATCAAATAAATAAATATATAAATAAAATAAAAAATATAATAATAATATAAATACCCGATTATAGGCCTTGGACTTGCTCGGGACCTTGGGGCTGATCCGCTAGACACCCTGAGGAACAGGAATAAAAAATATATATATACGGTATATATATATATATAAAATAAGTAAAATAAACATAAATAAAATGAAATAAATAAAATAAAATAAACGAAAACAATAATAAATCAAGTAAATAAATATTTAAATAAAATAAAAAATATAATAATAATAATATAAATACTCGATTATGGGCCTTGGGCTTGCTCGGGACCTTGGGGCTGTTATATAATATATACCGGTATAATTATAATATATATACTGTAATATAACTAAAATTCCATAGAGTACTTACCATACTTCCTGTAAGCTTCCTGTAAGCATTCCTGTGACATCTTTGTGATTATA
Source organism: Paralithodes platypus (assembly GCA_032716605.1). Taxonomy (NCBI): domain Eukaryota; kingdom Metazoa; phylum Arthropoda; class Malacostraca; order Decapoda; family Lithodidae; genus Paralithodes; species Paralithodes platypus. The sequence goes on along the minus strand of CM064552.1, from coordinate 27,647,767 downwards.
ATGTATTTATTTCGTAGGCAGTATTTATTGATAAATATATTTGTCTTTCAAGCAAAAAATAGTGTAAAGTCATCAATGATACCTAGCAAAACTGCATCAATACTCAAGGGGTTAACCAAGATTCACTCCCCTCAGTCACCAAAAGTCACAAGTAACATCTTATATACATATATAATTCGAATTATTCACTAAACACTTTCACTGGGTAGATGAAATAATCCATAATTGCCTGCCTATAGCTAGGCATGGTGGGCCAGAAGGAGGGAGCCAAGAATTTAACCCTTCCTACCCGGGCTGCCTTAGGTAATGACAGCACGAAAGAAGGGCCAATACCCGGTATGCCTTATCTAAGGCATGAGCTTAATAGCCTAATTAAGCTTGGTCCGAACGCCGTGCGTACGACGTATGTCAACAAACCCAAGCGTTCGTCACCGCACCTCCGAAAACAAGAAGGAGAAGACTCCTCAATGTTATTGTTATGACGTCATGACGAAATTAGTGTCTGAAAAGCTCCCATATTGGCAATATCTCTGCAATATTGGCTCCACTGAAATCGTCATCACAACTGAACCAGTTGACTTACAGAGCTCTACTCAATGCCAAAATACAGATTGAAAACCTCACTACGATTATAGATGAGTGGGAAAGTTCTAGCAGTGAAAATAAACATAAATACGGTAAGCCTAGGCCTAGACGTTTTTCGGCCATATCACCCGGGTAGGGGCGACCGTCATTGGCTGAGACAGCCCGGGTAGGAAGAGTTAAAGGGCCGGAACCCTGCCTCACAGTCTGGGGGCCGGGAAACTACTGACTTAACAAAGGCCCGGGCTCCTCAGAGAGGGACGCTATGGGGTTGCTAGATACTTCCTTTTGTAACTTACTGATGCCTAACTTACCAGTCCAAATTGCGTCAAAATCGAGTCATAAACTTATTTTGGGCGAATATTTCTAACTTACAGGTGGCATTATGACGCGATTGTGGCATACGGGCACTCTTGGGCTGGTGGTGTTATGACGATCGCGTCCTAAGAATGCGAGAGGGTTAATAATAATACAATAAATATAAATATGCCTGATTAATATACTGGCAGGAAATTAATAATATGCAATTTCAAAATAGTATCAATGGAGCATAAAAGATAACTATGTAAATATAGTATAAATAAACACAGAGAGGTTAGTCTCAAATCACAATAACTGGTATCCTGAAAGTAAATAGCAAACACGAGGTAGCGAGTGAAGCGAGGTAAGTAGACAATACTGTGTAGACACACGCACAGTGACAAAGTTATATGTAAATTAAGCTATCAGTTGAGAAGTGAATAACTTGACGTTAATTCAACATAAGATATAGATATAAATCTAAATCAACTCAAAGAGTTACAATAATGAATATAAATTTAGTGAACAAGTAATAAATTACATTAGCCTGACGTGATATTGACAGTTTACATTCAACTCAAAGGAAGGCTTAAATTGAGCTTGAAGTCAGGAAGCACTAACATTACAATAGTCTAACTAAGAGACTGACAAATAAACACTCTCTGAACACTTATACATGCAATCGGGTGCCTAGCAAATAACAACACAAAATATAAGATCTGATAGAGTGGTCACTGGTATTTACGAATAGTGTGCATGTATATTCCCGAACGAATATATGTATAGCTCTTATACGGAATATAGGAAACTATATCCCAATAATTATAGATATATCAATCCCACGTATAGAATTTGTTTTGTTCTCTCAAACGGAGTGACGATGGCTAGGAGATCATTAATAATCTCTTAAGATGCCGTTAAGTTGAACACTAACATATCTTATATAACCTTCGCAATAATCATCAAAACACTTTATCGAACCAGAAGCACTTAATTTGGTTGAAGTATAGAAGTAGGAGCCCATGAGAGATCTGGTCATACATGGCGACTGAACCTGTTGTCCACTTCCTGTTGACACCAGGGGGATGTCTTCCTCACACGCACTAACCAGAATATGCACTTCTAGCTCACCTACACCACTTCTTCTTCACACACAGCCGCTTGTAGATACTTTTTAAGGGGATTTATGCTAACCCCTACAGAAGTATTTTCCGAGTTGATCTACCAGCTATTAAGCACGTTCGCCTCGAGAGGAGAGGTACCCGAAAGTGGGATCAACTTTGCCTACCAAATTCTTGGCTCGGGTAGGTAATATTCTGTTTTTAATTCAGGTGTTTGGGTGGTGCGTTTCGGAAAATGAGAGGCATTTGAATTATAGTTATTTATTATTGTTGCGGTTATTAAGGTTCTTAAAATTACAATACATATATGGTTACATAGGTAATTACATTCTTGATTTATTAATATTAGAGGTATGGATGAAGAAGCTCTGATGTATGGATGATAATTGGTTTACAGTTTTGGATGTTCATAGGCATTTGGCATGTTATATGGAATGTCTTTATTGTGAGGGGGAATAAATAGTTGTTGGTTCCCGTAGTAGTTGTAACTCTACTTATTGTCTTCTGGATGAATACGTGGGAATTGAGGAGGTTGATGCCGTAATCGCATAAACATGGCCTCGTCGTAGTCCAGGTCTGGTTCGGGTAGGGAATTCTCACCGCTGACAGGGAGCGGCCATTTTTTATCCTGCAGTTGGAGGGGATTAGAGCGAGGGAGCGGGTCGTTTTGGCCCACACAGGTAGTAGGGCTCTGTTTACCTTTCTGCTGGTGTTGGGGAAACTTATTTATTTATTTATGCTGGTGTTGGGGGAACTTATTTATTTATTTCTCCCTGTATTGTATTGAGGCAATTCGGCATGATGATGTTGGTGACTCTGTGACATACGGGAGCAGGTTCTGGGAACGTTTTGGCGCACTATTCTCGAGCTCCGTCATCTCATATATATATATATATTTGAGGTGAGGCGGAGGGTATGTCAGATCATTACCTGGTGGAGGAAAAGCTAAGAGTTAAGAGTTACAGGAGAATAAGAGACAAGCGTGAAGTAAGAGAGGTAATAAAAGTTAGTGAGTTAGAGAAGACTGCAAAAGAGAGGGAGTACAAGGAAAGACTAAATGAAAAGTGGATGGAAATGAGAGAGATGGAAGTGAGAGAAGTAGAGGTTGAATGGCAACAGTTTAAGGAAGGAGTGAAAGCAAGTGCAGAGGTAGTATGCGGCAAAAAGAAAGTAGGAGGCAGAGGTATCAGGAAGGGAAGCGAGTGGTGGAATGATACGGTGAGAAAGGCAGTTGAGGAGAAGAGACAGTGTTTTGAGAGGGTTTTGCAGGATGGTAGTGTTGAGGTATGGGAGAGGTACAAGGAGAAAAGGAGAGGGGCAAAACGGAAAATTAGAGAAGCGAAAAAAGATGCAAACGAAAGGTGGGGTCAAATGTTGAGTGAGAATTTTGATGAACGAAAGAAGATGTTCTGGAAGGAGGTAAATAGAGTAAGAAAAGGAGGACAAAAGAGGGAAGAGTCAGTGAAAGATGCAAATGGAGAATTACTAGTGGAACTTGTTGAAGTGAGGAAAAGATATGCTGAGTATTTTGAATCTTGCTAAATGCAAGAGATGGAAGAGAAGCAGTGATTGATGGAGATAGGTTACCCAGGCCACCCAGGTGGCAGGAATGAATGAAAGGATTGAGGAAAATGAGGTGAAAGAAGCAGTGAACCAAATGAGAGCGGGAAAAGCAGAAGGTTTGGATGGTATAGCTGTGGAGTGTATAAAGAAGGGTGGCAATGTGATAATAGATTGGTTGGTGAGACTTTTCATGGTGTGCTTTGTGATGTTAAGGGTACCAATAGACTGGAAGAGTGCATGTATTGTGCCGTTGTACAAGGGGAAGGGAGATCGGCAGGAATGTTCAAGTTATAGAGGTATTAGTGTATTATCAGTGGTTCGAAAGCTGTATGGCAGGGTGTTGATAGAGAGGATAATAAAATGAACGGAAGTTGCAATAGGAGAAGAACAGTGCGGTTTTAGGAGGGGAAGAGGGCACGCTTGGATCAGATGTTTGCAGTAAGACAGTTATGCGAGAAGTATTTAGAGAAGCATAAGAAGATATTTTGGGCTTTTATGGATTTGGAAAAAGCGTATGATCGTGTGGATCGTGAGGCAATGTGGAAGGTGTTAAGGATTTATGAAATTGGAGGAAATTTGTTGGAAGCAGTTAAGAGTTTTTATGAAGGGAGCAGAGCATGTGTTAGAGTAGGAAATGGTGAGTTGAATGAATGGTTTGAGGTAAAGGTAGGTTTGCGACAGGGTTGTGTATTGTCACCATGACTGTTTAATATGTTTATGGATGGTTTGGTGAGGGAGGTGAAAATGAGAACTATGGGAAGAGGATTGGGTTTAGTAGGAAAGAATGGTAGAGATTGGGAGTTGAATCAGTTACTGTTCACTGATGACACAGCGTTGGTGGCGGATTCTGAGAAGAAATTGCAGCGGGTAGTTAAAGAGTTTGGAGTGGTTTGTGGGAAGAGGAAACTGAAGGTGAACGTCAATAAAAATTAAGTAATGGTGTGTAATAGGGGTGATCGTAGGGTGAATCTAGATGTGAGGCTGGATGGGGAAATATTGGAACAAGTAGAGTGTTTTAAATATCTAGGAGGAACGATTAGCAGGAGTGGAGGTATGGAAATGGAGGTAAAACAAAGATTGTGTGAAGGAAGGAAAGTTTTCGGAGCAATGGGAAGTATGTGGAAGACGAGAAATCTCGTAATGAAAGTAAAAAAGTGCAATGTATCAAGGAATTGTTGTGCCAACAGTGATGTATGGGGCTGAGATGTGGGCTCTGAAAAAAAATGAGAGAAGAAAGCTGGATGTGATGGAGATGAGCTGCTTGAGGAGTATGTGTGGAGTTACTCGTAGAGACGGATTGAGGAATGAAGAGATACGTAGGAGAGTGGGGCAGCACGACCATTTGTCAGCCAGAGTGGACAGAAGGGTGCTGAGCTGGTATGGTCATGTTGAACGAATGTGAGATGAAAGGCTCACAAAGAGAATATGTGAGTCAGATACAAGGGGAGATAGAAGGGCAGGAAGACCCCCATTGAGATTGAGAGACTGCGTAAGACAAGCTTTGGATGATAGAGGAATGACTATAGATCAGGCAAAGGAAGTGGTAATAAAAAGGAATGAATGGAGAATGCTTGTGAATAGTTGAGTGAACACGTGGTCATTTGGGGGAATGGGTCGGGCGCAAGTTGGACTAGATAATAGTCTATCAGGCGCCTGGCCCGGTGGGACGATTAATATGAAGGGTGCATCTGGAAGTGTGGTGGGCGGGCTTGTGGCTTTGGCTCCGCTGCATGTCTGCCTGCCTAGATCGGAGCCTCTCCGGGTGGTCGGGGGCCGCGGGAGTGCTGGAGCGACCTTGGTGACCCTGGTCTCTGGGTATTCTCCTGGGTGACCTAGATGTGTGTGAATTTTGTGTTTTGTCTGTGTTTTTTCGTTGTTTTGTCTTGTGTTTTGTGTTTTCCCTGTTCTTGCTCTGTCTTGAGTCGGCCACCCCTAAGAAAAAAATAAAAATAAAAATAATAAAATAGAATAAAATAGAAAAAGTGGGGATTGGCCCTGAGCACATACTGTATATATATATATATATATATATATATATACATATATATATATAATATATATATATATATATATATAATTTGTTTGTCTTTTCAGGCGCAAGTTAAGGAGAAGGCGGGATACGTTAGGGAGGGATGCCAAGCGATATTCTACCAACTCCTGGTCGTTGATGTGATGTGTCCTCACTCCTCAGCACCTTCTTATTTGAACCTTAATAGTATTGACAGTATATTCGTTTTATTCTGGCTATTATTAGTTTATATATTTACAGCTTCGGAAGGTCTTCTAACAGTAAAAGCTGTCATACTTATCTCAATTAGTCTTTTCACTTCCATAGATCTTTCCTTAGCCTAAAGAAATCGAATAATATAAGCCTAAATAAAGCAGAAGATTGAGAGGGTTAGTTTACAAAGAACTGCCAAGTTTTCTCCAAAATGCAAATGAACTTTCATTGAACGATGTAGTCATTCTTCATTATATCTGTCTATAATTAGGAAGACATATTGCGAGCGAATAATTGACTGAGACTGTCTGTATTCATTGAATTATAATAAATCCTTCATAAGCTGGCTGCGATCATTTAATGATATCTATAATTAAATGAGAACCAGTCTTAGATAGACATGGATATTACAAAACACATCATAATTACTGTTTTCATTGCCAATCATTTCTAAAGGACGGCGCTCCAAGAAACCCCGGAAGGCGCAAAAGTTAAAATTGACAATCCACGTCCTCCCCGCATTCAACAGAAGGTTAAAGAGAGAAGGGAAAGAGAACGAGTGACCCAGGATCCCCTCAGTACTTTGCGAGCTTTGCTTTACTTCAGGATCAAGGAATGTACCAGTGGGCGGAACCAGTGCTCTGTCAGTCAGTCACGGGCCAGGACCTTCTCTTTCTGTACCTCGCAAACTTTGACTTTTTCCAGGATCATAATGTATAATGAACTACACACAAATCGTGATTTGCATACCTATAAGACGAGACATACAGATACACTTATAGCACCCAGATTTTCGAAGCACAAGTCGAAAAACTTAATTCTCTACCAAGGTATATCTATTTGGAATAGATTACTTAATAATCAAGGGATGGAATTATCGAAAAGTGGCTCCAGTCCTGTCGTTATTCTTGACTACAATGTGCAGGCTTAATATTTCAATAGGGTTGATAGCCTTTGAAGTCCTATTTGAACTAGCTAAACCTAATACTATGTATCTGAATGTTTCCTTAGCAAAATTCAAAGATAACTTGAAGAAGAGTCTAATGTCAAACTATTAATTAGAACTCGAAGATGATGCCGATATACACTGTATATATATTTTGATTTCTAGTCATAGTTGGAACTTGCTATTTGTTCACTGACACCTGGTTTGTAACCCAGTACTGTTCAATAACTATTTTAAATCATACATATAATATTGTTGCTATTGTTACTAGTATTACTTATCCAACTATTGTTATTATAACTATTATATTTAAGGATATTTCTATTGTTATCATGCTAATGGTAATCATTAGTGGAATTAGTATTGCTATTATTACCATATACATTTATATTACAGTATTACTATTTCATATATAGTGTTTATCTTAAATATTGTAATTTTGTATGTCTGTCTGCCTTCTTTGGTTTAGTTTCCTATATAGGTTTAGTCGAGTCAATCTGTGGTTGGACCTAGAACAAATTGCAACATAGAATCGTTTTGCATGGATGGGATCTTCTAATAGTCTAATACTTCCAGAAAAAACGTCTAGGAAAATCTGAAAGGGGCAACCATTATAAAACATTATTTTTATAATCTCCATTTCTTGTCATTTCAGATAATATAATGTATAAAGTCAGTGGACCCACATTGATAATTTGGACTTGTTAGTGTTATAAATACAATTTTGCTTCCTTAGAACCCCCAAAGATACTATAGAAAGCAAACTTAATAATAACATTTGTGTGATTATTCATATACAATAGCAAATATTGTAGTAAGTAATTACACCTGAAAACAAAATTAATATACTATTTTTCCAATATGTGTAGCCTACAACCCATTTAGCTACATTCCTAATCTAGGGCTTGTTAGTTCAATCACTTATGGTATCTAATATAATTAGTCTATGCTATCTTTTTCCTATGGCGGAATAGAATTGCTACAGCTAGATCCCCTACACTCTCCACATGCTAAAGAACATTCCAATCCAAGTTTTCTACAAGTGCATATTCGTGAATAACAGTCAGTTTTCCAGCTACACCTGACTATCTTGAGCAGAGTCTCTGGAGCAGCCGGCAGATCAGTCGTTCGTGGTTTGTAGTCGACCCTCTAATTGGACCCATCCCCATTCATGTGGGTCTAAGTTTCATTCCTGACCCACCCATTCCTGGACTTTATAATAAACTCGAGCACTGTGGTATTTGGCAGCGGCTGAAGTAGGCGGAAGATTTTGCATTTGTACAGGGGAGGTACTTGTAGATGCCTTCTCACAGAACCGTCGATAACGATTTTTGTCCAATCCTTCCGTAGGTTTACCACCATATAAGCAGACGAGATCTTCTTCACCAGCCTTAACTATCTCCTCCCTTGGTGCTTTTCCAGAAAACAAATGGGCCTTCTTCCTGAAATGATGGTCAATCTTTAGCTTTCAAAGAGGATTTCCTTTGCCAATGCTAAACAGACGAGATGTGGTGTCACAGCCAGCAATAGCATGTGTGAAAGGTAACACAGAGCATATCTCAGTCCCCAGGGTTCTCGGAAGCCAGTGAATGTCCCAGATTCTTATCTTTTTTCCATTCTTCTGGTTTGACTGAAGGTACAGATTCAGGATCAGCATGGACGCACAGGAGTATCAACAGGTCAGTGTTAAATATATACAGTTCATGTCATTAGAGCTCATGTCTATCATAAGCAAACATGTGATGGATGATTGTCCTGAATATTGATATATTGTTGTTGATCATGTAGAGTTTATATATAAAGATCAAATTATAAACCTGATACCAATAGCCTACAGCCTAATGTTTGTTATGGATGTATATATTATGAGTGTAATACTTGGATAATGACTCCTGTGGCACCAGTATGGCGGAAGTTGACCTATAGGATTTAGTCTCGTAGTCCCTCGTCCATGGGTCCAAACATTCTGAAGATGCAAGGGCCGCAAGGATGGTTTACATTTTATACTGACTAATATGAGACGATATTCTTAGCTTAGGATGTACAGTTGGTCAAAGTTCCAGCTGACCCACCTTCGCTCTGGGGCTCGCAGAATTAGCTGGCAATATTGGTGTAGTGGTGCAGGGATACCACTTGCCATTAATGTGTTACCTGTGTCTGTCCTGTATATTACTGCAAATTAGCCTATGTAATGTTCACGTTGTGAAGACTAAATGCTCCTTCATTAAGTTAAAAGCAGCCACCAATAAAACAGAAATATGTATTCTTATAAAATCGAGTAAAGTATGTTGTGGCAGCCAGCAGGTTTTATATGCGTTGCCAATCAGTGGATATAATAACTTGAATATTTAAGCAAATCTACGAACTTTTGGTGAATGTTCGGGATCATACATAGCGATGTATGCATTTTTATTTGAGATAGGCTTACTTTCCTTTGTTTAGTATATGTTCTAACAATGATATAGCTGAAATCAGATCTACCAATCCCAATCTTTGTAAGACACACCTCCTTCCTGCACCAGTATTGCCAGATAATTCTGCGAGCCCCAGAGCGAGGGTGGGTCAGCTGGCACTTTGACCAACTATACAGTACGTTAAAGGTTTAGAAGGGTGAACACTATCTTAGTAATATCTTCTGACTCCCACAAGTTATTTGTTAACTGAAAATATTATCTAATGTTAGCCAATATTAAGGCAGGGAGTAGTTGTAATGACGATTAAGTACCGTGATAAATGGGTCCAAACAAGGGATATACAAAGCACAGTCGTGGTCAAGAGTTTCATCACATTAACCTTTTCACGCACATATGAAGCAGAGGTTGCCAGATTGGCAATAAGAAGTGGAGTTCTCTCACTCTTATAATTACCTCTCCAAAATTAGTTTTCTGCCCACAGCTAACTCATAGACAACTCCAGAGGTTGAAGTAACTAAACTAAAGGTTTCTTAATACCCCTGATGGTAACAAAGGCTTTAAAGTATCCCTAATAGACTCAAAATCGCGTCATATGTCGAAGAGGGTTAACATAACCTCATTCTTTCAGAGATTTTAGCTACTTTTTCATATTGTGGCTAACATCCAACGATTGTATTTTGACAATTTCCGGTCACTTCAAACACAACATCATTTAAACCAGTTGGTTTAAGGGGGAGGTAGTCGTTTTTTATGTACCCCCTTCTCCCTCATGTTTAGCATATTAATGTTGAGATTTTAAGACGTTCGTTACGTTAATTTGGCGATTTTGAGACTTTCGCCTAATTTCTTTGTCAATATGAAGACCTTTCGTGTCATTTAGGTGTCGATCTTTTCCTGGCGAGCGATAGCGAGCCTGTAATTTAATAAGAAACCGGCCTTCGGCCGGGACATTTTGCTACCGAAAAATTTACACATTTATCTTAAAAGGTTGTCTGGAGGGTGTTTTTTTTAAGTTTGATGGAGGTCTAGCGAGGAAACTAAAAAATAAATACATTAATAAATATATAGACTAAACAACAAGCACTACCCCCTTAAATCAGTGCCAACATGATGAGGGCCAATGAAACCAACGGCAACATAGACACCATAACATTACCGAATATTGATGGATTTGACAATGGTTGAAGGTACTGTGGGAATTGATCTTTTGGTTGAATTGTTCGATCATCCAACAGTAATTATAGTATATACAATGTGTACAGTTGCTCAATACGTTCTGTTCTTCGTCGTGATCTATGTCTGAAAGTAAAATTAGTATGAATACATTGCGAGTGTGTGTTTTTTTAATTATTAGTTTACTAGTCAGATGAGTAACCACTGCAAAGGAAACTACACTCATTATTCAATCATGTGCATTATATTTCTATGTATAAGACCACAGAGAGGCAAAAATGACCCCGAGTGAGCTAAATTCCACGATTCAGCACGAGGCACCACAAATCAACACGAGTGCAATAGAGTCCAGTAAGAGTCACCATGAATCATCTATGAGTCATTATGAGTCATTACGAGTCACAACGAGTGGGGTGCGAGTGACCTGCTAATGGTTGAAAATTTGAATTTTAACGGTCATTTTCAGATTAAGAGCAGATACGAGTCACCACGAGTAAGACACGAGTCACTACGAGTTACCACGAGTATGACAAGAGTTACTGCGAGTACGACACGAGGCACTGAGTCACTCGTCACTCGCAGTTGACTCGGCAGTTGGAGACCACTCACGCTACTCTCGTAGTGACTCATGGTGATTCGTGTTTAACTCTTGCTTATTTCGTAGTGACTCGTGGTGTCTCGTTCCATAATTTGAAATAACGGTCATTTGAACAACCACTCCCAGTTATTCGTGCTAAAATCGTCATTCACTAGTGGTGAATCGTTGTAGATCGTGTCATACTCGTAGTAACTCATGTTCTACTTGTGTTGCACTCTTATTTCTTGCATGTTCATTGCAATGTACCATCAGTTTGGTCCTCCACTCGTGGTGACTCATATTAACTTGTCTGCACTCGTACTGACTCGGGCACGTGGTTTTGTCCACGAGTTGCCTCGTGTGTGCTAGAGTCACAACGAGTCAGTGCGAGTTACTACGAGTCACTAAGAGTCACGAGTAATTGAGAGTCACTGAGAGTTGCAGGGGTGAAATATTGCCAGACCAGCCGAGCCACTACGAATGTCCGTGAGTCACACTGAGTTGGCCGAGTCACTACGAGTCACTTATTTTGACCGCGAGTCCAAAAGAGTGCGGACTCGTGGTGACTCGAGCTCTCACTCGTGAATGTTTGGACTAGGCTTATCTGTCATATACGACAGTATCAGAGAGAGAGAGATTGAGTTCTAATTCACGATATTTTGTGGATTTAATCAAAATAATATTGGCATTCATTGATTGCAAATGTGTTTTGTTTTGATCAAGTCGTGTTTCATGTGTTACAAATATAAAAGATTGCCACGTGTTAATAACAATTCGGATCATTATGATAATAAATAAAAAAAAAAAATTATGAAAATATATTTACCTACAAACAAGTTGTGCCCTCCTTCCCCCACTTTCCAACCCCTGACAGCTCTAACCCCTCCTCTCCCCCCATCACCCTCTACCTTCACAACCACACATCGCATAGTATGCCATCTGTTGGCAGAAATAAAGACGCACGTTTGTACACCTTAAATTCTCGAGTCTATGAATATCCCGGGTGACAGTGATGCAGGAGAGGCAACAGGACTTTCGCCTCTGACTGTACAACTGGCCACATAAATACTGTTCCTCTCTGTGGTCTTATACGTAGTAATATAATGCACATGATTGAATAATGAGTGTAGTTTCTTATGCAGTGGTAACTCATCTAGCTAGTAAACTAATAATTAAAAAACGCACACTCGCAATGTATTCATACTAATTTTACTTTCAGACATAGATCACGACGAAGAACAGAACGTATTGAGCAACTGTACACATTGTATATACTATAATTACTGTTGGATGATCGAACAATTCAACCAAAAGATCAATTCCCACAGTACCTTCAACCATTTGTCAAATCCATCAATATTCGGTAATGTTATGGTGTCTATGTTGCCGTTGGTTTCATTGGCCCTCATCATGTTGGCACTGATTTAAGGGGGTAGTGCTTGTTGTTTAGTCTATATATTTATTTATTTATTTTTGAGTTTCCTTGCTAGACCTCCATCAAACTTAAAAAATACACCCTCTAGACAACCTTTTAAGATATATTTGTACATTATCGGTAGAAAACATTTCCCGACCGAAGGCCGGTTTCTTATAAAATTACAGGCTTGCTATCGCTCACCAGAAAAAGATCGATACCTAAATGGCACGGAATGTCTTGATATTGACATACAAATTAGGCAAAAGTCTCAAAATCGCCAAATTAATGGAACGAACGTGTTAAAATCTCAACATTAATATGCTAAACATGAGGGAGAAGGGGGTCCATAAAAAACGACTACCTCCCCCTTAAACCAACTGGTTGAAATGGTGTTGTGTTTGAAGTGACCGGAAATTGTCAAAATAAAATCGTTGTATGTTAGCCACAATATGAAAAAGTAGCGAAAATCTCTGAAAGAATGAGGTTATGTTAATAGGCTCAAAATCGCGTCATATGTCGGAGAGGGTTAACCCTCTCCGACATATGACGCGATTTTGAGCCTATTAGGGATACTTTAAAGCCTTTGTTACCATCAGGGGTATTAAGAAACCTTTAGTTTAGTTACTTCAACCTCTGCAGTTGTCTTTGAGTTAGCTGTGGGCAGAAAACTAATTTTGGAGAGGTAATTATAAGAGTGAGAGAACTCTATTTCTTATTGTTAATCTGGCAACCTCTGCTTCATATGTGCGTGAAAGGGTAAATGTGATGAAACTCTTGACCACGACTGTGCTTTGTATATCCCTTGTTAGGACCCATTTATCACGGTACTTAATCGTCATTACAACGACTCCTCCCTGCCTAAATATTGGCTAACATTAGATAATGTTTTCAGTTAACAAAGAACTTGTAGGAGTCAGAAGATATTACTAAGATAGTGTTGACCCTTCTAAACCTTTGAGGTACATCCTAAGCTAAGAATATCGTCTCATATTAGTCATCCTTGCGGCCCTTGCATATTCAGAATTTTTGGACCCATGGACGAGGGACTACGAGACTAAATCCTATAGGTTAACTTCCGCCATATTGGTGCCACAGGAGTCATTATCCAAGTATTACACTCATAATATATACATCCATAACAAACATTAGGCTGTAGGCTATTGGTATCGTGTTTATAATTTGATCTTTATATATAAATTCTACATGATCAACAACAATATATCATACATATGATACGCAATTACGACACCAAAATGTCGTTCAAAGAAACAGACGGTCCATCTTTGTTGCTCCAGGATATAGAACTACGAGGTGTGAAGGAGCCAAGGAATGGGTACTACCAGTAAATACTACTTACAAAACAATACATGTGTAAGATGTTGAAGTGGGCGGAAGGCAGAACACAGATTATGTCTGGTTTACGGTGGCAGTCTGAAAGGCTTGTTCATAATGGGAAGTTATTCTATGTCGTTTTTCTCTGATGTAAAAGATCGAATAAATGTGCGTTGGAATATATCTGGTTCCTGGGTTGGTATGACTCGACCCTAAGAGGTTAAATTGGGCGGAAGGCAGAACATGCCCTGGGAAGTCAGTACCTTCCAGTAACTCAGTGGATTTGTGCATTTACTGTATATATATTTTTGTTTTTACAAATAGGTGCCATGCATGGGTTCTTTATTTCACTGGTGTAGTTTGGATTTATTTATTACTTATACCAGTTAAACTATGAGCATAAAATGTTGGTACTTATATCTTGGGTATACACTATAGTTTCACCATAGGTCCCCGAAGATGACTCTGACAACATTTCTGAATTGGTCGGGCTGATTGTGCTAGTACAAGTCTGATTTTAAGTGTTTCTGGGCCTGTTCATGGTCCTGAATATATGAAGGTGGTGATAAGTGCAGCTACTGTGGTTACTACCACAATAGAGAGATTTGGGCCTGATAATAAACTCCTGGGATTTGAAAATTGGTCTTGAGTTACTACAGTAGTTGTCTGAGGTTGTTGACGACAGTTGTGTGGCTTCTTTCACATTGACAGTTTTCCCTGTATCAATATGGTAAAGAGTTTGATATTTTTGTGACCGTGATATTCGTTAGTTCACTCAAGGCCTGACCACCTTTGGATGATCACATGCTTTCATTAATTTCATTGAGAGGTGTTTGATGTTGGGAGTGAAATAAATAAATTTGATTATTCCTCTATGTTCAGGAACATTTCACAGCGAGGTCAGTCCTTAGAAATTTGTGCCCCATAAAATGCTCTTTCCTTTCACTTAAACATTATGCTATTCAGTGTACAGTTGAGTCTGAGTACATGATTAGATTGAAATCCAGTATTCGATAAATGGATATAAAATCGTAGTCATGTTCTTAGCCTTTAACTGTCTTGGTGGTGTAATGGTTAGAATGTTTAAGATTTGTATAAGGTAACCTAGGTTCGAATCCCGGGAGGATCACATGCTTTCATTAATTTCGTTGGTAGGTGTTTGGTTTGGGAGTTAAATTAATAAATTAGATTATTCCTACAGGTTCAGGACCATTTCATAGCAAGGTCGGTCTTTAGAGAACTGTGGCCCATAATTTGTTTTTTTCCTTTCACTTAAACATTACGTTATTCAGTGTGCAGTTGGGCCTGAGTACACGATTATATTCATATCCAGTATTCGATAAATGGATATAACATTGTAGTCATGCACTTAACCTTTACCTGTCTTGATGGTGTAATGATTAGAGTGTTTAATATTTGTATGTGGTAACACAGGTTCGAATCCAGGGAGGATCACACGGTTTAATTAATGTAATGGTGCTGGGGGTGAGATTATTACATCATATTAGTGTGAAGTCCTAAACTTAGGTCGTAGTCAGCGAGAATGAAAATTAAGTGCTAATATTATTAACCCGGCAAGCGCGATAGGCCTCACGGAAGGCTTCCTATAGGGAACGCGATAGGCCTCACGGAAGCAGGACCATAAAAAAAGCCTTCCATAAAAAAAAAGGGCCTATCAAAACAAAGGAATTTGTCTCTAGGTGAGATAATTCCCCTCCAGTACTCATCCATGTAAATCTCACCCACCCCCCTCCCCTCCTTCCCCACCTTATTCCCCCCTCCCTCCCCTCCTCAATTATCACCTATTTTTCCTCTTATTATCATCATTTATCGGTTATTTTTCTCTCCCGCGATAATGTAGCACAAGTGGGTTGCATAAAAGATCGTTATGCAACACCCAGACACCGGCACACACCGCCCCGCTCTCCTCAGTTGACTCCCAGACAGCGAGAGGGGAAGGCTGCCTGTCTCTCTCTCTCGCCTGAGATTATGACCGGGTGGCCAATATCTTCGTTTTTCACCACCCAAATGCTTTTCCCACTTATTTTAGCACTCTTGAAGGTTCATATATACATCCTATATGTAAAATAAAAGCATACCGAAAACAAATAATGGTTTATATTGTAAATATAACGAATTCTGTCAGAATCCAGGGCTAGAAATGCACAAATAACTACCCTAGCACCTACTGTCATATCGCGCTTGTCAGGTTAAGAGCTAAATTAGGGGTGCTTGGCTGAGGAACAAGAAACACAAAGAATGTACACGAAATATAGTTTATTAATACAAACAGGAAACAAGACAACCAAAAAACAATATAGCACCAAAGCATATATATATATATATATATATATATATATATATATATAAGGAAAACTCTCATCACGAGGGAAGCGGAGGCGCAGCATGAAGAGTAAAACCAGCGTTGTGATGAACATCTTTATTGGTGGAACGCGTTTCGGCTTAAACAAAAGCCATCATCAGCCTAAAAGCAAATAAAAGCCTACATGAAGATGCTTGAAATAAAGTATACTACGAAGTATAATATGAACTCGTAGGGGATACTAATACCATGATAATTAAATGTTGAAATAATAAAAATCCTGTAGTAAATACTAAAGAGAATTATGGTTATTAACCCCTTACCAACGGGGATGTTTGTAACTTCTACTACCTGCCAGGCGGGCATATTTACCCTAAACGAGCTTCATTCCATGCTCTTTTTCATGCATAAACAAGAGCCAGAGCTTAATACATTTATGTATCCGTGAAAGGGCGATAATAGAGTTTTCCATTGACACATGAATCATCCTTGAACAACCACGGGTTATCCTGTAGCGATCGTGCAACACAAGGGGTCATTTTCTGAGTGTTTTCCTGGTCTCGCGAGGCCATGGGTGTGGAATGTTGCAGAGGTAGTGTCAGTTGCGGCACTGGGTCCGTGCTGAATGGTCAGAGCCCACCTATCGTCCTCCCAATGCGTGGACTCTCTCTCAGAGCCGATAATGTGCTCAAAATCCCGCCCGATTAATGTCGGGCACCGCAGGGGTGGCCATTATTCTCTGGGCCGACATATGTCGCTCCCAGCGGCTTAAGTGTTAAAAATTGTTGTACCGGAGTGTACAATGTGGGAAAAGTCACCGAGGTCGAAATAGAATAAACTACACAGTAGATATAATCATAAAAATAAACAAACAAGTCAAAGTTGAATCGTGGTTGTAGGGGAAAAAACATCAAGATGACAGTAATAATTGTTAATTAACCTTGAATGGAATATCTAAGCGAGAAATACGTAAGTTAATAGTTATAAAAACAAGTAACATTTACCAATAATGCATAATGCTCCAGAAGGAGAGCTAATAATACGAAAAATATGTAGTATATTATCCTAAGCTACTTGGGGGATATGTAAATTTATTGAAGACTGCAAGTATTAACCATATAAAATTGTGAAGTTTAAAAGTACACCAAGGGTGTAGAGAACTCATGTGACCCCAGGCTAGGTCGGAGTTTCTGGGTAAGGAGACTCTCGAAAAGGAGGCGTGTTGCGTCGTTGGGCAACGAGTGAAGAATGGAGAAATAATTTGTTTTTAATGAGTGGTTTGATGTATATATATATTCTGACATAAGGAGCCCTGTATGTGTTTATTTAAGAGTTAGAGTTAAGAGTTGAAGGAGTGCCGAATTACCCAGGCGGCGAAGCAGACCAGCGAGCGAACCAGCGAGTGGAAACCAGCTCGCCTGCATACCAGCAAACAAGCCTTCACACCTGCGTGCGTCATATGGGACCCTCCAAACTACTTCGATGACCCGACGCTATGACTATGATCGATGCCATTGGACCACGCATCTGCTACGCAACTAGAGGAGCTGTGATTGGGGCGCGCACCATCCCCCGCCTCCTGATTCGTTCCTACACCATCATTGCATAGTATATAAGACCTGAGTAGTGGGCATTCAAATCAGTCACATTTGGATTTGGGAAGGTGAACAAAGCAGCTGGAGGAAGACCGGGGTGAAGTATTATAATGGGATTGTGACTGTCAGTCAGATTATATAAGTGTGTGTTAAGTGTGTTCGGTGTAAACACTTATGTTGGTTAGTGAGATATGTGATTGGGAATTAACGTTAACGCTACTATTATGTACTGAACTATTTTAGTTGACTGACTTGTGGACTAAAGCAACTCTTTAAGTAATTGGGTTATGATAAAAGTAATACTATTGTTTTATATTAATACTTGCGAGTTCTTTAATTTTCTTTTATTTAAGCTTACATTGCTGGTAAGAACAAGAACGGTGATACTATTGTCTCATATTATTAATATCGCCTTAGACTAACAGGGCTGTTTTAATGTTACTTCTAGTGATTTCCTAAGCTGAAGAAAATTCTTTTAGCTTCAAAATATTATTTTTGCTTTTCATATTATTTGAGTGAGACCTGAATCGAATCTATGAAGCGATCCTGTAACTTAATTTACTCATAATCAAACCTCAATGTTACGTGGTTAAGAAAATATATTTATCTACTTATTAAATATATATCTAACTTTTTATGTGACTTTGATATTAATCCTGATAATAATAATATAATACTATTAACGTAAGACAAGAACCAAGAATAATAACTATATTAACCCTTAATTAGCGGCTCACCACATAAGTCGAGTTAAATAAAGCTGGACTATGTGGCGGCGCTCGACATAACTCGAGTGGCAATTTCAGCACGTAATGTTGCTGAGAGAGAGAGACAAGTGGTGGCAGGAGAGTAGCGAGCGTATGACTGCTCCAGACCACCGCGGCGAACATACTGACACGAATCCCAGCTCCCTCCTCCCTCTCTCACTCGCTATATAAGGAATTGTATCGGGAAAGTGGCTAATTACATGCTTTTTGCACTCGCGTTGCACGGTTATTGCAAGAAAACTAGCCATCATAAAAGGATCGTTATGGTGTCATTCGAAAGCTCTGTTTATGCCCTTTCAGGGATAGGTACTTGTTTTACGTTCTGGGTCTTATTTAGGCATGAAAATGATCACGTAAACAGCCCTATTTTGGCTAAAAACACCCCGCTGGGCGGTACATATAAATAAACCGCATAGGCCGCTCGTAAGGTGTTAAATATAAATAAAAGGACATGATATAAGAAAACTATCTATTCATTTCAAAAAGGGTAAGAGACAGAAATATTCTTACCTAAATATTTATCTTTCAAGACTTGATATATAATTAATAGTCCTTCTTTAGATATAACTTATTCGGTTCATAACCATAGCCTACTAAACTTCGGTTAAATAATAATTCTTTATAAATACTACATGACTTTAATTAGTTTCAGTATTTTTCCATAATTAAAGAGTATCAGTCAATAAAGGATACCAAGTCCTAAGATCCAAAAGGAAAGGAAGCAACAACAGGAAATAATGTTATTAGATTTTACTTTCGTTTTGCCCTCAGCTGACTGATACCTTAATATATATCTCTGTGCTATCTAGTTTCATCAAGTTAACCACTTGAGGATCAAGATACGTAACAGAAGAGTGGCGACCTTGCCAGGATTCGTTTCATACAGTTTCACTCAGTTTCATTACCGTTTCACTACTTAAAAATCAAATATTAATCATGCCTGATATAATTAATGACGAAGATGCTTGGGTTTTCATAGAATCAGAACCCACAGCCCCTGATATTGACAGTCTGTCAAAATCCGAACTGAAAGTGCTTGCCTCACACCTCCAGTTAACTGTCTCAAACATGTCCAAAGTAGAGGTGGCTCAGACCATAAAATCCCACTTGTTCCCTGTAGAAGGCGAGGAGGGTGACGGAGCAGTTGGTGGGATCCCGAGTAAACCTAGCCAACTTGGTGATCCATCACCACCTGGTTTTACCATTGATCAAGTATTCGAACTAGAACTAGCCAGAATAAAGACCGAACAAGCCAGAATAAATGCCGAACAAGCCAGAGCAACGACCGAACAATATCAATGTCAATATCGTATAGCTCAACTAAATGTCAATACAAATGCTCCCTTAATTGCTCCCCCTCTGGGATTGACTATGACCAGTGTCATTCCACCTTTCACTGAGGATAATGTGGAGGATTTCTTTGTTTTGTTTGAGGAAGTTGCTGGAGGTATGAGGTGGACAAGAAATCAATGACCTTTTATGTTACAAACCGATTTGACAGGGCAGGCTCGAGCCACGTATTTGTCAGAAGTAGCAGAGGTTAGGCAGGATTATGACAATCTCAAAGAAGCTATCCTAAAAACCTATCAATTACAGCCTGAGGCTTACAGGCAATCTTTCCGTAAAAAACAGAAAAAAGTAGAAGAAACCCATAAGGTATTTGCCAGGACCATGACTAAAACTTTCAATCATTGGGTCAAGAGTAAGAAAGTCACAAGCTACAACGATCTGAAGGAGTTGGTCCTGTTAGAAAATTTCCTATGGAAAATTGATTCTTCTGTAGCCTATCATTTGAGGGGGAAAAAGGTAGATTGTCTTGCCGACGCCGCTGACATGGCTGACACATACGTGCTCAACAACAAATTTCGTGGAAAGAAGCCCTACAATAATTCTAGTTCTAATTCTAAGTATCCCAATCACAAATCTGACAGACCTAGTCACAAGCCTGCAACGTCTTCCCCAGCTAGCCAAAATAGAATTGTTCCCCCAACTAAAAATGCGACTCAGGGCAATGGTAACAGAGGTGGGGCCCAAAGTAATAGTAATGCTCAAAGAGGGAACGTTCCCGTATCCCCTAAAGTATGTACTTTTTGTGGCAAGAGAGGCCACCTAGCTTATCACTGCTGGGCCAAGGAGAGAACCGAGAGATCGGGGCAGACAGTTGCCGCCGTATCTCAAACTCCATATGTGCCTTTAATGCAGGACTCCCGACAGAAGGAGTACCTAGCACCAAAAGTTCCTTTAATACAGGACTCTCGACAGAAGGAGTACCTAGCAGCTAACGTAAACCATCTAGACAGGGGTGTAGTAGCATGCGTGGTGTAACCCACTAGGGTTAAGCCAATAATAATTTCTCCATCAGTGCAGGACAGTTACCGTCCCTTTATTTCATCTGGCAACGTGAGATTAAATGGTTGCATGCATGAGGTAAAAATTCTGAGAGACACAGGTTCTACTAGCACCCTCATGGTGAATCCTTACACTGAGTGCCCACCTGGCGAACCAGTTATAATGAGAGGTGCTGGAGGCCAATTTTATACATACTTGGTAAAAGGCAAAATTGAATGTGAATTACTACAGGGTGAGGCCACCATAGCTTTGTGTAGGTCCCAAGATATCCCTGTGCCCGGGGTAACACTCCTTTTGGGGAATGATGCAGCAGGTGAGAAGGTCCGACCAGACCCCATTTTGTCACTTTCCCCTGTTAACGAGCCACTAACCGGTGAGCTCGAAAAGGAGATGCCAACAGTTTTCCCTGTGTGTGCTGTCACACGTTCAATGTCTCAAGTAGCAGTTCCCTCAGACAGAAATGTACCGATTGTAAGAGTTGATGGAAGGGATGATGAGAGTGTGAATGACGCTCCAACTGTGCCTGATGATGTGACTGAGGTGGATTTATCTGACACCTTTATGGCTCATCTTGACCCTAACGATGACCATGAAACTCCTCCAAATTGTCCTAGTGGCCTGGTAGAGCTACAGAAAGATGATAGAGAATTCAAGGAGTTAGCTGCCAGGGCCGTGAGTGAAGAGGAATGTGAGAAGGAGGGTGGTGAATGTTTCTACCTCAAAGGAGGAGTATTGTGGCGTAGATGGAGACAGCCACACTGACCAATCGATGACGGGGCCTGGGACGTCCATCAAGTAGTAGTTCCCAAACCTTGTCGTAGAGATATCTTGGAAATGGCACATTGTATACCATTGGCAGGACACCTAGGTGTGAGAAAAACTCTAGACAGAATCAGAGCCCACTTTCACTGGCCAGGAATGTGTGCAGAAGTAGTGGAGTTTTGTAGAGTGTGTCACACCTGCCAGATGACAGGAAAACCCACTCAGAAGGTGCCTGTACATCCTCTGGTGCCCTTGCCCGTCTTCGAGAATCCTTTTACTCAGGTGGTAGTGGACATTGTAGGCCCATTGCCTAAGACTTCCTAAGGTAACATTTATTTATTAACGATTATGGACATGGCAACTCGCTACCCAGAGGCTATACCCTTAAGGACTACCTCTGCTCCAACTGTCATCAAGGAACTGCTCAAATTCTTCACCAGAATGGGTTTCCCCCATGAGGTGCAAAGTGATCAAGGAACTAATTTTACCTCTAACATTTTTCAGCAGTCCCTGAAGGAGTTGGGTATCGAGCATGTGAAGTCGAGCACCTACCACCCAGAGAGTCAAGGGGTTCTCGAACGGTATCATCAAACTTTGAAAGCCATGTTACGTAAATATTGTACAGAGACCAGAGTTGAGTGGGATAAGGGGGTACCTTTTCTTTTATTTGCTTCTCGTGAGGTTCCAACAGAATCCCTGGGTTTTTCCCCTAATGAGCTAGTTTTCGGTCACCAGGTAAGAGGTCCTTTGCAACTATTGCAGGATAGCCTAGTTGGCCAGGAGGGGAACCAAAACCTCTTCAAGTATGTTTCAGATTTCAAAACCCGGCTGAGATCCTCATGTGAGTTTGCAGCTCAAAACTTGACAGTGGCTAAAAGCTCCATGAAGAACTGGTATGACAGAAAAGCCCGTGAGAGGGAGTTTCAGCCCGGTGATGAGGTTTTGGTCCTGCTCCCCCTTTTTGGCCAACCTTTATCTGCCAAGTTCAGGGGCCCATATAAGATCATTCAGAGGGTGAGCATTACCGATTATCTAGTAACTACCCCAGACAGGAGAAAGCCCACGCAAGTATTCCATATAAATATGTTGAAACCCTACCATAGGTCCCCTGATTCCTCTCCTTCAGATTCTCCCATTGTGGCAGTGAATGTCAGGACCTGTGGACAGCCTGGTGCGGACGAAGTCTTCAGTTGTTGTTGTTGTTGTTCCCCAAGCTGCCTGGCCGAACAGCCCCAAGGCCCCGAGCAATTCCAAGGCCATAACCGAGCGCCCCCACAGAACCCTCCCCGCCGACCACAATAAAGCCTGGGTGACCGAAGCCACTCCATGGCGGGGAGCTGAGGAGGGTGCGGAAACGCCCGGGAAACCAAAGCCCCACCCAGGGCCCTGTGCCCCTCAGCAATTATGAAGAGAAAGTTGAGGGGCAAGGGAAAAATGTGACGCTTTGGCTTCCAATCTTGGTAGATTGGGAGGTCAATCCACGGAAAAGACGCCGTCACTTGAGATCTAGAAAATATATAAGTTAAAGGAACAGTCAGAGTAAGCTATGGGTATGGCAGAGATCGCTCAGTTCTCACTCTGATAGACCAACCCATCACCACATGACTAGAACCCAATCCTCTCAGCATCAGCTAGGAAAGGCCCTAGAAAGCCGCCTTTGGCGGGGGGATAGCTCCCCTATTTCAACCCCTTTCGGGGTCGGGCACCCGCCGCGAAGTCTTCAGTTCTCTTACTGACCCGCAACAGACTGTTCCAGAGCCTGAAGGTATCCATGCAGACTTTGACTAGTCATGTAGCCTATCCAACTTTAAGTATAACTCAGTAGCTTGGGGGGAATTACCATCTAAACTATGTCATCTTCCCTCTGATCAAGCGAACCAACTAATCTCAGTTTTATCTCAGTCTCTCAGTGTGTTCCGTGATACTCCAGGGCTCACTTCTTTGGCCGTGCACGACATCGACGTAGGGGATGCAACACCCATTAAAATATCCCCTTACCGTGTCTCGCCACAACGCAGGAGTATACTGCAGGTCGAGCTTGACATCATGTTGTCAAACGAGCTGATCACTAGGGCCTTAAGCCAGTGGAGTAGTCCGGTCATACTTGTGCCAAAGCCAGACGGGAGCCATAGGTTATGTATGGACTATAGGCAAGTTAATGCTGTCACAAAGAACGATACCTACCCACTGCCACGGATCGACGACTGCATTGACCAGATTGGTACAGCCACCTATATCAGCAAGATTGACTTAATGAAGGGATATTGGCAAGTAGCTCTCACCCCTAGAGCGAGGGAAATATCATGCTTTGTAGTCAACAATCAAGCCTTCTGCTGTAACGTAATGCCCTACGGCTTGAAAAACGCTCCAGCTACATTCCAGCGCCTCATGAATTTGGTGACTGAAGGGGTACCTGGATGCGTTGTCTACATCGATGATATTCTTATCTTTTCACAGTCATGGGAGGAGCATTTTTACCAACTTAGATTGCTGTTCTTAAATCTTGCTGATGCCAATCTGGTGGTAAATCTTAAGAAATGCACCTTTGTAAAGAGTACGGTCCAGTATCTGGGATATACGGTAGGTCAGGGGCAGGTTGCACCTCCTCAAGCAAAGGTAGTCTATTCTAGAATTCCCAACTCCTAGCACTAAGAAACATATCCAAAGGTACCTAGGAATGATTGGTTATTATAGGCGTTTCATCTTAAACTTTTCTAGGTTAACAGCTCCCCTGACAGATCTTCTCCGTAAGGATGTGAAGTTTGAGTGGTCCTCCGAATGTGAGGAGGCCTTTAATGCTACCAAATATATTTTATCAAATTATCCAGTACTCAGAGCTCCTGATTTTAACAGATCTTTTTCCCTATCAGTGGATGCGAGCAATACCGGGGTTGGTGCAGTATTGCTACAGGAAGACGACTGTGAAGTATTGCATCCTGTGTGCTATTTTAGTAAAAAAATAAATTCTGCTCAACGTAACTATTCAGTCATTGAGAAGGAGCTGTTAGCATTAATTTTATCCCTTCAATACTTTGCTGTCTATGTGCAATCTGCCTCTGGTGCCATCACTGTGTATACTGACCATCACCCCTTAAAATTTGTACATAAGTTCCAAAATAAAAACCAACGACTGACCAGGTGGAGTTTGTTGCTGCAGGAATACTCCCTGGATGTTAAACATATTAAGGGGGTCCAGAACGTGCTATCCGATTGCCTATCACGTATCTATTAAAGATTGCATTTACCAGGTTGGCCTCATACAGCAGTAAGATTAACTTAATGAGAGGATTTTGGCAATTAGCTCTCCCTTGTAGCGAGGTAAATATCATGCTTTAGTAGTGCGCTTTCAAGCCTTCAGCTGTGAGATAATGCCTTGTAGTTCGAATAACGCTCCAGTTACGTTCCGGCTATGTTCTGATGTGGTACCTAGAGACGTTGCCTACTTTGGGTGATATCCTTATTATACCCTCATTATAATCTTGCTGTTGCCAATCTGGTGGTGAATCTAATTATGTATTATGTATATTATGTACTATACTCCTTAAACTCTTTTCTAGGGGGGAGGTCTGACATACGGAGCCCTGTATGAGTTTATTTAAGAGTTAGAGTTAAGAATTGAAGGAGTGCCGAATTACCCAGGCGGCGAAGCAGACCAGCGAGCGAACCAGCGAGTGGAAACCAGCTCGCCTGCATACCAGCAAACAAGCCTTCACACCTGCGTGCGTCATATGGGACCCTCCAAACTACTTCGATGACCCGACGCTATGACTATGATCGATGCCATTGGATCATGCATCTGCTACGCAACTAGAGGAGCTGTGATTGGGGCGCGCACCATCCCCTGCCTCCTGATTCGTTCCTACACCATCATTGCATAGTATATAAGACCTGAGTAGTGGGCATTCAAATCAGTCACATTTGGAGTTGGGAAGGTGAACAAAGCAGCTGGAGGAAGACCGGGGTGAAGTATTATAATGGGATTGTGACTGTCAGTCAGATTATATAAGTGTGTGTTAAGTGTGTTCGGTGTAAACACTTATGTTGGTTAGTGAGATATGTGATTGGGAATTAACGTTAACGCTACTATTATGTACTTAACTATTTTAGTTGACTGACTTGTGGACTAAAGCAACTCTTTAAGTAATTGGGTTATGATAAAAGTAATACTATTGTTTTATATTAATACTTGCGAGTTCTTTAATTTTCTTTTAATTAAGTTTACATTGCTGGTAAGAACAAGAACGGTGATACTATTGTCTCATATTGTAATATCGCCTTAGACTAACAGGGCTGTTTTAATGTTACTTCTAGTGATTTCCCAAGCTGAAGAAAATTCTTTTAGCTTCAAAATATTATTTTTGCTTTTCATATTATTTGAGTGAGACCTGAATCGAATCTATGAAGCGATCCTGTAACTTAATTTACTCATAATCAAACCTCAATGTTACGTGGTTAAGAAAATACATTTATCTACTTAATAAATATATATCTAACTTTTTATGTGACTTTGATATTAATCCTGATAATAATAATATAATACTATTAACGTAAGACAAGAACCTAGAATAATAACTACATTAAATATAAATAAAAGGACATGATATAAGAAAACTATCTATTCATTTAAAAAAGGGTAAGAGACAGAAATATTCTTACCTTAATATTTATCTTTCAAGACTTGATATATAATTAATAGTCCTTCTTTAGATATAACTTATTCGGTTCATAACCATAGCCTACTAAGCTTCGGTTAAATAATAATTCTTTATAAATACTACATGACTTTAATTAGTTTCAGTATTGTTCCATAATTAAAGAGTATCAGTCAATAAAGGATACCAAGTCCTAAGATCCAAAAGGAAAAGAAGCAACAACAGGAAATAATTTTGTTAGATATTACTTTCGTTTTGCCTTCAGCTGACTGATGCTGGGGTCACACATTCCCGTATATCGCTCCCGACAGCTCCCGTCAGGCGTAATCGCCAATTTTGTGTTCTGACGGGCGTAGTCCAGCCGTGTACGCCCGTATAGAGCACGACTATTGCACTTCCCGACAGACGTACCGTGACGGGGCCAGTGTTATGTCAGACGTAATGTAGTCGTATGGAACTACGTACGTGCTTGCGACTTGCGTAAGCATGTTCCCGTTAGTCCACCTGGGCTGCCCAATTTGCGGGAACACAGGCCACGCCCATGGCCACGTCCCCACAAGACCTGCGTAGCTGAGGCCGTACGTCTTGGGAGTGTTTAGGACTTACATGGACCGTTTCCGGACAAGCGTAGGCACACCCCGTCTGTCCAAGCACAGACAAAGACAGTCTTTGTCAACAACCTAGGTCTGGGTTGGAATCTGGGAACTACAAAAGGGCAGGGCTGGCCACAACTTTCCCATTCCCACTCCTGACTCGGCACCATGAAGAACATTGCGGAATACATCCTGGAGGAGTTCAAGATGGTGAACTCCCTAATCAAACCGGAGAACAGGCATAACACTCGGCTCATGAAATGGATCATTTCCTACATAGAAATGTTAGAACTGCTTGCAATAGCAAACTACATCCATCAAGATGAACAAGAGAAGAAGAAGGAAAGGAGCAAGAGGACAGTGTGGGTGTGGCCATATCTACAACGAAGGCCTGAACATGGCCATTATGAGAAGCTGATGCAAGAGTTGGCCACAGAATGTCCACAACTGTACAAAAACTTCACCCGGGTAGACAAACAACTATTTGATGAGATAGTGGAACGTGTCACCCCCCTCATTCAGAGGAAACCTACGTTCTGGCGGGAACCCATTGCTCCTGGTCTGCGGGTGGCCATCACCCTACGTTTCCTCGCTACGGGTGATTCCTATAAGAGCCTGCAATACAACTTTCGTGTTGCCCACAACACCATCAGCCAAATTGTTCCAGACACCTGCCAGGCCATCATTTCTGTCTACGGAGATCAGGAGATCAAGATGCCACAATCGCCTGCTGAATGGAAGGAGATTGCCAGCGGCTATGAGGAACGATGGAATCTGCCGCATTGTGTAGGAGCCATTGATGGCAAACACATACGGATCCCAAACCCAAACTTTGGTGGCACATATTACTTCAACTACAAGAAGTTTTTTTCTATTGTCCTGATGGCAATTGTTGACTCCAACTACAAGTTCATTTACGTCGATGTTGGTGCCATAGGGTCAGAGTCTGATGGTGGTGGCTTTGCACACACCAGTCTGTCTAAGTTGCTTGAGAGACAGAACGCAAATCTGCCACCCGCCGAGGTCATCTCTACCGATCCCACTGGATCAACCACGGACTACTTCTCAGTAGGTGATGATGCATTCCCTCTGCGCGCCTACATGATGAAGCCCTACCCCCTACGATCCCTCACGAAACCGGAACGAATATACAACTACAGAATCAGCAGGGCCTGCCGGACGGTAGAGAATGCCTTTGGCATTCTTGCCAACCGCTTCCGGGTTTTCCACACTGCAATATCTCTGAAACCTGACCGTGTAGAGGTTGTTGTGTTGGCCTCATGCATTCTGCACAACATCCTACGAGGACGAAGCCCACCCCAATCAGAGGTAGATCAAGAGGACCCACACACCCACCAACTCATACCTGCCGCCTGGAGGAGTGACCCACCTGTAGGAAACAACATCCCACCCGTGTCCCGCAACACTGCAACCATGCTTGTCAAGGCACAACGCAACTACCTCAAGACCTACTTCTCTTCCCCTCAAGGATCTGTGGCTTGGCAGGATGACAGGATTTAGGTGTTACATATACTTTAATACTTCATTGAAAATTGTAAGATTTTCCCCTGTTTAATCCTCCCAAGCTTCCAAAATAACCTAGGACGCTCATCATGAATCAGGACGATATCCCCGATACGAGGCCATCGTTGATTCGTCCCTTTGATCTTATGAGAGTGATGCTCGCGAAGAGACAGCAAATATTCTTGGGTCCACCGTTTCCATAGATCGTCGGACACCTTGTTTACATACTGGAAGCGACGACGTGTGGCGTCAGCATTGCCGAACGTAGGGTCATGCAGATCTTCGTCATTTACGGACGATCTAGGAAAGGTATTAAGGGTTCGTCCACGTGTCATCATAGAAGGCGAAATGGGTAAGAGGTCATCAACATCTGCCGAGGTATAGGTCAAGGGCCTGTCGTTGACTGACATCTCAATCTCTATTAAGATGGTTTGCAACTCCCGTATGGTCACCATTGCCCTTCCTAATACCTTCTTCATGGCAGATTTGACGATACCGATAGTTCTCTCCCAAATCGCCCCGAACCATGGTGCACGTGCTGGTATAAATCTCCACTGACAACCCTTTCCAGTGAGGGTAGCCACAACCTGCGGGTCATCCATTAAACTCTGGAGATATTTAGAGGCCCCGACAAAACAAGTCGCATTATCGCTCATAATAATTTGAGGGAAACCATTGCGGCCTGCAAAGCGTCTTAGAGTATGCAAAAACCCCTCACTGGATAGGTCGTCAATCAATTCAATATGAATCGCTCTGGTTACCGCACATGTGAATAGAACGGCATATACCTTTATGATATTACCGGGCGATTCTCTAACATGAATCGCTCCGGTGTAGTCTACCCCGGTTACCTGAAATGGTTCAGTCCTTTGTACCCTGAACTCAGGCAAGGGAGGTAGATCAACTGGGGAGTAAGGCTTACCCTGTAATCTTTTACAGATAGTACAGCTATTGTGGATCCCTTTAATTGCTTGTCACATCTTAGGGATCCACCAACGTTGTCGCATATACGCCAGAACATAATTTACGCCAAAATGTAGGCAGGTCCTATGGCATTGGCGAATCAACAGTTTGGTAATCAAATGAGAGGAGCTAAGGAGGACAGGATATTTCGCAGAATCAATAATGTCCGCCTTTTGTATCCTGCCTCTACACTTAATTATGCCTCCTTCCATATATAATCCTAGCTGCCTCATTAAGTTTGAGGGTTTGGCCTTTGACTCCTTGCTCAGGATTTGATGTTCAGTAGGATAAGATTCCTTTTGTACTAAACATATTAGTTTTGCTTCTGCTGATCTCAATTCATGGAGTCTGATATGCTTCGAATCTTCACTAAGGAAAGACCCGTGAGCCCGACTTCTCATGTTGTTAATGAAACGGTATATCCGTGCAAATACCCGTATTACTTGATCATAGCTGCCGTAACGTTCCCACTCTACCAACTTGTTATCCTGATGTGTAGTACTCACATTCGAACTACTTAACACATCATCTTGGGTCCGACTTGAAGGATCAGATATGCATTCCCTGAAATCCTGAGGCCATTCAGTAGGAGATGTAAGCCATGGAGGTCCATGCCACCAACTAGAGGACGACATAAACTGTTGCGCCGAGATCCCCCGGGAAACGATGTCACTGGGGTTATCCCTGGTGCTCACATAGCGAAATTTAGCTGTAGGAACTAAGTTATGTATCTCATCAGTGCGATTAGAAACATAAACAGGTAACACTTTCTGGCTGTGTACCCATGAAAGCGCTATTTGACTGTCGCTCCAGACATAGACGTTATTAATCTGTAGTATGTCTGTATAAGCATCCAGTGTAAACTTTATTAGACGAGCAGACAGAAGCAATGCAGTAAGTTCTAATTTAGGAACTGTAATCTTCTTTATAGGGGGCTACTTTGGCCTTCGCTATAGCCAGCGTCGCTTCACTACCATTGCATATGTATATGGCAGTACCGTACGCACTATTACTAGCATCAGAAAAGGCATGTAGATCCACCTGTTGACCATTAATAACCTGACGATTAAGTTGGACCTTGCAACATGTGGAAAGGTCCGACTGAATCAACCGCCAAGTATCTTGTAACTCAGTCGGGAGGGGCGTGTCCCAATCTAGTTTTAGCCGCCACAGTTGCTGTAAGAACATACGAGCACGGATAGTTACAGGCAGCAAAAAACCTAGGGGATCAAACAACCTCGCTGACAAGCTTAAGCAGTTTCGCTTGGTCATAAGCTCACTGCCGCATGGGGTGTGACAGAAGGATATACAATTTGTGGTAGTGTCCCATTTGTGGCCTAAAAACTTCTCTCACTATTCTCAGTGGCTACACCGTCAGAAGCAAATTGACCTTTCAAAAGATCACTATTAGTGGCCCATTCTCTCAAGTATAGATGAGCCTTGGCAAATATATCGCGGATCTCCCAGCATCTCTTGAGCAATAAATCTTCATCATCTCCAGTGCCTTGAAGATTGTCCACATAGATCCCCTGCTTGATCTCATTCTTGAAGTCAGGATATAGTCCAGCCTCCTCAAGATGACGTAAGATAGTAGCGTTGAGAAGGAACTGGGAACAGGTCGCCCCGAATAAGACGACTCTGAACCTGTAGATCAGATTCTCTGAATCTAGATCCATTGGGTCCCGTGGCCA
Source organism: Paralithodes platypus (assembly GCA_032716605.1). Lineage (NCBI taxonomy): Eukaryota > Metazoa > Arthropoda > Malacostraca > Decapoda > Lithodidae > Paralithodes > Paralithodes platypus. Next base: position 27,616,902 of record CM064552.1, on the reverse strand, counting down.
TAAAAATCTTGTTGAGTCCCTGTCTTCACGATGGAGTTGAAGCATCAGGAAGGCCTTCTCAATATCGGCGACCCATGCAAACTTATGACATCTGAAGCGCAACATAATTTGCGCGAGATCAGAGACCAGGGACGGACCCGTGTACAGACAATCATTCAGGCTATAGGAGCGATCACTGGATTTAGCAGAGCAGTCATACACAATACGAACAGGAGTGGTGGAACTGTCCTTTTTAATTCCATGGTGAGCAAGGTAATGGATGTTATCCCCATACTCATTGAGATCTACTCTCTCCACAAATCCACGTTGTACCTGTTCATTTAAAACTGCTGCATAAGTCTCGCAATAACTTGGATCCTTGACAAACTGCTTCTGAAGGCCACGTAACCTACCAAGTGCTAGATGGAAATTAGTAGGTAATTTACTCTTGTTATCATTCCAAGGGAGCCTTACCACATACTGACCTCTGCCAGAGTCATACGTTACAGTCTCTTCATACGAGCTTAACGCTAGCTTGGACTCACGATCAAGTTCATGAGGGTCAATTCCAATATTGTCCAAGTCCCATAGCTTATCTATATCAGTACATGTATTATCAGGCACATTTAGCCTAATATATTTATCTATGGGGCTTACTGCTACCTTGAGGACCGTAACCACCTCCACCTGTGTGTCTTGAGAGGAAGTGGCATAGGATCCAGAAATGGCATACCCTTGGATCGTGGGGAGCATTATAAGCTTATCTACCCGCCGATATCCAGGGTGAACCAGGTCGTAGTAATAATCAGCTCCGACCAGTAGCATAATACCATTGTTAGCAGAGAGTTGATCATCAGCCAGTTTATAACCCTTGCTTCTGAGATATTTCAAATGTGGTTGAATCTCTGATGCTATATAGAAACTGGGTAGTGTGTCGACCACAACAGCCTTGATGGGACATACCTTTTTTCTATAAACATAGGAAATCTCCACGATATCATAGTCACTGGTATCTATTTCACCAGTGAAACCATGGAGACGCAAATTCTCTTGACCCTTGCTGGTACACTTGAGCTGGGGTAATGATGACCGCAGAACGAATGACCTCTGTGAGCACTGGTCAAATAAGGTGCGCGTCATTATAGTATTATTATTACTCCCCACTACTGGCAGCATCATAGTAGGAAGCAATTGACATTCTCGAGAAGCAATGGACATGGCAGATACTTTATCACCCTCGCTCTTACTTTTCTCATGTGACTCTTTGGGGGTTCTCCTATTTTCTTTGCCGTCGTGCCGATCAGACTGGGTGCAAAGGGAAAACCAATGTTTCCCCTTGCAATACTTACAAGGTTTGATGTAGGAATTGGTGCAATTACTGTTGAAGTGGTCTCTTGCCAGACAACTGGTACATAACTTAAGCGATTTAGCCTTGCCAATCTTCTGTGTAGCCTTAGGATACTTAGGACACTGATACCACAGATGACCGTGGACACTGCACAACTTACAACCTAATGATATTGGCCTTTTCTGTTTAGGAGATGTCTGTACCGGGAAAGCTGCAGTAGATGGCGACATCTCCACTTGTCGGTAGTGTCCAGTACTCTCCATATTGAAGACTTCAGTCTGGTACACCTGCACCAACGCTTCCAAGTTTAGTGGAGAGTCGCTTAGTTGTCGTCTTAAGATTTCCCTTAGGGGAGAGGGTATCTTATTCAAGATAGTAACACTAAATATTTCCTCCTTGGTAACGGCCATTGTCTCCATAGATTGGAGGAGGCTCTCAAAGGAGGCATAGTACTCCTTTAGGGCCGTCACATCATAGGATGGAGGATCTAGCGTGAAGAACTTAGTAATTAACGCGGTCTTGATGACTTCCACTCTCCCGTAAGTTCTCTTCAGCAACTCCACTGCAGACTCGTAGCTGGTAGCTTCTAGCTTCTACCCATCAACTAACTTCAATGTCTCCCCTTTCAATTGACCACGGAGATATGTGAACCTTTGGATGGATGTGAGTGTTTTATTATGATGGACGGAACACTAAAAAATATCCCAAAATCCAGTCCAGGTAGCCGAATTCCCGGAAAAGGTAGGCAAAGTAAGCTTCGGCAGGTTAAAACCAGTCGCCTTTGGTGTACCGGTATCCTTAACAGAGGTTGATTCTTGGGTGGAAGATAGTCTGGCTAAGGCTGTATTAACATCCTCAAAGTACTCAAGATCTGCCGACATTTCTTCTTCCACATCATCAGTAACTGTCAATAAACCATATACCTGCTGAGCATAACTATCATAAGTAGCTAGCGATTTAGTAACAGTAGCGAATTTACCCTTTATTTGATCAGCCGTGGCACTTAATAAAAATTCATCAAAATCTCTTAAACACTTATTTAAACTTCCCTTCATCCCTCCCTTAAGAATCTTAAGTTTCTTTAAATCTGTCATCGTTAAGGTCTAATTTTAAGCAACTTAAACTACAATGAGGTCAGACTACAAACCGTTAATCGCTTAGGAATCAACAGCGGCAAACCCCCATTACTTAAGAATTTTACTCAAAAAGAATTACATAGTACTTACATCCCCCTTAACATAAACTATCGAAAGGAAATTATCTAACTAGACAAAATAATTAAATACTAAATCCATTAAAAGAAAGGGTAAGGTGAAGCACTAATTACTGAAAGCCCTCTATAGGTAAGCCTAGTTGGTTAAGCGACAATCATGAGGTCTGACTATTAACTGTCAATCGCTTAGGAATTAACAAAGACCGACACTCATGACCGCCACTGTAAGCAACTAGGCCTAGGCTATTATGAAATTGAAATATAAAAGGTCACATGAGAACCCTCCACTCCAGCAAAATTAATAATGAGTCCCACAGTGACAAAACACAATTAACACCACAGGCACGCCACCAAAGCGAAATGAACAGCCACCACAGACACCTGCAGGCCTAGACTGCCTAGCCTAGCCTAGCCTATGAGCGCGAAATGGCGCCCGACGAAATTACCCCTACCCCAATCTCCAGCCCAGCTAACCCACCAAAAAACGCCAAGGATCACACGCCCCAAAAAACCTGGAAACTAGCCCCAAAAAAGATAGGGACGGTGCCTAAATGGTAAAAAACACGAGGGAAGAAGCTGGGTCTAAACTAGGGAAATGGCAGTCGGCCAACAACGCGCGAGGCGGCAGCCATTTGTAAGCCCATAAGCGTCAAGGAAGCAAACAAAACGATACTACGGGAAGGAAGCCATAGGGCACGAAGGACCATTATTTGTCGGGAATTTAGATAAAGAGGTTAAATTACATATCACTGGTAAATGAAGTAACCCAACAAATAGTTATAATATAATTACCAACGACGTAGTTGTCGATGGGTGTAATCCAGTCCCCCACACGTGGCTAATTCAATTGCATGACATGTAGGAACATGGGGGAGATGTTGGCTGTATGGTGTTGATTGAGAGACTCAAGGGCCGGCGTCCGATCGCTTCGCGAAATTACATATGGCTGCCGGCTCATAATAATTATAACCCATAACTTGGTTTCATAATACATCTAGAGCTGATGTAGATATTTATACATTACAGTTAATATTTAACCTAACTTAAGAATAAACTACAATACACAAAGAACCAGCCGAAATCGTACAAGCGATACGTTACCGCCAAATTCAAGTGTCCTATTGGACCAAAACCTGTCGGGATCATTACCCTATTCCCGACACTTATTATTTTGCTTTATATTTTAGTTTCATCTTACATTTCAGTTATCGAGTCTTTGCCAGTTTGCTTTGTATTGTACTTTTATCTTTTAATTTGGATTTTCTTTAATGTTTTAGGTTCTTCCATATTGTTTTTATTTTATATTTTTATATTTCCTTTAATTACTGAAATTGTACCATGCTTATTTAATTTTCCATCTTTGACTTTTATATTTCATTCAATTTTTGTATTTTTTCCATGTTTCCTTTGTTTTGTACTTTATGTTTTACAGTTATATTTAATTTAAGTTGTCAGTCAAGGATTTTCATAATTATTATTAACCATATTATCATTATTGCGTTTAAATTAATTATTTCTTTTTTATGCTTACTCATTACTTTCATTATAGATTGTATTTGTCATCTTATTAATCAATAATTATGATAAAATATTGGAAATAGAAACACACGTCATTACACAAATACATATATTTTTTCAAAATACAAATTAACATTTATTTACATATAGAGAGGGTAGGGCTACTTCTTGGGGGTCTCCAGGGTTTGATTAACGGGATCTATGGCCGGCCCGGGCGTACCTGGATTGAAAGATGCAGGTGATTGTTGGGCCGACATCATATCAATGAAGGTGGTGCCAAACTGCCCCAGGTCGAACGACGTGTGGCTGGGTGTGGAGGCAGTAGGCGGGACGAATTGGCGAGGGGGTGTCGCTACACGTGGCGGCACCAACAATGACTGCAAGGCTGCAATCTGGTGTGCAGGTAGCACGATGCTCCCAGCAGCAGGCTGGGGCTGGGTCGGCAGGGTGGGAGGAGGCATGGTGGGAAGAGGCAGGGTGGTTGCCGGAGTGAGCTGGTACATCAGTGTCGGTTGTATAGGATGCTGCTGTGCCAGGGGTTGGGGTTGGGGCGCCGGAAAGCCAAAGCTCCTGTGGGCGTGGAGCAAGAGGTCCGGACCAGGCCGGGCCACTCCCTCCGCATGGGCAAGCTTGAACCGGTTGATGGCTGCCAAGAGTTCCAACTTCAGTTGGGTGTTATAAGCTGGAGGCAGCCCCACACAGTCTTTGGCCATGCCCTCCAGGGAGTGGCGCCAATACTTGTGGTCCGGGTCCTCGACCACATCGAAAGCCTTACCCAGGTTCTGGCGCAGCTTCTCCGAATTTTCAAGGACCTTGAACAAGGAACAAGAGAACATTAAACACACGAAACATAATATTTTCATATTTGACCTAGTATTAATTTTAACCAATGACATTTTGCGGTATTCTGGGAAGCCAATATGTTCAAAGTTATTGTTGATAGTATGGTGTGAAATCATGACATCTTTAGTATTATTATTACTTTATGTTATTCTAATAACTTTGGAAACAGAAACACTTTATCTAATAATGGCATGGAATTGCAATGGGGTGCCAACAATGAACAATGTAACTAATATTTCCTCTACTCACTTGCTCCAGGGTCCCGTGTGCTGTAGTTGAAGGGACAGCACCAGGAGGGTTCCCCTTCTTCACCTTCCGCGCAGGCTGGGCGATGGCTGGGGGTGTGTCCTCCTCCTCCTGACTGCCGGCAGAGGGGTCATCCACTTCGTAGACTGGGGCGGCAGGTGCTGGGGTGGGGTCAGGGACAGGAACAGCAGCAGGCTCCGGTGCGGTAGCTTGGGCAGCAGACTGTTGGGACATGAATGTACTGTATAATTAGTAACATGTACATTATTTATGAACTTTAAAATAACATTCAACATAACCATTCATCCTTGTAACTTTTAAATAACATGAATAAACTGGTTTGAGTTATTATGTGTTTCATTAACAAAAAATTTAAGTTAACACGATAAATTGAACACAATAATAGCATCATTATAAGCAAAATAATTATGAAAAAACAAAACCTGACACTGTCACTATGAAAGGGTTTGAAAACATAACAAATATCAACTTACCTCAGGCATACCAAGTGTCCGGGGCTTCTTTTGACGCACGATGTGTGGCTTCATGAAGTGGAACATGTTGAGGATCCACTTTTCCCTCTCCGTCAGTCGTTTGGCCCCAGCACCACTATTCACCTTGCTGAGCTGGCCGAACCTGGAGCGGAGAGATCCCCACCACGTATTTAAGTCGAAGCCGGTCATTGGTGGGTCCATGGTCGCAGCCTTCTCCGCCCATACAGCCTCAATATGCTCCTTGTTCTTGTGCCTGGGGTCACCCTTGTCGTAAATAAAAGGCGCATCCTGTTCAATCCAATATGCCAGCATACGCTCAGTCTCCTCCGTCAGTAATATGTTGGTCTTCTTCCGGCGCCGTTTCTTTGGTGGGGCCTGTACGCTGTTGGAAGGTGCAGGTTCTTCTTCTTCCTCACTCTCATCCTCGGGAACCTCTTCGACAGTGTCGAACTCTCCACTATCGGGGCCGAGGTCGATAATAACTTCATCTTCATCAGGCGTCGAGAGGGCAGGCGGTGAGGTGGCAGAGTTGGAGGGGCCAGGCTGAGAGGGGTCAAAAGGTGAGGTGGCAGGCGGAGAGGTGACAGGCGTTGAGGGGTGAGGTGGCAGACGTCGAGGTGGCAGGCGGTGAGGTGGCAGACGTCGAGGTGGCAGGCGGTGAGGTGGCAGACGTCGAGGTGGCAGGCAGAGAGGTGACAGGCGGAGAGGTGGCAGGGGAAGCCTTCCTGGCCTTCTTCACGCCTTTCTTATGCATGGTACAGGGCAGGGCAGGGCAGGGCAGCATGCAGAGGGTGGCTGGAGGTACAGGGCAGGGCAGGGCAGGGCAGGGTGCAGAGGGTGGCAGGGTGGCAGGGTTGGCTTGTTGGTTGCTGCTCCGGTGTGGTGAGAGGTGTGACTAGAGTGTCCCCCGCTGGTCCTTATATACCCCCCCGTACAACGTTGCCGCGTTTTTCCGCCAACCCGCAGTGCGGCGGGGCTGCCAGATGCGCCCGGACTAACGTAAACTTTCCCGTTTGACGGGAATATTTTACGATTGACGGGAGCAGCTTACGTCTGACCGGGCGAGCGGCTACGTTTGACGGGGCTGCTCCCGTCAGACGTAGCCGCTCGCCCGGTCAGACGTAAGATTTCCCGACTTTTGACATATGGGAGCATGTGAGCCTACTGTGATTTCAAATTCAAAACATACCGGGCGGCCTTGGCCGCACCCACCACCTCCCCGACCAGCGTGGCTACTCCCGTCATGCGTACCAACCCCCACGACTATACACAATTTAATTTACGTTTTGCGTACTATGCCCTTACGTTTTACGTAGTCGGTTGCCAACTACCAATAAACCTTCGTACGGGAGCATACGGGAGCATATACGGGAATGTGTGTCCCCAGCATGATACTTTAATATATATCTCTGTGCTATCTAGTTTCATCAAGTTAACCACTTGAGGATTAAGATACGTAACAATATATATACTGTATATACTGTATAATATAACATTATTTCTATATTTCTATAATAAAAAAAAATCACCACAACTGCAGTACATTGATTTATCATTACAAATATACATTACTACTTGACTGTCCACAGTAATGGGCCCAATTAAGCTAGAATGTGTATAGGGAAACCTATATAGGAAGCTAAACCAAAGAAGGAAGGCAAACGTATAAAATTACAATATTTAAACAAATACTAAATATGAAATAGTACTAATACAACTACAGTATATATACAGTATGTAGTAATAATAGCAATAATAATTCCACTAATGATTACCATTAGCATGAATATCAATAGAAATATCCTTAAATATAAGTTATAATAACAATAGTTGCATCAGTTATACTAGTAACAATAGCAACAATATTATATTAGTGAATTAAACTAGTTATTGAACAGTACTGGGTTACAAACCAGGTGCCAGTGAGTTTTGGTAAGGAAACATACAGATACATAGTATTAGGTTTAGTTAGTTTAAATAGGACTTCAAAGGCTATCAAAACATATCAGTCAGTTATAGTTATCAGTCAGTTATAGTTATCATTAACCCACTGAGTGGGGCTCAGTGGGTTAATGATAACTATAATAAACTGTGAACCAGTCTTAGATAGACATGGACATTACAAAACACATCATAATTATTGTTTTCATTGCCAATACTTTCTGAAGGACGGCACTTCAAGAAACCCCGGAAGGGGTTTCAACAGCAAGATAAAGAGAAAATGGAAAAAGAACGAGCGACCCAGGATCCCCTCAGTACTTTGCGAGCTTTGCTTTAATAATAAATGTACCACCCAGGACTGGCAGGTTGTGAAAAAAAAAAAAATCAGAAAACACCAGGAATGGTTTAGGAATGAAGGAAAACCCACAAAAAACCGATCCCCTAGGTCATTAAGGGGTCCTACGTTGCGCCCGAAAGTCGGAATTACAAGACGGGAAATGGGTAGGCAAAAACAGGTTTTTGCACGCTCACGCACACGCGGTTGGACTTTGAGAGTTTTCAACCATCGGCATTGTTGCGTGGGATACTTACACAGTTCCCATACAAATCTGAGCCTTCTAGGTGCCATAGGACCGGAGTAATTAACCAGGACGCACCTTATGGGATGCTGGGGTTTAGCGTTACAAACATTTTGGATGCAAACAGTGCGTCGCTGGGGCTCAGTGGGTTAAATGATCGCATCCAGCTTATGAAGGATTTATTATAATTAAATTAATACAAGCAGTCTCAGTCAATTATTCACTCGTAATATGTCTTCGTAATTATAGGCAGATATAATGAAGAATGACTACATCGTTTAATGATAGTTAATTTGCATTTTGGAGAAAACTTGGCAGTTCTCTGTAAACTATAGTCTATTCGCTGTAAGTAGGCGATAAATCATGACCTCAAACCTCTGTAACTCATACACGACTAGCACAATCATGCTATTATTTTTACCATTTGGGGAGAGTCAGCCAAGGAACAGATGTGGGAATTTACAGCCAATTTGCTCCAGCCCTTTTATTATTTACAGAGGATAAAGCTCACGATTTCTCGCCAACTTACAGCGAATAGACTATAACACTCAATCTTCTGCTTCATTTAGGCTTATATTATTGGACTTCTTTAGGCTAAGGAGGGAAGGACGGATCTATGGAACTGAAAAGACTAATTGAGATAAGTATGACAGCTTTGATTGTTAGAAGGCAAACTAATAATAAACTAATAATAGCCAGAATAAAACGAATATACAGTACTGTCAATACTATTAGGGTTCAAATAAAGAAGGTGCTGAGGACACGTCACATCAACGAACAGGAGTTGGGAGAACATAGCTTGGCATCACTCCCTGACGTATCCCGCCTTCTCCTTAACTTACACCTGAAAAGAAAAATATTATACATATATATATATATGTATATATATATATATATATATATATACTGTATATAAGGAATAGAAGAACCAGAAACACTCGGTGTAAAAACATGTTTATTGGCGACAGTTTCGGAGGTGACTTACTCCATCACCAGGCGAATCTACAAAATAAAACATAGTCCTATCAGTTACAATTACAAAACAAGGCTAAAAAGCGGGATAGTAATGTTGCGAATCAATTATTTGGGACAGCGTGTGCAATTGAAAGTTAAAAATAGAAATGAAGAAATGTAAGCAAAGTCAGTACAATAGAGAACAACAATAATAGATATACCTAAAATAGCTTAAACATAAGTAAAAGTGACAGAATGTGAACAAAGGACGAACACATACAAAATGGAATGCTAAAAAAAGACAACGGAGAAAAATAACAGTAGTTAAACCTATAGAAACAATGTTTGCTTAGAAACGGAAGACAAATGAAGCGACTTATATACTACACAAAAAATACTTTTAAAAACAAAGGAGGTCAACTGATGTTTCGTTGTGTGACAGAAACGTTTTTTCCTTAATTGACAAGAGAGACTCACTAATGCATAGCTGTGTGTCTGTAGGGTGCGAAAGACTCAACTTTAATGGGATGGTCTGATTCCAGAGAATGTTGCTGAATCGCACTGAATGAAGGATTTGATAGCGGATTATTTATTCTAATAGATCTTCCCTTGTGTTCAAAGATTCGAACCCTGAGTTGGCGTTTAGTTTTCCCAATATACACTGCGTTACAGCAATGACACTAGTACTTATAGACTACAGAAGACTGCAGTTCCTCAGGGATCGAATCCTTGCACAGTGCGATTGAATTTGAAAATAACTAATATTTACTGTATGTGTGGGTAAAATTATCGCAATAGTTTGGTGACTTTGTTTCTCAAGGCAAAGCTGAGTTTTCCTGAGAAAGAAATGGGAAAGTACATTGTGGCTTTATTTACAGTGGACATTTGTTGTTTAGGTTCAAAAATCTTGTTCAGAGTCTTTCTTATATACGAATCTGCAAACCTTTCCTCATAGCCGTTATGAAACAGAGTATTCTTAAGGAAATCGAGTTCATTGTGTGTAGATTAAAATAGTTTGAGCAAATGCGATAAGCTCTTGTCACTAGGGTTGTCACCAGGTTTCGCTTGTAATCAAAAGGTGTGAATGAAGACAATTTTGTCATAAGTCCTGTGAATGTTGGCTTCCTGTAGACGGATGTAGAAAATGAGGAATATATGTATTAGAGTTAGTTAAGTTAATTAACCTAACTTTTGCCGATTAATCGATTAAGTTATTTAACTTAACTTAACTCGTTAATTTGTAACCCCTAATTAGCGGGGCCCGACTTGAGTCCGTATCTAAAAACCTGGACTATGTGGCGGGGACCGACTTAAGTCCGTGTGCAATTTTTGAGCAAGAATGGCTGTGAGAGAGAGACGAGCGACGGGAGGAGCGTAGGTTACCTCATGACCGCTCGGCACGGACCCCGCGCGCCTACTGAGTCGGATACTGACATCTACTCCACACACATCCACCCTCCCTCCCTCACTACACAGGGTATTATGTCAAGAAATTACCGTATTTTAGGGTTTTGCACTCGTGTTGCACGAACGTTGCAAGAGAACGCGTGGTCGTAGAAGGATGGTTCTGGTGTCATTGGAAAGCTCAATTTACGCCCTTTCAGGGATACATAATTGTATTACGCTCTGGCTCTTGTTTATGCATGAAAAAGAGCACGGAAACAAGGCCATTTAGGGTTAAAAAAAAACGCTGGGCGCGTAGTGAAAAAAACTGACGGGCCCGCTCGTAAGGTGTTAAAAATGGGTTAACTTAACTTAACTTAATTAAAATATCATAAAATTAATTGGTTAACTTCAATTAATTTCCAATTAATGTTACTATATTTCATATTGTCTATTGTGATGGGAGTCTGGGCAAGTCTGGGAGAGCAGAGCAAGGAGGTAAATTCAACACTCACGTGCTAATGTTTAGTCTAATCCTATGGTTGTCTTGTTAAAATAGTAGACTTTTGTCCAAATTCCATACTTCCTTTGTCTGTCGCTTTCGGTAAGAGAGAGAGAGAGTAAATTACTCTCATACAATTTGATGCAAATGTATTATTCATTGTAAGCCTATGAATTTTGTTCTAATACAAATGCTGCATATGCATATGAGAACATAAGAAAACGGGAGTCTCCAGAGAGCCGATTGGCCCACACATGGCAGATCCGTTTCACACCAAACCCATCTCGTCCATATGCTTATTTAATTGTATCTTAAAGCTAGATAAATTTGTAAGAATATGTCTGCTGTTCTATTACTCACATATATATATATCCGAGAACTCTATTTGCCATATTTCGAACACGAATGCATTGATTTGTAGGTTTCAAATCACAGTTGACGATGACTCCCAAATATCAGTTTCATTATCGGAGTTTCTTATATCCACGCATAGACTACAGTAGATCTCGACTGAACACGAAAATGGAACTTTGCAGTAAGGGACCCAACATCGGAGAACGAACCCCCAAGTTCGAACCTCGAAACCGCGAAAATGTGACATTTTCGCGGTTTCGAGGTTCGAATTTGGAGGTTCGTTCTCCGATGTTGGGTCCCTTACTGCAAAGTTCCATTTTCGTGTCCAGTCCAGATCTACTGTAGTCTATGATCCACGTTATCTAATATACTGTATATACTGCATTTTCTATCAATTTCCAAAATTTTACTACCTGCATTTATCTACATTGAACTTCATCTGCCAATTTACTGCTCATTCGTATAGTGTATCTAGATCTCTACATATACATATATATGGATATGCAGAAATAGAGTAGGAATGTTAAAACCAAGATATACAAGATCAGACTGGATCGTTGTGGGTGGAGCCAATAAGGAGGATTCACACAGTCAATTGTCCTCGGCTTCTTTTCTCATCAACTCGGTCTCTAATAGTAGCGTCTGAAATAAAGTTTCATAGGATGCAGCTAACTTTTTCAAGCTAACGTTAGTATTTATGTCGATACCGATGATAAAAGAGTGCCATAATGCTGCTAGAAATAAAGATGTCTATCAATAGTTGCCAGGGCCGGTATTTATAAAGCACTTTTAGACCTTTTAGACCGGCAACTTTTAAAAGATAAAAGTTGGGTAAAAATACTTTTAGCGGCTAAAAGTAGCTTTAAAACCCAGCGAAAACTAAAAGCCCTCCTGGGGGCTTTTAGCGCTTAAAAGTTACTTTTAGAGAACGATGAAGATGGTTGAATAACAAATCCACCACACCCTGCCAAGAAATGTTCATGTTAGAAAAGACTAATTGGATTAATATAGCCTAGCGACTCTGAGTCAATCGAAAGATACCGTTTAAAGTAACCATGAAGGAAAGTGAGAGGAAAAAAGCTCTTGACCCCCAGATGAAAGTGTATAGGCCTATTACCCTATGTTAACGGGTATAATATGTAACTGTATGAGTAACTCACGATGGTATGATTGTAGGTTAGCTATATTATTAAGTGCAGTATGTTAGGTAACTCTTGATTATATCCATTTACCACCCTGCACATCATACTACTAAAAGGTGACCCACTGTGTGTCATCATCATCATCATCCCCGACGCCTTGTTTCCCCCTGGGAAACCCCCGCTAGAGGATGGCCATGACAGAAACGTCTCCAAGCTACTTTGTCAAGACATGCCTCCCTTGCCCTGCCACAACCCTTCCACTACGTGGAAGTTTTTCTTCAATATATTTTTCCACTTTCTTTTCCCATACCATAGGTGGTCTTCCACTACTAGCGGTTCCACTCACGTGACTCCCATATATCTTTCTTGGCATTCTGTCTTCATCCATTCTCTGAACATGACCATACCACCTCAAATTACTTCTCTTTATCCACTCAAGCACACCACAATCAATGCCCAAAGCCTGCTCTCCCATTCCAAAGGACTCGTACACTTCGCTATTACTTGGCCCATCTAGCCTATTCATGCCAGCTGCCATTCTGAAAAAGCTCATCTCCACAGCTCTCAGTTTGAAGAGGTCCTCGTCACTTGCCGTCCATGTCTTGCTTCCATACGAGAGTGTTGGGAGCAGCACACTGTTTCTCAGTGACTTTTTGACTTCCTGGCTAACCATTCTTCCTTTGAGAATACTATCAAGTTCTCCAATCACCTTTCTCCCTTGCATTTTTCTCTCTTTTATCTCACTCTCCATTTTACCATATTTGCATAGTACAGCTCCCAAATACTTGAAACTTTCAACCTCTTCTAGTACTTCATTTTTCAATTTTATTTTACAAATTTTCTTGTGTTGTTTCTTGATTCTATATTTTTCCTTAAAATCTATGGTTTCATGCATTCTTCTCTCAAACACTATTACCTTACATTTCCCTACATTGACCTTTAACTTTCTCTTTTCACATACCCTGTCAAAGTCAGTGACCACTCTCTGAAGTTCTTCAGCATTTTCCGCCAACAGGACTGCATCGTCCGCATATAGGCATGTTAAAATCTTCCATGTTCTTCCCTCTGATTCCAGTCTAGCTCCCACACCCATTGATACAGCCCTACATTCCCTAATCACTCCATCCATGTATATATTGAACAACCAAGCTGACATGACACATCCCTGTCTTACACCTACATTGACCTCAAAACTTTCACTTAACTTATCCCCTACCTTCACATTTGCCATTGCATTCCTATAAAAAGATTTTACTGCCATTAGCAACTTTCCTCCCACACCATATACTGTTAACACATCCCACAGGCCCTCCCAGTCTACTTTGTCGTAGGCTTTTTCCAAATCCATGAATGCTGCATAGAGTTTTCTGTTTTTGGCCAGATACTTCTCTACCAACAATCGCATTGAGGCTATCTGGTCAACGCAGCCCCTGCCCTTTCTGAAACCTCCGTTCCTCGCCTATTTTGTCATCCGTTATCTTATGTAGCCTCGCTGTTACTACTCTTGCGTGTACCTTTCCAGGTATGCTAAGCAAGCTAATTCCCCTATAATTCTTACACTCTTCTTTACTACCCTTCCCTTTGTACAAGGGTACTATCACTGCTTTCCTCCAGTCCTCTGGTACACTTTCCTTTTCCCATGATAATTTGCATAACCTATGCATTATGCCAACAGCTTCTTCTCCTCCATATCTCAGCATTTCACCTGGGATGTTATCTACTCCACTTTGCCCATTTTAAGTCTATTGATTGCTTCTTTTACTTCTTCTCTGCTTATCTGGCTTTCAACTACCCTGTTTATTCTACCTCTCTCCATTCCTATGGATGAGATCTTTGCCTTCCCCCTACTCTTTACAGCTAAGCTACTAAAATGATCTTTCCATACTTACACCACACCATCACCTTCTACCACTTCCCCATTAATGTCCCTCATCCTACCACCTGAGACACTCTCAGTCTTCTTCCCTCTGGCTTCTTTCACAGCTCTGTAGTATGCTTTCCTGTCATTCAGAAACTGTTCACTAATCTTTCTCCCATATGCCTCATCTGTCTTCCTTTTAGCGTCTTGTATCGCCCTCTTCACTCTGTTTCAAATTTGTATATTCTTCTTTCCTCGCATCTCTAGTTTCTCTAGGTATATTCTTTTGCAGCATACTCTTTCTGAACTCTTTTTTGTTTTCACTATTTCTTCTATCTCTTTGCTAAACCATGCGTTACCTTTCTTCTTCCACAATTTAAAGGTTTTCTTCCCACATATTTTCTCAGCTGCTTTAATTATGGAGTCTCTTGTACCTTTCCATACTTCGTCTACAGTATTTCCCAGATCTATCATAACATCCATGTCCTTTATAGTCTCTTTCAGGATGTCCTTGTATTTTGTTGCATTACATTCTTCATTTAATTTTCTCACATTTATTCTCTCTACTGTCAGTTTTCTCTCTTTCCTCTCATATTTCCACTCTTTCCTTATCCTCACTTTTGTCAGCACTGTATAGTGGTCTGATCCCGTCAGCATGCCTCTTACAGCTTTTGAATCTAAAATTCTTCCTTTTAGTCCGGCGTCCATCATGGCGTAGTCAATTAGAGATTTCTGTTCCTGCTCACCTTCACCTCTGTGCCATGTATATCTATGAATGTGACGATGTTCAAAAAATTTGTTAGCCAGACTGTGTGTTCTCCAACAAATAAGCTAGCCTATATTACAAAGTAACCTACCACCATATCAACCTACTAAGAACATTTCAATTCATACTGTAGCCGACTACATTTTTACCGTTCTCTCTATTTATAGATGAGTTCAAATCCTGCTTAATCGCCCTTCTCGGCTTCGCCCACAACCACAGTTCCAGCGGCTTACTGACTATTCCGCCCTCAGACCATTCCGACTAGAAGATCCCGCCCGCTTAGCTAGGTCCTTCCCACCCGAATGGTGTGGGCGGGAAGAGCCAAACATCAATCCTTCCTTGGCTGATTCAGCCTTCTAAGATTAGACCGTCCCGCCCGTTTGTAAGGTTTGCGTATACCTTAAAGTGTTCTTGCCTAAATGTGCAATGAAAAAGCCTGTAGCCTTGAAATTCGTGATTGTATCTAACCTTGGGTATATAATATATGACGATCAGACTAAAACACGCCCATTAATAGGAAAAATCACAACCAATTAGTTTGCCAATTGTCCATTTTCAGCCGATGGTGATTAGCATATTTCCCATTTTTATAGAAATCAGTTACTTTGCAAATAGAGTAGCGAAATATGGAGTGATCATTGAAACGTGACATTACCCCTTGAGGTTTATGTCGCCTTTGTATTAATTCCGGCTGTCATTAGACGATCTCATGCTGCTTAGGAAGGATCTGTGATAGTTGAAATGCTTTAGACTGTCTTGAATAACCGTCTGTCTTCCATAATTATATCCTTCCTAATCTGAATAAAATTACCTCAAAATAGACAAAATACACTGTAAAGTGCGTCATGATCCTCAAGGGGTTAACATGATGATGATAGAAGACAATCATATATTTTCCAGAAGGTAGAGATAAATTAGTTACTAAGGGATTCAATTTATCGTCAGTTAAAAATGGAAAATCATAAAACGATTTTTTTTTTTTTTTTTTGTTAAAGAGACAATGAACGGAGGAAGGAAAAACACAGATAAAACAAAAAGGTCCATGTGCCTAAAGGCATCCTCCATTCATAAAATGTTTGTAACAACTGGATTTAAACATTTGTAGATTGTAAGTTTGTGGAAAGCAATTCGAGGGAAGTGAATTCCAAAGAGTAGTAGCTCTGGGGATAAATGAATTCTGATAAGCAGAAGTTCTGCATTGTGGAGGAGAAAGTGTAAATTCATGGGCGCTCTCAGCTGCCCTAGTTCTACGGGGAAAGATGTGGAGAGGCGGCACAATTGAAGGAAGTTCCTCGGAACAATTGCTGTGAAAATATCTGTAGAATAATGCAAGGGATGCAACGTGTCTTCGTATGGATAATGTAGGAAGGTCCTGTGTGATTGCAGGGTTATTGATTAATCTAATAGCTTTATTTTGAATTTTGTCCAACTGCCTCAATGCAACCACTCCACTTCCACCCCACAGAGGTGAACAGTAATCCATCTGAGAACGCACATGACTTTTATATATCGTCAGTGAAGAATTCTCGAACTCTGTACAGGAGTCCCAGTTTTTTAGAGGCATTCTTAGCAATGCTTCTAACATAATGTGTCCAACTCAAGTTAGTAGTTAATGTTACACCGAGAATGTCAATACTAGGGGAAGTGGGAATATTTACATCATTAAAAAATATATGGGAGTCAGTGAGATTCTGTCGGTTAGAAAATTGAATGTACTTGGTTTTCTGTGCATTAAAGGAAACTAGATTCTTTTGTCCCCATCCATTAATTCTAGAAAGGTCCTGGTTCAGAGAAATTGCAGTGTTTATTTTTGAATTTATAAGATCGGGTTGGGTGAAAGAATTGGTAAATGTGAAGGAACTGTGGAGTGTTGAGTCATCTGCGTAGGAATGTATTGGATTATGAGTGGTAGATATGAGATCATTGATATGAATGAGGAACAGAATTGGGGCCAAAACTGATCCCTGGGGAACACCAGCATTTATTGAGTGAAATTGAGAATAAAGGCCATCTACCATTACACGTATTTTTCTGTTATGAAGATAAGAAGAATTTAGTGGAACTAATGATGCAAGGCCGTAGTTTGACATCTTCGACAATAAGGATTGATGCCAGACTCTATCAAATGCCTTTGATATATCCAGTGCTAGTGTATGTGTTTCACCATGTTGGTCTGTAGCTTGGTTGATTTGATGCGTAAGAAGGCAAAGCATGTCTGCAGTTGATCGACATCGTCTAAAACCATATTGCCTATCACTGATTAATTTATTATTCTCAAGATGCTTAATTATGTGATTATTTAATATAATTTCAAAGACTTTACCAAGAGTGGAAGTTATAGCTATTGGTCTGTAGTTTGATGGATCTGAAGAGGCACCTTTTTTAGGAACTGGATGGATGTTTGCTTCTTTCCAGGGTACTGGGAAGCATGAGGTATGAGTACACAGACGGAAAAAATTTGCCAATACAGGAGCGAGCACCAAGGAGCAACTCTTAAGTACTATTGGAGGAATTTCATCTGGACCAGGAGCCTTATCTACTGAGAGATTCTGCAAAATAGTTTTGACATGTCTGGTGTGGATCTTAAGTGAGGGAATTTCAGGTGAATTAAAATTAAGTACAGGGACATCTTGATTTATTTCATCTAAGGTTGAGTTGGTGGAGAAAATATCCGCAAAAAGGTTAGCTTTACCTCGTGGGTCACTTACAAGATTGCCAGTCGGAGATTTTAATGGTGGAATGGATGAAGCAGTAGTGAAGTTGGATTTAAATGAGTTAAGAGTAGACCAAAATATTTTGTTATCATTTGGATTATTTAGAAGTTTATTTGCCTGCTTGTGGAGAAAGTTTGATTTAGTTAGGTTTAATACAGTTTTGGCATGATTTCTGATGTTTCTAAAGTAATTAAAGGCTTCATGTGTTTTTGATCTTGTGTATGCATTGTAGGCTATTGCTTTTTGTTCAGTTACTCTAGCACAATTATGGTCAAACCATTTAGGTGAATTAGATCTTTTACTGTACTTTTGATGAGGAATAAAAGTTTCCATTCCAATTTTTACAAAATCTTGTATGTGGCTCAAGGTGAAGTGTGCATCATTAGAAAAGAAAGAGGTCCAGGGAATATCAATAAAGAAACCTTGAAGACCCTCCCAGTCTGCCCTATCGTAATGCCATTTAGTCACCAAAACAGGTTCAGAGTGGGAGATGATAGACAGGTGGCCTGTATCAGACAGTGATCAGAAGATCCAAGCGGGGACCTCACTGTAACATCATAATTTTCTGAATTGGTTGTTAAAAATAAGACCAGTAGGTGGGAATTATGATTAGGATTATCTGGTACACGGGTGGGTTGGTTGACTAGTTGAGTGAGATTAAATGAGTCTGCAAATAGCTCACATTCAAGACCAGCATCATCAGTCCTGGCTGAATGAGTGAGCCATTCAACATTATGGACATTAAAATCACCCAACACAGTGATTTCAGAAGAAGCATTTAAGTTGAGGACACTGAGTTGTGAGGACAGAGAATCAAAAAGACTTTGCTCTGGAGGAGTATTTGGGGAACGGTAGATGCAACATGTGTATTTAAATTTACCAGCAGAAATTAATTTGTATATAGAATAATCAAAATAGGGACAATTGAAACTAGTAACCTCCTCCAGGGCAATTTCAGATTTTGCGAAGCAACATACACCTCCTTTAGGTCTGAAATTTTGGAGCAGTTGATAACCTGGAAAATTAAATCTAGACGTGTCAGATGTGGATATTACTTGAGTCTCTGTCAAAAAAAGGAGAGTAGGGGATTCTGCTTGAAGAAATTGGTGTACAGAATTGATGTTAGAGTGAAGTCCCCTTATATTGCTAAAGAAAAAGCTGCACCGACGAGCAGCTTTGGGACGTTGCAATGCTCTTGACACAGTCGCATGATGACGACCGGGAGGGCCCTGTGTCAATGACCCAACCCTGCCGGGGGTGGATATCCGAGGGACCACCAGGTTTGCTCTTAACAATTGTACTGCCATATTTATTGGGTAAGGTGTATGGTGTTACATGTATGATATGTAGTGGGAAGAGTAGTGTTTTATGGATAGAGGATAGCAATGTAGGGCAATGTCGTGAAGTTGGATGTGTATGTTATATAAAGAAGGTTTTCCTGATACCCCTGATGTGTGAGGCAGAAAGATATGTATCCAGCTACCAAGGCCTGGGAGAGAAAATGGAATTCAGGCTATTCCCTGAGTCTCCCGAAACCTTGGCGGTAGTACTTCCCTGGGCGGGGCTGCCTACCCCTACTACCTACAAAAATGTCTATTACAAAATAGAGTAATGTCTAGCCTACTATCATGATATTTGTATTGACTATTTAAGGCAATTTCACGTCATATCATTATTTCCACACGTTCCCTTAGTTGATAATGTACCGTGCGTAAGCTATATAGCCTACTAGTCTGACACAGCGTACGAGTCGATAAATCGCTACAGTTATGTTATACAACAGGAAATAATGTATCTACTATTCACATACTCTCTCTCTCTCTCTCTCGGGAATATTTGATAGCCATATGAAGCTGATTTTATATTGCTTATAATTTGCAAATGTAAATTTTCTAACTTCAAATTATATATAATACGCCGAGTATAGACTTTTCCGAAAGAACTGTGTGTGTGTGTGGTCTGCCTATTGACCCTACCTCACTTAAAGGTGTGAAGAAGTTAATTACCCCTACCGACTCCACCTACATCCATCCTTTGTTGTAGTCTTCTTTTTTATTCTTTATCTGTTCTATTATTTATGTATGTTGATTAATATGTTTAATTTAAGATGAAATATGCGTCTTAGCAATTGTATATTATTTGTGGAAGAGACTCATCATCCCCTTTCCATACTTAAACTAACACAAGGACGGTGATAGTGAGCCTTTTCCCAATATTTAGGAATACGATGTTGACATTTAGCCTACATGGTATGCTTTAAACCAGTTATTTCTATGCAAAGCGCCAAGGAATGACGAAATACAAATACAAATATATATGAATAAATAAATAAATAAACAATTGCGTTGCAATGTAAAATGGGAGTAGGCCTACTAATCCGTGTAATCTCTGTAAACAACACTCATTTCCACAATAATCGTTCGGTATTAAGCGATGTGAAGGGAAAACATTGTTGAAGAATAGGCTACCAGCCTAAGCTCTACCAATTACAGATAAAGAGTATGAGCTTAAATATTGAAAATATGTAGTAACAATTGATTAATTAATTGGTGGCCAATAACAATTAGTAGTTAGGTATATCGCTAATATATATACAGTATAATATGTATAATGTTGGCTAAAAAAGAGGATGGATGGACAGACAAAAAATATATAAAATAAAATAAAAACAGTTTCTTGGAGTGAATAAATAAAAGAGGAACCGGATTAGGATCAGGAATGCAGTAAGTATTTTAGCACCTATTGGACCAACTTTACATTTTTGACGTTCACAGTTCACTATTTATATATGGGAAGAAATATGATGGTAATTATTTTATATCTGGAAGATTTTATAAGTTGTTTGACTTTGATTCATCAGAATGATGTTGCAAATAACCAGTTAAAGCTTTTAGCTGTGCACCTACTTCATTCCTGATCCTACCTACAGTATAATTATGTCCTTTTTTTATTTATTCATTCCAGGAAGCATTAATTTTATCCTCTACGTCATCCAATATTATTCTCATTAATATTATTGACCTACCGAATCATTTGCTGTTAGCCATTTCTAGGCCGGTACTTTCTGGATTTGAATGATCAGTTGTAGAAGGATGTATGATGTCCTTGCACTGAATGAAACAAAGATGAAAGGAGAGGGAGAAGTGGATTTTGGAAACGTGATAGGTAGAAAGTCTGGAGTAGACGAGGAAGTCAGGGAGAAAGAAGGAGTGGCTATTATTGTGAAGGAGGAGTTGAGAGAGTTTATTAAAGAGTGGAAAGAGGTGTCATCAAGGCTAATGTGGGTGAGAATGCGGTTTAAGGGTGAAAGGTGGGTTTTTGTAAGTGTGTATGGACCAGGAAGTGAAAGAGAGTTAGACGAGGTAGAGGGTTTCTGGGAGGATTTGAGAGATTGTCTACAAGGGTTTGATGAAAATGAAAATGTTATAGTTTTAGGGGACCTAAATGCTAGGGTAGGAAATGAGCCTGTTGAGGGAGTCATCGGTAGTTTTGGTGTGGATGGTGTAAACGAGAGTGGAGAAAGACTGAAAAATGTATGTGAAGAGTGCAGATTGAGTGTAGGTAATACGTTCTTCAAAAAAAGGGGTATACACAAGTACACCTGGCATAGACTTGTGAGGGGAGAAATTGTAGAGAGGGCATTGATGGATTATGTGCTAGTGACAAGGGAAAGATTGTGTAGACTGCTGGATGTGAATGTGATGAGAGGTGAGGCGGAGGGTATGTCAGATCATTACCTGGTGGAGGGAAAGCTAAGAGTTAAGAGTTACAGGAGAATAAGAGACAAGCGTGAAGTAAGAGAGGTAATAAAAGTTAGTGAGTTAGAGAAGAGTGAAAAAGAGAGGGAGTACAAGGAAAGACTAAATGAAAAGTGGATGGAAGTGAGAGAGATGGAAGAGAGAGAAGTAGAGGTTGAATGGCAACAGTTTAAGGAAGGAGTGAAAGCAAGTGCAGAGGTAGTATGCGGCAAAAGGAAAGTAGGAGGCAGAGGTATCAGGAAGGGAAGCGAGTGGTGGAATGATACGGTGAGAAA
Organism: Paralithodes platypus; assembly: GCA_032716605.1. Taxonomy (NCBI): domain Eukaryota; kingdom Metazoa; phylum Arthropoda; class Malacostraca; order Decapoda; family Lithodidae; genus Paralithodes; species Paralithodes platypus. The sequence continues at coordinate 27,595,036 of CM064552.1, read as the reverse complement.
GGCAGTTGAGGAGAAGAGACAGTGTTTTGAGAGGGTTTTACAGGATGGTAGTGTTGAGGTATGGGAGAGGTACAAGGAGAAAAGGAGAGGGGCAAAACGGAAAATTAGAGAAGCGAAAAAAGATGCAAACGAAAGGTGGGGTCAAAGGTTGAGTGAGAATTTTGAAGAATGAAAGAAGATGTTCTGGAAGGAGGTAAATAAAGTAAGGAAAGGAGGACAAAAGAGGGAAGAGTCAGTGAAAGATGAAAATGGAGAATTACTAGTGGAACCAGTTGAAGTGAGGAAAAGATATGCCGAGTATTTTGAATCTTTGTTAAATACAAGAGATGGAAGAGAAGCAGTGATTGAAGCAGAGGTGGATGGAGATAGGTTACCCAGGCCACCCAGGTGGCAGGGAATGAATGAAAGGATTGAGGAAAATGAGGTGAAAGAAGCAGTGAAACAAATGAGAGTGGGAAAAGCAGAAGGTTTGGATGGTATTGCTGTGGAGTGTATAAAGAAGGGTGGAGATGTGATAATAGATTGGTTGGTGAGACTTTTCAATGTGTGCTTTGCTGTGTCAATGGTACCAATAGACTGGAAGAGTGCATGTATTGTGCCATTGTACAAGGGGAAGGGAGATCGGCAGGAGTGTTCAAGTTATAGAGGTATTAGTTTATTGTCAGTGGTTGGAAAGCTGTATGGCAGGGTGTTGATAGAGAGGATAATAAAGTGTACAGAAGTTGCAATAGGAGAAGAACAGTGCGGTTTTAGGAGGGGAAGAGGGTGCGTGGATCAGATGTTTGCAGTAAGACAGTTATGCGAGAAGTATTTAGAGAAGCATAAGGAGATATTTTGGGCATTTATGGACTTGGAAAAAGCGTATGATCGTGTGGACCGTGAAGCAATGTGGAAGGTGTTAACCCGGCAAGCACGATAGGCCTCACGGAAGGCTTCCTATAGGGAACGCGATAGGCCTCACGGAAGCAAGACCATAAAAAAAGCCTTCCATAAAAAAAAAGGGCCTATCAAAACAAAGGAATTTGTCTCTAGGTGAGATAATTCCCCTCCAGTACTCATCCATGTAAATCTCACCCACCCCCCTCCCCTCCTTCCCCACCTTATTCCCCCCTCCCTCCCCTCCTCAATTATCACCTATTTTTCCTCTTATTATCATCATTTATCGGTTATTTTTCTCTCCCGCGATAATGTAGCACAAGTGGGTTGCAGAAAAGATCGTTATGCAACACCCAGACACCGGCCCACACCGCCCCGCTCGTCTCAGTTACCTCACAGACAGCGAGAGAGGATGGTTGCCTGTGGCTCTCTCTCGCCTGAGATTATGACCGGGTGGCCAATATCTTCGTTTTTCACCACCCAAATGCTTTTCCCACTTATTTTAGCACTCTTGAAGGTTCATATATACATCATATATGTAAAATAAAAGCATACCGAAAACAAATAATGCTCTATATTGTAAATATAACGAATTATGTCAGAATCCAAGGCTAGAGATGCACAAATAACTACCCTAGCCCCTAGGTCTATTTCGCGCTTGTCAGGTTAAGGATTTATGAAATAGGAGGAAATTTGTTAGAAGCAGTTAAGAGTTTTTATGAAGGGAGCAGAGCATGTGTGAGAGTAGGAAATGGTGAGTTGAGTGAATGGTTTGAGGTAAAGGTAGGTTTGCGACAGGGTTGTGTAATGTCACCATGGCTGTTTAATATGTTTATGGATGGTGTGGTGAGGGAGGTGAAAAGGAGAACTATGGGAAGAGGATTGGGTTTAGTAGGGAAGAATGGTAGAGATTGGGAGTTGAATCAGTTGCTGTTCGCTGATGACACAGCATTGATGGCGGATTCTGATGAGAAACTGCAGCGGGTAGTCAAAGAGTTTGGTGTGGTTTGTGGAAGGAGGAAACTGAAGGTGAACGTCAATAAAAGTAAAGTAATGGTGTGTAATAGGGGAGAGCATAGGGTGAATCTAGATGTGAGGCTGGATGGGGAAATATTGGAACAAGTAGAGTGTTTTAAATATCTAGGAGGAACGATAAGCAGGAGTGGAGGTATGGAAGTGGAGGTAAAACAGAGAGTGTGTGAAGGAAGGAAGGTTTTCGGAGCAATGGGAAGTATGTGGAAGACGAGAAATCTCGGAGTGAAAGTAAAAAGTGCACTGTATCAAGGAATTGTTGTGCCAACAGTGATGTATGGGGCTGAGACATGGGCTCTGAAGAAAAGGAGAAAAGAGGGCTGGATGTGATGGAGAAGAGCTGCTTGAGGAGTATGTGTGGAGTTACTCGTAGAGACAGATTGAGGAATGAAGAGATACATAGGAGAGTGGGGCAGCAGGAACATTTGTCAGCCAGAGTGGACAGAAGGGTGCTGAGCTGGTATGGTCATGTTGAACGAATGGGAGATGAAAGGCTAACAAAGAGAATATGTGAGTACAAAGTATAAAGGAGTACAAAGGAGTACAAAGGAAATCAAGCAACAACAGATCTAGTGACCCTTCTAGGTTGCTTGTCCTCCAAAACACTGAGGATCAAGTGTCCAAACAGTGGTTTAGAGTGGGTAAGGGAACATTGGAAAGGGAACTACTGCCCTGCCACTAACGTGGCAGGACTAGGAAGTTAGTAGGGGACATATGGGTTAGTAACTGAGGGGAGGATAAAGTTATTCATTTACAAACGCAGTCAGTCGCGGGTTTGATGCGAGATATTTGTCTAGGCGGAATTTAAATGAATCAACGGTGCTGCAGTCTATAACGTCTCGGGGAAGCCCATTCCACAAGTTGACAACTCGATTGAAGAAGAAATTCTTAGATTCGTGCGAGTTAAAAGATTTACCAATAATTTTGCAACCGTTTCCCCGCGTGTAATTAGATTGGTCGATAGTGAAGTACTTACTACAGTTCATATTGTCGATGCCTTTGATGATTTTGAACACTTGAATTAAGTCGCCTCTTAATCTGCGCTGGGTTAAAGGAAATAGATTTAATTCTCTAAGACGCTCTTCGTATGGTTTGTTCTTTAGGCTAGGTATCATTTTGGTAACTCTACGTTGAACTCGTTCTAGCTTGTTTATATCTTTTTGGTAATAAGGGCACCAGGATTGAACGCAGTATTCCAGAAGAGGGCGGACTAAGGAATTGTAAAGGGTTAGGATAACTTCTTTGGATTTATGCTCAAATGACCTGCCTATAAAGCCAATTATTTTGTTTGCCTTCTTAACAACTTCTGAACATTGTTGACTCGGTTTTAGGTTACTCGATATTGTTACTCCCAGATCAGTTTCTCTGTTTACATTCTTAAGCTGAGTGCCATTCATCGAATAGTTTGCTTTCTCATTTAGGTATCCGACATGTAGTACTTTACATTTATCCGCATTGAAACTCATTTGCCAAATTTGGGCCCAACATGACAATTTATCTAGATTGTGTTGCATATCGTCAACTTGTTCTTTTGAGAGTACGCTATTTGCAATTTTTGTATCGTCAGCAAATTTTGAGATTGTGCAGGTGAGACCCTCATCTATGTCGTTGATGTAAATTAGAAAGAGAATTGGTCCTAGTACCGATCCCTGGGGTACCCCGCTACTTACATTGGTCCATTTAGATGCCTTACCGTTTATGACTACCCTTTGCTTTCTGTTGCTGAGCCAATTTTCTATCCATTTCAACACACCGTCTTGTATTCCATGCGCTTTTAGTTTTAGCAGTAAACGTTTGTGGGGAACTTTGTCAAAGGCCTTTTGAAAATCAAGGTATATAATATCTACAGCTTTACTCTCATCGTAGAGGTTGAGGATATCGTGGAAGAAGTCTAAGAGGTTTGTTAAACAGGCCTATGCGGTTTTATATGTACCGCACAGCCGTTTTTTACGAAAGCCGTGTTGAGTATCTTTAAGTATGTTATTTTCCTCCAAGTGATTTACGAGTCTGTCTCGTATGACCGTTTCTAGCATTTTACATACAACTGAGGTTAAGCTAATTGGACGATAGTTACTGGGTAGGGATTTGCTGCCTTTTTTGAATATCGGTGTTACGTTGGCTAGCTTCCACTGATCAGGCATAGTTCCAGACTGCAAGGATTTATTGAATAGTAATGTCAGTGGTTTGGAGAGCTCATTCTTAGCTTCCTTTAGAACTCTAGGCGAGATTGTATCAGGTCCTGGCGTTTTATTTACCTTGAGTTTATCTAAACAATTCAATACTTCTCTCTCTGTAACGGTGATATTGCTTAGAACATCTGAATTATCAATCTGAATCGGCGATGGTGTAGGGATATCACTGAGGTCTTCTGTTGTAAAACTGATGCAAAGAAGGTATTGAGGGCATTACTCATTTGTACTTCGTCTTTGGTGTATTCTCCTTTTCATCGACTAACGGTCCAACAGTTGAAGTAACTACTTTTTTCTTTCTGATATAACTATAGAATTCTTTCGGGTTTGTTTTACTTTGATTCGCAATATGTAACTCTAAGGTCTTTTTACTTTGCTTAATTAACTTTTTGGCTTTGCGTCGTAGCTCTACAAATTTCACCCGTTCTTCGTCATTTTGTGAGGATTTTAATCTATCATTAGCACATTTTTTAGCAAGCAGGCAGTTTGAAATATCTTTATTCCACCATTTGGGCTTATTATTATGGCCTGGACGCCGTATTTTCGATGGTATGCAGTCTTGCACTGCTTTTAGGTAAGTGGTTTCGAATAACTTCCAAGATGTATTTATGTCGTTATTGTTAATTAAAAAGCTCCAGTCAGTTTCTTTAAACATAGCTCTAAGTTTATGGAAGTTTGCTTTCTTGAAATTAGGGACTTTTTCGATGCTACTATTTGGTTCGTTACTAGTAAACTTTAAAGTGAAAGTTATCGTACGATGGTCGCTGTTACTGAATTCATCACCAACATTCAAATTCTCTATCAATTCTTCTTTTGTTGCAAGTACAATGTCAAGAACGTTATTACCACGGGTCGGCATTCGAACAAATTGATAAAGCGAACTCTCTTGCAAGTTCGTATACAAGTCATGTCCGGAGTGTGAAGTAAGTATCGCCCCACTTGGTCACAGGTAAATTAAAGTCGCCAAAAATTACGGTATCTTGTGAGTTACTTACATCTGCAATTTGTTCGTAAATTTCTCGGTCAGTTTGCACTGATTGAGCTGGAGGTCTGTATATTAACGCAAGTATTATTTTGTACCTTTATTATTCTTTATTAGCACAAAAGATGTGTCGACGTTCACAATTTGAGGTTTTGACACGAGGGTCGGGTTAAGACTTTCTTTGATATAAAATAAAACGCCACTTCCATTTTTATTTATTCGGCTGTTCTCAAACATTACATAACCGGGAAGTGAATACTCTGCTAAAAAGTCTCTATCTTGTGTATTGAGCCAAGATTCTGTTATGCCAATCACATCATAATTTTCTGTAAACACTAGTTCCTCTAAATCTGAAAATTTATTGCGTATGCTACGAGCGTTTGCATAGAAAACCTTTAAAGTTGCGGTTTTAGAACTCGCAGATCGTTCTTTCATCGAATTTTTGGTTCTGGTCGGATCTACATTTACATTCATGGCTGTCCTCGGTCCTCGGTCGTTATCCCTGACGGTTTTGAATTTGGGTCGTGTTGGAGGAGCTTTATCCAAATTCGCGGTTCTTGACGGATTAGTATTTAATTCCTTTGTAGATTGCCGTCCTCGCTGTCTTCGGTCCTCCTTCCTGGTTGTCCTGTGCTGAGTCGATTTCTTCTCCGAAAATCCTTCACCGCATCGTTGAGTCAGGTACAAGGGGAGATAGAAGGGCAGGAAGACCCCCATTGAGATGGAGAGACTGTGTAAGAGAGGCTTTGGATGATAGAGGAATGACTATAGATCAGGCAGGGGAAGTGGTGGTGGACAGGAGTGAATGGAGAATGCTTGTGAATAGTTGAGTGAACACGTGGTCATTTGGAGTAAGGGGTCGGGCGCAAGTTGGACTAGATAATAGTCCATCGGGCGCCTGGCCCGGGGAGACGATTAATATGAAGGGTGCGCCTGGAAGTGTGGTGGGAGGGCTTGTGGCTTTGGCTCCGCTGCATGTCTGCCTGCCGAGATCGGAACCTCTCCGGGTGGTCGGGGGCCGGGGGAGTGCTGGAGCGACCTTGGTGACCCTGGTCTCTGGGTCTTCTCCTGGGTGACCTGGATGTGTGTGAGTTTGTGCTTTTTATCTGTGTTTATTTGTTGTTTTATGTTGTTTTTGTGTTTTCCCTGTTCTTGCTCTGTCTTGAGTCGGCTACCCCCAAAATGGGGATTGGGCCTGAACATATAGATAGATAGATAGATAGATAGATAGATAGATAGTTGTAGAACTTGTGATCGTGTTCTTAAAATTTTGCAATGGGCTCACTATTACCTTTGGTAGTTTATATGGGGAAAGGGGTAGAGAGATCCTTCCCAATAACAATATACCATTTGTAAAATCACAGCTAACAAATTACAACACTATAGTTATATCCGTTCTCTCGCCCTAATTACCAGTGTATAACTTAATATGCTAAATTCTAGAATTGTTTTATTAATGTAAGTTGAAAATTATTCTAATTAAGATGTGAATCCAATTTTACTGTTCTTATTTAGTAAGTTAGTCTAGTCGATATTTGGCCAAGACTACCATCAATTAATGTTAACTAAACTTATAGGGGAGGTGTGGCGGAGTGGTCTTGCCACTGGACTGGTAATCCAATGGACCCGGGTCCGAATCCCAATATGTCAATGGGAAGATATTATTGGGATGGAGTTTGTGCTGTACCTAGTATCAGTGCATTACCACAGCACACCGAAATGCCAAATAAATACCCTCATTGTTCCCTGATTAAATAGCATTGTATGAATATTCCCATATTCAAAAATATGCTACAGGGGGGCAATGCCTAGTGAGTTAATTGCTCAATAGGTGGCGTTCTGAGAGTGAGGGTCCGAGCCTTGGGGATGGGACTGTGAAGCACAGAGGCGGAGCAGCTTCAGAGATGGAATTGCTTCGAGTAGTGAAGCTTCGCATGTGTCACTCCCTAGACTGGAGCAAGACCTCACGGGCCTCACCGTGTTCAGTTCAGCGGTAGAGTGTAAAGGCTATCAGCCTATGCCCGAGAAGGAGTAGGCTAGTTGGAATATAAAAAAAAAAAAAAAAAACAAACAATGGGATCCAACATAATTTGTTTGTTATATTTGTGTAGGCTATGCACTTTTGTTTAATATGTACATGATATATCCGTAGTGCCCACGTATTAAATCACTCAATAATATAGATCCCCAGCGGTCGAGTGGAGAGCACGCTCTCATGTGAATCTGCTTGACCTGTGTTTGATCCCAGCCAAGGCATACATATTTATTGGGCGTGGTAGTACGTCCTAGCGTTTCACATGCTCGCACCCAGTTGGGGGACACCTCGACGACGTATACAGACTATAGTCTATCTTTTTTCCCAGCCGATGGTAAATTCCAAAATTACTATTTTTTTTCTATGTGATTTTTTTGTTTTTTATGTGAGTGAGAGAGACAAAAGACAGAACTGCCTGTAGCGAGTGCCTCCCCCATAGTTGAAAGAGTGACAGGGCCAAAATCAAGGGACGTTCGAGTCAAAATGCCTGGACACACTGATTTTGAAGCAAGTAAAGCGGCCATCTTATGTTCTTATATTCTGAGGCGGACGGTCCTTTGAAGGGGAGTCTGGCGAAACAGTCGCAAAGTAAATTCAAAATAATAAGAAAATATAGGCTAGTAGGCTACAGTATACATAACTATTAATAACAAGCAAAGGTAATGATATTTTTAAATGGAATCTCTCACCACTAATTCATTAAAAATAAGAACAAATTACATTGGAAAAAAATAATATGATTAGCCTACTTATTAGACTACGATGCAATGCATCAACGGTTTTCCATAATTGTAAAGTCTTTAAAGTAGTGTTACCATCCAGTTGTATAATATGTTAAATTATGTATCTATATTTCAAAGATAATCCTCAAAATATAGTTATTATATATTATTTTCACGTTAAATGTAACAAATTAATAATATGTATCACATTATTGATGAAATCAAATCTAATGGTAGTAGGTTTTTGAAAGAGAAAACAAGTAACCGAACAAATAATACGAATAATTATATATAAGAAAATAAGAAAACGGGAGTCTGCAGAGAGCCGATTGGCCCACACAAGGCATATCCCTTTCAAACCCAACCCATCTCGTCCATATGACTATCGAATGCTAACATAAGAAAATGGGAGTCTGCAGAAAGCCGATTGGCTCAAACAAGGCAGATCCTTCTCACGCCCAACCCCAATTACAAGGCCTAATTATAGGCCCAGCTCACTAACACCATGAGGACCGACCTCCCCAAAACGGTCAGAGGTCAGACAATGGGGGTTTGCAGAGTGCCGATTCGCCCACACCCGGCAGATCCCCCTCACATCCAACCAATCCATATGCCTATATAATGTTTTCTTAAAGCTCTCTATGGTTCTTGATCCCACTATAGCAATTGGTAGCCTATTCCACCTATCTACAACTCTGTTACCAAACCAATACTGTATTTGTCTATATCTTTTCTGAAACGAAATTTATCGAATTTTAAACCATTTGTATTGCAGTGAAATATATTCTTGAGCATAGGTGGCAGGAAGTGTAATCTCATCCATTAGCAGCTGAAATTTCGATCGTTTTTAGAATTATATGAAATTACTGAGTTTCATTTCTAGCAACATTTTGTCTTCATTCCCTTCTTATTTCTTGTATACTATCTTCGTATCTGCTGAGTAATCAATTACAGTACTTAATTATATTGTTTTTAAGTAGGCCTATCTACTTTTTAAAAGGTATATTTTTTTGTCCAGTACTTTTACTCTAACTTGAGTAGTATTTAGAAGATTTACTTGTAGTAGGGTCATTTGCTTGGAATCCGTGACCATTTTGTTCCTACCTTTTTCTCTTGATGGATTTGACAACCTGAACCATTTTAACCCTTAATTAGCGGCGAGCAACATAAGTCGAGTTAAATAAAGCTGGACTATGTGGCGGCGCTCGACATAACTCGAGTGGCAATTTCAGCACGTAATGTGGCTGAGAGAGAGAGACAAGTGGTGGCAGGAGACTAGCGAGCGTATGACTGCTCCAGACCACCGCGGCGAACCTACTGACACAAATCTCAGCTCCCTCCTCCCTCTCTCACTCGCTACATACTCAATTATGTACGGAAAGTACCGAATTACCTGCTTTTTGCACTCGCGTTGCACGGTTATTGCAAGAAAACTATCCATCATACAAGGATCGTTATGGTGTCATTCGAAAGCTCTGTCTATGCCCTTTCAGGGATAGGTACTTGTTTTACGTTCTGGGTCTTATTTAGGCATGAAAATGATCACGTAAACAGCCCTATTTTGGCTAAAAACACCCCGCTGTGCGGTACACATAAATAAACCGCATAGGCCGCTCGTAAGGTGTTAAAGGAAAATTAGCTCCTATGCCCCTCTGAAAAATGACGGCTAACTCTGCTAGAGCCCAATATTCAAAATGGCCGCCAACGCCATCTTGAAAAACATGAAATGTAATATCTCTGGCATCAGATGAGCTACAAGGACGAATGAGGTGTCCTTTTTCACTAATTTTGGCATTACAAATCAACTGGAATGGTTATTGTATTGTATTGTATTGTATTGTTATTGTATTGTATTATACTAATTGTACATACTAATCTGCCACTTCACTGTCACTACATGATTCACTGTATGAACCACTATCAGAATCACTGTCCTCACTGTTGTTCTCTGCCTGCAGTGTATATCTAATATTACTTTTTTACTGTTTCAGATGGATCGCATGCCCATCTGATGAAAATCGCCGACTTGTGAAGTGACCGAAATAATGGATAATAGAAGAGAGAGTGAAGAGTTACCAGACAAGACATTAAATGAATACGAGTGCATTTTACTCTGTGGTAAGCGATGTACCGCAGATGATCGTTTGGAAAACATTACACCTGAGAAGTGGGAATCCATCCAGGAAAAGTCTTTACAATGGAAAGAACTTGATAAGTTTCAACATATACATGAAAATGTGGATTGGGAGAAGGGACCAAAGGGTCACCACATGCATAGCACTTGTTACGCATCATTATCCAGCAAGTGCAAGCTCTCTCAAGCCGAAAAACGCAAACACAAATCCGAGGAACGTCTTGAAAGAGATGAAGCATCAGATCAACAAGACCCTTCCCCAGAGGCCAGTGCACCTAAAAGGCTCCGCTCCAGTATGGGTGTCCTTCACGATAAGACTCTATGTGTGTGGTGCATGAAAGGGGCATACAAGAGTAGTGATCGTGACAAGCAGATTTTACTCCTATCAACAGTAGATGCCTGGACTAAATTCAAGTTACATACTGTCCGTCTGGAAGATGAGGTAATGAGATTGAGACTTGACACTCTGATTGCATCCATCCCAGATAGTCAAACAGCATTTGGGTTGGAAATCCGCTACCATCGTGCGTGCTGGCGCAAATGTGTAAGCGACCACAAGCCCCTTTCAGATGAAAGCACTCAACATCTGCAGCGTGTAAACCTCCGAGAGGCCCAAGCTCTCTTCTTTCATCATATTCGTCAAGTCATCTTCAAAGACCATGAAATTCGCACACTGCAAGGCCTGCTGCAGGACTATAAGCGCATTATCTCAAATCACGGACATAACTCATTAGTAAAATCCAGCTACTTAAAGGGAATTCTCGTCAATGAATTTGGGGAAGACATTGGATTTCATGAATGCATTCAAAAGAATGTGAGTGAACTGGTATATGATACAACAGCAGCAGGTACATACATTGAGGCGGCAATATCATCATTGGGTGTCAGCAATGATCAGTTGGTGATGAATGTTGCGGCACGACTCAAAGAGCAAGTCATCAGGACAAATACTATTCCCTGGCTCCAATATATACACGAGTTGGAGAGAGAAGAAGACCTCAGTGAGCTCCTGCTGAAGCTGCTCACATGGCTGAAACACCCAAATAAGTCTGCAATTGATGACAGTCCATCCGTCCGATCGATTGCATCTATCCTCACAAGCTACATCACTGGAAAACGCACTGCATTTGAGATAAATCTATCTGTCTTGCTACATGGACTGACCAAGAGTAGGGAGATAGTCGACATAATGCACAAAGATGGATTGGGCATCAGTTACAATGACGTACTTATGATGCAAGATTTTTGGATGGTCAATGACCTCAAGTGCTCATCTGATTGCCCCTTCGAACTAGCTGAGGGTAAGCCTGCTATTGCTATAGTCGACAACGATGACTTCAAGAGCGACACCCTGACCGGTGCTGGCCAGTCACACCGCACTAATGTCATGTTTGTGCAGCCAGAATCATTTGATACAGAACTTCCTTCCTAGAATCACAAGGATAGACCAGTTCCCAGTGCCAACTTTGCATCAAACCTCTCGACAACTCTCAAAGAGCTCGGAAGTGAAATGCAAAAAGTCAACCCATACAAGACAGCGAAGCGTCGGGAATCACCTCTCAGGAAGCAACCAGCTGATCAAAGTACTCCTCCTCCTGACACATCGGTGCAAAGAATTTGTGGTGTGATCCATGCATTGGCCAGGGCGCAAGATGACCGAACGAGACCTAAGCCAGAAGAACAGACTGTGCCTGGGTTTTCAGGGTTTCACGCCACCATGTCAAATGCAGATGAGAAGAGTCGAGCAATATACCACATGACCTATCCCAACCCACCCAGTAAGACAATTCTCAATGATGTGATGTGTAAGCTTGCAAAATCAATCGAAGAAAAAAAGATGCCTTTTGCAATAATTGTTGGTGATCATCCTGTCTACATGCTCATGCTAGAGTTGAAAAGTGAGAATGCTGAGCTGTTCAGCAAAATCTTACCATTCATGGCACCCTTCCACATCCAAATGTCATTCATCTACACTATATACAAGAGGTTTAAGGGATCTGGCATCTCAGATGTGTTGGTGGCAGCTGGTGTTATAGCAGACGGGTCTGTTGATCAGGCCCTTCGTGGAAAACATGTTAAGCGTGGGGTTCGCTGCTTGCGACTATTCTACGAGACTCTGGTCCACCATGTCATAGACAAACGTTTGGAAGATTCCCCTCTATCTGAAGAAGTAAAGGCATCCCTTGCCAAGCTTCGACATCCGATTGATGCACAGGAACTTGCAGATGAACATGGAGAGCTAGAGAGAAATGCTGAGCTGAAGGACCTCGTTGATGCTCTCTTCAAGGACTTTGAGGGTGCCCCACATGCAGAATACTGGATGTCATTCATGGAAATGGTTGAGGTTCTAACTCAAAATATCCATGCAATCAGAACAAGCAACTGGACTGAGTTCAAGTCCTCACTCAAGCTCATGCTTCCTTTGATGCAAATCTATGATAATGACAAGTATGGTCAGCATCTCCCCGATTTCACCGCAGTGCTTGATACCCTTTCTGTCGATCAGGTTGCATTCATGGAGAGTGGTATGTTTGCACAGTCAATGACAGGAAAACCATATTCGTGTGTCGCCCTCGACATATGGATAGAGTCAACAATGAATAAGGGCTCTAAGCTGAAGTCTAGATGGTTGGCAATTCTGAACAATGAAAAGCAGCTCCTTTCAAACACTCGGAATGTGAATAACATCAATCGGGTGAGAACAAAGGTCCATCTAATCGCAAGAAACAAGGAAAGGGAAGCATGCTGATTGCTCGTCGAGTAAAATGAAGAAGGATGAACAAGCTGAACAAAAGCATTACCAGCTCCAAAGTCACCCCTCACCGATCGGCCATGGATGGCATCTTGTAAATGGCCTATGTCTGCCTGTCCGTTCAACCCAGCCGCCACTTCCCCCATCCATACCACTACCTACAAATCCGCAGGCAGAGAACAACAGTGATGATAGCAGCGAAAGTGAGGACAGTGATTCTGATAGTGGTGTGACGCTCACCGCTTCCCCCAGAACCGCATGGCTTACTCGCTAGGACTCGCCAGGGCAGAGAATATAGCTACAGTCTACCTATCATTGTGTACTTTCCTTCTCGAGAAAGCTTGTGTTGCAGACAGTTCAGAACTGTTCTTTATTTTCGTCTGTCACAATCCTTTCTATTTTATTTAGTCAATTGAAAGTATTGTGTTAAGTAGTTGAATGATGGGAAGGCGAGTGGGAGAGGGAGAGAGAGAGAGACAAGGTGGTGTGACTTGGTAGTGAGTGCGGCGCATGGCTGGCCCCCTTACATAGGCCTCGCGGGATTCGTTGCCTCCTGCCTAACACTGCCTACTACGCGGCTGCTTACTGGGCGACTGTCGCGCGCCCTCGTGCCATTCTTGCGAACTGGGACTCCAGCCAGGAGGTCCATGGGAATATCCTTGTCAGATCCTTCCCAGACAGCATACTCTAAGCATCTCCCTTGAACTGTCCCACTCTTGTCTTAGAATCTTTCTCTCCTACTGCCTCTATCATTTCCACTACTTCCTCACCATTTATTAATATCAATTCCCCTCTGGTTCTCTGCATCCACACCTTGAATTGGTGGCCAGACAGTATTATATGCTGGATCTCACATTTCTTATGTACTAGATTAAGGTTGAAGATAGTCATTGTCTTTTTGGGAGATTGTATTGCTCAGACTGTCTCCATCAATCACTAATGTTTCTACAGGGTTAAATAATGCTAGACTAGGGATCAGATACCTTGCTGTTGGTGTTTTCAATGTGTGTAGGCTACTTTTGAGCTACACGACACTACGGATTCTGTGGGTTACCTGGGTGGATCTTTTGTCTGTGTACCTTGGAGTTTAGACTGTGTAGTGCGTGAGGGCTGCTTGCCTAATCCACCCAACACTGTTCTAACTCTATTTGCTTTTACTTTTGAGGGTCGCCAGGAGGATACTCGATACTTGTGATCGAGAATCCTCAAGAGAGCACCCCTTCATATTAACGTAATCAGGCCGCACAGACCCAAGGTCCACACTAGGCTAGGAGCTGCCTTGCTCCACCAGAATTCTGTACCTTTGCGCATCCCAGCTAGACTTTATTAACCCGGGTAGACATTAGCTGGATTAGATCATATACTCTTTTATGCATACCCATTATTTTTACACAAGCATTTTGAGGTCTAGGTTGCTGTAGAGAGACACAACCAGCATAGACCGGTTTTGTTAATAGGAGTACTACTTTTTCGTGGCGAGCATTATTACAGTTGCACCGCTTATAATATTCTTGTGTCCAATAACATTATATGTCCAGCCTTTTTGTGTATTTAGCCTACACGTGCATTGTCCTGCCTCCTGCTATTTTGTGGTTCCATTTCCGATACGTTCTTCTTAGTAGCATCCGACATTATTCAGAAGATTCCTTGTTCAGTGCTTGAGGACTTTACAACACTTTCTTTCATAAAGGAGTGACAGATATTATTGATTAAAGTAACGTTAAGTAAACCTTCTTCTTGTTTGCATTAGATCACTCTTGTGATTTAATTAAGTTAACTATCTTTTCCTTGTGTACCATAACTAAGCAACCATATGTTATAGGTAATAGGCTGTTTCAGAGAACATCAGCCTATAGTAGAAGCACATAGATACTGAGAGTTAAGATACCCCGCTATCGCAGATATAACTCTGGAGGGTATAATGTGTTCTTTGTTCGATGGGATTATATATCAGAGGTTGGATCTAGCGTTTCCGTTGTTGCATTTATGCCAGTCTAGTCCAATGTATAAGAGCCACTGATTTATACGAGACCCGATCGTAACAAATGGCGACCTAGCTCAGGATTTGGTGAACTGACATATAATTGCAGGTTATTGTGCAGATTTTTCTCACAGTTTAGGCAGTGAATATTTGTTGATTTTGTGGAATATATTTGAGGACATGCAAGAATTATTTTTTTAGCAAAGTAATATAGCACTTAAGCTGTCTCCGAGAATTGTTTATTGTGAATATTGTGGTATAAGAGTTTGGGGTACTTCTTTTATGTGTATCAAAGTGAAAAATTTTCAGTGAGCATCATGTCTTATAGCGGATCAGTGCAGGATGAAGACACAGTACGTGATGTAGAAGCTGAGGAGCAGCAGCATGGGCAGGTTGTTAACTTGGTGAACAGTGAGGAGGATGCAAGGAATTTTTTACAATGGCCTGTTACTTCCGACCGGTTGGTGGGTATGAATCGGTACGGTCTCCAGTGCTTATCCGCAGCTATCGGTCATGTATGTACTAGTGGCATGACCAAGGATGACCTGATGACGTGTGTGCTGGGTGGGGTGACTGGCGTACGAGGTAGGGTGAGTGCTCAGAGCCCTTTGGCCGAGCTACCCCTTCACTCGACTCCCAATCCTCCTATTGGAGTACCGACCCTGAGCACGCTTCCGCAGGTGGGTAGTGACTGGCAGGGTGGTTTGCCCCTGGGGGGATCACCGGGTATTTCTAACATCATTGCATCTCCTCCTCCTCAAGGTTTGACCCCGGAGATGCTCTTTCAGCTCGAGATGGCAAAGATGCAACATCAGAGTCAACAGCAGATAGAGCTAAATAAGATAGAAGAGAGAAAAGAGCTGGCTAGGATGCAGCAACAGACGAGGGAAGCTGAGCTTAGGACTGAACTAGAATCTACAAGATACTGTGCTGACATGGATTTAGAGATGTCTCGTGTTGAGACGACGGGACAGCGACTCGGTACTGGAAACCGTGCGCATGATCAGTCTCTGTCGCACCTTCTCAAACTGGTCCCTGTATTTGACGAGTCTGGTGTCACAGAGTTTTTCAATAGATTTGAGAAGAAGTGCCGGGAGCATCAGTGGCCTGAAGTTAAGTGGGCGGCCCTTGTGTCCTCTAGACTCGTAGGTAAGGGGCTCAAGGCTTACGATGCACTGCCTTTGGAGTCCTGCATTGTTTATGAGGAGCTCAAGGAGGCTGTCCTGCGGGCATACGAGCTACAACCTGAGACATATAGGTTAAAGTTCCGGGGTGTGACTAAGGGGCGAGACAGTACCTTCTTGGAGCACGCCCGGGACCTGTCCGACGCTATGGGAAACTGGCTCAGATCAGAGAAGACAACTACGTTTGATCAGATGAAACAGTTGATGCTTCTAGAGCAGTTTTATAAGTGTACGGGGGCGACTTGACTTTAACACCTTACGAGCGGCCTATGCGGTTTATTTATATGTACCGCCCAGCGGGGTGTTTTTAGCCAAAATAGGGCTGTTTACGTGATCATTTTCATGCCTAAATAAGACCCAGAACGTAAAACAAGTACCTATCCCTGAAAGGGCATAAACAGAGCTTTCGAATGACACCATAACGATCCTTTTATGATGGCTAGTTTTCTTGCAATAACCGTGCAACGCGAGTGCAAAAAGCATGTAATTAGCCACTTTCCCGATACAATTCCTTATATAGCGAGTGAGAGAGGGAGGAGGGAGCTGGGATTCGTGTCAGTATGTTCGCCGCGGTGGTCTGGAGCAGTCATACGCTCGCTACTCTCCTGCCACCACTTGTCTCTCTCTCTCAGCAACATTACGTGCTGAAATTGCCACTCGACCTATGTCGAGCGCCGCCACATAGTCCAGCTTTATTAAATACGACTTATGTGGTGAGCCGCTAATTAAGGGTTAAACCTTAAAGAGAAGAACCCAAGAACTCTCGTAGAAGCAGCAGAGATGGCTGATCTTCGGTTGTCACTAATTCGGGGGTGCGGCTCTGCACAGAGAAACGATGTAGGCGTTAACGAGCGTTACCCTCCCCCTCCCCGGAATATGGACACACATAAATTTAAAAGCAATGACACCAAGACTGATCACAAACCTAGCACCGCCCCGTTTAAGAAGGGTCAGGGGACTTTTACACCTCAGTATAAGTCCAAGGGGAAATTTGAGTGTTATCACTGTCACAAAGAGGGGCACATGGCAAAAGCTTATCCGAGCAGACCTCCCACGGCAGCTGTGTCATTGGCTCGCAGCATTGGGGTGTTCCAGAAGTCTTCTGTGTTTGCTGGAGGCATAAGATCAGAGGATGGAGCACCGCCATTGAAGAAGGATCCGGAAGGCTCGAACCCTGTCCGCGATGCCTTTTGCGACCATAGAGGGCATGGCTGCGTGAAGTGGGGGGGCAAGAAGCACGGGGTACAGCTTTTGCGTGACACAGGTGCCTCTCAGACACTCTTGAAGAATTTAACTGGTAGACCCATAAACGCGGCGCGGGTAGTTGTGGTGCAGGGAGTTAATGCAACTAGGTCATACCCACTTGTTAGAATGGAGCTTGAAGTTGACGGTGTGACTCGCGAACTGGATGTGGGAATCGTGGAGAAATTGCCTGTTGGGGGCGTCGACCTCCTTCTCAGCAATGACTTTGCGGTGCCTGCTTCTAAGGTTTCACCCTTAGTCGTTGCCGAGGAGCCGGCCGACGTGAGTAGGGAGGAACAGGAGTGGGTTGAGAAGTGTCAGGTGCAACCAATGGCGTGTGTTGTAACCAGATTTCTCGCATCCAGGGAGTCACAGCCTAACCAACAGTCTTCAAATAAGCGGAGGAACGGTCACGAGAAGGTGCTGAAAGCTGATGCGGTGGAGAGTCTAGTACCAGCAGCGCTTCTCGGGGATTCAGTATTAGCACCGTTATTAGAGTCTGGAGAAGCACCACCACCTGTCACTGAGAGTGTAGAGGCAGGGCTTAAAGAGACTCAGAGGCAGCAACGGTATTCACCGAGAGAGCAACGGGATGCAAAGTTCGATGTTGGGGGAGGGCATGAGTTGTTTCGCAAACACTTAGACAGGCTAGCTCCCTCAGATATTCGCAAATTGCAGCTAGAAGACCCGGAGGTTCTAAAGTGTAGTAACGGTGCTGTCGAACTCGAAGAGGACAGGGATGCAAAGTCTGGAGATTTGTTTTTCATTGATGGCATCTTGTATCGGCGATTCCAAGACCCGCAGAGAAGTTGGGAGGGTGGATCAGGAGTGGTAGACCAGCTGGTCATACCGAGGGTATGCAGGGATAGCCTACTAAGGTTGGCGCATGATGTACCGCTGGCAGGACACTTGGGTGTCCGTAAGACGGTGGCGGCTTTGGGGAAACTGTTTTGGTGGCCTGGTTTGAGAGCACAAGTGGTGTCATGGGTGGCAATGTGCAGTGTGTGCCAAAAGGTCGGGAAACCTAACCAGTGCATCCCAAAGGCTCCGTTACACCCAATTCCCGTCAGCGGTCCTCCCTTTAGTAAAGTAGTAGTCGACATGGTTGGCCCCCTCCCCCCCACAAGTGCTGGAAATAAATATCTCTTGACAGTCATGGACGTAGCAACTCGGTACCCAGACGCATACCCGATGAGAAATGGTTTGGCGAAGACGGTGGTCCGTAACTTGCTATTATACTTCTCCCGGTACGGATACCCGCAGGAGTTACAGTCAGACCAAGGATCGAATTTCACCTCCAACTTGTTCGTTCAGACAATGAAGCAGCACGGGATAGTCACTGTAGTGTCATCTGCTTATCACCCAGAGAGTCAGGGGGTGTTAGAGAGGTGGCATTCCACTCTAAAAAGCATGCTTCGCTGCTATTGTCTTGAGAACGGCAAGGACTGGGATCTTGGCCTGCCGTATGTGTTATTCGCTGCACGAGAGGTACCTGGGGAGAGTTTGGGGTTTAGCCCTATTGAGCTTGTGTTTGGACACCGCGTAAGAGGGCCTCTCCACATGGTAAAGGAGATATGGGAAGGCACCGCTAAACCATGTTCTATGCTTAAGCATGTCCTTGAGAGTAGAGAACGAATGTTGCATAGTCTGGAGTTGGCTGGCCGCAATCTGGTCCCTCATGAAGGACAGGTACGACCACAAGGTGAAACTCAGGGAGTTTCATGTGGTTCAGGAGGTGTTGATACTACTCCCTCTTGTAGGTCACCCCTTATCCGCAAAGTACGCTGGTCCTTATAGGGTAGCAGAGAAGCTCTCGGACTTAGATTACCTGGTGGCCACTCCAGACAGGCGTAAGAGGAATCAGTTATGTCATGTCAACCTGATGAAGGATAATGTGAGGTGCCCACCTGAGCCTCTCACTGTCACCGTGATGACTTTCAGCAGTCAAGGTGGAGAAGGAGAACGGGACAGTCATGCGCAGGTGGATGACAACTGGGATTATCATGTTTCTGCAGATCAGTGGGCAGGAAGCACGAGACAGGTGGCTCATGAGGCTTTGCAACACATACCTGAGCAACAGCGTGTGGCTGTCGAGCGCCTATTCGGTTTATACCCTACTGTATTTGCGGAACACCCAGGCCTCACTACTCAGGAGGTGCACGACGTTGACGTCGGAGACCACCCACCCTTCAAATCAGTGCCCTATAGGGTGCCCCCTATTAAACTTCCGGCCCTCCGGGCGGAGTAGGAGTATATGTTGCAACAGGGACTGATCGAGAAGGGGGCGGTAAAGTGGACATCTCCCGTAATGCTGCAACCTAAGCCGGATGGCAAGGTGCGCTTCTGTGTTGATTACCGCAGGCTAAACGGCTTGACTCCCACCAACCCATATCCTCTTCCCCGGGTCGATGACTGTGTAGACAAGATTGGCAGGGCCAAGTTCTTGACCAAGGTGGACCTGGTAAAAGGTTACTGGCAGGTGCCTTTGTCTGAATGGGCGAAAGAGGTGTGTGGTTTTGTGGTGGATGGTGCTACATATCGTTGTAATGTCATGCCGTACGGTCTAAAGAACGCACCAGCGACCTTCCAAAGCTTGATGAACGAGTTGGTGGCTGACATTCCGAACTGTACCATGTACCTGGACGACGTCATTATCCAACGTAACACCGATATTCAAAAAAGGCAGCAAATCCCTACCCAGTAACTATCGTCCAATTAGCTAAACCTCAGTTGTATGTAAAATGCTAAAAACTGTCATAAGAGACAGACTCTTAAATCACTTAGAGGAAAATAACATACTTAAAGATACTCAACACGGCTTTCGTAAAAAAACGTTCCTGTTCAACAAACCTCTTAGACTTCTTCCACAATATCCTCAACCTCTACGATGAAAGTAAAGCTGTAGATATTATATACCTTGATTTTCAAAAGGCCTTTGACAAAGTTCCCCACAAACGTTTACTGCTAAAACTAAAAGCGCATGGAATACAAGCCGGTGTGTTGAAATGGATAGAAAATTGGCTCAGCGACAGAAAGCAAAGAGTAGTCATAAACGGTAAGGCATCTAAATGGACCAATGTAAGTAGCGGGGTACCCCAGGGATCGGTACTAGGACCAATTCTCTTTCTAATTTACATCAACGACATAGATGAGGGTCTCACCTGTACAATCTCAAAATTTGCTGACGATACAAAAATTGCAAATAGCGTACTCTCAAAAGATCAAGTTGACGATATGCAACACAATCTAGATAAATTGTCACATTGGGTCCAAATTTGGCAAATGAGTTTCAATGCGGATAAATGTAAAGTACTACATATCGGATACCTAAATGAGAAAGCAAACTATTCGATGAATGGCACTCAGCTTAAGAATGTAAACAGAGAAACCGATCTGGGAGTAACAATATCGAGTAACCTAAAACCGAGTCAACAATGTTCAGAAGTTGTTAAGAAGGCAAACAAATAATTGGCTTTATAGGCAGGTCATTTGAGCATAAATCCAAAGACGTTATCCTAACCCTTTACAATTCCTTAGTCCGCCCTCTTCTGGAATACTGCGTTCAATGCTGGTGCCCTTATTACCAAAAAGACATAAACAAGCTAGAACGAGTTCAACGTAGAGTTACCAAAATGATACCTAGCCTAAAGAACAAACCATACGAAGAGCGTCTTAGAGAATTAAATCTATTTCCTTTAACCCAGCACAGATTAAGAGGTGACTTAATTCAAGTGTTCAAAATCATCAAAGGCATCGACAATATGAACTGTAGTAAGTACTTCACTATCGACCAATCTAATTACACGCGGGGAAACGGTTGCAAAATTATTGGTAAATCTTTTAACTCACACGAATCTAAGAATTTCTTCTTCAATCGAGTTGTCAACTTGTGGAATGGGCTTCCCCGAGACGTTATAGACTGCAGCACCGTTGATTCATTTAAACTCCGCCTAGACAAATATCTGGCATCAAACCCGCGACTGACTGCGTTTGTAAATGAATAACTTTATTTTATCCTCCCCTCAGTTACTAACCCATATGTCCCCTACTAACTTCCTAGTCCTGCCACGGACATTAGTTCCAGGGCAGTAGTTCCCTTTCCAATGTTCCCTTACCTACTCTTAACCACTGTTTGGACACTTGATCCTCAGTGTTTTGGAGGACAAGCAGCCTAGAAGGGTCACTAGATCTGTTGTTGTTTGATTTCCTTTGTACTCCTTTGTACTCATTTGTACTCCTTTGTACTCTACGATGACGATTTCAAGAGCCACTGTGAACATGTAGAATCCCTATTTAAGAAATTAAGCGAGGCAAACTTGGTGGTCAACCTGGGAAAGTGTGATTTTGTGCGGGCTACCGTGCAGTATCTGGGGTTCATGGTGGGTTTGGGCCAGGTGTACCCCCCACAGAACAAGATATTGGCTATTAACCACTTCCCCAGGCCGTCCACCAAGAAGCAGATCATGAGGTTTTTGGGCATGATTGGTTACTACCGCCGCTTTATAAAGGGCTATTCTACTGTGCTTGCTCCTCTGACGGACCTATTGGCCAAAGATAGAAAGTTTAAGTGGGCGCCTGAGTGTGAGAGGGCTTTTTTGCTAGTAAAACACCTGTTGTGTACTCACCCAACCCTCAGGGCCCCGGACTTTAGCCGACCAATCCAGCTGGCAACTGATGCCAGTGGTGTGGGGGCTGGTGCCGTTCTGATGCAATCAGACGAAGATGGGCTGGAGCACCCAGTCAGTTTCTTCTCAAAAAAGTTCAACTCGGCGCAGAAGAACTATTCAGTAGTTGAGAAGGAACTGCTGGCGATTGTGCTAGCGCTCAGGCACTTTGAGGTGTATGTTCCAGCCTATGGACCAGTTGTGGTGATCTACACTGACCATCACCCCCTCAAGTTCCTGAATCAATTCCATAACCGGAATATGAGGCTGACCAGGTGGTCATTAATGTTGCAGGAATGCAACCTAGACATACGCCATATTGCCGGTTCTGAGAATGTGATTGCAGATTGCTTATCGAGGGTGGAAGACCCGGGGTAGATCATCACAAGGGTAGCCTCCTACTTTGGTTTGATTAGTATGTTTATGTCTGGTGCTTGTTGGCTCGCGTGTGTAGCCCAGCGTATTGGGTCGTAAAGTAGGAGTTGCTGTGTTGGTATAGAAGTAAAAACTAGGCTTGCCCCTGTAGTGCAGCTGCCATAAACATATTAAAAATATAAAAATCCTATAAAAACTCTTTCTTTTATAGTTAACTTTTTTTTAAGTATGTTATAGCAGAAATTCTGAGTTGTACTCCTCTCAGAAGGCTGGGCTAGTGAAGCTCGCTCTTATGAGCATAACTATGTAATTTAATCTATTGTGTTGGGAAGGGTTGTTAATTTTTATAATGTGTTATTTTGATGAGAACTGTGCTTTACATTTCATTGTCGCTGGGTGGCTAGGAGTGGCGAATTTTGTATGGGTTCTGCGTGTCAGATTTAGAGCTCATAGTTGGAGCCTCTTAAAAATCTTGGGTGGGGTGTGACGCTCACCGCTTCCCCCAGAACCGCATGGCTTACTCGCTAGGACTCGCCAGGGCAGAGAATATAGCTACAGTCTACCTATCATTGTGTACTTTCCTTCTCGAGAAAGCTTGTGTTGCAGACAGTTCAGAACTGTTCTTTATTTTCGTCTGTCACAATCCTTTCTATTTTATTTAGTCAATTGAAAATATTGTGTTAAGTAGTTGAATGATGGGAAGGCGAGCGGGAGAGGGAGAGAGAGAGAGACAAAGTGGTGTGACTTGGTAGTGAGTGCGGCGCATGGCTGGCCCCCTTACATAGGCCTCGCGGGATTCGTTGCCTCCTGCCTAACACTGCCTACTACGCGGCTGCTTACTGAGCGACTGTCGCGCGCCCTCGTGCCATTCTTGCGAACTGGGACTCCAGCCAGGAGGTCCATGGGAATATCCTTGTCAGATCCTTCCCAGACAGCATACTCTAAGCATCTCCCTTGAACTGTCCCACACTCTTGTCTTAGAATCTTTCTCTCCTACTGCCTCTATCATTTCCACTACTTCCTCACCTTTCATTAATATCAATTTCCCTCTGGTTCTCTGCATCCACACCCTGAATTGGTGGCCAGACTGTATTATATGCTGGATCTCACATGTCTTATGTACTAGATTAAGGTTGAAGATAGTCATTGTCTTTTTGGGAGATTGTATTGCTCAGACTGTCTCCATCAATCACTAATGTTTCTACAGGGACAATGCTAGACTAGGGATCAGGTACCTTGCTGTTGGTGTTTTCAATGTGTGTAGGCTACTTTTGAGCTACACGACACTACGGATTCTGTGGGTTACCTGGGTGGATCTTTTGTCTGTGTACCTTGGAGTTTAGACTGTGTAGGGCGTGAGGGCTGCTTGCCTAATCCACCCAACACTGTTCTAACTCTATTTGCTTTTACTTTTGAGGGTCGCCAGGAGGATACTCGATACTTGTGATCGAGAATCCTCAAGAGAGCATCCCTTCATATTAACGTAATCAGGCCGCACAGACCCAAGGTCCACACTAGGCTAGGAGCTGCCTTGCTCCACCAGAATTCT
Source organism: Paralithodes platypus (assembly GCA_032716605.1). NCBI lineage: Eukaryota > Metazoa > Arthropoda > Malacostraca > Decapoda > Lithodidae > Paralithodes > Paralithodes platypus. Next base: position 27,571,319 of record CM064552.1, on the reverse strand, counting down.
GTACCTTTGCGCATCCCAGCTAGACTTTATTAACCCGGGTAGACATTAGCTGGATTAGATCATATACTCTTTTATGCATACCCATTATTTTTACACAAGCATTTTGAGGTCTAGGTTGCTGTAGGGAGACACAACCAGTATAGACCGGTTTTGTTAATAGGAGTACTACTTTTTCGTGGCGAGCATTATTACAGTTGCACCGCTTATAATATTCTTGTGTCCAGCCTTTTTGTGTATTTAGCCTACACGTGCATTGTCCTGCCTCCTGCTATTTTGTGGTTCCATTTCCGATACGTTCTTCTTAGTAGCATCCGACATTATTAAGAAAATTCCTTGTTCGGTGCTTGAGGACTTTACAACACTTTCTTTCATAAAGGAGTGACAGATATTATTGATTAAAGTAACGTTAAGTAAACCTTCTTCTTGTTTGCATTAGATCACTCTTGTGATTTAATTAAGTTAACTGTCTTTTCCTTGTGTACCATAACTAAGCAACCATATGTTATAGGTAATAGGCTGTTTCAGAGAACATCAGCCTATAGTAGAAGCACATAGATACTGAGAGTTAATATACCCCGCTATCGCAGATATAACTCTGGAGGGTATATTATGTGTTCTTTGTTCGACGGGATTATATATCAGGGGTTGGATCTAGCGTTTCCGTTGTTGCATTTATGCCAGTCTAGCCACTGATTTATACGAGACCCGATCGTAACAGTGGCTCATACAGTGAATCATGTAGTGACAGTGAAGTGGCAGATTAGTATGTACAATTAGTATAATACAATACAATAACAATACAATATACAATACAATACAATAATCATTCCAGTGTATAATTTTGTAATGCCAGAATTAGTGAAAAAGGACACCTCATTCGTCCTTGTAGCTCATCTGATGCCAGAGATATTACATTTCATGTTTTTCAAGATGGCGTTGGTGGCCATTTTGAATATTGGGCTCTAGCAGAGTTAGCCGTCATTTTTCAGAGGGGCATAGTAGCTAATTTTCCTTTAAAATGGTTCAGGTTGTCAAATCCATGGAGAGAAAAAGGTAGGAACAAAATGGTCACGGATTCCAAGCAAATGACCCTACTATTGTACTTTTACTTCACTACATTTCATTTACTTCTTTTAATTTTGTACTGTACAACTTCAGCAAATTTCCTAAATATTCTTCCCAATAGACTTGAAAATTCAAGGTAACATTTCCCCTGAATGTAGGTGTGACATTCCTTGGCTAGTTCAAAGATCACCACTATATTTATATGGCGCTGAGAGCCCTCCCTCAATGACTCTCCTTTTTGTACCACCTGATCCCAAAGGTTTAACACCTCACGCTTTCCACCCTTGACTAAGCATGACCATTTCACTTGACCCTCATCTATATTTATTTGAACTGTAGCCTAATACATTTTGGAATTTCATGCAACAACGCTAACCAGAATTGTTAAACTAGCAGTTTAGAATAATCCTTCAAAGAATAAACGTATTGTCCATTGTTGATAAAATTATGATTATATAAATATATGATAATATAAATTATGCTATTCCGTCAAAAAAATGATTGCAAACTATGGCATTGAAATAACCACTTCTCACGATCTGAAGAAATGGAGAGTTGAAATTATATAACGAACACATTAGCAAACCATCGAGAGTAAAACTAAATTTAGGGAAATCCCCAAGTATTAATATATGTGTGTACAAAGTCCCTCGTACACAACTACCTGCATAGTGTCATACTGTAATATTAGCCTATTTATTATGTTATTTACTAACTACAATATATTCTAACCTAATATAATCTAACTTGCCATAAGCCTATTTTAATTTCCCAAACCGTATACCTAATCTGACTCATTTAATCCAGCAAATCTAAAATTAACTATGTTTAACCCTTCTTTAGCGGCCTATGCGGTTTATTTATATGTACCGCCCAGCGGGGTGTTTTTAGCCAAAATAGGGCTGTTTACGTGATCATTTTCATGCCTAAATAAGACCCAGAACGTAAAACAAGTATCTATCCCTGAAAGGGCATAAACAGAGCTTTCGAATGACACCATAACGATCCTTGTATGATGGATAGTTTTCTTGCAATAACCGTGCAACGCGAGTGCAAAAAGCATGTAATTCGGTACTTTCCCCATATAATTGAGTATGTAGCGAGTGAGAGAGGGAGGAGGGAGCTGAGATTCGTGTCAGTAGGTTCGCCGCGGTGGTCTGGAGCAGTCATACGCTTGCTAGTCTCCTGCCACCACTTGTCTCTCTCTCTCAGCAACATTACGTGCTGAAATTGCCACTCGACCTATGTCGAGCGCCGCCAGTTAGTCCAGCTTTTTTTAACTCGACTTAAGTGGTGAGCCGCTAATTAAGGGTTAATATAATATATTCTATTATGGTCGTGAACTAACTGAACCAGTTGCAGCTTTTACCGAGTTAATTATATTCTAGGGAGATTTTATCCCGAATCACAGCACTTTTTCAATGTCATATCATCAGAATATCTTCAATGACATATGCATATTGAATATGTTTTTCTTTGTTCTGTGCTTTGTTCTATTTTTTCTTCAGAATGTTATAAATATCACTGATTATATCGACTCTTCCGTATATCTTAATAAGAAGCGTGTGATTGTAAGAGAATAAAAGGGAGAACACAAAGTCTAGGTTCCTGTAATAGTTAACTATTAGTTCTGGTTCATGTTCGCACACACACACACTCATACACACACATATATATATATATATATATATATACAGTATATATATATATATATATATATATATGTTAGTAAAGCCAGGTAATCAATTTTCTTTAATACATACGAGGTTGAAAGAAATGGCAATTTCTGCGTTGGAAATTTTATTATTCAAAGTTTCCAGGTCTCTGATGAGTTTTCGCTGGGTGGCAGGAAGTAGATGAAGGAGATGAGCAAAATTCATGGTGGTACAGGGTTACATTAATGTACATGATGATACAGGATATACGACGCGTTTCACTGGACAACCAGCATTATCAAGTAAGGATAGAATGATATAAAAGGTAAACAGGAAGGGTATATAATTTTATATAGAGGGTGGAGGATCAGAGGAGGCGAAAATCAGGGGGCAAAAGTCTGCTATTGGTGGAGGGGAATTCTAGGAGAGAGAAAGATAGAACCGCTTCACGCATGCGCACTGGATGCGGGATGGTGGTCGGTTGGCGGGGTCGAAGCTGATTGGCTGCGTGTCGAGGGGCGTGGCCTAAGTTGCGTAGTACGTGTGGCGCCTGCAGAAGACGATGCTGAAGGAGGTAGCGCGGGGGGCTGCGTCAAGGGCACCGGGGGGCGAAGGGGGGCGTTAGGTCCTGTAGGAAAGTGCCTTTTGGCAGAAGGAAGGATCTGAAGGTCCAGAGTTTGGTTGTTGATGTTAGGATGTAAGGCTTGGATATATAATGCTTCGAGTATAGGTAATCTCCTTGGGTCACTTTCTTTATCGAGTATGGTGGTGTGTTTCTCTAACTCGTTGCGTGTGAGGTGGGGGTGGTTAGGGGTGAGATAGTGATCTTTGATGGCTCCAGCCTGAAGGTGAAGAGTTAACTGACGTGAAAGACGAGTCTGCGTCATACCAATATAGGAATGAGGTCCACAGTCCTCATAATTACAGGTATGTTGGTAAATGACGTGATCGTTGGTCATCGGGCTCTTTATCTTGGTGGAAGCAGGTTTGTTGCGGAGAACGAGGTTGGAGGTCTTGGGGGATTTGTAATAAATGATTAATTTGATTTTGTTTTCCGGGTTGGTTGGGTGGACATGCTTGGAGATTATTTCTTTTAAGACGGCCTCGTCATTTTTGTGTTCAGAGGACATAAAATTGCGGTAGAAGGTCTTAATTTCATTGGGGGGGTCAATGTTGGGAGGGCTTTGGGTGTACCATTTTTCAAGATGGTGGTTGATGGTGCTGGAGATGTCGGAGTTGGAGTATCCGTTATTTACTAAAACTTGGGATAGCCTTTCTAGTTCCTGGTGGGTGTCGGCCCAGTAAGAGCAGTTTGTGAGGGCTCTCCTAACATAGGCGGAGATGGAGGATAGAAGATAACGGCGGGGGCATTCACTATCGCCGTTGAGGCATTGTCCTGTGTTAGTTGGTTTAATGTAGTCGGTGGTTTTGAACCCATGGTCGTTCAGAGCTACGAGGATGTCGAGGAAGGGGAGTTGTCCATTGTTTGATTTTTCAAAGGTGAAGTTAAGTCCGGAGGAGGTCATGAAGCGACGCTGGAGTTCCTGTAGTTCGTGGAGGTCCTTGATTTGCACGAAGATGTCATTCACGTATCTACAGTAGATGGCGGGTCGTTGGGCAGCTAGGAGCTCTTCTTCGATGGTACCCATAACAAAGTTCGCAAAAAGAACTCCTAGGGGGCTGCCCATCGCCACACCGTCTATCTGCTTGTACATGTTGCCCCGGGGGCAAAGGAAGGGGGCCTCCTTGGTACATAGCTCCAGTAGTGTTTTCAGGGCCTTCTCCGGGATGTCCAGTGTTGGTGTATCAGGGCAATGGTAAATTCGACGTAGAATCATGTCAATGGTCCTATCCACTGGCACGTTGGTGAACAGGCTTTCTACGTCGAGAGAGGCGATTGTGTGGTTGTTGTTCCGGGGGGCGTCTCGTAAAATTTCCAAGAAATCGTGGGCTGAGTTAAGGTTGTATTGGCTGGGCACGTAGGGGATGAGGAGGTTGTTCAGGGCCTTGGCGATCTGGTAGGTGGCAGTGGGGATCTGGGAGATGATGGGGTGGAGGGGGTTCCCAGGTTTGTGTGTTTTGATGGTTCCGTACGCATAACCAGGGGTGTATTCTCCGACGAGTTTTTTAAGGTGGACCCCTCCTTGTTTGGCGTTGATGGCGGTGATGGTGGTGTTGGCAGTACGTTTGATTTCGTCGGTTGGGTTGCGGGTGATCTTTTTAAATTTGGTGTTGTCACTTAAAATGACGTCCATTTTTCTAAGATATTCCTCCTTGTCATGAATCACGAGGCAGGAAACTTTATCCGCACGACGGATGATGATGTTGGGGTTGTCTCTTAATTGTTTGGCAGCTTAGAAGTGTTGTTTGTTGAGGATTTTGCTATGGTGAGTTCCTCTGGTTTTGGCGGCTTCAGCAAGGAGAGGAACTCACCATAGCAAAATCCTCAACAAACAACACTTCCAAGCTGCCAAACAATTAAGAGTCAACCCCAACATCATCATCCGTCGTGCGGATAAAGCTTCCTGCCTCGTGATTCATGACAAGGAGGAATATCTTAGAAAAATGGACGTCATCTTAAGTGACAACACCAAATTTAAAAAGATCACCCGCAACCCAACCGACGAAATCAAACGTACTGCCAACACCACCATCACCGCCATCAACGCCAAACAAGGAGGGGTCCACCTTAAAAAACTCGTCGGAGAATACACCCCTGGTTATGCGTACGGAATCATCAAAACACACAAACCTGGGAACCCCCTCCGCCCCATCATCTCCCAGATCCCCACTGCCACCTACCAGATCGCCAAGGCCCTGAACAACTTCCTCACCCACTACGTGCCCAGCCAATACAACCTTAACTCAGCCCACGATTTCTTGGAAATTTTACGAGACGCCCCCCGGAACAACAACCACACAATCGCCTCTCTCGACGTAGAAAGCCTGTTCACCAACGTGCCAGTGGATAGGACCATTGACATGATTCTACGTCGAATTTACCATTGCCCTGATACACCAACACTGGACATCCCGGAGAAGGCCCTGAAAACACTACTGGATCTATGTACCAAGGAGGCCCCCTTCCTTTGCCCCCGGGGCAACATGTACAAGCAGATAGACGGTGTGGCGATGGGCAGCCCCCTAGGAGTTCTTTTTGCGAACTTTTTTATGGGTACCATCGAGGAAGAGCTCCTAGCTGCCCAACGACCCGCCATCTACTGTAGATACGTGGATGACATCTTCGTGCAAATCAAGGACCTCCACGAACTACAGGAACTCCAGCGTCGCTTCATGACCTCCTTCGGACTTAACTTCACCTTTGAAAAATCAAACAATGGACAACTCCCCTTCCTCGACATCCTCGTAGCTCTGAACGACCATGGGTTCAAAACCACCGTCTACATTAAACCAACTAACACAGGACAATGCCTCAACGGCGATAGTGAATGCCCCCGCCGTTATCTTCTATCCTCCATCTCCGCCTATGTTAGGAGAGCCCTCACGCGCTGCTCTACCTGGGCCGACACCCACCAGGAACTAGAAAGACTATCCCAAGTTTTAGTAAATAACGGATACTCCAACTCCGACATCTCCAGCACCATCAACCACCATCTTGAAAAATGGTACACCCAAAGCCCTCCCAACATTGACCCCCCCAATGAAATTAAGATCTTCTACCGCAATTTTATGTCCTCTGAACACAAAAATGACGAGGCCGTCTTAAAAGAAATAATCTCCAAGCATGTCCACCCAACCAACCCGGAAAACAAAATCAAATTAATCATTTATTACAAATCCCCCCAGACCTCCAACCTCGTTCTCCGCAACAAACCTGCTTCCACCAAGATAAAGAGCCCGATGACTGACGATCACGTCATTTACCAACATACCTGTAATTATGAGGACTGTGGACCTCATTCCTATATTGGTATGACGCAAACTCGTCTTTCACGTCGGTTAACTCTTCACCTTCAGGCTGGAGCCATCAAAGACCACTATCTCACCCCTAACCACCCCCACCTCACACGCAACGAGTTAGAGAAACACACCACCATACTCGATAAAGAAAGTTACCCAAGGAGATTACCTATACTCGAAGCATTATATATCCAAGCCTTACATCCTAACATCAACAACCAAACTCTGGACCTTCAGATCCTTCCTTCTGCCAAAAGGCACTTTCCTACAGGATCTAACGCCCTCCCCTCGCCCCCCGGTGCCCTTGATGCAGCCCCCCGCGCTACCTCCTTCAGCATCGTCTTCTGCAGGCGCCACACGTACTACGCAACTTAGGCCACGCCCCTCGACACGCAGCCAATCAGCTTCGACCCCGCCAACCGACCACCATCCCGCATCCAGTGCGCATGCGTGAAGCGGTTCTATCTTTCTCTCTCCTAGAATTCCCCTCCACCAATAGCAGACTTTTGCCCCCTGATTTTCGCCTCCTCTGATCCTCCACCCTCTATATACCCTTCCTGTTTACCTTTTATATCATTCTATCCTTACTTGATAATGCTGGTTGTCCAGTGAAACGCGTCGTATATCCTGTATCATCATGTACATTAATGTAACCCTGTACCACCATGAATTTTGCTCATCTCCTTCATCTACTTCCTGCCACCCAGCAAAAACTCATCAGAGACCTGGAAACTTTGAATAATAAAATTTCCAACGCAGAAATTGCCATTTCTTTCAACCTCGTATGTATTAAAGAAAAAAATATATATATACATATATATATATACAGTATATATATATATATATACAGTATATATATATATATATACAGTATACATATATACTGTAGGTTCGAATCCTTGGAGTACCTGTATCATATATACAGTATATATATATATTCATTAGTTTCATTGTTTTATTGAATTAGGTTCATTTGTAAGTTAATTGGTGGTTTGGTGATATGAATCATATAGCATAATTAAGGCAGTGATGATAGTTATGATACGGTTAATTATACAAATTATTTTGAGAAAAGCACAAGGTGTGTGTATGTGTGTGAGAGAGAGAGAGAGAGAGAAAGAGAGAATGAGTGTGTGGGGGGGGGGGGGGTCTTAGCATTCCTACTGTATTTATGAATATCCACATATATTCATATCCTTGCATTAGAACCAATAGGTCTACGATGAATAATACATTCATATCTAAATATGTAAGAAATTTACTCATTTAGACACACACACACACACTATCTCTCTCTTACCGCAGGAGACAGACAAAGGAAATATGAAATATGGACAAAGGTAAATGTAAGTCTTATCATTACTTAAGTTAACAGTATATTGAATTTACACTGGTTAGGATCTACTTGTTGAAATTGTTGCATTGTCTGAAGGCTATTATGGAAACATAGCTGAATTAAACCTTGACTTCTACAAACTTACTATGCTGCTGGGTAGTAAGCCTTTATTTTGTACAACTCGAAGGTGTTCTGTAGATCCCAACCACAGCAGGATTCACATATTATGTTACACTGAAGGCCTCCGTTGAATGCCGTAAGTATCCAAGTTGCTCTAAGCCCCTCGTCTTCCTAGTCTCTCTCCCTCCTGACAACTCTTTTGGCTGATCCAGTCCAACAAGCAGAACAAAAGCAACAACAAGAATGAGCTGAGCGCTAATGAGCACTCATCGGTTCCTGAAGGGGGCAAAGAGAGATTGATTTGGCGCTGGTTATGGTATTTGGGTTATAATGTTATTTTGATGATTTACCTGGGAACCACTTGAACGAATTGTCTTCTATGGACTTACTGAGCAAAAGAGTAGTGTATCTTGATCTTGTTCAGCTCTGAGGCATTGTCCACGGTCATGAGACTCACACCGGCACCCTGTGCATATCTCAACTGGGAGATCTGCTGGGAGATCTGCTTAGTGGGGTGAGCATAGATGATCCTACGAGCGCTGACTCCCATTCTCGTAACAGCCTCGATTTCACCCTAAGAAGGAGATTTTGGGAAGTTCATAACTACAGTTACACGTTGAATTGCCCTTTTTCTGGGTAAATGTGTTTACACCTAGTCAATTTTAAACAAATAGTGACCAACCTTAACATCACAATGGCTCGACCCCATCCTGCACAGGAAGTGTTTAAAAGTGTTGTGTGAATTTTGCGTAGTCAAAAGTTATTTGGCTCACTGCCATTTTGGATCTGTTATAAATCAATTCGCTTGCACTAACCATAACCTATCCTAACCATCAAACTTGCTTAACTTCTTACCTCATCTAGCTTCTTATCTATCCCTGCGCAGAAAAGTTGAGATATTACGATGTTCAGCTTTGAACAAATTAGATTATGCTAAACCTGATTTAAGCTAACCTTGACCAAATCTACCCAAGAATCCTAACCAAACCTTCAAACGCGCTTTCAAAATAAAGGATAAACAAATGTATTAAATTAAATTAAAATACATGCAGGCGAATTAAAGATCATACTTAATTTAGCTATAGAGATCATAAAAAGGGCTATATGGGATGAGATCATGTGATCTCAATTTAATTAAACTTGCAACAAAGCAGAGAAGACTGTTCTAGTCCGAAAATCATTAATTTACCATCAGCGCACTAGGATGATTAACACAATCATCAAAAGGTAGCTCGCTTGGGAAGCACAGGAAACATTTGATGAAGTTTAATTGATATAATCATACTATAATACTTGTAGTTAAAGAATGTTGAAAATAAAATAGTTTGAAGTTAGCCAGTAATTAATTCAAATGTTCCCATCCTGGGATCTACAGATGAAGTTTAATGAAATATTAATAGCATGATCCCATTATATACTGTACATGACATACGTAAATTTGAAGACCGAGTATGCCACACAACATGCAGTTTCAGTCTCACGTCCTGATGGCGGCATTCCAGGCAGTTCTGTTCAGAGCTGCCTCAGTTGTCAGATTTTAAACTTCGTCATCCAAACAAATAGTCTGATCCCACGTCTGTCATGGTATATCCGTAAGTGCAGCTCTCACCACGTTCATGGACTTGCATATTTTCACCCAATTGTATTAATCCATTCTTTCTACATTCCCAAACCATCCAAATCTGCTTATACACATCTCATCTCTAATACTTTTGATACCTAACCGTCTATTCAGTTCTTTCATATTGTAATTATCTTAACTGCAATTTGGCCCTACACATCCATCTCATCATTCTCATTTCATTACGTTGCATTCTCTTGATATCAACCACTCTCACAGGTTGCGTTTATGAAGCATGTGTTACTGCACTTCTAATACACGAAACGTTCACCTTTCCCTTCGAGGGTAGTGGGATTCTTCTAATGATTACAATTATTGTCCGCAGTTCTCTAACTTTCCTTAACCACATCTATAGTAATTCTGGCGATTACTGGCAGAGATAGAATCTTTAAGGGGGCCCACCACGCTTCTTTTCTCTTTCTCTCCCTCTCTCTTTGGCTTGTATCCATTCGGCCACATTCAGCCTACTGTGTTAAGACTTTTACCCATATCCAGGTGTCAATATTTTCCTGGCGAGCGGTAGAAAGCCAGCATATATGTATTTTTGTTTTGACAGCAAGCTAAATGTGTACAATTTTCAAATAGACAAATTTCTCCGGCGAAGCCGGATTTCTCCATACAATGCTAGCTCGCTATCGCTCGCCAGGTAGAAATCGACACCTTGGATGGGGATAAACGTCTTAAAACAGTTGGTTGAATGGGACCGAATGAATACAAGCCAAAGAGAGAAAAGGAGAGAAAGATAAAAAAAAGGCGAGGTGGGCTCCCTTAACGTAACTGTACACAAAAGTTAAACATGGAGGTAGAATACAGCAATGACCTGACCTGACCTGGGAAGCACAGTTGAAGCTCACACCAAGGTAAACAAACAGGGTCAAGACAGGGTTGTTACACTCTTGTTTAGCCCTATTAGTTATGAGATTTCAAGACATTCTCCCCATTAGTTTGGCGATTTTCAGACCTTTTGCCCCATTTCTTTGCCAATGTTGAGACCTTTCGTGTCATTTAGGTGTCGATTTTTTGGGCTGGCGAACGATAGCGAGCCTGTATTTGAAGAGGAATTTGCCTTCGGCCGGGACATTTTTCTACCGAAAAATTTATAAATTTATATCGAAGGGGGGTCTTGTGGGTGTTTTTTTAAAGTTTGATAGAGGTTTAGAGAGCAAATTAAACCCCCTCCTATAAACCATTGAGCCGAATCAGTAATTCATGCAGCACAATACCGTCTGGGTTCCCTTAAAGGTTATTTCAACGTAACTGTAAACAAAGAGGTAGAAGAATACAGCAATAATAGGTTCTGACCTGGGAAGCACAGTCGAAACTCACAGCAAGGTCGGCCAGCAGGGTCAAGAGGGCATGGTGGTTGTTACACTTTACAGCTGCAAGGTAAATCTTATATTAATCATGTGCACATACTCTATATAATATACAGTATATCACACAGATACACTTAAGGGGACCACCTCGCCTTTCTTTCTAGCTCTCTTTCTTTAGGTTGTATCCATTCGGACCCTTTCAGCCTACTGTTTTAAGACGTTTATCTCCATCCAAGTGTAGATTATTTCCTGGCTAGCGATAGTGACACCCCAGAAAAAGAGAGATAAATAGAGAAAAAGAGCGAGGTGGTCCCCTTAAGCCAAATTAATTAATGTTTCTATCCTTACCAAGAAATAATCGACTAACCAAGGCCCATTCATTAACTCACTCCAGCATAACCTGTTAATTCCCTTTTAATTGTACTCTGTGATTTATGACCTACAACTTGGTATTGAATGACAGATTTTCTCAGATTTACATTTCCCCACATCATACAGTATTATATATATATATATATAGGATATTGTTGGTAGAGGTTTATCACAACATTGGATATCGTCCTGATATCTTATACATACAGTACATACATACATACATACAATATATATATATATATATATATATATATATATATATATATATATATATATATATATATATATATTGCATCTCTCTCGCTATTCTATCGCTACTACAATAATCAGTGTTCCTCGGAGCTTTCCCAGTGTATACCACCTACTCTACGTAGCGTACGTAGTACCCGCCTTGCAACACAATCCCACCCCTACTCTGTGCAGCTCTCCAACCCAAGAGTGAAACGCTATTCTCAGACTTTCTTCTATTCAACTGCTGAGCTCTGGAACTCTCTCCCAGAATCAGTCTTTCCCTTTGCCTATGACTTAAATTGCTTCAAGCTCGTGTGTCCAGGTATTTTAGCTCGAACGTCCCTTGATTTTGGCCCTGTCACTCTCTGAAATCTGGGGGAAGCACTCGCTGCAGGTAGTTATGCCTTTTGTCTCCCTCATTCACATAGAAAAAAAAATATATGTACACTGGTATAAAATATACTGTATATATATATATATATATATATATATATATGGTTGGTTTTGCGAGGCTGGTTGCACCAGTCCCCCTTACTCAACCATCCACACATCCTCACATCTGGTCATGGCGTTGATAATATGAGGTTGGGGGCGCGCACATAGCATCACTGTAGAGAAAGCCAGTTGGTAGGCTACACACTCATTCACACACACACACACACACCCATACACAAACTCACTCACTCACTGTCACTCTCTCTCTCTCTTTCTCTCTCTCTTTGTCTGTCTGTTTCTCCCTCTCTCTCTCCCTCTCTGAGGCAAATAAGGGTAACAATGCCTTGGGATTTATCAACATAAATGTTATTTTTATAAACGAGAACATTATTTTATCGTTATTCAAAAGCATTGTAAGAGTCCATCTTGAATATGGCGTTCAGTTCTGGTCCCCGTATCTAAAGAAAGACATTGATAAACTCGAATCCGTGTTGCGTAGAGCAACTAAGCTAATTCCCTCTCTGAGAAACAAGCCATATTATGCCAGATTAAAGTAATCAAATTTGTTCTCGCTAAAGAAAAGGAGGTTACGAGGTCAACGTATCGTGTGTTTTAAGATACTTAAAGGATTTGACAAAGTAGATAATGATGCACCTTTTCACGATCAATAACAATGCTGCAACCAGAGGTAATGGAATGAAATTAAATAGAAAGAAGGCATGCCTAGATGTCACACAAATATTACACACTGTTGTTGTTTATACATGTAAATTACATTGCCATTGGGCTGTTGAGTGTACTCTCCAAGTGTGCAGATGACATTAAACATCGACTGAATGTGAACAATCTTGAACGGGTTCAACAACTTAGTATGGATCTTAACAGAATATACAGATTTCAAAGCGGACTACTATTGGTGATATTTTTTCTTCTATGTGTATCAACAAGACAAAAGGCAGGCTGCCTGTAACGAATGTCTAACCAAAGCCAAAGGAGAGACTCAGAGCCAGATGCAAGGGATGTTGGGGTCAAAATGCCTGGACACACGAAGTTTAAAAACGTTTAGGTCATAGGATAAAGGAAAGATTGATTGAGGGAGAGAGTTCCAGAAGTCACTTGTTGAGTGTACTAGTTCCTTACAATCTCTTTCTACATACCGCAATGTTGCATCTCTTCCACTCTTCTATCGCTATTACAACAAATGGTGTTCTTCAGAGCTGTCTTAGTGCATACCCCCTCCCTTGTGGCGAGTGCCAGGCACCCGCCTTTCAACACAGTCCCACTCCTATTCTGTCCAGCTCTCGAACCCAAGAATTGGCAAATTTTGCTCAGTCTTTTTACTGTCCAAACTCATTCAATGGTTTTTCCATATATTGTTGCCCCCCCCCCCCTTCCCCCACCCCCAACCCCTCGCTCTCGCTCTCTCTCTCTCTCTCTCTCTCTCTCTCTCTCTCTCTCTCTCATTCTCTCTCTCTCTCTCTCTCTCTCTCTCTCTCTCTCTCTCTCTCTCTCTCTCTCTCTCTCTCTCTCTCTCTCTCTCTCTCTCTCTCTCTCTCTCTCTCTCTCTCTCTCTCATAGTTGACTGACCATAATGTAGACCAACTTTAGGCATCAGTTGTCGCCAAGTATCCACCTTCTTTATGACGTCGTCAACCTCCAGTACGAAGAACGCGTCATCAGTATCCTGCGGATGGCCGAATAATATTAAACACTCTTACAAGTTGCTGCTCATACAGTGAAGAGCATGTATGAGGGTGCAAAGGCGGCAGTACGTGTGGAGAGTGAGCAGAGCGAGTTCTTTGACCTGAATGTTGGTTTGAAACAGGGGTGTGTGATGTCCCCGTGGTTGTTTACTGTATATATGGATGGAGTCATGAAAGAAATACTATCAAGAGCAGTGGATGTTGGTGTATCGCTGAAAAGGGAGGGAATTGAGTGGAAGCTACCTATACTTCTGTTTGCGGATGATACAGTTCTGATGAGTGAAAAGGAATGGGAGATGCAGGGTCTGGTAAATGAGTTTGGAACAGTGTGCGAAAAACGGAATTTGAAGGTAAATGCGGGGAAGAGCAAGGTTATGGTCTTCGAAAGGGGTGAAGTCACAGAGTGTGAGGTGAAGCTGAACGGTCAGGCTATGGAGATCATCAACTCTTTTAAGTATCTGGGCAGTGTGTTGAGTGAAGATGGGACTATGGATGAAGAAGTGCGGGAGAGGGTACAACAGGGAAAGAGGGTTGTAGGAACGCTGAAAGCAGTAAAAAGAAATAGGGTGGTCAGTATGGAAGTGAAGAAGTCCTTGCATGACAGTGTGGTAATCCCGCACTGACTTACGGAAGCAAAGCATGGACGTTGGTTGAGAGACTCAGACCAAGAGTGAGAGCAGTGGAAATGAATTACTTAAGAAGTGCGTGCGGAGTTACATGGAGGGATAGACAGACTAATGAGGAAGTAAGAAGGAGGTGTGGTGTGGAGGTGGATGTGCTGGAGAGTGTGAAAAGGAACAACTTGAGATGGTTAGGCCATATGGAACGTATGGAAAGCGAGAGAATGACTCTAAGAGGTTGTACGAGAGTGAGGTGGAGGGACAGAGAGGGAGAGGTAGACCAAAAGAGAGGTGGAAGGATGGAGTGAGGAAGTATATGAACGAAGGCGGTGCTGGTTGGGGTGAGGGACGTCGACTGACTGGGGACAGAGGTGCATGGGGGCGGGTCGTTCGTGGCCACCCCTTCGGGGATCACGGCGTCGGGCAATAGATAGATAGATAGACAATATATATATATATATATATATATATATATATATATATATATATATATATATATACTGTATATATATATATATATATATATATATATATATATATATATATATATATAATTATTATATATATATATATATACTCTATATTGAAATGACGGGTCTGAAGACCAGCCCAACCGAGAATAGTTGCAGAATAGCCAGTCTGCAACTAACAGAACCGAGGAAGAAAGGAGAACAAAAGCAGAGAAGAAGAAGAATAGAAGAGCCACCCCAGTTTTCCCATGCTCTAATCCCTGCCCAAATACAAGAGTGACCCCTGCTTCCCCATGCTCTACGACAACAGCCACCAGCCTCAAGAAAGGGAAATTCTCCCCACCAATCCATGGCCTGCTCTCCCCCCCTCACGACAGCCAACCACAGCACCGCATTTCCTCAGCTCCCGGATCTTGCTTACAGTGAAGAGATGTTTATGCAAATAAAACATCAACGGCCCGAAGTCTACAGATACAAATGGATGTACTGTAGACAGGAGGACACATGATGATAGACCGGGAAATATCATAAACCTCTACCAAGAACAAGTCTTAGGCGAGCTATAACAATGTTTGTTTAGGAATTTAGCTCATGGACGATTCCGTACACATCCCATTTCTCCATTATTAGGATAAATAACTAGCACTTAAGTAATTAATAAACTACCTAGTATATATGGATCAATGTAAACAACCACTATACTGTATATGTATACCTACGAAAAGCAATTACCTCACAACTTCATCACAACCATTTCCCCATATCCCTATGATTTTGAAACCCTGTAAACGAGAGTCAAGTAAAAAGCCGCACATTACCTCTAAGTAATTGTAGAGAAGTATGCAAACCTCAACTGCGGTACTACCCTAAACCAGAATAAGGAGTAGAGTAGCTAATCACAGTAGTGGCTTGTACTAGCCTGCCCCTACCCTACCCGGAGAGTGTGCTTGCCTGAAGTGCCCCCCTGAAGTCCTGCTTGAGCAACACCCCACATTCCTGAAGCCTGGAACCTGAAGTCCTGCTCGAGTGGCGCCCTCTACCCCTGACGTGTTGCTCAACGAACCTACGATCCACGTCGGCCAGACCCACACTCTCACTGCCCTCCAAACTTACCCTAAGTGTCCCTGTGTATCTTATTTTGTGTTATTGTTGTCGAGGTATAGGTTAAAATATGTGAATCGTGTTGTGCCAATTAATTCTGAGATCTGTGCCCGAGATCTTTAATTGCGTACTGTGTTAATCCTTCTGAATTCTTATATGAAAACTTAGTTAAGGTCTGTGTCCAAGACCTAGTGCTCATAATTAATTTCTTCTCTAGAACGTCCTACGCTTACCTTATATATTTGTGTTAATTTATTCATGTTGCCACGCACTCACAGATTTTCCTAATATATGTATTCTGTTATGTATTTTGCAAGTTCAGGTCGAAGTGTATTTCGTGCTATAATTCCCCTTCTTAACCAAAGACGGTCAAGCGAACCTGGTGGAAGGTTTGTTATTTACGAAGGTTGGGACTAAGGGGTTAAGGACAGCGTAGGTGGTGGTGGTGGTGGTGGAGGGTGGAGGTGAAAGTAAAGGATAAGGACAGTGTAGGTGGTGGTGGTGGTGGTGGTGGAGGGTGGAGGTGAAAGTAAAGGATAAGGACAGTATAGGTGGTGGTGGTAGTAAAGGATAAGGACAGTGTAGGTGGTGGTGGTAGTAAAGGATTAGGACAGTGTAGGTGGTGGTGGTGGTGGTGGTGGTAGTAAAGGATAAGGACAGTGTAGGTGGTGGTGGTCGTAGTAAAGGATAAGGACAGTGTAGGTGGTGGTGGTGGTGGTGGTGGTGGTGGTGGTGGTAGTAAAGGATAAGGACAGTGTAGGTGGTGGTGGTGGTGGTGGTGGTGGTGGTGGTGGTAGTAAAGGATAAGGACAGTGTAGGTGGTGGTGGTGGTGGTGGTCGTAGTAAAGGATAAGGACAGTGTAGGTGGTGGTGGTGGTGGTGGTGGTGGTGGTGGTGGCGGTAGTAAAGGATAAGGACAGTGTAGGTGGTGGTGGTGGTAGTAAAGGATAAGAACAGTGTAGGTGGTGGTGGTGGTAGTAAAGGGTAACAAACGACCCATCTCCCCTTCAGTAACTCACCACACGTTCTGAAAATATTAAGGCACTGTAATGAATGTCGCAACAAAACGCAGCCCATCATAGGCCCCATAACATTTACCTATACTTAAGGGGAGATGGGTCGTTTTTGTGGTCCCCCTTTTTCCTCATGCTTAGTCCCATTAGTTTTAAGATTTTAAGACGTTCGGTCCTAACGAAGGCCGAGGAAGGCCGGTTCCTCTAATCTTTACAGGCTCACTATTGCTCGCCAGGACAAATTCGACATCTATATGACACGAAAGGTCATAACATTGACAACAAAATGATGCTAAAGGTGTTAAAATCGCCAAACTAATGGGCCGAACGTCTTAAAATTTCGAAAACTAATGGGGCTAAACACGAGGGAGAAAGGGGTCCAGAAAGCCGACCCATATCCCCTTAAGAGTTTATTGTGATACTTATGCAGGAGGATGAAGTTGTGGATTTTCTTTAACCCATTCAGTACCAGGGACGTCCTTTTTTGTCATATTTTGGCCACTATTAGACGATTTGTTCAGCTTAGGAAGACCTCTAGCAATAAATGAGGCTTCAAACTATCTCAACCAACCCTTTTAACTACCACAGATCCTTCCTAAGCTGCATAATATCGCCTTAATATAGCTAAAATAAAATATACCACACGTCGCGGGTACTCAAAGGGTTAACACAGGTGTTCCTTGTCTTGTTAACCCCTTCTGTGTAGGTATATGAGAAATAAGTGCACCAGTACTTATAGGTGCATCAGCATCTACAGTACCGGTATATATATAACACCTCTCTATAATAAATATGTACCCTAGCGTTTACAGGCCCTCACCTACAGTATATGGGCCCATATGGCAGTTATGAGTGTTGTCCATTATTCCCGCTAGGGGTATTGTTTACGAGCAGATATGGTCGCCTCTCCACCCTCTACAGGCGTGCCTATCACTGTACCCAACTCTTTCCTCCAATAAGAACCTACTATAACTTTTACCAGTGTTTAACTTATCCCACCATTAAGATAAGTACACTGTGGACCTGCATAGCAGCCAGGACCACCCCTCAACATTCTGTACCGGAGACGTCTTTTTCACTTAATTTTGGCTACCATTAGGCCATTATATTCAGCTTAGGAAGGACGTCTACCATTTAAAAAGCTACAGACTATCTCAATGTATCCTCTTAGCTATCATATACAGTATATCCTTCCTAGGCTACATAAAATCGTGTAAATGTAACTGAAATCAAATACAAAAAGACGTCGCCGGTACAGAAGGGGTTAAGTGGTTGCGATACTTAGACACTTGACAGGGATTTGACGAGACACATTCCAGGGATTTGACGAGATACATTATAGGGATTTGACGAGATACATTACAGGGATTTGACGAGATACATTTATTTAACTCGCTGGTACAGTTGGCCAAATAAGTCGTGTCACCACTGTCATTACGTTTAGCTCGTTGTGTGCTGTATTAATGTCTGCCAGATGTTGAATAGGGTGTGTAATGATTGGGACATGTTTGTACTGTATATCTCACTCGAAACGATAAATTTAGGCTTAGAAAGTGCTGATACCAATTATTACTGGAAATATACTTGGTGCCGCGAATTCACTTATTTGGGCGACTGTACCAAGTGTCTATGCAGGATTATGGGGTATCGTTAATATGAAAATATATCAAACTAGCGTCTACTCTTTGAAATTGATTCCTGATATATTGGGGTGCATAGTTCGTGAGTACCAGCAGGCAAGTTTTAATCTGTCTTCTATACTACAGCGAAGCTCTGGAACTATCCCAAAATCCGTCTTTCCCTCTTCCTATGACTTACATTGTGTCACAGGAGCGTGTAATTATTACTGTGAGGTTATGACAAAACTATTGTTTTCCAGACGTACAGGTACATCCAAATACATTGTGTCTGTAACCAACCTATGTGTATACAGTATAAATGAAAGTATACCTGGATCTACTGTCTTGCCATTATTTTTCCGACTTTTTATTCAGATTAGGAGGGACGTATTTTCTAACTCCTTTATTTTTTATCGGATCTCCTTGATATTTTAACACTAACATAATCAATTAATTTGCGGCACTTTTTGTTTCATGTCCCTTTTTGCTAGTACGACTAGAAATACTAGTAGAAAGGGGTCATAGAGTCCCCACTGCTCTCCCATGCTTGAGGCCTGGGGTGAGCCTGTCTCCGCATATACCTGGTTAGGTAGTTTGTGGGGTTATATGGCATATCCTTATGATATTACGGATTAATATCTTGCTTTCTGATGTCATTGGGTACAGATTAACCCCTTCTCTACCGGCGACGTCTTTTTAAATTTTTGTCTAGCTGTATTTGGACAGTTTTGTGCAGTTTAAGAAGGATCTGTGGTAGTTGTAAGGGGAAAGTGGGATAGTTGGAAGCCTGTTAATCGCTGGAGGCCCATTTTAAACTGAGTAAAATCGTCTATTAGTAGCAAGATTAATGTTATAAGGTCGTCGTCGGTAGAGAAGGGGTTAAGAGCCGTATATGGGTATAGTGTATGTGGCTAGTGAATAAAGTGGTGTATTAAGTGGTTCCATTCGGTGTGGAGGAACTCCCCTACCTGGTAATGGATTAGCCTATGGTCCTGGTGTAAGGCCAGGTATTCTAGGCTGTGATAGTGATAACAACAGCTCCCGCCGTGTGCTCCTGGATTTAACACCCTAACATCATACCAGGATATTATAGTGCCACGGATATCTTGGAGAGCTGTCACCGGCCTGGGTGTATATAGTCCCCAACAATAGCTGAGTGTTTTTTCGTATCCCTTTATTAATTAACCCCTTCAGGTGCTACCATATGCTTTCTTCATTGCGTAATTGCTTTAGTTACTTGCGTAATCCTTGTAATAATTAGTAATTATAATGGTTAATAACCTAATACATATTGTTTGCTAAGTTTAATAATTGATAGCATTCAAGACAACTAGAGCAGCCTTATTTACCAAGTTTTCTTTATATTTGTTTCAAGGAATATAGTGTTTTATTGTTGTTTTTCATGGTTTGAGTGTAGGAATTGCATTAACTTACCCATTATTCATTAATCTGAAGATACAGCGTCAAATGGCGCCATTTATTGGGTAAATCACGCTTTTACAGTAGGTAAGGGAAATTGAGGGGTCAATTCGATACATGATGGGTACTCACCCCCCCCCCCCCTTGACTTATTGTCATCCTCATATACTGTATGTTCATCTGTAAGGAGGGAAAAACAGGTAGCCAATACTTTGGCTTAAGGCCGCGTCCCATACAGTACGTCAAGACACGACAACGGCCGATGTTAGCCGATTTAACAACTTTTTGCCGAATCGACACGTTTGACACGAGGCTCGCCAGACAAGGACAGCCGCACGTTACTCACACGTCACTCACACGTCAGTCACACGTCACTCACACGTCACTCACGACACATTTACGTCTGCCACAAGTTAACTCGTGACCCTATTAAGATGTCAGTACGACACACACGTCCGCGCAACACGTTCACAGTACGCTAAGTTGGATGTTGATAGGATGTTAGTCGTTTGCCAGACGAGCAGCATATGTGCTGCGCAAGTGTGTCGCACGATACATACCTGTGTCATCCGAAAGGGTCGACTCCTACGACAGAAGCACGACCAAGTACCCAACCCTATATAAAGGCCGGGGGCCGTAGACCCCCACACAGTCTACCCATAGGTGGGCACTAACGCGATAAAGTAACGCGATAATGTAACACGTTAACGATTTCGGGTTAACGTTTATCGGATAATTTTTTTTCCAGCTTTAACGAATTAACTAACGGTAACGTCATACTTTTTGTTCCAAATTAGCGATAATCAATCGTTAATTAACCCGCTGAGTGCCAGGGAGGCATATATACGTCCTCGCCGAAAAAAAATCGTAGCAGCGAAACGACTGCACCTATGACTTTCATATTTTTACTACATGTACCTTACCCTTTAGGCTACCCACCACAAAAATTCCAAATCCCTCCTCCCACCCACTCGCTGACTGTCGGTCCCGTCAGAAGGAAAAAAATTGAAAATCTGTGGCGGCGAAACGACTGCACCAATCGGTTCCATATTTGTGTGACAAGTCCCTTACCCTTCTGCCTTCCCCCCACCACACCCGCAACCGCCTCCCACCACCCACTTCTAGCGTATCCGTACGAAGAAAAGGAAAAAAGGAAAATCCGTGGTGGCGAACTACCTCACCAATCGGCTTCATAACACAAGTCAATTACCCTTCTACCTTCCCCCCACCAACCCCAAAACCACCCTCCCACCCATACATTCCGATACCATAAAAGTCTCTGTAGTCTATAGTGTCTTTTCAGCTACTTTCGGGACCATCGGGGACCTGATTTCTGGCGAGGGGAGTGTTTTGTTTACCATTATCCTTCCTTTCTCTCCCAACTTGATAGATTTAGCCAAAAAAAAAAAATTGGCTGGCACTCAGCAGGTTAATTGCCAAACAGGCAGAAATCCGCAGAATAGTCTATAAATAGGTAAACTAAAAGCCGAACCGAACCCTCGTAATGGCAGGTGTTTTTTTTCTAATAAAATAATGATAGCATTGCTGCATTTAAGATTTTTTATTTAAAATATGATAAATATCCATATCTTCGATAAATAACGATACAACGAAGTAACGATATCGTTATCGAAAGGATCGGATTGGTTGTCTGTTTTTAGTCGGGCGTTTGTCATGTCATGGTCGTGTCGAGCTTACTATAGTCTGGTTCGAACATTTTGCCCGATTAATTCCCGATTATTGTACGTCAAAAACGATTGCTGCACGTCCGAAAACCGATGGACATACGTCAGCAGCACATCCAAAATTTAACGGTTTTTTTCCCCGACCATCAAAAACAGTCGGCTGAAAAATAGTGCATACACTAATTATTGGCCGACTTCACGGACCTGTCGGCGGGCACCCCGTCCAGTTCCAGATGAACTCGAGTAGAGCCGATTTATTTACACGATGTTGCTCGATCATGCACGATTTTTCAAAAATTCAAATATTTTGAAAAGATCGGCTCTTGTCGGGTCTTTACGTACTGTATGGGACGCAGCCTTTAGTAAGTAACGCTCGCACCATTTATTGAGTGAATTCGCGCATTCTCTCTTGCAAAACAAGAAGGAGGAGGAGGTCAAGTCGACGGAATGCTTTGTTTACATTCGGAGCTATGATTATTTTTGGTGTTGTATATCTGTGAAATTGGGTTTTTTCAATTTGTCGATAATGAAATTCGGTATTACTGATTTTTAGCACCAACAATTACCTCATATGTTTGTGCATGCCTATTAGATCCGGTAGAGCATATACATCATTGCAATATGTGCCATTAAGAGCAGAAGGGAGATATTATTATGTTCTCTCCACCAACCAACTCTACTCCTAAAATCGATTAATGAAATTAACAACCACATGTAGCTGTCCGGGGATTCGAACCTAGGATGCTCACACCGAAAATCAACACACTATGCACTGCACCACGAAGACAGTTAAAGAATACTGCACAAGCCTACAATTTATTATGCAGTTTCGAATCCTGCATACCAATCTTAGCATGTACAATATCCCAACTGGGCTATTCTGCAGAACAACTACTCCTCGAGTACGGGATTCCTGTCTCGTGGATTTTTTTTGTTTTGCTCTTACCTTACTCAGGGGACCTTACTGATGTGCGGATAAGTGCTACTTTTCTTATTTTGTCAATTTGATTTTCATTCCCCTATAACATTATCAGAGTTATTATTGTACAGCAAGTCCAGGACACTTTCTTTACATTCTAGCCTCCTTGGAGGCTCCTCCCCGATGTTTAGTAGCCAATCAGAGTGGAGCTTAACCTACAAGAAGTCGGTACATTTTTAATGGTACTTTCCTGTTATCGACAGCCAAAGCTGAAGATTGCAGAGTAAACACCATAGACTTTATCCCATCAATTTTATATAGTTTTAATACCTAATCAGCGGGGGTGTGGGGGCGGCAGCCCCCTCCCATAATACTAGGATAGGTTAGGTAAGGTTGTTAGGTTAGGCTAATGTCTTTTCAAAGTTGACTAAATTGAGTAAACTCCTAGATTGTTGGGGTATCTGAATAATTACAATTAACAATGCAAATGCTAATAAAAAGTGCTTTCCGCACTTTCTAACAATAAAATACACACTTACAATGCATTAAAATATATAAATAAAATAAATAAAACTTAAAATAACAGGAGTAGTAGTTATGCAGAATTACCTACACTAGGTAGACATATTGTTACTATCTTTCTTATTGTTTTACCGAGGGTTGATTTTGTTTGTAATATGTTGGAAACAAGTGTGTGGTTGTCTCATAAATAAGTACCATAATGTGTTTTTTTTTTCCCCTACTGACAAAATAGATGAAAATTTCGGTAAAAATTGAAGAGACTCCGGACAGCCTTTTTAGTAGTTATGCAGGGGTGTTGGGGCGGCAGCCCCCACCCATACTACTAGGATAGGTTAGGTAAGGTTGTTAGGTTAGGCTAATTACAACAACACTGTATATCGAAGAAATATAACAAAAACAGAAAATAACTAATAAAAAGGCTGTCCAGGGTCTCTTCAATTATTACCAAAATGTCAATAAATCCTCGGGGGGGGGGGGGGGGGATGAGAAATCCTGTATCCCCCCATCAACTGTTATTGTCATATACTGTATAGCTATATATTCTTTTTTTATTGTCTTTAACCCCACATTTTCCTTGATTTTCATAGCCCTCTCTACTAGTGGGGGCTGTGTTTTTAGATGGTTGGAAAATGGGTAAATACTAATTTCTGCTCCAAATCTTTATAATACAACACTATATCTGAAGGACAAGAACACACACAATCAAAAATACTTACTAAAATCGCTGTTGGTGCTAAAAGTCAGGTTTACCCAAAATTCCTCCATGCAGACTATAATGAGAACACTATGGCGAGTTTATTGGTCCCCATTTTCCCTAATAAGTTGTTTCGGTGCTTATAACCGAAACTACCACCAATTATTTCTCAATATTTGAAGGCTATTATAGAATAAGGATGTTGCAAAGATCATATAAAAATGTGTTTCAACCTCCGGAGATACATTTTATGTGCACTATATAAAGTACTGTAAACACAAAAAAAGCTCCCTATAACTCTCCCTATTGATGGCAGTGAAAACACTTATTAAGCCCCCTACTGTTAAAATAGATGCTGATTTCAATAGTTCATGGGGAGGGGGGGGGGGGGGCAAAGCCCCCTCAACCTATCCTGTATCCAAAGGCAAAAAAAAATGTATATTTACTCTGAAAATTATTTACATCTGAGTGTTTTAAGATCGTTGGATAATGGGAGAAACAAAGTTTTCCGGGGATTGTAACTAATTTCAACTACTGTATAATGATGAAAACTACCTAAAACCAAAAAGAAAGACCATGGGAAAATTAGTGGTAGTTTCGGTTATATTTTCCGTTGTTTCAAATAGTGCGGCGCAAGACGTCTTTAATGATATCTAATAATTAACTGCTTAATAATTATATTGTTTTGCTTATTCAGTCAATTCTTAAATAATTAGCACCTAGTCATCCAGTTAGTATTTTTGCCGTATTTTTGTGTGCCGTGTACCCCGCTATTTTTCGGTATCCGTTTATGTACACCGAGTAACTGCCGGCACTGTTATTGATAACCATCTTTATTGATGCCGTAGTGACAACTAGACTATTGTTGGGAGGGTCGGGTAGAATGTAAAGTTCGGGCGTACCGCCACCCTTGTTTACACTACGCGGAGCGGCACCGGACGCTTGCCATAATGTTCCCGTCTATTTTGACTGCCTTTGGATACAATAATATGTTGATGGCCCTCTCCCCCATGACATATTTTCATTATCATATATATTGCCAGCAGGGGGCAAATAACCGAAAAAAATCGCCGTCAAAATAGACGCGATGGACCTATGTAAACATGACGACTGTACGCCCGGACACTACATCCATCCCAGAGGGTCCGCCAGTGTTTTAGTCCAACTATAGTGAACCAGGTGGGGGGGGGGACTTCAATTATGAAATACTACTTTTTTTCGTATTGGTATTGGTATACTTGTATATGCCTTTACCTTAATTTTCTTCTTGTGATCTTTGTGTTGGTCCAGTGGCCAAGGGGGTCCTCGACCAGTGTGATCCAACCTTAGTTTTTGTGTCCATATTTCAATCGACCGGGACTGTGTTGCAACAATTTTCTACTTTGGGCTGGTGCTTTTGATTACGGCAGGGTGACATACTGTAATAGAGGAGGGGTGCTAGCCTCTTATAGAGGTAACAGTTACAGGGTAGTGTTCCCTATTACAGTCACTGCACCCTTCTGGATCATAGCACGGCACTGTTGATAATTTAGTTGGTAGGAGTCTGTGACCTGAGTGGCTGTTCTTTGGGGTTATGATCTGAATTTATCTTTGTTGGGCCGGAGTTGTATCTCTGTCCATTTGGCCAGACGAGTAAAATACAGCGGCCTAAGAGTATAGCGGGAATCCTACCCCAATTGTTGTGGTCCCAGAGCACCTCGACCCAGTTGTTCTACGTGTAGTAGTGTCTGTTCACGGTCGGGGATACTGAGGGTTATAGACACAATATTGCGTTACAGTTAGGCAGGCCAGGGTCCTTCTCTTACAGTATCCTCAATTTGTGACAAAGTATATTGCATTGTTGAGATTAGTTTTTCCAATATTGATTGTATACGAATGTATATTCCTGAAGTAGGGATAAGAAGTGCCCGAAACAACCGATACTAACTGAACTCTATAGAAGTAAAATGTATAGTTCCGTTTACCCGCTTACTGTGACTATATAAAGTAGTTATGAGTCCACGTGGAGAATTAAAGGGGTACTACTCGCTTTTTTCTAGACCCTCTTCTCCCTCATGTTTAGCATAATAGTTTCGAGGTTTTAAGACGTGCGTTCCGTTAATTTGGCGATTTTGAGACCTTTCAACTCAGGTGTTTGTTAATAATAAGACCTTTCGTGTCCTTTAGGTGTCGATTTTTTTCCTGGCGAGCGATAGCGAGCCTTTAGTTTTAGAAGGAATCGGCCTTCGGCCGGGACATTTTTCTACCGAAAAATTATCAAATTTACCTTGAAAGGGGGTCTAGGGGTGTTTTTCTAAGCTTGATGGAGGTCTAGCGAAGAAAGTAAACAAATATATATATATATATATATATATATATATATATATATATATACCGGTATATAATTATATATATATACTGTATATACAGTATATAGACCGAGCACCATTGACTACTCCCTTAATGTGTGTTACTGTTATGCATTCCGCCATTGTGTTGACCTGGGAACCCACCTCGCCTCTCATCCCTTTGATAATATGATACACTTGTAAGAGCCGCTTAACCCTTTCGTTAGAGGGTTAGTGCTTGTTTTTCGCTCTGTTTATATTATTAATATACATTTTTGAGTTTCCTCGCTAGACCTTATCAAACTTAAAAAAACACCCCCTAGAACCCCTTTCAAGATAAACATTTGTACACTTTTAGGTAGACAAATGTCCAGGCCAAAGGCCGGTTCCTCTTAAAATGACAGGCTCGCTATTGCTCGACACCAAAATGACACAGAAGGTCTAGATATTAACAAGGACATTGGACGGACACTAGATCGAAGGTTGATCGTGTTTCGTAGTATCATTTTCATCGAACCTATAATATGAAGCTGTCAAACAACGATTGCCCGTAAAAAATGACGGAAAAATCGCTTGCGTCACACCGCCTTAGCAAGCATATAATAATTAACATGTTTTAATTCCCGGTGTACAGGGGAGGTTTGTTTTTTCTAGTACCATTAATTTTGTGATTTGTAACCCCTTCTGTTTCGCCAACGCCTTTTGTATTTTACTCTAGCTATAGTTAGACAATGTTGTGCAGCTTAAGAAGGATCTGTGTTAAACAAACAAGATTATTTAGATAGTTCAAAGTTTGTTAATTGCCGGAGGCTCTTCTTAAACTGACTAAAGTCATCTATATAAAAACCATAATAAAGGTAAACAGAAATGTCTGGTACAGAAGGGGTAAGACGTTCACTTAGTTAGTTTAGCGATATTAAGGACTTGTTTGCTATTGAGGTGTCTATTTTTCCTGGCGAGCAATAGCGAGGTTGTAATTCAGGAGGAAATGACGTTCGGCCGGGAAAAATGTACCAATTTATCTCGATGGATGGTTGTTTTTTTTTTTTTAAAGTTTGACGTAAGTCTTGAGAGGAAACTAAAAATAGTGATAATAAATTAACCAATAAATACAAATATCCACTTAAGGGGGTAGTGCTTGGTGTTTGGTCTATGTATTTATTAATTGATTTATTTTTTAGTTTCTTCGCTAGAACTCCATCAAGCTTAAAATAACACCGCCTAGACCCCCTTTCAAGATAAATTTGTAAATTTTTCGGTAGAAAAACGTCCCGGCCGAAGGCCTGTTCCTTCTAAAATTACAGGCTCGGTATCGCTCGCCAGGAAAAAATCGACACCTAAATGGCACGAAAGGTCTTAACATTGACGAAAAATGGGGCCAAAGGCCTTAAAATTGACAAACTAACGGAATGAAAATCTTAAAACCTCAAAAGTAATATGCTAAACATGAGGGAGAAGGGGGTCCATAAAAAGCGAGTACTACCCCCTTAAAGCAGCCGGTATATCCCGGGTGTTTGGTTGTACGATCACGCTAATAAGTCATGTCTCAGCTGTCATTACGTTTGGCTCGCTCTGTGCTGTATTAATGTCTGTCAGATGTTGAATAGGGTGGGAAAGTGTAGGAACATTCTTGTATATCTCACTCGAAACTAATAAATCAATTTTTAGACATTACTGATACCAATTATTGATCGAAATATACTTGGTGCCGAGACATCACTTATTAGGCCGACCGTACTTCTACCCTCTTACGAGATTGGCCAGGGGTTTAGTAGATCCCCGTGATAATAAACGCCATTACCGAACAGGGCCAATTAACCCTTTGAGTACCAGCCACGTGTGCTATACCTGGTTCTAGTTATATTTTCACGATGTTAAGGAGACAGTGGCTGTGTGTTTGGTCTATTAATTAATTTATTCAAATATTGTTTTTAGTTTCCTCCCTAGACCTCCATCAAGCTTAGAAAAACATTTTTCGGTAGAAAATTTTCCCAGCCAAAGGCCTATTCCTCCTAAAATTACAGGCTCGCTATCGCTCGCCAGGGAAAAATCAACACCTAAATGGCACGAAGGGTCCTAATATTGACAAAGAAATTGGGTGAAAGGTCATAAAATCCCCAAACTAATGGAACCAACGTCTTAAAATCTCAAAACTAGTGGGGCTAAACATTAGGGAAAAGGGTGTCCAGAAAAAACGGGCTGTCTCCCCTAAACCCTTTGAGTACCAGCGACGTGTGCTATACTTTATTTTAGTTATATGTTGACGATATTAAATCCCTTTGAGTACCAGCGACGTGTGCTATACTTTATTTTAGTTATATGTTGACGATATTAAATCACTTTGAGCACCAGCGACGTGTGCTATACTTTATTTTAGTTATATGTTGACGATATTAAATCACTTTGAGCACCAGCGACGTGTGCTATACTTTATTTTAGTTATATGTTGACGATATTAAATCCCTTTGAGTACCAGCGACGTGTGCTATACTTTATTTTAGTTATATGTTGACGATATTAAATCCCTTTGAGTACCAGCGACGTGGGCTATACTTTATTCTACCGACAAAATATATACAAATATATCTTAAGAAGTGCGTGCTGCGGAGTTACATGGAGGGATAGACAGACTAATGAGGAAGTAAGAAGGAGGTGTGGTGTGGAGGTAGATGTGCTGGAAAGTGTGAAAAGGAACAACTTGAGATGGTTCGGCCATAATATTATGGAACATATGGAAAGCCAGAGATTGACTAAGAGGGTGTACGAGAGCGAGGTGGAGGGACAGAGAGGGAGAGGTAGACCGAAAGAGAGGTGGAAGGTTGGAGTGAGGAAGTATATGAACGAAGGCGGTGATGGTTGGGGGGAGGGGTGTCGACTGACTGGGGACAGAGGTGCATGGGGGCGGTTCGTTCGTGGCCACCCCTTCGGGGATCACGGCGTCAGGCAATAGATAGATAGATATATATCTTGAAGGGGGATCCTGGGGTTGTTGTTTTAAGTTTGATGGAGGTCTAGGGAGGGACAAAAAATTGAGTTAGATTGTCTTTGGTGATAGAATGTTCATACAAGTTTAACCCTTGCTAACCGGTGACGTCTTTTTAATTGAATTTCAGCTACATCTAGACGATTTCATGAAGCTTAGGAAGATATTGAGACAGTCTGTAGCCTTGTCACGGGTAAACGTCCTTCCTAAGCTGAATACAATCTTCTAACAGTGGCCAGGGCATAATGAAAAGGACGTCACCGGTACTGAAACGTTTAACCCCTACTGTACCGGTGACGTCATTATAGTCTAGCTATATTTAGAAGATTTTGTTTCATTCTAGCTATATTTAGATCCCCCTTCTAGATCAATTTGTACAGTTTTCGGTAGACAAATTTCCCGGCCGAAGGCTGGTTCTTCCAAAAATGACAGGCTCACTATCGTTCGCCAGAAAACAAATCGACACTTAAATAGCACGAAAGGTCTTAATATTGACAAGGAAATCAGCGGAAAGTCTTAACATCGACAAACATAGTGGGCCGAACGTTTTAAAATCTAAAAACTAAAGGGGCTAAACATGAGGGAAAAGGTGGCCAGAAAAACGAGCCCATCCCCCCTTAACCCGGTATCGCACGAGAGCATTTATAGTAAACATTCGAAGATCAAAATTCTTCTGGAATATTTAGTACTGGTATCGGAAACTAGACTGATGGTGGATGAATTCGGGTAACCGAAATATTAATAATGTCTACCTCGTAAGCTGCCAGACCAGTGTTAAGGAAAAATGTCGTGGGAAGAATCGCTGGTGGGATACTGACTAAATTTACGCTATCGGTTCGCCATGTGATTTAGCGGCTTGAGTAATTATGCTCCCCGTAAGTGGCCTCATCCTTTAAGGGGGTAGTGGTTAGGTTTGTTTTTAAATGATTATTATGTAAAAAAAAAAAAAAAAAAAAAATATATATATATAGGCCTATATATATATATATATATATATATATATATATATATATATATATATATATACTGTACAGTATAGGACAATTTGGGATT
The DNA here is from genome assembly GCA_032716605.1 of Paralithodes platypus. Lineage (NCBI taxonomy): Eukaryota > Metazoa > Arthropoda > Malacostraca > Decapoda > Lithodidae > Paralithodes > Paralithodes platypus. The sequence continues at coordinate 27,541,116 of CM064552.1, read as the reverse complement.
GGGCATGAGTATATAGATAGATAGATATAGATTATGAATGTATTTATTTATTTAATGATTTCCTCGCTAAACCTCTATCAAGCTTAAAGAAGAATACCCCCTAGACCCCCATTCAAGAATACCCCCTAGACCCCCCTTCAAGAATACCCCCTAGACCCCCCTTCAAGAATACCCCCTAGACCCCCCTTCAAGATATATTTGTACATTTTTTCGCCGGTTCCTCCTAGAATTACAGGCTCGCTATCGTTCGCCAGACTAAAAATCGGCACCTAAATGGCAGAAAGTTCTTGATATTGATAAAGGAATGGGCCAAAAGGTTTTATAATCGCCAAACTAATGGAACGCACGTCATATAATCTCAAAGCTAATGGAACTAAACATGAGGGAGAAAAAGCCACTACCTCTCCCACCGGACCAGAACAATTTTAACCCTTTGAGTACCAGCGACGTGTCCTATATTCTAGCTATATTTAGACCATTGTATGCAGTTTAAGTAGGATCTGTGATAGCAAAAAGGGTTAAGGGGGAGGTAGTCGCTTTTTCCGGACGTCCTTCTCCCTCCAGCATGTTTAGACTTACTTAGTTCTCCTACTTTACTGTGTTACGAAGGCGAGGCAGCTTCTGAGGCCTCGTATTAGAGACAAGATAGACATGTTAATTATATTCCCACCATAGCTTGTTCATGGCTATTAAGGGGATAGTGCTTGGTTTTTGGGCTGCATATTTATGTATATATTTATTTTTGAGTTTCCTTGCTAGACTTCCATCAAGCTTAGAAAAACACCCCCTAGACCCCCTTTCAAGATAAATTTGTACATTTTTCGGTAGAAATATTTTCTTTCTAAAATTAGAGGCTCGCTATCGCTCGCCAGGAAAAAATCGACACCTAAAAGGCACGAAAGGTTTTATTATTGAACAAATATAAGGAGGCAAAATGTCTCAAAATCGCCAAACTAACGGAACAAATTTTTACAAACCTCAAACATAATATGCTAAACATGAGGGAGAAGGGGGGGGGGGAGGCCAGAATAAACCGAGTAGTACCCCCTTAATGTAACAACTTACGAACATTGCTGATAATAATGTGTTGTTTGCAACAGTGGCACGTGGTGGTGTTACCTAGATGCTACTTTCAAGTATCCATCAATCATTATAGAAGTAGAAAAAAAATAGTCCAATCACCCCTGAAATACAATGTCTTCAGTATTTTTGATTATTCAAATGTTTTAAGGGGATATTGGCCGGTTTTGTGGGCAATTAATTCATGTATTCATTTATGTTTTAGTCTCCTCGCTAGACCACCATCAAGCTTAAAACAAAACACCCCCTAGACCCACCCTCCAAGATAGATTTGTACATTTTTCGATAGAAACATGTCTTGGCCGAAGGCCGGTTCCTCTTAAAACTACAGGCTCGCCATCGCTCGCCAGGAAAAAACCTTATTGGCACGAAAGGTTTTGAAATTGACAACGAAATAGGGCAAAGGGTATTAAAATCGCCAAACTAATGGAAGGAACGTCTTAAACAAATATGCTAAACATGAGGGAGAAGGAGGTCCGGAAAAAGTTAATTTTACACTCAGAAAGTTAGCTTATAGCTGACTAAAATTGTTAATCTTTTGACTGGAGAAGCACATATTAATTTGAATCAATAATAATATCCAATAATTATACGGTTGGCCAAATAAGTCATGTCGCCGCTGTCAATACGTTTTGCTCGCTGTATATACTGTATTAATGTCTGTCAGACGTTGAATAGTGTGTGTAAAAATAGGAGCATGGTTGAATATCTCGCTCTGAACGATGATTTAAACCTTAGATAGCGCTGATAGAAATGATGTCAGATGTTAAATAGGGTGTGCAAAGATAGAAACATAGTTGTATACCTCACTCTGAATGATGATTTAAGTTGGCCCAGGCTGGTCCAACTACAGGCCCGCGGGTTGATTATTTATGGCCCACAAGCACTCGACTCTCATTTAAAATAGTGGATAAAACATAATAAATTATATAACACTGAAATGGTATGGTACATGATGTCTTCATACATTAGTGAAGTCTCTCTCTCTCTCTATCTTCTGACCCGAATGTGAACCGTTACTACTTGTCTAATTCCTGTTAATTCTCTCTCTCTCTCTCTCTCTCCTGCTCCGATCGTGATACGCTACTTACTACGTGTTCATTTCCTGTTAATTCTCTCTCGTTCTCACTCTTGGACAGCCCAGTATTGCAGATTTATCAATTTCTCGCTAGATCTTGAGAAATGTGACTTAGCATTAATTATTGTTACCGTATCTAACAAAGGAAATCCTAAATATACAGTATTCTGGATTCTGAATATTCGATATTTGTGTATCTACGTATTGTATTAGTTTCCCAGCAACATTAACGAACATAATACACAAATTAACCTTGAATCTTTGAAAGAAAAAACGCAAACAATGGCAACCCTGACAGTAGGCCCAGTCTGAGTCACCAGACTCACCACCCGTCAGTTTGCCTCCGTTTTGCAACCTAGTAAGTGCCGCATATATCATATTTCCAACCACCTCTCAAAATGAGTTTGTGTGTGTGTGGCCCACGGCATTAAAGGTATATGCTGAAGTGGCCCATACTTTTCTAGAAGTTGGACCAGCCTGATTTAAACCATAAATAGTGCTGATAGAAATTATGTCAGCTGTTGAATAGGGTGTGTAAAGATAGGAACATATGGTTGTATATCTCACTCTGAACGATGATTTAAACCTTAGAGAGCGCTGATACCAATTATTGGTCGAAATATGCTTGGTGCCGCGACATCACTTATTTGGCCAATTGTACGAGAAGGAAGTGTAGTAAGCCACATACCATATTATCAATGTTTGGATAATTGTTGTGTGTGATATCAATGACCTTTACGGAACTTGCTTTATGAAATTCTTGCTAACACTGCACGACATTATTAAGGGGCAAGGGTTTATTTTTGGTCAATTATTATATATATATATACAGTATATTTGTTTTTCTTAGTTTCCTCCCTTTACCTCCATCAAACTTTAAACAAATATCCATTAGATCCCCCTTCTAGATTAATTTGTACATTTTTCGGTAGAAAAATGTCACGGCCAAAGGCTGGTTCTTCCAAAATGACAGGCCCACTATCGTTCGCTAGGAAAAAATCGACATCCTAATAGCACGTAAGGCCTATATTGACAAGGACATGGGCGAAATATCTTAAAATCGCCTAACTAATGGACCGAACGTCTTAAAATCTGAAAACTAATGGGGATAGACATGAGGGAGAATAGGGACCAGAAAAGCTACCCATCTCCCCTTAAGCAAGAGTAAGGTCTCTTCGCTAAAGTTGGTTCCGCTAAGGGATCCTGAGGTCAACATCTATCTTTCTAGCTAGCTATCTATCTATTGCCGTAGGGGTGGCCACGAACGAAACGGCCCTATGTACATCTGTCCCAAGTCAGTCGACGCCCCTCCTCCCATCCAGCACCGCCTTCACTCATATACTTCTTCACTCCATCCTTCCACCTCTCATTCGGTCTAACTTTCCTTCTCTGTCCTTCCACCTCACTCTCGTACACTCTCTTGGTCATTCTCTCGCTTCCCATACGTTCCACATGGCTGAACCATTGCATGGTGTTCCTTTTCACACTTTCCATCACATCTACATCCACACCACACCTCTCTCGTACTTCCTCATTCGTCTGTCTATCCCTCCACGTAACTCCGCATGCACTTCTCAGGTAACTCATTTCCACCCCTCTCACTCTTGGTTTGAGTCTCTTCACCAACGTGCATGCTTCGCTCACGTAAGTCAATTTCAGGATTACCACACTGTCATGCAAGGACTTCTTTACTTCCATGCTGACCAACCTATTTCTTGTTACTGCTTTCAGTGTTCCTACAACCCTCTTCCCCTGTTGCACCCTCTCCTGCACTTTTTCATCCATACTCCCATCTTTACTCATCACACTGCCTAGATACTTGAATCAGATGACATTCTCCATATCCTGACCGTTCAACTTCACCTCGCACTCGACATAGGGGGAGGTAGTCGCTTTTTCTGGACCCCTTTCTCCCTCATGTTTAGCATATACATTTTGAGATTTTAAGACGTTAATTCCATTAGTTGGTGATTTTGATACCTTTTGCCTCATTTTGTTTTCAATATTAAAACCTTTCGTGCCATATAACAAACATTTAGTTTGATGGTAATGAAAACATTCTCGCGTTCACAAACATTTACCCTATATGCAATCTCAAGCCTAATCAAATATGTTCCTGGCTTGTAGAAAATTGGAGTTACGAGTAGATATAGGCAAGGGGAGCAGAACCTGGTCGAGATAGTACATTATATACTATCTCGACCCAGAGCAGAACTACTAAGAACACAAGAATATGTCAAGCAAAATAATACCTTGTCTGACGTAATGTTGTTGGTTAGACAAAACAATTAGACTCATTTGTGTATAACTAAATATCACTAGAAGTAGTCTGTGTACGTTTGTCAAGTGTTTGTGCATTATTCAGTCGTCTGTTAACTCTCTTAACCCCTTCTGTACCGGGGACGGTATTTTGAATTTATTCTGACTACTGGTTACTGATGTTATTCAGTTTAAAAAGGGCCTCCAGCAATTAACAGGCTTCGAAGTGTCTCACTTAATTTTATACTACCACATATATTTATAAAAATGCACAGAATCTTCTAAATATAGCTAGAATATATAACAAGAAGTCGCCGGTACACAAGGGATGCCGCTTTTATACCGAATCATGGCTGTCATTAAAAGATATTCAACTTTAAAGGGCCCTCTAGATCATTAATCCGATCAAATTATGTTTAGTTAACCCCCGACTCATAGATGTTGTTCTGAGCTGAATAAAGTCGTCCATTAGTAGCCATAATTAAGGGGGTAGCGCTTGGTTGTTGGGCTAAGTTTGCATGTATTTATTTATTTTTGAGTTTCATCGCTAGACCTCCATCAAGCTTAAAAAGCACCCCTAGACCGCCTGCATATATATATATATATATATATATATATATATATATATATATATATATATATATATATATATATATACAGTATATGTATATATACTAGCAGGGGTACCAGGGCCGGGTAATCACCATAATCACCATCACTACTACCACCACTACTACTACCATAATCACCATCATCAATACTACCATAATCACCGGCCTCGACCTCCCTGTGCCTCATTAAACGGCGACCTCGATTTCGGCCGCTAAATGACCTACGATTTTGGATCTGACCTCATCGGTACCCCCATTTTGGGGGGCTGCGAACAACCTTCGTTCCATACACCTTTTCGATCGGAGGCCTCCTTCTGCCCCAAACGGCCATTTTTTTTTAAACCAAAAGCGATTTTTCCGATGTCGTGCCCATTTTCTCCGTCCCTTTCACCCTGGGGAATTCTATTTTTTCACTAAAACCTGCCTAGGGACCCCCTTACTATGCATACCAAGTATGAACGCTCTAGCTTAAAAAAATGTGGCCATGCATAAAGAACAGACAGACAGACACACAGACAGACAATCGAAAATATCATATAGAATATATAATATAAAAGGAAACATGCTTCTATCTATCTATCTATTGCCTGACGCCGTGATCCCCGAAGGGGTGGCCACGAACGAACCGCCCCCATGCACCTCTGTCTCCAGTCAGTCGACGCCCCTCCTCTTAACCAGTACCGCCTTCATCCATATACTTCTTCACTCCATCCTTCCACCTCTCCTTCGTTGCACCTCTCCCTCTCTGTCCTTCCACCTCGCTCTCGTACACCCTCTTGGTCATTCTTTCGCTTTCCATATGTTCCATATGGCTGAACCATCTCAAATGTTTCCTTTTCACACTGTCTAGCACATCTACCTCCACACCACACCTCCTTCTTACTTCCTCATTTGTCTGTCTATCCCTCCATGTAACTCCGCACGCACTTCTCAAGTAACTCATTTCCACCGCTCTAACTCTTGCTCTGAGTCTCTTTCCGAACGTCCATGAAATGTTTGTGGACATGCAATACTGCAAGTAATGGTCGCTCTTTTGTAAATCTAAAATGGCTTACTTAAGAATGGGAAAGGGGTGAGATCTTCTTTTTTTAATTCATTCTTTTTGTTTAAGTAATGTATGAGTGTCTCCGTAACTCAAGAAATATTTGGTTAAGGGGCACTACTTGCTTATTCTGGACCCCCTTCTCTCTCATGTTTAGCATATTGGTTTTGAGGTTTTATGACGTTCGTTCCGTTAGTTTGGCGATTTTGAAACATTTCGCCTCATTTTTTGTTGAGACCTTTTTTGCCCTTTAGGTGTCGATTTTTTCCTGGCGAGCGAAAGGGAGCCTCTAATTTTAGAAGAAACTCGCCTTAGGCCGGGACATTATTTTACCGAAAAATGTACAAATGTTTCTTGAAAGGGGGTCTAGGGATGTTTTTCTAAACTTGATGAAGGTCTAGCAAGGAAACTCAAAAATATATGAATAACTATATATATATACAGTATACCAAAAACCAAGCACTACCCCCTTAAATAACTATATATATACAGTATACCAAAAACCAAGCACTACCCCCTTAAATAACTATATATACAGTATACCAAAAACCAAGCACTACCCCCTTAAATAACTATATATATACAGTATACCAAAAACCAAGCACTACCCCCTTAAATAACTATATATATACAGTATACCAAAAACCAAGCACTACCCCCTTAAATAACTATATATATACAGTATACTAAAAACCAAGCACTACCCCCTTAAATAACTATATATATACAGTATACCAAAAACCAAGCACTACCCCCTTAAATAACTATATATATACAGTATACCAAAAACCAAGCACTACCCCCTTAAATAGCATCTAGCCCGGGGCTTTATTCAATTTTGTAACAAGTGTAAAAATAATGTTGACCTTGTCTTGACCTATCACATGATTCTCGCAGAACCTGAACTAGCCTATCTCCTGTTCCATTGCATTTTGTCAACATTTGCTTAATTTTTTTACTAGAATTATGTTACTTATCGTGAATAATTGCTTCCTCTACACACCAAAATATATATAATCATTAGCCCTTTGAGTACGGTACCAGCGACGTGTGTTATGTATTATTCTAGCTCTGTGTAGACGTTATTATGCAGCTTAGAAAGGACCTGTGGTAATTAAAAGGGTTGGTTGATATAGTTTAAAGCCTTATTATAGCTAGAGGTCCTTCCTAAGCTGAATACTAGTGTCTAATAGTTGCCAGAATACGATATAAAGGACGTCCCTGGTACTGAATGTGTTAATATCGTATTAGTTATAGTACCCAGTAAATCGCTAGGCCACTCTTCCTCCAGCGGCATTAACCCTGTCTTTACCGGTGACGTGTTTTATATTTTATTTCAGCTACATTTAGACGATTTTGTGTAGCTTAGGAAGGACATGTGGTAGCTAAAACGATTAATTGAGATATTCTATAGCTTTTTAATTGGTAGACGTCCTTCTTAACCTGAATATAATCGTCTAATATCAGCCAAAATAAAGTGAAAAGGACATCGTCGGTATAGAAGGGGTTAAGGCTTTGCTAACTCCTGATTGCAAAACTTAAGGAGGAGGTACTCGCTTGTTCTAGACTTCCTTCCCCCTCATGTTTATCATGTTTGTTTTGAGATTGTAAGACGTTCGTTCCGTTAGTTTGACGACTGTGAGACCTTTTTCCCCATTTCTTTGTCAAACTTAGGACCTTTCGTGCCATTTAGGTGTCGATTTTTTCCTGGCGAGCGACAGCTAGCCTGTAATATTATAAGGAACCGGTCTTCGGCCGGGACATTTTTCTACCGAAAAGTTTACAAATTTATCTTAAAAGGGGTCTAGGGGATGTTTTTTGTTTAACCTTGATGTAGGTCTAGCTAGGAAAGTATAATATATATGAATAGATGCAATAACAGACCAAAAAGCAGCCACAAGCCCCTTAATAACAAGCAATTGTCAGGGCCGCCGCTTGTATACGAATATCAGAGTTTGGTCTTGCTTGAGTTGTAACAAATACTTGATCAAGTTGATGATCACAGGTGTAACCCCTTCTGTACTGGTGACGATTTATAAAATTGTTCCGGCAACGTTTTGCATACTTTATTCTAGCTATATTTAGAGGATTCGTAGCAGTTAAGTAAAGATCTGTGGTAGTAGAAAGGGTTAAGTAAGATAGTTTGAAGCCTGTTAATTGGTGGAGGCCCTTATGAAACTGAATAAACTCGTCTAATAGCAGCTAGAATAAAGTTAAAAAGACGTCGCCGGTATAGAAGGGGTTTATTATATTCTAGCTATATATATTGTGTTCTATGTGGATGAGGAAAACAAAAACAAGAGCTGCCTGTGACAAGTGCCCCCCCCCCCCCCCCAGAGTTGAAAGCAGGTAGGGACGAACAAACTCAAGCCAGACCGAGTAAACCAAAGTGGGGACGAACAAACTACCGAGCCAGACTTAACTGGTAGAAACGAATACTTTTTTTTTTTTTTGTGACAGAAAGAAGTGTAGTGTGCTCGTTTAGTGTAGTGAAGTAGACATCAGGAGAAGGTATCATCGCTAGACCTCCATCAAACTTAAAGTTACACCCCCTAGACCCCCGTTCAAGATTAATTTGTACATTTTACGATAGAAAAATTTCACGGCCAAAGGCCGGTTACTCTTAAAATTACAGGCTCGCTATTGCTCGCCAGAACAAAATATCGACACCTAAATGGCACGAAAGGTCTTAATATTGAAAAAATATATGGGGCATAAAGCCTTAAATTCGCCAAACTAATGGGCCGAACGTCTTAAAATCTGAAAACTAATGGGGCTAAGCATGAGGAAGGAGGTCCAGAAAAACGGCCCACCCCCCCTTAAGGAACTATTTTGTTAACATTTTTGCATGTGTGTGTCTGCTAAGGAGACAATAATTTTTCCTGTAGTTCAAGTTTTGACAATCCTCCAGAACTTAAATCCTACTTAGATCTGTGCCACGAAGCCTTCCACTACAATCATGCAAGACAATTTTTCAGACATTGTTGTGTTAGTCCCCATACAATACATAAAAGTGTTTACTTAACCCGTACAGTACCAGTGACGTCTTTTCTATTTGATTTAAGCTACGTTTAGACGATTTTAGGGCGCTTAAGAAAGATATGTGGTGGCTAAAAGTGTTGATTGAGCTTGTCTGTAGTCTTTTAATTGATAGACGTCCGTCCTAAATTTAATGAAATTAACAACTACAATGGGTTTCAGAGGCCGTGTTACATTGTTTTTCGGGAATAACTTTATAACAAACAGTTGGATCAGTATGATATTTTGACACAGCTTTGTTCACACTGTGCCCTAATTTTCGTCAATATAGTGCATTACCAAAATTGTAGAAATAACGCACTTATCCCTGTGTCATGAAGTTAAGTCACAAATTAATGACTAAGAAACAGACAAGTCTACCTTGGCTTACCTGTGAGAACCACCAAACCATTATTGCTCCTCCATCAAACACGGTAGTTATCAGCCACCACACAACCCTACTATCGCATTTAAATTCAAGTTATCTGTCAATATCAAAATAAAAATATACAAAATACATACTTTTTGTATATTTATACTTGATATTGCCATATAACTTGAATTTAAATGCGATAGTAGGGTTGGGTGGTGGCTGATAACTACCGTGTTTTTGGAGGAGCAATAATGGTTTGGTGGTTCTCAGAGGTAAGCCACGGTAGACTTGTCCGTTTCTTAGTGATTAATTTGTGACTTTAACTTCGTGACACAGGGACAAGTGCCTTATTTCTACAATTTTGGTAATGCACTATATTGACGAAAATTAGGGCACAGTGTGAACAAAGCTGTGTCAAAATATCATACTGATCCAAGTGTTTGTTAATAAGTTATTCCCGAAAAACGATGTAACACTGCCTCTGAAACCCATAGTAGTTACCAGAATATAATGGATATCTCGTCACCGGTATTGAATGTAACACGGCCTCTGAAACCCATAGTAGTTACCAGAATATAATGGATATCTCGTCACCGGTATTGAATGTAACACGGCCTCTGAAACCCATAGTAGTTACCAGAATATAATGGATATCTCGTCACCCGGTATTGAATGTAACACGGCCTCTGAAACCCTAGTAGTTACCAGAATATAATGGATATCTCGTCACCGGTATTGAATGTAACACGGCCTCTGAAACCCATAGTAGTTACCAGAATATAATGGATATCTCGTCACCGGTATTGAATGTAACACGGCCTCTGAAACCCATAGTAGTTACCAGAATATAATGGATATCTCGTCACCGGTATTGAATGTAACACGGCCTCTGAAACCCATAGTAGTTACCAGAATATAATGGATATCCCGTCACCGGTATTGAATGTAACACGGCCTCTGAAACCCATAGTAGTTACCAGAACATAATGGATATCTCGTCACCGGTATTGAATGTAACACGGCCTCTGAAACCCATAGTAGTTACCAGAATATAATGGATATCTCGTCACCGGTATTGAATGTAACACGGCCTCTGAAACCCATAGTAGTTACCAGAATATAATGGATATCTCGTCACCGGTATTGAATGTAACACGGCCTCTGAAACCCATAGTAGTTACCAGAATATAATGGATATCTCGTCACCGGTATTGAATGTAACACGGCCTCTGAAACCCATAGTAGTTACCAGAATATAATGGATATCTAGTCACCGGTATTGAATGTAACACGGCCTCTGAAACCCATAGTAGTTACCAGAATATAATGGATATCTCGTCACCGGTATTGAATGTAACACGGCCTCTGAAACCCATAGTAGTTACCAGAATATAATGGATATCTCGTCACCGGTATTGAATGTAACACGGCCTCTGAAACCCATAGTAGTTACCAGAATATAATGGATATCTCGTCACCGGTATTGAATGTAACACGGCCTCTGAAACCCATAGTAGTTACCAGAATATAATGGATATCTCGTCACCGGTATTGAATGTAACACGGCCTCTGAAACCCATAGTAGTTACCAGAATATAATGGATATCTCGTCACCGGTATTGAATGTAACACGGCCTCTGAAACCCATAGTAGTTACCAGAATATAATGGATATCCCGTCACCGGTATTGAATGTAACACGGCCTCTGAAACCCATAGTAGTTACCAGAATATAATGGATATCTCGTCACCGGTATTGAATGTAACACGGCCTCTGAAACCCATAGTAGTTACCAGAATATAATGGATATCTCGTCACCGGTATTGAATGTAACACGGCCTCTGAAACCCATAGTAGTTACCAGAATATAATGGATATCTCGTCACCGGTATTGAATGGGCTAAGCTTATGATTCCCATACCTGAATGTCAGGGAATAATTAACATAATTCCGACTGCCTTTAACCCCTTCTGTACCGGCACTATCTTTTTAGTTTTATTCTAGCTATATTTAGACGATTTTGTGCTGTTTAAGAATGAACTCTGGTAGTAAAAACGGTTAATCGAGATAGTTCGAAGCCTATTTATTGATGAAGGCCCTCTATAAACTAAATCAAATTGTCTAATAGTAGCCAGAATAAAGTTAAAAAGAGGTCGCCGGTACAGAAGGGGTTAAGCTTAGCAAGCGAGAACAAATATTTAGAAATCGTGTTGCAATTTAGTCAAAATAAAGTAGAATATAATGAATATATAAATGGTAATGTTCCTTTGGCCAGATATTCCAGTTTTCCTCGGTCTGAGAATGGTGGAGTCACTTTTTTTTTTTTTTTTTATCTTTCTCTCCTTTTCTCTCTTTCCCTGGCTTTTATCCATTTGGCCCCATTCAGCCAACTGTTTTAAGACGTTTATCCCCATCCACGTGTCGATTTCTTCTTGGCGAGCGATAGCGAGCCAGCATTGTATGGAGAAATCCGGCTTCGCCGGAGAAATTTTTCTATCGAAAAATTTACAAATTTAGCTTGCTGACAAAACAAAAATAGAATGGACCGCTTGTGAGTTATATGTTATATACAGTATAGCCACGTCTCTTCTTGTCTCTCCTTCTTCTTTGCTTCTTCTTTGTTTTCTTCTTTGTCATCTTCTTCTTCTTGTTTTTCTACTTCTTCTTCTTTCTGTTTCTGCTTTCTTCTTCTGCTTCTTCTCCTCTTTTTACTTCTGCTTCTGCTTCTTCTTCTTCTTCTTCTTCTTCTTCTTCTTCTTCTTCTTCTTCTCCCTCTTCTTGTTCTGCTATTGATCGTGCTGCCCCTCCTGACATCCTAGCATTACCCGCCCACAACTCCATCTCCTGCGGGGTTAAGGGAGCCCACCTCGCTTTGTTTCTCTTTATCTCCCTCTCTCTTTGGCTTATATCCATTCGGCCCCATTCAGCATACTGTTTTAAGACGTTTACCCCCATCCAGGTGTTAATATTTTCCTGGAGAGCGGTAGCGAGCTAGTATATATATATTTTTGTTTTGACAGCAAGCTAAATTTGTACATTTTTCGATAGAAAAATTTCCCCGGCAAAGCCGGATTTCTCCATACAATGCTGGGTCGCTATCGCTCGCCAGGAAAAAATCGACACCTGGATGGGGATAAACGTCTTAAAACAGTTGGCTGAATGGGGCCGTATGGATACAAGGCAGGGAAAGAGAGAAAGGTAAAACAAGCCGGTGAACCCCCTTAACCGGCGTATTATTCGTCTTTGTGGGTTCCTGGACAAGTCAACCAGTAGACCACTTCAACCAGTAGATCTCAACCAGTGCCAAATCGACCAGGGACACTTAAATATGTACCAAATTGCTAACCTAACTAGCCTAAAGCTAACCCAAACCCTAACCCTAACCCAAAGCTAACCTAACCTAACAGTATTGGTTGAGTTGGTACTGGTTGAGAGCTGGTGGTTGAAATGGCTTACTGGTTGAGTTGTCCGGTGTCTGTGTGGGTTGTCGGCTGTAATTACCCCTTATGTATCACCTGGAGGTGTGGCGGAGTGGTCTTGCCACTGGACTGGTAATCCAATGGACCCGGGTTGGAATCCCAATATGTCAATGGGAAGATATTATTGGGATGGAATTTGTGCTGTACCTAGTTTCAGTGCATTACCACAGCACACCGAAATGCCAAAAAGATACCCTCATTGTTCCCTGATTAAATAGCATTGTATGAATATTCCCATATTCAAAATATGTTACAGGGGGGCAATGCCTAGTGAGTTAATTGCTCAATAGGTGGCGTTCTGAGAGTGAGGGTCCGAGTGTGGGGGATGAGACGGTGAAGCACGGAGGCGAAGCGGCTCCAGAGATGGAATTCTTTCGAGCCGGGGTGCTTCGCATGTCTCACTCCCTAGAGAGGGAGTAGTTGGACTATAGAAAACAAATAAAAAAATATTAACCCAACCTCGAGGCCTTCCAGTCCAATACACACGAGAGGTCATTCCAAAGCTAAATGAAACCGTACCATTTTAACATTCAGACATAATGGAAACAGATAAAAAAAAAATTTTTTTACTAGGGAAATATTTAGCTCCTTGCTTTATATTTTAAAGGGGTAGTACTCGCTTTGTCTGGACCCCCTTCTCCCTCATGTTTAGCATATTAGTTTTGAGGTTTTAAGACGTTCGTTCCGTTAGTTTGGCGATTTTGAGACCATTCGCCTCATTTGTTTGTCAATATTAAAACCGTTCGTGTCCTTTAGGTGTCAAATTTTCCTTGGTGAGCGATAGCTAGTCTCTAATTTTAGAAGGAACCGCCGGCCTAATGTACAAATTTATCTTGAAGGTGGTCTATTTTTTTTTCTTTTCTAAGCTTGATGGAAATATGTAAATAACAAATATACAGTATTAATAAATAAATATATACAGTAGACCAAAAACCAAGCACTACCCCCTTAACCCCCTCAGCATGATGTGCCTTTGGTTCTAGCTATATTTAGACAGTTTTATGATATTGAGAAGGTTTGTTGAGAACGTTTCTATCCCTTTGAATCCTAGAAGTAGATTACATGCTAAAGAGAATCGTCAAATGGTAACCAGAATAAAATAATAATTACATCATGATGCTGAGGTGGTTAATGAAAGATGATGAAACAGATCAAAGTATTGTCTGTATTTAACCCCTTCAGCACCATGACGCAATTCTAACTTTGATTCTGGCTAAAATTAGACGATTTCATGCAGTTTAAGAAGGACCAATATTATTAAAAGGGTTAATTGAGATCGCTACAGGCAGTTCTGCCTTTTCTCCCTCACTCAAATAGAAAAAAAATATATATATACATATATATACAGTATATATACAGTATATATATATATATATATATATATATATATACAGTATATATATAAATATACAGGTATATATATATGCGCGTTTGTGTGTGTGTTTGTGTTTTTTGTTTGTTCCGTAGACCCTCTATCATGCTTTAAAAAAACAGCCCCAAGGTCCCGCTTTGATATAGCTTACATTATAGTTGTACATTTTGTAGTAGGAAAATATCACGGCCTTCTTACAAAAACACAGGCTCACTATCACTCGACAGAACAAATATCGTCACCTACTGTAAATGGCACAACAAACGTCGTCACCTACTGTAAATGGCACAACAAATATCGTCACCTACTGTAAATGGCACAACAAATATCGTCACCTACTGTAAATGGCACAACAAATATCGTCACCTACTGTAAATGGCACAACAAACATCGTCACCTACTGTAAATGGCACAACAAATATCGTCACCTACTGTAAATGGCACAACAAATATCGTCACCTACTGTAAATGGCACAACAAATATCGTCACCTACTGTAAATGGCACAACAAATATCGTCACCTACTGTAAATGGCACAACAAATATCGTCACCTACTGTAAATGGCACAACAAATATCGTCACCTACTGTAAATGGCACAACAAATATCGTCACCTACTGTAAATGGCACAACAAATATCGTCACCTACTGTAAATGGCACAAAAAATATCGTCACCTACTGTACTGTAAATGGCACAACAAATATCATCACCTACTGTAAATGGCACAACAAATATCGTCACCTACTGTAAATGGCACAACAAATATCGTCACCTACTGTAAATGGCACAACAAATATCGTCACCTACTGTAAATGGCACAACAAATATCGTCACCTACTGTAAATGGCACAACAAATATCGTCACCTACTGTAAATGGCACAACAAATCATATCATAGATAAATAATGGGGTGAAAGTCTTACAATCACTTAACGAATGGGGCGAACGTTAAAATCACTAAACTAATGCGGCTAAACATGAGGAAAAAGGGGGTTCAGACAAACAAAAAATCTAATAGCTCTCCTTATAACAACTCAGTAACATAACCTGCCGACCATTAGATAGGGATTGACTGTGATTTTACAGGGTGGTGGAATAAGTTAGATGTGTGTGAAGTTATGTTTTGTTTTTGTGTGTTCATTGTTTTATGTTGTGTTGTGCTGTCCCTATTCGGGTTCTGTCTCGAGTCGGCCACCCTTAGAAAAAATAATAGGAAAAATGAGGAATGGGCCTAAGTATACTATATATATATATATATATATATATATATATATATATATATATATATATATATATATATATATATATATATATATATATATATATATATATATATATATATATATATATATATATATATACAGTACAGTATAATTTTATTTAGTTTCCTCCAAAGACTTGCACCATGCCTGAAAATAATACCCCCAAGAGATTAAATTTGTACACTTTTCGGTAGAAACATGTGCCGGCTTAAGGCCAGTTCCTCCTAAAGTATAGTCTCGCTATCGCTCACCAGGAAAAACCAAACACCTAATTGGCGCAACGTATCTTATAATCGCCAAACTAATAGAACGATAGTCTTAAAATTGCAAACCTAATGGGACTAAATATGAGTGGAAAGGGGGTCTAGATAACCGAACCTTCCTATAACCCTTTGAGTACCAGCGACGTGTGTTCTATATTATTCTAGCCAAATGTAGACGATAATATACAGCTTAGGTAGGATCTGTGGTACGGTAGGTAAAAGGGTTGGTTGAGATAATGTGAAGCCTTATTATTGCTAAAGGTCTTTCCTAAGCTGAATAAAATAGTCTAATAGTTGAACGAATAGGACCAAGAGGACGTCCCTGATACTGAACGGGTTAATACAACTCTTTCTTTCTCTCCATTATCTTGGCCCGCTCAGCCCACCTCGTAATTTACAAGCTGATTAACCCCTTCTGTACGAGCGACGTCTTTTCAACTTTGATATTATCAAGTCCAGCAATTAGCAGGGTCTCTCTCTCTCTCTCTCTCTCTCTCTCTCTAACTCTCACTCTCAATCTCTCTCTCTCTCTCTCCTTGGCTGGCCCACCGCACCTCGTAGAAGCTGATCAGGAATGCTAAATGAAGGTGAAGGCTCCAGTGCTCAGAGCAATTAGTTTTGCTTCTAGTTAATTAAGTGCTAATTTGTCAGCTAATAGGGAAGCTCATCCATGCTTTGTCTTCATCATAGGATGTTCTCGATCACTTTACACCATATCAAAGCCTGTTGTATACGTGGTTGTTGATTATATCTTGGGTTCGCTATAATATCGGGTAAACTGGGATTAATCAGACGGGATTCAACTTTCAGGTTACTCTATTACACAAAAGTTAAGTAATTCTTCAGTATATCTAAATATACATTGATGTAGCACTGATCATTTGGTACACAGGATCATCTTAACCCCTTCTGTACCGGCGACGTCTTTTTTACTTTATGCTAACATATTATTAGACGGTTATTTGCAATTTAAGAAGGATCTGTGGTAGTGAAAAAGAGTAAGGGAGATAGTTCGAAGTATGTTAATTGTTGGAGGCCCTTATGAAACTAAACATAATCGTCTAATAGTAGCCGGAATAAAGTCAAAATACGTGGCCGGTACAGAAGGGGTTAATAATCCGAAGTGATATCCCACTCTCCTCTGCAGGCCCAAAGGATGTAATTATCCAGATATAAATAACCAGTGCTGCTATGGAGGGCTCTGATCTGAGGTCATAGCCAGACCTTGTTATTTAGGAGATGTGGGTCATTTTTCTGGTCCCCCTTCTTCCTCATGTTTAGCCCCATTAGTTTTCAGATTTTATGACGTTTGGCTCATTAGTTTGGTGATTTTATGACTTTTTTGCCCCCTTTATTTGTCAATATTAAGACTTTTACAGTGATTTAGGTGTCATTTTTACAGTGATTTAGGTGTCATTTTTACAGTGATTTAGGTGTCATTTTTTTTACCGGCGAGCGATAACGAGTCTGTAATTCAAGGGAAACTGGCCTTTGGCCGGGACATTTTTCTAGCGAAAAATTTACAAATTTATCGTAAAGGGTTTTGGGGGGTGTTTTATTAAGCTTGATGGAGGTCTAGGGAGCAAACTAAAATAACAAAAATAAACATAATAAATAAATGAACATATAAATACACCCATGCCCCTTAAGTCTGACCACCTCACTGTCTTAGATCCATAACCATCAACAAACAACCTCACAAGGATCAATACATCTAAGGTGGTTGCGTATTTCCCTTCATAATCCTACATACATAGACCTGATCTTCGTCATAACTATCCTCACAAAGTACTGTACACCGTGCCCGGAGTAAATATTATCAACCATCTTTTTATTTTGTCTTGTTTATTTATTTATTTTGTATTTATTTATTTATTTTTTGTACTGAGAGATGGACATATACATTTGCTAGTTTATAGATTTTTACATTATTTGTTTAGGTTCTTCTCTAGACCTCAATCAAGCTTAAAAATACACCCCTCCAAGGCCCTCCTTCAAGATAAATTTGTACATTATTCGACAGAAAAAATTCCCAGCCGAAGGCCGGTTACTCTTAAATTACAGGCCCGCTATCACTTGCCTAAAAAAAAAAGACACCTAAATTACACGAAAAGTTTAAATATTGACAAAGAAATGTGGTGAAAGGTTCAACAAATCGCCAAACATAATAAACGTAGAACGAACGTCTTAAAATCTGAAACCTAATGGCGCTAAACATTAGGAAGAAGGGGAACCACAAGAACGACCCATCTCCCCTTAAGACATCTCGAATGAATTAGGAGGAAGAGACGTTCATTAACTTCTGCAAACCGATGAAGTCTTCTCAAAGTTATTTGAACTAATAGACGCTTATATTTATCCTATGCTAGATCTAAAACACAAATAGGACAAAACAATCTTAGACAACCCACTGACGCCCTCTGGTCCTTCACAAGCCTAATTATATAAGCTACTATTGGCCACAGTAAACGGAAGCCAGGCGTTATCATATTTTACGGCACTAGTATGTCACAGGGAGTTATCAAGCTTTCTGTTGATGAAGCTAATCTCACGCTGCCGCGCTGCCTTCCTCACCAAAAACTAAGCTCCCAAATTATAACCTTAAGAAGTCTTTACAAACAATCTGGAAGTTTTAGAAATGATAGACGTTCAATAATAAGAAGGTGTCTGCGTCGGGATCTTTAAATTACTAAATAATCGACTCGGGGTATCGACACTATATCAGAGAGAGCGAGAGAGAAAGGTACAAGGATTTACAAGGGATGGTTAGTATCTAGGAGACCTTGCGGTCCATTCCGAGGAGATAATCGAAGTGGAAGGAGAAAGACTGTTTAGTGCACTACACTCTTTACAGAGTGTGCAAAATACTATCTAGCTACTCTCTTCTTAAACTGCTCTACTGAAGAACTATTTACAACTTCGGAGGGAAGTTTGTTCCAGGTAGAACATATTTTATATGTGAAAAGTTTAAACAAATACTAGTGATGAACCTGTTCAATTCTAATTTCCAGCCATGGTTGCGTGTTGTATTCATATTTAGGCTAAACATTTTTGCTATAATCCACATTGTTAAAACCCATCAAGTATTTTAATAACTTCAATGAGCTGACCTCGTAGTCTGCGTGTCTCCAACGGGAAGAGATCAAGAGCTCTCAACCAGCCCTCATAGCTCATTCTTCTAAGCGATGGGATAAGCTTTGTAGCCCTAGCTTGTACTTTTTCCAGTCGCTCTATATCTTTCCTGCGTGAAGGAGACAAGAATTGAACAGCATACTCCAGGAGAGGCCGTATAAGAGCGTTGTAAAGTGTGAGGACTATTTCCTTATTTCTATACTTAAATTGCCTCTTAATATTGCCCAATAATTTCAGAGCTTTCTTCTCTACTTCAATGCACTGCTTGGAAAACTTTAGGTCACAGCTAATCAGAACACCCAAATCCTTTCCAAGTCAGTCACTTCCAGAGGCATTCCTAATAGTGAATAGCCTGAATTGGGGTTTGCTTGGCCGATATGCATCACCTTGCACTTTTCCAATTTTAGAGGCATCTGCCATGTCTCTGACCATTCACCAAGTCTGTTGAGGTCCATCCTGAGCTGTTCAACCCCTTTTGGGGTCTTTCACATTCATTCCAAGCATTATGTCATCTGCAAACTTGGAGATCACACTCAACAGACCAATATCGATGTCATTGACATATATGATAAACAATAGTGGGCCAATGACAGATCCCTGTGGAACTCCAGAAGTGACTGAAGTCCACTCAGAAGAAACACCATTGATTACCACTCGTTGTTGTCTACATGTTAGCCAACTTTCTATCCAATTTACGACCTTTGTATTGATACCTAGCACACTCACTTTTGGCATTAGCCTGCAATGAGTCACTTTGTTATAAGCTTTTTGAAAATCTAAGTAAAGCATGTCTATGGCTTTGCTTTTGTCATGCTCACTCATCATTTAATGGAATAGTTCCAGCAAATTGGTAAGGCATGATCGGTGTCGCCTGAATCCATTTTGGGAATCTGAAATTAAATTGTGGATTTCTAGGTAATCAACTATCTTGTCTACTAGTATCCCTTCTAAGAGTTTTACAATGATAGAAGTCAAGCTAATTGGCCGATAATTCTTGGGACACTTGTGATCCCCTTTCTTAAAGATTGGGGTCACTTTGGACAATTTCCAGCGTTCAGGGACTATTCCATTTTCTAGTGATTTATTGAAGATGTCCGCTAAGTACGGTGCAATTGCATATCGCACTTCTCGTACAACTCTGGGAAGAAACCATCTGGGCCAGATGACTTGAACCTATTTAACTTATCTATTATTTTTGCTACATCCTCTGGGGTACATCTGATTCTGCTAAGAACTTCACCCTTATGCACTAATCCTGGACTTGGCATGTCACTGGTATTTTCCCTTGTGAATACTGAAGCAAAATAGTTATTTAGGGATTTAGCTATATCAGTGTCAGAGGTTTGTAGTTGGCCTGTTGGATCCTTTAAAGGTCCGATGCTACCTTTGAATGGCTTCCTGCTATTCACATAGCTGAAGAACTCTGTAGGACTCTTTTTGCAGAGAGCTGCAACCCTGAGTTCTTCAATCCGCTTTGCTTCCTTTATAAGAAATTTCACTCTTCTAGGCATATTTTTTAGGGACTCTAAATCTCTTTAGTCTTGACTTCATTTTGCCTTTCTGTATGCAACATTTCTCTTTTTGATTGTTGAAGCTGTCACTTGTGAACCATTTTAGTTGGGTGGAGCATGATTTGGTAAGTTTAGTAGGAACGAATGCAGCTTGTCTAGCCATAAACTGCTCTTTGAATTAGCACCAAATCGCATTAACATTCTTACCCTCAAGTCTGATCTGGGATAAGCTTGCCCGAAGACCTTCCAAATTTGCACAACGGAAATCTAGTTTTGCACTCTAAGGACTGGTGAGAGAGAGAGAGAGAGAGAGTGAGAGAGAGCTAATGTAATCGCGGTGGAGGAGAGGAGGAGGTTAGCAAGGAGGGAGAATTTAGGACGAATGGACAAAACTCATCCTCCAGATATTTGTATCCAGACAAAATAGAGAAGTTTGTCCAGTATATATTTACTCATATACAGGTTGTTGTTGTTATTGTTCCCCAGGCTGTCTGGCCGAACAGCCCCAAGGTCTCGAGCAAGGCCAAGGCCATAACCGAGCACCCCCCACAAAACCCTCCCTGCTTACCACTAACAAAGACCGGGTGACCGAAGCCACTCCAAGGCAGGGAACTGAGGAGGGCGCTCAAACGCCCAGGATATCAAAGCCCCACCCAAGGCCCTATGCCCCTCGGCAATTATGAAGGGAAAGTTGAGGGGCAAGGGAAAAATGTGACGCTTTGGCTCCCAATCTGCCAACTTCTAGGTTGGCAGTAGGGAGGTCAATCCACGGAAAAGACGCCGTCACTTGAGATCTAGAAGATATATAAGTAAAAGGAACAGTCAGAGTAAGCTATGGGTATGGCAGAGATCGCTCAGCTCTCACTCTGATAGACCAGTCCATCACCAATATATATACAGGTATATATATATTGTTTTTGTTTTTGTTTGTTTTTGTTTTAATCCCTAGACCTCCATCAAGCTTAAAAGAACAACACCCGCAAGAACCTCCTTCAAGATAATTTTGTAAATTTTTCGATAGAAAAAGAGATAGATAGAGAGAGTGAAAGGGAGAGATATTTACATAGATACACTGACAACACATGCCTTACGATCCCAGCCAGGTGGTCAGGACTTAATTCTAGTAGAGATAGCTAACCTGAGAGTAAGGGAAAGTGGAAGGAAAGGATAGCAAAGAAAAGAGAGAGAGTTTTGAAGGCAGACTTTTGAAGGACTCTGATGGGGCACTGCCATAATTGTGTATATAGTCTGTTCGTTCTAGGTTAGGCAGAAATCGTAACCTCTAACCTCTGTAACTCGAAAAGGACTAGAGGTAATCGAGCTAGTTTTTCTACCATAGAGGAAAACTAGGTTAGGGAATAGGTGTGGAAATTGACAGCTCATTTGCTCTAGCCCTTTTTGAGTTACAGAGGTTAGAGGTAACGATTTCTGCCCAACCTAGAATGAACAGACTATAGTCATGATGGCCAATTCGTAGCTAGCAATAACACGACTCGGATCAACATTTCGGCTATACCCTGTTCCAAATAGGTAGTCCAGAAATTGTGAACCCTCTCCTCTCGCTATAACTAAACAAAAATATGCATTCAGTGTCTCACATTAAGGGGAAGTTTTTAGTTTGTTCCCTTGACATCCACCAAGCTTTAAAATATACCCCCTATACCCCCTTTCAAGATAAATTTGTAAATTTTTCGGTAGATAAATGCCAAAGGCCGGCTTCTCTTAAATTACAGTCTCGCTTTCGCTCGCCAGGAAAAAACCCGACACCTAAATGGCACTAAAGGTCATAAAATTGACAGAAACGGGTCAAATATTCATATAGCCTAACCGCCAAACAAATGGGGCAACGTCTTCAAATCTCAAAAGTAATGGGGCTAAACATGAGGGAGAAAACAATCCAGAATAAAAATCCCTCAAGTGGAAAATAATCTCCCATTACGTGCATCAACTCCATAATCTCCCATTACGTGCATCAACTCCATAATCTCCCATTACGTGCATCAACTCCATAATCTCCCATTACGTGCATCAACTCCATAATCTCCCATTACGTGCATCAACTCCATAATCTCCCATTACGTGCATCAACTCCATAATCTCCCATTACGTGCATCAACTCCATAATCTCCCATTACGTGCATCAACTCCATTTACTTTGGGAAACTTGCCTGCTTTCAATATTTGTCCTCATGCATATAATTATCCATACAAGGAATAATATATTTAGGAAATCTATAAGGGGATAGTACTCGCTTCTTATGGACCCCCTTCTCCCTCATGTTTAGCATATTAGTGTTGAGGTTTTAAGATGTTCGTGCCGTTAGTTTGTCAATTTTAAGACCTTTCGCCCCATTTTTTCATCAATGTTAAGACTTTTCGTACCATATAGGTGTCGATTTTTTCCTGGCGAGCGATGGCGAGCCTGTAACCTTAGAAGGAACCGGCTTTCGGCTGGGACATTTTTCTACCGAAAAATGTACACATGTATCTTGAAAGGGGGTCTAGGGGGTGCTATTTTAAGCTTAATGGAGGTCTAGCGAGGAAGCTCAACAATAAATACATACACCAGGAACAAAACTCAACATCTAAATGGCACGAAAGGTCTTAATATTGACAATGAAATGGATCGAAAGGTCTCAAAATCTCTAAACTAACGGAAATAACGTCTTAATATCTCAAAATTAATATGCTAAACATAAGGGAGAAGGGGGTCCAGAAAAAAAAGCACTACCCACTTAATGTCTGTCAGATGTTGAAAAGGGTTTGTAAAGGTAGGCACATGTTTAACTATCACACTCAAAAGGCATCAATCAAGCTTAGATACTGCAGATACTAATTATAGATCAAAATATATTTAGCGCCGATACATCTTTCTTTTTATTTTATTTTTATTTTTGTATTAAGTTTTATTTTTCCGACTATTCAGAACCGGTCCTCTATCAGATATGGAGCGTCGACTCTCAGGATTTATACCATAGTGTGTTCCTATGCTATATATCCGTTCATTCTAGGTTGAGCAGACATCGTAACCTAACACCTCTGTAACTCAAAAAGGGCTAGAGCAAATGAGGGATACATTTCCGTACTTATTCCCTGGCCAGGTCTTCCTATTTGGTAGAAAAATGAGCTCGATTACTTTAGTCCTTTTTGAGTTATGAGAGGTTAAAGGTTACGATGTCTGCCCAATCTAGAATGAACAGACTATAGCTCATCAATTCGTGCATGGTAGCTTTGGAAGTAAGAGGGGAAGGGTAAATGTATTGATATGTTTATTTGTTTTTTGTTTATTGTTTCTTTAGTTTCATCTCTAGACCTCCATCAAGCTTAAAAGAACATCCCCAAAATCCCCCTTTTAGATAAATTTGTAAATTTTTCATTAGACACATTTCCCAGCCAAAGGCCGGCTTCTCCTAAAATATAGGCTCGCAATCGCTCGCCAGGAAAAACAACGACACCTACTATGTGTTTCAGAGGCCGTGTTGCATCGTATTCCGGGAATAACTTATTAACAAACAGTTGGATCAGTATGATAGTATTTTGCCAGAGCTTGTTTCACACCGTCCCCTAATTTTCGCCAATATACTGCATTACCAAAAGTGGATAATTAAGCCACTTGTCCATTAGTACAAAGTACAAAGGAGTACAAAGGAAATCAAGCAACAACATATCTAGTGACCCTTCTAGGTTGCTTGTCCTCCAAAACACTGAGGATCAAGTGTCCAAACAGTGGTTTAGAGTGGGTAAGGGAACATTGGAAAGGGAATTACTGCCCTGGAACTAATGTCCGTGGCAGGATTAGGAAGTTAGTAGGGGACAGATGGGTTAGTAACTGAGGGGGGGATAAAATAAAGTTATTCATTTACAAACGCAGTCAGTCGCGGGTTTGATGCGAGATATTTGTCTAGGCGGAGTTTAAATGAATCAACGGTGATGCAGTCTATAACGTTTCGGGGAAGCCCATTCCACAAGTTGACAACTCGATTGAAGAAGAAATTCTTAGATTCGTGTGAGTTAAAAGATTTACCAATAATTTTGCAACCGTTTCCCCGCGTGTAATTAGATTGGTCGATAGTGAAGTACTTACTACAGTTCATATTGTCGATGCCTTTGATGATTTTGAACACTTGAATTAAGTCACCTCTTAATCTGCGCTGGGTTAAAGGAAATAGATTTAATTCTCTAAGACGCTCTTCGTATGGTTTGTTCTTTAGGCTAGGTATCATTTTGGTAACTCTACGTTGAACTCGTTCTAGCTTGTTATATATTTTTGGTAATAAGGGCACCAGGATTGAACGCAGTATTCCAGAAGAGGGCGGACTAAGGAATTGTAAAGGGTTAGGATAACTTCTTTGGATTTATGCTCAAATGACCTGCCTATAAAGCCAATTATTTTGTTTGCCTTCTTAACAACTTCTGAACATTGTTGACTCGGTTTTAGGTTACTCGATATTGTTACTCCCAGATCGGTTTCTCTGTTTACATTCTTAAGCTGAGTGCCATTCATCGAATAGTTTGCTTTCTCATTTAGGTATCCGATATGTAGTACTTTACATTTATCCGCATTGAAACTCATTTGCCAAATTTGGGCCCAACATGACAATTTATCTAGATTGTGTTGCATATCGTCAACTTGTTCTTTTGAGAGTACGCTATTTGCAATTTTTGTATCGTCAGCAAATTTTGAGATTGTACAGGTGAGACCCTCATCTATGTCGTTGATGTAAATTAGAAAGAGAATTGGTCCTAGTACCGATCCCTGGGGTACCCCGCTACTTACATTGGTCCATTTAGATGCCTTACCGTTTATGACTACTCTTTGCTTTCTGTCGCTGAGCCAATTTTCTATCCATTTCAACACACCGTCTTGTATTCCATGCACTTTTAGTTTTAACAGTAAACGTTTGTGGGGAACTTTGTCAAAGGCCTTTTGAAAATCAAGGTATATAATATCTACAGCTTTACTCTCATCGTAGAGGTTGAGGATATCGTGGAAGAAGTCTAAGAGGTTTGTTAAACAGGAACGTTTTTTACGAAAGCCGTGTTGAGTATCTTTAAGTATGTTATTTTCCTCTAAGTGATTTACGAGTCTGTCTCGTATGACCGTTTCTAGCATTTTACATACAACTGAGGTTAAGCTAATTGGACGATAGTTACTGGGTAGGGATTTGATGCCTTTTTTGAATATCGGTGTTACGTTGGCTAGCTTCCACTGATCAGGCATAGTTCCAGACTGCAAGGATTTATTGAATAGTAATGTCAGTGGTTTGGAGAGCTCATCCTTAGCTTCCTTTAGAACTCTAGGCGAGATTGTATCAGGTCCAGGCGTTTTATTTACCTTGAGTTTATCTAAACAATTCAATACTTCTCTCTCTGTAACGGTGATATTGCTTAAAACATCTGAATTATCAATCTGAATCGGCGATGGTGTAGGGATATCACTGAGGTCTTCTGTTGTAAAAACTGATGCAAAAAAGGTATTCAGGGCATTACTCATTTGTACTTCGTCTTTGGTGTATTCTCCATTTTCATCGACTAACGGTCCAACAGTTGAAGTAACTACTTTTTTCTTACTGATATAACTATAGAATTCTTTCGGGTTTGTTTTACTTTGATTCGCAATATGTAACTCTAAGGTCTTTTTACTTTGCTTAATTAACTTTTTGGCTTTGCGTCGTAGCTCTACAAATTTCACCCGTTCTTCGTCATTTTGTGAGGATTTTAATCTATCATTAGCAATTTTTTTAGCAAGCAGGCAGTTTGAAATATCTTTATTCCACCATTTGGGCTTATTATTATGGCCTGGATGCCGTATTTTCGATGGTATGCAGTCTTGCACTGCTTGTAGGTAAGTGGTTTCGAATAACTTCCAAGATGTATTTATGTCGTTATTGTTAATAAAAAAGCTCCAGTCAGTTTCTTTAAACATAGCTCTAAGTTTATGGAAGTTTGCTTTCTTGAAATTAGGGACTTTTTCGATGCTACTATTTGGTTCGTTACTAGTAAACTTTAAAGTGAAAGTTATCGTACGATGGTCGCTGTTACTGAATTCATCACCAACATTCAAAGTCTCTATTAATTCTTCTTTTGTTGCAAGTACAATGTCAAGAACGTTATTACCACGGGTTGGCGTTCGAACAAATTGATAAAGCGAACTCTCTTGCAAGTTCGTATACAAGTCATGTCCGGAGTGTGAAGTAAGAGTATCGCCCCACTTGGTCACAGGTAAATTAAAGTCGCCAACAATTACGGTATCTTGTGAGTTACTTACATCTGCAATTTGTTCGTAAATTTCTCGGTCAGTTTGCACTGATTGAGCTGGAGGTCTGTATATTAATGCAAGTATTATTTGTGTACCTTTATTATTCTTTATTAGCACAAAAGATGCGTCGACGTTCACAATTTGAGGTTTTGACAAGAGGGTAGGGTTAAGACTTTCTTTGATATAAAGTAAAACGCCACCTCCATTTCGATTTATTCGGCTTTTCTCAATCATTACATAACCGGGAAGTGAATACTCTGCTAAAAAGTCTCTATCTTCTGTATTGAGCCAAGATTCTGTTATGCCAATCACATCATAATTTACTGTAAACACTAGCTCCTCTAAATCTGAAAATGTATTGCGTATGCTACGAGAGTTTGCATAGAAAACCTTTAAATTTGTTATTTTAGAACTCACGGAACGCTCTTTAATAATATTTTTGGTTCTTGTCGGATCTACATTTATGTTCATGGCTGTCCTCGGTCCTCGCTGTCTTCGGTCCTTATCGCTGGTGGTCCTCGGTTGCCTCTGTTTTTTTTCTTGGCGTTGGATGATTTATGTCACTGCTGCTTCTTCTCGGATGGTGTTTTTTGATCCATGGCTGCGATTTAAGTCATGAGGTTTAAGTCACACCTGAATGACTAGGAAACAGATAAGGCTACCATGACGTACCTGTGAAAACCACCAAGCCATTATTGTTTTTCCATCAAACACGGTTGTTATCACCCACCACCCAACCCTACTATCGCCTATATATTCCAGTTATCTGTCACTATCAAATAATAATATACAAATATAATGTGTTAGAATATAATTATGCTGAGAGCTTAAGGGAAAATGGGTCGTTTGTCTAGGTCCTTTTTTTCCTCTTGTTTAGCCCCATTTGTTTTGAGATTATAAGATGTTCGGCCCATTAGTTTGACGATTTAAACACCTTTTGTCTCATTTCTATATCAATATCACGGCTTTTCGTACCATTTAGATGTCGATTATTTTCTGGCGAGCGATAGCAAGCCTGTCATTTTAAGAGACACCAGCCTTCGGGTGGGACATGTTTCTATCGAGAAAATGTACAAATGTATCTTGAAAGGGGGTTTAGGGAGTGCTTTTTTAAGCTTGATGAAGGTCCAGCGAGGAAACTAAAAAATATATGAATACATACGTTTATAGACTACAAAAATAGCCGCTGTCCCCTTAAGGGAAGATTTGTATTTATTTGTATTTATTTGTTTATTTACATATTTATCTACTTATTGTTTTGCGTGTCCTCCCTTTTCTTGGGTGAAGGCTGGTCCTGTCCAGAGTGAGGTTTGGCATCCTCTACCCAAACTTAACCAGTTATGTCTGTCTCTGTTCCTGTACTTCTTTTCCTATTTCGGGGGCGGGAGGCTTTGAATTTTCCTTCCCTTGTAAAATTGGACGAGACAGAGAAAGAGGCGAGGGAATGCAAAAGTGGTCCCGGACCCTAAGAATTGGAGGTGTGAATGTAGTTTCTGTTCCGGCTTTGTCCAAGTCGGCCATGTTTCGAGTATTGTTCGCATGTATGAGGATGTTCCACCCATACTGTACTTCTGAACGAGTAGAGTCAAAAGCATTTTGACGCACTTCCTCTAACTCCCTACAATCTCTCTCTACATGCTGCAATGTTGCATATCTTTCACTTTTCTACTGCTATTACAATAATCAGTGTTCTTCAACGTTTTCTCAGTGTATACCTCCTCCCTTATGGAGAGTCAAGGGCACCCGCCTTT
The DNA here is from genome assembly GCA_032716605.1 of Paralithodes platypus. Taxonomy (NCBI): domain Eukaryota; kingdom Metazoa; phylum Arthropoda; class Malacostraca; order Decapoda; family Lithodidae; genus Paralithodes; species Paralithodes platypus. The sequence goes on along the minus strand of CM064552.1, from coordinate 27,512,624 downwards.
CAACACACTCCCACCCCTATGCTGTCCAGCTCTCTAACCAAAAAGTGAACCGATTTTGCCAGTCTTCCTTCAACTAAACAAATATGCTTTGGAACTCTCTCCATCAATCTGTCTTTCCTTCATTACATGACTTACTGTAAGCTGCTGCAAGCTCCATGTGTCCGGACATTTTGACCCCAATGTACCTTGAAATTTACTCTCTGTCAGTTTTTCAACTTTGGGGGAGACACTAGTTACAAGCAACTTTGCTTGTTGTGTCCTGCATCCACATAGACAAAATAATATATATATCCTGGAACCCAGATCCAGAAGAAAGCTTAGGCATAATATGATAATACAAGTCTCACTCACTATCCGATGCCCCAATTTATGATATTATTATAGGATTTATGATATTATTATAGGATTTATGATATTATTATAGGATTTATGATATTATTATAGGATTTATTATTATAGGATTTATGATATTATTATAGGATTTATGATATTATTATAGGATTTATTATATTATTATAGGATTTATGATATTATTATAGGATTTATGATATTATTATAGGATTTATATTATTATAGGATTTATGATATTATTATTATAGGATTTATGATATTATTATAGGATTTATGATATTATTATAGGATTTATATTATTATAGGATTTATGATATTATTATAGGATTTATATTATTATAGGATTTATGATATTATTATAGGATTTATTATAATATTATAGGATTTATATTATTATAGGATTTATGATATTATTATAGGATTTATGATATTATTATAGGATTTATATTATTATAGGATTTATGATATTATTATAGGATTTATGATATGATTATAGGATTTATATTATTATAGGATTTATGATATTATTATAGGATTTATGATATGATTATAGGATTTATATTATTATAGGATTTATGATATATTTATGATATGATTATAGGATTTATATTATTATAGGATTTATGATATTATTATAGGATTTATGATATGATTATAGGATTTATATTATTATAGGATTTATGATATTATTATAGGATTTATGATATGATTATAGGATTTATGATATTATTATAGGATTTATATTATTATAGGATTTATGATATTATTATTATAGGATTTATGATATTATTATAGGATTTATGATATGATTATAGGATTTATGATATTATTATAGTATTTTTAGGTGTTTGTGTTTGGGTTTTGGCTGGTCCGAGTAAGGGACTAGTGCTTGTTTTTGGGGGGCTACTTATTCATTTATTTATATACTATTGAGTTTCCTCGTTAGACATCCATCAAGCTTAAAAACAAACACACCTATACCCGCTTTCAAGATATATTTGTACATTTTTCGGCATAAAATTGTCCCACCCGAAGGCCGGTTCATTCAAAAATTACAGTCTCGCTATCGCTCACCAGTAAAAAATTGACACCTAAACGGCACCAACGGTCTTATTATTGACAAAGTAATGGGGCAAAAGGTTTCAAAATCGCCAAGCTATGGAACGAACGTCTTAAAATCGCAGAACTAATGGGTCTAAGCATGAGGGAGAAGGGAGTACATAAAAAGCGAGTACCTCCCCCTTAACAGAACATTGGCTTTGAGAGTTGGTAATGGCGGTGGGCAACACACTGCAGCAACATGTGTTTACTTGGTGTGCTGTGCATTAAGGGGAGACTGGCCGTTTGTTTGGTCTATTAATTAATTTATTCATATATTTTTTTAATTTTCTCCCTAGACCTCCATCAAACTTAGAAAAACACCCCCTAGACCCCCCTTCAAGATAAATTTGTATATTTTTCGGTAGAAAAATTTCCCGGCCGACGGCCGGTTCCTCTTAAAATTGCAGGAAAGAATCGACACCTAAATGGCACGAATGGTTTTAAAATTGACAACAAAATGTGGCGAAAGGTGTTAAATTCGCCAAACTAATGGGCCGAACATCTTATAATCTCAAAACTAGTGGTGCTAAACATTAGGGAGAAGGGAGTCCAGAAAAACGGTCTTCCTCCCCTTAACGGGGGATGAGCAGGAATACAGGTTCATTCTTCAAGTGCGTTTTCAGGCATGACAGGTTAGGTGTCAAGATTTCTATAGACTTGTCATAAGGAATCGACACTATAATCTAGCAGCATATTAGCAAGCAATAGAGAACTGGACTGAAGTCCGATTTCATTAACACTTACGCTGCGGGTATATTTGCGCTATTTAGGGGGTATTCAGGCACTCCTGAAAGATTAATCAAGCATCTTCATTAAATTAACTGTATTCTGCCGAAAACTAGGCGAAAATAGCTTCAAAATGAGACCAGAACGAGCTTCGTAGATGGCGGGGTTCACCCGCAGCATTACCATAGACATTAGGGAAAACTCGCTAATTATCAGCTCTCGCTCGCTCGGCAACACTGTTGTGAGACACCCGTGCGAGACACAGTCTCCCTCAGTGAGCGGCTGGCTGCTCTTAGGGTCGGAGGGAGGTCCCTCACGCTCCCGCCCACTGACACTCGATTTCTGCGGCTTTTACAGGCTTTTAAAGCCTGGAAATTGCTGTAAATTGCCAATGCGTTCCGGAACGTCACCCGCAGGGAATGGGTTAAGGGGGGTCACCATTTTTTGTTTATCTTTCTCTCATTTTCTCTCTTTCCCTGACTTGTATCCATTCGGCCCCATTCAGCCAACTGTTTTAAGACGTCTATCCCCATCCAGGTGTTGATTTCTTCCTGGCAAGCGATAGCGAGCCAGCATTGTATGGAGAAATCCGGCTTCGCCTTAGACATTTTTCTATCGACAAATGTACTTATTTAGCTTGCTGTCAAAAACAAAATATGTACATGCTGGCTCGCTACCGCTCGCCAGGAAAATATTGACACCTGGATGGGGGTAAGCGTCTTGAAACAGTAGGCTGAATGGATACAAGACAAAGAGAGAGGGAGAGAAAGAGAAAAACAGCGAGGTGGGCTCCCTTAACTCCTTATGTACCGGCAACGTCTTTCTAATTTTGTTCTAGCTACATTTAGACAATTTTTCGAAGCTTAGGAAGGATATACTGTAGTTAAAAGAAACAATTGAGATAGTGTGCAGCCTTTTAATTGGTAGAAATCCTTCCTTAGCTGAATAAAATCGTCTAATAGTTGCCAGAATATAATGAAAAAGGATGTCACCAGTACTGTATGGGTTAAGGGGGTTGACCTGCTTTTGTTCTCTTCCTTTCTCTCTTTCTCTGGCTTATATCTATTCGGCCCCATTCAGCCTACTGTTTTAACACCTTACGAGCGGGCCCGTCAGTTTTTTTCCACTATGCGCCAAGCTTGTTTTTTTGTTACCCTAAATGGCCTTGTTTCCGTGCTCTTTTTCATGCATAAACAAGAGCCAGAGCGTAATACAATTATGTATCCCTGAAAAGGCGTAAATTGAGCTTTCCAATGACACCAGAACCATCCTTCTACGACCACGATTTCTCTTGCAACGATCGTGCAACACGAGTGCAAAAACCCTAAAATACGGTAATTTCCTTATATAATTCCCTGTGTGGCGAGGTAGGGAGGGTGGAGTTGTGTGGAGTAGATGTCAGTAGGCGCGCGGGGTCCGTGCCGAGTGGTCATGAGGCAACCTACGCTCCTCCCGTCGCTCGTCTCTCTCTCTCAGAGCCATTCTTGCTCAAAAATTGCACACAGACTAAAGTCAGGCCCCGCCACATAGTCCAGGTTTTTAGATACGGACTTAAGTCGGGCCCCGCTAATAAGGGGTTAAGACTTTTACCCCCATCCAGATGTCAATATTTTCATGGCGAGCGGTAGCGAGCCAGCATATATATATTTTGTTTTGACAACTAGCTTAATTTGATCGATAGAAAAATTTCTCCGGCGAAGCCCGATTTCTCCATACAATGCTTGTTCGCTATCGCTCGCTAGGAAGAAATCGATACCTGGATGGAGATAAACGTCTTAAAACAGTTTGCTGAATGGGGCCGAATGGATACAAGCCAGGGAAAGAGAGAAAAGGAGAGAAAGATAAACAAAAAACGGTGAATCCCCTTAAATAATTACGGTAATAACCCCTTTACAACCATGACGTAATTTCCATCATACGACTTCAAGAAGCCCTCTTAGTATAATAGGTCCTTCTTAAATTGCATAAATCACCTAATGCTAGCCAGTATCAAAGGTAAAAAGGCGTCATGGTGCTGAAGGGGTTAATAATCAAATATCTAGCCAGACATTAACCCGTACAGTACCGGTGACGTCCTTTTCATCATATTTTGGCGACTATTAGGCAATTTTATTGAGCTTAGAAAGGACTTCTAGCAATAATAAGGCTTCAACCTAACTCAACCAACCATTTTAACTACCATAGATCCTTCCTAAGCTACATGATATCGTCTAAATATAGCTAGAATAAAATAAAACACACGTCGCTGGTACTCAAAGGGTTAATATTACGATCCGGTCAAACTAACTCGGATGTTGTCAGTTGTCAGATCAGATTTGCCACAAAAGTTGTCAGACAAATGCACTGGTTCTAAATACTTCTGGATAATTATATTTGGAAGAGAAGCAGCAAAGTAGTCTGTAATATAAATGCTATATAATTACCGTCCATTGGTTACCGGTTTGTTTGGTGTTAGCAAGTCGGTTCGTCCACATGTATAATCGCCCATAAAGCCGGTATCACACGATTTTTTTTTTTTTTTTTTTTTTTTTTTTTTAAAGGAACCGGCCTTCGGCCGGGAAATTTTTCTACCGAAAAATGTACTTATTTATTTTGAAATGGGGTCTATGGAGTGTTTTTCTAGGCTTGAAGGAAGTCTAGTGAGAAAGCTCAAAAATAAATAAATAAATAAATATATAGACCAAAAACCAAGAACTACCCCCTTAAGTGGTTTGATATTCAATAAAAAGTATAATTATTTGCAACTAAAATATGTAAAAACTAAACTCTGACCTTTACAAGGCTTCTATTGTGCAATATTTAAGTGTTCCAATGTATTATTCTATATATTTTATAATTTAGTATTGTACACATGAAAAAGCCCACCCACACACAAATATATATATATATATATATATATATATATATATATATATATATATATATATATATAAGTATGTATATATATATATATATATATATATATATATATATATATATATATATATATATATATATATATATATATAAGTATGTATATATATATATATATATATATATATATATACAGTATATATATATATATATATATATATATATATATATATATATATATATATATATATATATATATATATATATATATATATATATATATATATATATATAAGTATGTATATATATATATATATTTAATATTATATATATATAAGTATGTATATATATATATCTATATATATATATATATATATATATATATATATATATATATATATATATAAGTATGTATATATATATATATATATTATATATATATATACTGTATATATATATATATATATATATATATATATATATATATATATATATATATATATATATATAAAGAGAGAGAGAGAGAGAGAGAGAGAGATAGTATAGTATAGTATATACAGTATATGTGTCTGTGTATGTGCGCGTGCGTGCGTGTATGTATGTTTATGTGTGTGTGTGTTAAATAAGATCTTTTGCTACACACCTGACTATTGCCACTCACACTAGCCAGGTGTAGACAGACTCCTGCCAGTGAATTACCCTAGATAATGACCATAGCCAAGGGTACGGTCAGCCTGTTCCACTGTACGGTCGCGCTAATAATAATGTTCCAGCTGTCCTTACGTTTGGCTTACTCTGTGCTGTATTATTGGATGTTAGAAGTGTAATAGGGTGGGTAAGTGTAGGAACATGTTTTTATATCTCATTTGATATGAAGAAATATAGCTTAGATATTACCGATACAAATTATTGATCAACAAATTAGCGCGACTGTATACCCTTATTGCGTCACCCCAGCCCGACTACCACAACCTCGTGGCTCAGTGGTAACGGGTCTGACTCCATATCAGAAGGCTGGGAATTCGAGTTACTCTGGGGTCAATGCTTAATGTTTTGGCTAGCTTCTACTACGTCCTAACTGTGATAAAAAGGATATAGTGAACCTTTAAATTAATAGTGTCATATAATTATAATGGCTAATATAGACTCCAGGCAACTTTGACTTCACACCGTAATTATAAAGACTGACCCAAACGCAAGTATAATATTTATTATGTCAGTGTATTAAAAGGGATTAATTGTATTATTGTTCTTTCGAGAGATAGATTTATATTACAAACATGACAGAGAATGCTTTGGTAAGCAACTGATGCGCTTCTTATCGTTTAGCAAAACGAAATTATACAATACAATATCAAAACAACTGCTGGGGCATATTTTGGTCACCAAAAACTATAACTATATATTTATCTATCTATTTACTCAAGCTCATTCCCCATTTTTTTTTCTGGGGGTAGCCGACTCGAAACAGAGCCTAAAACTATAACTGAAATATTGTATTAATTCATTAGAACACTTTACACACATAGAACTCCCATGTTGTAATTATATTTAATAGTAAACGGACTATGTCTATATATAAGATTTTGTAATTTACTGTACTTTACATAATTATATCGCATGTAGTGGAATTGTTTAAGTACCCTGTCATATGCTGGTTGAGTGTGTGTTTTAACAAGTGAAAGGTATATATCTCAAGTAACTTGAGATAAATACGTGCAAATAAGTAACTAAGATATTCCTCCCTTTTCCGCAAAAACACAAAGGATCACTTAAAGCTGTGTTATGTTGTTAACCCAAATTGTTCCCTACTAACATCTGCAAGGGACATTAGTCCTAGGGCAGTACTTCCCTTTCCAATTGTCCCTTACCCACTCTAAGCCACTGTTCAACACTTTGATTAGTAGTGATTTAGAGGACAAACAATATCGAGGGGTCGCTAGAACTGTTGTTGCTTGATTTTCTTTTTATTCCTTTCTACCTCCTCCTATCCATTTCATTACACTAAAGCTTGTGTCACACGAGCCCTTTTTCGAGCAATTTTTACGGGCAATTATGTTCTGGAAGCTTCAAAAATTACAATTTATCAGAATTCAGCCGCCTAAAATTATCTACCTTCATTATAGTTGCCGATACCAGTGCGAAAAAGTTTCGAAATAATATGAGAACAAACTTGGTTATGGAAAATTGACGGAAAAGCGCTCGTGTGACAGCGGCTTAAACAAGCACACAACTTGTCTTTCCAATACTGTACACACAAAGAAAATTATCTAATTTTGCTCTCTCACTCTTTCAACTTTGGGGGAAACACTTGTTACAAGCAGATTTACCTTTTGTCTCCTTCATATACAAGACACACGCACACACACACACACACACACCTGGTCTGAAAGCTTCTACACGCAATAGTCATTAACCCGCAGTGTATTTGTTTATAAGTTCCTTGTATTTGTTAATAGCGAAGCAAAATCTATCAAGATTATAATGGGACGAAAGAGAGGGATAGAAAAAACACACTCCGGCGTAGATAGGGTTAAGGGGGTAGTACTTGCTTTTTCTGGACCCTCTTCTCCCTCATGTTTAGCATATTAGTTATGAGGTTTTAAGACGTTCGTTCCGTTAGTTTGGCGATTTTGAGAGCTTTCGCCTAATTTTTGTATCAACCTTTCGTGCCCTTTAATAGATGTCGATTTTTTCCTGGCGAGCGAAAGCGAGCCTCTAATTTTAGAAGAAACCGGCCTTCGGCCGGAACATTTTTCTACCGAAAAATGTACACATTTATCTTGAAAGGGGGTCTAGGGGGTTTCTAAGCTTGATAGAAGTCTAGCGAGGAAACTAAAAAATAAATTAATAAATAAATATATAGACCAAAAAACAAGCACTACCCCCTCAAGGGGAGATTTCCACCTGAGGGATTTTTTTCTTGACTCCTTTCTCCCTCATGTTTAGCCCCATTGCTTTTCTAATTTTAAGACGTTCGCCCCATTATTTTGACGATGTTAAGAACTTTCAACCCATTTCTGTCAATTTTAAGACCTTTCGTGCCATTTAGGTGTCAATTTTATCCTGGCGAGCGATAGCGAGCCTGTAATTTAAGAGGAACTGGCTTTCAGCCGGGACGTTTTTCTACCGAAAAATGTACACATTTATCTTGAAAAGGGGTCAAGGGGGTGTAATCTTAAGTTTGAAGGATATCTAGGAACCAAACTAAAAACCTCCCCTTAAGACAGTTAAAAATAGGATCATCCAATCCTTGCCGAGGAGCCTAAAGCCGCCCTTCTTCAATTGACGGTGAGGCCAGGGTCACACGAGCGAGCGATCTTTCTGGCAATTTGTTCAGGAAATGGTGGTCTGGCCTCTTCCTAAGTATATAGTAATACAGTTTAACCCTTCTTTAGCGGGACCCGACTTAAGTCCGTTTCTAAAAAGTTGGACAATGTGGCGGGGCCCGACTTAAGTCTGTGTGCAATTTTGGCGCAATATTGGCTCTGAGAGAGAGCCGAGCGGTGGGAGGAGCGTAGGTTGCCTCATGACCGCTCGCCACGACCGTCGTGGGCCCACTGACATGTACTCCACACTACTCCACCTTCTCTCACTCGCTACACACGTAATTATGTAACGAAATGACCGTATTTTAGCGATTTTGCCCTTCGGTTGCACGATCATTGCAAGACAACCAGTGATCGTAGAAGGATGGTTCGGGTGTCATTGGAAAGCTCAATTTACGCCCTTTCAGGGATACATACTTGCATTACACTCTGGCTCTTGTTTATGCATGAAAAAGAGCACGGAAACAACCCCATTTATGGTAAAAAAAAACGCTGGGCGGCACAGTGAATATACTCCACCACCCGCTCTTTGAGTGTTAAGGGGAGATGGGTCGTTCGTTTTTTCTCGACCCCCTTCTCACTCATGTTTAGCCCCATTAGTTTTCAGGTTTTAATACGTTCAGCCCACTAGTTAGGCGATTTTAAAACCTTTCGCCCCATTCCATTGTTAATGTTAATACCTTTCGTGCTATTTAGGTGTCGGTTGATTTCCTGGCGAACGGTAGTGAGCCTAAAATTTTGGAAGAACCGGCCTTTGGCCGGGATATTTTTCTACCGAAAAATGTACAATTTAATCTAGAAGGGGGATCTAATGGATGTTTTTTGTTTAACCCTTCTTTGGCGGGGCCCGACTTAAGGCGGTCTAGAAAACCATGGCCAAAAGAGCGGGGACCGCCTTAAGTCGGTGGCAATGTTGAGCACATAATTGGCTCTGAGAGAGAGTCTGAGCGGTGGGAGGAGCGTAGGTTGACTCTGACCGTTCGGCACGGCTCCCGCGCGCCGGCACTGGGCTCCCCTCCACACACATCCACACTCACTACCTCCCTAGACAGGGAAATATGTCAGGAAATTACCGTATTTTAGGGATTTTTCCTTCGTGTTGCACGATCGTTGCAAGACAACCAGTGATCGTAGGAGGATGGTTCAGGTGTCATTGGAAAGCTCAATTAATGCCCTTTCAGGGATACATAATTGCATTACGCTCTGGCTCTTGTTTATGCATGAAAAAAAGCACGGAAATAAGCTCGTTTAGGGTAAAACTACCCGCTTGGCAGGTAGTAGAAGTTACAGACCTAGCCGCTTGAGGAGTGTTAAGTTTGATGGGGGTCTAGGGAGAAAACTTAAAAAAAAAAAAAAAAAAAAAAATATTAAAACAAATGTAATACACGAGGGGAAAACATGGGCCCATCCCCTTAATTGTCGTTTCCAATGCAAAAATGCCTATAACCAGTATGAGGAAACACTTGCTCATCGAAAATTGACGGTAAGAGCGCTCGTGTGACATCGTGTTTTTACCTGAGTCTGGTCAGGTATGTTCCCCCGGGCAGGGTTGCCAAATCAAGTACGGTACGCTAGATAGTAAATTAAGGGGGGATGGTTCACTTTTTGGGCGAGTTTTGCAAGTATTCATTATTTTTCTAGTTTCCTCCCTAGACTCCCATCAAATTAAAAAAAAACATCCATTAGATCCCTCTTCTTGATTAATTTGTACATTTTTCGGTAGAAAAATGTCCCAGCCGAAGGCCGGTTCTTCCAACATTACAGGCTCACTATCGTTCGCCAGGGAAAAAGTCGACACCTAAATAGCACGAAAGGTCTAAATATTGACGAAAAAACGGGGCGAAAGGTCTTAAAATCGACTAACTGATGGGGCAAACATCTTAACATCTGAAAACTAATGGGGCTAAACATGAGGGTAAAAGTGGTCCAAAAAACCACCCCATCCCCACTTAATGCCAAAAATAGCTAGAATAATGGCACAATATTTTCTAAAATGGCTCAAATCTCCAGAATATCGCTAGAACAATGGCACAATGTCTACAATATATTTCTAAAATGGCTCAAATTTCCAGATTATCGCTAGAAAAATGGCACATTTTTTACAATATATTTATACAATGGCTCAAATCCCTAGAATATCGCTAGTACAATGGCACAATCCCTACAACATATTTCTACAATGGCTGAAATCTCAAGAATATCTCTATCAAAATGACACAATCTCTACAATATATTTATAAAATGGCTCAAATCTCTAGAATATCGCTAGTACAATGGCACAATCCCTACAATATATTTATAAAATGGCTCAAATCTCCAGAATATCGCTAGAAAAATGGCACAATCTCTACAATATAATTATAAAATGGCTAAAATCTCCCGAATATCCCTAGAATTCATGTTGCTTGATGTAAAATTTGCCTCTAGATCGAAGTAAATAATGGGACTGGGGTTCTCGACAAAGGGCTCCAGTCCTGACGCTTTTCTTGACTTACAGTGTGCTGGCTTAATAATCCAATAGGATTGATAGCCTCTGGAGTATTATTTTAACTAACTAACGAAGACAAAATAATGCTTCTAGATCTAGCGGGAAAGTAGCTATATTGGCAGCACTGTTCGCCCGGGGTCTGATGAGTGCTGTCAGACGTAGGAATCTTGTAAACACAGATGATCAATTATAGGTATGTGGTGGCTGGAGCTGGTGGTGTGCCTTATGGGCCCTGGAGAGGTGTATATTATTATGCTAACCAAGCAGTCATTAAATAACAGGTCCGCGACAGGTTTTAGGGGGAGAGTGGTTATTTTTGGGTCTCTCTCTCTCTCTCTCTCTCTCTCTCTCTCTTTATATATATATATATTCATTTATGTTTTAGTGTCCTCGCTAGACCTCCATCAAACTAAACAAAAAAACACACATCCATTAGATCCCCCTACGAGATTAACCCTTGTCTAGCAGGGTGTTTTGGGTTATTCTGGGCATATTCAGGCCCTCCTGAATGATCAATCAAGTATCTGCATGAAAAGAAATGTATTCAGCAAAAAACTAGGCGCTAAAAGCTTCAAAATGAGACCAGAACGAGCTACGTAGCACTCGTGGTTCTCATGCAGTGGTGCCACCAACATGGGAGTTTAGCGTATAGCGGTATATTTTTCCCAGCTATGCTCACTACTGGCTACACTGCCGGCCTCTCGAGAACACAGGGAGCGTGAGTCAGTGGGTGGCGGTAAGCCCTGGGTGTCGGACGCGTAGCCTGCTGCGCTCCCGGCCATTTGCACTCGATTTTAACCCTTTAAAAGCCTTAATAATGCTCCTAACTTGCTGCAAATTGGTGCACGACTTAAGTCGAGCGCCGCTCTTTAAGGGTTAATGTGCACATTTTTCGGTAGATAAATGTCACGGCTGAAGGTCGGTTCCGCCAAAATTACTGGTTCGCTATCGCTCGTTAGGAAAAAATCGACACCTAATGAGCACGAAAGGTCTTATTATTGACAAAGAAATGGGCCGAAAGGTATTAAAATCGACAAACTAATCGGGCAAACGTCTTGAAATCGCAATACAAATGGGGATAAGCACGAGGAAGAAAGGGGACCAGAAAAACGACCCAACTCTCCTTAATACGCACCAACGAAAATATAATTATACAGACCTAATATATTGAGGGAAATAAGAAGTATTAAGATGAGAATATAAACACAGGTCTGAGAAAGGTTATAATAATGGAGGGGAAGGTTACAAGCCCGAACAAACATAAATTACAGGCTCGCTATCTTTCGCCAGGAAAACAATTGCCACCTAAATAACACGAAAGGTATTAACATTAACCCCTTCTGTACCGCTACGTACTTTTAATTTTGTTATGGCTATTATGCGCTTTTATTCAGTTTCAAAAGAGCCTCGAACAATTAACGGGCAACGAACTATATCAATTAACCCTTTTTACTACCACAGATCCTTCTTAAACTGTACAACATCGTCTAAATATGGCAAGGATTAAATTAAATAGAGATCGTCGGTAAAAAAGGGGGTTAACACATAAATGGGGCGAAAGGTCTGCTTCTGTTGAAAAACCACATGAAAGAAGAGATGTTTGACGAATGACAAGATTATATTTAGGCAGAGACAAAAATATCAAGATTGGCAATAGGAAAAAAATATAACATGCAAAGGTAAACAAGAACAAGCCGGTATCACACGAGCGCTTTTTCCCTCAACATTTATCCTCAACACTGGTCTGGCAGCTTATGAGATCAAAGTTTACAATGTTTCTGTTACCTAAATTCATCTACCATCAGTCTAGTTTCTAATACCAGTGCATAATACTCCAGAAATGTTGTCAGAAATTGTTTGATCATCGAATGTTGACTATAAAAACTCTCGTGTGATACCTGCTTAAGGATAAGATACAGTAGATGGATACAATAATGACTATACCCTGTTTCTGTTCAATTGGCGGTAAATTGCAAAGTTCCCATTAAAATTTCTCGGATATTTTGAAGATTTTGTAGTGAAATATGGTGCTAATTATTAAAACGTGGTATTAACCCTTTCAAGCTGAAATAGGCGTTTCTGTTCTGTTTTCTGGCTACTATTAGACTATTGTATTCAGATTAGTAACGGTATACGGAAGTCAAAAGATTGTTGTTGTTGTTGTTGTTCCCCAAGCTGCCTGGCCGAACAGCCCCAAGGCCCCGAGCAAGGCCAAGGCCATAACCGAGCGCCCATACAGAACCCTCCCTGCCGACCACAATAAAGCCTGGGTGACCGAAGCCACTCCATGGCGGGGAGCTGAGGAGGGTGCGGAAACGCCCGAAAAACCAAAGCCCCACCCAGGGCCCTGTGCCCCTCAGCAATTATGAAGAGAAAGTTGAGGGGCAAAGGAAAAATGTGATGCTTTGGCTTCCAATCTTGGTAGATTGGGAGGTCAATCCACGGAAGAGACGCCGTCACTTGAGATCTAGAAAATATATAAGTAAAAGGATCAGTCAGAGTAAGCTATGGGTATGGCAGAGATCGCTCAGTTCCCACTCTGATAGACCAGCCCATCACAAAAGGGTTGATTGAGATAGTATTTACCCTTTTAATACCCACATATCCTTCCTAAGCTACATAAAATCGTCTAATGATAGCCAAAATAAACTGGTAAAACGCGGCAGAGCTTCAAGGGGTTAATATGATGCAGAGACATAGTGTTTAATTTTTTTTCCATTAAGGGAGCCCACCTCGCTTTTTTTCTTTTTCTCTCCTTCTCTCTTTGGCTTGTATCCGTTCGGCCCCATTCAGCCTACTGTTTTAAGACGTTTACCCCCATCCAGGTGTCAATATTTTCCTGGCGAGCGGTAGCGAGCCAGCATATATATATTTTTGTTTTTACAGCAAGCTAAATTTGTACATTTTTCGATAGAAAAATTTCTCCAGCGAAGCCGGATATCTCCATACAATGCTGGCTCGCTATCGCTCGCCAGGAAGATATCGACACCTGGATGGGGATAAACGTCTTAAACAGTTGGCTGAATGGGGCCGAATGGATACAAGCCAGGGAAAGAGAGAAAAGGAGAGAAAGATACAAGCCGGTGACCCCCCTTAAGTATCGATTAACTATCTGCTAAGGGATTCAATTTACCGTCAGATGAAATAAAATAGAGTATAGATAGATTTACGCGAACGAAAACATACTAATGCATGAATAAGTGGAGGAAAACTTTTATAGTTGAAATAGAAAGTTGATCGCCAGGAAAAAGTCGACATATAAATGTCACGACAAAAATTAATTTTGCCCAAGAAAAGAGGCCTAAGGTATTAAAATCGCCAAACTATTGAGCTGAACGTCTTAAAATCTGAAAACTAAAGTGGCTAAGCATGAGGGAGAAAGGTGTCCAGAAAACCCCCCATCCCCCCTTAATACCCTTTAGGCTCCACAGAACAATCACGGGCCTCACCGTGTTCAGCGGTAGAGTGTTCAGGTTCTCAGCCTATGCCCGAGAGGGAGTATTGGAATATAGAAAAAAAAAAAAAAAATTAGAGATGACTGCCACAGTTACACAAACACACACACACACACACACACATACACACAATAAAGGCTGAATCACACAAACGAATTTTCCGTCAACCTTTCATCAGCATTTTCATATTTGCAATGTTTCGGTCACTTGTTTGCATTGGTGTCGACAACTAGGATGAAGGATATCATTAAAATTCGGCGGACCCCCTTCTCCTATATGTCTAGCTTCCTTAATATTGAGATTGTAAGACGTTCGCCCCATTAGTTTGTCGATTTTAAGACTTTTTGTCCCATATTTCTTTCAATATCAAGGCCTTTTGTGCCATTTAGAAGTCGATTTTGTCAGGGCAAACGATAGCGAGTATGTAATTTTGGAGGAACCAGCGTTCGGCTGGGACATTTTCTATTGAAAAATGTACACATTTATCTGGAAGGAGGATCTTGAGGAGGATAATTTAATAAGCTTCATGGATGTCTAGGTAGGAAACTAAAACAATAATATATGAATAAGTAAATTAACTAATAAATATATACAAATGTTCCTTCAGAAGTTACACAAGACTCTAGTTACCGGAGAAAAACTGCTGTCCATAGGCATCTACATTTGGAAGTAGTAGCAAGCTAGTCCCTTTAAAGGGGAATAGGCCTATTTATAGCCTTTATTTAGTTTGTATTTATTTTTTGTTTATCAACCTTGCGTAAGCAGAGTGGTATCCCCCTCCCCCCCGATATAGTGGTGATTATGGTAGCAGTTATGATATTGCCAGTAGTGATGATGATGCTTATTATGGTAGTGAGGGCAGTCGTGATTGTGAAAGTAGTTGTGATAGTAGTGGTGATAGTAGCTGTGATGATGGTAGTAGATGATGGGGATAGTAGTAGTAATGATGGTGAAAGTATTGGTGATGTTGGTGATGGTTACTGTAGATGACGCCCTGAAAACAACTCGCCACACATTTGTTAGGTTAAGTTACTTTAGTTGACATTACAAGTGATGGAAGTAATACTGGGGATGATGGTGATAGTAGTGATGATGGTGATATTAGTAGTGATGATGGTTGTAGCTCTATGATAATGATGACAGTAGTGATGATGATGGTAGTGATAATGATGACAGTAGTAGATATGATGGTGACAGTACTAGTAGTAGTGATGATGGTCATAATAGTACTGTCAGTAGTAATGCTGATTGTAAGATGATGGTAATAATAGGAATGATGATGGTAATAGTTATAGTGATAATGATGACATTAGTGATGATGGTGAGTAGCAGTGATGATGGTGAATACTGTTGTGATGATGACAGTAGTAGTGATGATTATAATAGTAGGCTAGTGCTGAAGATAGTAATGGTGATAATGACTAGTAGTGATGATGGTGACCCATCGCAGAGTTGGGTATGCCGTTTTAATCTTGGGAAAAGCGGCATGTTTACTTTATTGTTAGCAAACTAATATATTTCTTTGTAAGATTTATACCCGAGCAAACTTTACTTGGGGGGGGCAAGAGGTTTCAGATATTTATTTAAGTTATACATCGAACAAAGAACTTATTCGTTTTCTATTATTCATATGCATAAAAGAAAACTAATTTTGTTAGCAAACTATTATATTTCTTTGTATGATTTATATCCAAAATTGTAAACAGTCGTGCTTCTCCGAACTTCACAAAGATCGTAATCATCTTTCTTTCAGTTTTAGAAATAATTATTCACGCTATGAATAACATAAACATCCAAACGTTAATCATGAGGTGCACGTCTGGGATAAATTAAAAGTGATTGACATATTATATATGATTTCATATAAATTTACTTTGCAACAGTGATTATATCTGACAACAGTGTCACTGCGCTTCGGTATTTCAGTATTACCTTCGCAACAGTTGTACTTAAGTGTAATTGTGACGCTACCTATTTTGTGCGCAATCATTCACCAGTTGCTTATCCATTATCAAACTACCTTTGCTAGTTCGATAAACAAAACCAGAATGATTGGAGATGAGAAAATTGTGCCGTACGCTAGTATTCGGGCAAATACAAAAATTATCCGGGAATTAGGGGAAGGAAGCGATGCGGTAGCCTTTATGGTTGAATACATGGGTGATTTGGTTTGTCTTAAAATTGGTAAGAGGGCCGGCGCCAAGTAGAGTCCTTTATGGAAGAGGCGAGGATGATGGAAGAAGCAGATAGTGCTGGTGGGGTACCAAAATTACTCCTAGTTGGTTCAGATAAGCCTGGCCTACTGATAACGTACTGCCCACACCCCACACTGTACGACCTCATACAGAAAAAACGTCTAGTTTCTCGTAAGCAGTGTGTTCAGATCTTTTGGGCTGTAGCTAAAGCATTAAATTACCTACATAATTCAGGTGTCATCCACAATGACATTAACGATGATAACATCATGGTCGATGTGTCTGGTAGAGAGCCACGGGCCTATATTATTGACTTGGGATTAAGTTGTTCCATAGGTCAGGCTCCAAAAGTGTTTAAAAACAAAAACCCCGAAACCCACAAGTTCTTTCCTTTTTATGGCTTTGAACTATAGTGTGGAGGGATCGCTATGCCCCACTGTGACACATATACTCTTGGTTTTATTATGAAAAAATTACCGGGTATCTGTCATCTAGTGGCGTTTTCGCGGTTGATGATGAAATTGTCCGCGTATATGAAGCTATGTTGAATACTGATACTGTGGCTCGGCCCTCTGTGCCAAATACAAAACCAACCTTGCTCATCTCACCTTGACACCAAAAACATCACCCAGTCATGTTTACGATATATTGTTTTTGTGTGATTTTTTTTTTCTTTTACTTCTATAGACTATAGGAATGGGGTACTTTATTATTATGTTATATTTAAGTTTTGCCCCTAGGCCTCCATTAAGCTTAACAAACAAAACACCCAAAGACCCACTTCAATATAAATGTGTACATTTGTTGACATAAAAATGTCCTGGCAAGGCCGGTTACTACTATTTTACAGGGTGGCTATCGCTCGCCAGGAACATAATCGACACCTAAATTGTACGAAAGGTCTTAATATTGACAAAGAAATGGGGTGAAAGGTCCTAAAATCACCAAACTAATAGGCCGAACATCTTAAAATCTCAAAACTGATGGAGCTAAACAAGAGGGAGAAGGGGGTCCAGAAAAAAAACCATACCTCTTAACCCTCGTGGCCCGGGCTGCCTCTCCAAAGGACGGAGCTCGCATCCGGGCAATCTGGTCAAAAATCAACAAAAGTAAACTAAGGCTAATCTCGCTTAATATATTACCTACATTAATCAAACATATGTCAAACTCTTCGCCTTACCTTGCGGCGTAGAATGGCGTTAAGTAGAGCTCTCTAGCTCAACTGGTTCCGGAGTTATGGTGATGGAAGTGGAGGTAACTTTTGCCGCGTATTTACCTCGGCGCGTCCGAACACTCAACAGCGGCCCCGGCTACGACGGCCAGTTACATTCGTCGCTCCACCCGCAATTATGCCGGGAAGCGATTTGATAGTGTTTTATTGTTAATTATGCAATGTATTATAGTTATTATGTTATTTTCACTCAATAAAGTTATTTTCATGAAGTTATTTGTGTCTCTGTCACTTATTACTTCGTTTTATTATTATTATTATGATTATAGGTGTCACTTTCACTGGACTTTGATAGTTGATGGTGTAATTTTCACTTTTATGTATTGTTAGGTAAGCTAATAATATATATAGTGTCACTTTCACTTGTTCATATTGTTATGAAGGCACTTATTATTACTTATGTGTATCTCTTTCACTTATACCTACTTTATTATTATTATAGTGTCACTTTCACTGGACAATGATAATTGATAGTGTCATTTTCACTTTTATGTATTGTTAGGTAAGCTAATAATATATATAGTGTCACTTTCACTTGTTCATATTGTTCTGAAGGCACTTATTATTACTTATGTGTGTCTTTTTCACTTATACTTAGTTATATTACTTATATTATTATTCTTAGCCTACATTTGAGTGTCACTTTCACTGTTGTCACTTCCACTTCAAAAGTTTATCAGAGTGTGGAAGTCGTTGAAGCAGGTGCCAGCACACAGTACCACTTCACACTCGAGGCATTCCCAAGTGGTTTTTGATGCTTTGCGGGGTCTTCTTATTGTGTGGCTGCACACATGGCACCTCTTCTTGATTCTGCTTTTACTACCTGGTGCTTTGAAAGGAAGGGCGTTGAGCTGGTGCTTCCTGAAAAATTCAGCACACCTCGTTCTGTCCAGCATGCCTGGTCCTTGTAGTGGCCTCCCTGGTGTACCCGCATTTTTAGCCAGGAGCTCAAGTATCACCTGTTTATGGAAGGTCCGCAGAGACTTGTACTTCGGGGCTATTTGAGTCCTCAGACGGTAGATGTTGTATGCATTGAGGACCGACATATCTACCGTATGCAGGATAAACTTCTTGTACCACCTGCAAGATGTTCGCAGGCAGTCGATGAAGCCCATCTGCATGTCGGACTTGTCGACGAGGCGCATATTTATGTTGTATTCCAGGACAGCAGCTGGTTTCTGGACGGGGTTCTTGGTTCTTCAGTCCACCTTCCCTGTGGCGACCATCTCGGCCTTGTGGCATGTGGTGAGGAGGTTGACCTTCCGCTGGTCATGCCAGTGGATGGAGAGGATGGGGCCACTCTTCTCATGGAAGACGTCCGTCTTCTTGGTCTTCGTTAGGTAGGTTGGCATGCCCTTCCTCTTGGCCTTGACTGTGCCGACAGTTCCGGTCTTGCGGTCATGGAGGTACTTGGCCAGGATAGGCGACGTATAGTAGTTATCGGTGTAGAGGATGTGGTTTTGATGGAAGTACCTCTCCATCATCTTCTTTACTACAGCGCCGCCAAAACCAATGAGGGGGTCAGTCTGAATTTCGCCACCCTTGCCGCTGTAGACTATAAAGTCCAGCACATATCCCGTCTTGCAGTCGCAGAGGACGAAGAGCTTGATGCCGAAGCGGTGTCTCTTAGATGGGATATACTTCCGGAAGTGCAGCCTACCACGGAACAGGACCAGAGACTCATCGAGGCACATCTTCTGGAAAGGAATCAGGTAGGTGGAAAACCGATGACGTATCATGTCGTACAGCTTCCTGATCTTGCATAGTGAGTCTTGAAGGTGGACTGCCATGTTGTTTGTGAGGTGAATATATGAGAGGATGTTGAAGTACCTATCCCTGGACATGTACTTGCCAAATGCTGGAGTCGTTACGATGTCGCCAGTGATCCAGTACTCGGCCAGAACGTGCTTCTTTATATGCGTCATCAGCATTGTGAGTGCCAAGAACACATATAGTTCTGCCACAGTGAGAGCTCTCCATGCCACCATCTTGACGCTGGTCTTCCTCCCAAGAAAGTTGGAACAGATAGCATGGTGGTTATTTGTCTCTTCGACGAGGTATTCCATGACTTCATTGTCATAGAAGCCACAGAAAAGTTCACTGGGGGTAGAATTTTGGCCACAGGGATATGCTGGTGACACCCCGGAACCCTGCTGTACCTCGTTAAAGGCAGGACAATCTGGCTCAAAATCAGCCCCATCTGTCCACACAAACAGGTCGGATGCTCGAGGACGTGCAGCTGCAGCAGGCACACGCCCTGGACGCCACGCGGACGCCCTGCACGCCCACGCCCACGTGCAGGCCCAGGGCATCGGCAAGCTGACCACGACCACGTCCACGACCTCGCCCTCTAACCCGTCTTGTCGGGACTTCCTCCTCTTCCACATCCTCCTCCTCCTCCTCAGGCGACGTCAGGTCATCTGGGGCAATGTTGGGGTCGTCAGCATCCTCTTCAGGAGACAATTTGGGTGAAGAATAGACCGGGCGTCGGTGGCGTAGGGCGTGGGAGGCTGCGGGAGGTTCAACAATGGGAGCCTCGGCCTCGGGAGTTGGGCTCCTTTTGCGGCGAGCCGAGAGCTTCCCCGCAGCAAATAATGCCCTACGATACGGGGCCTGTGGTGGCACACTGTGGGAAGACAATGCCGCCCCACTAGTACCACTTGTAGAGGCCCTTCGGTCATCGTCAGGGAGAGATGAAGCCGAGTGCTGTGGCTGACCCACGCGGCATCCCGGGTCAAGGTGTCGGGACAAAGGAATGCGGGTGGTTGCTAGACCAGGGTCGGCGTCACTATCACTGTCTTCCGCTTCCCTAGCATTTTCTGCTGCTGCCCTGCGTGCTTTTTTAGCTGCACTTCTCACCAATGATTGTTTATACAAATATTTGCCCACTTTCAAGGGTGTACGGGCAGGTAAAGGGGAAGGTCCTGGGCTAGGGCTAGGCCTAGGCCTAGACTGGCCTACGAAACTTGGCGAAGGGGATGGCTCTAGCACACTTGGAAGTTCAGTAGCATCTTCCTCAACCACTTCCACATCAGGATCATCACTACTGTCTCCCCCCTCAAATAGATCTACATTGTCGTCCTCTCCAAAGCCAACAAAATCCTCAACTTCGCTTCCACTTCCACTGTTAACAAATAAGTTTTAGTCCACCGAGCTTTCGCCACTGCTCAGTTCAACGTTAAAAAGTTCTCGTTGTATAGCACTATCACTCAACAAACGTTTAACTTCCTTTCGTTTAGCTTTTTTCTCGGTTGGAACAGGCGTCGAAGTAGCAAGCGGGGTAGCACTGGGGCGCGCGGGAAGTTGCACAGAATCGGACGCGTCGGAATTCATGATTTCGCTATAACTCGCTATGGCGGCCACGTAGGAACTGATAACGGTAGTAGTTGAGGCTTGGTGGCGCTGCGATCGCCCCTGCAAAGTAAAATTTGACCGCGCGAATTTTAAAGCACGCTTTCAAGCACAGAGATTTTAAAAGGACACCCGGGCAGCTGCCCATCTGCCGCGCCGTCATTTTAAAATGACACCCGGGCTGGAAGGGTTAAGCAAATTGGATGGGTAGGTGAGGTGGGTGTTACGTGTATAAATAGGTGACTTGCAAAGGGACTATTATGCAAATTAACCCCGCTCAGTACCGGTGCCGTCCTTTTGACTTTATTTTGGCTACTATTAGACAATTGTATACAGTATATAAAGGGCCTCCAGCAATTAACAGGCTTCAACCTATCTCACTTTACCCGTTTTAGTACCACAGATCCTTCTTAAGCTGTATGAAATCGTCTAAATATAGCTACAATAAAATATAACAGACGTCGCTGGTACAAAAAAAAAAAAAAAAATAAATTGGATGGGTGGGTGATGAGTAGGTAGGTGGGGTGAGGCGAAGGGGGCATTAAGTTTAAAAATCCGGTATCACACGACCGCTTTTTCCCGCAGCATTTATCCTCAACACTGATCTGGCTTATTAGGTCAACTTATAAAGTATGTCGGTTACTTAAATTCATTCAGCATCAGTCTAGTTTCCGATACCGGTGTAAAATAATCCAGAAATTTTGCCAGAAAAATGGTGGGGCGTGTATAATGCCGGTATCACACGCGAGCTTTTATAGTCAACATTCGATAATCAACATTTTTCTGGCAATACTGTATATCTGGAATATTTTGCCCTGGCATCGGAAACCAGCCTGATGGTAGATGAACTTAGGTGACAGAACTATTATAAAAGTTTACCCCATAAGCTGCCAGACCAGTGTTGAGGATAAATGTTTAGGGAAAAAGCGCTCGTGTGATACCCGCTTAAGTAGATGATTTATAAAGTGAATATAGTATGCAAATTACCCCATTATGAACTGGCGGTCTTTTGTATTTTATATTATTTTAGCTGTATTTAGTCGATTTTGTGCAGTTTCAGAAGAATCTGTCGTTGTAAAAAGGGTTAAGTTATATAGTTTGAAGCCTGTTAATTGCTGGAGGCCCTTATTAAATTGAATAAAATCGTCTTAAAGTGGCCAGCATATCCTTAAAAGGACGGCACTGATACTGAACGGGTTAACCCCTTCTGTACCGGTAACGTCTCTATAATTTTATTCTTGCGGCTGTAACACGATGTTATTCAGTCTTAATAGGTCCTCTAGCAATTAGCAGGCTTCGAATTATCTCACTTAATCCTTTTTAGTAGCACATATCCTTCTTAAACTGCACAAAATCGTCTAAATATAAATATATAATATTACGACTGGAGCGACTACTGATGCAACAATACGAGACCTGCTTTCCTGAAAGAACATAGCGTATACTGCAGGACAACAAGCCTTGGATTACAACTAGAATTTTGAAATTAATAGATTAAAGGCATCGAGCGTATAACAGAGGAAGGATGGACGAGTGGAGACACTCACACCAACGAACGAAACAAGAAATAAAATGTGCGAAGAAACACACTGCAACAAAGATAGAACAACACAATATTAATTCAAGTATTTTTTCTAAAGAGCTTAAATGCGTAATAGGTAGTAAGAGGAAGGATGTTAGAATACCATTTCTAGACTACCTGAGTGATGACAGTGCGAGCGAAGAAATTAGAAATCATTTTACAAATATATGTACGTACACATTATCCTCCCTTTGATCCCGTACAGTTGCCAAGTTTTTTACCGATAAATGAGGTACCAATATTAGACAGAGTAAATGTTTACAAAGCTACTGTATTTTAAAAATTAATACCAATAAGGCTTCACCACCAAACTCACTACCTAAAAGACTGTTAGAAGAGTTTGCCTATGAAATCAGTATCCCATTAACCTTTGTATTCAACCTGCGTTTGGACACTGGATTATTTCCCTTGTTGTGGAAACGGGCAACGATTACAGCCCTGCAGAAAGTCAAAGTAGTTACACAGTTAGGGGAGTTGCGACCTTTATCACTCACACCTGATCTAGGAAAAATCCTCGAGGGCTTTGTAGCGGAAATGGTTTTAGAAGATATCAGACCCAATATCGACCCATGCCAATATGGAAATCTGAAAGGAAGTTCGACCACACATTACATGATTCATTTGTTAGACACATTATTGAAGGGGATAGATAAACCTAAACAAATTGCACAAATCGTTCTGGTTGATTTAAAAAAATGCCTTTGACTATACTGTATAGACTACACAGTAGCAATTAGTGAGCTCTTTCTCTTGGGTTGCCGTCCATCACTTTTATCATTCATATCAAGCTTCCTGTCAGATCGCCAGCACAGGGTACGATATCGGGACACGATATCCCTGTACGATTACATCACATGTGGGGTACTACAAGGGACCCGGCTGGGGCCTATACTATTTTTAGCTATAGTTAATAGTATAGCCCGTAACACAAATATCCGTATGAAGTATGTTGATGATCTCACATTACCCGAAATTGTTGATACAAAAGATACAATCGCATTCAAGATGCAAACCACGTTAGATGAACTTACACATAAATGCATTGCAGTTAAATTGACGCCTAATCCCCTTAAATGTGAAGTTATGATTGTATCGCCCCAAAAAAGGCCCATTGTGTACCCCCAGCTGCAGTTGAATGAAAGTATATATTATACCCATTGTGCACAGTTGTAAATGGTTAGGATTACGCATCAACTCAAACCTAACTTGGACAGACCATGTCAATTATATGTCATTAAAAGTAAATAAATGTATGTTCATCTTATATAGGGCACGTCAATTTGGATTCAGTGTAAACACAGGTTTAGTATTGTATAATTGGTTCATTAGAACTTCGTTAGAATATGTTGCACCTGCTTGGCATCCTGGATTAACCCAAGCACAACACAACCAAATAGAAAAAATACAGAAAAGGTGTTTTAGGGTCATTCTTGGCAACCAATATGTAAGTTACGACGCAGCATTAATAACTAAATTCACAATCCTTGTATCTCAGAAGAGAAGAACTAAATGTTAGATTTGGACAAAACTTTTTTAAATCAGACAAGCACAGACATCTCTTGCCACAGAATATGTACACTATACATGGAAGGGACACTAGAAGAGGTAGACAATTGTTACAGGTTGTACGCTGTAGGACTGAAAGGTACAATAACTCTAGTATACCATATATAGTATCCAAATTAAACTTGTTGCCAAATTAATGATGAAATTAATGATATGAAATGACGTTAAAAATGATATTGACAATGATTGTTAATCAAATATATTTGATAACAATATTTGTTAGACATTATATCATAGTATATAGGGCATAATGTATTTAGAAATAAAATAATACTTTTAAAGTCTGATTTGTAAGCCAAGACACAATATTATATTGTATGTATCATATGTACTATATGACTTTCTTGGACAATAAACCATTAATTATTATTATTAGGGGTTCGTCCCCTACGGGGAACCCCTATTGTAATCATTAAACCTGGGTTTTCATCCAAATTCTTCTTACGCGCCGGTTTCGACGCAATAACTCCAGAACCGCTTTTTGGATCGGGATCAAACTTTCACAAGAGGTGCGTTTTTGTATTGGGCAACTTTTGATATGCTAAACATCCGGCATGGCGACCAAACAGGTCCATGGCAGCCGATTTCCCGAAAAAATTGACGCCTAAATACCGTCTCTCCCACTCACAGGAAACGACTGGGCTTTGGCATACGCATTCCCCTACTAATGCTCCGCAAATTTTATAGAGAAGGTTTTGCTTTTGCACGTGGATTTTTTTCCGGCAATCTTGAAAAAACCTCGAATTCCACTTAAAATTCCACATCTTGAAAACTACGCCGATAATCAAAGCCATGCTTGCGTAGTTGGGTGAGGCTCGCGATTCCGAACGTTTTGATACCAAAAGAATATAAATGGGTGGAATAGTTTGGCCGCAGCATTGAAAACTGTCTATTATTAAATTACTTTAAAAACGCATTCGCTACCCACACAAAGTTTACCGTGTACAGTCTATAGGCTTCCACGCATCCCCCAGTTTTGCTTAATAACATAATCTCTTTATTATTCAGATCTATAATTTGTTTTTTATTTAACTCTCTCAAAACAGTTCTAGTCCCTACGAATTCCAGCAATTATTTAGCCAACCTACCTATACATACCTACCCTACCAAATAATAATGATAAATTAAAATTTATTTTTGGTGAATGACAGAGTATTGGCTAAGGTTTTTAACAATTCCTTCCTTTCCCAAATGCTTAGTTTAATAACAATGATATGGACCTTTAAAGTTTTGGCAATTGCCCGTGTGACTCGTATTTTAATCCTCCTAAAGTGTTACCACGAAATACCGCTAGATCCTTTCTCAAAAGTCGCTAGCATGTTGCTACATAGCCAAACAATGTTAGGATAATGCTGCAATTTCTAAAGAGTTTTGGTTTGTTTGTTTTGCAAGTTTTACAATGTTGTATGACTAGAATGTCTGAAATTTTCAAATTATCCCTAGTAAATGTCTCTAGATATAAAAGAAATGGCTGCTAGATTGAAGTAAATAGCTCTACATTTAGCGGTAATATGTAGCTTTACAACTGGCAACACTGCAACCACCACCTCTCTCCCACCCTCCCAGTATGTCTCCACAAAATACCGCTAGATCCTTTCTCAAAAGTCGCTAGCATGTTGCTACACAGTCAAACAATGTTAGAATAATGCTTCAATTTCTAAAGAGTTTTGGTTTGTTTGTTTTGCAAATTTTACAATGTAATATGACTAGAATGTCTGAAATGTTTAAATTATCCCTAGTAAATCTCTCTAGATATGAAAAAACGGCTGCTAAATTGAAGTAAATAGCTGTACATCTAGCGGTAATATGTAGCGATACAACTGGCAACACTGCCTAAGTGTTACCCCAAAATACAGCTAGATCCTTACTCAAAAGTCGCTAGCATGTTGCTACATAGTCAAACAATGGTAGAATAATGCTGCAATTCCTAAAGAGTTTTTATTTGTTTGTTTTGCAAATTTTACAATGTAATATAACTAGAATGTCTGAAATTTTCAAATTATACCGAGTAAATGTCTCTAGATATGAAAAAATGGCTGCTAAACTGAAGTAAATATAGCTCTACATCGAGCGGTAATATGTAGCGGTACAACTGGCAACACTGCCTACAACCACCCTCTCACCGCCAATGAATATGCTCTGAGGTTTGTATTTGCTTATCTTATCCTGTGTATAAATATAACCCATACACATGTTTCTATTAAATAATGACATTAAACAGGATTCATGATTTAAATACAAGGCTAGATATTTATCGGAAGTACGTATTTACCTTCGGAAAGCTAAAATATAATGTTTACACATATGGGATAGGGAGGAGGGAGGGAGATATAAGAGGTGGACCAATGGAAGGCATGGCAGATGATACCCAAGCCAGCAAGGAGTCTCCCCCAACGCGCCCCTGTCGACCTTGCCCTGGCCAGTCTCTTTAGCAGCTAAATCAGGAAAACCCTCAGGTAGCTCCAGTTAAGCCTGGACACCTTTTTCTCCTGCTAAAATTCACTTCATCCAACTAATTCTTGTCCTATCCCCACTTCCCCCTAACCCCCTGTCACTACTCAATGTTGTTGTTGTAGGGAAGAGAACCCCGATATACGAGATACATAGCTTCACATGCGCGTATTGATCACTTTCATGCTATTATGTATGCATACAGAAGTAGCAGGACACATATGTCAAGAGTGAACACCAAAAACTTAATCCATACACAGTAAAAAAGACGGAAATAATGTCGTACATACGAAGTGATGGAATGGGTATGGGGGGAGCGTGTATGATATGTAAACAGAACAGTTCGTTGCTAGATAGGTGTGTGTTCTTGTGATGGTCTTGTGTAGCTATGTGTGTGCTTGTTTGAGTGTTGCTATAGGCTACGCATTAGTTATCTCTCTCTCTTATTTATCGCTGTCTTCCTTATGATTACGACATACTGTAGGCCTACTAGTGCATGAGAACAGGTAATAGAGAGCCTCGCTCTCTCTCTCTCACAAATGAGAACATAAGTAAACAGGAGTCTGCAGAGAGCCGATTGGCTATAGGACTCGGTAGCCTATTCCACATATCTACAACTCTTACTAAACGAATAGAGGCAGATCCCTTACACACCCAGTCTCTCTCTGTCGCTCGTTTGTTTGCACACCGATACAAATGAGGCAGATCCCTTACAAGATGAACATGGGAATCTGCAGAGAGACAAGTGGCCCACAAAAGCAGATCCCTTTCACATCCAACCCATTTCGTCCATATGACTATCTGATTTTATCTTGAAATTCTCTATTGTTCTTGATCCCACTATAGCACTAGGTAGCCTATTTCACATATCTACGAACGACTCTGTTACGAGAGAGGCAGATCCCTTACACAGCCAATCTCTCTCTCTTATTTGCACACTGGTACAAAGGAGGCAGATCCTTACACATGCTACCAAGATGAAAATGGGAGTCTGCAGAGAGCCGATTGGCCCACACACGGCAGATCCCTTTCACACCCAACTTATCTCGTCTTATCAAATTTTATGTTGAAGCTCTATTGTTATTGATCCCAGTCACTTGGTAGCCTATTCCACATATCTACAACTCTTTTACCAAGCGAATAGAGGCAGATCCCTTACACAGCCAATCTCTTTCTCTCTTGCTCTTGTTTGTTTGCACACCGGTACAAATGAGGCAGATCCCTTACACATGCAACCAAGATGAAAATGGGAGTCTGCAGAGAGCCAAGTGGCCCACATAAGGCAGGTCCCTTTCACACTCAACCCATCTCATAAACGTTACCTGTTATTTACACTACTTACTATACACCCATGTTATCATATACCTGCAACCAAAACACAATTGTAAGAAATAGGAACATAAGAAAATGGGAGTCTGTAGAGAGCCAATTGGCCCACAAAAGACAGATCCTTTTCACACCCAACCCATCTCATAAAAACTCATTTATCTCTGTCTTCCTTACCGTAAAGTGGGGTAACTTCTTACTGCGGTGATAACTTCGGACATCGGCGATAATAAGTAATTAGACATTGTCATTATATAATGGAAACGCTTTTTATTTTTTATTTTTTTGTGGGGTCCGTTTAGAGAAATGGCAAAGGAAGAGCATGTAAAAGTCCTAGGAAACTGACATGAGTATATGTACACTAAAAAAATATTATATATATGACGAAAATATGTACATTTTTCGCTACCATGCCAAACTTCTATCGCCCTGAAGAAATTTGTTTGTATGAATGATCTTGTGACTGATATAATTTTGTAGTAACATTACCAGAGACAACATCCACCAAAGGAAATTTGTTACACTTGTATAACGCTCTAGCTAGAACACTATCATTTAGCCGATTGTGTTTAAATAAAAAAAACTTGCTAACTTCGGACATGGAACAAAACAATCGTTTGTTATTATTTGCCCTATGAAACTCATTCATAATACTTGTCCATCATTAACATGGTGGTAAAAGATCAAATAATCATGCTGAGTCCAAAAACCCATAAAAATATAATATGCTAACCGATTTATGTATTTCGGATAATTCTGGATATATAATATATATAAATTAGGAGAGGCATATATCTTGTCCAAAATTTTTGTTATCTGCCGAAAGAAACACCAACAAATACGTTATACCTATAAAAATGCTCAAATTCATAAAAGTGTATATGCAGTGATATAGTATACATACCTATATATTTTCATTAGGCCTAGTTAATTTTCGAGTTATTGATTAGACAGCATTGGTTATTTTTCCTGCTCAATATTTTCTAAGAGTGAGCTCAATGCCTAACGAGAACAGATCCAAACAGAATATATGTTAAACATCGTATATATCCCCCTCCTATACTGATTATACAGGCCTAAAAGTATTGACTGTGCATTTTCCACTTAAACATCGGACAGGAATAAGCAGCAATAATAAAATATTTGGGTGGGTGGGTGGGACTCGTTAGCCTTGGTCGGCAACTCATCTAGGGGAGACCTTATACAAATTCGAGTGGATGGGACTCGTCAGCCTTGGTTGGCAACCTGTCTAGGGGAGTAAACCTGATACAAATCCGTACTGCTTACCTAAGGGTAAGGCAGGTTAGTGGATGGATTAGCCGAACACCACTGTAGAAAAATAGTGCTAACAAGATACACAGAGGGCCTCGGAGTCGGACCGATCCTAAATTGAGTGGTCAATCCGGTAAGTCCTTCACTAAACTGGCTCGGGTTGTCCCTCTCACAGGGAATAGGTCCGTTTGGGGGCATTCTGTGTATGGCCACCCTCGTAAGGGGAGTAAGGCGTCTGGCAATAGATAGATAGATAGAATAAAATATTCATATCAAATAGTGGGAGCCGAAAAATGAATGAAATAAGGCCACGAACGTACGTCCGAAGTTCTCCTCCGTTTGTCTGGAGTTAGCCCAGCTTTCTTGGCAATAATTTTCCATAAGAAATCACCTATGTCCAAAGTTATCCATACATGTCCGAAGTTTTCAACTTTTCAAGCAAACTTCGGACATCATTTAGGATAAGGATAGCTCTCTTATTATGGGGGATAATTTTAGGAGGCTTCCTGGATTACGGCGCACTATCACCATACATCACTTGATCTAGTTAAATCTCTATAATGTGTTTACACTCAGGAGCAATTGATAAAAAACATCGAAAAATGTCCGAAGTTACCCCATTTTACGGTACATTTATGACATCCTAGTCTCTCTCTCTCTCTCTCACAAATGAGAACATAAGAAAACTGGAGTCTGAAGAGAACCGATTGGCCCACACATGTCAGATCCCTTTCACACCCAATCCATCCCGCGCTCTCTCTCTCTCTCTCATATTTATCGCTATCTTCCTTACATTTACGACATCCTATTCTCTCGCCATACTCCCTCTGTCTCCTTCACAAATGAGAAAATAAAAAAAATAAGAAAACGGGAGTCTCCAGAGCCGATTGACCTACACATGGCAGATCCCTTTCACACCCAACCCATCTCGTTCTATCTAATTTCAAGTTGAAGCTCTATTGTTCTTGATCCCATTATAGCACTCGGTAGCCTATTCCACATATCTACAACTCTGTTACTAAACGGATAGAGGCAGATCCCTTTTACAGCCAATCTCTCCCTCTCTCGCTCTTGTTTGTTTGCACAATCTGCTCCTTCTGTAGTTTCTCCATGCCCGATAAGTTAAATGATCTTTTGATATCTGTGACACAGCATTTGTATCCAACACAATACCCTGCTTGCAAAACCGTCGAACCCCGGACAACATTGCTTGCAACTTTAATTATTATTATTATTATTATTATTATTATAAATAAGACGTCGCCGGTACAGAAGGGGCTAAGGGGGGGAGGGTTAAGTTTTTGATTGATTATTTCATAAATATGTTATTTTTTTTTAGTTTCCTCCCTAGACCTCCATAAAACTTAAAAAAAACATCCATTCTAGAACATTCTAGATTAATTTGTAAATTTTCCGGTAGAATAATGTCTTGGCCAAAGGCCGGTTCTTCCAAAATTACAGGCTCACTATCGTTCGCCAGGAAAAAATCTACACCGAAATAGCACAAAAGGTCTTAATATTGCCAAAAAAAATGGGGCGAAAGGTCTTAAAATCGACAAACTAATAAGATAACCATCTTAAAATCTGAAAACTAATGGGGCTAAACATGAGGGAGAAGGGGGTCTATAAAAAACGACCCCTCTACTTTTAATGAGAAGAGAGTGGGCTAGCTGGCAGCGATAGGTGGCTGCTGGGTACTGTATAAGGTACAAAGGACGACGGAAGCCCACTTCGCTTTTGTTTATCTTTCTCTCCCTCTTTCTTTGGCTTATATCCATTCGGCCCCATTCAACCTACTGTTTTAAGACGTTTAACCCCCATCCAGGTGTCAATATCTTCCTGGCGAGCGGTAGCGAGCCAGCATATATATATATTTTTGTTTGACAGCAAGCTAAATTTGTACATTTTTCGATAGAAAAGTTTCTCCGGCGAAGCCGGATTTCTCCATACAATGCTGGCTCGCTATCGCTCGCTATGATAAAATCGACACCTGAATGGGGATAAACGTCTTAAAAAAGTTGGCTGAATGGGGCCGAATGGATAGAAATCAGAGAAAGATAGAAAAGGAGAGAAAGATAAAAACAGCAGGTGACCCCCCCTTATACACGAGGGTAAACACAGGGGGAGGAACACATGATTGGCCTTGAGTGTACTGAACAAGTTCAATCCCCTGGGTATCCTGGTTCACTCAGATGTTAACCCTTTCAGTGCCCTAGTGTCCTTTTACCTTTGTTCTGGCCACTAATAGAGGATTTTACTCAGTTTAACCCTTAACTGGTGGCGCACATCATATGTTGAGTGAAAGATATTTGGACTATGTGGCGGCTCACACCATAAGTCGTGCGGCAATTTCAGCACGTAATGTTGCTGAGAGAGAGAGACAAGTGGTGGCAGTAGAGTAGCGAGCGTATGACTGCTCCAGACCACCGCGGCGGACCAACTGACATGAATCCCACCCTCCTCCACCCTCTCACACTCGCTACATAGTGAAATGTATGGGGAAAGTACCGAATTACATGGTTTTTGCACTCGTGTTGCGCAGTTGTTGCAAGAAAACTAGCGGTCATACAAGGATCGTTGTGGTGTCATTGGAAAGCTCTATTTATGCCCTTTCGGGGATAGATACTTGTTTTACGCTCTGGTTCTTATTTAGGCATGAAAATGATCACGTAAACAGCCCTATTTTGGGTAAAAACACCCCGCTGGTGGCTACATATTATTTACCGCCTAGGCCGCTCGTTAGATGTTAAAAAAGGCATTCGGCAATCAAAAGGCTTCAAACTATCTTACTAAACCCTATTTACTACCTCAGATCCTTCTTAAACTGCACAAATTCGTTAACATATAGGCCTAGTAAAACTACAATTTAAAAAACGTCGTTGGTACAGAAGGGGTTAAGGGGGTAGTGTTTGCTTTTTGAGCTATATACTTATTTATTTATTTTTTAGTTTCCTCACTAGACCTCCATCAAGCTTGAAATATCACCCCTAGACTCCTTTTCAAGGTTAATTTATACTGTACATTTAGGTCATGACTGGCCTCCAGTGACACAGGCCATGGAGAGTACTGAACAAGCTCTATCCCCTTCATGGGTGTCCTGCTCACTCATCTGTTAAGGGGGAGTGCTTGCTCTTTTGGTCTATATACTTTCTTATTAATGTATTGCTTGCATTTTTGTCTATATACTTTTTTATTGATTTATTGCTTGCTTTTTGGTCTATATACTTTCTTATTAATGTATTGTTTGCTTTTTGGTCTATATACTTTCTTATTGATTTATTGCTTGCTTGTTGGTCTATATACTTTCTTATTGATTTATTGCTTGCTTGTTGGTCTATATACTTTCTTATTGATTTATTGCTTGCTTTTTGGTCTATATACTTTCTTATTAATGTATTGTTTGCTTTTTGGTCTATATACGGTACTTTCTTATTAATGTATTGTTTGCTTTTTGGTCTATATACTTTCTTATTGCTTTATTGCTAGCTTTTTGGTCTATATACTTTTCCTATTAATGTATTGGTTGCTTTTTGGTCTATATACTTACTTATTAATTTAGTTTTGAGTTTCCTCGCTAGACGTCCATCAAGCTTAACTAGTCTAGCTAGTCTAGGCCCCCCCCCCCCCCCACCCTAGACTCCCTGTCAAGGTTAATTTGTACATTTGTTCGTAGAACATTGTTGGCTGGTTTCTTCTAAAATTACAGGCTCGCTATCGCTCGCCAGAAAAACATCGACACCTAAATGCCACGAAAGGTCTTAATATTGACAATGAAATTAGGCGAAAGGTCTCAAAATCGCCAAACTAACGGAACAAACTTCTTAAAATCTCAAAACTTATATGCTAAACATGAGGGAGAAGGGGTCCATAAGAAACGACCACCTCCCCACTGAAACCAACTGGAATTGAATTGGTGTATCGTTTGAAGTGTCCGGAAATGGCCAAAATAAAATCGTTTGATGTTATAAGTGATACCCCGTTCTTAACAATAATCATCAATTACAAACCCCAATGTACTTGAATAAACTAATGAATGTATATGGTCCTCCAGGGATTTGAACTCGGGACACCACACCCAGAACATAAGCACCTA
Organism: Paralithodes platypus; assembly: GCA_032716605.1. NCBI lineage: Eukaryota > Metazoa > Arthropoda > Malacostraca > Decapoda > Lithodidae > Paralithodes > Paralithodes platypus. The sequence goes on along the minus strand of CM064552.1, from coordinate 27,479,254 downwards.
AACCATGAAACCACCAACACAGTTAGCCAGAATATGAAAAAAAGTAGCGAGAAAGAATGAGGCCATGTTGATGTGATGAAGTTCTTGACCATGACTGTGCCTTGTATAACCCTTCTATTCTTGGGGCCATATCACGGTACTTAACCATTATTGTACCGGCGCAGTAATTTTTTGTATTTTATTCTACCTATATTTAGTCAATTTTGTGCAGCTTAAGAAGGATTTGTGGTAGTGGAAAGGGCAAAGTGATATAGGCTAGTTCAAAGCCTGTTAATTACTGGAAGTTTTTTTTAAACTGAATCAAATCGTCTAAGAGTAGCCAGAGTAAAGTTGAAAGGACGGCACCGGTATTGAGGGGGTTAAGGGGGTAGTGCTTGTTTTTTTTTTTTTTTTTTTTTGGTCTATATATTAATTTATTAATATATTTTTGGGTTTCCTCGCTAGACCTCCCATCCCAACTGCAATATATACAAACCAAGGTAAGTGTGACTATATTGCTCGCTATTACCTAAAACAAGCGACATGAATCCAAGTCTGTTGGTAAAAGTGAAAGTCAGTGGAAGCATCAGTACGCTTCTGATTGGCTATCTTATCAGTACCCTCATCATTTATTTATTATCTTTTTTGTTCCTTATTTAGTCATTAAACTAGAAATGTTTAGGTAATTTTAATGATTACTTAATAAATTACAGAGGTATCCGAATCTAAAGCGCTATTAAATATTACAAGAAACACAATACTAACGTGTATATCATGAAGTAAACACAAGCGAGATATACAAATGATAAACCTGAGAAGTAAGCGAGAGGGAAGACTGATTGGACTCGTCTCAAGCGATTTAGCCAATTATTATGTTCCTTCCAACAACCAACCATACTCCTAAAATCGATTAATGAAATTTACAAACACATGTGGCAGTCCGTGGATTCGAACCCAGGATGCTCACACCGAAAATTAACACCTTATACATCGCACCACGAAGACAGTTAAAGGTTGGTGGACACTGCCTACGATTTATTATGCAACTTCGAATCCTGCATATCAATCTAAGCATGTACACACATCCCAACTGCATCTCACGTAGGCTATGCATATGTGAATGGAAAGAGCATTAATGGGGCCTTAACCACTTAGGGAAGTCCTCTCGATAAGTTACTCCTGAACCAATATCAATTATTATGTTCCTTCCAACAACCAACCATACTCCTAAAATCGATTAATGAAATTTACAAACACATGTGGCAGTCCGTGGATTCGAACCCAGGATGCTCACACCGAAAATCAACACCTTATACATCGCACCACGAAGACAGTTAAAGGTTGGTGGACACTGCCTACGATTTATTATGCAACTTCGAATCCTGCATATCAATCTAAGCATGTACACACATCCCAACTGCAACTCACGTAGGCTATGCATATGTGAATGGAAAGAGCAATTAATGGGGCCTTAACCACTAGGGAAGTCCTCTCGATAAATTACCCCTGAACCAATATAAATTATTATGTTCCTTCCAACAACCAACTATACTCCTTAAATCGATTAATGAAATTTACAAACACATGTGGCAGTCCGTGGATTCGAACCCAGGATGCTCATACCGAAAATCAACACCTTATACATCGCACCACGAAGACTGTTAAAGGTTGGTGGACACTGCCTACGATTTATTATGCAACTTCGAATCCTGCATATCAATCTAAGCATGTACACACATCCCAACTGCAACTCACGTAGGCTATGCATATGTGAATGGAAAGAGCAATTAATGGGGCCTTAACCACTTAGGGAAGTCCTCTCGATAAATTACTCCTGAACCAATATAAATTATTATGTTCCTTCCAACAACCAGCCATACTCCTTAAATCGATTAATAAAATTTACAAACACATGTGGCAGTCCGTGGATTCGAACCCAGGATGCTCACACCGAAAATCAACACCTTATACATCGCACCACGAAGACAGTTAAAGGTTGGTGGACACTGCCTACGATTTATTATGCAACTTCGAATCCTGCATATCAATCTAAGCATGTACACACATCCCAACTGCAACTCACGTAGGCTATGCATATGTGAATGGAAAGAGCAATTAATGGGGCCTTAACCACTTAGGGAAGTCCTCTCGATAAATTACTTCTGAACCAATATCAATTATTATGTTCCTTACAGGGCGCGCTTTACGTATTGCATTTTCAAAATAGTCAGTAACAACATTTCTTCCCTTGCTTGTGTTTACTATATATGTACGATTATATGTGTTTCATATGGTATTTTATTGGTTTAAGGTTCGGATATCACCTATCACATTGTCATTAGAAATATTAAAACTTATCTAGTTTAATATATACTGTATTATACTGTATATATATATATATATATATATATATATATATATATATATATATATATATATATATATATATATATATATATTTTATATATACAGTATATATATATATATAGATAGATATATATAGGCTACTGTATAAGGAATGTATTTCCACGACATAGCCTACTAATTCACGCCAAACACCGTATACTGATTATGTAGGCTACTAAGTTATTTAAAGAGTACTATTTATCACGTCGCATTAACCGAACCTATAGCAATATGCTTATATACGTTATTTGATTAAGATAAGATTACAAAGCATACTTAATACATAATTTGTAATATTGAAGGAAGTATTAGGCTAACCATTGCAGTAACGAAGCTACTACTCATATTTAGTTATAACAAATAGTTTACTGTTGTAAATTATAATTGTAAGTTGATTACAACTAGTAAAGATGGCGCGAGGGTTGAAGGGCGTGAGCGTAGCTCTCTCCCTGTGTATCATCCTTCTCAACATCCAGAGGGGATGTGCCGATATACAGGTGCAGAGGGGACCGGTAGTGTACCAGGTCAACACTAAAGGTGCGGTCACACTATGAAGACTTAAGGTAATTACCGCGGAGACTCAAGGAGTGCCGATTGTCTTTGCCGATCATCCGTAACTTGACCAAGAGTAAATGTCTGCCTAAGGCAGGCTGGACGGCATCGGCGTCCAGTAGCCGTATGACGGCTACTGGATGGGGCTACACGGAGACCTAGCATAGCAGACCACCGGAGTCATGCGGCGCAACGAGGCAACAGGACGGCAAAAGGAAGGCAACTTGACGGCCTTCGTGTTACGCAGGTCCCCTACTCCCAAACGACGCTGGCCGACCCGAGCCACCAGGTATATAAACAGGTAGAGACCCATCACCCTCAGCATTCAATTAGACTACAGCAGACCTTTAGCCAAAATGATCAGAGAACATGAAACAGCCAAAACCGGATTTTTCTGCATAGGCCTCTATGAGATAGCCAGAGAAAAGCAAGAACATGATAACTGGCGTTGGAGAGAGTTGAAAGATAAATATGACTTTAAGAAATACTGCGAAATAAACAACCTCCCTCCTCCTCAATATAACATAGTAGATAGATCTACAAATAACAAATAATATTTAAGCAACTACTATCAATCACTTAGAAATCATATTGTAATCAATTCCTAGCCCTCAGCACCTATATAACTTGCCATAAAAAACTAACCTTAATAAATAAAAACAGCAAGGTGGCCGGCCCACTAACTTTTCTCTTCTACTGTCTTTCATCTTTCCTACTTTCTCTTCCTTCCCAATCTGCGATCTCTTCTTTCATCCCCTACCTTATTAAAAAAAAAAAAAAAAATCAGCATTCCACCATCACCTGCCGTCACTTCAAACACCATGTCCCTTGTACCCAGGCGACGCATGGCACCACACGGCGCTGACCGGTCGGCTACCGGTCCCCCTCACGCGCATACCGGTCCCCCTCACGCGCATACCGGTGGGCGCGTGACGGCGCTTGCCTCACGACCGCGGCTAGCTCGGCGACCAATTTTCCATGCTTCTTGCATGTTCATAGCAAATCGAAACCAGCCACGACCATCCTGGCCACCCATCGTATCGTACTGTACCGTGGGGATGCGCGGGGACCACCCACGACGCGCGGTGACTTAGATGAAGACCTCCTTAAGACCTCTAAGTCGCCGCGGTAATTCCCTTAAGTCTTCATAGTGTGACTGCCGCTTAAGCAAGTATTGAGGGGCCTCATCACACAGAAATCACACACAAGTGAAATCTTTGTCACTATTCCTGCCAGGGCATCTACATATCTCGGTAAGCCGCAGCGTCTTAGCAAACAGTCTGGCACAACCTCGCTACATCACCTATTGTGCTAAACTCTAATTAGCTGTGGAGACATAGAGACCAACCCAGGCCCCAGCTCAACGTTGAAGAAACCTCACCACAAATCAAGTAAGGCAGACACTGACATTTCAACAGTCCCTAGCAGTAAAATTAGTTATAACAAACTGGGCAAGCAGGCACCCCAGTCTCCCGTCACGCTTCAACTCCCAACCAAGACCGCAGGGCAACCGCCAGTACAGTGCCAACACTCTGCCTACTCAACATTACCCTCAACTGTATCATCACTACCACAGATATCGGTGACCCAAGTAACACAACATGCAACCAGAACACCCAAAAAAGCAGAAAGCTCTAGCAAACACATCGACAATGAAGTAACAGCAACGAACAAGAAAGACAAGAGAAACCACCCACCCCCCACAACACGACACCACTGCACAACAAATCAACCAAACCTACTACAACACTACCCAACACTATCGGCGACCCAGGTAGCTCAACATGCAACCAGAACAGCTAAAAAAGAAGGGATCAGTCGCAACAACATCAACAATGAAGCAGGAACAACGGCCAAGAACAAGGACATCAAACAACAAATACAGGTAGGGGTGGGAGGGGGGCAAGGGGGAGCCACAACCTGTCCCCATCTCACGCGCTCACACCCCAGCAGCCGCTCACGGCGCTCAGCTGATCACCACACCACCAGACGTACGATGAACAGTAACAGGAAAATATGTATAGTGTGCGATATTGGATTCAACAAAAGGAGTACAACTTCACAATGTAGTAGTTGTAATGAAACAGTACACGATCGATGTACTTACGTTACTAGCAGAAAAGAAGTGGAATGCAATAAATGTAGGGAAGTAGCTATTAAAGGTCCTAAAATCATTTGTGAAATATGTGAATCACTCATAACAAGAAAACAAAGGATCCTAAACTGTGTTAAGTGTAAAACTGTAGCTCACATGAAGTGCATCTCTATGAAGACCAACAGTGAAGAACGGGAATTCCTATGCAACATGTGTGCCTTGCATTCATTACCGAATATTAATGTAAATGAACCAAGTATTAACAACTCAGAATCCAGCCAGGACACATTCAAAATCAAAGATGAATACAGAGTGTTCACCAACAAAGGGCTCCATCTTATCCACATTATCGCCAGATCAATGTACCATAAATTGTCAGAAATAAACTTGTTAGCTAATAAGGCCAAAGCTTCAATAATTGCAATCACAGAAACCTGACTGGATTCAAGTATAAAAGATGGTGAAATAAACATTCAAGGTTTCAACATGGTTAGGAATGATCGCAATAGGCAAGGGGGAGGCGTATGTCTGTATGTAAAAAACAACCTCACACACACAACTAGGACCGACCTCCATATAGAAAATCACGAAGCTCTGTGGATCGACTTACACCTGCCGAGGACAATGCCCATCCATCACAATTGGGGTGTGCTATAGGCCACCAGACGACACACAATTCTTGACCAAATTTGAACGAACTTTGTCATCGCTAGACCCTCGGAATGAATCCATTATACTAGGGGATTTTAACCTGTGTTACAAATAACGAAATAATAGTGTTACGTCCTGGGATATATAAACACTGGGCTCTTTCTATTGGACTAGGTATGCGGCAACAAGCAACAACGGAAAACGCTAGATCCAACCCTTATCTATAAACCCAGGCAACAAACCACCCTAAACCGTCAAGAGCCCTGCCTGGACAACAAGGTATCCTATGACTCGGTTACAGGGTGCACGCACTATAGACTGCTGATAGTCAAGCAGGCTATACAAAAGATCACACAATTAAGCTGACTTAAAGCTTCAAGGAAAAGATAGATAACGGAATTAAACTGCAAAAACAATTTAATAACAAACTAGAAGAAAGTACATTTAACGTTACGTTAATCAATACAACTAATCACCCCTGCGTGAAAGAAGGTGAAAGCAAACAGTCCTCAAAACATCGTACAGGTAGACAAGATGCAGGTTTCTAAACTGCATGCGGCTACTGTAGGATCTGATGCTTAGCAAAGAAAGTAAGTTACGGATTTAGAGAACTCTTAACTAATAAGCAGGAATAAATACTAGTGATAGGACCTACAGTGTATGATGGCATAGGTATAATTAAATAAAGGCAGCAACTCGCAACATAACCACATACAGGTGTGCTTCTCACTCTTAGTCAGGCAAGCCTGCTCGGACAGAGTCTCTAAGCCACACCCTGACTCACAATGCTCACAAGAATGGTAAAACTGTGGCACAGTAACAAGCATACAGATATAATAAACCGCTAGCTGTTAATCTGCCAGGTGGCAGAGGTCTAGCCGGAAAGATATAGGCTTCGGATACCCGGGCTGAGCCACCTGCTCTAGCCTAGGGACGTTCCCAAGTCTGTGCGCCAAATTACTCTAATTGAAAGGGTGCTCTCTTGAGAGACTCAGATCCCAAGTATCTGACTCTCTCCTGGCGACCCTAAAACAAAACGCAAGACGTGCTAGCGCAGTGCTGAGTGGACTAGGCAAGGGCCCTCACACAACACAACACTAGACACACAGGCAAACAGACAAGAAAATGCCCCCAGACTCCCACGGGTATCCTAGTAAAGTCGTGCAGGTCCACAGGACTCGCACCAGCAGACTTTACTTAAAGGATCGCAAAAAGCCTCCCCTCCGGTCTAGCCCATGCTCACCTGCCACAAGAACACACTAGCAAGCATGAAACCACCAAATATGAGACAACAAAAAAGCTTCCTAGGTCTCATTAACAATAACATCTCTGCATAAGGCCCAAAATCCTATCTAAATATCTGAGAGCTCGTCGTTAATACAATAATAGATATAAGGTCTATCAAGGGGATGGGATAATTAAATAGATTGGTGAGGGAGTGGAAAGAAGGTATACAAAGTAAGAGAGAAAGTTTCTAAGTGGGGTTGAAAGGGATAGATATCAAGGGGGTCCGAAGGGTACGACAGTGAGGTGACCTCTGAGTCTTGAATCTGTCTGGACCCCACCCTAGGCATGCGAAATACATCTCATGCTTGGCAACACTCAACACCGTTGCCGGGTCAAAATCCTCTACCCCTTGCGTGAGTCGAAACTAAGCCTAACGTTGCGATCAAATGGCAACATCAGGCTCGTCCCAAGCTAGTCTCTCCGCGCCCGCGCAAAGCAACGTCCCCCAGCCGGTCTCTCTCCCCCGCTCGTCTCCTCCCACTCTCACTAGACTTACATCTTATATATTATAATGAAACAATCAACTATCGAGAATAAAATATACTAAGATGTGTTGGTTAAGAATAAGGGCAGCTTCAAGCTGTGAAACAACATAAGAATATCCCAGACATTAGTTACATTGTCGTAGGATATATACTAAGGAAAAGCCGGCCGGCCGGCTGCCGCCAGCCGGTTTCTAAACGGCTGGGGCAGCCGACGCGCGCGCATGCCCGCACGTGGCTACTATGCAGGAGCGTCACACCTCCCTCAAGATATAAGACACTTGACTAAGTTCTTCATATCTAACAGAAAGCTTCTCATAGTACCACACACTGTTGCGACACAAGGCACTATATATAAAAAAAATAAAGACTGTTGCACTCCACCGAGCAAGTTCAACTAACTTAGCGACAATAAGCGTAATCATTCAACTTAGATACTGCCACAACATCTTATACAAAATTCTACACGTTATAAAAATAAAGAGTTTTTATAAGGTTTTTGCTTTTTTAATTTGTTTTTTTCGGCTGAACTACAGTGACAGCCTATTTTCCTCCACTCTCAACACACACTGACTGAACGGCGAGGGTTCTCCTGCAACCAAACCCTCCCGTGACAAACAATCAGCCAAAACATTATCAGTGCCCTTAGCATGCCACACATCCAACTTGTGTCCCGGCAGCAAAACAACACCTGGCACTGATAAACTGCCCAGTTCATCACAAGACTGGCATTTCTCTTCGCTCTTTCCGGCAACGGGGCCTGCCAATAACCTTTCACTAGTTCTACCTTCGTGATAGGCGATGCAGCCCCGAGGCGGTCTATGGTGTCGTCAACTCTCGATAAGGTATAGGCGTCTGTCAGGGATAATGCACACACACTCTCACAATCAACACACTCACTGATCTTGCCACTTAACACAGATTGCAAAGTTACAGGCAACGACCACTCACGACATTCCTTATCCCTCAGACCCTTCGTCAACACGTAATCCAGCTCTGCTTGCACCACAGGCTGTCGAGCAGGATTTATACGGTAGGGAATTAAACTGAGCCTTGCACTATATCCAGCCTGCATGTCAGATTCTACCCCGTACATCAGGCCTGGAGAAGCAACAATCATGCGGATGCACTGCCACAGCCTAGTAAACAACTTATCTCGCAGAATAACAATAATAGTGCCCTCCCACAACCCAGCCGAGACCGCAGCTTCTAACCTGTAGTCTCCCTCCTTCTCCACCTTCGTCCCTAGAACAGCCAGGTCATGAGAGGGACAATCAGTACCATCTGTGCAGTCACTCCCATAGTTCACAATTGCTAAGGCTTCCCCGCCGATACCGTACATGCACACCCCCGCATTTCTTACGACTACATCTGCCTGCGCAGCATCACCGCTTTTAGCGACATGGCCAGATCCAGTCGGTCTATGGTAGGGCTGTTGCAATTGACTAGACAAGCATTGGGAGGCTATGCGACGACTGGGCACTTCTATGCCACAGCCAACCTCACCAATCTGCTCAGAGTCCTCCTTTTGACCACCACCCTTGGCAGCCATGGGCCGACCCTGACCTGGCATCCATGCCAAAGCCTCGTCGCCCACCTCGAACCACCGAAACAACGAGGCCAACGGTCTTTCAACATCCACGTGACCTGCCCGCGGAACATCTTGCACCGCCCGAGTTGTGAGGCTCAGGGGCTCGGCACGACCAGTGGGGTATGAACCGAGCTGGTGCTGGAGCGCTGCACACTTCTGCTCAGGCAGGTGCTCTAGCGCTTCCACAGCCACCAGACTCGTGTCCCCCGCCCACTGCTCCGCCTAGACATGACAATCCCTACTCTCCTCCACCTGTGCCCTACTGCCCCCCTCTCCTACTCCACCTTGGCCGCTGCAGACCAACGCAGGGACAGTAGGCTGCTCAGGTGGTTGCCTCACAAACTCCTCCAACAGGTTCACATGACATGTTTCCCCGTGCTCGTGTTTGATCTCGACAGCACCATTACCACACTTCTGAACTTCCGGATCCTCCAACTGCAGTTTACAAATATCTGAGGGAACCAACCTGTCTAGATGCTTCCGAAGCAACCCAAGTCCTCCCCCAATATCAAACTGAGCAACCCTTTTTTCTCTCCGTGTGTAACGTTGCTGCCTCGGAGTCTCTTCCTGCCCTACCTCCTCACTAGCTGTGACAGGTCCTGGGGCCTCTCCAGACTCCAACATAGGTGCCAATAATGAGTCACCAAGAAACACTGCCGGCTCAAAACTCTCCAATTGACCAACACTTCCCGTTTTCTTGTGACCTTTCCTCCGCGGTTTGATAGACTGAGGTGGTGGCTGCAAGGCTCCGGATGTCTGAGAACGCGTCACAACACACGCCATGGTTTGTACGCTACACTTCTCAACCCACTCCTGTTCCTCCCTACTAACGTCGGCCGCCTTCTCGGCAACGACCAAGGGTGAAACCTTAGAAGCAGGCACCGCAAAGTCGTTGCCGAGGAGGAGGTCGACGCCCCCAACAGGCAAGTTCTCTACAATTCCGACATCCAGCTCCTTCGCCACACCACCCACCTCCAGCTCCATCCGCACCAGCGGGTAGGACTTCGTAGCATTGATCCCCTGAACTACCACCACCCGAGCAGCGTTAATCGGCCTACCAGTAAAGTTCTTTAACAAGGTCTGAGAAGCCCCAGTATCACGCAATAGCTTAACTCCTCGCCTTTCGCCAGCCCACCTCACAAAACCATGCCCTCTATGACACCCAAAGACGTCGCGGACAGGGTTCGAGCCTTCCGGACTCTTGAACACAGGCTGTGTCCCAACCTCTGACGAACTACCCTTGGCAAACTCAGAAGATATAGGCGACACCCCTATGCTGCGGACCAATGACACAACTTTGTTTGGTGGCTTGTTCGGACAAGCATTTGCAAAGTGACCCTCCTTGTGACATGCAAAGCACTCTTTACTCTTTGGTTTCCCTTGAGAGTGGGAGGTACCATTAGACTTCTTATACGGGACGGTATTTGGTTTATGTTCAGTTTTATTGTCAGTGCTAGATGGTTTTGTGTATTTATGTGTATCAAAATTCTTGGGAGGGGGAGGGGTACGATCCTTTGCACCCGACTCACTCCTAGCTGCTGCTCCACACCCTCGAATTAATGACAGTCGGAGGTCAGCCATTTCTGCTGCCTCCTGGAGAGTTCTAGGATTTTTTTCCTTTATATTTAATGTTAAGTTCCCGCCTGTGCACTTAAAGAACTGCTCCAAGAGAACCAGCTCACTCAACTCCTCAAAAGTAGCTGCCCTCTCAGAACGCAGCCAATGTCGTAGTGCATCAGACAAGTCCCGGGCGTGTTCTAGGAAGGTACTATCCTTGCCCTTAGTAACACCCCGAAACTTCAAGCGGTAAGTTTCTGGTTGTAACTCATAGGCCCGTAGCACAGCCTTCTTTAGCTCATCATAAACTACACAGGACTCTAAAGGTAGTGCATCATACGCTTTTAGCCCCTTTCCTAGGAGTCTTGATGAAACTAATGCTGCCCACTTTTCCTGAGGCCACTGGTGTTCCTGACACTTCTTCTCAAATCGCATAAAAAACTCAGTCACACATAACTCATCGAACACAGGAACTAGTTTAAGCAGGTGCGACAATGATTGGTCCGGATGTCTGTTACCTCCCCCAATATTTCGCCCTGTTACCTCCACTCGAGATCTCTCCAGCTCCCTGTCAGCCCGATACCTAGTAGACTCTGCCTGCAGTTCAGCCTCTCGTATAGCTGTTCTCTCTGCAGCCTCAGCCTGCGCACTAGCCTGTCTTTCGGTAGCCTCAACCTGAGCTCTAGCAACCTCAGCCTGAACTCTAGCAACCTCAGCCTGCACACTAACCTGTCTTTCGGCGGCCTCAACCTGAGCTCTAGCAGCCTCAACCTTGGCCATCTCAAGCCGAAACAACAAATCTGGAGTCAACCCTTGAGGAGGGGAAGGTGCATTTAATGGAGAGGGTCCCTGTGATTGAATTCCACGCTGCCATTGACCATCAACTTGGGGGTATGTACTAAGTTCAGGCACCCTGACGTTTGATATGGGGGTAGAGTGTAGGGGGTGCTGGGGACCGGGGCCCTCAGTCGCCTCTCCACCCAGGTCTCTCCCTTCTAAACCCAATATCAAAGTCCTCAGCTGATCTTTCCTCATGCCACTTAAACCCTGGTGACCCTGAAGACCTGCCACACACTTTAAGCCATACTTATTCAGCTTCAACACCCTGGCAGCGGTAAGGGGCACCTCTAAAAATCTTCTAGCACCCTCCTCGCTATCGACTAGCCACTCCACAGGTCTTTCTCCCTCCGAGCCCCTATCGTGACCTGACCCACCACTGTGTTCTGATGTATTAGACATGTTTGTGTACTGCAGTAATTATCACGGTTATAGAATGTGCCTTATCTCCTATGCAAGTATGTATATACTAATGTTATTTAAAGTCTTTAATGTGTTATATTGGTTGCTCCAAAAAAAAAAACTCTATGTCCACTGTATTCCTCTAATCATAAGGAATCTCAAAACAAATGACCACTATATTCCTCTGTTTAGTAAATCCTATGCAAGGTCGCCATTTGTTACGTCCTGGGATATATAAACACTGGGCTCTTTCTATTGGACTAGGTATGCGGCAACAAGCAACAACGGAAAACGCTAGATCCAACCCTTATCTATAAACCCAGGCAACAAACCACCCTAAACCGTCAAGAGCCCTGCCTGGACAACAAGGTATCCTATGACTCGGTTACAGGGTGCACGCACTATAGACTGCTGATAGTCAAGCAGGCTATACAAAAGATCACACAATCAAGCTGACTTAAAGCTTCAAGGAAAAGATAGATAACGGAATTAAACTGCAGAAACAATTTAATAACAAACTAGAAGAAAGTACATTTAACGTTACGTTAATCAATACAACTAATCACCCCTGCGTGAAAGAAGGTGAAAGCAAACAGTCCTCAAAACATCGTACAGGTAGACAAGATGCAGGTTTCTAAACTGCATGCGGCTACTGTAGGATCTGATGCTTAGCAAAGAAAGTAAGTTACGGATTTAGAGAACTCTTAACTAATAAGCAGGAATAAATACTAGTGATAGGACCTACAGTGTATGATGGCATAGGTATAATTAAATAAAGGCAGCAACTCGCAACATAACCACATACAGGTGTGCTTCTCACTCTTAGTCAGGAAAGCCTGCTTGGACAGAGTCTCTAAGCCACACCCTGACTCACAATGCTCACAAGAACGGTAGAACTGTGGCACAATAACAAGCATACAGATATAATAAACCGCTAGCTGTTAATCTGCCAGGTGGCAGAGGTCTAGCCGGAAGGATATAGGCTTCGGATACCCGGGCTGAGCCACCTGCTCTAGCCTAGGGACGTTCCCAAGTCTGTGCGCCAAATTATTCTAATTGAAAGGGTGCTCTCTTGAGAGACTCAGATCCCAAGTATCTGACTCTCTCCTGGCGACCCTAAAACAAAATGCAAGACGTGCTAGCGCAGTGCTGAGTGGACTAGGCAAGGGCCTTCACACAACACAACACTAGACACACAGGCACACAGACAAGAAAATGCCCCCAGACTCCCACGGGTATCCTAGTAAAGTCGTGCAGGTCCACAGGACTCGCACCAGCAGACTTTACTTAAAGGATCGCAAAAAGCCTCCCCTCCGGTCTAGCCCATGCTCACCTGCCACAAGAACACACTAGCAAGCATGAAACCACCAAATATGAGACAACAAAAAAGCTTCTTAGGTCTCATTAACAATAACATCTCTGCATAAGGCCCAAAATCCTATCTAATTATCTGAGAGCTCGTCGTTAATACAATAATAGATATAAGGTCTATCAAGGGGATGGGATAATTAAATAGATTGGTGAGGGAGTGGAAAGAAGGTATACAAAGTAAGAGAGAAAGTTTCTAAGTGGGGTTGAAAGGGATAGATATCAAGGGGGTCCGAAGGGTACGACAGTGAGGTGAGCTCTGAGTCTTGAATCTGGCTGGACCCCACCCTAGGCATGCGAAATACATCCCATGCTTGGCAACACTCAACACTGTTGCCGGGTCAAAATCCTCTACCCCTTGCGTGAGTCGAAAGTAAGCCTAACATTGCGATCAAATGGCAACATCAGGCTCGTCCCAAGCTAGTCTCTCCTCGCCCGCGCAAAGCAACGTCCCCCAGCCGGTCTCTCTCTCCCGCTCGTCTCCTCCCACTCTCACTAGACTTACATCTTATATATTATAATGAAACAATCAAATATTGAGAATAAAATATACTAAGATGTGTTGGTTAAGAATAAGGGCAGCTTCAAGCTGTGAAACAACATAAGAATATCCCAGACATTAGTTACATTGTCGTAGGATATATACTAAGGAAAAGCCGGCCGGCCGGCTGCCGCCAGCCGGTTTCTAAACGGCTGGGCAGCCGACGCGCGCGCATGCCCGCACGTGGCTACTATGCAGGAGCGTCACAATAGGCTTGTACGAGAATATAGGCACATACTGACAATGCACAATCACAAAGAACTCATCACAACCCCCACACGTATCTCTGAGAACACTGCCACAATATTAGACCACATAAACTGTAACAGAGAGGACAAAATATCCCAATCAGGGGTTATACAGACTGGGATAAGTGATCACTTCGTCACACATTGCACACGGAAAACCACAAAAATTACCCTAGAGAATCACAAGGTTATCAAAACAAGGTCACTCAGAAACTACAACAAAGAAACATTTCTGGACATTTTATGGAATACAGACTGCTCTCCAGTGTTTGGAAGTACAAACGTTAATGACGCATGGCTTGGCTTCAGAACCATCATCACAAACATCCTAGACGAAATAGCTCCTCTGAAAGACATACGAATTAAAGCAAGGTCAGACCCATGGATCAACAATGACATACTACACCATCTGGAACACAGAGACAATCTGTTAAAAAGGCTAGTGAAACATAGACAGGATCAAGGTCTGAAACATGAGTTCAACAGGGCCAGGAATAAACTAAGTAGAAAAATCAAATCAGCGAAAACTAATTATTTCCACAATAAGGCAGAGAAATATCAGAATAACCCAAAGAAACAATGGAGGCACCTAAAAACAACAGGCTACAGCAACAAGGCAAGGGATTCGTCTAACACTAGTATTGCTCTCAACATTAATGATCAGGTTTGCCACGATAAACGACAAATTTCAACCTACTTCAACACCTTCTTCACCACCATAGCAAACACACTTGCACAGAACCTACCGCAACCTCTCAATAACTACACGACAACAACGGCCACCTTTCGAAATTTCTACAGAGATAAAGGCATACACCCGAACACATTTGGATTGCAAAATGTTACACCAAAATACACTTTTGACGAGCTCTCTAACCTAAATGTACATAAAAGCACAGGACCAGACAAAATTCCTGCCAAATTTCTACGAGATGGAGCCATTGGTATAGCAGGTCCCCTAACCCAGATCATCAACCTGTCAATTAACACCAACACTGTACCTGCTGAACTGAAGGAAGCTATTGTAACCCCTCTATTCAAGAAAGGAAATAAACTAGAAGTTGGCAACTACAGATCAGTTAGCATATTATGTATTGTATCTAAAATCCTTGAAAGAGCGGTATACACCCAAATTCGACACTACCTCAAAGAAAATTATTTATTTTATAAGTTTCAATCAGGTTTCAGATGCATGTACTCGACTGACTCCTGTCTCATCCACTTAACAGATCACATTCGTAAAGAAATGTATAAAGGTAACTACACCGGTATGGTTCTTCTTGATCTACAAAAAGAGTTTGACACAGTAGACCATGATATCCTATGTAATAAACTACAAGCAATGGGCATTGGGTCTGTGAACTGGTTTAAATCTTATCTTAGTGGTAGAACACAAGAGTCAAAATTTATGATAATATTCTATGCCAATTAACTGTGGAGTCCCGCAGGGAAGCATCCTTGGTCCCTTACTCTTTCTCTGTTATGTGAACGACATGGAACTGAGCGTCTCGTGTAAATTATTACTGTATGCTGACAACAGCGTGCTTCTGGTTTCAGGAAAAGACCCAATAAGTATTGCCGCTTCACTTTCCAAAGAACTAGAATCTTGTAGTGAATGGCTAGCGGACAATAGACTATCTCTTCACCTGGGCAAGACGGAAGCCATCTTATGTGGGACAAAACGCAAACTGAGAGACATTTTGGGCTTCTCGGTCAACTGTAATGATATTCCTATAACAACAGTATCACAAGTTAAATATCTCGGACTAAAACTGGACTAGAGTTTGTCAGGTGAAACAATTTTGAAATCTATCCTGTGTAAGTGTAGAGCACGTATAAAATACCTGTATAGATAGGTGGGATGCTTGCCAGCGGCGACCAAAAAGACCCTTTGCCAAGCGCTTGTTCAATGTCATTTTGACTATTCTGTGTCATCCTGGTACTCTGCATCATCTAAATCAGCACAGCACAAACTTCAGGTCACTCAAAATAAAATGGTTAGGTTCATGCTGAACCTAGGACCCAGATCACATGTTGGCCAGGAACAACTTCTGTCACTAGGTATGCTCAATGTCTCTGACAGGGCCAAACAAATCAGGCTCACTAATGCCTTCAACATTTTCTATGACAGAGCTCCAGAGTATCTTAAGAGTGATTTTGTTAAAGCAAATGAGAGGAGTGGACATAATACAAGAAACAGGATGTTTAATTTTAAGGTCCCGAGAATCCAAGGACAGGGTAAGCAAACATTCTTCTTCACTGCCATCAAAGACTAGAACGACCTACCCCAGTCAGTCCGTGAAAAGAGAACACTGTATTCCTTCAGACGTAGCCTGAAGGAACACCTGAACCGGACAGCTGCAAGAAGGGAGCACCAAGCTTATGTCTACTACTAAATACGACATAAGAGATAGGCAAACCAAACTGAAAAGATTACTGATTACGGATTACTGATATTTACCATAGGATGTAAGGTATCTTAAAATAACCCCCTAGCAATACTTTCTCTAAAGTATCTATTTTTTTTATCCTCCCCTTTTCCCCAGCTAACCTAATCCCACAAGGACCCCAATGGAAATACGCCTAATGGCCTTGGGCTATCCTTAGTTGGAATTATGCAAAGCTGGTACATGTCATATTTGTAACATACTATGTGGTACCAACTCTGTAAATTGGTAACTGAATAAATATTATTATTATTATTATTATTATTATTACAATAACCAATATATGATATATTTAATCACTTAAGAGAGAATATGCTTCCCAATCGTGCCTCAAGATATTGTATTTGTAGAAACTTGAAGTTGTGTGTTCGTACTGATTAAACCGTTTTCTGTCATCTGCACATCATTACAACAATGATGGGACTCTGCCTGTCCACTTTGTCGGCCTTTTACAAGCAGGTTTAAGTTTTATAATTGACAAAATCGTCCATCATGTTGATCTCTGTCAAACTCCATCGTCCCACGCCCACTTTCAAGTCTGTCTCAAGCCTACTCGGAGGTGGCTTAGGCTCAGAGGCATCGGCTCGGTCTTAGATAATCTCAAGACTCATTTTAGCATATCAGTTTTTTTAAAGCTTGTCTCAAGTCCGACTTGAGACAGACTCAAGACTCAAGTCGGTCTCAAGCCTTGTTCTAGAATTCGGGCCTTAGGGTATAGGATAGAGGTGGCCATGAACGAGACTCTGGACGACATAGGACTCAGAGTTCTGTTGGGCTGGACGTGGAGGGCAACTGGCCTTTCACTTCAGGGGCAGGGCAGCACACTCACTCGTACAGGTTGAACAATACCAATCCAATCCCACATCTGGTTGTATCCAGTGGAAGGAAGCAATAGTATTTGCTAACTTCCTTCAGTTTCAGTCAGGCTATATTCGGGTTATATTTAGTGTTCAGCTTAGTCTAAATCAATAACATAAGGACATGTGGATATCGTTGTTTTGGCTATGGTGAAGATAGTTCTTAAGCTAAAAATACATGGTAGTTATTATTATACGCACACAGAGATTCTTGATCTCTCAATATTGTTCCCCTATTTTTAGAGGGTACTATAGTGACGTAATGGATGGTTTTCTATTCATAGTAATATTTGGCTTTTCTTATTCTACAGATTATAGTTATTTCACTGTTCACTTCGGTGGTACTATCCCCAGTCTTCCCGGGAGGTACTGTAGAGGGTGTACTGGGATTCCCATCTATGCAAGTATTGAGAGGGTTCTTGGTGTTGCATTTGCATAAATAGTTCTTCGTCATAATGTAGTCAGGCTGGAGTTGGTGATATTCCTTGGGATTCTGTCTGTCTTTGCCATTGGAGGAGCAGGAGTCCCTGCGATTGGTGGGGACTCGAACTTCTTTCTGGGGTAGATTTTTTTTTTTTTTTTTTTAAAGTGACAATGAACGGAGGAAGGAAAAACACAGATAAAACAAAAAGGTTCATGTGCCTAAAGGCATCCTCCATTAATAAAATGTTTGTAACAACTGGATTTAAACATTTGTAGATTGTAAGTTTGTGGAAAGCAATTCGAGGGAAGTGAATTCCAAAGAGCAGTAGCTCTGGGGATAAATGAATTCTGATAAGCAGAAGTTCTGCATTGTGGAGGAGAATGTGTAAATTCATGGGCGCTCTCAGCTGCCTTAGTTCTACGGGGAAAGATGTGGAGAGGCGGCACAATTGAAGCAAGTTCCTCGGAACAATTGCTGTGAAAATATCTGTAGAATAATGCAAGGGATGCAACGTTTCTTCGTATGGATAATGTAGGAAGGTCCTGTGTGATTGCAGGGTTATTGATTAATCTAATAGCTTTATTTTGAATTTTGTCCAACTGCCTCAATGCAACCACTCCACTTCCACCCCACAGAGGTGAACAGTAATCCATCTGAGAACGCACATGACTTTTATATATTACGGCCAACTGCTTGTCAGTGAAGAATTCTAGAACTCTGTACAGGAGTCCCAGTTTTTTAGAGGCATTCTTAGCAATGCTTCTAACATAATGTATCCAGCTCAAGTTAGTAGTTAATGTTACTCCGAGAATGTCAATACTAGGGGAAGTGGGAATATTTACATCATTAAAAAATATATGGGAGTCAGTGAGATTCTGTCGGTTAGAAAATTGAATGTACTTGGTTTTCTGTGCAATAAAGGAAACTAGATTCTTTTGTCCCCATTCATTATTTCTAGAAAGGTCCTGGTTCAGAGAAATTGCAGAGTTTATTTTTGAATTTATAAGATCGGGTTGGGTGAAAGAATTGGTAAATGTGAAGGAACTGTGGAGTGTTGAGTCATCTGCATAGAAATGTATTGGATTATGAGTGGTAGATATGAGATCATTGATATGAATGAGGAACAGAGTTGGGGCCAAAACTGATCCCTGGGGAACACCAGCATTTATTGAGTGAAATTGAGAATAAATGCCATCTACCATTACACGTATTTTTCTGTTATGAAGATAAGAAGAAATTAGTGGAACTAATGATGCAAGGCCGTAGTGTGACATCTTCGATAGTAAGGATTGATGCCAGACTCTATCAAATGCCTTTGATATAATATCCAGTGCTATTGTATATGTTTCACCATGTTGGTCTGTAGCTTGGTTGATTTGATGCGTAAGAAGGCAAAAAATGTCTGCAGTTGATCGACATCGTCTAAAACCATATTGCCTATCACTGATTAATTTATTATTCTCAAGATGCTTAATTATGTGATTATTTAATATAATTTCAAAGACTTTACCAAGAGTGGAAGTTATAGCTATTGGTCTGTAGTTTGATGGATCTGAAGAGGCACCTTTTTTAGGAACTGGATGGATGTTTGCTTCTTTCCAGGGTACTGGGAAGCATGAGGTATGAGTACACAGACGGAAATTTTTTGCCAATACAGGAGCGAGCACCAAGGAGCAATTCTTAAGTACTATTGGAGGAATTTCATCTGGACCAGGAGCCTTATCTACTGAGAGATTCTGAAAAATAGTTTTGACATGTCTGGTGTGGATCTTAAGTCAGGGAATTTCAGGCGAATTAAAATTAAGTACAGGGACATCTTGATTTATTTCATCTAAGGTTGAGTTGGTGGAGAAAATATCCGCAAGAAGGTTAGCTTTACCTCGTGGGTCACTTACAAGATTGCCAGTCGGAGATTTTAATGGTGGTATGGATGAAGACTGACCTAGTTTCCCGGAGATTAGAGCATGGGTAGATCCGGGAAACAGGGTAGGCTGACCTATTCCGGCCGGTATTGAAGCCTTGGAAACTGGTCTGGTCTTATTCTTTTTAGCCTTTTCTTGAGGTCGTCTTCTCCTGCTGCTCTGTATCACTGCCATCCTTTTGGGTGTGATTGGGGTGTGGCTGCTCAACCCCGTCATTTCAGTCTTTATATTGATTAAGAAATGAGGCGAGAGGTCTCAAAATAACCAAACTAACGGAGCAAACGTCTTATAATCTCAAAACTAATATGCTAAACATGAGTGAGAAGGAGGTCCAGAAAAAGTGACTACCTCCCCCTTAAGCACCCGTCACACCTAGCCGATTTTAGGCCAAGACTGTCCGCGACCTAAGGGTCGTGGACAGTCTTTGTCTACGTCGCCGCGCATCATGGGCCGTCGCCAACCTAACAAACAGGTCGGGATTGGTCTTCACATACCCCCTCAAAAGTTCTACAAGCGAAAAATTTGAAATCAAGTCGGCGTGGAGTGAGGTCATAAAAATGGGACGGGAAGGGGACTGGAGGCTGATGGCGTGTGATGGCGCTTGGCGGCGCTTGACGGCGATTGACGACGCTTGACGGGATACGATAGGCGTCAGTGCGGCGGCACACGACACCATAAATGATAAGTGGATAAGTGGATTATCGCCACGTTTGGCTTTCTCAAGGACCACATCGTGCGGCAGAGTGGTCGTCAGAATAGCCAGGTAAATTTTGTTTTAATTAGTTTTGCATGTCTCGATTATTTAAAAGTGTTTGACACTGACCAGCCACGTGTGGACAAATTAATTATGTTTGTGGAGACTCGTTGTGCATACCACAGGTTTCTGACCTGACCTGGTTGTGGTATCTGCCGTTTGTTATTCCTTTCGTGATTTCATTATTGTATTGATTTACTTATTAATTTAATATCTTTATATATATATTTTGTAATTAATTTATTCATGTACTTAGATTAATATTGCTATATTGATTTATATAAGGTATTTAGTCATTATTTATACTTTATTTATTATATATGTATGTATTTTTTGATTGATGACTTTCTTTATTTCATTATTGTATTACTTTATTTAGTTATTGAATATGTTATATATATATATGTATATATAACGTAAATCATTTTGTTATGCATACATTATTCATGCAGTGGATGAATGAAACAAGCCATATAATATATATATATATATATATATATATGTTTATAATAGTACATATCAATACTAATAATTGACAATTTCAGGCTCATATAGCTGTCACCGGTTGCCAGGAACCGCAGTGTTATGGCTAGTCGTAGGCCAGGGTCGAGTGACTTCCGGTAAAAAGTATCGTTCTTTTCAATGCGGTGCGCCACACGTCCTAGTACCTCCCGGGGACTGTGGTGAACATGGCTGCGTGCAACCGTTACGGTGGCTGAAGGTATACTGATGAAGCCCACCCTTTGGTGTACCTTTTATATACCACACCTTGAGTTCGGTCGCCGTTGTTCGGGGTCATGCGAGCCGGGGTCACCGTCCATACTGAAGGGGTCGCCGCTCATCGGCACAGTAATGAATATTGACGCCGCCCTAACTCCTGTCGACGCCGTTCGTCGGGTCGTTGTCGACGCACTACGCCGCAGATCGGCACTCCAGCGGCGACCTAAAACTCACATTCAGTCCGGCATGGGCGCCGGTCTACCCCGTCAGGTCGCCGTCAGGCGGCGTGGCCATCCATACTGCGTCCCGTCCAAAACTCACCCCCCCATATCCTTAAGCTCTCCGCCGAAGGTCGGCACTCCTGACCACGACTCAAGGTCGTGGTCAGTCGTGGCTCAAATCGGCATGGTATGACGCCTGCTTTAATCGCCAGTACGACGACTCCTCCCTGCCTAAATATTGGCTAACAGTAGATAATGTTTTCAGTTGACGAAGAACTTGTGGGAGTCAGAAGATATTACCAAGATAGTGTTTACCCTTCTAAACCTTTGAGGTACGGTTAAGGGGGGGGTCAACTGTTTTTTTTATCTTTCTCTCCTTTTCTCTCTTTAACTGGCTTGTATCCATTCGGCCCCATTCAGCCTACTGTTTTAAGACGTTTACCCCCATCCAAGTGTCCATATTTTTCAGGCGAGCAGTAGCGAGCCAGCATATATATATTTTTGTTTTTGATAGCAAGCTAAATTTGTACATTTTTCGATAGAAAAATTTCTCCGGCGAAGCCGGATTTCTCCATACAATGCTGGCTCGCTATCGCTCGCCAGGAAGAATTCGACACATGGATGGGGATAAACGTCTTAAAACAGTTGACTAAATAGGGCCGAATGGATATAAGCCAGGGAAAAAGAAAAAAGGAGAGAAAGATACCAAAAAAGCCGGTGAGCCCATTTAAGGTACGTACACTCACGCGTACTAAAAGTTGCTCAGGGGTTGGTCCTTCCTTCCCCTACTCCACCTTGCGCAGGTGGAAGGGGGGAGTCGGGCCCAAGTTTACCCCCACCTTCCACCCCCAAACTATCCCCAACTCCCCCACCTTCTTTCTCTAGCTGGCAGTTAGTGATTAGCGACGATTGTTTTCGCTCATTGCAAATTATTGTTAAACCATCATTGCACATGCTTACAATGGCCAACATTTACAATTTATTAGTAATTTCTTAGTAAAATATACTGTATAATTGTAGTTTCAAAATGAGTCTCTATACACAACGTGGGTTACAAGAATCTTGGCTGTAGTGATCTGCTTCTCTCTCTCTCTCTCTCTCTCTCTCTCTCTCTCTCTTAACACGCAGATAACGAGGCCACTTCATTTAACTTTTTTTTAAATATGTAATGGGTTTGACAATGTGGAGCATAGCAAACTGTTTAGCCTCAATATGAATACACTACGAAACCATGGCTGGCAGTTATAATTGAAAAGGTTCAGCACTAGTATTTGTGGAAACTTTCCCATTTAAGATCTGTTCGACCTTGAACAAACCTTCCTCAGAAATTTTAAACATATCCTCAGTTAAGCAGTTCAAGAATACAGTAGTCAGTAGATAGTATTTTGCACACTCTGTAAGGAGTGTAGTGCACTGAACAATGTCTCTCCTTCCACTTCGAATATTTTTCCGAAATGGACCGCAAGGTCTTGGAGATACTAACTATTACTTGTAACTCCTTGTAACTCTCTCATAGCACTGACTTTCTTTAACCAAGATATAACGGGTCTGAATGGGTTATATTTCCCTTTAGTTGTGTGTGTGATGAATGTTGCTTGCATTTTATATACACAGGATAGTTAATGGGGTTTGTAGAGGTGAGAGGCTGGGATAACTGATAGAGACATAGAAAGGGGAAGTGAGAAGGCGAGCCCTGCTACTCAAGGGGTCGATACTCAAACCTTACTAAAAAATTAACACCGACTTTGATCGTAAGCTGTATCAAGTTCTACATTTAATTGATTACAAAAAAATGTATAGGACACATATAACTAAATACAGACCGTTTATAGTATGTATGGTATTGAATAAACTGGAGAAACTGATTGGAGTGATGAACGAAACAATCAATAACAGTCGCAATTAACACTATTCCAGCCCATTTTTGCCTCTATTCCTTTCGGTTTATGATATAAAAGCCCGACTGTGTAAGTAATTTAAGAAACTAGAGGGAGATCGTTAAAGGCACGTTGATGTGTATTGCAATAATGTTGAACATAATATCCTGAATACTGTACGAGATTGGATTTAATTACGGTATTATTATATTCAAATCACATTAAACCTTTATCGTATACACTAGTGCAATGAGAGAAAGAGAGAGAGAGAGAAGCACAAGACCACTACACCCAAGATACTTGTAACCCACGTTGTGTATAGAAACTCATTTTGAGTATACAATAATGCAGTATAGTGTATTAATAAATTCTTATTAAATATTAAATGTTGGCCATTGTAAGCATGTGCAATAATGGGTTAACAATTATTTGCAATACATGAGACCAATCGTCGCTAATCACTAACTGCCAGCTAGAGAAGGAAGGTGGGGGAGTTGGGGATAGTTTGGGGGTGGAAGGTTGGGGTAGACTTGGACCCGACTCCCCCCTTCCACCTGCCCTAGGTGGAGTAGGGGAAGGAAGGACCCACCCTTGAGCAACTTTTAGGACGCGTGAGTGTACATCCTAAGCTATGAATATAGTCTAATATATAATATAATGTTAGCCAGTACAAAAGGTAAACGCCGTCCTTGTTCGAGACGATGTTACGGTATTTAATCTTCAAGATGTTTGGCCCCATGTGCAAGGGACTACGATAATAAATCCTATCGGTCAATTTCCGCCATATTGGTGCCACAGGAGCCATTCTCCGCTGTTAAGGGGACACTTACTGCTTTTTTGGCCTATAAATTCATTTATTCATAAATTCTTAGTTTCCACGGTAGACATCCCCTAGACCCCCCTCAAGATAAATTTGTATATTATTTGGTAGAAAAATGTAACGGCCGAAGGCCGGTTCCTCTTACAATTACAGGCTCGCTATCGCTCGCCAGGAAAAAATTGACACCTAAATGGCACGATAGGTCTTAAAATGTATAACGAAATTGGACGAAAGGTCTTAAAATCGCCAAACAAATGGGCCGAACGTCTAAAAATCTCAAAACTAATGGGACTAAACACTAGGGAGAAAGGGGACCAGAAAAACGACCGTCTCCCCTTAACACCCACAATCCCACATACTATAAGTCCAAGTCCATAACAACCATTAGGCAGCTGACTAATGGTATGGGGTATATAATGTGATCTTTAGATATTATTCTACATGATCAACAACACAATATCATACCAATGCTACACCATTACGTCGCTTTTTTTCTCTTTCTCTCCCTCTTCCTTTGACTTGTATTCATATGGCCCCATTAGGCCAAGTTTTTTTAGACGTTTACCCCCATCCAGGTATCAATATTTTCCTGGCGAGCGGGAGTGAGCCGGCATATATATATTTTAGTTTTGACAGCAAGCTAAATTTGTACTTTTTTCGATAGAAAAATGTCTCCGGCGAAGCCGGATTTCTCCATACAATGCTGGCTCGCTATCGCTTGCCAGGAAGAAATCAACACCTGGATGGGGATAAACGTCTTAAAACAGTTGGCTGACACGTTGAGGACACGTCACATCAACGAACAGGGGTTGGGAGAACATCGCTTGGCATCTTTCCCTGACGTATCCCGAATCCTCTCTAACTTGCGCCTGAAAAGAATAATCATGTTATATATATATACAGTATTCGTGTGTGAATTTGTATTTTGTTTTTGTGTGTTCATTGTTTTGTGTTGTGTTGTCCCTATTCTGGCTCTGTAAAGTAGTGTGATCCAGAGTTATAATAGGGTAAGAAGGGGATCAAATTAATGTATTCTGGCTCTGTAAAGTAGTGTGATCCAGAGTTATAATAGGGTAAGAAGGGGATCAAATTAATGTATTCTGGCTCTGTAAAGTAGTGTGATCCAGAGTTATAATAGGGTAAGAAGGGGATCAAATTAATGTATTCTGGCTCTGTAAAGTAGTGTGATCCAGAGTTATAATAGGGTAAGAAGGGGATCAAATTAATGTATTCTGGCTCTGTAAAGTAGTGTGATCCAGAGTTATAATAGGGTAAGAAGGGGATCAAATTAATGTATTCTGGCTCTGTAAAGTAGTGTGATCCAGAGTTATAATAGGGTAAGAAGGGGATCAAATTAATGTATTCTGGCTCTGTAAAGTAGTGTGATCCAGAGTTATAATAGGGTAAGAAGGGGATCAAATTAATGTATTCTGGCTCTGTAAAGTAGTGTGATCCAGAGTTATAATAGGGTAAGAAGGGGATCAAATTAATGTATTCAGGCTCTGTAAAGTAGTGTGATCCAGAGTTATAATAGGGTAAGAAGGGGATCAAATTAATGTATTCTGGCTCTGTAAAGTAGTGTGATCCAGAGTTATAATAGGGTAAGAAGGGGATCAAATTAATGTATTCTGGCTCTGTAAAGTAGTGTGATCCAGAGTTATAATAGGGTAAGAAGGGGATCAAATTAATGTATTGCGTAGAAATTGAACATTTCATTTGTATTAACGATGGTGAGTTTACTCGAGGTATCAGAGCACTGATGAAAGGAGCCCATATTAAATAAGTTGCCAGTGTATTAGTATTAAGTAGTTCATTATAACAGGCTAATTACAATTACAAATTTATGCTTAAAAATATAATAAAACATTCGCAATACATGACCAGCTATATAACAATATCCATTGGCAGAAACGCAAACTTACCAAGCAGAAAGGAGACCAACTTGTTGAACCTGTTGATCTCAAATGCTTAACCCGGGAACTGCCGGGAGACTCTTAAGAGTTCCCCCGGCGGACTGCGGGGAGACTCTTAATAGTGAGTGAAAAAAAAAAATCAACTTTTGACATCGAAAACAAAAAATATATATATATTTTTATTTTTTTATTTTTTTATTTTTTTTTGGCCCCTGGGCCATGCAAAATCTCAGTCCTCTACCTCCCCTCCTTCCCCACTTTCCTCCTCTCCTTCAGTTATCACCTATTTTCCCTGTTATTCCCTTATTCTGAGGTATATTTTCGTGCTAACATTAGCGAGTTGCAAGCAGGGTGTTGTCATCACTGATGGCAAGCGAGTGCAAGAGAGAGAGAGAGAGAGAGTATTGATCGACTGTGTCTCAGTGGCCTTGGGGGAAATTAGCGGGAAAGCAGCTTGCCTCACCCATACATTATACAACTCGCGGGCTATATCTCCGATTTTGACCATCCAAACGCTGTTTTCACTCGTTTTATTGTTGTTTCAGGTTAATACCTTTATAATCAACCCATAATAGGCGCATAGGGGTAAGTATTAATGCTATTAATGGTACAATGAATATTTTAGTGACGGAAACACCTCAAATACATGAGCACAGGGAGAGGTGTCTAATTACCCCCATGCGCACTTCAGAGGTTAAGGGTGGTAACCGTTTTTTTTTTTTTATCTTTCTCTCCTATTCTCTCTTTCCCTGGCTTGTATCCATTCGGTACCATTCAGCCAACTGTTTAAGACGTTTATCCCCATCCAGGTGTCGATGTCTTCCTGGCGAGCAATAGCGAGCCTTCATTGTATGGAGAAATCCGGCTTCGCCGCAAACATTTTTCTATCGAAATATTTACAAATTTAGCTTGCTGTCAACACAAAAATATATATATGCTGGTTTGCTACCGCTCGCCAGAAAAATATTAACACCTAAATGGGGGTAAACGTCTTAAAACAGTAGGCTGAATGGGGCTGAATGGATACAAACCAAAGAGAGCGGGAGAGAAAGGTAAAAAAAAGGAAGGTACCCCACCTTCCTTTTGTGATCTTTCTCTCCCTCTCTCTTTGGTTTGTATAAATCTATAAATATAAACATTGCACTGTACGACCTACCAAGCCACAACCGACGACACAACGAAGACCACGCATGTAGCTTCTCGAATCCATTAAAGTTGGAGGCGAAGGCGATGGTGTAGGCCCCCATGTCCGGCCACACTAACCATTCCCCAGTACTCATCAAAGGCAAGCTGATCCTGGGCTATGATGTCCTTGTTGGTCAGAGCCTGGCCCCAGATCAGGTTGGATACTGTCTCATTATTCTTATTCCCCTTTGGAAAACCAGTATGTGCATTAATTTAATAATAGTATTAATTCAATAATTAATACAAAAACATGTTTTTATATATTAATGGAAATGTATATCACTGATATATAAATAATCAAACTAGTAAATCTTATGTAGATATAGACACAACAAAGAACGTTATATACATATATACTGTATATACATATATATATATATATATATATATATATATATATATATATATATATATAAATATCTAACTTAATATCTTACCTAAGCGCTACTATATGGTAAATTTAGTCACGGGAACCCTGGCATTATCACCTCTGTCTATATATATATATATATATATATTTCTTTCTTTTTTCTTTCTTTTCTATATTCCAACTACTCCCTCTCGGGCATAGGCTGAGAGCCTGCACACTCAACCGCTGAACATGGTGAGGCTCATTAGGTCTTGTTCCTGTCTAGGGAGTGAGACATACGAAGCACCCCGGCTCGAAGCAACCCCATCTCTGAAGTTGCTCTGCCTCAATGCTTCACCGTCTCAATCCCAAGACTCGGACCCTCACGCTCAGAAAGCCACCAATTCAGCAATTAACTCACTAGGCAGTGCCCCCCTGTGGCATATTTTGAATATGGGAATATTCATGCAGTGCTATTTAATTAGGGAACAATGAAGGTATTCTTTTTTTGGCATTTCGGTGTGCTGTGGTAATGCACTGAAACTAGGTACAGCACAAATTCCATCCCAATAATATCTTCCCATTGCCATATTGGGATTTGAACCCGGGTCCATTGGATTACCAGTCCAGTGGCAAGATCAATCTATATATATATATATATATTTTTTTTTTTTTTTTTTTTCTATGTGATTGAGGGAGGCAAAAGGCATAACTGCCTATAGCGAGTGCCTCCCCCATAGTTGAAAGAGTGACAGGGCCAAAATCAAGGGACGTTCGAGCCAAAATGCCTGGGTTGGAGAGTTGCACAGAGTAGGGGTGGGATTGAGTTGCAAGACGGGTACCACGTGCCCTACGTAAAGGAGGTGGTATGCACTGGGATAGCTCTGAGGAACACTGATTATTATAGTAGCGATAGAATAGCGAGAGAGATGCAACATTGCGGCGGAGAGAGAGAGATTGCAGAGAGTTGGTGAGTGGACGGGAGTTAATGATACGAAAGGCCTTCCTTTCAACTTTGTCTAGGAGAGCGGTGTGAGAGGAACCTCCCCACACATGTGAACAATACTCAATACAAGGGCGCACTATGCCCCTGTACAGAGCAAGAAGCTGTGCAGGGGAAAAGAACCCCCTAAGGCGGTTGAGCACACCCAGCTTCTGGGAGGCTGCCCTAGCAAGACTGGTAATATGGTCCTTCCAAATAAGAGCAGAAGAAAAAGAGACACCAAGAATATTGAGAGAAGATGAAGGGTTGATTTTTGTATTGTTGAAGAATAAGGGATAGTCCGCTGGGAGATCCTGACGGGTAGATAGATGGAGAAATTGGGTTTTGGAAGCATTAAAGTTAACAAGGTTTTCTCTGCCCCAATTGGAAATAGTATTTAGATCAGAATTTAAGAGTTCTATGGCTTCATTCCGTTTGTCGTTGAGGGATTGCTGGCTGGGGCGTTCTGAAAAACTAATGGAGTAGTGTAAGGTTGAGTCGTCTGCGTATGAATGGATGGGAATTAAGGTACAGTTAAGGAGATCATTTATAAAAAATAGAAAGAGAATAGGAGATAGGACAGAGCCCTGAGGAACACCGGAGTTTATAGGGTGAGGAAGTGAACAATGGCCGTC
Source organism: Paralithodes platypus (assembly GCA_032716605.1). NCBI lineage: Eukaryota > Metazoa > Arthropoda > Malacostraca > Decapoda > Lithodidae > Paralithodes > Paralithodes platypus. The sequence continues at coordinate 27,450,152 of CM064552.1, read as the reverse complement.
CACAACCGCAGCTATGGAACGGCCGGAAAGGAAATTAGAGACAAAGGCACAGATGGAGGGATAGAAACCGAAGGAGGGTAGTTTAGAAATTAAAGATTTATGCCAGACTCTATCGAAAGCTTTCGATATGTCTAGTGCAATAGAAAAAGTCTCACCGAAGTCCCGAAAGGAGGATGACCAAGAGTTAGTAAGATATGAAAGAAGATCACCAGTAGAGCGACCCTTAAGGAAGCCATACTGGCGGTCTGAGAGCAGATTATGAGAAGAGAAATGCTTAAGAAATTTGGAAGCAAGAATAGTTTCAAAAAGTTAGAAAGACAAGAGATAAGAGCAATTGGACGATAGTTGGAGGGTTGAGAGCGGTCACCCTTCTTTGGGACAGGTTGAATGTGAGCAAACTTCCAGCATGAAGGGAAGACATTAGAGGATAGACAGAGACGAAAGAGTTTGCCTAGGCAGGGAGTCAGCACGGAAGCACAGTTTTTGAGAACAACAGGAGGAACACCGTCCGGACCGTACGCCTTATTAGTGTTAAGCCCAGAGAGGGTAGAAAGTACATCTTTAGAAGAGATTAGGATATTAGGCATAAGTAAGAGAGAGGAGGGCGGAGAGGGAGGAATAGTACCGGAATCATCCAAGGTGGAGTTTCTAGCAAAAGTTTGAGCGAAGAGTTTAGCTTTGTCAGAGGAAGAAGTGATGGTTGTGCCATCAGAGTGGGAAAGGGGAGGGAAAGACGAGGAAGAGAAATTGTTGGAGAGGTTTTTGGCTAGATGCCAGAAAGCTTGGGAAGAGCTAGAGTTGGATAGTTCAGTGCATCTATTATTGATGAAAGAGTGTTTGGCAAGTCGAAGAACAGATTTGGCTTGATTCCGGGCAGAAACACATGAAGAATGAGAGTCTTGAGTTTTAAGGCGTCGGTACCGTTTGAATGCTTCCTCCCTACTGCGGACAACAGTAGAACAGGCGTGAGTAAACCAAGATATATATATGTGTGTGTGTGTGTGTGTGAAAGTATAGATAGGTTAACCATTTGTTCGAATATTCACTTACCATCATGAAACCTATTTTATTGATAAGAATTAATTGTATACATATTGTTTTCTGATAGCTTTAACTCCTGACCTAAACATATCGGAAGAATACAAATGTTCGTGTAATCTTTGCTATGCTGTAATGTTCTACCATATGAGCAATCTATACTGAATCTTAAGTGATTCTTGCAATCAATAATAATTCTAGATGGATATTTCTTCCATGCTAGCTATGATATTGATATAATAACAAGTGGTATCATTACTTACATTCTGATTTTAAAGCTCAGAACCCCGCTCATCAAAATATTAGTTAACATATTCCATTTATGCAACGTACCTTGCTTAACCATTTGAGTACCAGCGACGTCTGTTATATTATATTCTAGCTATACTTAGACGATATTATGCAGCTTAAGAAGGATCTGTGGTAGTTGAAAGGGTTGGTTGAAATAGTTTGAAGTCTTATTAATGCTAGAGGTCCTTCCTAAGCGGTTTATAATCGTCTAATAGTTGCCAGAATATGATAACAAATATGTCACTGGTACTGTATGGGTTAGGGGCTAGTGGCTGGATTTTTGTTCTATTAATTAATTTATTTTTTAGTTTCTTCGCTAGATCTCCTTTAACCCTACACAAAAAAAACAAGACCCCTTTTCAAGATAGATGTGAACATTTTTCGGTAGAAACATTTCCCGGCCGAAAGCTGGTTCCTCTTGAATTACAGTCTCGCTATCGCTCGCCAGGAAAAATTTGACACCTAAATTACACGAAAGGTCTTAAAATTGACAACAAAATGAGGTGAAAGGTGTTATACTTGGCAGAATAATGGGCCTACCATCTTAAAATCTCAAAACTAATGGATTTAACCCATTCGTAGTGGGGGCGGACTTAAGTCTGCCTCCAATTTGCAGCAAGTGAGGAGCATTATTAAGGCTTTTAAAGGGTTAAAATCGAGTGCAAATGGCCGGGAGCGCAGCGGGCCAGACAGCCAACTCCCAGGGCTTACCGCCGCGCACTGACTCATGTTCCCTCTGTTCTCGAGAGGCCGGCAGCGTTGCCAGTGGTGAGCGTAGTGGGAAAAAATATGCCGCTATATGCTAAACTCCCATGTTGGTGGTAACACTGCCTGAGAATGACGAGTGCTACGTAGCTCGTTCTGGTCTCATTTTGAAGCTTTTAGCGCCTAGTTTTTGCTGAATACATTTCTTTTCATGCAGATACTTGATTTATCATTCAGGAGGGCCTGAATATGCCCAAATAAGCCCAAAACCCCCCGCCCGACAAGGGCTAAACACGAGGGACCAGGAATTCCCCCATCAGTCTGACCCCTGGCAACGACTCGCCAAAATGATCTGGACCACTCTACCTTCTACTCTTACTATTAATTTCTGTATCATTCGAGGCCTTTCCTCTAACTTCCACTCTGTGGAACACCACCTCTCCTCTGCCAACCTTGATTTTCTCTTTCTCACCAAAACTCAGGTGTCTGGGACTACTGACAGCAAACCCTTCTCTTTATCGTCCTACTATATCTCTATCCTCAGTTTCAAGGCCAAAGGTGGATGTTGTGTGTATGTGCGCAACAATCTTGCATTCTCTCATGTTCCCAACTTTGACTCTTCTGAATTCTCAACTCTCTGGCTAAAGCTTTCTTGTCACTCTCGGACCAAATATTTATGCGCTGTTTATCTCTCCCCTAATTCTACTGACTATCCAAAATTCCTTGACTATCTTACTTCTGAAGTGGAACACATTCTATCCATCTCTCCTTTCGCAAAAATCTCCATCCTAGGAGATTTCAACGCTCACCACCGATAATGGTTCTCGTCTCTTTCTACTGACCAACCTGGTGAACAAGCCTACATATTTTGTATCCTAATTGTCCTAGAGCAGTTAGTCCATCAACCCCCCCGTATACTGGACTGCTTCCGAGATCGGCCCAACATTCTTGACCTATTTCTAACTTCTAACTCTTCTGCTTATACTGTAAGTCTTTTCTCTCCTTTGGGTTCCTCCGTCCATAAACATATCTCTGTCAACTGTCCTATCTCTCCGGTACGGCCACCCGATCCTCCCACCCTGTGGCGCTTGTGGCACTTTGGCACTGCCAACTGGGAAGCTCTTCGGCAGTAGTTCTTTGATTTTCCATGGAATGACTTCTGCTTCCGTGACCGGGGACCCTCGGAGAGTGCTGAATGCATTACCGAGGTAATCCTCTCGGACGTGGAGAGCATACATTCCATTTTATTTCTCTCAGTCTAATGCAAAAATTCTGGGTTTACTCGTACTTGTTCTACTGCTGTCCGCAATAAGGAGGAAGCATTCAAACTCCAGAATCTAATACTTCCTATGTTTCTGACCGGAATCAAGTCAAATCTGTTCTTCGACACGCCAAATATTCTTTCATTAATAATAAATGCACTGAACTATCGGGTGGATGGGACTCGTTAGCCTTGGTCGGCAACCCATCTAGGGGAGATAACCTTTTAAAAATCCGGGTGGATGGGACTCGTCAGCCTTGGTCGGCAACCTGTCTAGGGGAGTAAACCTTATACAAATCAGTACTGCTATCTTAGGGTGAAGCAGGTTAGTGGATGGATTAGCTGCACACCACTGTAGAAAAATAGTGTTAAAAAACACATAAAAGGCCTCGGAGTCAGACGGAACCTAAATTGAGTGGTCAATCCTGTAAGGCCTTCAGTAAACTGGCATGGGTTGTCCCTCTTACAGGGGATAGGTTTGCTTGGAGGCATTTTGTGTATGGCCACCCCCATTAAGGGGAGTAAGGCGTCTGGCAATAGATAGATAGATAGATAGACTATCCACTCTGGCTCTTCCCAAGCCTTCTGGCATCTAGCCCAAACAAAATTGTCTTCTTCGTCTTTCCCTCCTCTTTTCCAGTCTGACGGCACTACCGTCACTTCTTCCTCTGACAAAGCTGAACTCTTCGTTAACACTTTCGCTAAAAACTCCACTTTGGATGATTTCGGTGCTATTCCTCCCTCTCCACCCCCCTCTATCCTACTTATCCTTAACATTATAATCTTTTCCAAGGATGTACTGTACTTTCAACCCCCTTTGGGCTTAATACTAAGAAGGCGTACGGACCGGACAGTGTTCCTCCTGTTGTACTAAAAAACTGTGCTTCCGTGCTGACTCCCTGCCTAGGTAAACTCTTCCGTCTCTGTCTCTCCTCTAACGTCTTCCCTTCTTGCTGAAAGTTCGCTCTCATTCAACCTGTCCCGAAAAAGGGTGACCGCACTCAACCCTCCAACTATCGTCCAATTCTTCTAATTTCTTGCATCTATAAAGTTTTTGAAACTATGCCTACCTCAAAATTTCTTAAGCATTTAACTTCCCATAAGCTACTCTCAGACCACTAGTATGGCATCTTTAACCCACTGAGCCCCAGCGACGCAGCGTTTGCGTCAGCAATGTATGTAACGCTAAACCCCAGCGACTCACCGTTTGCGTCAGTGTCACTCCGGTCCCTATTATTCCGGTCTTATGGCACCTAGAGGGCTCAGATTTTTATGAGAACTGTGTAAGTATCCCACGCACCCATGCCGATGGTTGAAAACTCTCAAAGTCCAACCGCGTGCGCGTGAGCACGCAAAAACATGTTTTTTGGGGGAAATTGCCTTCAATTTTTTACTCTTGTAAAATCCGTTTTCGGGGGCTCTGTAGGACCATTTTTTTAGATTTTTGATCGTTTTTTCGTGGTTTTTCCTTCATTCCTAACCCATTCGCTATTGTTTCTGGAATAAAAAAAAAAAATCAGAATCAGCCGGTCCTGGGTGGTACATTTATAAATATTTAGCTGGTACTCAGCGGGTTAAGGGCCACTCTACTGATGATCTTCTTTCTTATCTAACTAACTCCTGGCGATTCTCCATTCGGGACTTCGGTGAGCTTTTTCTGTTGCGCTAGACATATCGAAGACCTTCGATTAGAGTCTGGCACAAATCCCTTATTTCCAAACTACTCTCCTTCAGTTTCTATCCATCTATCTGTGCCTTTTTCTCTAATTTCCTTTCCGGCCGTTCCATAGATGAGGTTGTGGACGGCTACCAATAACTTCCTCAACTCTGGTGTTCTTCAGGGTTCTGTCCTATCTCCAATTATCTTCCTATTATTCATTAACGACCTTCTCAACTGCATCTCCAGCCCCATCCACTCATATGCTGACGACGTTACATTACAGTACACTATTCAACTAACCTTCCACAACAACACTCACAGCAGAAACTTCAAAACTCATGTAAGGAGAACCAAAAAGCACCTATCTTCTGATCTATCTACTATCTATAATTGGGGCAGAGAAAACCTTGTTTCTTTCAATGCTTCCAAAACTCAATTTCTTCATCTGTCTACTCATCACCCCCTATCAGAAAACTATGGTCTACTCTTCAATAATAATAATAATAATAATAATAATAATTAAAGTTGCAAGCAACGTTGTCCGGGATTCGAGGGGTTTTGCAAGCAGGGTATTGTGTTGGATACAAAAGTTGTGTCACAGATATCAAAAGATCATTTAACTTATCGGGCATGGAGAAACTACAAAAGGAATAGATTGTGCAAACAAATAAGACCGAGAGAGGGAGAGATTGCCTGTATAAGGGATCTGCCTCTATTAATTTAGTAACAGAGTTGTAGATATGTGGAATAGGCTACCGAGTGCTATAATGGGATCAAGAACAATAGAGCTTCAACTTGAAATTAGATAGAACGAGATGGGTTGGGTGTGAAAGGGATCTGCCATGTGTAGGTCAATCGGCTCTCTGCAGACTACCGTTTTCTTATTTTGTTTATGTTCTCATTTGTGAGGGTGAGATAGTATGGCAAGAGAGAATAGGATGTCATAAACGTAAGGAAGATAGCGATAAATATGAGAGAGAGAGAGAGAGAGCGCGGGATGGGTTGGGTGTGAAAGGGATCTGACATGTGTGGGCCAATCGGCTCTCTGCAGACTCCGGTTTTCTTATGTTCTCATTTGTGAGAGAGAGAGAGAGAGAGAGAGACTAGGATGTCATAAATGTAAGGAAGACAGAGATAAATGAGAGAGAGTTGTTATGAGATGGTTTGGGTGTGAAAAGGATCTGTCTTGTGTGGGCCAATTGGCTCTCTACAGACTCCCATTTTCCTATGTTCCTATTTCTTACAATTGTGTTTTGGTTGCAGGTATATAATAACATGGGTGTATAGTAAGTAGTGTAAATAACAGGTAACGTTTATGAGATGGGTTGGGTGTGAAAGGGATCTGCCTTATGTGGGCCACTTGGCTCTCTGCCGACTCCCCTTTTCATCTTGGTTGCATGTGTGAGGGATCTGCCTCATTTGTACCGGTGTGCAAAACAAACAAGAACGAGAGAGAAAGAGATTGGCTGTGTAAAGGATCTGCCTCTATTCACTTGGTAAAAGAGTTATAGATACTGTATGGCACCGGCACTAAAACTAATAGAGTTTTCCCCATACTAGAATAAGAAGGGCTATAGAAAAAATGAACAGAAGTAAGCCACCGGGACCGGATGGGATACACCCAAGAATCATAAAGGAAGGAGGTGAGATGTTAGTAGAGCCATTGAAAATGTTATTTGAGGTATCGTTTAATACAGGACAAATCCCGATGGACTGGAGAGAGGCGAACATAACAGCTATATTTAAGAAGGGAAAGAGAAATGACCCAGGGAACTATAGACCAGTCAGTTTGACAAGTGTTGTGTGTAAACTAATGGAAACGGTAATTAGAGAAGGAATAATGGAGCATATGAAGTCAAACCAACTTTTCAGTGGGAGACAGTTCGGATTCTTGCCGGGGAGGTCGACGGTACTACAGCTAATTAAGGTGGTAGATGATTGGATGCAAATTCTAGAAGATGGTCATGTAATAGACGTGGTATATTGCGATTTTATGAAGGCTTTCGATAAGGTCCCACATAAAAGGTTAATAGAGAAAGTTAGAAGCTATAATATAGGGGAGAAATGTGTGAAATGGATAGAAGCCTTCCTGAAAGATCGGAGACAGAGGGTACTGGTGAATGGAATAGGCTCGGGGTGGAGGGAAATTACAAGTGGGGTACCTCAGGGATCTGTGTTGGGACCACTGCTGTTCGTTATATTTATCAACGACTTACCTGAAGTTATAACTAATGGAAGTGAGGTATACCTGTATGCGGATGACACTAAGCTGTATAGAAGAGTGAGGAGTAAGGAAGATGTGGGTTTGCTTCAAGGAGATGTGGAGGGCATGAAGGGATGGTCTGAGCATTGGTTAATGCCTTTTCATCCAAAGAAATGCAAGTACATGCGGATTGGGACAAGCAAGATAGACAAGGTAGGATACAGTATGTATGAAGCGATGGAGGAAGTGAATACAGAAAAGGATATAGGAGTAGTGATAGACAATAAGTTAAATTTCTCAGAACATTTAGCGGAAAAGATAAACAAAGCCAATAGAATTGTAGGGCTGATAAGGAGGACATTTGTGTCACTTGACGAAGAAATCTTCAGGAATCTCTATACAGCGCTGGTTAGGCCGCACCTGGAACATGCGAACCAGGTGTGGGCTCCATATATGGTAAAGGATATAGAAGCAGTGGAGAAAGTGCAGAGGAGAGCTAGCAAGCTGGTACCAACGTTGAAGAACGCGGGCTATGAGCAGAGGTTGAGGACACTGGGGCTTCCGACACTGGCATATAGGAGAAAGAGAGGGGATATGATAGAGACTTTTAAGATAGTGTCCGGAAAGTATGATGAGGATGTGTGTGAAGGTATCTTCTTGATGCGGGAGGGAACAAGAACGAGAGGACACTCTAAGAAAATTTACAAAGAAAGAAATAGGCTTGAGAAGGCAAAGAAATCATTTTGTGATAAGAGGGGTAAATGAGTGGAATGCACTGCCCCAGTATGTAGTCGATTCCGAATCAATAAGGGAGTTTGAAAGTAATCTTGATAAAGCATGGGGAAGACAAGATTTGAAGTTTGATTATAAAACAAAAATACAGAATAGTATAAATGTTGCATCTGCTACCGCCGCCGCCAACACCGTTAACGACCGCAGCAGTGCAACTGAGCTGGATACACAGGCCTAGTTTGCCTTTTTCCAGAGGATCTACTGTAAGAAACTGTAAGAAAGTATGTGGAATAATCTACCAAGTGCTATAGTGGGGTCAATAACAATAGAGCTTCAACATAAAATTTGATAGGACGAGATGGGTTGGGTGTGAAAGGGATCTGCCATGTGTGGGCCAATCGGCTCTCTGCAGACTCCCATTTTCATCTTGGTAGCATGTGTAAGGGATCTGCCTCATTTGTACCAGTGTGCAAATAAGAGAGAGAGAGAGAGAGATTGGCTGTGTAAGGGATAGATCTGCCTCTCTCGTAACAGTCAGTCGTAGATATGTGAAATAGGCTACCTAGTGCTATAGTGGGATCAAGAACAATAAAGAATTTCAAGATAAAATCAGATAGACATATGGACAAAATGGGTTGGATGTGAAAGGGATCTGCCTTTTGTGGGCCACTTGTCTGCAGATTCCCATGTTCATCTTAGTTTCATGTGTAAGGGATCTGCTTCATTTGTACCGATGTGCAAGCAAACGAGCGACAGAGAGAAACTGGGTGTGTAAGGGATCTGCCTCTATTCGTTTAGTAACAGTTGTAGATGTGTGGAATAGGCTACCAAGTCCTATAGTGGGATCAAGAACAATAGAGTTCAACATAAAATTAGATAGGACAAGATGGGTTGGGTGTGAAAGACTGCCACGGGTGTGTCTGGCCACCATTTACAATACCTCTACAGATGGGACCAAGAGAATCACCTCTACAGTACCTCACTTGAGGAGTGGAAATAATAGAAAAGGAATTAGGAGGAACAAAAGCATGGCCTGCAATATAGAAAAAGTCAAGAAGATTGAATCAAAGAAAAACATTTATCATGCAGCCATGCAAGCCTTTTATATAAAGAGTATAATCTTAAAATATAGAGAACAACATGGTACATGTATTATTAGGGTAAGTGTTTTTATAGAATAATGATTGCCTTCACAATAAGGACAAAAATGAAATTCCCATACTACTATTCTGAGATAGGTCAAATTGAGTTCAAATTATCATCCAAATATAGCCTAACTGAAATTGAGGGAAGGTATGCAAACACGGGTAATATCTTCCACTGGTTCAGCTTTTAGTGGGTAGAGAACAGTGTTGGCTATACTTTTCTATAGGACAAACCTGTCCCTATATACAGACTTATTTCATATGGACTTAATTATTTTAGAGTAAATTTAAGTAATTTGCTAAATGAACTAGACAAATACCGGTACTCAATTAGTTGCATTGTGAACACATCCAAACTAACTCTTCTATTGCAAATTTAATGGAAAAGCGTGGATACTCTCAACATGTAACACAACCAACAACTGAAAATGGCACCCTAATTGATCATGTTTATGCTAAGAGATGAGGAAATATTAAGGTGAAAGTTATTCCCACATATTACAGTTATCATAGTGAATTTCCATTGAAATTTGAATGCCCCTTTTTGTATGTTTTTCCCCTTCTATTCTTATTCTGTCTAATTCGGTTGTCTTCCGGACGGCCTATATCATATGCCACCCTGGCCTGGCTAGTTTATTTGCTCCTGACTTTATTTGTGTCTATGGTCGTCGCTGGTGCGGTCAAGCTGACTCGATTCCCCTCAGTGGTGTATTATGTGTGTATCTGTGTGTGATTTATTTCTTCCTTAGACCTGATTTCTCATTCTTCGCCCTTGATCACTTCTTAATTGGTGCTGCAGTGTAGCAGTTCTTGACTCACCCTTCGGCCCTACCCTATAAGAGGAACTCTGGTGCGGCTGAATTGGTGAAATGGTGAGAAATGTCTGCATATCTTCACCTTCCTAGATTTGTTCACCTCTTGCCCTTCCCTACCTATCATATCTTGATTGGTTGTCCATCTTGATCTAATCCTTCAGGCCAGCCCTATAAGAGTTTTTTTGGGGAACTCAGTGGTCTGGTTAAACTATTTTAATAAATATCATTTTAATCCTTAACCATCGGCGCTCGGCATATGTCGAGTTAAAGAAAACGTGCCCATATGCAGGCCTCGACATATGTCGAGTGCAATTTTGAGCATGTAATGTGCTCTGAGAGAGAGCTGAGCGGTGCTAGGAGCAGAGATTGCTTCCTGACCGCTCGCCACCACCGCCGTGGGTCGACTGAAATTTATTACACCCTCCTCCACCCTCTCTCACTCACTACACAGGGAATTATGTAAGGAAATTACCTTATTTTAGGGGTTTTGCACTCGTGTTGCACGATCGTTGCAAGAGAACCAGTGGTCGTAGAAGGATGGTTCGGGTGTCATTCGAAAGCTCTGTTTACGCCCTTTCAGGGATAGATACTTGTATTACGCTCTGGATCTTGTTTATGCATGAAAAAGAGCACGGAAACAACCCCATTTTGGGTAAAACCACCCGCTTGGCGGGTAGAAGTTACCGACCCACCCGCTGTTAAGGCATTAAATATGTAAGATATGCAATAAATTATGTAAAATATATTGGTTTTTCTTTATATATATAATTGTCATTATGAAGTTAAATTGGTTTCACAGGGAAAATATATACTTGAACAATTGTTTCCGCTGACAAAGAAATTATAGATTCTTGGAAAATACTGTACACTACGAAAGGTTATTCAACATGGAATTTGAATGGAATAGAGAAGCTTAGCAACGAAAAGCCAATACTCCCCCCTCCCTGTGATTGTGCCAGATTTTGTAAGCAGTGCAATAACTTAATGAAGGACAGAAAAGCTGCAGGATGCTCTGGCATTCTAGCTGAGATGATTAAGGCCTCAGGTGAGAAAGGAGTAGGTGTGTTCAATGAGCTAATTAACTTCATCATCAGAGAGGAAGTAATCTCTGATGAATGGCACAAAAGTACATTATATACTGTATACGAGCAAAGGGGACTCATTGGATAGGGAAAATTATAGGGGCCTGAAAATACTTGATCAAGTCATGAAGGTCTGTGAGAAAGTCTTTGAAGGTGTGATATTGACGATATGCAGTTTGGTTTCATGCTAGGACACGGCACAATCCAAGTCATGAAGGTATTTGTGTGATAATGAAGATGTATGAGGACTCACAAACGGCAGTGAGGGTGAAAGATGTACCGGTACTGAGTGATGAGTTTTCAGTTCGCGTCGGAGTCCACCAGGGCTCTGTGTTAATGAAGCCCTTTCCTCTTTTTTTTTTTATGGTTCTGGAGGCACTATCTGGTGATTTCAGAGTTGGGCTCCCCTGGGAACTGCTATAAGGGTCCTGAAAATGCTTGACTAATTCATGAAGGTCTGTGAGAGAGTCTTAGAAGGTATGATAAGGGAAAGATACTGTATGTACTGTATGTACTTAAAAGATAGGGATCTGATGTTGTGTTTGCAGACCGGGAGAAGGCCTTTGATAAGGTGGCCAGAGAAGTTGTGCAGTAGGCTAGGAGAAAACTTGGCGTTGAGGAGTGGCTGGTGCATGTGATAATGAAGATGTACGAGGACTCACGAACGGTAGTGAGGGTGAAAGGTGTACAGCTGAGTGAGGGACATATACAGTACGGTACTAGATATTTGGTAAGGGTTAGCTTTATATCCCATGTACTGGTTACTAGGGACATATACTAGGTGTTAGGTGGAGGTTAGTTTTGTATCCAAAGTACTGGGTACTAGGGTTACGTGAGGGTACTGAGTGATGAGTTTTCAGTTCGCGTCGGAGTCCAACAGGGAAGTGTGTTAATTAAGCCCTCTCCTCTTTTTTATGGTTCTGGAGGCACTATCTAGTGATTTCAGAGTTAGGCTCCCCTTGCAACTGCTATAAGAGGCCTGAAAATGCTTGGCCAAGTCATGAAGGTCTGTGAGTGTGAGAGAGTCTTTGAAGGTATGATAACTTCATAGTCAGGCAGCTGCAGGAAAGATATCTAAGAGGTGTTTTTCCGGTCCCGTCTCAAGACCACCGTCGCAAGATCTACCCGAAAAACTGTTTTTCTGGTCCCGTCGCAAGCCCACCTTTAGCAAGCGAGACACCAATATTCTCTTGCGATGGCAAGAGAGCTCCGGAGCTGGGTTGACGGCAAGCTGAAACATCTCACTCAACTTACTGTTTCTCCATTCTAATTTATTTCGGTATATTTGTTTACCCAAGCATTATGTTATAATTTACTTGCCTATTATTAGGAAGTAGAGTAATAAGAGCCCACAGTAACGTATATCCAATTGTTGATAATTAATTAATGTGGGACAGTACGCTTGGTTAAATTTTGTCCACGAAACAACAACAAACCCCAGCTTTGACTAGGCCTAGGCTATGCTATTTACCGATTGTTTTTTCATATCAGAATTGCATTTATATAATCCATATGATAATTAAATTGGCGGTGAATGTTATTCTGATGAAATGGAAGTTGTATAGCCTAGCCTATATATTTGTAAGATGTGTGCTGGCTTGGAGCAAGCCTGTGTTGTTTTTCCTGTCCTGTGATGATCTTGCGACGGCTCGGTTGAGACGGTGGTCTTGCGACGGGCCCGGAAAATCACGTCTCTACTGAAAGTAAGAAGTTGTGCAGTAGGCTAGGAGAAAATTCGGCGTAGAGGAGTGGCTGGTGCGTGTGATAATGAAGATGTATGAAGACTCACGAACGGTAGTGAGGGTGAAAGGTGTACTGAGTGAGGGACGTATGCTAGGTGAAGGTTAGTTTTGTATCCCACGTACTGGGTACTAGGGACATATACTAGGTGTTATGTAAGGGTTAGTATTGTATCCCAAATACTAGGTACTAGGGACATATACTAGGTGTTACGTGAGGGTTAGCTTGGTATCCTACGTACTGGGTACTAGGGACATATACTAGGTGTTACGTGAGGGTTAGTTTTGTATCCAACGTACTGGGTCTAGGGGGCGGCAGCCTCCACCCATAATACTAGGATAGGTTAGGTAAGGTTGTTAGGTTAGGCTAATGGGGATGGATCTAGTTTCTGAGTGTACGGTCGTCATGTTTACATTTGTCGATCGCCGTTGTTAACCTGCCCTTCCCTACCTATCATGTGTTGATTGGTTGTCCATCTTGATCTAATTCTTAAGGCCAGCCCTATTAGAGTATTTTGGCGGAACTCAGTGGTGTGGTTAAACTATTTTTAATATATATTTGTTTAAATATGTAAGATATGTAATAAATTATGTAAAATATATTGTTTTTACTTTATATCTATACTGTACATATAATTGTCATTATTAAGGAAATTCCATTGACTATTACATCGCTAGGTCTAGCTTCCTTATTTCTATTAATTTCCTCCAGTTCACAATGAAACCTATTGCTAATTTCCTTGTTCTTCAGCAGCCGCGGCGGTGTCGGCATTGGACGCTTGGGATAATGTTCCCGTCTATTTTGAATGCCATTCAATACAATAATATGTTGAAAGCCCCCCCTCACCCCCCCAAGACATGTTATCATCATATATATTGCCAGTAGGGGGCAAACAACCAAAATAATTGCCGCAAAGCCCTTCCCTCAACATATTATTGTATCCAATGGCAGTCAAAATAGACGGGAACATGATCGCAAGCGTCCACCGCCGCCGCCGTCATGTTTACATGGTCGATCGCCGCAGTTTGGTTAGGCCTATTTGCTCCCTGCTGGCAAATTATATGATGATGACAATATGTCATGGGGGTGTTTGCCCCCCTCAACATATTATTGTATCCAACGGCATTCAAAATGGACGGGAACATGATGGCAAGCTTTCGTCGCCGCTCTGCGTAGTGTAAACATTACATTCTCTACATTCTGCCCGGATAGGCCTATATTATAGGCTACAATAAATGAGTAGGCTAAGCTATTTTATCTATAGGCTAGGCCTAGTCTAATATTACAATTTAAGGTAGCATTCAAGGAGACTACAGCAGGACTTACCTTTGACCGGGTATAGGCTATCCTAGTGTTTACTAGACCTATACCCCTTTGAAAGGACATTAGCCTAGCCTAACGTAACCTATTATAGTAGGCTATTATGGGTGGGGGCTGCCGCCCCCACACCCCGATTTTTGGTGTATTTGTCTATATTGCCCCCTGCTGGCAATATGACGATGACATGACATGGGGGGTGGCAAAGCCACCCCTCAACATATTATTGTATCCATTGGCATTCAAAATAGACGGGAACATGATTGCAGACGTCCGCCGCCTCCGTCATGTTTACATTTGTCGATCGCCGTTGTTAAGTTCGCGTCTATTTTGATGGAGATTTATTTTGGTTATTTGCCCCCTGCTGGAAATATATATTATGATGACAATATGTCATGGGGGGTTGAAGGGGGGCAAAGCCCAACCTCAACATATTATTGTATCCAAAGGCAGTCTAAATCGACAGGAAAAGGATGGCAAGCGTCCGACGCCACTACGCGTACGCGTAGTGTAAACAAGGCTGGCGATACACCCGGTAACTTAATCCTACCCGGCTAATGTCCTTTCAAAGGGGTAGCCTATAAATTAGTAAACACTAGGATAGCCTATACAACGCAACTCTTGCCGATAGGCCTAGCCTAAAGGCTAACCTATTCATAAAGGTGTCTATTTTGACGGCAATTTTTTCGGTTATTTGCCCCCTGCTGGCAATATATATATGTTGGTGAAAATATGTCATGGGGGGGGGGGGGTGAGGGGGGCAAAGCCCCCCTCAACATATTATTGTATCCAATGGCATTCAAAATAGACAGGAACTTTATTGCAAACGTCCGACACCTCCCCCGCCACCGCCATGTTTACATGTGTCGATCGCCGTGGTTAAGTTCGCGTCTATTTTGACGGCTATTTTTTTCGGTTATTTGCCCCCTGCTGGCAATAGCCTATATAAGATGATGACAATATGTCATGAGGGGGGGGGGGCCTCAACAATTACCTCTAACCTCTGTATCTCAAATAGGGCTAGAGCAAATTGGCTGCAAATTTCCACATCTAGGCTATTCCTTGACTGACTCTTCCCAAATGGTAGACATATTAGCTTGATCACTCTAGGCCTAGTTGTTTTTTAGTTACAGAGGTTATAGCCTAGGTCATGATTTCTTGCCTACTTACAGCGAATAGACTAGGCCTATTGTAGATTGGTAAAATATTTGCTTAATAGGCCTAGGCCTAGGCTATGTTGGCTGTGCAATTGTCTCGATTTGACTATTTTTACCTAATTAGGCCTAAAGCAGCCTGAGTCTATTCCCAACCCCCAAACAGTATCCCATGTTAAGCCCTAGGCTAGGCCTAGGCCTAATCCCACTCTCAATCAAAATTCGAACTGATAAATTCGTACCTACCGGTAGCGCTGCCTAGGCTAGGCCTATATTTTTCGTGAATAGATATAGAAAATGGTTTAAAGGAAAGACCATCCTATATTATGTTCAAATAATATGTAATAGCACTGTGTATGGTTGTATTAAATTTAAATAGTGATAGATTTGTATATTAATTGGATAAATACTCCGAAATTCGCATACGTTCGCAAAATTATATTGCAACACTGTTGCCAGATACTAATCAATCCCATTATCATTATATCATAATGGATTTTACTCATTTGCATAATTTCAAATACCTAGGACATTAATATAATATTTTCCTATCTTTTTTGTAGTGATATTTGTCTGGTTTAGTGGTATATTGGTGTCTGTCTAGGGTTATAATGCATTGTGAAAGTTACCTCTGAATCTCTGACTTGGTAACAGTTTGGTATGTGTAACCCTGCTTTCTTTGAGTACTACACGGCAAGAGAAGCTTTCGGTTCTGTCATTACTGTTCAAGATAAACAGCAACTGCTAAATTCGACATCATGTTCAAATAATATGTAATAGCATTGTCTATGGTTGTATTAGACAACAATCGTGATAGGTTTCTATTTTATGTGGATATATAGTATTAAGATGAATAAACTAAATACCGAAAGTTCACTAGAGTGGCTGTGGATACATTTGCTAGATATGAGGGAGGAAGGAGGTACGAAGGAAGGGCTAGGCAGTGTTGCCAGTTGTATCGCTACATATTACCGCTAGATGTAGAGCTATTTACTTCAATTTAGAAGCCATTTTTTCATATCTAGAGAGATTTACTAGGGATAATTTAAAAATTTCAGACATTCTAGTCATATTACATTGTAAAGTTTGTAAAACAAACAAACCAAAACTCTTTAGAAATTGCAGCATTATTCTAACATTGTTTGACTATGTAGCAACATGCTAGCGACGTTTGAGGAAGGATCTAGCGGTATTTTGTGGAGACATACTGGGAGGGTGGGAGGGAGGTGGTGGTTGCAGTGTTGCCAGTTGTAAAGCTACATATTACCGCTAAATGTAGAGGTATTTACTTCAATCTAGCAGCCATTTCTTTCATATCTAGAGACATTTACTAGGGATAATTTGAAAATTTCAGACATTCTAGTCATACTACATTGTAAAATTTGCAAAACAAACAAACCAAAACTCTTTAGAAATTGCAGCATTATCCTAACATTGTTTGGCTATGTAGCAACATGCTAGCGACTTTTGAGAAAGGATCTAGCGGTATTTCGTGGTAACACTTTAGGAGGGTTAAAATACGAGTCACACGGGCAGTTGCCAAAACTTTAAAGGTCCATATCATTGTTATTAAACTAAGCATTTGGCAAAGGGAGGAATTGTTAAAAACCTTAGCTAATACTCTGTCATTCACCAAAAATAAATTTGAATTATCATTATTATTTGGTAGGGTAGGTATGTATAGGTAGGTTGGCTAAATAATTGCTGGAATTCGTAGGGACTAGAACTGTTTTGAGAGAGTTAAATAAAAAAAAAATTATAGATCTGAATAATAAAGAGATTATGTTATTAAGCAAAACTGAGGGATGCGTGGAAGCCTATAGACTGTAGACGGTAAACTTTGTGTGGGTAGCGAATTCGGTTTTAAAGTAATTTAACACCTTACGAGCGGCCTATGCGGTTTATTTATGTGTACCGCCCAGCGGGGTGTTTTTAGCCAAAATAGGGCTGTTTACGTGATCATTTTCATGCCTAAATAAGACCCAGAACGTAAAACAAGTATCTATCCCTGAAAGGGCATAAACAGAGCTTTCGAATGACACCATAACGATCCTTGTATGATGGATAGTTTTCTTGCAATAACCGTGCAACGCGAGTGCAAAAAGCAGGTAATTCGGTACTTTCGGTACATAATTGAGTATGTAGCGAGTGAGAGAGGGAGGAGGGAGCTGAGATTTGTGTCAGTAGGTTCGCCGCGGTGGTCTGGAGCAGTCATACGCTCGCTAGTCTCCTGCCACCACTTGTCTCTCTCTCTCAGCCACATTACGTGCTGAAATTGCCACTCGAGTTATGTCGAGCGCCGCCACATAGTCCAGCTTTATTTAACTCGACTTAAGTGGTGAGCCGCTTTTTAAGGGTTAAGAATAGACAGTTTTCAATGCTGCGGCCAAACTATTCCACCCATTTATATTTTTTTGGTATCAAAACGTTCGGAATCGCGAACCTCACCCAACTACGCAAGCATGGCTTTGATCATCGGCGTAGTTTTTAAGATGTGGAATTTTAAGTGGAATTCGAGGCTTTTTCAAGATTGCCGGAAGAAAACCCACGTGCAAAAGCAAAACCTTCTCTATAAAATTTGCGGAGCATTAGTAGGGGAGTGCGTATGCCAAAGCCCAGTCGTTTCCTGTGAGTGGGAGAGACGGTATTTAGGCGTCAAGTTTTTCGGGAAATCGGCTGCCACGGACCTGTTTGGCCGCCATGCCGGATGTTTAGCATATCAAAAGTTGCCCAATACAAAAACGCACCTCTTGTGAAAGTTTGATCCCGATCCAAAAAGTGGTGGTAGAGTTATTGCGTCGAAACCAGCGCGTAAGAAGAATTTGGATGAAATTCCAGGTTTAATGATTACAATAGGGGTTCCCCGAAGGGGACGAACCCCTAATAATAATTAAAGTTGCAAGCAACGTTGTGCGGGGTTGCACGCAGGGTATTGTGTTGGATACAAGAGCTGTGTCACATTATATCAAAATATTATTATCTTATCGGGCATGGAGAAAGTACAGAAGGAATATAGTGTAACCATTTTGGCTATGGCCACTTAAACCATTAACCCGGCAAGTGCGGATCTACTTATATAAGGTGTACCGGTGCACTGCGGAACTTCTTATATAATCCAAGGCCTAAACAATTTTTTTTTAAACCAGCCCAGTATCATTTTTTTTTTTTTTTTTTTTTATTGCCCCTTGTCCATGGCAAATATCACTCCTCCACATCCCATCCTTCCCCCCTTCCCCCCCCCCCCCCCTTCAATTATCACCTATTCTCCCTGTTATTCCCTTATTCTTAGGTATATTTTCGTGCTAACATTAGCGAGTTGCTAGCAGGGCGTGGTCATCTGTGTTACCAAGCGTGGGAAAGAGCGAGAGAGAGTGTATCGCACGACAGTGTCTCTCCAGACGTGGGGAGGAGTGGAGGAGAGGGAGGCTGGCTCACACTCGATGATTACAACTCCCGGCCTCTGTTGCCGATTTTGACCAGCCAAACGCTGTTTCCACTTGTTTTATTGCTGTAACAGGTTAATATCTTCATAATCAACGTAAAATAGGTGCATATGGATAAGTATTAATGATATTTATGGTACGATGACGATTTGAGTGAAGAAAACAGCCTAAATACCTCCGCACAGGGAGGGGTGGCCACTACCCACCCTGCGCACTTCTTAGGTTAAGGAGTGTGACCATTTTGGTTAAAGCTATTAATCCTGTACGAAATTGCCTTCATTCCCTGCTCATTTTCATGCATAAGCAAAAGCCAGAGTGTAATACAATTATGTATTCGTGAAAGTACGGTAATAGCTTTCAAATTACTCCTGAATCATCCCAGTACGACGTCTGGTTTTATTGTAACAACCTTGCAAACAAAGGGCAAAATTGCTAAAAATGACTAAATCCGATAGGCGAAATCGCTAAAAATTACCATTTATTTTCTGTTTTCGCTGTGTGACGCTGCACATAAGTGAGCTCTCTCTCACACAAACCTCAGTGTCGTGGCGGGGCCTGTAGGCTCCGGCTGACGTCCATCCGCGCTGCTTGCAAAAGCTGGCCTGGCTCACAGGCTACAAATTAGCCGGAAAATCATCTCCGTTATATGAGGGGCCCCGCGGGAATTGGGTTAAGAAGTTTGGTTGTTTCGATTATTTGATAGGGTGACCATAAGGGTAATGGTGTGTGGCCTTTTTTCTGTACAGAAGCTTGGCCTTTTTAGGAATGTGATCTTTTTGGTTAGCCATGGAGAAACTACAGAGGTACAAATTATTATAAGCAACTCATGTTAAAAACATCATATATATTTTTGTTTAGCTTTACTTGGCATTCCTCTTCCTCTATGTATCTAGCAATTTAACCCCCTCAAACTCCTTATGATTCGATGGTGTGGTAATTACCCCGGGCCAAAAAGCTCTAAAAGACGATCGAGTGATAACTCAAGCGAGCTTGAAATACGCAGGCGTTTCGTTCGTGGTCACCCCTTTTGGGATCAAGGTGTCCGGCAATATACACCGGTAGGCTATAGATAAATTCATTTTTGGGCTATTTCTTCCATTTTATTTATCCTGTTAAAGTGCTTGATTGATTTTTGTGCTAATGTAGTTAGTATTTGGTGTAATTTTACATATTTCAGCTAAATCTGAAGAGCACATGCAATTTATTTGTGCATGTTCAGTAAGTATTGCTGGGGAAAAGGGTTAACGTATTCATCTTTTGGGGTATTTATTCTATGTTTTTATCCTGTTTCAGTGATTGATTGATTTTTGTGCTAATGTAGTTGGTATTTGGTATAATGTTACATATAAATTAGAAGAGCACATGCAATATATTTGGGCATTTTCAGTCAGTATTGCTGGGGAAACGATTAACATACAGTATTCATCATAGGAAGGGTAGAGGATGTGTAGCTCAGAACTTTGCCCTGAAATATGTTGTGGAGAAATATCTTGAGAAGGGACAAAATTTGTATGCTGCCTTCATGGACTTGGAGAAGGCCTATGACAGAGTTGATAGAGAAGGTACCGGTATGTAGAAAGTACTTGGAATATAGGGAGCAGATAGCAAGTTGCTGAAAGCAGTGAAAAGCATGTATGAGGGTGCAAAGGTGTCAGGATGTGTTGAGAATGAACAGAGCGAGTTCTTTGATCTGAATTTTAGGTTAAAGAAAGGGTGTGTGATGTCCCCGTGGTTGTTCAATATATACTGTATGTGGATGGAGTCATATAAGAAATGCAAGGATGAGCAGTGGATGTTTGTGTACCACTAATAAGGGAAGGCAACAAGTGGAATGACAGAGTTGATAGAGAAGGTATGTGGAAAGTACTGAGAATATACGGAGTAGATGGCAAGTTGCTGAAAGCAGTGAAGAGTATGTATGAGAGTGCAAAGGTATCAGTACGTGTGGAGAATGAACAGAGGGAGATCTTTGATCTGAATATTTGGTAAAGCAAGGGTGTGTGATGTCCCGATGGTTGTTCTATATATACAGTATATGGATGGAGTCATAAAAGAAATACAATGAAGAGCAGTGGATGTTCGTGTATCGCTGATAAGGGAAGGAAGCATATACCGAGCAGATGGTAAGTTGCTGAAAGCAGTTGTTGTTGTTGTTATTGTTCCCTAGGCAGTCTGGCTGAACAGCCCCGGCTGAAAGTAGTGTGGAGTATATATTGATGAGGGTGCAAAGGTGTCAGTATGTGTGGAGAATGAACAGAGCTACTTCTTTGATCTGAATGTTGGGTTAAAGCAAGGGTATATTATGTCCCCATGGTTGTTAAATATATACCGGTATATATATATATATATATATATATATATATATATATTGAGTATATATCACAAATACATGTGAGCCACTAAATGTTTCTAATCTCTCAGTGGGGTTCGAAACGCCGACCGTCAGGACGATAGCTGACGCTATCATACACCACGGCAGACTGCCGTGGTGTAGTTGATTAAAGCGTCGGCTATCGTCCTGACGGTCGGCGGTTCGAACCCCACTGAGAGATTAGAAACATATATATATATATATATATATATATATATATATATATATATATGTATATATATATATATATATTATGGTCTTTGAAAGGGGTGCAACCATAGAGTTTGAAGTGAGGTTGAACGGCTATGAAGAATGTCAGCTCATTTAAGTATTTGGGCAGTGTGTTGAGTAAAGATGTGAGTAGGCCTATGGATGAAGAAGTGTGGGAGAGAGTGCAACAGGGGAAGAGCGTTGTAGGAACTCTGAAAGCAGTAAGAAGAAATAGGGTGGTCAGCATGGAAGTAAAGAAGTCCTTGCATGACAGTGTTGTAATCCCGACATTGACTTATGGGAGGGAAGCATGGACGTTTCTGACTGGGATTGATTATTGATAATCATCGGTTATGCTAGTTGGAAAATTAGTGGGGTAGAATGTAGAGTTCGGGCGTACCGCCAGCCTTGTTTACAAGACGCGGAGCGGCGGCGGATGCTGGCCATCATGTTACCGTCTATTTGACTGCTTTTGGATACAATAATATGTTGAGGGGGGGCACCCCCCCCCCCATGACATATTGTCATCATCATATATATTGCCAGCAGGAGGCAAATAACCGAAAAAAACTCCTTCAAAATAGACGCGAACTTAACCACGGTGATCGTCATATGTAAACATGACGGCGGCGGTGTCGGCGTTGGATGCTTGAGATAATGTTCCCGTCTATTTTGAATGCCATTGGATACAATAATATGTTGAGGGGGGGCTTTGCCCCCCCTCACCCCCCCATGACTTGTTGTCATCATCATAAATATTGCCATTAGGGGGCAAACAACCAAAAAAATCACCGTCAAAATAGATGCGAACTTACCGCGATGATCGACCTATGTAAACATGACGACCGTACGTCCGGACTCTACATCCATCCCAATTAATGTATTATTTATACCTTAACTTCAGCATATTGTTCTACTTTACCATGCCTACACCTAACTTTTCAAATAGGCTTAGCATATTTGTATTACCTATAGGTACCGGTAATATATTTTGGGAAAGATGTACTATCCGGGCGTACAGTCGTCATGTTTACGTTGTATTCTGGTGGTTATGTTTCTGTCTATTTTTACTTTTTTCTCTGTAATTAACCCTCTGCTGGCAATATAGGATACCGGTATATGATAATGACAATAAGTCATGAGGGGGGGGGGATTCCCACAACAGTCAAAATAAAAGGGGAGGTGATCGTGAGCCTGAAAGTACGGTACAATAGGACCCAATGGAAATACGCCTAACGGCCTTATTGGGCTATCCTTAGTTGGAATTATGCAAAGCTGGTAAATGTCATATTTGTAACATATTATGTGGTACCAACATTGTAAAATGCTAACTGAATAAATATTATTATTATTATTAGCGTAAACAAGGAGGGCGATACGCCCGAATACTACATCCCTACCTATGTTTTTTTAAAGAATCACTTCCATTTTTGTTGACTGCGTAGGATACAGTAATAGGCCTCAACCCCCCATGACTTATTGTCATTAAAGTAAAAACGCTCTCCGCCAATCACCACGCCCCCTTCTACTTGCTTGCCCAGCCAGATGACTTTGACAGCTCATGGCTGTAACATGCCACGCCCCGCCCACCAGCCAATCAGCGGCCTCCATTATCGGAGCGCGAAGCTGGACTTCGTACTCCACCTCAGAAATCACTCTATTTCTCTTCCCGACGAGCTCCTTATGAGTATCCCTTAAGTAATTCCTCGGTGTCAGCCCGGTACTCCCATAAGCCGCCAAAAGAGGGATATAATCAACTTCCTGGGACTTATTTTGAAGAGAGAAGAGAGGAGGGGAAGCCAGAGAGAAGCCAGAGCGATCGTGTCTCGGCGCATGCCAGGCAGCCATTCACAGCGTGGGAGAGCGGAAGGCCTGAGTATAAAGGCTGCCGCGCGCGGACTCCAGGGGTCACTCACCCCTCAGAGCCCACCGGGTTAACAACCACCAACCTACCTGCTCCCTCTCGCCCGGCCATATGATCATATTGCTCAGCAACAACCTAAGGAAGTTTTTCTAAATAATCCTTATTACCGTGGGGAGTATATTTTGGTCAAGAGACATGACCCCACCCGAGCTGGTAAACTGGAGGAGAAATATGAGGGTCCTTTCAGGGTTGTCGAGATAAACGGGCCCTATTATGTGTTATACTTAAATTATGGAGATATCGTGTCAGTTACTCATGTTCGTCATACCAAACAATATGAGGGTAATCTTCCCCCGGAGATAAGCGAGTGGAGTAGCGAGGAAGGGAGTGAAGAGGAAACAGAATTCAGGTTTAACGACCCTGATACTTCCTCGGTTCGACCCAACGTTAGAGGTCCTACTCCGACTTGGGACTACCTAGAAGATTCTCCACTCTGGTGGTCACTTAGTCGAAAAATCCGAGAGGGTCTTCCTGAGGTTGAGCCAGAAGGAGACCTAGGAAGCGAAGAGATCGTATCTAGTGCGGAAGATGATTTCTCTGAGCTTACTGAGGAGGAAAAGTCTACGGTCCCAGACAGCGAAGTTTCAGTTTCCCCGAGAGATTTAAATAAGACTTTAAGTAGTGAGGAAGAGTTTCCTCCAGACGAGGTGGAACCTGAGGCGTACCTTTTGACGGTAGCCGTATGAATGGTTCTCCCACAGCTAAAGTAAAAGAATCCAAAGGAATTCCCTTGCTTAACGTTCCAGATAAGACTCTCGCTAGAGCGACTAAGTTCACGGGCCCCACGGAAACTCTCACTCGTAGTGGTAGAATTAGCCGCCCACCAATCAGGTAACTGGACGAGGCTATAAATAGGACCCCAGGGCCACGTGCCTGTCAGTTGCAAGGCACCATGCCTCTCCCCTCTGACCCTCAGTACCGACTCCGTCGACTAGTAGCAATAGTCGACGGGCAAGGACAAAGAATTAATACCACTCGAGCTCTTAAACAGTTCCTCAGCCACCCCGGGGAGGTTTAATAGCCAAATCTGTGGTGGGGAATCAGAATCCTGCACTCCAGTTACATAAATTTCTCTGTGAACATAGTGGACTGGTGGAGTGGCAGCCTGAGGGCATACATTTTAGGGGAACAGTGTTGCGGCGATCAGGAGCTCGCCTAAATTCAGTAGGGGGTGATAAAGTAAAAACGCTCCCCGCCAATCACCACGCCCCCTTCTACTTGCTTGCCCAGGCAGATGACTTTGACAGCTCACGGCTGCAACATGCCACGCCCCGCTCACCAGCCAATCAGCGGCCTCCATTATCGGAGCGCGAAGCTGGACTTCGTACTCCACCTCAGAAATCACTCTATTTCTCTTCCCGACGAGCTCCTTATGATTATCCCTTAAGTAATACCTCGGTGTCAGCCCTGTACTCCCATAATCCGCCAAAAGATGGTTATAATCAACTTCCTGGGACTTATTTTGAAGAGAGAAGAGAGGAGGGGAAGCCAGAGAGAAGCCAGAGCGATCGTGTCTCGGCGCGTGCCAGGCAGCCAATCACAGCACGGGAGAGCGGGAGGCCTGAGTATAAAGGCTGCCGCGTGCAGACTCCAGGGGTCACTCACCCCTCAGAGCCCACCGGGTTAACACCCTGCAACCTACCTGCTCCCTCTCGCCCGGGCAAACAGGAAAACCAGGAACCCACCTGTCCAGTTACCTTGCCCTCACCTAAAGTCTCAACCCAGACCACCCCTGAATTCTCCTCACTTTCGCCTACGCGGAGGATGCACCGTCAGTATCCTGCTGCCTGTCGTCAAGTTGCTAGTCTGCACACATACAGTCAAGCACTTCAAGAGGGACGACAGAAGGTGGACGGAAGTGAGGACTTCCAGAAGAGCTACTGGCCAGCTCTGAGGTGGTAAAACACAGTTCCAGACATACACCCATCCGATCCAGCATACCAGAATATATTTGTTTAAGGACCCATATTGGGCCCGCATAAAAGAAAGAAAGAAAGAGAGAGTGGTTGACTAACCAGGTGGTTTCTATTAAAATTGATGTGTCCTTCTAGGACAAGACTAAAGGAAAAAGAATTTAGACTCACCTGAATATATAAAGATGATGATGTGTAATAATTAGTTATTTTTGTTAGCAAAGGCGTAATGCCGAAAGTGTTATTATATATGATCTGATAGGAAAGATTTAAGTATAAAAGTAAAGAGGGGAGGGAAGGATCAATTCTTCTAGACTAAGAGGCAACCAATAAGTTCAAGGGGAAACAGTTTTGTTTAGTTGCCTGAGAGATCAGCTATAGCTAGGAAAGGACACTAGTCCCTTGAAATAGCGAACTAATTTGTTAATAAGGAAACTATATAGAAGGACACTAGTCCATATGAATTACGGGATTCTTATGTTTTAGAAAGGAAGTTATATCCATATAAATCGAAAGGGTCATGGAGGCGGTTTGGGAAAAGCGTTAAGGATATCACGTATAACAAAGAATTCCTCAGAAGTTATGTAAAGGAATATAATTGTGAATCTGTTCCATGTAGGCGTTTTGAGGCACGGTTTATCTTTTGTTGGAAAGGTTATTGATTAAGGTTTAATGTAAACATAGTGTGTTTGTAATAGGGTTACATGAGAGTATAATCGGAAGTTGTTATTGAGGTAAATATTGTAAACTAATGTCATTGGAGTAATTGGGTGACGGAACCCAATTTTATATATGAGAGGGAACCTGTAATCCCGGTCGGTAAATTTGTGAGACTTTATATTAGTGTTGAGGTACTTGTGTAGTAACGACGGTTGTGTCAGATGAGTTAATAGATTATATGTATTTAAGCTTTGGTCTCGAGAGAAAGCCCCAAGGCCTAAGGGACGTGGTTAATTCTTGAGAATAGAATAAGAATATAATTTTTGTGTAAATTAGGTAAAGAACGATTGTGTCATTAGGCCTTGGTCTCAACAGAAGACACAGCAGGGCTCAGATTAAACTATTTAGGATTACTAACTAATAACGTGTTTGTTGGATCGAAGTCGACTTGAGTCAATACCTGAATAGCGGGAATTCCGCTAGGGAGTAACGGGAACTCTAGGGGTCCAAAGTACAACCTATCTTGAATCGACGTAATATTCAATCCGTGTCTTGAACTCATCTCGGCCCGAACAAAGTACTCGTTATTAGAGTTAGTTAGGAAGTTTGTTAAATAAAGTATACGAACTTCTAAATGACTGCCGATTTATCCCCCATAATAGTAGTATCGTAGCAGAAATTAAAATAAATACTACAGTCATCATCATATATATTGCCAGCAGGGGGCAAATAACTGAAAAAATAGCCATCAAAATAGACGGGATCTTAACCGCGAGCGATCGACCTACGTAAACATGACGACCGTACGCCCGGATACTACATCCTTCGGGATGGATGTAGATTCCGGGCTTACGGTCGTCATGTTTACCTAGGGCGATCGCCGCGGTTAACTTCGCGTCTATTTTGACGGCGATTTTTTTTGGTTATTTGCCCCCTGCTGGCAATATATATGATGGTGACAATATGTCATGGGGGGAGGTGAGGGGGGCAAAGCCCCCCTCAACATATTATTGTATCCAATGGCATTCAAAATAGACGGGAACCTTATTGAAAACATCCGACACCTCCCCCGCCGCCGCCATGTTTACATTTGTCGATCGCTGTGGTTAACCCACTGAGCCCCAGCTAGTTAATAATAAATGTACCACCCAGGACCGGCAGGTTGTGAAAACAATTTTTTTTCAGAAAACACCAGGAATGGTTTAGGAATGAAGGAAAACCCACAAAAAACCGATCCCCTAGGTCATTAAGGGGTCCTACGGTGCGCCCGAAAGTCGGAATTACAAGAGGGGAAATGGGTAGGCAAAAACAGGCAAAAACAGATTTTTGCACGCTTGGACTTTGAGAGTTTTCAACCATCGGCATTGTTGCGTGGGATACTTACACAGATCCCATACAAATCTAAGCACTCTAGGTGCCATAGGACCAGAGTAATTAACCAGGACGCACCTTATGGGACGCTGGGGTTTAGCTATACAATCATTTTGGACGCAAACAGTGCGTCGCTGGGGCTCAGTGGGTTAAGTACGCGTCTATTTTGACGGCGATTTTTTTTCGGTTATTTGCCCCCTGCTGGCAATATATAAGATGATGACAATATGTCATGGGGGGGGGGGGGGGGGGGGTGGGGGGGGGCAAAGCCCACCTGAACATATTATTGTATCCAAAGGCAGCCAAATAGACGGGAACATGATGTCTAGCGTCCGACGCCGCTCCGCGTAGTGTAAACAAGGCTGGCGGTACGCCCGAATTCTACATTCTAACCAATCCTTCCCCATTATTGTAACAAAACAAGTCACCCAACACCTGGCCGTGGGATACAATAACTACCGTATTTTGAAAAGTTAGGCCCTGAGGTGTTGTGGGTAAAAAATATTACTCTCGGCCTACAGTATTTTGAAAAGTTTGGCCTAAGTCTGGTATTATGGCTTGACTAGAACTGCCAAAGTGTAGGCATAGTAAAGTGTGGTATTTTGGTTTGGCTAGCTCTGCCTAGGAGTAGGCATGGTAAAGTAGAACAATATACTGTAGTTAAGGTATAAATAATACACTAATTTCCCAACTAGCCTAACTGATGATTAGCAATGATCAATCCCATTCATAAATCCGGTAAGAGTTGTGTTAGCGGGCGTAGCGTCCGCTTTGCTTACATAAGCCTAGGCACGCTTGCAGTTACATTCGCGTCTAATTTGACTGCTGTTATTTGGCCCTGCTGGTAATATGTAATTATGATGATGACAATAAGTCATGGGGGGTGAGGGGGCAAAGCTCCCCTCAACCCATTATTATATCCCACGGCCAGGTGTTGGGTAAATTGATTTGTTACCGGTCGTGGGATACAATAATGGGTTGAGGGGGGCTCTGCCTCCCTCACCCCCCATGACTTATTGTCATCATCATATATATTACCAGCAGGGGCAAATATCAGCAGTCAAATTAGACGCGAATGTAGCTGCGAGCGTGCGACTATCTTAACAAAGCGGACAGTATGCCCGCTAACACAACTCTTGCCTTCCTTTCTTCACTTACTCAATTACTGAAGCCTTCACACTTAGTGGGATTGGCTTAATAGCTCTTTATGACATGCAAAGTAATTATTGAGGCAATAGGCCTATACATGTTAACATGTGCTTAACCCGGTGAGACCCAGCGTCGCACGTGTTGCGTCGGCAGTGTTTGATCACCAACTCCCAGCGACGCATCACGTGCGTCCGACATATAAAAAACACTTACGTGGCTCGTAAGGTAGGAAATGGCGGGAGAATAGGAGGGGGAGGTACCGTAGTGTGTGTGGGAGCTGGGCCAGTAGGTGTGAGCGGGCCGAGACAGCCGCGTGGCTGGTGGTGGTGGGCTTAGTGGGGATAGTTTACACCCTTAGTTCACCGCCACTTTGAACCTTCATTACTCCGGTTGTATGGGAGCTAGAGGCTTGAGATTTATGTGAGACACTCCTTAGGATGTATGCCGTACAATGCCATACTCAGTTTTTACCCTAGTGCTCCCGGGCGGGTGGTCATGCGGGGGAGACGAACTATTGAACCCCCCCCCGCCCCCCAAATGACCAAAATGATTTTTTTTTTTTTTCATTTCTCACCATTCTCTTCCATTTTGTCTCAACAAATTTTGTTGAGGCTCCCCCCCCCCCAACCCCCCACCGGCCCCCCCCCCCAAAAAAAAAGGTCCGAGGTGATTTTTTTTTTTTTTTTTTTTTCATTTCTCATCCTTGTCTTCCATTTTAGCAAACAAAAAAAATAAGTGAAAATAGCTTGGGACTGGGGTGAACAAAATATTATAACTAGCCGGGGCTCAACGGGTTAACACACCATTAGGCATCTACTAAAAAATTATGATAAATTTTGTATTCATAGGCCTAGGCCTAATGTCTTATCATTCTTATGGCAGGCCTAATTGAGCGAAGAGTAGCCTACCTATGCCAGCCAAAAGCTAATGTAGGCTAGGCCTAAATGATGCACAAATTTGTGCGGTGAAAACACATACTGTTATAGTCTATTCGCTGTTAGTAGGCGAGAAATCATGACCTCTAACCTCTGTATCTCAAAAAGGGCTAGAGCAAATTGGGGTAAAAATTTAAGAGACCCCGGGCAGCCTTTTTACTAGTTTATTTTATTTTTTTGTATATTTTTCTTTGATATACAGTGTTGTTTAATACCGAGGACCATCGCATTTTAGTATTTTCAACATTAGCCTAACCTAACCTAACTTAACCTAACCTAACCGAAAACTAACCGACGGTCTAAACCCAGCTCACGTTCCCTGTTTATGGGTGCGCGACGGTCTAAACCCAGCTCACGTTCCCTGTTTATGGCTACGCAACGGTCTAAACCCAGCTCACGTTCCCTGTTTATCAGTGAACAATCCAACAGTTTCTCGTATTTCACATATAGTGAATTTGCGACGGTAATTACATGTACACCAACATAGTATCGTCCATGAAACTTCTAGAACACTGATAATTATCGATGGGGCTCGTATCCGGGTTGTCTTCAAGTGTAACCCAAATTGGCTGTAAATTTCCACATCTAGGCAGAGGTTATAGGTCATTATTTCTTGCCTACTTGCAGCGAATAGACTAGGCCTATTGTAGATTGGTAAAATATTTGCTTAATAGGCTATGTTGGATGTGCAATTGTCTCGATTTGACTATTTTACCTAATTAGGCCTAAAGCAGCCTTAGCCTATTCCCAACCCCCAAACAGTACCCCATGTTAAGCCCTAGGCTAGGCCTAATCCCACTCTCAATCAAAATTCGAACTGATACATTCGGTAGCATTCAATGAGACTACAGCAGGACTCTTCTTCTTCTTCTTCTTCTTACCTCTGACCGGGTATAAGCTATCCTAGTGTTTACTAGCCTATACCCCTTTGAAAGGACATAGGCCTAACCTAACAACCTTACCTAACCTATTCTAGTATTATAGGTGGGGGCTGCCGCCCCCACCACACCCCCGCTTTGACTTAGATTTTTGGTGTACGTATTTGTCTGTGAAGTGGGTATTTTTCAATTTGTTGATAACAAAAATCCTCCTATATGGAGAAAAATATGGCGAATCTATTGGTGCCTATTGTCCCTAATAAATTGTTTCTAATCAGGCGGATGGGTCAAATTGGATTTTCGGTGACGTATGTTTTTTTTTTTTATTATAATCCTTTTTTGGAAAAACTCAATTTTTCTGTCACCAATTTTCCCATGGAATTTTGTATTTTCCCCTGTTAGTTTTCATCAATATATAGTGTTTGGAAATAATTACAACCCTCGGAGAAACCGTTTTCCCTATTATACAACGATCTTAAGACCGATAGTGGGGAGGGCTATGAAGTTCAGGGAAAATGAGGGGTTAAAAGTGTAACAAAGACATTAGCCTAACCTAACAACCTTACCTAACCTATCCTAGTATTATGGGTGGGGGCTGCCGCCCCCACACCCCCGCTGATTGGGTAACAGTGCAAAAAACACAGTATTATGGGACATACCCTACTCCGCCACCGAGTGGCAGTGGGAGGGCCGAGAGGTTCACAACAAGAAGATGAGTGCGGCGGCGGACGCAGTGTTGCCATATTCTAAATGCAGAATTATCGTATTATGACCACAAAATTATGGAATTTGCACCAAAATTATCGTACACACTAATATATATATATATATATATATATATATATATATATATATATATATATACAGGTATATAGGGAATGTTTGTTCTAAATGGCGTGTGTACGAATCGGTGCCGTCTATAGAAAGCAATAATTGACAACCATGTTACGAAAAAATTCCATTTTAGTACCATATATTTTTATTAGGTTTTACCGAGGGTTGAAACTAATTTTAATATGATGCTTAGAGCATATAGATTCCATATCTGTCTTCAAATATGTCTAAATAATTGGTGACAAGTAAATGGAGTTATACTCCTTTTTCTCATCAGCTTCTTCATTGATTAGTGTGTTTTAAGGTGTTTTTCCTGCTGCAAATTCATATTTACCCATTATTTTGCAATATTTAAACATGCCCCCTAAAACCATATTTTGTCATTACCCTAACCTAACAACCTAACCTGACCTGGGGGCTGCCGCCCCCAGACCCCCGCAGGGTTAGCA
The DNA here is from genome assembly GCA_032716605.1 of Paralithodes platypus. Taxonomy (NCBI): domain Eukaryota; kingdom Metazoa; phylum Arthropoda; class Malacostraca; order Decapoda; family Lithodidae; genus Paralithodes; species Paralithodes platypus. The sequence goes on along the minus strand of CM064552.1, from coordinate 27,418,872 downwards.
TTGATATAGAATATGAAAACATAAAATAAACATACAGTAAAAAAGTGAAAAATATTAGCTCTCAGCTGATCCAAGATGGCTGCCATTTTTCCTTCCACCCTTATTTAACCCACAAAGTCTAAGGAAAAACAATTTAATATGCAGGGGTAAAGACAGGAGTGTGTGGTAACCACCGAGGAATATGTCTTCTAAGCGTAGTAGGGAAGGTATACAGTAGGGTAGTGATTGAGAGAGTGAGAGTGAGAACGGAGAAATGGATAGGCGACGAGCAGGGAGGTTTTAGGAAGGGAAGAGGATGTGTAGATCAGATTTTTACCCTGAATTGTGTTGTGGAGAAGTATCTGGAGAAGAAACAAAAGGTGTATGTTGCCTTTATGGACTTGGAGAAGGCCTATGACAGAGTGGATAGAGAAGGTTTGTGGAAAGTACTTAGAATATACGGAGTAGAGGGCAAGTTGCTGAAAGCAGTGAAGAGCATGTATGAGGGTGCAAAGGCGGCAGTACGTGTGGAGAGTGAGCAGAGCGAGTTCTTTGACCTGAATGTTGGTTTGAAACAGGGGTGTGTGATGTCCCCGTGGTTGTTTACTGTATATATGGATGGAGTTATGAAAGAAATACTATCAAGAGCAGTGGATGTTGGTGTATCGCTGAAAAGGGAGGGAATTGAGTGGAAGCTACCTATACTGCTGTTTGCGGATGATACAGTTCTGATGAGTGATAATGAATGGGAGTTGCAGGGTCTGGTAAATGAGTTTGGAACAGTGTGCGAAAAACGGAATTTGAAGGTAAATACGGGGAAGAGCAAGGTTATGGTCTTCGAAAGGGGTGAAGTCACAGAGTGTGAGGTGAAGCTGAACGGTCAGGCTATGGAGATCATCAACTCTTTTAAGTATCTGGGCAGTGTGTTGAGTAAAGATGGGACTATGGATGAAGAGGTGCGGGAGAGGGTACAACAGGGGAAGAGGGTTGTAGGAACGCTAAAAGCAGTAACAAGAAATAGGGTGGTCAGTATGGAAGTGAAGAAGTCCTTGCATGACAGTGTGGTAATCCCGACACTGACTTACGGAAGCGAAGCATGGACGTTGGTTGAGAGACTCAGACCAAGAGTGAGAGCAGTGGAAATGAATTACTTAAGGAGTGCGTGCGGAGTTACATGGAGGGATAGACAGACTAATGAGGAAGTAAGAAGGAGGTGTGGTGTGGAGGTAGATGTGCTGGAAAGTGTGAAAAGGAACAACTTGAGATGGTTCGGCCATATGGAACGTATGGAAAGCGAGAGAATGACTAAGAGGGTGTATGAGAGCGAGGTGGAGGGACAGAGGGGGAGAGGTAGACCGAATATGAGGTGGAAGGATGGAGTGAGGAAGTACATGAACGAAGGTGGTGCTGGTTGGGGGGAGGGGCGTCGACTGACTGGGGACAGAGGTGCATGGGGGCGGTTCGTTCGTGGCCACCCCTTCGGGGATCACGGCGTCAGGCAATAGATAGATAGAAGACATATATTATGGTGACTAATACTCTTATGACAAAGCTATAGTACACATTTATAACATACCCATACGTGACCTAAAATACAGTTTGTCCAGCGGATGTAGTGTCCTTGAAGATTATCGAAGGAAAGAACATAAGAACAGAAGGAGATACAAGGGGAAGGACGGAAAGAGAGAGATGAAAAGGAAGATGAGTAGAAATGGTAAGAGATCTGATTGGACCCAGAAGACGAACTCAGAGCGACTCAGAGGCCTGCAATGTACTGTAGGTAGGGCTCGAGGCTAGAAGAAAAGGAAGGGATGGAAGGGAAAACGCAAGGTGGGAGTGATAGGGATGGGAGGGAATGATGGTAGAGAGTCGAAAAGTAAGGGAGGACGAGATGGGGGGGAGGGGGTGAACAACGGTAGGGGGTGGTCAAGAAGGCTGGAGGAAAGACATGTAGGGTATAGTGGGGTGCCGGTCATGGGTAAATTTCCCTTTACAGTTCAAATTGATGCAAAAGTTTGCTTTTCGGTACCAATTTAAAGCTAAGGGTCTCTAGAACAATATTGGTCCGAGTGTACAAGGATTATACCCAATTTGGAGTCTGGGGGGCGTGGGTGGTTGGCTGGGGGTGTTTTGACCACCCGCGGGCATACGCAAAATATGAAAACTGCTATAACTCGTGAACGGATTATCCAATCTGAACATGTGAGGTACCTATGGCTTCAAGAGCATGAGTAGCAACTTCTTATCCGACCATATTGTCCATAGAAGCAAACAATTTGCCGAGATCGGTGTATATCCATAACACAAAGATATATGTTTTTTATATTTCTCAGTGATACTTGGACACAATTACAAAATAATACTGAATTGTTTTATTTATCATTACATGGTCAAACACAGGTAGCACTTGGTGAATAATAGGCTTGCAAATCTGCTTGAACAACTGCTTGAACACCACATTTAATGACCATTACCATTTACCATTAGGCCATCATAAATTGATAATCAGAAAATTAGATTCGCGTCGGACAGAAACAACAGATAAAACAGATTGTACAGACTGGATCTCGATCAATAAGAATAACTACACTTCATCTCATCTTAGACTATATGTAGAATCTACACGTAAGTTCAGGTTACATAATATTTTCAGCACCAAAATACCGAACATCTTAAAGATTTACAAACTTAATCTCATTCATAAACAGACCTTTTTAAAACTAGAAATATAGACGACACAAGTACATAATTCTTGAATAAAACAAGTAGACTCGACTAGAGTACCATCGTTACAAATTATAAACTAGAAATATAGACGACACAAGTACATAATTCTTGAATAAAACAAGTAGACTCGACTAGAGTTCCATCATTATAAATGTGACTGACAAGTAGCTGATCAAACTAAATTACACGTGAACCAAAAACAGGTTATTCAAACTAGACTAGAACACTTCAAACAAAAACTATTGAAATCACAACAATGAAAAGATACAACCTAAACTACATTCAAACTGTGTATCCAGAATTTAAATGCTTCTTAATAAAATTAAAAGAAAACACATTCTGGATATAAGTACGGTTACGGGCTAAAAGCATGTACATAATTGACAAGAAAATAATGCAAGCTAAGGACTTAATTTGTGTGAACAGGATGGCCTTAGGCATTGAAAACTGGACAACGTTCTGAACCAGCTATTTGTCACATTTGCACTTGCACAGACATGTGCATTTTAAATTTGCTTTTTTACACTTGCACGATGAGCAGGCATGTGCGCACGTGCATTTCACATCGAGGTTGAATACCTCCTTGGCGAGTGGCAGTGTGGTCCAAATGGGAAGCAGCTTGCCGTCCTTCTCCATCCATCCATGATTAACAGGGTATTCGACAGGCATCATGGGTTCGTGGGCCAGACGCTCGCTTGGAAGACACTCCTTTTGAGATGTTGGTCCAAAGCATCACTCATTGGGGGGATTCTCTCTACATCCCTAGTCCTCTGTGAGAACACCCTCATGCGGACGAAATCAACGTAGGTCTAGTCGGTTGACGCATTGGAGTATAGCTTACAAACAAAATTCCTGGCCACGCCCTTCAGCTTTGGTGATATTTGGAACGGTGTGTCAGTGATTGTCGCAAATTCGTCCATCAGGGATGGTACGTCATCCTTCAACTTGCAACAGTATCGCTTTCCCTTGAACTTGAATGATGACGTGCTGTCTGAGCCAGTGAATGCGTGGGAGAGGGCCATGGCTTTGCACGTTGTCATTCCCAGGCTCGAGGCAATGGCGTTCAGGGAGATCATTCTGGTTGTCTTTCCTGCTTTGAATGAGATCCAGACGTGTGCAGCTGGATTCATAGTTATGATGTGGTGGAAATTGCTCAGAAGTATTATGACCACATCTGTATCCCCAGTGTGAACCATCCCAAGTGAAGAAGTTTGGAGGGCATGGATGAGATGCACTAGGACACGAGTGTCTGCTTCCTCGTGGTTGCAAGAGCTCATTGGAGGAGTGTTCCCAACAGTGTAGACTTGATCACCTGAAGTGATATACACATTCTTGTCATCTGGGAATTGTACTTCTGCTATCTTTGTTGACAGGAAAGAGAACAGTTCCTTCTTGTTATCTGCATTGGTCAAAAAGTTATGCCAATTTCCTGGGACTTTGGCAGCACCAGACACGCGTTGTCGAGCACCTGTTCCTCGTTTTTCCCTTGTGGCCCCTTTGATTGTCTTAGCACGATACTCATCCCAGACAATGTCTACTCTTGTCGATCTTTTCAAATCGTGGTGAACTCTTGGGCAGAATACTTTGTTGAAGTATTCATCGAACGTCTTGCCTTGGACGGCTGTACCAGGAAGGGAGTGGATCAGTACTCCTCCATCAATGACAATAAAGTCGTAATGCTGGGGTCACACATTCACGTATATCGCTCCCGTATGCTCCCGTCAGGCGTGATCGCCAATTTTGTGTTCTGACGGGCGTAGTCCGGCCGTGTACGCCAGTATAGACTACGACTATTGCACTTCCCGACATACGTACCGTGACGGGGCCAGTGTTACGTCAGATGTAATGTAGTCGTATGGAACTACGTACGTGCTTGCGACTTGCGTAAGCATGTCCCCGTTAGTCTGCCTGGGCTGCCCGATTTGCGGGAACACAGGCCACGCCCATGGCCACGCCCCCACAATACCTGCGTAGCTGAGGCCGTACGTCTTGGGAGTTTTTAGGACTTACGTGAACCGTTTCCGAACAATCGTAGGCACACCCCGTCTGTCCAAACACAGACAAAGACAGTCTTTGTCAACCACGTAGGTCTGGGTTGGAATCTGGGAACTACAAAAGGGCAGGAATGGCCACACCATTTCCATTCCCAGTCCTTCATCGGCACCATGAACAACATCGCGGAATTCATCCTGGAGGAGTTCAATTTTGTGAACTCCCTTTATAGAGGAAAGACCATTAATCCTTGTAACCTTTAACCCGCTGAGTGCCAGCCAATTTTGAAGGTGTGCTTCTGCCAGTGCCAGAGTTTTTTTTTTTTTTTTTTTTGGCTAAATCTATCAAGTTAGGAGAGAAAGGAAGGATAATGGTAAAAAAAACACTCCCCTCCCCAGAAATCAGGTCCCCGATGGTCCCGAAAGTAGCTGAAAAGACACTATAGACTACAGAGACTTTTATGGTATTGGAATGTATGGGTGGGAGGGTGGTGGGAGGGTGGTTTTGGGGTTGGTTGGGGGAAGGTAGAAGGGTAATTGACTTGTGTTGCACATATGAAGCCGATTGGTGAGGTAGTTTCGCCACCACAGATTTTCCTTTTTTTCCTTATCTTCGTACGGATACGCTGGAAGTGGATGGTGGGAGGCGGTTGGGGGTGTGGTGGGGGGAAGGCAGAAGGGTAAGGGACTTGTCACACAAATATGGAACCGATTGGTGAGGTAGTTTTTCCGCCACAGATTTTCCTTTTTTTCCTTATCTTCGTATGGATACGCTGGAAGTGGGTGGTTGGAGGTGGTTGGAGGTGTGGTGGGGGGAAGACAGAAGGGTAAGGGACTTGTCACACAAATATGGAACTGATTGGTGCAGTCGTTTCGCCGCCACAGATTTTCCCTTTGTTTTCCTTCTGACGGGACCGACAGTCAGCGAGTGGGTGGGAGGAGGGACTTGGGATTTTTGTGGTGGGTAGCCTAAAGGGTAAGGTACATGTGGTAAAAATATGAAAGCCATAGGTACAGTCGTTTCGCTGCTACGATTTGTTTTCGGCAGGGTGCAGAGGGTGGCAGGGTTGGCTTGTTGGTTGCTGCTCCGGTGTGGTGAGAAGTGTGACGGGAGTGTCCCCCGCTGGTCCCCCCGCTGGTCCCGTTGTCCCCACCGTACAACGGTGCCGCATCTTCCCGCCAACCCGCAGTGCGGCGGTTCTGCCAGATGCGGCCGGACTAACGTAAACTTTCCCGTTTGATGGGAATATTTTACGGTTGACGGGAGAAGCTTACGTTTGACCGGGCTAGCTGCTACGTCTTACGGGGCTGCTCCCGTAAGACGTAGCAGCTAGTCCGGTCAGACGTATGATTTCCCGACTTTTGACATACGTGAGCGCGAGCCACGTATCTGATTCGAAATCCAAAACATACCGGGCGGCCTTGGCCGCACCCACCACCTCCCAGACCAGCGTGGCTACTCCCGCCATGCGTACCAACCCCCACGACTAGACACAATTTCATTTACGTTTTGCGTACTAAGCCCTTACGTTTTACGTATTCGGTTGCCAACTACCAATAAACCTTCGTACGGGAGCATACGGGAGCATATACGTGAATGTGTGACCCCAGCATAAACGTCTGGCACGGTGGTAAGTGGTAAGAAAAAGTAAGTAATTGGTAAAAAGTGGTAAGAGTGCTTCAATGCATTTCTGTGCTTGTCCAACAGCATCAGATCGAGATGCATGGAATGAAGACCACATCACTGGGGTAAGTATTTCCGTCTCAGAATCCACATGTTGGGTATCATGTACTGCAGTCATCCATTCCTCTTCGTGCTGTTTTTCCTCACCGAATGAACTAGTTGACACTGGCTGCATGTCTTTTACTGGAGGTCGGATGACAAGATTTCGACCCACAGGTGGTACAAATGTGTACGAACGAGGCAGGATGGGTCCACTACAGACTGCTCCTATTGTCTGTGGGTCAATGCGTAACGGTTCTTGGCTCACCCCAGGCTTTTCTGATGAAGGAAACTGAAAAATTGAAATTCCAGTACCATGGAAAGATGAGCTCGCTGTTCTGGATGTAGGGTTATAATCCAGATTGTCAAGAGCAGCAGCCGTGAAGATATTCTCATGTAGATTCGTAGGACAGACAACATCATTATTGTCCCTAATTTGGTCAGAGATTGCTTGCGTTAAGCTAACTTCAATAGTGAGGACTTTCTTATATGACACACTCAGACAATACTTGTGTAGTAGTTGCACCAAATTCTTGCTTAGTGTATGGGAATGCAATTTGAGGGCCAAGAACACTGCAAGTGGAGGTTCACAATGCATGTTCGCAGAAAGAGAAGTCATATTGAGCATGGCAACCTGACTTACGCAGAGGATGTTCAGTTCACTTTGTTAGAGCTTAAAAATATGGTCCTAAATGAAATAGTTCCTCTATGTACTCTAATATATATTGTTAATTAAGTTATATTTGCCAGTTAGATAAGGTCGTTGATTTGAGCCATTATGAATACAGAATGGATGGTAACCTAGTGTATTAAGCCTTTGTCAATATCTAACACTGTTATACTGCTACCTTAAGAAGTTTGTGAAATTTGACATGCTCAACCTCCAGCGACACTATCAATACCACTGTGAGTCAATAATTATGGTTAAATTTGGCATACCTCTGGCCTTCGGTTGTTTGGTATAATACTATGTAATTATGGCACTTTATTCAAACAACATTTATCTTTACCGTTCGAACTGAACAATCTATAAAGCGAAAGGTGTCACAATAAGACTTCATACCAAACGGTGGAATGAAGCTCTTAATTCCTTCTAATCCTACTTTCCTTCTGAAACTTGATGTATATATGCTACTGGCTAACCTTGATTGTCTTAGCAGAGTATTATCCCAATACAACCAGTAATTACCTTCATCCAAAACACAAACACATTCAAACCTCCCTGCCTAACGTGGCATTGCACCAAATCACATTACCATAATATCTACAGAGTCCGTGGGTATAACACAACTTATAATGACCTTAATACTCTTCACACGGCTCAGTTGTTACACCATAAATATCCAGTGAAGGCAAATTACTAATGGTATTTGTCCAATAAGTTATTCAATGACCCAAATTAGGCGCTGAGAGTGATAACGAACCGTGTGGTGTGTGTGTGTTTGTGTGAGATAACGAACCGTGAGGAGATTAGTTGGTGGTGTTGATTACCTTTGTTAATTGTGTGTGTGTGGATGAGTTTACTTGTGGGGGCGTGTGGGTGTGTGTGTGTATGTGTGCCTGTGTGTATATATATATATATATATATATATATATTTGCGAGCGTCTGTGTGTGTGTGTGTGTGTGCGTGTGTAGTCTCTCATAAGGTAGGTTAAGCTGAGTATAGTAGGGATATACAGTATATGGGGTGAATTGGTGGACAGTGAACGTGGAAAGGTCATGATGATACAACGTGAATTATATACACAACCATAGGATGATAATAGGATATAATATTGAATAACCCATACAGACATAGTATGAAGAAGAGGACTGGCAGAAACGAAGGATGGGAAGTAATAGTTGAAAGGGGGATGTAGAAGTGAAAACAATTTACTGTAAAAGATAAAAATATAAAGTTGAGGATAAAAACGAGAATGGTTATTCTGTTGATGAGTGATTTTCTCTAGTTTTCAGAATTGGTTATAATATTTCAGGGAAATTAGATAACATATTGTTAATTCATTGTATAAACTGACTGTACGACAAGTAAACATATAATTTGTTGCCTATGTGAGTGAGGGAGACAAAAGGCAGAACTGACTGTAGCGAGTGCTTCCCCTATAGTTGAAAAGTGACAGGGCTAAAATCAAGGGACGTAATTATGAAACAGAAGGCAACGTGAAGTACAGTTGGCCACATTAGTTTATTTGCACTCCATGTTATTATGTATGGAAGGAAACATAGTGTGATTGACATACAATAATAATTTCAAAGTAAACAGCCTGCATAAGTTATACATCTTTGACTAGCTTCGGAACCCGGATTCAGGGGTCTTGAAAAGTTGCTACATCCTAAATTATGTGATTGGCGAATAACAGATATATTCCATTACATCACCAGTCGTCGAAATACCAGTTCAGCAATCAGATTAATATAAACAAGGAAAATATAAATAAATAATAATAACAATTAATTTGTGTATTGTTGGGGTATTCCCTTGGTGAGTCAACAGGTGTAGCACAAGTCTAGTCCCTTGTTAACTGCCGCCAACACTACCAGTGACAACCATGATCACGGCAGGTACAGTTACAACTCAACCAGACATGCTCCAACCATCTCAATCACACGGCTATTTCCTGATATTTAGGCCATCTTAGTAATACCCGATTTTAATATGATCTCTGTTAACAATGTTCATCTAAAAGGTCCTTCATAGGCTGTATAAAGTAGCCTGAAAGTCATCTGAATCGAATAATATATTACGTCACTTTGGGTTTATCGACCCATTTGCATAGTAGTTTACCATTTATTATTATTACATAAATATAGTGAGTTTTGTGAGTAATGTATGTGCATATCAAATATAAACCTTATTGAAATGCATAAATCATTCAATATTGGCAATTTGCTGACAGCAGGACAACTACGACTTTATTAGCCAATTCTAACAGTAATCACACTAAAGACTAACTCAATTATAAAGCAACGCACTTACTTTGAACTGGTAGAGATACTAAATCATAATATTCAGTTCCACAAGCTCTGGCACAGTGATAAAATAATATTTCCAGTGAATACAGTATTTTATTATGCTTACTAGCGAGAGACGACTAAACTAAATATACTGTATAGAGTAGGCGATCCATTAATGGGAAGCCAGACTATCCGGATAAAACATTGTCGACCTACATTTAGGTGAGGACCCAACACGAGACACAGTGGACACGACAGATGAGGTACAGGATATATAAATATATCATGTACAGTCTGGGACTAAAGTCGTGGTATGGATCTTTAGCCATCCATTAGTGCCCCCTGACGGCAGTATTTGAAACAATCAGAGATATGATGTTTTTGGCTATCCATAGATGGCTCTGTTCTCATAGATGGCTCTGTTCGACACTTCAAGGTAGCACCAAAAGTAAGCGAGAAACTTCCTGTTTCTTGGTGGATTACGACCATGCCAACTAGAACACACATAAACACACACACATAGATGTAACAGGCACACATTTCAGAGTTAGAAGTGGTGTGTGTCATTTTCCTTTATAGGTAATAATATAGGTAGATATCCCATTATACAGTAGTTTATTTATTCGAATAATATAACCAATAATGGGTGTTTATAGTATAGGTCGTTAAATGACGGTATCGCTAGCGCAAATAATATGTATATAAAGTTGAGATTAGGATACTAACAATGCAACACAAATACCGTAACTGAATATTGTATTGTTCATAGGAATGACAAAGTGGTGTAACATAACATTAATTCAAACACAAAATAGATGATATTAATATAATTTCGATGAACAATAGAAGGAAACAATTAAATAATTACCTATAAGAATATTAATATACAGTATATACTGTATTAAAGCAATATTGTGATTTATTTAATTCCATCATTCCAAACAGTAAATTGTGTTGGAGATCCCTCCGCCCAACCTTGGTCTGTATCACACCACCCTTCGATCATCCCGACGACTGTTTTCTTAAAATAATACCAATACAAACGTTAATATGTTTCACTATTTCATACCTCCTTCAACTGAGTTTGATGGTACTGTAGTGTAATAAATAAAATCCATATGTTATTCCCATACCGTTAATATCTCATATCTTTATGGAGGAGAGTGAAAGTTTATGAAACGCTCCGAAGCAAGGACAAAATAACTATATATAGCTCTTTTAGTAATATAACGCAAACAACCAATGATTCATAGGTCAAACTAGGTCTTATTAAACCCTTTTCTTCCATGGATACTGTTTAATGATATATAGTAACAGATAATATATAACATAAGGCATGAGATTGATTTAGGGATTACCGAAACGTTTAAACAGCTTCCCAGACTGCAATAAGGTAGTTAAGCTATTTGTATGCGTAAAATTAAAACAATAGTTGTGTCAATTGTTTATATTATAAAGCATACTTTTTATTGTTTAGAGGTTTGATAATCATCAGTCCTCGTCAGTATTTGATAATATTGAATAACTTTTCATTGTAACTATTTTATGCAAGGTTTCATAAGCCATCTCCTCCACATTAAATTCAGTGCCCTCGAGAACTCCTTGACACAATTATGTGTGTTAAGTGTTCCAGTTATGTCTTTGCTTAGCAGATCAAGTATTCTTTCTTTACCAGTAAATACATCTGAATTATAGTAGGCTGTAATTTCTACCATGTTAAGATTATTGGCTTACAAATTAAATTTGTATTTATATAATACTTTTTTTAACTTTCCGATTATATGAAATCGAAAATATCTTTCCACTGTACAGGGCAACTTACCCAGTTAATTACCCATTACAAAATATGTCCCTATTATTTTTATCCTGTTGTAGTATGCTGCCTAAAAATGTACATCTTGTAACACGAGAGGAATCTTCTTAATCTCAAGATGTAAAGACTACCCGCAAAATCCTACAAGCCTCTCTCCCACTATCCCTCCCTCTCTTCACCTCCCACTACCCCCTCCCTCCATCCACCTCTCACTACCCCCTCCGTCCCTCCACCTCTTACTACCCCCTCCCTCCATCCACCTCTCACTACCCCCTCCGTCCCTCCACCTCTCACTACCCCCTCCGCCCCTCCACCTCTCACTACCCCCTCCGTCCCTCCACCTCTTATTACCCCCTCCCTCCCTCCACTTACAACTATCCCTTCCTCCCTCCACCTCCCACTACCCCCTCCCTCCCTCCACCTCCCACTATCCCTCCCTTCCTCCACCTCCCCCTACCCCTCTCTCCCTCTACCTGACTCTCTCTCTTAGTCTACTAGCCATTCCTATATGTCCTATAGTGAACCTAGAAATGTTGAGTACTGTAAAGTTCTATGGTAGAAATGTAATGTATGGGTCTTAAGGACTCAGAAACTGCCGGATGCTATTTTGTATATGTGTAGCATTATGCATAGTTGACCTAATTAGCATATTAATTAGGTATACTAACCAAATACGGAATATCTTGATAGAAACGCAACATATAGACTTCTACATAATAACCAGACCTGTTTTCGACCCCAAGGAATCCAAATAACATGGTTTTAATCTCCTAAAATCCCTCCAACTATCCAAAATCCAATATAGCCACCATGGATAACTAAATCAATCCTAACATCACCCAAACTCAGAAATTGTTAAAGATACAATTTTTATTTTGATGAACACATACAACTCGGAAAGTAAAACTGCTACTGCACCTGTTAAACACAAAACAGAGGGGAAAAGAGGCGATAGCTGGACAAACAAGATCGACAGATCCTAGACAAACTTCATATTAAGTACTCTCACCCACTTAATAATGACTCTACATACCTGTACAATATCCTTAATGAAAAAGTGGCAAGCTGATGAGAGCTATGTCTGCTTCATCATGACACGCTATACTGAAGTTTTGGCTCACAAGTCCAATGCTGTTACCACGATCATGAGTGCAGAGTAGCTGTGAGAGCTGCCTTTTGTTGTCCTTGTTTTTCATTATGGCTTCTCGACCAGCCAGAAGTGAATTCAAAGTTAGTTGATATATAGTGGATCCCTCTCCAGCTCTGCTATGCCTCTCATGATCCTTTGCACTGATTTCTTCATGGCGATCCAAGATAAAATAGGTTAAGTTTCTTTGTAATTGATGAGGTGAGATTTCATTCCTGTAGCAAGATCACCCACTGTACCTGAGGATGGCCAGACAATGTGGTAAAGCAGCTGAGAGGCATCCACCAACAGTGTTTAGGAGGAAGGGGGTTTCGTATGGTGACGCCAAGATGTTTAACTAGTATAGATTGATTTTTTTTTTTTTTTTTTTTTTTAAGAGACAATGAACGGAGGCAGGAAAAACACAGATAAAACAAAAAAGGTCCATGTGCCTAAAGGCATCCTCCATTCATAAAATGTTTGTAACAACTGGATTTAAACTGTTGTAGATTGTAAGTTTGTGGAAAGCAACTCGAGGGAAGTGAATTCCAAAGAGTAGTAGTTCTGGGGATAAATTAATTTTGATAAGCAGAAGTTCTGCATTGTGGAGGAGAAAGTGTAAATTCATGGGCGCTCTCAGCTGCCCTAGTTCTACGGGGAAAGATGTGGAGAGGCGGCACAATTGAAGCAAGTTCCTCAGAACAATTGCTGTGAAAATATCTGTAGAATAATGCAAGGGATGCAACGTGTAGTTCAGTCAGTGACAGGAGAAGGTTGTGTTAATCTGAGCTCCTGCCCGGACCACTTACCAGTGACCTTTAGTGACCATTACACCTACCTGTGTTTGGGAGCAGTGCACTCGTGTTATATAAAAGTGTTATAGCTCAGTTTTTAGCTGTTAGTTTACTTTTTTTTTTTTTTTTTTCTGTACTTAGTTTCTTGCTCCTCGCTAAGCTTATTGGGATCATGGCAGGTATGGAGTGCGAGTCTCTAACTGATCTGCATCATCTTATTCTCCAGGTAAGAGAGGAGATGGTTGTGGTGAAGGAAGAGGTCTTGGCTCTAAGGGAGGTTAATGTTAAAATTCAGAGGGAAGTGGATTTGATTAAAGACGAAAATCTAGCTTTCAAGCTTAGCCAAGAGGAAATAAAGTCAAGTAAGGGGAAAAGGGAGGAAGTTGATGATTTTTTTTATTCATGGCAGGTTGTTAAAAATACGGGTGGGAAAGTCACACTCAAGAAGCAGGATAGTAGAATAGGTATGAGTGTGACAAATACATTCTCTCCTTTGCGAGACGAATGTGAGGGAAAAGATAGTCAGGATAAGGGAGGGATAACCGAAGTGCCTGCCGCCGACTCAGCTCCAACCTCTGACGCTGTGCTACCTACCACCACCACTACCCCCACCACCACCACCACCAAGGGAGCTTCTGCCACCACCAGGGGTTCTCCAACTGCAGCTGCTGGATCCTCCCGAGGGAAAGGTAAGTCTGTGTCCCGAGAAGGTAAGTCTGTGTCGATTGTGGGCGACTCCATGGTAAGACATTTAGTTAGGGCTACCCGCACTAAACTTAGGAAGGTTGTGTGTCTGCCTGGCCATGGAGTTGGGAGGGTTTTAGAGAAGATGGACCACATCGTGGAAGATAGTGGAGATAACCCCATTATCTGTCTCAGTGCCGGGAGTAACGATGTTGGTAAGAGTAGAAGTGAGGAACTGCTGCAGCAGTATCGGGATGTGTTAGATAAAGTTAGGATGAAGGGAGGGATCCCTGTAGTACATTGTATCCTACCCAGAAGAGGAGTTCCCAAGGAATGAACATCCAGGGCGATTGGTGTCAATTGCCGTTTGGAGAAATATTGCAAAGAAAAAGCAATACCATTCATTGATAACTGGGATAGTTTCTATGGGAGAGATGGGATGTACGCAAGGGATGGGGTTCATCTTTCACGGTTAGGGGTTTCTACATTAGCTAGTTCTTTAGATAGGGTGGTTGTGGGATTTTGAACAGAAATATTGAGAGTGTAAATGAGAGGTTAAATGGAACAATTTTAGCGTCAGGCGAAAGCGATAAGGATATTCAGTCTCATGCTAAAAATGATGACTATAATGCAAATGATAGTAGTGATGGTGCAACGGAAGATGGAAATGTCGTTAGAAATAAAGGTAAATTAGGTATAAAGAAAAGAAGTAAATTGAAAGTATATTACACAAACTGTAGGAGTCTATGTAACAAAATGAACGAACTTAGAGCCCTTGTTAGCAAAGAAAATATAGACATAATAGCGCTAACTGAAACGTGGATTAATACAGAAACCAGGCATTTTTTAGCAGAATTTGATATACCAGGATATAGTTTGTTTAAATATGACCGAACAAGTAAGAGGGGTGGCGGTATAGCAGTGTTTGTCAGGAGTACATTAAAAAGCTGTATTAAATCAGGTATTAGACTAAATAACGATAATGAAAGTGTTTGGGTAGAGGTTAACGAAGGTAGTGAGACCATAGTTATTGGAGTTATGTATAGACCGCCAAATATGAGTAGAAATGACGGAACGTCATTATGGGAGGAAATTAAAATGGGATCAAGGTTTAGCTATGTGTGCATTATGGGGGATTTTAATTTTCCGAATATAGATTGGCAGCATCAAATAGGAGACTCTGATTCTGAGGAGTTTATAGAGGTAGTACAAGATAGTTTTTTTATTTCAATTCATAGATACGCCGACTAGAGGTAATAATATTCTCGATTTAGTTTTCAGTAACAATGAACATATGGTAAATAATGTAGAGATAGGGGACCACCTAGGAAATAGTGACCACAATTCTGTGTATTTTAATATACAATGGAAAGGTAATACCAGAGAGAATACAACATTAATACCTGACTTTAGAAAAGCCAATTATGGTGGGTTAAGAAGAGCCCTATTAGCCGACCCTATGGTCAAAAAATTAAGTCGATCCAGGTGTCCAAATGAGTGTACCCCTTCTCAGGCACCTGTCATCTTAAGTCAGGAAGAGACTTCAACCTTGGTAGATACATACGATAATTTTATCAAGTCAGTATTCAATGCACAAAATAAATACATCCCCAAAAGAAAATTTAGATCAACACAGAACCAACCCAAATGGATGAATAATAGACTATTAGATCTTCTAGGACAAAAGAGAGGAATATATAGAAAAATTAGGAAAGGCGAAATTCACCTACTTGCTTACTATCAGAATCTATCAAGACAGGTCAAAAAGGATATTAGGAAAGAAAAAAGAAATTATGAAATTAAGGTTGCCAATGACTCAAAAAATAATCCTAAAGCTTTTTACCAACTATATAAATCCAAGGTTAGAGATGTAATTGGTCCCCTTAAAACTTCGATAGGAGAAATGACAGAAAATGATTTAGAAATGTGCAGTACATTAAATAGTCAATTTCTTTCCGTTTCCACTAATGAAAATTTGGCACAGTTTCCAGAAGTCCGTAAGGTATATAGCGATAGTATAGAAAATAGGTAAGTACGGTGACTATAAGTAGAAATGATGTGCTTAAGGAAATTGACAGACTGAAACCTCATAAATCGCCTGGTCCTGATGAGGTATATGCTAGAGTATTAAAAGAATGTAGGGATGAGTTAAGTTACCCATTAACACATTTATTTAACAAGTCATTGGAGACAGGTATAGTTCCAGAAGCTTGGAAGCTTGCAAACGTAGTTCCGATCTTCAAAAAAGGTGACAAATCAATAGCATCCAATTACCGTCCCATTAGTCTTACATCAATCATAGGAAAGCTACTAGAGTCAATTATTGCTAGTAAAATTAGAAACCACTTAGATACATTTAATTTAATAAATTCTTCTCAGCATGGATTCACTCAGGGACGTTCTTGCCTTACTAATTTGCTTAGTTTTTTCTCAGAGTTATATGAAGCAGTAGATAATGACAAGTCATATGATATAATATATTTAGATTTCAGTAAAGCTTTCGACAGAGTCCCCCATGAGAGATTGATGAGAAAGGTTGAGGCGCATGGAATACGTGGGGCGTTGTGGGGATGGATTAGGTCATGGCTAATTGGTAGGAAGCAGAGAGTCAGCATAAATGGTACGAAGTCAGAATGGGGAGCAGTCAAAAGTGGTGTCCCCCAGGGATCTGTATTATGTCCTCTGTTGTTTGTTATATACATAAATGACCTTGATTTAGGTATAACTAGTAGGATAAGTAAATTTGCAGACGATACCAAAATGGGGAGAACAATTGATTCAGATAGAGATATAGAGTGCCTCCCAAGGGATCTAGATACCTTACATGAATGGTCAGTAAATTGGCAGATGAAGTTTAACATTGACAAATGCAAGGTATTAAAGATAGGGAAGATGCATACAAATGTTAAATATAAACTAGCTAATGTGGAATTAGAAAACTCGAATTGTGAGAAAGATCTAGGTGTGTTTGTTAGCAATGATTTGAAGCCTAGACAACAGTGTATAAGCGTTCGAAACAAGGCAAACAGGATTCTCGGGTTCATCTCTAGGAGTGTGAGTAACAGAACTGCTGATGTTATCTTAAAACTTTACTTGTCATTAGTGAGACCCCATATGGATTATGCTGTTCAATTTTGGTGTCCTTATTACAGAATGGACATAGATTCATTGGAGAGAGTACAACGTAGAATGACAAAAATGATCCATAATATTAGAAAGCTTCCGTATAAAGAAAGGTTGAAGAAATTAGGCTTACATTCGTTAGAGAGACGCAGAGTTAGAGGGGATATGATAGAGATGTTCAAGTGGTTTAGTGGGATTAACAAAGGGGACATGACAAATGTACTAAATCTCAGTGATAGCGGAAGAACTCGTACCAATGGTTTCAAATTAGATAAATTTCGTTTCAGAAAAGATATAGACAAATATTGGTTTGGTAACAGAGTTGTAGATGGGTGGAATGGACTACCAAGTGCTATAGTGGGATTAAAAACGATAGGGAGCTTTAAGATAAAATTGGATAAGCATATGGACGAGAAGGGTTGGGTGTGAAGGGGGATCAGCAGGGTTGGGCCAATCAGCGCTCTGCAGACCCCCGTAATCCTGCGTTAATCTCTAACCGTTTTGGTAAGATGATCCTCAGGGTATTAGAGTGTTGAGCTTATAATTGGGCTTTGTAATTGGGGTTATGTGGGACAGGGATCTGCCTTGCTTAGGCCAATCGGCTTTCTGCAGACTCCCATTTTCTTATGTTCTTATGTTCTTATGTTTCTTCATATGGATAATGTGGGAAGGTCCTGTGTGATTGCAGGGTTATTGATTAATCTAATAGCTTTGTTTTGAATTCTGTCCAACTGCCTCAATGCAACCACTCCACTTCCACTCCACAGAGTTGAACAGTAACTTCCCTTCCTTAGAAAGCCATACTTATCGATAAGTGATGGAGGCACAAGGCATAGCTCGTGATAGCTCAGTGGACAGCTCAAGATTCCTCTTCTGTCCGAATATCAGAAGACGAGCAAACATGGCTTCCTGGTTATAGACAGTTTTATGTTTCACTTTCACTCCCCGTTTCAGCAGCTGTATGTTTTTTACTTTAGATATTATTGGATTTTGGAAACCATCCGGAAGGGATGCCATGACTTTCGTTATCAGTTTTTGTCCAATGTTGAGGGCATCATGCACAATTACCTCATTGGCTGATGCCACTTTTCCATTAAGGATATTGTACAGGGGTGTAGAGTCATTAGTAAGTGGGTGAGAGTACTTTTGAAGTTTGTCTAGGATCTGTCGATCTTGTTTTTTTTGTTTTTTGTTTTTTTTTAAGAGACAATGAACGGAGGAAGGAAAAACACAGATAAAACAAAAAGGTCCATGTGCCTAAAGGCATCCTCCATTCATAAAATGTTTGTAACAACTGGATTTAAACATTTGTAGATTGTAAGTTTGTGGAAAGCAATTCGAGGGAAGTGAATTCCAAAGAGTAGTAGCTCTGGGGATAAATGAATTCTGATAAGCAGAAGTTCTGCATTGTGGAGGAGAAAGTGTAAATTCATGGGCGCTCTCAGCTGCCCTACTTCTACGGGGAAAGATGTGGAGAGGCGGCACAATTGAAGCAAGTTCCTCGGAACAATTGCTGTGTAAATATCTGTAGAATAATGCAAGGGATGCAACGTTTCTTCGTATGGCTAATGTAGGAAGGTCCTGTGTGATTGCAGGGTTATTGATTAATCTAATAGCTTTATTTTGAATTTTGTCCAACTGCCTCAATGCAACCACTCCACTTCCACCCCACAGAGGTGAACAGTAATCCATCTGAGAACGCACATGACTTTTATATATTACGGCCAACTGCTCGTCAGTGAAGAATTCTCGAACTCTGTACAGGAGTCCCAGTTTTTTAGAGGCATTCTTAGCAATGCTTCTAACATAATGTGTCCAGCTCAAGTTAGTAGTTAATGTTACACCGAGAATGTCAATACTAGGGGAAGTGGGAATATTTACATCATTAAAAAATATATGGGAGTCAGTGAGATTCTGTCGGTTAGAAAATTGAATGTACTTGGTTTTCTGTGCATTAAAGGAAACTAGATTATCTTGTCCCCATTCATTAATTCTAGAAAGGTCCTGGTTCAGAGAAATTGCAGTGTTTATTTTTGAATTTATAAGATCGGGTTGGGTGAAAGAATTGGTAAATGTGAAGGAACTGTGGAGTGTTGAGTCATCTGCGTAGGAATGTATTGGATTATGAGTGGTAGATATGAGATCATTGATATGAATGAGGAACAGAGTTGGGGCCAAAACTGATCCCTAGGGAACACCAGCATTTATTGAGTGAAATTGAGAATAAAGGCCATCTACCATTACACGTATTTTTCTGTTATGAAGATAAGAAGAAATTAGTGGAACTAATGATGCAAGGCCGTAGTGTGACATCTTCGACAATAAGGATTGATGCCAGACTCTATCAAATGCCTTTGATATATCCAGTGCTATTGTATGTGTTTCACCATGTTGGTCTGTAGCTTGGTTGATTTGATGCGTAAGAAGGCAAAGAATGTCTGCAGTTGATCGACATCGTCTAAAACCATATTGCCTATCACTGATTAATTTATTATTCTCCAGATGCTTAATTATGTGATTATTTAATATAATTTCAAAAACTTTGCCAAGAGTGGAAGTTATAGCTATTGGTCTGTAGTTTGATGGATCTGAAGAGGCACCTTTTTTAGGAACTGGATGGATGTTTGCTTCTTTCCAGGGTACTGGAAAGCATGAGGTATGAGTACACAGACGGAAAAATTTTGCCAATACAGGAGCGAGCACCAAGGAGCAATTCTTAAGTACTATTGGAGGAATTTCATCTGGACCAGGAGCCTTATCTACTGAGAGATTCTGCAAAATAGTTTTGACATGTCTGGTGTGGATCTTAAGTGAGGGAATTTCAGGCGAATTAAAATTAAGTACAGGGACATCTTGATTTATTTCATCTAAGGTTGAGTTGGTGGAGAAAATATCCGCAAGAAGGTTAGCTTTACCTCGTGGGTCACTTACAAGATTGCCAGTCGGAGATTTTAATGGTGGAATGGATGAAGCAGTAGTGAAGTTGGATTTGAATGAGTTAAGAGTAGACCAAAATATTTTGTTATCATTTGGATTATTTAGAAGTTTATTTGCCTGCTTATGGAGAAAGTTTGATTTAGTTAGGTTTAATACAGTTTTGGCATGATTTCTGATGTTTCTAAAGTAATTAAAGGCTTCATGTGTTTTTGATCTCGTGAATGCATTGTAGGCTATTGCTTTTTGTTCAGTTACTCTAGCACAATTATGGTCAAACCATTTAGGTGAATTAGATCTTTTACTGTACTTTTGATGAGGAATAAAAGTTTCCATTCCAATTTTTACAAAATCTTGTATGTGGCTCAAGGTGGAGTGTGCATCATTAGAAAAGAAAGAGGTCCAGGGAATATCAATAAAGAAACCTTGAAGACCCTCCCAGTCTGCCCTATCGTAATGTCTAGCTATCGCCTCTTTTCCCCTCTGTTTTGTGTTTAACAGGTGCAGTAGCAGTTTTACTTTCCGAGTTGTATGTGTTCATCAAAATAAAAATTGTATCCTTAACAATTTCTGAGTTTGGGTGATTTTAGGATTTATTTAGTTATCCATGGTGGCTATATTGGATCTTGGATAGTTGGAGGGATTTTAGGAGATTAAAACCATGTTATTTGGATTCCTTGGGGTCGAAAACAGGTTTGGATATTATGTAGAAGTCTATATGTTGCGTTTCTATCAAGATATTCCGTATTTAGTTAGTATACCTAATTAATATGCTAATTAGTTCAATTATGCAAAATGCTACACATATACAAAATAGCATCCGGCAGTTTCTGAGTCCTTAAGACCCATACATTGCATTTCTACCATAAAACTTTACAGTACTCAACATTTCTAGGTTCACTAGTTTGGCTAGCAGACTATCACTCTCTCTCTATCTCTCTCTGTCACCGTGAAGTCACTGTGCGAGAAATACGAGTTTCAGGAGAGATACTCACAATGCAGTGAATTTTTGAATAGAAAATTATACTCACCTGATATAAAAACGATCGTTTATTATTTATATGGACGCAACAAGTGTTGACTCACAACCTCTCTTCACAGTCCTTCATAACTGAATAGATCTCCAAATAGAGTCAAAACTTGGTGTGTCCTTGTAAATAACAACTAGGAGCAGTCTAACTCAAGATGTTGGACTGTGACTGGAACCTGGCAACAAAGGCAAAGCGTTGGGACATCCCCCGATATAAAAAAGCCACGTATGAGGGTAGTGTGGCCTAGTCTCAGGTGAACCAAGGCAGTCTCCTATCTTCTATTATCATGGAAAGAACACTGCCAGGGAACTATGGTAGGTTTAGTGAAGTGTAGATTGTTATTTGTCATGGACGTCCAATCTGCTTGCCACCAATGACGGAAGAGTTGGGTAATGTTTGAGAAATAATCAGATATATGAATAGGTTACGGCATGATCAAGTTGAGTAGATTTATTACGCAAAAAGTCTTAATATTGCCACTATTCACTAGGTATATTATATTTAAAAAAAAGCGGATCTACTGGCCCCGGGCTAGTGACATCAGAAATTGACTTGCCCTGACAGTCTTTTCACTTGCCCTGGCACATTTTTTACTTGCCCTGCTACATCGTAAGGAATGTAACTCGTTAAGTACCACATACATTCACAAACATGCCACCAGCTTCTATAAATTGGATGTTATGTCCACATTACTTATTGCATTTTGGGAAACTTCATACATTACTAATGTTATGGAAATATCAAGAGTTTTGGCACAGCACTTTGATGGTAAAACATTGAAACTAAGAAGAGGACAATGAAGGTTTCCATTTATTTACCTATCTCTTAAACCTCTCCTATTCTGGGATGCTCAGGCCTCTTCAGTTTAATTTTTTTCTTCTCCGCTCTCTTTCCTCTTTCTTCCTTGATTTACGATACTACCAGTTTATCCCCTAACTCCAATATAAATTATATTGCATTTAACCAGATTCTCTTTTCAGAGGACCTTTGGTATGGCTTTATTTTGTCACCAAGTGATATGTTCTCAAGTGTCTCTAATAATATATTTATGTTCTAACATTTCAATCTTTCCCTATTGTTTTGTATTGTCAAGATATCAGGGCCTCAGACTTTATCCTTAAATATAAGTTTTTACAGAACTTCATATAAGCATTGACTCCTTGACATTGATACTGTCAAAACCATAGCACTGAAATTAAATTTCAAATTTTCCCTTGTAAGCATTGATCTATCGTTATACTGCGTGCATATACTGTATGTGATAGGATATTCTCAGTAAATGTACCTTCTCTCACCTAATCTTATCTTCAATTTCCTTCCCCTACATGATTTTGTTAAAGTCTATTCTCAGTAAATGTTCCTTCTCCCACCTAATCGTATCTTCAACTTCCTTCCCCTACATGTTTTTTTGTTTAAAGTCTATTCTTGCGCAGTTTCACATCTTCACTTTTCTCATGAACCTGAAACTAGTGCATTGTCATCATCGATTGGCTTTCATATGGGATGAGGGGCAGACTACTGATTCTCTTACTAGTCCTTATATATTTGTCTTTCACTCTTTGTATCGTACTGTAAGTAATCTTGTCCTCAATTTCTTCCTCTTGAATCTCAGTTCTTGAATGCAAATTATCAATATATTAAGGTGAAACAAATTATCATGAAGACATGCATATCATTATCTTTAAACTAGCATAATAAGTGTTAGTAAAGCAGGAGAGGAACATGGTTATTTCTTAACTATTTTGATAGTAGTTAAACAAAATGTTTGCGAGATACAGCCGGCTGCTACTTTACTGCTTGTAATGCCTCTTATAACACTAAGACAGGATGAAGCTTAATATCGGAGAGATAACCCGTTCAAATGGCTTCAAATTGGATAAGTTCCACTTTAGAAAATATGTGGTAAGCATTTGGTTGGGAAACAAGGTTGTGGATATGAGGAATAGATTGTCTAGTGCAGCGATTAGCTAAGGATATTTCAAAAGCAAACTGGATAGTCATATAAATGATATGGGCTGGGTGTAAATGGGATCTACCTTGTGTAGGCCGGTCAGCTTTATGTAGACTTCCGATTTCTTATGTTCTTAAGTCCCTTTTAATAATGAACACTACGTATTGGACTATTGGTGTAACACAAGTTGTTTCATGTTTGTTTTTATTGAAATTTAGTTAGACAGAGATTTGTGAATATTCGACTTATGTTTTCGAATTTGTCTTAATTATTCAGCTATCATATCCTTAACACATTAGATCATATTTTACCATTTCATGAACGATTTTAATATACAGCCAAATCTACCCCCTAACCTATCTTGGTCAACCCAAAACAATTGTTTAGTATTGTAATGCTCACCTTAAAATAGCCCTACCTAAGCTATCCTAACCATATAACTTCTCTAATATCCTCCTAATGTCCCTGTCCTCTTTCGTGGTCATCTGTGCATGAAAATTATGAAAGCTACTTGAAGACTGCCAAAAGAGATGTGAAATAAAGCTAAAAGGTATATCTTTCTCCTTGTGCCTCATCCCCATAACCTTCATTGATATTTACCATGCTTCAATTTTTATTATTGTTAAAACAGACACACTAATACGTAAATATATATTTTCAAATAATCTATAAACGATAATCTTACTGCTAACCTTTCTGGTTGACAAGTCTAGCTTATAAAATTGAATACGGAGGAAAAACAATATTTAGACGGCATTTCTTGGAACAGGCAGGCTTAGTCTATGTATAAAAAAAAAAATAATAATTTAGAAATATAATACTGTTCATTATTAATACAAACCAGAGAGAGAGAGAGAGAGAAAGATAGCGAGAGTGGGTGATTGAGTATATGGAAAACCACTACATTGATTAACACCTTATTGGCGGGCTAGGCGGTCTATTTGACCGTACAGCAGTTTTTTTTTTTACCCTAAGTAGGGTTGTTTCCGTGCTCATTTTCATGCCTAAATAAGATCCAGAGCGTAAAACAAGTATCTATCCCTGAAAGGCCGTAAACAGAGCTTTCCAATGACACCCGAACCATCCTTGTACGACCACTGGTTCTCTTGCAACGATCGTGCAACACGAGTGCAAAAACCCTAAAATAAGGTAATTTCCTTACATTATTCCCTGTGTAGCGAGTGAGAAAGGGGGGAAGAAAGTAGAATACAGTTCAGTACGTCCACGGTGGTCGTGGGGAGCGGTCATAAGGTTACTACGCTCGTCCCACCGCTCAGCTCTCTCTCTCAGCAACATTACGTGCTGAAAATGGCGCTCGACAGCTGTCGTGCACTGCCACTTAGTCCAAATTTATTTCACTCGACATATGTTGCGCGCCGCCAATAAGGGGTTAAAGAAGATTTGTGTCTGTCAAATTGTCTGTTATAGCAAAATTCTGATAATTTGAAAATCCCAAAAGTTCGAGTTTTTGAAGATCAGTATTATTAATATTAAAATGGGGAAAACTGAAACAAATAAAAAATAAAAATACGCACCAGAATCGGCGAAAATGAGACATGGCTAGGTGCAGACGATTACCATCTGCTACCCCCATCCACCTTCTACGAACTTACACTAATTATCGTATAACACTGTGACCACAGACCAACACCTACAATCTTCAAATTGTTTGCCACCAACAACATCTAAAAGCTTAGCAAGCTTTACTATCCCCAAGTAAATTCTTAAGTTCACAACATTACGAAATTCACGGCCCAGCAATAACAACAAATCTTAAGCCATGCATCCGGTACATGGTTACATTGTTTTAGCCTAACTAGTTGTATTCAATGCTTCTCTTTTATGTTATATGTATCCATTAATTGCACTTCTGTATGTTATTGTATCCAAGAGAAATCAATATTGACAGTATATGACGAACTACTAATATCTGCCGAAAATATTACGAAATTTACGATCGATCAGCTGCGTCGTCTCTGTTTATTAAAAGGTCACCCCAGGGAGAAGTGTCGGTCTCTGTTTTACTAAAGGCCCACCGTTTTACTAAGCGCCCACCTCATCGATGTTTTCGTATACTAAGTATCTATCAGTAGTTTATATTTTATGACTACTATTTTTTTGTTTTGTTATTGAAGCGTCAACTTAAATAGTAATACAAAAGATAACTTGTCCCCTGGGCAACTGCCGGGCAGACTAGCGTTGCCCGGCAACATATCCGGGCTAGTCCGGGCTGCCGGGCTATACCTTATTTCCCAGCCTGGACTAAACTAACTGTATATATAATTCCTACATGATATAATATGACTAAATTATAATAGGCTATAGATTTGTGTTGCATTTACTTACAAAGTGTTGTATACTGTATCCACTATATACCATATCCCTAGTAGGCTAGAATACTCGGTGTGCCTTATCTACAGTGCTATGTTTGACCATTATTAAATATTTAATCATTAATATCCAGAACGGCGTCTTAATACAGTATTCTAATTTATTTTGATTATATTCCTATGCAAGAGTAAAACTTGCATCACTCGATTATACTTATATTATAGTTGTAGAGCACAGTAATATTCCTTGCATTCTGATAATGAAGTAGTGTGTGTGTGTGTATGTTCTAGTTGGCATGGTGGTAATCCACCAATAAACAGGAAGTTTCTCGCTTGCTTTTGGCAATACCTGGACGTGTCGAACAGAGCCATCTGTGGAGAGCCAAAACCACCATTTCTCGGATTGCTTCGAATGCCGCCGTCAGAGGGCACTAGTGGATGGCTAAAGATCCATACCACGACTTTAGTCCCAGACTGTACTATTGTGGACATAAGTCCCGGTACACCTGCCTGGCAGAGAATCGCGAATTGTGTTGGTAACATTGCCTCTTCCCCGCACCCCCCACTCCATCCCCACTACTCCACCCTCTCTCAGCCAAGCGCCTCCTTCCCCCTCTACAACTTTCTTTCTTGTTTCATGTCTATAAGCCCCTCCCCCTGGTTTAGTTTCCAGCAATAATCTCTCTCTCCCTTCTGTCTCTCTATGTTTCCCTGTCATCGAATCATTGCATTTTTATGTATGTTTTCCAAAGTCTCATCCTATCATGAAATATCATATCGTTAAATTATCATTACGATACATAGTTCATGCTCATATTAGCCATTATATAACAAACTAGCACAATATATAGATTTATCATCCATTCGAAGGTGAAAGTGTATTTAACATATGTGTATTTAAGTCGGATACAATTGTTATTTGAATTTACTTTTGCATTATCATATCTCAATTAAGTTATAATTTCATAGTTGAAATATCTTTGAAAAGTTGACAGAATTAATATATACACCATATGAGGAGGAACACTTTATTGAGAACGTTTCGCAGTAACCTGAAGAAGCTATCTGCGAAAAGTTGTAAATAAAGTGTTCCTCCTCATATGGTGTTTATCATTCATGTTTATATATTATTAAAAAAGATCACTGACACAAACGTATAATAGGTTCCTTGATTCACTTAATTGAATATAAAAAGTTATACAATTTGGTTACGTGTGCATTTGCCTGTCAACCCACCTCTCCCTTAACTACAGTACACGCATACATAATATTATATCTAATCATGTTTAGTAACTAGTGGACTTAAACACACGGCCACAGACATTAAATAGGATTCACATTACACAATTTTGCATGTTATTGAATTACTTGAGGATATGTGGCGTCTTTCAATTGTCTCAGCGAGAGCTGCTCCCTCCGAGATTAACCCCTTCCATACCGGGGTTTTGCTAAGTTATATATATATATCTGTGGTATTTAGAAGAGTTTATTGACCTAGCATGAAGCCCTTTTAATTGTAACACTTCCTTCATTAACTGAATGAAAACGTATACTTATAGCGATGTTCCATTCACTCGAACCATATGCATGTGGCCCCTAACCAGTGCATGTGTCGACGCTCATGATTCACCGTCTTATTAAAACCCTAGCTCACAGGCCAGAAAGTTTCAGAGCTGATACATTCTTCATTATTATATTTATTCTTCCTTATTTATTCATTAAATTTGATATGTTTTATTAGGTTTAATATTCTACAGTGCTATCCGAATCTTAAGAGGCATAGGATATCACATAAAAAACATTAATACCGTATATACTACAAAATAAACCCAAGCCAGAGGTGAAGACTGACTGACTCGGCCCACGCGACTTAACCAATCACGGACGTTGCTTTACTTTTTACATATTTCAAATAGACAGTGACGAGATTTCATCCCTCGGTTGTGTTTACTTTATTATATCTACATTTTGATGTACTCCACGTAATACTTTATAGCACATGAGGTTCGGATATCAATGTAGATTATCACATTATCATTTGCATTACTTAAACTTATCTTTATTGTTCCATATACTGTATATTAATTAAACAAGATTTTTGTTATGTTAATAAAGAAGACAAAAGGCAGAACTGCCTGTGACGATTACCTCCCCCAGAGTTGAAAAGGAGACAGGGGCAAAATCAAGGAATGTTAGAGCCAAAATGCCTGGACACACACAGTTTGAAGCAATTCAAGTCATAAGATGAGTGGAAGATGGATTCAGGAAGAAAGTTTCAGAGTTCAGCTGTTAAATAAAAGACATTTTGGGAATATCATTTCACTCTTGGGTTGGAGAGTTGCACAGAGTAGGGGAGGGATTGTGTTGCAAGATGGGTGCAACGTACTCTACGTAAAGGAGGTGGTATATATTGAGAGAGCTCTGAGGAACACTGATTATTGTAATAGCGGTAGAATAGGGAGACAGATGCAACATTGCGGCGAAGAGAGAGAGATTGCAGAGATTCGGTGAGTGGATGGGAGTTAATGAGACGAAAGGCTTTCTTTTCTACTTTGTCAAGAAGTGCTGTGTGAAAGAATCCTCCACAGACATGTGAACAATACTCAATACTTGGACGAACTGTGCCTCTGTACAGAGCAAGAAGTTATGCAGGGGTAAAGAACCTCCGGAGGCGGTTGAGCACACCCAGCTTCTGGGAAGCTGTTTTAGCAAAGGTGGTAATATGGTCGTTTCAAGTGAGATCAGAAGAAAAGGAGACACCGAGAATACTGAGAGAAGATGAGGGGTTGATTTTGTATATTGATGAAGAATATGGGAAAGTCAGTTTTAGTGATTTTAATGATTATGATAACAGTGATATCCGAACCTCAAGAGCTATAAAATATGAAACGAAACACATAAATAACGTGGATATACAGTAAACACAAGCAAGAAAAGAAATGCCGGCACTGCCTTTTTTAAATGTGTAAATGTGTGGTCGAGGTAATAAGTGTTGAACATGGAGCTAAAATGGTTTGAGTGAGAGAGTTACCTTGTCCGAAAGGAAGAAGATATTCTTTGGCATTCCTTGCAACATCCTTAAAACTACTTGAGGTTCATGACGCATTTTGACAGTTTATTGTGGCTCCCTTCAGACGATTTTATACGTAAGAAGGACCTGTATGAAATAAAAGGGCAAAGAATATCCCAATTGACCTTCTGACTTCCATATACTCTTCCTATGCAGAATAAAATTGCCTAATAATAGCCAGAACAATGCATCAACGATCCTGATGGGATCTAGTCGAGTAACGCACCAAACTTAAATCCCATTGAGTCTGTGTGGGGCAACATGGTCAACAACTGAGGAACCGAGATGGAGCGGACCCGACAGCAGCTTCTACAGCACACTACAGGGGTTTGGGAGGGGCTCCAAGGTAAACTACACCTCAACTACGACCTGGTCTCTTCCATGCCCAGCCGACTACAGGAGTTCATCGATCGTGAAGGCTGCTGGACTCTCTACTAGGACGATGTTGTTATATAGACTTTATGTTAAAAAATACATGCAAGTAGATTATTCTGTTAATTATTCCTATGTAAACTATAAGTCTTTAACTATGATAACAATATAGAAATACTATTTCTATATACAGAATCTATTAACCACGAGTGAAGTAGCTTAAGTGATGCAGGACAAGCTCTCAAATCTATGAATATAATAATTATAGACAAAACAAAAAAATTGAAATAAATTAACACGCAAAATGCGTTTCATCCTTTATATGCCTTCATTAACTACCATTTCATATACATATTTGTTTTCACCCACGCCATCACCTACCTTAGATACCATGGTGACACGAGTTCACATTGTTTCTGTTGTTATTGTTGATACATTACTTCCAATTATGTGTTATTTTGAAGTGCACATCTGAAATTTGTAAACAACAAATAACCTATAGTTCAAAATAGTAATAATTGCACTGTATCGTATTATTATGATAATCATATGTTAAAGAGTTAAGAAGTATATGCGTAAAAGCGGTGCTAGATGGGAGGAGGGGTGTAGATTGACTGGGAACAGAGGTGCATGGGGGCGATTAAGTCGTGGCTACCCCTTCGGGAATCACTGCGTCCGGCAATAGATAGATAGATAGATATGTGAAACATTCCGCTTGGGGAATTTAGTATATGGTGAAACCACAACACACACTTTGATTGAGAACTCTCTATCTAAATGTTAAGGTGGATTCTTATTTATCAGGTATATAGTTGGTTAAGTACCGTAAATAAAACCCTAAGCGAAGACGTATTATGTTTCTCTTGTATAGAACAGGTTCGGACCTACATGGGCACCCTTTGCATACAAACTATATTCGAACGTGTGAACATTGGGTATATATTTAACTAAATCCATTCATTTCACGTGTGAGAAAGAAAAGGGTATTTTATAATATGTAACCAACTCTAGCATTTAGTATTTACAGCATGAATTTTGAAATGTTGGCTTGAGAATAATGTTCACCAAATTAATGGTGTAAACAGCTAGTAGTTACATAAAATATAATGATAATTAGAAACACATATATTTTCACAAATCCATGCAACCGTTTATCAATAAGTTTATATCAATAGTGCTCTTAGTGTTATGACGTATTGCATAGAAAACCAAAAACTATACCGGTACTCTCATGGTTGGCCAGGACGATAATCAAACTCGAAATATTTCCGCTGCGTGTTTAACCCCTTCTGTTCTGGTTACGTATTTATAATGTTATTCTTACTATACTGTATAATATTGACGATGGTGTGCGGTTTAAGAAGGATCTGTGAACGTATACAGAGTTAAGTGAGATTGTTCGAAGCCTGTTACCTGCTGGAGGCCCTCTTTAACTTAATTATTATAATCGCCTGATAGTAGCCAGAATAACGTTAATAGGACGGCACCAGTACTGAAAGGGTTACCAATATTTCTAACATTACAGTGTAAATCTAATATCTTCGGAGGACAGCTTAATAATATGATTATTACTACTATAAATCATAATTAATGTTTTTGTATTTGTATTTTCTTATTGTCTGTTTGACTCAATATCATTTATGTTGATACACCCATATACTAACTAGACATTAATTATTTAATGTCATAAAGGGATGACAATCATGTTCTTTACATTAGGTGAATTTCTATATTCAAATATTTTACAAGATTCCTCAACCATTAGATCTATATCCGATTTTATGATCCACGAGGTTGTTGGTTTCTTGAATATTTTACTTGGTTGGTGTTTTATGTAAATGGTGTTTGCATGAATATCTTCATCCTATTAACGCTACGATTATGATATTTTAACTAGTTAAATACCACTGATATCCTTTTTCACAATATTCTGGCAAATATTAGTCGATTTTATTTAGATAAAGAAAAGCTACAATTTAGAATGCTACAGCTTATTGCAAATATAACCTTACCTACCACAGACCCTTTCTAATCTACATAAAATAGTTTGAAAATAGCTATAATGAAATATATGATATGTCCCCGGTGCCAAAAGGGATAGTAAAAAGTGTCCATTCATGGCCTAGCTCAGGTTCACCAAGGTCCTCTGCTCTATGATATAGAGATTTACCTACTACGCAACATCCTTTAAGCTACTTCACACGTGGTTATAGATATACACATATTAATATTATGTTACCTACTACACAACGACATCCCTTAAGCTACTTCACACGTGGTTATAGATATACACATATTAATATTATGTTACCTACTACACAACGACATCCCTTAAGCTACTTCACATGTGGTTATAGATATACACATATTAATATTATGTTACCTACTACACAACGACATCCTTTAAGCTACTTCACACGTGGTTATAGATATACACATATTAATATTATGTTACCTACTACACAACGACATCCCTTAAGCTACTTCACATGTGGTTATAGATATACACATATTAATATTATGTTACCTACTACACAACGACATCCTTTAAGCTACTTCACACGTGGTTATAGATATACACATATTAATATTATGTTACCTACTACACAACGACATCCCTTAAGCTACTTCACATGTGGTTATAGATATACACATATTAATATTATGTTACCTACTACACAACGACATCCCTTAAGCTACTTCACATGGAAACCTCCCCCACGGAAACCCCTCAGATGCTGGATTTTGATTTCGGTCCAAAAGACATAGAAGAGGCCATTTCCAACATGCCATCCCACTCGGCACCAGGCCCGGACTCATGGAATTCGATCCTAATGAAAAAATGTAAGGAAAACCTCTCAAAACCCCTGGCTATAATGTGGAGAAGGAGTCTAGACACTGGTGACATACCAGATAGCTTGAAAAACGCAATAATTGCCCCACTGCATAAAAGAGGGAGTAAAGCACTACCAAAAAACTACCGCCCGGTAGCTCTAACCTCTCACATCATTAAAGTTTTCGAGCGAGTCCTGCGAAGCAAAATTTCAACATTCATGGAGGCAAATGAACTACACAACACCGGTCAACATGGGTTCAGAGCGGGAAGATCATGTCTCTCACAACTTTTGGAACACTATGACAAAATTCTTAAAGCGCTAGAAGAAAAGAAAAACGTGGATGTCATTTACACCGATTTTGCTAAGGCATTTGATAAATGTGACCATGGTATAATAGCCCACAAACTGAAAGCAAAAGGTATAACTGGGAAAATCGGACGGTGGATATACAATTTCCTCGTAAACCGAAAACAATCGGTAGCAGTAAACCAAGTCACTTCTGAGCCTTCGGATGTCAAAAGCTCAGTGCCCCAAGGAACAGTGCTAGCGCCCCTTCTGTTCCTCATACTAATTTGCGACATAGATACCAACACCAGACACAGTACGGTGTCGTCTTTTGCTGATGACACAAAATTAAGCAAGATAGTAAACACACAAGAGGACACGGGCCGACTGCAGGAAGACATGAATGTAGTGTTCCAGTGGACCAGGGAAAACAACATGCAATTCAATGAGGACAAATTCCAATTAATACGGTATGGAGATAATAATGGTGTTAAAGAAATTACAAATTACTTAACAGAATCTAACTACATAATAGAACGGAAAGACAGTGTGAAAGACCTTGGGGTATTAATGTCTGAAAATATGGGTTTCAAAGTACATAACCAGGTCAAAGTGGCGGCTGCGAAACGTCTAACGGGTTGGATTCTGCGTACTTTTAAAACACGCGGTGAATTGCCTATGATAACGCTCTTCAAATCTCTAGTGCTACCGCGGCTTGAATACTGTAGCGTATTAACATCCCCATACAAAGCAGGTGAAATAAATGACGTAGAGAGTGTACAAAGAAATTTCACTTCGCATATAAGTTCGATAAAACATCTACACTATTGGGAGCGTTTAAGAGCACTGAATCTGTACTCACTGGAACGTAGAAGAGAACGTTACCTAATAATATACACATGGAAAATCGCAGAGGGTTTAGTACCAAACCTACATACTCCGATAGTCATGAAATTCAGTGATAGGAGAGGCTGGGAATGCGAAATCCCCCGGATGAATAACAGGGGTGCTATGGGCTCTCTGCGAGAGGGCTGGTTATCACGCAGGGGCCCACGTCTCTTCAACAAACTCCCACGGCGAGTAAGAGACATGAGGGACATCTCGTTAGACAACTTCAAGAGAGCCCTAAATGTCGAACTGCAAAAAGTACCACACGAGCCCATCCTCGCAAGGGAGCGAGCTGTCGCTTCAAACAGTCTACTGCACCAAATCACCACCCATAACGAGGGGCGTCGCGCTCCTTGGTGCCGCTAGAGGAGCGGCGAACACATCCAAAGGTATCCAAAGGTAAGGTAAGGTAATTACATGGTTTTTGCACTCGTGTTGCGCGATCATTGCATGAAAACTAGCGGTCGTACAAGGATGGTTGGGGTGGGTGTCATTGGAAAGCTCTGTTTATGCCCTTTCAGGGATAGATACTTGTTTTACGCTCTGGGTCTTATTTAGGCATGAAAATGATCACGTAAACAACTCTATTTAGGGTAAAAACACCCCGCTGGGCGGTACATATAAATTACCGCCTAGGCCGCTCGTTAGGTGTTAAGCTACTTCACACGTGGTTATAGATATACACATATTAATATTATGTTACCTACTACACAACGACATCCCTTAAGCTACTTCACACGTGGTTATAGATATACACATATTAATATTATGTTACCTACTACACAACGACATCCCTTAAGCTACTTCACACGTGGTTATAGATATACACATATTAATATTATGTTACCTACTACACAACGACATCCCTTAAGCTACTTCACACGTGGTTATAGATATACACATATTAATATTATGTTACCTACTACACAACGACATCCCTTAAGCTACTTCACACGTGGTTATAGATATACACATATTAATATTATGTTACCTACTACACAACGACATCCCTTAAGCTACTTCACACGTGGTTATAGATATACACATATTAATATTATGTTACCTACTACACAACGACATCCCTTAAGCTACTTCACACGTGGTTATAGATATACACATATTAATATTATGTTACCTACTACACAACGACATCCCTTAAGCTACTTCACACGTGGTTATAGATATACACATATTAATATTATGTTACCTACTACACAACGACATCCCTTAAGCTACTTCACACGTGGTTATAGATATACACATATTAATATTATGTTACCTACTACACAACGACATCCCTTAAGCTACTTCACACGTGGTTATAGATATACACATATTAATATTATGTTACCTACTACACAACGACATCCCTTAAGCTACTTCACACTTGGTTATAGATATACACATATTATACTGGCGAATTATTAGACGATTGTATTCAGACTAGGTAGGTTATATCGAAGTCAGAGGATTATTTGCGATAGTCTTTACCCATATAATTCCCAAAAATCCTTCCTAAGCTGCATTAAATCGTCTGATAGCCAGATTAAACTGTTAAATGCGTCATAATCTTCAAAGGGTTAATCTATTATACCGGTAATGTAATTGAAATGCCCTTACTGTAATATAACCCAAACTAACATTTCATATAATCTTCTAATCATGTATATCCTTGTTTAACAAAATGTAATACTCTAACATAGCTAATGTATTGATTTCAATATCAATAAGACCGAGATAAATAATTATAAAACTTGCATCTGAATCAAACATAGCACACGCTATTCAATCCTAATCTAACTTAAACTACTCTAGATATTTTAAGGTGGTCGACTCGCCCGAGACTGAACTGAACTAACCAAAGACCGATCACGCACATGACTAATGGTGTACGCACTTCTTTATAATATTTATAGGGTTAAATCTAGTACTTTAAAACAAGCTAATATGATAATTTATTTTACTCCTAATAGACTATTGTGTGAATTTCAGTTCATTGGTGTACATTCAAGTGTAGCCAGGGGCATCAGTTTAAACTTGCTCATACTCTATCACATGTAGGTTACAGCAGTTTCTAACTAACACAAATGTTAACTTAGCAATGTTCAATATTAACCCGCGCTGTTACCAGATCTAGGCCCTATGTAATAGTATCGTCACATATACGTCACAAGGCTAGGAAACACTCATTGACATTAGCTTGGTGGAAGTAAGATGCACATAATACCTTGACTGGCTTTCCCTTAGACTCAGGCAGGTGGAGTTCAGAGGTTATTTAATCCCAGAATAATTAGCAAGAGACACACTCCCTCGTTACCTAAGGCATAAGGCAGACATTACAACACTTGATCTCACGATATACAAAACGAAATGTAATTTCTTTATAGGAGCTTTGCGAATTGAGTTTGTATACTTGAACTATTTAAAGCATAATTTGTTTTGCAATTATCAAGTTATCCTATATAACACACTGCTAAACTTTACATTATCAACGATAGCACAATTTATTAAGCATTCTACTTCGCTAGACATATGATTTCGTGATGACTATCTCTGAGTTTAAAGCTATTTTCTTCTTTTCTAGAAACTCGTTTAGTGCCACAGGTATTTTTGTAGAATTATGTTGCCTGTTTATAACTAACTGTCCACATAAATCCTACTACCACAACGATACTACACTAATGGTCTCCCTATAAATGATGTCCCTGCTGTTTCTGCCTTTGTTTACTCGCTCTCCTCCTACAGTGGACTTGGTTCTACAAATCAGTACTTTAACTTTACTTAACCAACCTAACCTAACCTATTATAAGTTAGGTTAGATTACGTTAGACTACCTAATGTATAGTACAAAGGAGTACAAATGAAAGAAAGCAACAACATATCTAGTGATCCTTACGAACTGCTTGTATCTAACTAGCTAGCCTATTATTTAGGATATAATAGATGGCTTAGAAGGGACGGGATTTATCTTTGCCATGCAGAATGCATATAATGACATGGTACTTGACAGGAAAATAAGAAAATAGAACTACCTTACTATATATAATCTACTAAAAGAGGTAATGTGGGCATGTCTTGTTATTCACCAGTAAACACAGTGAGTCGAGGATTAAGGGTGATATATTTGTATAAGCGATTTTTGAGGGTTTCAACAGTTCTGCAGTCTATAATAGTGCTAGGCAGGCCATTCCATAAGTTTACTACCCGGTTGATAAATACAATGTAATGCTTAGTTAGGTAAGGTTAATGTTAGGGTTGCATAGATTACTGTAGGTTAGGTAAAACTATACACAAATAGAATAGGTTTATTAAAGTAGGACTAGAATAGATTAAGAAGAGCTTAGGCTAGCAATACGTAAAGTTACACTAGGGTAAGATCTGTTAGGATGAGAAAGAAATAACTAATACTTAATGATATACTGTATAGTGAATTTATATTTATGTTATATAATTGTGCTACCTTGTGACAAGATAATTGTCGTTTGTATAAATACGCTCTCCTATATGTATATCATCAAGGGAAAATGACCTAGTTATTTTGTTTTACAATACTGACCAAAGAGCATATTTGATATGAAATTAATGTTATTCCACGGCCAAGTCTGTGTGTTTTATATATAGTTTATTACGTTAGTTTAATTTAGTATGTTTAATACTAAATGTAAAAAAACAAGACAAGACAAAATTACATTATAAATAAAATGGTAAATGTGATTTTGATAAATTGAGATCAAGTATGAAGGTAGGATCTGAGTTGGGAAGGCGTTAAATAGAAGCTCGAGTGAGGAAAGTTACCGGCCTTCACTGGATCCCTGTTGTCTACTAACTCATTCACGATATGTCCAGGTGGGAAGCTTTGTTTGGGTTTATTGATAGAATTGTCTGTCTAAATCACTCTGTTATCCCCCCCCCCCCCCCACCCCCCCACCCCCAACACACACACGTACACTCACTCACTCTCTCTCTCTCTGGTAGGGGAAATGCAGAGACTACCCATAATATTTTGGTCTTATAAATACTAACAATAAGTGTGAACAAACATAAATTTGTCACTATTTTAGAGATACATGAATGGTGATACACAAACACATGTGCAGTATATTAGCCTAGCCTACCACAGTTACTTGCCCATAATCAGGTTCAGGTCTCACGAACCCAACTTAACTTTTACTAAATGTTGCCTAAATTATCCTTGGCAATATGTGTACATAATTAACCTACTTTAAGTGGGCTTTGTATAATGATCTTTGAATTACAGTTCAATTTACTTAACGTAAGGACAATAATAACATTTGGTGCTGACCTTCCGTAACTGATTGATTTACCGGTAAATAAAGTTACAACAAACTGACCTACTGTGAACGTTCCATCAAATGCGCCTACCTTTGATCTCGTAGAGGGTTTATGATTAGAACTATAAATTACCAAAATGTGAAAGGTTGACTGACAGTGCAGGTGAGTGTGTAACATGGAATAGCACATAACAACAACAACAACAAACCCCTAACTCAAGTTTCATATCAGTGGATCTCGCTGCTGGTCAGAATGATTAAATATAGTGCAAATGTATCGCTACTGAGTGTTTTTGTCTTATTTTCATATATAATGGATAGATATTGGTGATATTATAACCACATCATACGGTTCATTGTAGGATAATATTATATAAGATTAATACTTCTGCTACACCTAATCTAATACAGAATATAATATACAAACCTTGGTGTAATATATACCATGTTGAATAAACAGACCTCAAACTGTCAGACTACAGTAATACATTAGACAACCTTGCCATTTCCCCTCACACACACAGTATACTGTAGGTAGATGTAAATATACTGTATATATATAATATTTGTCTTACTGGTGCCTGTTAAGGCTTTGAATCTAGTATCAGGCTGACTAAGAATGCTTACTATTCACATGAGACTAAAAATAATTGTATACTCGAATGTAATCTTAACCTTTAGAAGATATGATGACGCATTTACTTTGCTGTTTTCTGGCTATTATTGGAAGATGTTAATCAGACTAGGAAGGGTACGTGGAAGTAGAGGGTTAATAGAGATTGTCTTTACCCATTTAATTCCCACCGATCCTTTCTAAGACGTATAGAATCGCCTAATGATATGCAGATTAAACTGTCAAAATGTGTCATAATCGTCAAAGAGCTACAACCACAAGTTATCAGCTTTTCATCCACTGACTGTCAGCTGTCGCACACCTCAACATTCAGAAGTCGACCAAACTAACAATAATATTTAAGAGGCCAATAATGATCCCAGTCTTGTCTCCCTTTCCAGATGTTGTTAGCCAAGCTGATTAGATCAGATCTCTACCACTTGGGTTTTATGGGTTGGTGTTAAGAGGAGCTGGCGAGGGTTGATCACAAAACATCTCTTTCATGTAATCCTTCGTCTCCGAAGAAGCTATTTTACATACTTATGGCTAACATTAGACGATTTAATTAGGTTTGAAAGGGCCTCTGAGAATCAGAGGAGTAAAATGTATATGAATTATCCCTCTGATTCCCACAATTGCTTCCTAAACAAAATAATAACGTCTGGTAATAGATTAAAATTAAGAAACGACGTGTCCTCATAACTTGAATGTTGACTTATCACTATGCCCACGTGAATTTAGTTCTAAGCTAAACAGAAAAGAAAAAAGTGTTAGCCAAAATTATATATATAAATATTGTTTCATGAAAGTTGATTACCGTCGCTAAGTGCAGCCTTGGGTCTGCTCTACGGTGTTGTCGTGTTGTCGTACTGATATCGTTATTGGATTTTGGAGAATATTACACAATCATTATCCAAGATACTTGAACCTCATAAAACAAATTATCTAATGAAAAACACGTGTTATTATACAAATAAATAGTAATTATGTCCACACAAACCCGCTAGAGAAGTGTAATATACAATATGGTATATCAGATAAGTTTAAGAAATGCTTCCCACTCTTAAATGTATTTTATTCAGCCATAATTTTGTATGTGAAAACATTCGATAATAGACTTCACTACAGAAATGTGTTTGCTTGCATTCTAAGGTTGTAATTTAATCTTCCACTAATATTTATCATGTGCCACTACAGCGAAAACCCGAGTGGATGTAGTCATTAAGGATTTCCAAAATGTATTACACTGACCCTCAGAACATTTACATAATACCATTTATCGGAGCCAAGTCAGGCTACACCGATAAGGAATGCCTGCGTAAACATTGCAGTCACAATTTACTCTTTATCTACTTTGATAAGTGTACATTAATCGGTTTAAATACAATTCAAGTTTTAGATGTAATCAACGCATTGCTAATTTCCTCTGGCAAAAGGCTCCCTCCGAAATTAACAATGTTAACGCATGTTAGACGAGGATCTTCTGAATATCCAAACTAAATTTTAATTTTATGATAAGAAACTTAGATAAATGCCTGCATTACATACATTATGCGTGTGAGAGCCTTGGTGACCCTCATGTGACACACTTGGTAGTGTAAAGAGAGAATAATGATCAACTACAACGCAACTGTTAGGCCTATATATAGATATGGGAACACTCGGCCATATATGTCTCTTGTTATGTCTGGTCAACGTTATTATAGCCACGAACAATTAAAACTAAATTCAAAATGAATTAATTCATTTTGTGTCACTATACAAATTATGCCTTCGACTGTAACACAATTGACAGATGTTTTTAATCAATGCACACTGACAATTCGAACTTACAATTTAAATAAAATTTTCAGGTAGAGATAAACATGTATGACATCATTATTGAGGGTTTTCATTGCGTTGGGCCATCAGAGTTAGGTCAGTTAAGTTTCTTAACTATACTTTTGGCCAATTAATGTAATTATATTTAACTTAACTAGTTAATTTGGATGGGTATGCTTAACGTCACTAAAGTCATTTGGATGGGTATGCTTAACGTCACTAAATTAATTTGGATGGGTATGCTTAACGTCACTAAATTAATTTGGATGGGTATGCTTAACGTCACTAAATTAATTTGGATGGGTATGCTTAACGTCACTAAATTTAACCGAAATTTCCAGAAATATAATTGATTAACTCGATTAATTTCTAATGAATAAAGGGACAATTCTTAGTCCACAGCTTTACCGTTTACATCATGAACGAGAAGTGTAAATCTATATTCAATATGGGCTTTTACATTAAATACTGGTATATCAAATTCCTCCTTAGCACAATTTATGGGTTACTAAGATTCACCTGAATACACTATGACATTATAATAAACAGGTTAGTATTAAACTAATTATAAAGACTAGCACCTTCACACAAAGTGTAAATCAGTTAAATTGTTTCATCATCGATATCCCTTAGCTAACATTGGTATCATATAATATCACGAACTTAATCTTAATCTATCTTAACCTGACATGACCAACTACATGCTGGGGGTGAAACAATTTGACTGTGTGCATTAAAATATTTGAGCGAACTGACGAACGAATGTGTTACAGTAATGTTTATCTTTGTATCTCTCTTGGTCTTCCTTATATTTATTACAGTAATGTTTATCTTTGTATCTCTCTTGGCCTTCCTTATATTTATTACAGTAATGTTTATCTTTGTATCTCTCTTGGCCTTCCTTATATTTATTACAGTAATGTTTATCTTTGTATCTCTCTTGGCCTTCCTTATATTTATTACAGTAATGTTTATCTTTGTACCTCTCTTGGCCTTCCTTATATTTATTACAGTAATGTTTATCTTTGTATCTCTCTTGGCCTTCCTTATATTTATTACAGTAATGTTTATCTTTGTATCTCTCTTGGCCTTCCTTATATTTATTACAGTAATGTTTATCTTTGTACCTCTCTTGGCCTTCCTTATATTCCCCAGCCCGCTCCTTCAGGTCCGTAACACCTCTCATAAAAGGTACATTTACAGTATGGTGTCCCAGATGACTGTATATTCTCTCGGCTCACTTGACTGTTCCCCCGAGTTGTCCCAGGTGACTTTATCATGTCCTCCGGGACAACTGCAGAGGTGTTTTTTATCACAAGGGAAACACATTTTCTTCTCGTAATATTCTGTTTATCTTTCTCTGGCCGCACTACCAACTCCATTATTTATATTCCAGAGTGTTTCACACACTGGAACGACGGTTTCATTAATATTGAATGAAACCCTTCGTCTCTCTCCAAGTGTGCTGTATATATAACTTAATAATTATTTCTTTATGATAATCATTCTTCTCATTCGTTGTTATTGATTAGTTAAATGACCAGCATGATTATAGCAATAAACTCAGTTGTCGAGAATTGCCTTTTGGCTGGTATTATTTCCGAAACAGTATTATAAATCAGGATGTCTGTCCTAGATGTATAGTACTTGTACCCCCTACTACAGTAAGTGAAGAATATACAGTAGGTGATGATGTTATACCGAGTGTAACCCCCATGGTTCTCTTGTATGCGGCTATAGTTTCTGCCTTACTATTACTATTTTCTGTATTCGTATTAAAATATAAAGTCGACATAAAGAGTTTGTTCACCCCACCCCTCAAAGACAATCAAAATCTTCAAAAATAATCAAACAAAATCATAAAAACTCCCAAAGTGTCACACAAAATGGTAGTAATGCCAGGAAATAATTTGGGGAATATATCTGAAATACTGTGCACCATAAACCTAACTTATTCATGAATTATATATACTCATAAACCTACTGGAATTTACCGTACGATAAATAATTAATTATAAACTAAAGCATGTATTTGTAGATTATTGATTATATCTTATTTATTGTCCTATCCCACTGTAATATATTTTCTTCTGTTCTACTCAATGCAACAAATACTGCGATCTACACACAGGTTCTCAAATATGCTCACCCAAACCACTCGTTTATTAGTTCCTCGTAAATCACAGTAACAAAAAGTAATCGGTAGGCTACCATTCAAGGAGGTCAAAGTGTCACCATAATATCCAATATACGGATATTATTAAGGGGGGTCACCGGCTTTTTTTCAACTTTCTCTCTTTCTCTGGCTTGTATCCATTCGGCCCCATTCAGCCAACTGTTTTAAGACGTTTATTCCCATCGAGGTGTCAATTTCTTCCTGGCGAGCGATATCAAGCCAGCATTGTATGGAGAAATCCAGCTTCGCCGGAGACATTTTTCTTTCGAAAAATGTACAAATCTAGCTTGCTGTCAAAACAAAAATATATATATGCTGGCTCGCTACCGCTCGCCAGGAAAATATTGACACCTGGATAGGGTTATACGTCTTCAAACAGTAGGCTGAATGGGACCGAATGGATGCAAGCCAACGAGAGAGGGAGAGAAAGAGAAAAAAGCGAGGTGGGCCGCCGGGATGTTAAACTCATTAGCCGCGTTTGTCATATCGAAATAAAATCTCCACAATATTAATAAAAATGTCTTTTTGATGGTAAATGTCGCTAAATTATCTCTCAGATAGGACCGATTATCACCCTGGCCCATGGCCAATAATGAACATTATAAATAAAAACGTTAATACAAAGGCGTGTTAGCTATTGTCTACTTTATAATGCTGTTATCTGATGATTTTTCCTAAGGTGTGAATTCGAAAAGCTTAGAATTTCGCGATGTGATGATAAATAATGCTGCTTTTTTTATGTTAGGTGGGTAGTATTTCTTCATATGCCTACTTATCACAGCAGCCAGCAGGTTA
Source organism: Paralithodes platypus (assembly GCA_032716605.1). Taxonomy (NCBI): domain Eukaryota; kingdom Metazoa; phylum Arthropoda; class Malacostraca; order Decapoda; family Lithodidae; genus Paralithodes; species Paralithodes platypus. The sequence goes on along the minus strand of CM064552.1, from coordinate 27,376,561 downwards.
CTAAACGAATCATGTCCCGTATCACAACCCTAATATGCTAATGATGAGTAGAGTCGTATGCTCCCATCCCCGCAACACAAATCAAAATCATAAATCAAATGAATCACCACACACGGGAGAGCGCTCTTGACGTCCCATCCCCTAGTGTGGACGGGCTTAAGGGGAGATGGGTCGTTTTTCTGGCCCCCTTCTTCCTCAGGTTTAGCCCCTTTGGTTTTCATATTATATGACGGTCGGCTCATTAGTTTGGCGATTTTATGACTTTTCGCCCCATTTCTTTGTCAATATGAAGACCTTTCGTTCTAATTAGGTGTGATTTTTTTCCTGGCGAACAATAGGGAGCCTATAATTTTCTACCGGAAAATGTACAAATTAATATACAAGGGGGATCTAATGAATGTTTATTAAAGTTTGATGGAGGCCTAGGGAGGAAATTAGAAAAATAATGAATAAATGAAAAAAAATCGACCCAAAAGTGAACCATCCCCATTAAGATGGTTAACAGGCCCTCCCTGAAGGCATAACTCCACCAGACCACTCTCGCCCATACGGACGGACCATAGGGACTATATATTGGTATACAGGAGGGGCGCCCCGCTGAGTCAACACACCCATAATTACCCACAGACAAAGGAAAGCTGATGATCAAGGTAATTGACCATGACAGCTTCAAGTGGTTTAAGATTTATGAATGGTGGGTTGGGGTAGGGGCAAGACTGGAGAAGTGAAAGAGAAATAGAGAAGGGAGCTACCGCCTACCGGACTGTTATAGTCCAGTGGGTACTAATGTACTAAGGACAAACACGAGTAGGGTCTAAAGTTATCACAACTATATTAGCAGTGAAGGATAATTAGCTAGAATAACGATATAATTTACAATAGAATGATAAATTGGTTATAGAATAGGTACTCTATGACATAATTGGTTATAGAATAGGTACTCTATGACATAATTGGTTATAGAATAGGTACTCTATGACATAATTTCCTGAGTTCAGTAGACACTACTAAGACGGCAGTTAAATATCCCTTTCAGTATTCAATGATGCGTATCTTTATCATAGGCTGACTATCGTTAGACGACTGTGTACAGCTAAGGAAGGACCTCTGGGACTGAGAGTAGTAATGTTATAAACTCAAAACATGGAAAAGGACCAAATACATTAGCATATGGATCACGAAATTGTAGATAAATTAGTATAGTTTGAGTAGACAAATGTTATCCTAAATTACAGGCTCCTTATTGCTAGCCAGGAAAATAATAACGACAGGAAAAAAAAATCAACACCTGAATGTCACGAAAGATATTATTTTTACTGATAAAGAAATCGGGTGAAAGGTCTTAAAATCGTCAAACTCGTGGGCCGAACATCTTAAAATTATGAACAATAATGAGGCTAAACACGAAAAAGAAGGTTGGCCATAAAAAGCAACCAACCTGACCGGGACTGTAGCCTACTGTATGACAGTTGTACAGCAACCAACCTGACCGGGACTGTAGCCTACTGTATGACAGTTGTACAGCAACCAACCTGACCGGGACTGTAGCCTACTGTATGCCAGTTGTACAGCAACCAACCTGACCGGGACTGTAGCCTACTGTATGACAGTTGTACAGCAACCAACCTGACCGGGACTGTAGCCTACTGTATGACAGTTGTACAGCAACCAACCTGACCGGGACTGTAGCCTACTGTATGACAGTTGTACAGCAACCAACCTGACCGGGACTGTAGCCTACTGTATGACAGTTGTACAGCAACCACCTGACCGGGACTGTAGCCTACTGTATGACAGTTGTACAGCAACCAACCTGACCGGGACTGTAGCCTACTGTATGCCAGTTGTACAGCAACCAACCTGACCGGGACTGTAGCCTACTGTATGCCAGTTGTACAGCAACCAACCTGACCGGGACTGTAGCCTACTGTATGACAGTTGTACAGCAACCAACCTGACCGGGACTGTAGCCTACTATATGCCAGTTGTACAGCAACCAACCTGACCGGGACTGTAGCCTACTGTATGCCAGTTGTACAGCAACCAACCTGACCGGGACTGTAGCCTACTGTATGCCAGTTGTACAGCAACCACCCTGACCGGGACTGTAGCCTACTGTATGACAGTTGTACAGCAACCAACCTGACCGGGACTGTAGCCTACTGTATGCCAGTTGTACAGCAACCACCCTGACCGGGACTGTAGCCTACTGTATGACAGTTGTACAGCAACCAACCTGACCGGGACTGTAGCCTACTGTATGCCAGTTGTACAGCAACCAACCTGACCGGGACTGTAGCCTACTGTATGACAGTTGTACAGCAACCAACCTGACCGGGACTGTAGCCTACTGTATGACAGTTGTACAGCAACCAACCTGACCGGGACTGTAGCCTACTGTATGACAGTTGTACGGCGACTCTGAAGAACAGTGGTGTTGGGGGCCGGGAGTTAACCCTTTATGTTCCGATGCCGTCCATTTAACTTTATGCTGCCTATTATTAGACGATTTGACTCAGTATTAAAAGGGCCTCCAACAATTAACAGGCTTCGAACTATCTCACTTAACCCTGTTAACTACCACAGATGCTTCTTTAAATGCACAACATTGTCTAAATTTAGCTAGGATAAAATTAAAAACACGTCACCGGTACAAAATGGGTAAAGCCGGAGTTACATGAACGATTTTTTCCGGCAATATTTTAGAGCAATTCACAGTTGCCAAATTCAAATTAAAGTTCTATCAATTTTACGCTATCTAACATAATTTAACTTCAGTCTGCTGTCCGATAACAACATAATAAGCCCTGAAATATTGCCAGAAAATACGAGCTCATAGAAATTTGCCTGAAAACCTGCTCATGTGACTTAACCTTTACCATTATAAAACAAAAAGTAGCGCCAACGAATTTGACAAAAATCTCGATCCCTAACCTCTACGTAACTCAAAAGAGCCTAGAGCAAACTAGCTGCAAATATCCACACCGATTACCTGGTGGACTCTTCGCAAATGAGAGGAATTTCAGCCCGATTGCTTGCATTCACATATATGCTTTCATTAATTTCATTGGAGGTGTTTGGTGTTGTGGTGAAAATAATAAAAATATAGATTTTGAGTTATAAGAAGTTAAGGGGGCCCACCTCGTTAATTTGTGTTCTCTCTTTCTCTGGGTTGTCTCCATTCGGCCCCATTCAGCCTACTGTTTTAAAACGTTTTCCCCACCCAGGTGTCGATTTATTCCTGGCGAGCGGTAGCGAGCCAGCATATTTAAAAACAAAAACATTGACAGCAGGCTAAATGTGTACATTTTTCGATAGAAAAAAAAAGTCTCCGAACGAAGCCGGATTTCTTCATACAATTCTGGCTTACTATCGCTCGCCAGCAAGAAATCGACACCTGAATGGAGAGGAACGTCTTAAAACAGTAGGCTGAATGGGACCAGAGAAAGAGAGAAAAGGAGAGAAAATAAGCAGGTCACCTCCATTAAGGGGTCAAGATTATTGTCAAGTTCGTTGTCGTTTCATTATAGTTGATGGACCAGGGTGAAAACCGGTCCCATCACAGATCACTTCCAGCCATAATTATAATCTACACCACATGACATGTTTAGTGTTATATCCATATGATAACCGGTCCCATCACAGATCACTTCCAGCCATAATTATAATCTACACCACATGACATGTTTAGTGTTATATCCATATGATAACCGGTCCCATCACAGATCACTTCCAGCCATAATTATAATCTACACCACATGACATGTTTAGTGTTATATCCATATGATAACCGGTCCCATCACAGATCACTTCCAGCCATAATTATAATCTACACCACATGACATGTTTAGTGTTATATCCATATGATAACCGGTCCCATCACAGATCACTTCCAGCCATAATTATAATCTACACCACACATGACATGTTTAGTGTTATATCCATATGATAACCGGTCCCATCACAGATCACTTCCAGCCATAATTATAATCTACACCACATGACATGTTTAGTGTTATATCCATATGATAACCGGTCCCATCACAGATCACTTCCAGCCATAATTATAATCTACACCACATCTCCATAATTATAATCTACACCACATGACATGTTTAGTGTTATATCCATATGATAACCGGTCCCATCACAGATCACTTCCAGCCATAATTATAATCTACACCACATGACATGTTTAGTGTTATATCCATATGATAACCGGTCCCATCACAGATCACTTCCAGCCATAATTATAATCTACACCACATGACATGTTTAGTGTTATATCCATATGATAACCGGTCCCATCACAGATCACTTCCAGCAATAATTATAATCTACACCACATGACATGTTTAGTGTTATATCCATATGATAACCGGTCCCATCACAGATCACTTCCAGCCATAATTATAATCTACACCACATGACATGTTTAGTGTTATATCCATATGATAACGGTCCCATCACAGATCACTTCCAGCCATAATTATAATCTACACCACATGACATGTTTAGTGTTATATCCATATGATAACCGGTCCCATCACAGATCACTTCCAGCCATAATTATAATCTACACCACATGACATGTTTAGTGTTATATCCATATGATAACCGGTCCCATCACAGATCACTTCCAGCCATAATTATAATCTACACCACATGACATGTTTAGTGTTATATCCATATGATAACCGGTCCCATCACAGATCACTTCCAGCCATAATTATAATCTACACCACATGACATGTTTAGTGTTATATCCATATGATAACCGGTCCCATCACAGATCACTTCCAGCCATAATTATAATCTACACCACATGACATGTTTAGTGTTATATCCATATGATAACCGGTCCCATCACAGATCACTTCCAGCCATAATTATAATCTACACCACATGACATGTTTAGTGTTATATCCATATGATAACCGGTCCCATCACAGATCACTTCCAGCCATAATTATAATCTACACCACATGACATGTTTAGTGTTATATCCATATGATAACCGGTCCCATCACAGATCACTTCCAGCCATAATTATAATCTACACCACATGACATGTTTAGTGTTATATCCATATGATAACCGGTCCCATCACAGATCACTTCCAGCCATAATTATAATCTACACCACATGACATGTTTATTGTTATATCCATATGATAACCGATCCCATCACAGATCACTTCCAGCCATAATTATAATCTACACCACATGACATGTTTAGTGTTATATCCATATGATAACCGGTCCCATCACAGATCACTTCCAGCCATAATTATAATCTACACCACATGACATGTTTAGTGTTATATCCATATGATAACCGGTCCCATCACAGATCACTTCCAGCCATAATTATAATCTACACCACATGACATGTTTAGTGTTATATCCATATGATAACCGGTCCCATCACAGATCACTTCCAGCCATAATTGTAATCTACACCACATGACATGTTTAGTGTTATATCCATATGATAACCGGTCCCATCACAGATCACTTCCAGCCATAATTATAATCTACACCACATGACATGTTTAGTGTTATATCCATATGATAACCGGTCCCATCACAGATCACTTCCAGCCATAATTATAATCTACACCACATGACATGTTTAGTGTTATATCCATATGATAACCGGACGGTCCCATCACAGATCACTTCCAGCCATAATTATAATCTACACCACATGACATGTTTAGTGTTATATCCATATGATAACCGGTCCCATCACAGATCACTTCCAGCCATAATTATAATCTACACCACATGACATGTTTAGTGTTATATCCATATGATAACCGGTCCCATCACAGATCACTTCCAGCCATAATTATAATCTACACCACATGACATGTTTAGTGTTATATCCATATGATAACCGGTCCCATCACAGATCACTTCCAGCCATAATTATAATCTACACCACATGACATGTTTAGTGTTATATCCATATGATAACCGGTCCCATCACAGATCACTTCCAGCCATAATTATAATCTACACCACATGACATGTTTAGTGTTATATCCATATGATAACCGGTCCCATCACAGATCACTTCCAGCCATAATTATAATCTACACCACATGACATGTTTAGTGTTATATCCATATGATAACCGGTCCCATCACAGATCACTTCCAGCCATAATTATAATCTACACCACATGACATGTTTAGTGTTATATCCATATGATAACCGGTCCCATCACAGATCACTTCCAGCCATAATTATAATCTACACCACATGACATGTTTAGTGTTATATCCATATGATAACCGGTCCCATCACAGATCACTTCCAGCCATAATTATAATCTACACCACATGACATGTTTAGTGTTATATCCATATGATAACCGGTCCCATCACAGATCACTTCCAGCCATAATTATAATCTACACCACATGACATGTTTAGTGTTATATCCATATGATAACCGGTCCCATCACAGATCACTTCCAGCCATAATTATAATCTACACCACATGACATGTTTAGTGTTATATCCATATGATAACCGGTCCCATCACAGATCACTTCCAGCCATAATTATAATCTACACCACATGACATGTTTAGTGTTATATCCATATGATAACCGGTCCCATCACAGATCACTTCCAGCCATAATTATAATCTACACCACATGACATGTTTAGTGTTATATCCATATGATAACCGGTCCCATCACAGATCACTTCCAGCCATAATTATAATCTACACCACATGACATGTTTAGTGTTATATCCATATGATAACCGGTCCCATCACAGATCACTTCCAGCCATAATTATAATCTACACCACATGACATGTTTAGTGTTATATCCATATGATAACCGGTCCCATCACAGATCACTTCCAGCCATAATTATAATCTACACCACATGACATGTTTAGTGTTATATCCATATGATAACCGGTCCCATCACAGATCACTTCCAGCCATAATTATAATCTACACCACATGACATGTTTAGTGTTATATCCATATGATAACCGGTCCCATCACAGATCACTTCCAGCCATAATTATAATCTACACCACATGACATGTTTAGTGTTATATCCATATGATATCCGGTCCCATCACAGATCACTTCCAGCCATAATTATAATCTACACCACATGACATGTTTAGTGTTATATCCATATGATAACCGGTCCCATCACAGATCACTTCCAGCCATAATTATAATCTACACCACATGACATGTTTAGTGTTATATCCATATGATAACCGGTCCCATCACAGATCACTTCCAGCCATAATTATAATCTACACCACATGACATGTTTAGTGTTATATCCATATGATAACCGGTCCCATCACAGATCACTTCCAGCCATAATTATAATCTACACCACATGACATGTTTAGTGTTATATCCATATGATAACCGGTCCCATCACAGATCACTTCCAGCCATAATTATAATCTACACCACATGACATGTTTAGTGTTATATCCATATGATAACCGGTCCCATCACAGATCACTTCCAGCCATAATTATAATCTACACCACATGACATGTTTAGTGTTATATCCATATGATAACCGGTCCCATCACAGATCACTTCCAGCCATAATTATAATCTACACCACATGACATGTTTAGTGTTATATCCATATGATAACCGGTCCCATCACAGATCACTTCCAGCCATAATTATAATCTACACCACATGACATGTTTAGTGTTATATCCATATGATAACCGGTCCCATCACAGATCACTTCCAGCCATAATTATAATCTACACCACATGACATGTTTAGTGTTATATCCATATGATAACCGGTCCCATCACAGATCACTTCCAGCCATAATTATAATCTACACCACATGACATGTTTAGTGTTATATCCATATGATAACCGGTCCCATCACAGATCACTTCCAGCCATAATTATAATCTACACCACATGACATGTTTAGTGTTATATCCATATGAAAACCTGTCCCATCACAGATCACTTCCAGCCATAATTATAATCTACACCACATGACATGTTTAGTGTTATATCCATATGATAACCTTGGTCAATGAGTTCCTGTATCACTTAACAGCCATATATTGATATAATGGTGAAAGTTTGGCCCCCTTGGTTTTAGTATCAATTGTGTTGTGTTCTTATGTTAGCTCAACAATTATAATTTATGTTATGTATGTACAGTATGTATTTTATCTATTTACTCTACTTTATTTATTTACTATTATTATTATTATTAGTAGTAGTAGTAGTGGTAGTAGTATTTATTTTTTATTTTTTTATTTTTTAGGAAATTGAACAAGAGTAACCCCAATGAAAATAGCCACCCGCTGAGGATACAGACTGTCTTCGTGGTGCAGTGCATAGTGTGTTGATTTTCGGTGTGAGCATCTTAGGTTCGAATCCCCGGACTGCCACATGTGGTTGTTAATTTCATTAATCGATTTTAGGAGTAGAGTTGGTTGGTGGAGATAACTTAACAATGTGTACACCGGTATTGATGACTATCGTAGCCCTGTACCCGGCCCGGGGTGGTGTGGGCCAGACTATTCTCGCCTCTACGGACGGTCCACCATAAGGGTGAGCTTGGTCGGTCCCTGGGAACACCGCTGGCCAGACACGCCCCTAATGACCACCACAACAAACCAAAGGTGTTGGAGCGGAAAATGGACCTGTCATCACCTGGTACAGTCTGGTTCAGAAGTACACTTATGTTCTTATGTTATTTGGGGATCCGGTCCACCGACTATGTGGAGCAAAGGCATGTCAGGTTTTCACGGCCGAATGCCTTTTACGATAAATAATTAGATACAGGATGTATATGCTTTTTTACAATTAACTACAAAGCAGAGAAGAGGTACCCTTTTCGTCCAGGGTGGATGTGCTAAAAGCCTTGCGGGTAGTCAACTAATTCATACTCAAAGCATAAATAATAAACCACCAGGTGATGTACTTGTAGGGATCAACATTGAAAAATGGCAAACCATATCTAATTGCACAAGTCATAATACTGTCTTGCATTTGAATAATACAACCTATTTAACATATCTAAAACACGATAGACGTTAACAAATGTATAGAATATGACAATCCCATATTGTGCGTCCAGAGGTTTGTTGAAGAATGTCTATCTCCCTTGTAGTACATACTATTGAATAAGGCAACGTATTTGAAAGTGATTCAGAAAACAAAACATTACACTTCAACATGTAATGTCAATAACAATTATAATATGTACAAGTATGAAAAAACCCCATATAATTTACACATATTTCACATATCTGAATAACATCATTTTGTTGAGGTAGATAATATACGGTGATTGATTTTATTGACAAATGTTCCAAGAGATGTTATTAATAGCCTCTTATTAGCCCATAATTAGCAAAGGTTATATTCAGCATAATGTTGATATGATCAAAAGGCATAAATGTCACTCACAAAACACACGGGATAATAAGGGTTAGATAGCTCTTGGTACATGCCACTGCCGAGTGGTGTATAACAATGGTACGTCCGAAATATAGATACGGTTTGTTCATTCCATCTGTACCATGACAAAGACATAATAATAACATATTACCTATATTGTTAATGTCGTAAACACCAGCCATTACTGAACTTGAATATAGCCGATTGTCCAGTGATAATATTGGCCTAAACACATTGGTTTACATCCATCACAATGTCAGTTCAAATCAAATCACAACTGTTCAATTTAGGTGACTGGTTTGGGTAGGTGGTGCTGGTCCCTGGGGTTGAAGGGTTAGGGTGGCTGGGTGAACAGTTAGGGGCAGTAGGTGAGGGAAGGTGAGTAAAGTGTGGGTGAGAGGTGGGTAGTAAAGAGTGGTGGTTGAAGGAATATGAGTAGCAGTAGTAGTCGTTCCCTATAAGACTCTCAAAGAAAGTACAGTGTGTTAATGGCGTATGTGGTTGTGGGCTGTGAAGTCTTCCATAATGTGTTTAAAATTGTGTGGTGTGGTGTTACAGCCTGGACAGGTATTCTGGACGGAGTCACCCAGCCTCTTCTGATAACTCGGAAGGGCTGGAAGATGGACACATCGCAGCCTAGCCAGGTGGACTCTGTCCTCACGGGAAAGGAGGGTTATTGAGGGATGGATTTCAGGGGGCCGTGCATGTGGCTGAGTGTTGTCTTTCAGGAATATGGTTGTGAGAGAGAGAGAGAAAGAGAGACAGAGATAAGTTAACATTCGTATGGTTATGTTAAAAGAACGTGTGCAGTGAGTTACACAGCACAAGGATGTTGGGTGCAAAAAGGTTTGGGTAACGAGTCAGTTTTGTTAATATTTTTGTTATTTTCTTTCGGTAAAAAAGAAACTTATCCTACACTAACTAAATATACAACCGCCCATAATGTAAATATATTTTATTGTTTGTTATGCACTGACAATGCAATTATAAGCTCTAGATAACAAGTTAATTTGACTAGCTAATTCTCCAGTGATTTATCATAGTGAAATGCCTGTAGTTTTACCTAAAACGGTTTACTTTATCCGATTCCAACACTGGGAAAGTAATGGTATGCATAATTGAAAATAAAGCAAATCTTATGTAATTGAACAACTTTAGGATAAACAAAATAGGGAGGTTAGCTATTAAGGACAAAAGACAGTTTAGGATCAGAAGTGAAGTGTGCTACTATAACGATTATAAGCAGAAATGTAATTGAAGTAGGGCTTATATACACATTATACTATACGCAATAAAAGTGTTTTGTCAAGAAATAGAAGAGCACTAAAATAGTTGAAGAGGTAAAAACAAAAAATAACAATTTGAATGTAGGAACTACATTACGCAGAAAAATGCATATATCCCGTACACGGATAATTAAATATGATAGTCATAAAGTAATTTGTGACTGATTATTCAAAGGATTTGTACGTAACTTGTGAGGTGTTGGATAGTTTGAATGCCGAAAATCAAACAGTTAGCCATATACATTTGTATCCACTGTGATTTTATGAATGGAAGGAAATATAGTACAGTATGATTGACTTACAATAATGTTCTATAAACCGTTAATTAGTTATGTTACTTAAGTACTGTATAAGAATATACACTCCTAATTCAATCAACCTAATTTTCATTCCACGCATAAAATCACAATGTATTTAAATAATGTAGCCAACTGTACAGTGAAAACCAAATAGCAACGCATCCATTTGACCAGTATCCAACACAAACGAAACAATGCAATGCTTTATCACAGCCCCTAATGCTTCAGAACTTGGCAATACCGATTCAAAGATTGGAATTAGTGTAACCGTATATATTTGCTCACGACTGTACAGTACCTACAAGCAATCCAGGGAACACAGCCACGTATTCTGAAGGAACACAATATATGTTAATGGTCACGATAATAACTAGGCTAATTGTTAAGGATTGAAATTAAATACATATATTTTGTTCATATGTGTTTGAAGAAGACAACAGGCAGGCTGCCTGTGACGAGTGTCTCCCCCAAAGCCAAAAGAGTGACAGAGAGCCAAATTCAAGGGACGTTGAGGTCAAAATGCCTTAACACACGAAGTTTAAAGTACCGGTAGTCGAAATCATAGGATGTAGGAAAGATTTATTGAGTGAGAGAGATCCTGATTTCACTTGTTGAGTAGAAGAAGGAATGAGAACATTTGCAAATTCTTGGGTTTGAGAGTTGGACAGAATAGGAGTGAGACTGTGTTGAAAGGCGGGTGCCTCACACTCGTCCCAAGAGAGGGGGTATGCACTGAGAGCGCTCTAAAGAACACTGGTTGTTTTAATAGCGATAGAAGAGTGAGATATGTAACGTTGTGGTGTGTAGAAAGATATAGGGAACGAGTAAGGGGAAGTAAGTTGATAAGGCGAAATGCTTTGGACTTTACTCTTTCTAGAAGTGCGGTATGGGTGGAATCTCCCCACACAGGCGAACAATACTCGATGTAGGGGCGCACTGTGCACCTATATAGAGCCAGAAGATCGGATAATACAAATACACTTATTATTCCAAAGACATATAGTTGATCAGGCATATTAATTGACAGATAATAAATATACAACCGAAACTAATATATCTTTCTCTCTCCCGCTAACACACACACACATGAAATGATACAGAGTCAATAAATATCATGGACCATGTAATCCTACCGGCGTCCATTTAGGGTTTTCTATTGTATATACTGTATATATTGAACAACGAAAACTGAAAATTGAACACCAGTCTTAATGCGATTTTCCATAATCCCTTACAGAACCCCCCCCCCCCCCCCCTCCGTCACACCAGTCCTCTCCCCCTACCCCACTTACTCTCCGGTGACATAATACCCCAGATTCCCCCCCCCCCCCCCACCACCACCCCAACAGATTCCCCCCCCCCCATTCCAGTCCCCTCCCTCTACCCCAGTTACACTCCGGTGGAACAATACCACATATTCTCCCCCCTACAGACCACCGGGCCCCCCCTCTTTGCCCTTTCCTCTCCCCAAGATTCCACCCTCCCCCCCCCCATTCCAGTCCCCTCCCTCTACCCCAGTTACACTCCGGTGAAACAATACCACATATTCTCCCCCCTACAGACCACCGGGCCCCTCCTCTTTGCCCTTTCCTCTCCCCAAGATTCCCCCCTCCCCCTCTCTCTTTACATATATTTATATTCTGGCTATTATGGATTTATTTAATTCAGCTTAGGAAGGAATTGGAAGAGTCAGAGGAGGGGAGTTAAGGTAATGCGTACCTTTTCCATTGCTGGAGATAATTCCTAAGCTCCATAAATTTGCTTCATGATAAACATAAAACCTGTGAAATAGTATTACAGATACTCAGGGGTTTAACTACTCGGCTAACACGAATATTGTCCTTATATATGTTAATTACGAAAACATTGTACAGTATTACCACGATTCAGACATATAGTAGTTTCATATTTTCCATTAAGATTTGACAAATCAGATGCTAAGATATTAAACTTTTGTCCTAGTGAAAAAATCAAGTATAGTAATTCGGATCACAATTGTTTTCTGGTACCGATATGGGATAGTTCGGCGGTATGGTAAAACCGTTTGTCATCAGATTGATTCCATACACACCCATGTGGTTTACTGTAAACATGTTTAGTACGACCCGGTAAACCCCCACCCCACCCTCTCCAATAAAACCCTTATATCTATAACTAGAAAGATATAGTTGGTATTGCTAGTTTCTGGCCCGGCTACCATGCAACTGCAAACGTGGCAAGTTGTACAGATACACAAATATATGCGGTACTGGCGACTTTCTTCACCAGTTCTTACATTATGGAATATATGTCGAAGTAATTTTACTCTAGGTTGGGAACTTCAGCAATCCGTCGCCAACACAATAATATTGTGTAGTGTAATTAACCTCTAAACTGTAGACTTTTCAAGAACCTGTAACTTGCACAAGGCACCGAGAGTATTGAATGAAAATGTTTCTAGATCTTGGCTGTTTCATTTGTTTATGCTGCACTAGATTGCAGTACCATATTATAAGACGTATCACATATGTTGCCAGAGGAGTGATGCTACATCATAATTCCTGTACCTGCGTGGATGGCCTGGTATCTATATATTGTGCTTTGATAACATATAGGAGATCATTTCGTAACGTGGTGGTGTAGTAATGTTATTGTAAGACTGTAAAAACGCTGATATCACCTCAGAAAATCACCGGCTAATTGATGTGAACTCGGCAATATTTGATATCCCGGCAGCTTGGCGTGGATTTGAACTTGAGAATGTTTCATCTGCAGTCGGCGACTGCAGATGTCCATTTCATTATTTGTTGTTGCTATTACTACTGAACTTGGACGCATGTGCACAATACAGTCGATTCATACAAACACTCTAATTACCGTAATAAGGATTAGTACTCACAAATGCCCATATACACACACATAAACACCCACACAAAGTTGGGCTATACCCACCTATCAGCGGCCGCGACAGGTACTTCACACATCATATTTTATGAACATAAACATACAGTCACCCTCATAAGTTATGTTCCTCTCCGTGATTTTAAGGTATGCCAGTAAAATTAGTATCTTTGAATTTCGAGTGTAGTTGTTACGCAACCATTATTTCCACTGCTCAGTCAACTGATGTATAACAAAGTATTCTCATAATCCGACCATACTTAACACAAATTTCAATATATTTAATTTCGGAGAAAACGGGACTGACGTAAACGAGTGTTGGCCACATAAGTTAGCATCCACGCCCTGAGTTTATGAACGGAAGAGAACATAGTGTGATTGATTTAGAAGAATATTTTGCTATAAAACCATTAATTGGTAATCTTTTTAAACTATTGTAAAATAAAATACACTTCTAATTCAATCATACTAAGTTCCCTTCCATACATAAACACATGGTGTATATAATACAAACTATTGTGGTCAACTGTACAACGTCAGATTTCCTTTAGAGACTGTCAACGGTATATAGAGTGAAGACAGCATTACAAATATCTGCCCGTTTGAGACCGAAACCGTAGCCAGAGATTGACGCTTGTTAGTATTTAAAGACATTTTGTAGTAAATATACAGTACAGTATTTACCGGTATAGCTTTATTTAGTTGAATAATGCTTAATAATGCTGGATAATATATATTGCATTTACAATTCATTATTGAATATAATAAACCCCTTTAATTTATAAGGTAAGGATGGTGTTCGCGGGCGCACCTTGAGTCCACTTTGTTTACATTGTCGCAGTCTCGCAGTTACATTTAAGTCTAATTTGACATTTTGTACTAATTTATCCCAAGGCCAGCTGTTATTTGCCCCCTGCAGGTAATATATATGAGGACACTAAGCCATTGGGGTGAGGGGGGAAAAGTCCTCCTCAACCCATTATTGTATCCGGTAAAAATTTACTTATGGTCCCGTTAAAATATCCTCAAGTAACCTATTAAAAACTGTTCAGGGGACTGGTTAAAACTTGTAGGATGTTTAATTGAATGTCGGAAATCAGGATTTACTGAGAAATAAAAGTCTTAAAATGCGCTGTTTTACGGGAGGGTCTGTACGCCGCCACATACGCGCGGCCCCGCCCACTGCCCAAAATGACATATATTATATTAGATTAGATTAACCTAACCTAACCTAACCCTAATATAATATAATATAACATAACATTGCCTGGGAAAGAGAGGGCAGGGACCCTGGGTGACCCGTAGCGCATTTTAAGACTGTTATTTCTTAGTAAATACTGATTTCCGACATTCAATTAAACATCCTACAAGTTCTAACCAGTCCCCTGAACAGCTATTAACCTCTCCGCGGCGCACAGGGGGTTTTCTACAGGGTAAGACTGTGCGCACCTATGATGATTTTGGGACCTATTGCCAATTTCGATAAAAAGTACATCATCGTGTAGGGAATGTTTGCGTGCATCGGCCCATATATATTTGACCCCCCAAAAAATGTCTGGGGGGGTTGGGGGAACGGTCCGTAGTTGAAAAATGTGGAGTGAATGGCACCACGCGGCTAGATTGTCATCGAGCGGCGAGATTTCCCTGCCGAATTTTCACGCGCCCAGGGGATAGAAGGAGAGGGAGGAGGGGGTGGGTTACCGCGTATTATCACGTATATCTCCTTTTTTGAGCCCTTTTAGGCTATTTAGAGTATGTATACGTGTGTAGGCCACCCACATAACAATGAATATGCCTCATAGTGACCAAAAATTGCAATATATAAGGGAATTATAAGAGAATTTTTAGGCGGGAATGAAGATGTGTTGGAGGTTTGGCGGCAATTTATGAGCTGAGAGTGTGGTTTACGCCATACATATCACGTATATCTTGTACGTAGAGCACTGTCATGCTATAATACAGAATTGTACGTATGTATACATGCCATATATGAAAATATATACCGCATATAGACCAATTCATGCGATATTTACGCACATTATCAATGAGTTTCTATGCGTGAACCAAGGTGTGAGTGAGTTGTGCTGGGAATGAAAGGGGGAGAGGGTGTGTTACGCCATAAATATCACGTAAATCTTGTATTTAGAGCACTGTCATGCTATAATAAAGACGTGTACGTATGTAGGCGTCCCATATAACAAGGAATATACCGCATATAGCCCAATTGATGCGATATTTACGCAAATTGTGAATGTGTTTCAAGCAGAGGGAAGCCTGAAAGGGGGGGTGGGTGGGAGGGAGGCATGCAGGGGTGCAGTGAGTGAGTGAGTGAGTCGTGGAGAGATGGAAGTCAGGCAGATCTCTAGATAGATAACCAGCTTTGTGATAATTGTGGAGGCGCCCGAGGCGTATTGATGTCTTGGTATTTTGAACCTTATGTCTACCAGATGTCTGGTGTTCGTTGCCACCAACAGGTCTACAATAACATGAGTCAGGAATGGAGAGAGAGAGATAGAAACTGAGACATGCGTATGTCGTACGTATAAATGGACTTCAGAATTGCATTTTTATGCAAGCAGACATTGCATTTTAGACACATGTGAAGTACCACAGAAACATGTAGGCCATTGACTGTAAATAAAGTACTATATTATAGACCACCAGCAACGGTGGTGAGTAAACACAGGCAGATTGCCTTTTGTGATAAAGGGCTAAATATAGAATGGTGTCTCCTTACACTTGCGAAAGGGTAGATTGCCACCAGAGAAACGTTTACTTATTTATTTCCAAGTAATATGCAATCTAAATGTATATTCGAGACCTACTGCAATTATTTGTATGACAGTCATGACTATGTATAATCCAATATACGCGCGTAGGCGAGACATAAGAAAGCTGGTTGAGCAATTTTCGACACCCACACAGTTATTATTCTTTTTATTTACAATATTATACAATACAAATGTATTTGTGAAGAGTATTTTATCCATTATTGTATTTATACAAATTTTGTTCCCAGACAGAGCTGCTGTTGCTGGTGTAGCTGGGGCATAAAGGAGCGGCAAGGGTCACCGCTTGACCGTGTGAAAATGAGTGGAGTCGCACTGAGAGGGGCAATTTTGCTGAGTGTTTGGGCAATTTTTGACAGAATAAAGTTATATAATTACTAATTCTCGACAGAGACAAACTTTTATAAACCTTGGCATGATATAATTGATAATCCCATCAATTTACAAATGTAAATTGGTGGGATAATTCATTTTTTTTTGTATATTGTCATTTCGATTGTAGACACGAAGTTTTGAGTGATATTTGGTATGAGCTCCTGTGGCATGGTTGGTAAGGTCGCGGACTGGAAAACTCAAAGTGTCGTAGGGTAGTGGGAGCGAATCCAATGACATGACCTCTTTTTTTTTTTTTTTTTTTATTGTTTTATTTTATTATCTTAGTAGGTTTGACAGGATTTATTGAAACATATTTATTTTTGTACAATTCATTTGAGGTAAGAAAATAATTATATACACATTACTTTGGCTAATAACAAACATATATATTGATATACTAAAAAAATAAGGCATATTACATGTAAATCTTTGAAACTTATAAACTAAATAATGAAACATACAATTATATAATGTAAAAGCTATATCACAGGGACATCTTTGGAACTTATACATTACATAATATATATGTTACATTATGAGGTAGCGTGATCAATTAGGTCAGGTCAGGTAAGGTAGGGCGCGAGTCCAGGACAGGGCGGGGCATGGGGCGAGTCCAGGGCAGGGCACGGGGCGAGTCCAGGGCAGGGCAGGGCAGGGCGACACTCAATAATTCTTGAAGGTGTGGTAGTCCCTGAAGCAGTCACCCAGGCAGAGTGGAACTTTGCACTCGGCGCACATTGAGGTGACTCTTTTGGTGACATGGGGTTTCCTGACACTGGAGCTGCAGACGGTGCACTGCGCCTGCCTGTGACGAGTGCCAAGCATCTCAGTGTTGATGGGGTAGTGTCTTTCGACACCCAGCTGGATGCGGTCAGGAACGTGATCCCCACGCCATGCCGTACGTCTGTGAGTGGTGGTGCCATACTTCTCCAGGAGTTGGTATGAGACGTTGTAGACGAACTCCCGGAATTTCAGCTTCTGGTTTGGGGCCATATCCTTTTTCACCAACCACAAGTTGTAGGCGTTCAGCATCGTTATATCAACTAGGTGGAGGAAGAGCTTGTGATACCACTTCACAGTCTTCCTCAGACACTCAACGCCTGACAGCTGACAGTCAGACTTGTCCACCAGGCGCATGTTCTTAGTGTAGTCCACTACCATGTCGGGCTTGTAGATTGTCTTCCTGGTTCGGTAGTGGATTTTGCCAGAATCCATCTGGGCACCTGTGTGGACGGTGGAAAGCAGGTGGACGTCTCGCTTATCCTTCCACTTCAGGGCTATCAGTTTCCCACACTTCTCGAGCTGCTTGTATTTCTGCCCCTTTCGTCGCCTTCTTCGCACATGCCTCTCGCGGTGTTCCTGGGCCAGGTCGTCTTCTGAAGGTGTGTCACTGGAGGAGGCATCTGTGAGAGGAATGACATTACCTGTGAACTTTGGCATAAACTTTCTTGTCTTTCTGACAGTCCCACATGACCCCGTTTGGTTGTCATGAAGAAACTGGCAGAGAGCAGGAGAAGTATACCAGTTGTCAGTGTAGATGATGTGGCCTTTGCCCAGGTAAGGTGCCAACATTTTCCTGACGATGGCAGCTGACATGCCCATGGGGTCATTGGCAGCGGCTTTCGGTATGTCAATGTCAGTGCCTGTGTACACGATCATGTCAAGCACTATTCCAGTTTCGCAGTCACACAAAACGAAGAGCTTGATTCCGAACCTATGCCTTTTCAAGGGGATATACTGCTTGAAAACAAGACGTCCTTTGAAGAGCACGAGCGACTAATCAATCACCAAATTGAGGAAGGGGTAAAAGTATTTCCTATACCTCTCCAACAACATGGTGAACACATCCCGAACTTTCCATATCCTGTCAATCCTGTTAGGATTTTCGTTGTCTGCAAAGTGCATAAATCTTAGCAGCAACAAAAATCTGTCACGAGTCATGAACTTATTGAAAGTTGGGGTGGCGATGAGAGGGTCGTGCTTCCAATAGTGTTGCAACACATGCTTCTTGATCAGAGGCATGAGGAACAACAAGGCAAAGAACGTCATAAATTCTTCCACAGTCGTATCCACCCAGCCTCGTATTCTCGCTTTTGGAGAAAGGACGTCCAATCTGCCAAACACCCACCTGTAGTAGGCGTTTTGTTTGGGCAACGATGTACGTCATTACCTCCATGTCGAAAAAAGCGAGGAAGAAGTCGCTTTCGTTCGCTTGATCGTCACAGGGCCAGTCGTCAGTTGTTCCTGACGTCCCAGGATTGAACTGGGGCACGTCAGCTACAAAATTGACCCCGTCAGACCAATCGAACGAAGGCAGCTCAGGGATCGGAATGTCGTCTGCGTCTGCTTCATCGTCTGAAATATCGCTTCCATGGTCGCGATACAGCACTTCATCATCATCACCCTCCTCTTCACTTGACAGACGATGCCCTTCCTCATTTTCGTCACCGACGTCGGACTCACTCCCACTGTCCACTCCCAAATCCCCCCACCCTTGGTTCCGTGCTAGGGCTTCGTCGTCGAAACCTGGGCTGCCAATGTCCTGCGAATCACCATCAAACAGCAGGGCGGCATACTTTGATGGTGTCAGAGTTTTCCGGGTCACTTTTGCACGTGCGGGAGTCTTATGGACAGGGACAGCAGAGGCGGTGGCAGGGGCGGCGGCGGCAGGGGCAGCAGTGGTGCGTGGCCTTGATGGCAAGATGATGGTGGTGCCTGTCGCCCTTCTCTCTGTTCCTTGGGCAGGGGCGGCATGGGCGGCAGGGGCAGCAGGGGCAACAGGGGCAGCAGGGCTGGCAGGGACACCAGGGCCAGCAGGGCCAGCAGTCGCTTTCCCTCTCCCTTTCCCCTTCCCCTTCCCCTTCCCCTTCCCTGTTCCTTGGGCAGGGGCGGCAGGGGCGGCAGGGGCAGCAGGGGCGGCAGGGGCAGCCGGGCCAGGGGCGGCTGGTGGTGGTGGTGGTGGTGGTAGGGGCACTGTGGCTGGCGTACGGGTTCTCTTCCCTACGCCCGTGCCTTTAATTTTTCCTGCCCCCGCAGGTTCTGCAGCCCTAGGGCGGCCTCCTGCGTCGCTGGTACCGGTGGCAGGGGTGGCAGGGGCAGCAGGGGCGGCAGGGGCAGCCGGGCCAGGGGCGGCTGGTGGTGGTGGTGGTGGTAGGGGCACTGTGGCTGGCGTACGGGTTCTCTTCCCTACGCCCGTGCCTTTAATTTTTCCTGCCCCCGCAGGTTCTGCAGCCCTAGGGCGGCCTCCTGCGTCGCTGGTACCGGTGGCAGGGGTGGCAGGGGTGGCAGTGGTGGCAGTGGTGGTGGTAGTGGTTGTTGTAGTGGCCTGGGTCGTGGTGGCAGTGTCCCGAACCAATGACCTCTGTACCTTTCTTGTGCTTGCACGTGTTTTTCGTGCTTTGGGTGCAGGTGTTTCGTCCTCCGAGCTGTAGGGCGTGTCGTACTGGTAGCTAGGGTCTTTAGCAGCCATCCTCTGCCTTCCACGGCGGCTAACACCACCAGAAGGAGGGCTGGTTGTGTCATCAGGGAGCGAGCGTGAGGGACGTGTGGCCTCCATGACTAGTGCGTGGTTACTGGCGCGGTGGTGCTTGCACGAGTGCGGGGCGAGCGTTTGGCGGGGTGGTGTCGAGAGTTGACATGTAGTACTATACCCACACCAATTTTCAGCCGCCTGGCTATAAACGTGCGGTTTTGGTACGCGTTCAAAAGCTCTGCTCTTAAGAGTCTCCCCGCAGTCCGCCGGGGGAACTCTTATGAGTCTCCCCGCAGCTCCCGGGTTAATAGGTTACTTGAGGATATTTTAACGGGACCATAGGTAAACATTTATCCTCTTATAAAATGCAGAAACGTATAATGGAAATATAATCATACTGTTATGATTCCTCCTTTAGCTTCTATACAAAAATAATTAAAAAAAATCCCATAAAAAGATCAACAAAATATCTTCCCTAAAAAAGATCCACATATATTGTTGCAGCTTTACCAAATTAATTCCCTGCATTTTTGTTTAGATTTGGTAACAAAACCGAAGTTCTCATCTTACCATTCATGCTGTTGTTCCTATTTGTACGAGACGAATCTCAGGTGTGTCAGCCATGATGGTGTCCCAGGATTTGTTGTTGTAATGGTGATGCTGCAGGATGATGTTGGCCAAGCTGACACACCACCTTACACACTGCCTCCGGTGTGAGGGTTGGTAACTCTGGTAGTAGAGGTACTATACCGCCCACCACCACCACCACCAAGGTCTGACACCACCACCTTACGCACTGCCCCCGGTGTGAGGGTTGGTAACTCTGGTAGTAGAGGTACTGTACCGCCCACCACCACCACCACCTTACGCATTAACCCCGGTGTGAGGGTTGGTAACTCTGGTAGTAGAGGTACTGTACCGCCCACCTCCACCACCACCTTACGCACTGCCCCCGGTGTGAGGGTTGGTAACTCTGGTAGTAGAGGTACTGTACCGCCCACCACCACCACCACCAAGGTCTTACACCACCACCTTACGCACTGCCCCCGGTGTGAGGGTTGGTAACTCTGGTAGTAGAGGTACTGTACCGCCCACCACCACCACCACCACCACCAAAGTCTACCGACATGTTTCACAACACGAGTTCCTTCCACAGACTCTCCTGATCACTGTAGTTGTTTAAAACTTATACCCTGTACTAAGTTATTTTTGTGTCAGTTTAAATGTACTTAACCCCCTGAGCCCCAGCGACACAAACAGTGCGTCGGTAATGTATGTAACGCTAAACCCCAGCGACGCAGATGTCTGCGTCAGTGTCACTCCGGTCCCAATTACTCCGGTCCTATGGCACCTAGAGGGCTCAGATTTGTATGGGAACTGTGTACGTATCCCACGCACCCATGCCGATGGTTGAAAACTCTCAAAGTCTAACCGTGTGCGCGTGAGCGCGCAAAAACATGTTTTTTGGGGGAAATTGCCTTCAATTTTTTACTCTTGTAAAATCCGTTTTCGGGGGCTCTGTAGGACCATTTTTTGAGCTTTTTGATCGGTTTTTCGTGGTTTTTCCTTCATTCCTAACCCATTCGCTATTGTTTCTGGAAAAAAACTAAAATCAGAATCAGCTGGTCCTGGGTGGTACATTTATAAATATTTAGCTGGTACTCAGCGGGTTAAATTGTACGAATTTAGATGTAAAACAAAACAGAGAAAACATTATCCAAGTGAGTACAAATTACGCCACAATTCGCCATCTACCAACAATGCCAAAACGTACGAAATTAGGTGGAACATTATACTTCTTTTGTTATTCTTTTAGTCAGAGTTGACCACTGAACGAACCACTGCTTCAGAATATTGCCGTCTGTGTTAATGGTTCTCGCCTGGTTTATCCATCACTATTTATGTGGTGATTTGGCTGCCTCCTGAGAGCCCGAGATTGCACTACAGACAAATATTTTGTATACATTTCACTGATATCGATTATAATGCTTCTTGACTGTCTCTGAGGTTTGTATTACCTCGATCTGGTTTAATGTCTTATGTCTTGGGCAGAATCTCGTTTATCTTGCATACATCGTTTGTTAGATTATACAAAATAGTTGCAGGAATTGTAGGTCAACCGGAGCAATTATGGCTTTGTGTTTGTCACATACATGATTTACATTTCACTTTCCATAATTTAATTGTGAACATCAAGGAAATCAGCTAAGTGTTCGTTTTCTGTTCAGGGTCTTGGTGCCAAACAATATACTGTTCTAACATATTACGCAATAATATATTCACATTTATATTAATTTATTATACAGAACTTAAAATCAAATATTGTATTTTATCAAAATCCAACTTGGGAGATTATAATTATCACACAAGGTCATTCATTAATATTTCGTACCACATAATGAAGCAGATTCGAAATATCTTGTTCCGTAACTACACCTCTCGTTTCCATGACAACCAGCCTTTCTTGAAAGAAAATGAAAGGACAAGGACTATAGCAGGATCTATTATACATATAGTGAACAGCAAAATGTTCGTAGCCATAATTAATTGTATATTACATTTTACATTTTAATGTATAAATTATAAATAGGGTGGGATCAGTAGTAGGTGTGGAGTTAGTTACGTAGGGGTATACACTTGGGGGTTATGCTAATTAACGCAGGAGTCAATGTTCCCGTGGTTCACCGTTGTTTACAGTCAGTTTCTGGGGGTGACCATTTTGTCTACTGTGTAGTTAAACACCCAGAACACTACACTTTACATCACACAATATAAAGTAACACACTATAAAACACTTTATCTTCATATATCCTGGTCACCATAACCACTATATCTTCCCACAGCAATAACAGTTTGTCAGCATATAAAAGTCAGTGATATTACCACAGAAAATCCATTAATCAGCAGTTACTGTAGCATTCGTTCACACTCACACGTGTGGTCAGGTAGACTGTCCATTTCACCTGATCCACGCATGCGCGAGTGCTTAAGAGGGAGGTAGTCGCCTTTACTGGACCCCTTTCTCCCTCATATTTAGCATGTTATTTTTGAGATTTTAAGACGTTCGTTCCACTAGTTTCGCGATTTGAGACCTTTCGCCCCATTTCTTTGTCAATAATAAGACCTTTCGTGCCATTTAGGTGTCAATTTTGTTATGGCGAGCGATAGCGAGTCTGTAATTTTAGAAGGAACCGGCCTTCAGCCGGAACAACGAAAAATTTACACATTATTCTTGAAAAGTGCATTTTTTTTTTAGCTTCATGGTGGTCTAGCGAGGAAACTAAAAAATACATAAATAAATAAATAGATAGGCAAAAAAACAAGCACTACCCCCTTAGCATATTTCTTCTATGGCTATATTACAATAGTTATATTTCACTAACGTAACCTAACTAACCTAACTTAACTAAATGTTATGTGATAACAATAAATAAAACACTACCTACAGGTGGGTTCGAAGGCTAGACCAATTGACCACTTGCGAGTTTCAGGCTATAAGGAAGTTGGAGCCGTAAGCATCGACATTAAAGAGAAATGCAATAATAATGTGGGTTTCTGATGGTTACAAATTATGATCAATTTGGTTTTATGTATTTATATATGTATTATGACCGTATTTATATATGTATTATGACCGTATTTATATATGTATTATGACCGTATTTTAGCTGATAATTCTGCTAAATATTGATGGCCACAGCTCCAACTTCCCTATACACCAAAACTCGCAATAGGTCAATTGGTTACCAGACCTAATCCATACCCATAAACCACGAGGCCATATGCTGAGGTGGGTTCCATAGATGTATTTAAGGGGAGATGGGCTATTTTTGTGGTCCCCCATGTTTAACCCCACTAGTTTTCAGATTTTAAGACGTTTTGTCGTGAATCCTAGCTGGTATAAACAAATATTATATACCGTAGTTTGAATTTCCCGGGTTCACGACAGCTGGTTCCTTTTTGTTTATACGCATTACTTTATTTATCTTTGTGGATAAGTATTACTGTGGTTGTACCAATTATATCTTAGTTTATTTTCCCTTATTATTTAATCACGGGGGGCGATATAGAACCCTTAAATATATTTATATTGTTACGATAAGAGGGAATCTCAGTACACTTCACACAGAGACTTCGTCCCGCTCACAACAAACTACCAGTTGCTGCCACATAACAACAGAACTTCACTGATCTCCACCTATCGACATGTCCATCACCTAACCTACACTCTTTGCATCACAGCTAAGTTCCTTTAATACTAGAAGTACTTCATAGATATTACTGGGACTACCACAGATAGCCTACATATACAAATTAACACGTAAGTCCAACGCCGACCGGTATCATATTTATAGCCTAGGCCATTTTATCTTTCCAGGTCTAAACATTTACTTTATATCCGTTTCCCCTCTACCCCCTAGGAATAATATTCAGGATATAATTGGTGCCGTGTGACCAGGATACTGGGCCATCTGTTATGTATTGATAAGAATTGGGGGGATATTAGGCCTGACTTGTCTGCCTTTGTGTAGAGCTGGGCGATCCAGTGGACAAATGTTGAGGGGCGCATATGTCCGGAATTTTCCGCTGGACCGTCCAGTGCAGTACCCTGCTTTTTTTTTGTTAAGCAGTTCTATAGACCAGGGGCAAGGGTGGACACTGTCAGGCAGACCTCAGCCTGGGTTAGATGTGCCAGAGAGCCGGAGGGTATTAGATAGGCTACTGGACAGAGCGCGTGCCTTCTTTGAGGAGGACAGGGCCGAGGAGAACCAGTCGACGCAATAGGCTAGATCTCAAGACTAGGACGACGGCTGCGGCTGTTCCTCCTTCAGAGGAGTCTTGATCCTTCTTTCTTTTTCTTTATCATTTGTTAAAATTTAATATAGTATAGCCTAGTAAAGTAAATATTGTAAAGTAGAGTAATATGACATAGGGTAATTTTCCTTTTCTTTGAGCATTTGTAAACTCACAGGGGGCACGCGATCTGCATGCTTCAATTTGCATGGTTGCTGTCGTCATCAATGTAAGTAGGTTAGCCTAGGCTTAGAATAGGTTAGCCTACAGTGACGATTAGTATTGTTGTTCCTTAAGCTTTAGTTACCGTAACTTTTTAAGAATGGATGAGAAAATAAAGTCATTGCGGCGGTTCAGGACCGCCAAGAAGGGAGGGATTACTAAGCTTACCTCTAATCTGTCTGAATTTATTGAACATGCTGCTACACTGCATGATGTAAAGGGTGTGAAAATAACTTTAGAAGAGGCCCTAACTGATATCAAGTCGTATAACGTAGAGTTGTATAGCTTATATTCAGATGATCAGTTAGAGGATGAGATGGTGAAAGATATGCAGTATGTTAAACAAGTAAACGGTCAGTTAGCTGAGTTATATAGTGCTCTACAGACAACCACTACTGGTAGATCTCATGATGGTGCAGCAAGTAGGAAACAGAAGGGTATTAACCCTTATTTAGCGGCGAGCAACATAAGTCGAGTTAAATAAAGCTGGACTATGTGGCGGCGCTCGACATAACTCGAGTGGCAATTTCAGCACGTAATGTGGCTGAGAGAGAGAGACAAGTGGTGGCAGGAGACTAGCGAGCGTATGACTGCTCCAGACCACCGCGGCGAACCTACTGACACAAATCTCAGCTCCCTCCTCCCTCTCTCACTCGCTACATACTCAATTATGTACCGAAAGTACCGAATTACCTGCTTTTTGCACTCGCGTTGCACGGTTATTGCAAGAAAACTATCCATCATACAAGGATCGTTATGGCTCATGCCTTTCAGGGATAGGTTTATGCCCTTTTACGTTCTGGGTCTTATTTAGGCATGAAAATGATCACGTAAACAGCCCTATTTTGGCTAAAAACACCCCGCTGTGCGGTACACATAAATAAACCGCATAGGCCGCTCGTAAGGTGTTAAGCTACCCTCCCTAAAGTTGCCAGTTTTTGATGGGGATCCAACACAGTGGGTGGGTTTCTGGGAGCTCTTTGATTGTTGTGTTCACTCCCAAACAGACTTAACTGACATTCAGAAATTTACGTATCTAAAGGGACAACTTAGTGGTGAGGCTCTACAAATTGTTAGTGGATTTAGTTTGGTCGCTGCAAGTTATGAACCAGCGGTCACTATACTGAAAAACAGTTATGGTCAAAAGGATCGCATCAAAGCAGCTCACATAGCGAAACTGTGTAATCTCCCGCATCCTAGCCAGGAGGTCAGTGCTCTGAAAGATTTTTCCACGTCATTTGAGTGTGCGTTAGAGTCATTACGCTCTATGGATGTAACAGTAAGTGAAATGTGTGCAGTACTGTTGCATAATAAACTTCCTAGTGCACTCTCTGAAGTGATTAAGCGTGAATTAAAGGAGAACTGGCTGGATGTGGATGAGTATGTTCGTGTGTTTAAGACTGAAATGTGCAATCTAGAAAGTAGACATAATCCACTAGAACAGTTTGGAACAGTGAAGAAGTCCTTGCATGACAGTGTGGTAATCCCGACACTGACTTACGGAAGCGAAGCATGGACGTTGGTTGAGAGACTCAGACCAAGAGTGAGAGCAGTGGAAATGAATTACTTAAGGAGTGCGTGCGGAGTTACATGGAGGGATAGACAGACTAATGAGGAAGTAAGAAGGAGGTGTGGTGTGGAGGTAGATGTGCTGGAAAGTGTGAAAAGGAACAACTTGAGATGGTTCGGCCATATGGAACGTATGGAAAGCGAGAGAATGACTAAGAGGGTGTACGAGAGCGAGGTGGAGGGACAGAGGGGGAGAGGTAGACCGAATATGAGGTGGAAGGATGGAGTGAGGAAGTACATGAACGAAGGCGGTGCTGGTTGGGGGGAGGGGCGTCGACTGACTGGGGACAGAGGTGCATGGGGGCGGTTCGTTCGTGGCCACCCCTTCGGGGATCACGGCGTCAGGCAATAGATAGATAGATAGATAGAACAGTTTGGGGCAACCGCCACAGCAGCATATGCAGTGTATCAGAAACCCGATACCAAGCAGAAGTATGGATGTAAGTTGTGTTTAAAGACAGGACATTTTTGGGCAAAGTGTGCAAAATACAAGAACAGTCCCGCCAAGGCCAATAGAGCAAGGTAGTTGAAATTGTGCGTCGGGTGCCTGTCGTCAGAACATGGCAGCCAGGGGTGTACTAACCCTAAAATTAGGCCATGCCGATTCTGCCAACAGAAACATTTTAATTATTTGTGTCCGACGCCACGCCTTGAACAAACTGGACAACCAGCAGCCCCTGAACCAACAGTGACCATGGCTGTGGCTTCGGGCCGTAATGCAGTGTTGTTGCCTACCATTCAGATTCCCTTGACCGACAGAAACGGTCATACCAGTGAAGTAAGAGCTTTGTTGGACCAATGTTCGCAGCGTACCTTCATCTTGCGCTCTGCTTTATCGCAGCTTGATTTCGTTAGGGTCAGTAAGGAACAGCTAAGGCTCCAGGGATTTACTGGCTCACTTGGTAGTACTGAGTATGAAATAGTAGAGTTAACCTATCATCACAGAAGAAGGGTGCGTAAATTGAGGGCCGTTGTGGTGGAGGAGTTACCAGTATACAAGCCAGGGAGTGGATTAGAGATGGAGGTAAATGCTATCAAGGCTCGGGGTTACAAATTAGCAGATCCAGGTATCACTGATAGAGATATGATAGGGTTACTGATTGGGGCGGACTTTTATTACCACTTTGTACATTCAGGCTATGTCAGGGAAGGAAGTATAGTTATGTTACCCACAATTTATGGTTATGCACTGAGTGGCACTTATCAGTCAGATATAGAAGAGACCCATGGGGAGTTAGTCACTGTTCTTAAGTTAGCAGTAGACCCTTTAGTGGAGATACAGGAACATATTGGCAGTAAATCTCCAGAATTAAAGGATCTGACAGCTCTGTGGGACTTGGACCATATTGGTATAAGTCCTAATGAGACTGGTAAGGGTGGGGAGAAAGTCTTAAATAAATTTTCTGAAACGGTACAGTATTCCGAAGCACAGGGACAGTATATAGTGGAACTGCCGTGGAGAGATAACATAGATAAATTACCTGATAACTTTAAGTTAGCCCTGGGCAGAATGAGAGGCTTGCAGCGTAAGTTTATAAAGGATCCCAACTACTGTCAACAGTATACAAAGGTTCTGGATAATCAGATAGAAAGGGGGTTTATTGAAAGGGTAGAAAACAGGAATCAAGCTGGTCATCCCATTCACTGCTTAGCTCACCATGGTATTACCAAGGATAGTGTTACTACGCCTGTACGGATAGTGTTTGACTGTTCGGCTAGGATGGACGAGAAGGCATTCAGTCTGAATGACTGTCTCCATACAGGTCCATCGCTAGTGGCTGACCTCACCAAGGTGCTTCTGTGCTTTAGATGCCATCAATTTGCCTGGGTGAGTGATATTGAGAAAGCATGGTGGGGTTGAGTGAGAAAGATAGGGATGCTACTAGGTTTCTGTGGCCCGTTGATCCCATGGATGTTGCAAGTCCTTACATTGTCTACCGGTTCCGTGCAGTTCTGTTCGGGGCCACCTGTTCCCAGTTCCTCCTTAATGCTACCATTCACAAACACCTGTCTATGATACAGGAGAACAGTGAAGTAGTTAATAAGCTAAAAAGGGAGCTGTATATTGATAACTTACAGGGGACTGGTGATGATGTAAGTGATTTGCAACAACAATGTTGGGATGCCCGTAGAATATTTTCCAGCGCTAACCTGTCTTTACGTGAGTGGGTCACAAATAATGAGAGTTTGCGGGAACTGTTGCACCTGAAGGGTATAGCTTCCGCCAAACAAGACGGGGTTAAGGTGCTTGGCGTTGAGTGGCTAACTGATAAGGATATGTTACAGGTTAATTGCCGCGGAAGTAGCCCTGCATTGGTTACAAAATGCGAGGCTCTAAGTCTAACCGAGAGTGTTTTCGATCCTCTAGGAGTGTTGCTACCGGTAACCATCCGGGCGCGGAGGTTCGTACAGGACTTGTGGAGATTAGAGTGTGGGTGGGATGTCCCCATTCCAGATGACATGAGAGCTAACTGGCAGGGTATTTATAACGATATGATAGATAGTACAGGTATCATGTTTCCCCGTCAGGTCACTAATTCTAAGAGG
Source organism: Paralithodes platypus (assembly GCA_032716605.1). Lineage (NCBI taxonomy): Eukaryota > Metazoa > Arthropoda > Malacostraca > Decapoda > Lithodidae > Paralithodes > Paralithodes platypus. The sequence goes on along the minus strand of CM064552.1, from coordinate 27,346,879 downwards.
GTTATGCTGCACCTATTTAGTGACGCTAGCTCAGTGGCATATGGTGTAGCGGCCTATGCGGTTGGTGATCAGGTGAGTAGGTTAGTAATGGCCAAAGCTAAGGTGGCACCTATTAAGTCCCTCACCATACCTAAGATGGAGTTGACTGCTGTTCTTCTCGCAGCTCGTCTCGCATGTTATATATGTGAGGCCTACGCGGACGAGCTGATTATAGAGAATGTATACCTCTGGTCGGACAGCCAGATAATCCTATGCTGGTTGTCTAGTAAAAAGATTTTGCCTATTTATGTTCAAAATAGAGTTGATGAGATAAAGTCATTAGTCCCCGGCGCTCATTTTCGTTATGTGTCCACAGAGGACAACCCCAGTGATCTGGTTACCAGAGGGATTTCATATGTGTCCTTAGTTGCTTCTTCGCTTTGGTGGGGAGGGCCCAATTGGCTACCTCACCAAATGCTATGGCCTGATCATGGCCCAATAGGGGGCTCAATAGGAGGGGACACCACTGTGGGTTGTAACATGAGTCAAGAAGGAACCCTGTCATTGCCGGTACCAGTTGCCACTACTGCCATATTGAATTGGGACCGGTATGGCTCATATATGAAGTCATGGTATGTAATGGCGTGGGTCCTTAGGTTTATTAAGACTCTTAAAGAGAAGACACAAGGGAATTATCAGGCAAAACCGTCATACTTGACGGTGCCGGAATTAAGAGCAGCAGAGTCAGCCATGATTAAGGTAGCTCAGAGAGAAGCTTACTCTGAGGAACACCACTATTTGTCAAAAGGACAGGGCACACCAAGCAATATAGTGAAGCAGTTAGGCCTCTATATGGAGGGAGGCATGATACGCTGTAGAGGTAGGCTACACTTTTCAGCTTTACATGATAGCGCCAAGTACCCTATCCTTATCCCTAATAAACATCGTAATGCCACTCTCCTTAGTAATTACTGCCACAAAGTGTGTAACCATAGTGGTGTTAATTATGTTGTAAATTACATAAGGCAAAGATGGTGAATCCCCAAGATTAGACAGGTAGTAAAGAAAGCCTTAAGGGGATGTATCATCTGCAAGAGATTGCAAGGTACATCGTACCGTGCTGTACAGGCCCCTCCATTGCCGGAGTTTAGGGTTCAGGAAGTGAGTCCTTTTCAGGTAACGGGGGTTGACTACACAGGTGCCTTGCCAGTAAAAGAGAAGGGGGGGTACTGTAAGTAAACTATATGTAGTCTTATTCACCTATGCAGTTACTAGAGCGGTCCATGTAGAGACGGTATCTAACCTCTCCTGCGAATCATTTTTGCATGCGTTCCGTAGGTTTAGTAGCAGGAGGGGTTACCCTGAGATTATGATGAGTGATAATGCCACCACATTTGTTAGCGGAGCCAGGACATTACGGGAGTTGATGGATGATGCAAGGTTAAAAGGTACTCCAGCGGAATTCAAGTGCGAGTGGCGGTTTATACCGGCCAGGGCGCCATGGTTCGGTGCCATATGGGAACGGGTCATTGGCATCCTAAAGGCTGGCTTGAAGACGATACTGGGTCGAGCATTGGTTACCACAGAGGAACAGAATACGGTATTACTGTAGCTCGAGGCCACAGTCAATGATCGCCCGCTTGGCTACAGCTACAGTGATTTTGAAGACCCTCTACCCATCACTCCTTCACAACTGGTTCATGGGAGGCGGATCAGAAGCTTTCCAAGGCGGGAAGTCACGGATGAAGATCTCAAGGACACGACTTGGCGTAACAATGATTCCGTCAACCAACGCTTCCAATATGTTACAAAGCTCTCACATGACCTGTGGAAAAGGTGGAGCACTGATTATTTAATATCACTCAGGGAGGAACATCGTCACTTAATGGTAAAAAAAGGGATAGCATCGCCGCAAGTTAGGGACGTCGTTCTAGTACATGATGACGGCCCCCGACTTTTTTGGCGTATAGGTCGGATAATGAAACTTCTTCGTGGTCCTGACCACGAATGTAGGGTAGTTCACGTAAAAACAGGAGTCGGTTTGACCACCAGACCGGTGGTTAAGCTATACCCACTAGAGATAGATTTAGAGGTAGTGGATGGCGACAGCAAGCCGAACTCTGATAATATCCTTCCTGCTACTGGAGCGGACCGAGGTGATACCCCTCAGAGGCCGTCACGTCGGGCTGCTTTGGGTTCCTCCCAGTTGTGGCGATCCATGATCGGGACGGGACAATTGTAAATACTTTGTATATAACTGGTGGCGGAGTATGTCGTGAATCCGAGCTGGTATATATACCGTAGTTTGAATTTCCCGGGTTCACGACAGCTGGTTCCTTTTTGTTTATACGCATTACTTTATTTATCTTTGTGGATAAGTATTACTGTGGTTGCACCAATTATATCTTGGTTTATTTTCCCTTATTATTTAATCACGGGGGCGATATAGAACCCTTGAATATATTTATATTGTTACGATAAGAGGGAATCTCAGTACACTTCACACAGAGACTTCGTCCCGCTCACAACAAACCACCAGTTGCTGCCACATAACAACAGAACTTCACTGATCTCCACCTATCGACATGTCCATCACCTAACCTACACTCTTTGCATCACAGCTAAGTTTCTTTAATACTAGAAGTACTTCATAGATATTACTGGGACTACCACAGATAGCCTACATATACAAATTAACACGTAAGTCCAACGCCGACCGGTATCATATTTATAGCCTAGGCCATTTTATCTTTCCAGGTCTAAACATTTACTTTATATCCGTTTCTCCTCTACCCCCTAGGAATAATATTCAGGATACGTTTGTTCCATTAGTTTGGTGACTTTAAAACCTTTTACCCCATTTATGTGTCAATATTAGGACCTTTTGTGCCATTTAGGTGTCAAATTTTGTCCTGGCAAGCGATAGCGAGCCTATATTTTTGTGAGGAACTGGCCTTCGGCCGGGACATTTTTCTACTGAAAAATGTAAAAAATTATCTTAAGGGGGGGTCTAGGGGGTGTTTTTTTAAGCTTGATGGAGGTGTAGGGAGGAAACTAAGGAAATAATAAAAATATCAATAAAAAGCACAATAAAAGCGACCCCCCACCCCCCCTCCCGTTAAGCTTGGCCTGGTGGATAATGTGATGATCTCTGAGGTGTAGGGTAGTGAGACGGTCACCACACGGTCTACATGGCCTACACACACACACACACATACATACATACATACATGATCTCCGCAGGTGTAGGGTATTGAGAGAGTCATCACATGGTTTACACACACATACACACACACTCACATACTCTCACACATACACACACACATACTCACACACACACTCACATACTCTCACACACAGCCCGTAGCCTGGTGGTAGAGCTCTCGTCTCACACACGAGAGGCCGGGGGTTCAATCCCCGGCCGGGCGGAGACAAATTGGGCTTGTCTCCTTTCATATGTTAGCCTCAGTTCACCTAGCTGTAAATAGGTACCTGGAATAAGTGGACGACGTTGTGACGTCCCATCTGGGGTTGGCAAAAATGGTACAAGGCGAGATGGGTATCATATGGTTCACCTAAGCTGATGGCTACCTAAGCCTTCGGGCGAGACGGTACCGTCTATAGTGAGAATGGTACCATACAGATCCACACTAAGCCTTTTTCCGATGTCGCTAATTGGCTAAAAATACAGACTACACACACATCCACAGCCATTCCAACGATACATATAACACCTACACATATAGGAGGCGGGAAATAACGAGCATGCTCACTCCCGCAATACAACTAGAGTAAGTACAACTAGAGTAAGTACACACACATGATCTCCGCAGGTGTAAGGTATTGAGAGGGTCATCAGACGATCTACATGGCCTCAACACATACACACACACTATCACAATTTATCAAGACAGGTCAAAAAGGATATTAGGAAAGAGAAAAGAAATTATGAAATCAAGGTTGCAAATGACTCAAAAAATAATCCTAAAGCTTTTTACGAACTATATAAATCCAAGGTTAGAGAAGTAATTGGTCCCCTTAAAACTTCGATAGGAGAAATTACAGAAAATTATTTAGAAATGTGCAGTACATTAAATAATCAATTTCTTTCCGTTTTCACAAATGAAAATTTGGCACAGTTTCCAGAAGTCCGTAAGATATATAGCGATAGTATAGAAAATAGCTTAAGTGCGGTTACTATAAGTAGAAATTATGTGCTTAACACCTTACGAGCGGCCTATGCGGTTTATTTATGTGTACCGCCCAGCGGGGTGTTTTTAACCAAAATAGGGCTGTTTACGTGATCATTTTCATGCCTAAATAAGACCCAGAACGTAAAACAAGTATCTATCCCTGAAAGGGCATAAACAGAGCTTTCGAATGACACCATAACGATCCTTGTATGATGGATAGTTTTCTTGCAATAACCGTGCAACGCGAGTGCAAAAAGCAGGTAATTCGGTACTTTCGGTACATAATTGAGTATGTAGCGAGTGAGAGAGGGAGGAGGGAGCTGAGATTTGTGTCAGTAGGTTCGCCGCGGTGGTCTGGAGCAGTCATACGCTCGCTAGTCTCCTGCCACCACTTGTCTCTCTCTCTCAGCCACATTACGTGCTGAAATTGCCACTCGAGTTATGTCGAGCGCCGCCACATAGTCCAGCTTTATTTAACTCGACTTAAGTGGTGAGCCGCTTTTTAAGGGTTAAGGAAATTGAAAGACTGAAACCTCAGAAATCGCCTGGTCCGGATGAGGTATATGCTAGAGTATTAAAAGAATGCAGAGATGAGTTAAGTTACCCATTAACATTTCTATTTAACAAGTCATTAGAAACCGCCCCTGGGGGTTAGGGAATAGAATATGCCTCACGTGCCTTCTGCGTGTCGTAAGAGGCGACTAAAGAGGTTGGGTCGGTGGGCTTGAGACCCCTACCCGGAAAAAAATATCTAAGCAAAGAAAAACGAACGAACAGCCTCGGATGCGGACGGAACCTACGTTGACGAACCACGACCGACTAAGGACATTCCTTCGGACATTTTGAGAATGGCTACGTGGTATGTTAGTGGCATGAATGATGGCACAAAAGAGAGAGAGGTTCTGGAAGTGTAAGTGAATGCCAGGCTGGATGTATGTGGAATGACAGAGACCAAATGGAAAGGTTCAGATGTGAGAGAGTGGGAGTGTGGAATGGGTGTGTGTGCTGGAGTGAGTGAAGGAACAGCGAGAGAAGGTGCATTTTTGTTTGTAAGTAGCAAATGGAAGGAATGTGTAAGAGAGTATGGGTCTGTGGGTTCAAGGATTGTGTGGGTGAGAATGAAAGTAGGAATACAAACGTGGGTGATTGTATGCGTGTATGCCCCGACAGAGGATATACTTGAAAGAAAGAAAGAGGAGTTCTGGATGAATGTGGAGCTGTGCCTGGAGAAGTTTGACAAGAACGAAAGAATATTTCTGATTGGGGATATGAGTGGTAAGGTGGGTGATAGGAAAGTTGAGGGAGTGGTGGGAGGGTGGGGGGTACCATCAGAGGTGAATGGGAATGGTAGTGCACTTGTGGACGTATGTGTGGGGAGGAGGCTATGGATAGCCAACACCTTCTTCCGACACAGAATGATCCACAGGTACACGTGGAAACGGATGTTGACGATGAAGGATAAGACAGTGGTGTAACGAAAGTCATTGATTGATTATGTATGTGTGGATGAACGAATGAAGAAATCTGTGATGGATGCTAGGGTGTATAGTGGTATTGGAGGGGGTCTGTCTGATCATTATGTAGTGGTAGCTAAGGTTAGGATACAAAAGAAGTGGGTGAGGAGAGCTGGAGGGAGGCGAGAGGAGGGTGGAATGATGAGGAGGGTGGAGAGGTTGCAGGAGGAGGAAGTTAGGGAGGAGTACAGGAGAGCAGTGGAAAGACGACTAGGTGGGTTCGACCTGGAAGTTATGGAGGAAGTGGAGGAGATGAGCAAGGTGTTTAAGGATGAGATCTGTGCAGCATGTGAGGAGGTGTGTGGAGTGAGAAGAGGGAGGGGAGTGAAAGGTACAGCATGGTGGACAGAAGAGGTAAGAATAGCTGTGAAAGAAAAGAAGAAAGCATATAGAGAGTGGTTGGGTAGTAAAGGGAATGAAGATTTCGAGAGACAGAAACGAGCGAGGTACGTGGAGAGTAAGAGGGTGGTGAAGAGAGTAGTGAAGGAAAGTAAGAGAAGAGTAGATGAGGAATTTGGAAGGAATCTGAGTGTAAAATGGAGGGAGAGTAAGAAACTGTTCTGGAAAGAAGTCAAGAAAGTTAGGGAAGGTAGCAAGGGAAACAGTAAGGGTGTGAAAGATAAGAATGGAAGAATGCTAGCCGAGAAGCAAGAGAGAGTCTAAAGATGAGGGAGTACTTCAATGAGTTCCTAAATGTAAGGAATGAAAAGCCAGCAAACATAGCTGGATATGGTATGTGAGGGAGAAGAAGAGAAGTAGTGGAAGAGGAGGTGGGGATCAGGAGGTCAGAATTGTGGGAAGCCATGAAAAGAGTGAAGTTGGGGAAAGCACCAGGAACAGATGGAGTGTGTGGGGAAATGTTGAGGTATGGTGGTGAGATAGTGATAGAATGGGTATGGAAAATGTGCAAACTAGCATGGGAGAAGGGGAGTGCACCCGATGACTGGAAGACTGGCATAATAGTCCCCCTATATAAGGGCAAAGGGGAAAGAGGAGTGTGTGGTAACCACCGAGGAATATGTCTTCTAAGCGTAGTAGGGAAGGTATACAGTAGGGTAGTGATTGAGAGAGTGAGAGTGAGAACGGAGAAATGGATAGGCGACAAGCAGGGAGGTTTTAGGAAGGGAAGAGGATGTGTAGATCAGATTTTTACCCTGAATTGTGTTGTGGAGAAATATCTGGAGAAGAAACAAAAGGTGTATGTTGCCTTTATGGACTTGGAGAAGGCCTATGACAGAGTGGATAGAGAAGGTTTGTGGAAAGTACTTAGAATATACGGAGTAGAGGGCAAGTTGCTGAGAGCAGTGAAGAGCATGTATGAGGGTGCAAAGGCGGCAGTACGTGTGGAGAGTGAGCAGAGCGAGTTCTTTGACCTGAATGTTGGTTTGAAACAGGGGTGTGCGATGTCCCCGTGGTTCTTTACTGTATATATGGATGGAGTCATGAAAGAAATACTAACAAGAGCAGTGGATGTTGGTGTATCGCTGAAAAGGGAGGGAATTGAGTGGAAGCTACCTATACTGCTGTTTGCGGATGATACAGTTCTGACGAGTGATAATGAATGGGAGTTGCAGGGTCTGGTAAATGAGTTTGGAACAGTGTGCGAAAAACGGAATTTGAAGGTAAATGCGGGGAAGAGCAAGGTTATGGTCTTCGAAAGGGGTGAAGTCACAGAGTGTGAGGTGAAGCTGAACGGTCAGGCTATGGAGATCGTCAACTCTTTTAAGTATCTGGGCAGTGTGTTGAGTAAAGATGGGATTATGGATGAAGAAGTGCGGGAGAGGGTACAACAGGGGAAGAGGGTTGTAGGAATGTTGAAAGCAGTAACAAGAAATAGGGTGGCCAGTATGGAAGTGAAGACGTCCTTGCATGACAGTGTGGTAATCCCGACACTGACTTACGGAAGCGAAGCATGGACGATGGTTGAGAGACTCTGACCAAGAGTGAGAGCAGTGGAAATGAATTACTTAAGGAGTGCGTGCGGAGTTACATGGAGGGATAGACAGACTAATGAGGAAGTAAGAAGGAGGTGTGGTGTGGAGGTAGATGTGCTGGAAAGTGTGAAAAGGAACAACTTGAGATGGTTCGGCCATATGGAACGTATGGAAAGCGAGAGAATGACTAAGAGGGTGTACGAGAGCGAGGTGGAGGGACAGAGAGGGAGAGGTATACCGAATGAGAGGTGGAAGGATGGAGTGAGGAAGTACATGAACGAAGGCGGTGCTGGTTGGGGGGAGGGGCGTCGACTGACTGGGGACAGAGGTGCATGGGGGCGGTTCGTTCGTGGCCACCCCTTCGGGAGTCACGGCGTCAGGCAATAGATAGATAGATAGATTAGAAACCGGTTTAGTTCCAGAAGCTTGGAAGATTGCAAATGTAGTTCCGATCTTCAAAAAAGGTGATAAATCAATAGCATCCAATTACCGTCCCATTAGTCTCACATCAATCATAGGAAAGCTACTAGAGTCAATTATTGCTAGTAAAATTAGAAACCACTTAGAAACATTTAATTTAATAAATTCTTCTCAGCATGGATTCACTCAGGGACGTTCTTGCCTTACAAATTTGCTTATTTTTTTCTCAGAGGTGTATGAAGCAGTAGATAATGACAAGTCATATGATATAATATATTTAGATTTCAGTAAAGCTTTCGACAGAGTCCCTCATGAGAGATTGATGAGAAAAGTTGAGGCGCATGGAATAGGTGGGTCGTTGTTGGGATGGAATAGGTCATGGGTAATTGGTAGGAAGCAGAGAGTCAGCATAAATGGTACTAAGTCTGAATGGGGATCAGTCAAGAGTGGTGTCCCCCAGGGATCTGTATTGGGTCCTCTGTTATTTATTATATACATAAATGACCTTGATTTAGGTATAACTAGTAGGAGAAGTAAATTCGCAACGATACCAAAATAGGGAGACCAATAGATTCAGATAGCGACATAGAGTGCCTCCAAAGGGATCTAGATACCTTACACGAATGGTCAGTAAATTGGCAGATGAATTTTAACATTGACAAATGCAAGTTATTAAAGATAGGGAAGACGAATACTAATGCAAAATATAAACTAGCTAATGCTGAATTAGAAAACTCAGACTGCGAGAAAGATTTGGGTGTGTTTGTTAGCAACGATTTGAAACCTAGAAAACAGTGTATAAGCGTACGTAACAAGGCAAACAGGATTCTAGGGTTCATCTCAAGGAGTGTGAGTAACAGAACTGCCGATGTTATCTTGAAACTTTACTTGTCATTAGTGAGACCTCATATGGAGTATGCTGTCCAATTTTGGTGTCCTTATTACAGAATGGACATAGATTCGTTGGAGAGAGTACAGCGAAGAATGACAATAATGATTCAAAATATTAGAAATCTACCATATGAAGAAAGGTTGAAAAATTAGGCTTACATTCGTTAGAAAGACGCAGAATTAGAGGGGATATGATAGAAGTGTTCAAGTGGGTTAGTGGGACAAATAAAGGAGACATGAAAAATGTACTGAAGCTCAGTGATAGGGAAACAACTCGAACAAATGGTTTCAAATTAGATAAATTTCGTTTCAGAAAAGATATAGGCAAATATTGGTTTAGTAACAGAGTTGTAGATGGGTGGAATAGGCTACCGAGTGATATAGTGGGATCAAGAACGATAGGGAGCTTTAAGATAAAATTAGATAGCCATATGGACGAGATGGGTTGGGTGTGAGGGGGATCTACCAGGTGTGGGCCAATCGGCGCTCAGCAGAACCCCGTAATCTTGTGTTAATCTCTGACCGTTTTGGTGGGGTCAGTACTCAAGGTATTAGTGAGTTGGGCCTATAATTGGGCCTAGTAATTGAGGTTGGGTATGACAGGGATCTGCCTTGTATGGGCCGATCGGCTTTTTGCGGACTCCCATTTTCTTATGTTCTTACGTTCTTATATTCTGTACGATGAATCCTGGGAGATAGTATTATTATTCAATTTGTGCTGTATTTAATTTCAGTAGTCCATTAACATGAAATCCAAACACCGTTGTTGTTGTTTTACATTATAATAACATTATATACAGTGGGGTAGAGACCCTAATCCTCGTTCAGCTTTGCCAACCTACAAATAGTCGCAATCATTGCAGTTATGGTCTACCGTGAACAATAAACAACCACTGAGTACTCCACAATCAATATTAAGTATTGCGAAAATATTAAACATGCATACATTTTAAAGATATCATCATATTCTGGATACATGCATCCATTGAATACACCGGTCTTTAATTGTAGTATATTTGATTTTATTACTGAAAAGTCGACCAGCTTTTTTCGTATGTATGAAATATACCAGGTACTTCCATCACCTTTTCTGTGTTTAATGAGGCAATATTAAATAACAATATGTATAGTAGTTAAGGGGTATTGGTTGCTTAAACAAACATATTATTATAGACCAGGTCACACTGCCCGGCTGCTAAAACATACTAAAGCTACTGTATATGGAGCCTGCTTGTAAATGGTTCTACCGATTGTATCCTAGTCATAATTAATGGTGATTAATAATTATGGATAATACGAATGCCTGGACAGAGATGAGCAGACGGAGTAGATGACGTCATCTATATGAGCCACCTGGGTTCGGCATCTACTGAGAGTCTCTCCAGACTTCATATTACACCCAGGGTCAAATCAAGGCTGGAACCAGGCATAGTCCGACCCAAATTATCTGACCACCACCGTCGGAAACAATCGGCCGTGGTAACAATCATTTATAGTGAGATATGCACCGGACACCTTGCATCGCATAACATCTGTCTTCGGACTATTAACTTTAGAATACAGTATGACTGATTCGGCCTTGGTGTGGCGCTGCCCTCAGGCCATCAGGAAGCCTGTGTCTGGAAGGAAGGGCGAACACAGAACATTGGAATGATCAAGTTGTAGAGACACTTGTTCAATATGCCACTCAGTCTTTGACACTCCCCCTGTCATTTAGGTCATTTCGTATACGGATTCCTTCAACAATATTTTTAGTAATATCAGCCACGCATAACCTATGCTAAGCTATCTTTGTCTACCTTAACCAATTATATCCTTTGCCTAACTCTGGGGGAGGCACTCGTCAAAGGAAGTTTTCCCTTTTGTCTTTCTCATCCACATAGATTTTTTTTTTAAATGTAATTTCGCATAATTTTAGCCTAACGTATGTTATCCCGAATTAACCGATTAACCCATGCAGTACCAGTGACGTCTTTTTCATTTGATTTCAGCTACATGTAAACGATGTTATGAAGCTTAGACAGGATATATGGTAGCTGTAGCGATTAGTTTAGATAGTATGTAGCCTTTAAATGCGTAGATGTCCTTCCTAAGATGAATCTATCTATCTATCTATCAAATTGCCTGACGCCGTGATCCCCGAAGGGGTGGCCACGAACGAACCGCCTCCATGTACCTCTGTCCCCAGTCAGTCGACGCCTCTCCTCCCAACCAGCACCGCCTTCATTCATATACTTCCTCACTCCATCCTTCCACCTCTCCCTCGGTCCTCTCCCTCTCTGTCCTTCCACCTCGCTCTTGTACACCCTCTTAGTCAATCTCTCGCTTTCCATACGTTCCATATGGCCGAACCATCTCAAGTTGTTCCTTTTCACACTTTCCAGTACATCTACCTCCACACCACACCTCCTTCTTACTTCCAACTTCGTCTGTCTATCCCTCCATATAACTCCGCACACACTTCTCAAGTAACTCGTTTCCACCGCTCTCACTCTTGGTCTGAGTCTCTTCCCTAACGTCCATGCTTCGCTTCCGTAAGTTAGTGTCAGGATTACCACACTGTCATGCAAGGCCTTCTCCACTTCCATATTGACCACTCTATTTCTTGTTACTGCTTTCAACGTTTCTACAACCCTCTTCCCCAGTTGCACCCTCTCCCGCACTTCTTCATCCATACTCCCATCTTTACTCAACACACTGCCCAGATACTTAAAAGAGCTGACAATTCCATAGCCTGACCGTTCAACTTCACCTCACACTCTGTGACTTCACCCCTTTCGAAGACAATAACCTTGCTCTTCCCCGCATTTACCTTCAAATTCCGTTTTTCGCACACTATTCCAAACTCATTTACCAGACCCTGCAACTCCCATTCATTATCGCTCATCAGAACTGTATCATCCTCAAACAGAGTATAGGCAGCTTCCACTCATTTCCCTTCCTTTTCAGCGATACACCAACATCCACTGCTCTTCCTAGTATTTCTTTCATGACTCCATCCAGTAAACAACCACGGGGACATCACACACCCCTGTTTCAACCCAACACTCAGGTCAAAGAACTCGCTCTGCTCATTCTCCACACGTACTGCCGCCTTAGTACCCTCATACATGCTCTTCACTGCTTTCAGCAACTTGCCATCTACTCCGTATATTCTAAGTACTTTCCACATGCCTTCTCTATCCACTCTGTCATAGGCCTTCTCCAAGTCCATAAGATGAATAACATCGTCTAATAATTGACAGAATATAATGAAAAAGACGTCACCGGTACTGCATGGGTTAAACACGGTGGATAACAGAACATTTGATTGTATTGCTTGTGAACCAAACTACTATATGAACAGCCTTGTGCGTGAACCAACCAGCATGGTAGACTCTGACCTCACATCCCAGACTATCACAACATGGTGTTTATCACAGCGACCTAGTCATCGGATTTCGCAATTGTCACAGATAACGCTTTAAAAACTGTAATGCATATATAATTTTTAACATCAACCCACACCCTTTTTTTTATCAATGTTACATCTAGCAGTTGAAAAATTATAATGAGTTTATAGCCAGGAGTGTTTGTTTACTTATGTTTGATTTAGGCCCTACATTTTCAAACAAATATTAGGTATTCCTATGGGTGGAAATGCTACCCCTTTAATTGCAGATCTCTTATTTCTTGCTTTATAATTTAAGTTCATAAACTACTTAGTTGACAGTAGCAAGAGAAATAACATCACAGACAAATAAGTACTTGCTAAATTGTTCTGCCTGGAACAAACTTCCCTCAAAATGTGTTAACAGTTCTTCAGTAAAGTAGTTCAAGAAGACAATAGACACCAAGTAATACTTTGCACAATCTGTATAAAGCATAAAACACTAAACAATCTCTTCTCACTTCGAGCATCACCCCGGAATGGACCGCAAGGTCTTTGAGATACTAACTATTTTTTGTAACTCCTTGTAACTCTGTAACTACCTCTATCTCGCTCTCCCCCCCCCCCCCCTCTATCTCTCTCTCTATCTCTCTCTCTCTCTCTCTCTCTCTCTCTCTCTCTCTCTCTCTCTCATGCATAAAGATTCTCGTGTCCCATATGCTCCTAGGATATCTAACGTACAAAATCATCGGCTTCTAAATAGAAAACAAATGACTACTAAAGCATATCACCATTACACTCTAATACCAAAGAGAATTTTGAGAGTGACCTACATATCATTAATAATAAATGACTACACCCTTCCACCCCTCCCCTCCAATAAAGATAATACCAAAATAGAATGTACAGAGAGGGGATGGTGATGGGAGGGCTTTCATCGTACAGTCCAGCAAACAGAGTGGCTCCTGTACCCCATGTTATTATATTGTGTTCACTGTTCATATGTCTGTTAACTGTATATACACGTACAACTCTATATGAAAAACTCCTTTAATTCATTAAATCTAATTTGAATAGTGATATATACTTTGTATATATCTAAAAGAGTTTAGTCTTCGTCACCACATGTTTAAACCACTATAATATATCTTGCTAGGAAGATTATAAGTGATGCTATTGATACAGCTCATCATAAGCTGGGTCTAAAGAGTGATAATTTTCAAAATTGGGAAGGATCCGACTCTTTGATACATTGTATTATTATTAATGGTTTCAAAAGTCAGTGAACAACTTCCCATATATAACACAACGGTCATAAACATAAAATAACATCTACTCCAGCTGTAGTCTAAATATATGTCTGTCTTGATTTATTATACATGACGAGCTTCATAGAAAGTGAACAAACTTTTGAATATTTAATATTCTGATTGGCACTGTTGACATAACACAGTGATTGGTTCTGCTGAACTAAAGCTAGCCCTATTTGGTCGGGAACTAGGTACAGTCAGAAACCACAGTTTCTGAGACACCTGGATAGGGCCCGGACAATGGGAGCGTATTGTTTCTGGACGAAAGCCCACTTTAACTACCACAAGGCCGCACACGTTTCGAACCAATAGATGCTTCACTCAGTCTGCCATGTAAAATTATTTTTCTGTTGTTAGGCTACGGTATGATTCATACTACAGAATCTGATATACAAATGACAAAATAACCATTGTTTGTGATTCCCTCCCGTATCTACATTAAACACTGATAGCTATTCAAAAATTAAGAATGTAAAGAAACACTATCAAACCGCAGTGAGTGGACAGGCTTTCGCTGTGTGTGTGTGTGTGGTTGTGAGAGAGAGAGAGAGAGAGAGAGAGAGAGAGAGAGAGATTCACCAGACGTCATCCATAGTAGTTACTATTAAACACATTCCGGTACTCACATATAATTCATCCATTTTTTATCATGCTATTAACCTTGTTGCACTGTGTAAACATTGCACTGTATCATATATTATAACACAAACATTGAAAAGGTATCTATAGCCATTGCTAAACGTAATATCACGATGCGATGCTTATATAGTCTGTACCCTTTAGAGTGTTATATACTGTACATTTGTTTATTAAATTAATACCGAATATATAAACCTATCAGAGTCCGAAGGTTAACTGTGTGTGGTATTACATAATACCCCCCATATATCACTACTGATAACTATCAGAGTCCGAAGGTTAACTGTGTGTGGTATTACATAATACCCCCCATATATCACTACTGATAACTCATTGCCGTTTCACCCCTGAATTTCATAACCAGATGATGTGTAATATTACATTGCATAGTTCGTTGTGTTGTATGTCATGAAGCAGACACCTCTATTTTCAGTGTGTGTCACCTACTGTAGAGCATTATGTCTATTACAACACACATCGGTTCACTTATACACACACACACACTCGACTAATCGTAACTAGCAATTCACGTCATAACTACCATCGTTACTTTGCAAAACAAATGTCTAATACACACCAATGCAAGGTAAACATTTACACTAATACTGAACATCCTCCTCTTCGAAATTAATACAAGTATGTATAACATGGTCACTGGGAAGATGGAAATGAAGACAGCTCTTTGAGGGGTGGGGACGAGAGAGTGAACCTAAACTATCAAATTTCGTAACAGCTAATGAAACGTTTAAGGTTGGAACCCCAGCTATTCTCGTGGGGCAGCAGGAAGGTTACAAATATTGTATAAATAATCACCTCCTTTATCATCCAAAACTTAACATTTATATAAACGCGTAATATATATATATATATATATATATATATATATATATATATATATATATATATATATATATATATATATATATATATATATATATATATATATATATATATATATATATATAATAGATTATGTGTTTATCGTACTGCATATTTTTATTTTTATTTAAATAACTATAAGTCATATTGCATAACGTTTTGCTTTATTTCTGAAAATCCGATTCATATCCAATTCAGGGATTTTCATAAATTCAAATTATAATAATAAATTGTCCAGTGCCTGAAGTTGTTATGAATAATGATGTCTCGGACGAAATGGTTTACAGGAGATACAAACCACAGTATTCCAGAAATAGATCATATACCTATTGATGCAGCAATTAACCTCTCAAAAGAACATTTGGTTAGATAAGTATATCTCGGACATGTTATCTCAGTGTGCAAAGAAAATAGCACACACACACTCACTGCTAAATCCTGTTCATTCACTGTGCAATTTAGAAGTATTTCTTTTAATTTATTATTCCTTAAAACCTATAGTAATATACGTGTTCGTATTTACTGTAGATACGTAATGGAATGTAATAAAGGTATTTTTGTCATTTGTATATCCATAAATATATGAATGCAGATCATAGCATAGCAGCAGCATTATAATCTTACATGGCAGACTGAGTGAAGCATCTATTGGTTCGAAACGTGTGTTCATAGGTATGCGGCCTTGTGATAGTTAAAGTGGGCTGTCGTCCAGAAACGATGTGCTCCAAATATCCAGGCCTTATCAGAGTGTCTCAGAAATTGCGGTTTCTGACTGTACACTCACGCGGACTAAAAGTTGCTCAGGGGTGGGTCCTTCCTTCCCCTATTCCACCCTGGGCAGGTGGAAGGGTGGAGTCGGGTCCAAGTCTACCCCCACTTTCCACCCCCAAATTATCCCCAACTCCCCCACCTTTCTTCTCTAACTGGCAGTTAGTGATAAGCGACGATTGTTATCATGCATTGCAAATTATTGTTATACCATCATTGCACATGCTTACAATGGCCAACATTTAACATTTATTAGGAATGTATCAATACAATATACAATATAATTGTATTCTCAAAATGAGTCTCTATACACAACGTGGGTTACAAGAATCTCAGTTGTAATGATCTGCTCTCTCTCTCTCTCTCTCTCTCTCTCTCTCTCTCTCTCTCTCTCTCTCTCTCTCTCTCTCTCTCTAGACTACTCTCTCCACGCAGACTACGAGGTCAGTTCATTAAAGTTTTTAAAATATGTAATGGGTGTGATAATGTGTATCATAGCAAAATGTTTAGCCTCTATATGAATACAATACGCAACCATGGTTGGCAGTTAGAATTTAAAAGGTTAAGCACTAGTAGTTGTGGAAACTGTTTCCCATTTAAGATCTGTTCTACCTGGAACAAACTTTCCTCAGAAGTTGTAAACATTTCCTCAGTTGAGCAGTTCAAGAAGACAGTAGATAGTATTTTGCACACTCTGTAAGGAGTGTAGTGCATTGAACAATGTCTCTCCTTCCACTTCGAATATTTCCCCGAAATGGACCGGAAGGTCTTTGCTATAATAACTATTCATTGTAACTCCGTGTAACTATCACAGCACACACTTTCTACAACCAAGATTTAACGGGTCTGAATGTGGTATATTTCCCTTCATTAGTGTGTATGATGCATTCGATACACATAGAGGAGAATTGATGGTAAAACTGCCAATTAATCCTATACCATATTTGGCGTTTGTAGAAGTGAGAGGCTGGGATCACAGATAGAGACAGAGAAGGGGGAAGTGAGAAGGCGAGCCCTGCTACTCAAGGGCTCTATACTCACACCTTAATACAAGTTAACACCGACTTTGATAGTAATTTGTATCGAGTTCTACATTTACTTGATTAAACAAAAGTGTATAGGCCACATATAATTAAATGCAGACCGTTTATAGTATGTATGGTATTGAATAAATGGAAGATACTGATTCAAATGATTAACTAAACAATCAATAACAGTCGCAACACTATTCCAGCCTATCTTTGCCTGTAGTCTTTTCCTTTTATGATATGAAAGCCCGACTGTGTAAGAAATTTGAGAACCTAGGAGTAAATTATAGAGGGCACGTTGATGTGTATTGCAATAATGGTGAACATAATATCCTGAATACTGTATGAAATTGGATTTAATTACGGTATTATTATATTAAAATCACATTTTTAAGTCTCGTTGAAAGTAGTGCAATGAGAGAGAGAGAGAGAGAGAGAGAGAGAGAGAGAGAGAGAGAGAGAGAGAAGACCACTACAGCCAAGATTCGTGTAACCCACGTTGTGTATAGAGACTCATTTTGAGAACACAATTATACAGTATATTGTATTTATAAATCTATATACTATTTTCGATTGTCTGTCTGTGTGTTCTTAAGGGGAGGTTTTTAGTTTGGTCCCTAGATATCCTTCAAACTTAAGATTACACCCCCTTCAAGATAAATTTGTACATTTTTCGGTAGAAAAATGTCCCGGCTGAAAGCCGGTTCCTCTTAAATTAGAGGCTCGCTATCGCTCGCCAGGATAAAATCGACACCTAAATGGCACGAAAGGTCTTAAAATTAATAGAAATGGGTTGAAAGTTCTTAAAATCGTCAAAATAATGGCGCGAACGTCTTAAAATTAGAAAAACAATGGGGATAAACATGAGGGAGAAAGGAGTCGAGAAAAAAGTCCCTCAAGTGGAAATCTCCCCTTAATAGGCGGACGCAGTTTTTAAGCTAGAGCGTTCATACTTGGTATGCATAGTAAGGGGGTCCCTAGGCAGGTTTTAGTGAAAAAATAGAATTTCCCAGGGTGAAAGGGACGGAGAAAATGGGCGCGAAATCGGAAAAATTGCCGTTTGGGGCAGGAGGCCTCCGATCGAAAAGGTGTATAGAACGAAAGTTGTTCGCAGCCCCCCAAAATGGGGATACGGATGAGGTCAGATCCAAAATAGGAGGTCATTTATCGGTCGAAATCGAGGTCGCCGTTTAATGAGGCACAGGGAGGTCGAGGTCGGTGATTATGGTAGTAGTAGTATTGTGATGATTGTGGTGATGATGGTGATTATGGTAGTAGTAGTGGTGGTAGTAGTGATGGTGATTATGGTGATTACCCGGCAACGCCGGGTGCCCCTGATAGTTCCTAATAAATGTTAAATGTCGGCCATTGTAAGCATGTGCAATGGTGGTTTCACAAAAATGTGTAATACATGAGAATAATCATGTATTCCCATCATAAAATGGGGAGATCAATTGATTCAGATAGCGATATAGAGTGCCTCCAAAGGGATCTAGATACCTTACATGAATGGTCAGTAAATTGGCAGATGAAGTTTAACATTGACAAATGCAAGGTATTAAAGATAGGGAAGATGCAAACAAATGTTAAATATAAACTAGCTAATTTAGAATTAGAAAATTCAGACTGCGAGAAAGATCTAGGTGTGTTTGTTAGCAATGATTTGAAGCCTAGAAAACAGTGTATAAGCGTTCGTAATAAGGCAAACAGGATTCTCGGGTTCATCTCTAGGAGTGTGAGTAACAGAACTGCTGATGTTATCTTAAAACTTTACTTGTCATTAGTGAGACCCCATATGGATTATGCTGTCCAATTTTGGTGTCCTTATTACAGAATGGACATAGATTCATTGGAGAGAATTCAGCGTAGAATGACAAAAATGATCCATAATATTAGAAATTTTCCGTATGAAGAAAGGTTGAAGAAATTAGGTTTACATTCGTTAGAGAGACGCAGAGTTAGAGGGGATATGATAGAGGTGTTCAAGTGGGTTAGTGGGATTAACAAAGGGGACATGACAAATGTACTAAAGCTCAGTGATAGCGAAAGAACTCGTACCAATGGTTTCAAATTAGATAAATTTCGTTTCAGAAAAGATATAGGCAAATATTGGTTTGGTAACAGAGTTGTAGATGGGTGGAATAGGCTACCAAGTGATATAGTGGGATCAGGAACGATAGGGAGCTTTAAGAAAAAATTGGATAAGCATATGGACGAGAAGGGTTGGGTGTGAAGGGGGATCAGCCGGGTTGGGCCAATCAGCGCTCTGCAGACCCCCGTAATCCTGCGTTAATCTCTAACCGGATTGGTAAGATGATCCTCAGGGTATTAGAGTGTTGAGCCTATAATTGGGCTTTGTAATTGGGGTTGTGTGGGACAGGGATCTGCCTTGCTTAGGCCAATCGGCTTTCTGCAGACTCCCATTTTCTTATGTTCTTATGTTAATCGTCGCTAATCACTAACTACCAGCTAGAGAAGGAAGGTGGGGGAGTTGGGGATAGTTTGGGGTGGAAGGTGGGGGCAGTCTTGGACCCGACTCCCCCCTTCCACCTACCCAGGGTGGAGTAGGGGAAGGAAGGACCCACCCCTGAGCAACTTTTAGTACGCATGAGTGTACATCATTAGTCAACCAGATAAGTAGTTTAGATTTCGTGGCAATGTGATATATCATTTGTCAATAACTGAACATATGGAGTTGAAGACGGACTTAGTTTGGCCAGTGGGTAACATTTTGTTCTCTATCAATGACCGTTGAATATCAGCTCTTTAACGTACTGCCAGAATCTATAACTATATTAGGTTTTTCAGAACTTCACACTACTCTGTTAACCAGATTAAATATGAATCTATCCGACGGAAACTTTATGATAAAAGCTATACTTTGGCTATTATTCGAACAAATATATATAAGACTAGCAGGGGTACCCGGCGTTGCCCGGGTAATCACCATAATCACCATCACTACTACCACCACTACTACTACCATAATCACCATCATCAATCACTACTACCACAATCATCACAATACTGCTACTACCATAATCACTGGCCTCGACCTCCCTGTGCCTCATTAAACGGCGACCTCGATTTCGGCTGCTAAATGACCTCCGATTTTGGATCTGACCTCATCCGTACGCCCGTTTTGGGGGGCTGCGAACAACTTTCGTTCCATGCACCTTTTCGATCGGAGGCCTCCTGCCCCAAACGGCCGTTTTTTCATTTTGTTTTCAATGTTATTTTCAATTTCGGCCTCGAAACGACCTCCGATCGTGGCCTCGCCCCCTCTATGACCTGACCAAGGTCAATTGACACCCACATGCAAAGTTTCAGTTCCCCAGGTCCAAAACTGCGGCCGCCTATTAAGAACACACACACACACACACACAGACAATCGCAAATATTATATAGATTTAGCGATATTGTTAAAGAATTGAATGATGTTTTTATCCCCCGTAAGCGGTATATAGATATGCTGTATTTCGGTCACTGTTAAAGATTAGTCACACTCAGCCAACCTACCTCATCACTATCACTTACTACCAACACAGTCCCAGACCAGATGGCTGGAGTAAAGTAGGAAAGAAGAGCAATTGGACAGAGGAAGAACAAGCTGAAAAGTGAGAAGTACAGTAGAAGACTGAAAGTTCTCGGGCTCAACCAAGTTGCTTCATTACCAACACAGTAATTACTAGGGAACATTAATAATTTGTTTGACTGACAAACTTTGGTTTGTCGCAAATTAAAGATATCTTTTGACTAGATTACATAGATCAGGACTAACGACGTGAGTCTTTGGATCATTGAAACGAATCACGATGTTCGTAATTAGTCGGTAAATACACACTAATGATATATTCTGAGTATGCAAATATTGAAAACTGTGACAGATTATAGTAATACAACTTTAGAAATACAAAGTAATATCAATTGCATTATACATATACAATTTCTTAAAACTTATGGTATGGTGAAGGCAGCCGACAGAGGTATTTGTTATTTGGTCACATACTGTATATGATGTACTCTACCTGGGACAAACATATGGTGTGGTGGGGGCAGCCGACGGAGGTATTTATTATTTTTGTCGCGTACATGATTTGCTCTACCTGGGACAAACTTATGGTGTGGCTGGGGCAGGTGACGGAGGTATTGATTACTTTGTCACGTATATGATCTACTATACTTGGGGCAAACTTTTCCTGCTAGGTTGCATATAGTAATATTTTGACTATTTTGAAAACTCTGTAGATAGCATTATAAACGTTTTGCAATGAGTGTATTATATTATACGTTATACGCATCTCTACGGTTCATGAAATTTTTTTTTTTTTTTTTTTTTTTTTTTTAAAGAGACAATGAACGGAGGAAGGAAAAACACAGATAAAACAAAAAGGTCCATGTGCCTAAAGGCATCCTCCATTCATAAAATGTTTGTAACAACTGGATTTAAACATTTGTAGATTGTAAGTTTGTGGAAAGCAATTCGAGGGAAGTGAATTCCAAAGAGTAGTAGCTCTGGGGATAAATGAATTCTGATATGCAGAAGTTCTGCATTGTGGAGGAGAAAGTGTAAATTCATGGGCGCTCTCAGCTGCCCTAGTTTTACGGGGAAAGATGTGGAGAGGCGGCACAATTGAAGCAAGTTCCTCGGAACAATTACTGTGAAAATATCTGTAGAATAATGCAAGGGATGCAACGTTTCTTCCGTATGGATAATGTAGGAAGGTCCTGTGTGATTGCAGGGTTATTGATTAATCTAATAGCTTTATTTTGAATTTTGTCCAACTGCCTCAATGCAACCACTCCACTTCCACCCCACAGAGGTGAACAGTAATCCATCTGAGAACGCACATGACTTTTATATATTACGGCCAACTGCTCGTCAGTGAAGAATTCTCGAACTCTGTACAGGAGTCCCAGTTTTTTAGAGGCATTCTTAGCAATGCTTCTAACATAATGTGTCCAGCTCAAGTTAGTAGTTAATGTTACACCGAGAATGTCAATACTAGGGGAAGTGGGAATATTTACATCATTAAAAAATATAAGTGAGTCAGTGAGATTCTGTCGGTTAGAAAATTGAATGTACTTGGTTTTCTGTGCATTATACTACTACGGCGCTCACATACTAATACAGTATTTGTATCATGATCTTTGCAATTAATTTAGCTTTGTTCTTTCATTTACAATATTTCATTAGAATGAGTTGCAGAGTCTTTGAAAACATAACTCTTCCCTCTCTCTCTCTCTCTCTCTCTTTTGAACAAATATCTCGCCCTTTTCCCCCAACTGACTGCGTTTACATATGAATGAACAAATTACCGGCCACTTGTGTAAATTGAGCGAAAACTCCTTAGCATGGGTACCGACCAAAATAGTCAGTTATGTTTGCACTTAGTGTATCATACGTTCATTACCTCACTTGTTAGAATAGAATCATTAAATTGGTTTTATGCCATCTAATTTTGTGTCGAGTACTATGTCAGTATTTGCATTCAGCATGGAAAAGATCAATATTGTCCGTCCTAAGCTGACCTTTCTCTCTTACATATTGTTTAGGTAGAATAGATAAAAACAGCCTCGTGTGGATCAATATATATGTTGTTAGTTACTTCCTCTCTCTCTCTCTCTCTCTCTCTCTCTCTCTCTCTCTCTCTCTCTCTCTCTCTCTCTCTCTCTCTCTCTCTCTCTCTCTCTCTTATATATATATATATATATATCATAATGCGTTTTAGAATATTATATGGTTTTAAAATTAGTATAGGTGTGTGCAGTGCGTGTTGTCAGTGTTTTGCTTGTCCATGTGTCTATGATTTGGTGTTTGGAATATATATTTATTTGCGTAATTATACAGTTGGCCACATTAATTTGTATTCACTCTCTGATATATATAATGTATGGAAGGAAAAATAGTGTGATTGACTTACAATAATAATTTGCTATGACCCGTTAATTGGTCATAATACCTAACTACTCCACAGGTAAATACACTTCTAATGCAATCATTCCAGTTTCCCAGCCATACATATAATCATAGAGTATATACAAAAAGTATGTGGCAACTGTACGGTCGCACTAATAAGTCATGGCCCAGCTGTCATTACGTTTGGCTTGCTCTGTACTGCATTAATGTCTGTCAGATGTTGAATAGGGTGGGTAAGTGTAGGGACAAGTTTGTATATTTCACTCGATATGAAAAAATTAAGCTTAGATATTTCTGATACCAATTATTGATCAAAACATACTTGGTGCCGAGACTTGCACTTATTAGCGCGACTGTACATGTGTTAGTGTACGTGTATTATATCCTAATAACGTTCTGGATATGAGGTTATTTAATCATGCTATTTATGAATCGATTTTTTCCTGGCGAGCGAGAGTGAGTCTGCAATTTAGGAGGAACCGGCCTTTGGCCAGGAAATTCGTATACCATAAAATGCACAAGGCTATATCGAAGGTGATTTTGGGGGGAAATTGTAATTAGCATATCACGCCAAACTAATGGGCCGAACGTCATAAAATATGAAAACTAATGGGGTTAACCATGAGAAAGAAAGGGGACCAGAAAAACGACCCATCTCCCCTTAATTCGGAGGTTGGCAATGCTTCGCCGGAGACATTTTTCTATCAAATAATGTACAAATTTAGCTTGCTCTCAAAACAAAAAATATATATGTTGGCTCGCTACTGCTCACCAGGAAAATATTGAAACCTGGATGGGGGTAAACATCTTAAAACAGTAGGCTGAACGGGGCCGAACGGATACCAGGCAAAGAGAGAGGGAGAGAAATAGAAAAAAAACAAAAAACGAGGAGAGAGAGAGAGAAAGAGTAAACTAAAAAAAAAAAGGTGGTTGCACAATTTGTTAAGCCGTAACGCAAACATTGAGCCCACCTCGCTGTTTGTTGTTTTCTCTTTCTCTCCCTCTCTCCTCATTTTTTATCAACTCTGCGTAAGCAGAGTTTGGTATCGCCCCCCCCCCCCCCCCCGTATAGTGGGTACCACATGAAAAAAATGTCTGTCGTCGTCGTCGGCGGCGGCGGCGTCGTCGTCGTCGTCCATCTGTCTCGGAACTCCTCCTAGACCGTTGGACGGATTTTCACCAAATTTCACACGAACATTTGTTGCGTGAATGCAAAAGTCAATAAAACAAGATTTTTTGAATTTATGCAATAGTTATGATTTTAGGTCCAAAATATGGTTTTGCCCCCCCCCCCCCACCTCCCCGACCCCCCCCCTCCCCCCCCCCCACCCAGCAATGATGGCGTTCTTAGTGTGTGAGCTCACACACTAAGAACGCATTTGTTCTCGGAGCGAAAACATCTCGCTACGCATTTGCTAGGTTAAGTTAGTTTAGTTGGCATTAGAAGTGATGGTAGTAATATTTGGATTTATGGTGATAGTAGTGATAATGGTGATAATTGTAGTGATGATGGTTGTAGTTGTATTGATGATGATGACAGTAGTAGATATGATGGTGACAGGAGTAGTAATGATGGTCATAATAGTAGTGATGATGGTGACAAGTAATGATGATAGTTGTAGTGATAATAATGACAGTAGTGATGATGGTAGTGACGATGGTGTGAGTATTAGTGATGATGGTGAGTAGTAGTGAGGATGGTGACATTTGTAGTGATGATGATGATAGTTGTGGTGATGAAGTTCATAGTAATGGTGATGATTTCAGTAGTAGGTATTATGGTGACAGTAGAATAAATTATGGTAATATTTGTGACAGTAGTAATGATGATGGTTATAGTAGTAGTGATGATGTTAACAGTAGTAATGATGATTGTAAGATGGTGGTGATGATATTAGTAATGATGGTTGATAGTTGTAGTATCAATGATGATAGTAGTGATTAAGATGCTAGTGACAATGGACAGTGATTATGGTGAGAGTAGTAGTGATAATTGTAATTGTAGTAGTGATGATGATCATAGTAATGGTGATGATGACAGTACTTGTGATGATTGTGGCAGTTGTAGTGATGATGGCAGTTGTAGTGATGATGGCAGTAGTAGTGATTATGTTGATTGTGATTGATGATGGTATTAGTAGTGATGATGGTAACCCATAGCAGAGTTGGGTATGCCGTTTTGATTTTGGGCAAAACGGCACGTCTACTTTATTTGTTTTCTATTTCTCTCCCTCTCTCTTTGCCTTGTATCCGTTCGGCCCCGTTCAGCCTACTGTTTTATGACGTTTACCCGCATCCAGGTTTCAATATTTTCCTGGTGAGCGGTAGCGAGCCAACATATATATTTTTTGTTTTGAGAGCAAGCTAAATTTGTACATTATTTGATAGAAAAATGTCTCCGAAGTTGCTCTTTGGCCTCAGCAGGTGTGTCATGAGCATTCCGCGACGTCGCAAGGCCCTTCGCATGCCTCGTGTGCGTAGCATACCCCTGGCGGGTATACTCTCGGCGAGTATTTGTGTGCACGTCGACGACTAATCGACGAGGAAATCGCCGATGATCGTCGATATTCTCGGAACATCCGAGAGCATCGGGTGCGACGTTTTGGAAAATTTCAACAATTTTTTTTGTGCGACTAACTCCGCGATGTCTCGCCGATGTCGCAGATGAGCGCAGAAAACCTCGCAGTTCCTTCGGCGATGCTCGACGATGCTACCAACCCTCGTGAGTCCTCGTCCAAAATTTTGAACTGTCCGAACATTTGCGACGACCACGCGAAGGCCCTTGCGAGGCCTTGAGAGGCCTTGAGAGTCAAACGATTTTTCATGAGAGGTGTGAGACATGTCACGAATGTGCCAATTTATTGGAGTCGGCGACGAACATCGTTACTTGTCTCACCAGTGGGAAAGGGGCATATGCAGGCTAGGTTACTAAGTTTGATCTGGATAGGTTTATTTAAGTATTAAAACTCTAAACATGTAAGGATGCATAGTTTGCGTGTGCACCAATCAACACACCGTGGTTTACATGTGTGTGTTTAGTATAGTTAAACATTAGGCTTGGGTTGGTTATAGATAGTGGTCATTATATTAGGTAGCGTGATGGTAGGGAAGGAAGGTTGGGACAATTTAATGAAGTGACTGGGCGAAATGACCGTGTAATTAGAGGAAACATTATAAATTAGAAGTAAAAATTCGAGAACGATGGGAATATGCTGATAATTAATAGAAAGAAGATACTGTATATGGTACAGGAAATCTGTTTAATCAAGGGAGTTCACACAATTCCTAGTAAATTCGTGAAATAGTATCTCAAACGTGCTTATAATTCTATGTTCCTAAAATTTCAAGTTGCATTTTACAACTTTGTGAGCTGTAAATGTTTGGTTTCATTACATTTCGCCAAGATAGATAAAATAGTGATAACTATTGACTTAATTAATCGTGTACTAACATAAATGGGAAAATTCCTTTGTATCTTCCTATATAGGCCTAATCAAGTTCAGTATTTTGGTTACATTGAAGCTGACCTAACCTTTCCGATTTCAGATATTCTAAATAAAGGACATGTATCAGAAATATTTAGAATTGAAATATTTTATTTAAAAAATTCATTAGGGATTAGTAAAGTCCCTAATGACAGATTCCCTGTAACATATAGACAAACGAAAGTGCTTTTATTCTAAAAAAGAGAAGCAAACGAGAGAAGCGAGGAGGAAACATAACAGGAAGAGATAGCGAAGACGTTTGTGTGATAACGAGTATAACAATGTAGAGTTGTGAACTGGAAGATTGGATTCTGGGTGGGGAGATTATATCTCTAACTTAAGGGGGGGGGGGGGGGGGGGTTGGAGAGAGAGAGAGAAAGAGAGATATTTGTGAAGAGCGAGAGATTGAATGGAGATGCCCTTTTGTGTTAAGAGTACTGCATGCCTCTGGCTCAACATATAATCTGGGTTAAGAGTTATACACAGGTATATAGTGATATAACATTTGCATATAACCTACCAGCCAGCGTTACCACTTATCTCACTCAAACTGTGTAGATGTATAGTAGACGCTTGTTTCCGTTATTCGTCAACTAGTCTTCTTGCCCTGACATATTATAATTTGTTTACGTAAGTCTGAATTATTTCATGGCTCTGGCGGCGACAGGTGCTGCTCAATGCTATTACTGAATCATTTGTTTACACACTTACTTTGCAGATATTGTTTCAATTGTTTTCTCACATCCTGTTCTAGCACACCAAACTCTAAAAATTATGCTCACACTCTGAAGTTTCGGTGAATACACGAACACACCTACAGTATATGCTCGCATGTGGATACAATTATATGCATACCGGTACGTCTCCACGCACCCATATGTTTGTTTACACACACACACACCTGATACCTATACAAAGCTGCCTTCTCATCACCCTTGTAACCCTTTGAGTACCAGCGACGAGCTCTATTTTATTCTAGCTATATCTAGACGATATTGTGCATCTTAAGAAGTATCTGTGGTAGTTAAAAGGGTTGGTTGAGATAGTTTGAACCCTTAGTATTGCTAGAAGTACTTCCTAAGCTGAATAAAGTCGTCTAATAGTTGCCAGAATATAATTAAAGGATGACACCGGTACTGAACGGGTTAAGACATCACCCCTCCTAGGTTCCTATACGGGAGGGGATGTACACAGCCACATACCTTACCCCCTGCGCATGCGAGAAAATGTAAGCCTCCCTTGGCCCCGGCCCCCCGTTTCCCGCGTTTAAATATAGCCTTCAAACCATTGCTGCCAGGTCGCTCTGTAGCTCAGTCAGTAGAGCTCTCGCCCGACACCGAGTAAACCAGTGTTCGATCCCACTCGGATTCAGTGTATATTTATATTTTTATTTTGTTATTTGTGTTATGTTATATTATATTATATTATATTATATTATATTATATTAGGGTTAGGTTAGGTTAGGTTAGGTTAGGTTAGGTTAGGTTAAGTTAGGTTAGTCCAATCTAATATAATATTAATTTGTACATTTTGGGCAGTGGGCAGGGCCGCGCATGCGCAGGGGGTAAGGTATGTGGCGGTGTACAGACCCTCCCCTCCTATACATTCCTCCCCAAAGCTCTTCACAATATCCAAGAGCTTCAAGTTTTTAAGAGAGTTATGATGTTGGCTGGAGTTCTTTTGCCGAAATAGTAGTGACGGCGTCAGTCTGGACACAATAACACATGACAGGAGACATTTAAAACTGGAAACACTCAATCAATGTCTGATACCGAGAGATGTGTTTATACAGTATATATTTCAGTGAAACATACATACATACATACATACAAGTTTAAAGACCGTTTGTCCACAGAGACTGTGGTTACAGTCTCACGTCCTAAATGGCAGCTTTCCACGCGGCCTTGTCAAGGGCTGCCTCTGTTGTCAAGTTCTATATTTTGAGATCGGACCGGAGTACATTTAGGTCATTTTAGGTCCACCCTTATGCGCAGCTCCCCCCAAGTTCACAGTCCGGCATTTCTTCACGCAGTTCTGATCATCCATTCTCTCTACATGTCCAAACCAACCAAGTCGTTCCATCAGTTTTATAGTCTATTCCGTTGATTGTTTGTGCTTCTTAATTTCTCGAGTGTGAATAAGTTCTTTTCCTCTCCGTGATCTTATACATGGAAGTATAATGAACATGATTAAATTACGAGTGTAGTTTCTTATGCAGTTGTCAACTCATTAGACTGGGCAACTGATAACTGTGTGTGACTTACTGTAATGAAAAGAGGTACTTGAGGAGCAATTTTATATACAAGAAGAATCTCATATGCTATATTTTGATAATTGTACTCCATATTGATTTTTTTGTTCTTACATTGGTGTTGTGGTGATATTAATATAATATAGAATAACAAAATATTCGCATCTGAAACATAAATTTCACAAATGGAATAAAATTATCTATCGCTAGCATGGAATTCTAAATTTATTAATTTGGGTTTCTCCTTCAACTATATTTACCAAATGATTTAAGTTAGGTTAGACTGAACAGGTGAACTAAGTTGAATTTTGCTATGTTGGGATATGTTTGGTTAAGTTAGGTGTGATAAAACCAACTTTGCATGTATTTACTGTGATGAAAATACTTGTAGATGAGGTGACAGCAATGCCAAGAGTTTAGTATATGACTAATTTATCCAAAACTCTTTTCCTCAACCAATTATTTAACGATCCTGGATTTTTTTTAAATGCAAACGGATTTAATTGTTTGATGAAGCTTGAAGCAATTTCCACATATGCTTAAATGACGACACACCAAACAGTTTATATTATGAAGAAGCTTGAATAATTTTACTCATATCTTTAACCCTTGTTTAGCGGGGTTTTTTTTGGCTATTTTGGGCATATTCAGGCCCTCCTGAATGATCAATCAAGTATCTGCATGAAAAGAAATGTATTCAGCAAAAAACTAGGCACTAAAAGCTTCAAAATGAGACCAGAACGAGCTACGTAGCACTCGTCGTTCTCACGCAGTGGTACCACTAACATGGGAATTTAGCGTATAGCGGCATATTTATTCCCTCTACGCTCACTACTGGCAACACTGCCGGCCTCTCGAGAACAGAAGGAGCGTGAGTCAGTGGGCGGCGGTAAGCCCTGGGTGTCGGACGTGTGGCCTGCTGCGCTCCCGGCCATTTGCACTCAATTTTAACCCTTTAAAAGCCTTAATAATGCTCCTAACTTGCTGCAAATTGGAGCCCGACTTAAGGCGGGCCCCGCCAGTTAAGGGTTAAATGCCGACACACCAAACAGTATATTATTTATGAAGCTTGAATCATAAGTGTAAATACCAACACAGCAAACAGTACATTTCTTTATGAAACTTGAATAATTTTAGACATATATTTAAATACTGACACACCAAATAGTATACACGCACCAACCAACATACTTGTCATTGGCAGTTCTCTTCAGCAAAGATTCACAAGTTGGAAATGCGGTCTTAATGGAGGCAGAACTTCTGTGGAAAATAAGTGTTGCATATTGTTAGTTCTGTTGGGAAGCGAGGCATAGAGGAGTGGAAGGCATCTTTACTGCCAAATATATGGATGTGTTCTATAATAAGTTATATCATCTAGTACGATACAGTTAGGCGTTATTCTAAATTAGTGTTAGGATAATAATTATATCGTAATATATCTATCTATTGCCGGGCGCCGTGATCCCCGAAGTGATGGCCACGAACGAATTGCCCCCATGCACCTCTGTCCCCAGTCAGTTGATGCCCCTCCTCCCATCCAGCACCTCTTTCACGCATATACTTCATAACTCCATCCTTCCACTTCTCTCTCAGTTTACCTCTCCATCTTTGTCCTTCCAATTGACTCTCGTACACTCTCTTAGTTATTCTCTCACTTCTCATACGTTCCACATGGCCGAACTATCTCACACATTTCATACTTTCCAGCTAATCTACATCCACACCACACCACTCTCGTACTTCCTCATTCGTCTGTGTATCCTTTCATGTAACTCCGCACGTACTTCTCAAGTAGCTCATTTCCACCCCTCTCTCTCCAGCAACGTTCAAGCTTCACTCCTGTAGGTCAATTGCGGGATTACCACACTATCATGCAAGGACTTCTTTTATTTTCATGCTGACCACCCTATTTCTTGTTACTGCTTTCAGCGTTCATACAACCCTCTTCCCCTCTCTCCCGCACTTCTTCATCCATACTCCCATCTTTACTCAACACACTGCACAAATACTTAAATGATCTGACATTCTCAATAGCGTGATCGTTCAACCTCACCTCTTACTCTGTGACTACACCCCTTTCATATAATACAGTTTTTAACCCATTGAGCCCAAGCGACGCAAACAGTGCGTCGGTAATGTATGTAACGCTAAACCCCAGCGACGCAAATGTCTGCGTCAGTGTCACTCCGGTCTCAATTACTCCGGTCCTATGGCACCTAGAGGGCTCAGATTTGTATGCGAACTGTGTAAGTATCCCACGCACCCATGCCGATGGTTGAAAACTCTCAAAGCCCAACCGCGTGTGCGTGAGCGCGCAAAACCATGTTTTATTGGGGAAATTGCCTTCAAATTTTTACTCCTGTAAAATCTGTTTTCGGGGGCTCTGTAGGACCATTTTTTGAGCTTTTTGATCGGTTTTTCGTGGTTTTTCCTTCATTCCTAACCCCTTCGCTATTGTTTCTGGAATAAAAAAAAAAATCAGAATCAGCCGGTCCTGGGTGGTACATTTATAAATATTTAGCTGGTACTCAGCAGGATAATTATAACAAAGAAAAATGCCAGTCACCTAATATTAATCAAGTCTGGATATTGACAACCTCATTTATGGCAATGTAAGATATATTTCGGATTTGGCTGATTATCAACTCTGTGTAAGAAGAGTTTGGTATTCCCCCCCCCCACCCCCCCGCCCCCCGTATAATGGGTACCACCGGAAAAAATGTCTGTCGTCGTCGTCGTCATTGTTGTCGTCCGTCTGTCCCGAAACTCCTCCTAGACCGTTGGACAGATTTTCACCAAATTTCACACAAACATTTGTTGGGTGACTGCGAACGTCATTCAAAAAAGATGTTTTGAATTTGTGCAATTGTTATGATTTTAGATCCAAATTATGGTTTTATCCCCCCCCCCCCCCAGCAATGATGGCGTACTGGGGGCGAAAACATCTCGCTCCGCATTTGCTAGGTTAATAAGGGGAGGCTGAACCTTACCCCCCCAAGTCAGCCTGTATAAGAGATTGTGTTTCTGGCATTATACCATCTTATTTCCAATAGAAATACTAAGACTCGCTGAAAAAATCAGCTCTCTATGTGCGCGCGCGCGCGAGCACAGAATTTCATTGCACTATTGTAAAATCATCTAGTCACTCAAAATTGTTCAAATTTCCCGCAATTTTTGCATGGCATATCCTACAAGCATCCGCTACAACGTAGCGTTTAAATTGACCCCTATTGAATAATAGAAGGTGCTGAAAAAAATATATTATATAATTATTTTTGGGTTACAGCTGATTTGACTCCAAAATGGTCAAAACTCGGGATATTTTCGGCAAAACGGCAATTATCTAAACGTACAGGCGTTCCTATATACCCCTATGTACTGTATTTAGAAGAGGAATGCATTTGAGCAATACATACAAATATAGATACACTCGTAAGTGCCAAAAAATGATAGCAAACCACTGAAATTCATAGCTTTTCATCAGTCAAAAATAATTTTGGGGCAGATAAAATAGTTAGTCCTCCTTAGCTTCCGTTTTCTACCATAGCGCACACATAGAAGATCGAGTTTAATGACCAACTAAACAAAATTTTCGTCAGGGGGAGGCTTCACAGATTTTATGAGAGAATTTTTTACCAAAATCCATGATATTGGGGCCCCCCCCCCCCCAAGGGGGCCCTAGGGATGTCATATGGGTGTTTATGCCCTCATATGATCATTTCTATTGCTTACAGAAGCCCTTTAGACTACAGACACAAACAAAACAAATTGGGTGGCTGAAATTTTTTTGTTTAGTTTTTCGGGGGTCGAGGTCGACCCCTCGGCCCGGGGGGTTATGGATGCGATATGTTTTTTTGTTCCCTCCTATGCTATTCTCCTATGTTGAAAGAAGCATTATAGAACAAGAACAAAACAATTCAAAATTTTGATTTCTGGGCTCAGCGGAGGGTTCAGCCTCCCCTATTAAATTAAGTTAGTTTAGTTGGCATTAGAAGTGTTGGTAGTAATAGTGGGATTGATGGTGATAGTAGTGATGATGGTGATAATAGTAGTGATGATGGTTGTATTTGTATTGATGATGATGACAGTAGTGATGATGATGCCAGTAGTAGAAATGATGGTGACAGTAGTAGATATGATGGTGACAATACTAGTAGTAGTGATAATGGTCATAATAGTAATGATGATGGTGATAAGTAATGATGATAGTTGTAGTGATAATGATGACAGTAGTGATGATGGTAGTCACGATGGTGTAAGTATTAGTGATGATGGAGAGTAGTAGTGATGATGGTGAAAGTTGTAGTGATGATGACTAGTTGTGATGATGAAGATCATAGTAATGGTGATGATGGCAGTAGTAGTGATGATGGTGCAGTTGTAGTGAGGATGGCAGTAATAGTAATGATGGTGATAGTAGGATACATGATGGTAATACTTGTGACAGTAGTAATGATGATGGTTATATTAGTAGTGATGATGTTAAAGGTGGGGGCACATGGGTTGAGGTAAACATGGAAAAATAATCGCCAACCTGCATATAATTCTCTTGTAAAATGCAATGTCACTGAAATTATTATTAATAAAGTAGACGTGCCGTTTTGCCCAAAATCAAAACGGCATACCCAACTCTGCGATAGGTTACCATCATCACTACTAATACCATCATCAATCACAATCGTCACTACTACTGCCATCATCACTACAACTGCCACAATCATCACAACTACTTTCATCATCACCATTACTATGATCATTATCACTACTACAATTACAATCATCACTACTACTGTCACCATTGTCACTACCATCTTAATCACTACTATCATCATTGATACTACAACTATCAACCATCATTACTACTATCATCACCACAATCTTACAATCATCATTACTACTGTTAACATCATCACTACTACTATAGCCATCATCATTACTACTGTCACAAGAGAGAGAGAGAGGTTGGGGGGGGGGGTTAAACCATATTTTGGACCTAAAATCATAACTATTGCATAAATTCAAAAAATCTTTTTTGACTGACGTTCGCATTCACGCAACAAATGTTCGTGTGAAATTTGGTGAAAATCCGTCCAACGGTCTAGGAGGAGTTTCGGGACAGACGGATGACGACGATGACAAACTTTTTTGGTGGTACCCACTATACGGGGGGGGGCGATACCAAACTTTGCTTACGCAGAGTTGACAATGGTATAAAGGATTTTGCGGATCGTCTATACCGGGCCTGTGACGCCATAGTGACGTCACACCAGTATCCTTATCCTAGACTGGATGGTGAACTTACACTCTTGTGACGTCACAGGCCCGGTATAGACGATCCACAAAATCCTTTATACCATTGATAATAATTATTTCAGTTCCAACAAGCTAATTATGTACAGCTAATTATGTACAGCTTATATTTAGGGGAGGTGTGGTGGAGTGGTCATGCCACTGGATTGGTAATCCAATGGACCAGGGTTCAAATCCCGATATGTCAATGGAGATATTATTGAGATTGAATTTGTGCTGTACCTAGTATCAGTGTATTACCACAAAGCCCACCGAAATGCCAAAAAATACCCTCATTGTTCCCTGATTAAATAACACTATGAATATTCCCATATTCAAAATATGTTACAGGGGGACAATGCCTAGTGAGTTCACTGCTCAATAGGTGGCATTCTGAGAGTGAGGGTCTGAGTCTGGAGGGTGAGATGGTGAAGCACTTGAGCGAAGCAACCAGCCGCTTCAAAGATGGAGCTGCTTCGAGCCATGATGGATGCTTCGCATGTCTCACTCCCCAGACTGGAATAAGACCTCACGGGCTTCACCGTGTTGAGCGGTGGAATTTACAGGCTCTCAGCCTATGCCCGAGAGGGAGTAGTTGGAATATAGAAAAAAAAAAAAAAAAAAGCTTGGCGATTAGTAGACGTGCCGTTTCGCCCAAAATCAAAACGGCATACCCAACTCTGCGATGGGTCATCATTACTACTAGTCATTATCACCATTACTATCATCAACACTACTACTATTATAGGCATCACTACTACTCACCATCATCACTACTACTGCCACCATCGTCACTACCATCATCACTAATGTCATCATTATCACAACTATCATTACTTGTCACCATCATCACTACTACTAGTACTGTCACCATCATATCTACTAGTCATCATCATCACTACCATCATCATCACTGGTATCATCATCACTACAACTACAACCATCATCACTAGTATTATCACCATTATCACTACAATTACCATCATCACCAACATTATCACCATTATCACTACAATTACCATCATCCCCACTATTACTACCATCACTTCTAATGTCAACTAAACTAGCTTAACCAAACAAATGCGGGGCGAGATGTTTTCACCCCCAGAACGAAGGCGTTCTGTGTGTGTGCCCCTACGGGGCACACACATGCAGAACGCCTTCATTGCAGGGTGGGGGGATTCTGGGGGGAGGGGGCCCCCCGGGTGGGTGGGGGGGGAGGTAAAACCATATTTTGGACCTAAAATCATAACTATTCCATAAATTCAAATAATATTTTAAAACCGCAACTTTAAAGGTTTTCTATGCAAACGCTCATAGCATACGCAATAAATTTTCAGATTTAGAGGAACTAGTGTTTACAGAAAATTATGATGTGATTGGCATAACAGAATCTTGGCTCAATACAGAAGATAGAGACTTTTTAGCAGAGAATTCACTTCCCGGTTATGTAATGTTTGAGAACAGCTGAATAAATAAAAATGGAGGTGGCGTTTTATTTTATATCAAAGAAAGTCTTAACCCGACCCTCGTGTCAAAACCTCAAATTGTGAACGTCGACACATCTTTTGTGCTAATAAAGAATAATAAAGGTACAAAAATAATACTTGCGTTAATATACAGACCTCCAGCTCAATCAGTGCAAACTGACCGAGAAATTTACGAACAAATTGCAGACGTAAGTAACTCACAAGGTACCATAATTTTTGGCGACTTTAATTTACCTGTGACCAAGTAGGGCGATACTCTTACTTCACACTCCGGACATGACTTGTATACGAACTTGCAAGAGAGTTCGCTTTATCAATTTGTTCGAACGCCGACCCGTGGTAATAACGTTCTTGACATTGTACTTGCAACAAAAGAAGAATTGATAGAGAATTTGAATGTTGGTGATGAATTCAGTAACAGCGACCATCGTACGATAACTTTCACTTTAAAGTTTACTAGTAACGAACCAAATAGTAGCATCGAAAAAGTCCCTAATTTCAAGAAAGCAAACTTCCATAAACTTAGAGCTATGTTTAAAGAAACTGACTGGAGCTTTTTAATTAACAATAATGACATAAATACATCTTGGAAGTTATTCGAAACCACTTACCTAAAAGCAGTGCAAGACTGCATACCATCGAAAATATGGCGTCCAGGCCATAATAATAAGCCCAAATGGTGGAATAAAGATATTTCAGACTGCCTGCTTGCTAAAAAATTTGCTAATGATAGATTAAAATCCTCACATAATGACGAAGAACGGGTGAAATTTGTAGAGCTACGACGCAAAGCCAAAAAGTTAATTAAGCAAAGTAAAAAGACCTTAGAGTTACATATTGCGAATCAAAGTAAAACAAACCCGAAAGAATTCTATAGTTATATCAGAAAGAAAAAAGTAGTTACTTCAACTGTTGGACCGTTAGTCGATGAAAATGGAGAATACACCAAAGACGAAGTACAAATGAGTAATGCCCTCAATACCTTCTTTGCATCAGTTTTTACAACAGAAGACCTCAGTGATATCCCTACACCATCGCCGATTCAGATTGATAATTCAGATGTTCTAAGCAATATCACCGTTACAGAGAGAGAAGTATTGAATTGTTTAGATAAACTCAAGGTAAATAAAACGCCAGGACCTGATACAATCTCGCCTAGAGTTCTAAAGGAAGCTAAGGATGAGCTCTCCAAACCACTGACATTACTATTCAATAAATCCTTGCAGTCTGGAACTATGCCTGATCAGTGGAAGCTAGCCAACGTAACACCGATATTAAAAAAAGGCAGCAAATCCCTACCCAGTAACTATCGTCCAATTATCTTAACCTCAGTTGTATGTAAAATGCTAGAAACGGTCATACGAGACAGACTCGTAAATCACTTAGAGGAAAATAACATACTTAACCCTTAATTAGCGGCGAGCAACATAAGTCGAGTTAAATAAAGCTGGACTATGTGGCGGCGCTCGACATAGGTCGAGTGGCAATTTCAGCACGTAATGTTGCTGAGAGAGAGAGACAAGTGGTGGCAGGAGAGTAGCGAGCGTATGACTGCTCCAGACCACCGCGGCGAACATACTGACACGAATCCCAGCTCCCTCCTCCCTCTCTCACTCGCTATATAAGGAATTGTATCGGGAAAGTGGCTAATTACATGCTTTTTGCACTCGCGTTGCACGGTTATTGCAAGAAAACTAGCCATCATAAAAGGATCGTTATGGTGTCATTCGAAAGCTCTGTTTATGCCCTTTCAGTGATAGATACTTGTTTTACGTTCTGGGTCTTATTTAGGCATGAAAATGATCACATAAACAGTCCTATTTTGGCTAAAAACACCCCGCTGGGCGGTACATATAAATAAACCGCATAGGCCGCTCTTAAGGTGTTAAAGATACTCAACACGGCTTTCGTAAAAAACGTTCCTGTTTAACAAACCTCTTAGACTTCTTCCACGATATCCTCAACCTCTACGGTGAGAGTAAAGCTGTAGATATTATATACCTTGATTTTCAAAAGGCCTTTGACAAAGTTCCCCACAAACGTTTACTGCTAAAACTAAAAGCGCATGGAATACAAGACGGTGTGTTGAAATGGATAGAAAATTGGCTCAGCAACAGAAAGCAAAGGGTAGTCATAAACGGTAAGGCATCTAAATGGACCAATGTAAGTAGCGGGGTACCCCAGAGATCGGTACTAGGACCAATTCTCTTTCTAATTTACATCAACGACATAGATGAGGGTCTCACCTGTACAATCTCAAAATTTGCTGACGATACAAAAATTGCAAATAGAGTACTCTCAAAAGAACAAGTTGACGATATGCAACACAATCTAGATAAATTGTCATGTTGGGCCCAAATTGGGCAAATGAGTTTCAATGCGGATAAATGTAAAGTACTACATGTCGGATACCTAAATGAGAAAGCAAACTATTCGATGAATGGCACTCAGCTTAAGAATGTAAACAGAGAAACCGATCTGGGAGTAACAATATCGAGTAACCTAAAACCGAGTCATCAATGTTCAGAAGTTGTTAAGAAGGCAAACAAAATAATTGGCTTTATAGGCAGGTCATTTGAGCATAAATCCAAAGAAGTTATCCTAACCCTTTACAATTCCTTAGTCCGCCCTCTTCTGGAATACTGCGTTCAATCCTGGTGCCCTTATTACCAAAAAGATATAAACAAGCTAGAACGAGTTCAACGTAGAGTTACCAAAATGATACCTAGCCTAAAGAACAAACCATACGAAGAGCGTCTTAGAGAATTAAATCTATTTCCTTTAACCCAGCGCAGATTAAGAGGTGACTTAATTCAAGTGTTCAAAATCATCAAAGGCATCGACAATATGAACTGTAGTAAGTACTTCACTATCGACCAATCTAATTACACGCGGGGAAACAGTCGCAAAATTATTGGTAAATCTTTTAACTCGCACGAATCTAAGAATTTCTTCTTCAATCGAGTTGTCAACTTGTGGAATGGGCTTCCCCGAAACGTTATAGACTGCATCACCGTTGATTCATTTAAACTCCGCCTAGACAAATATCTCTCATCAAACCCGCGACTGACCGCGTTTGTAAATGAATAACTTTATTTTATCCCCCCCTCAGTTACTAACCCATCTGTCCTCTACTAACTTCCTAATCCTGCCACGGACATTAGTTCCAGGGCAGTAATTCCCTTTCCAATGTTCCCTTACCCACTCTAAACCACTGTTTGGACACTTGATCCTCAGTGTTTTGGAGGACAAGCAACCTAGAAGGGTCACTAGATCTGTTGTTGCTTGATTTCCTTTGTACTCCTTTGTACTACAACTGCCATCATAACTACAACTGCCACAATCATCACGACTACTGTCATCATTACCATTACTATGATCATCACTACAATTGCAATCATCACTACTACTCTCATCATCACTACTACTGTCACCATTGTCACTACCATCTTAATCACTATCATCATTGATACTACAACTATCAACCATCATTACTACTATAATCACCACCATCTTACAATCATCATTACTACTGTTAACATCATCACTAATACTATAACCATTATCATTACTACTGTCACAAGTATTACCATCATGTATCCTATCACCATCATCACTACTACTGCCATCATCACCATTACTATGATCTTCATCATCACAACTATTGTCATCATCACTACAACTTTCACCATCATCACTACTACTCACCATCATCACTAATACTCACACCATCGTCACTACCATCATCACTACTGTCATCATTATCACTACAACTATCATCATTACTTGTCACCATCATCACTACTATTATGACCATCATTACTACTACTAGTACTGTTACCATCATATCTACTACTGCCACCATCATATCTACTATCAACATCATCAATAAAACTACAACCATCATCACTACTATCACCATCAATCCCACTATTACTACCATCACTTCTAATGCCAAAGAACGAATGCGTTCTTAGGCTCACACACTAAGAACGCCATCATTGTGGGGGGGGGGGTAAAACCATAGATTGGACCTAAAATCATAACTATTGCATACATTAAAAAAATCTTTTTTGACTGACGTTCGCATTCACCCAACAAATGTTCGTGTGAAATTTGGTGAAAATCCGTCCAAAGGTCTAGGAGGAGTTTGGAGACAGACGGATTTGTTTTTCGTGTGGTACCCACTATACGGGGGGGGGGGGGGGGGGATACCAAACTCTTACGCAGAGTTGATAAAGTAGACGTGCTGTTTCGCCCAAAATCAAAATGTCATACCCAACTCTGCGATGGGTCAACATCATCACTACTAGTCACTATCACCATTGCTATCATCATCAATACTACTATCATAGTCATCACTACTACTCTTACCATCATCACTACTACTCTCATC
Source organism: Paralithodes platypus (assembly GCA_032716605.1). Taxonomy (NCBI): domain Eukaryota; kingdom Metazoa; phylum Arthropoda; class Malacostraca; order Decapoda; family Lithodidae; genus Paralithodes; species Paralithodes platypus. The sequence continues at coordinate 27,307,123 of CM064552.1, read as the reverse complement.
ATCACTACTACTGTAATCATCACTACAACTTTCACCATCATCACTACTACTCACCATCATCACTAATGTCATCATTACTTGTCACCATCATCACTACTATTTTGACCATCATCACTACTACTAGTAGTCACCATCATATCTACTACTGTCATCATCATCACTACCATTATCATCACTGCTGTCATCATCACTACAACTACAATCATCATCACTAGTATTATCACCATTATCACTACAATAAAGTAGATGTGCCATTTTGCCCAAAATCAAAACGGCATACCCAACTCTGCGAGGGGTTACCATCATCACTACTAATACCATCATTAATCACAATCACCATCATCACTACTAATGCCATCATCACTACAACTGCCAATCATCACGACTACTGTCATCATCACCATTACTATGATCATCATCACTACTACAATTACAATCATCACTACTATTCTCACCATCATCACTACTACTGTCACCATTGTCACTACCATCTAAATCACTACTATATTGTAATCATTGATACTACACCAATCAACCATCATTACTACTATCATCACCACCATCTTACAATCATCATTACTACAGTTAACATCATCACTACTACTATAACCATCATCATTACTACTGTCATAAGTAGTACCATCATGTATCCTAATATCACCATATTACTGCCATCCTCTCTACAACTGCACCATCATCACTACTACTGCCATCATCACTATTACTATGATCTGCATCATCACTACAACTTTCACCATCATCCCTACTTCTCACCATTATCACTAATACTCACACCATCGTCACTACCATCATCACTACTGTCATCATTATCACTACAACTATCATCATTACTTATCACCATCATCACTACTATTATGACCATTATCACTACTACTAGTATTGTCACCATCATATCTACTACTGTCACCATAATTTATATATATATATATATATATATATATATATATATGTGGTAAACTATCAATGGAAGTTAATATTACTAAGCTATAATGAATCAAATAAAATCAATCTAAATGAATACTCTATATCTAAATTGAATTCAATCTGAAACAAGCTAATTTATATCCAAAGGTCTCACATAATAAATGTATATAATTATAGGGTAAGGTTATAAGGGTTAATATTAGCCAGGAATTAACTCACCAATAGTTCCATGTGGCAATGAGGCAAGGGAGAACGCTTTACCCAATATGGCGGTGGATAATGGGGATGAGACTTCGGTCCCAAGACACGAGTCAAGTTAAAGAAAGAATAAATGATTACATGGGAATGGACATGAATAATATGCTTATCTATCAGTCAGTCATGATGTCGATGAGAGCGTCGTGATGGTGTAGTTGTGTGTATTGCTGTATGTGTATTGTGATTAGAGGCACAAAAGCACGATCAACTGAGGGCGGAAAATTAGATGTTAACTGGTTGGTGTTCGTGAAGGCTCTGGCGTACCTCAAAAGCACACCTTGCTGCCTTGGCAAACCGCCAGGAGCCCAAATTATCGTACCGCATTTAGGTTGCTCTATACGATAAATTATATTAATATATACGATAAATTCATATATACTACATAAGACCATGGCAATATTGCTTAACCCGGGAGCTGCGGGGAGACACTTAAGAGTTCCCCCGGCGCACTGCGGGGAGACTCTTAAGAGTCAGAGAAAAAAAAAATCAACTTTTGACAACTTTTTTTTTTTTTTTTTTTTTTTTTGGCCCCTGGGCCATGCAAAATCTCAGTCCTCTACCTCCCCTCCTTCCCCACTTTCCTCCTCTCCTTCAGTTATCACCTATTTTCCCTGTTATTCCCTTATTCTGAGGTATATTTTCGTGCTAACATTAGAAATCCGATTGGAGGGTGTGGTCATCACTGATAGCAAGCGAGTGCAAGAGAGAGAGAGAGTATCGATCGACTGTGTCTCAGTGGCCTTGGGGGAAATTGGCGGGAAAGCAGATTGCCTCACCCATACATTATACAACTCGCGGGCTATATCTCCGATTTTGACCATCCAAACGCTGTTTTCACTCGTTTTATTGTTGTTTCAGGTTAATACCTTTATAATCAACCCATAATAGGCGCATATGGATAAGTATTAATGCTATTAATGGCACAATGAATATTTTAGTGACGGAAACACCTCAAATACGTCAGCACAGGGGGACGTTTCCAATTACCCCCATGCGCACTTCAGAGGTTAATAGCATATTAGGCCTTTTATAACTTAACTTATTTACAATTTTATAATATACGATCTACTTGTCCTACGTCGTGCTGTAGGAGAGATCGTGACGTCAGAGACATACAAGATCACAAAAGAGTCATATTCTATCGTATTTATACGATACACTCCCCCCACAAAAAAGACCTGAACCCCACCTTAAACCTAAAGTTGCCCAGAGGCTATCTTCTGACGCCACAAGTCGATGGCGCCAGCAGCAGCGCGTCTTGGACGCGTCCCGGTCCGAGAATGATCACCATCAGTATGAGGTGAGTCGTTCCTTCGAGAATCCTCGGACCCAGCAATAACAGGTGGAGCCTCAGATTGCAATGCGGAATCGAGCTCCAAAGCGTACAAACGTGTGATAGGCCGAACATTAGTTCCAGTGGCTGTCTTCAATAGTGCCACCCGCTCTACAGAGTCTGCCCCCTTGTATACCTCTAACACGCGGCCTAATTTCCAGTATAAACGAGGACTATCTTCTTTAATTAAAACAACTTCGCCAACTGTAGATGCCGTTGGTCTACCAGAGGGAGTAACACTCCTTTCCCTCAATGCTAGCAGATATTCACTAATCCACCGTTTCCTAAAATCCTCGATTATCCTGGATATATACTGGTATCTCTTAGACACCGCTACCTCAGAGTACAACGAGGGATCCTCTAACTCTACTATGGAATGGAAATCAGATGGAAACGCAGTCAATGGTTTCCCATATAGCAAGTGAGCTGGCGTTAATGGTAGTGGTTCGTGCAGGTCGGTGTACACGTATGTAAGCGGGCGATCATTCACGACTGCCTCTATCTCTGTGAGGACTGTCGTCAACTCACTCTTCTTTAATAGAGCACGTCCTACAACCGCTCTTAGTCCTGACTTTACTATGCCGACACATCATTCCCACATGCCACCAAACCAAGGTGCCTTAACTGGAATGAACCTCCATTCGCACTTCTTCTCTCCCAAAAAAGTGATGATAGTAGGATCACTACTCATATCCTTTAGATATTTTGATGCTTGGACATAAGTGGGAGCATTGTCGCTAAGAATGAGTTGAGGGAATGAACGACGGGCACAAAACCGTCTAAACGCCAGCATAAATTCTTCGCTAGACATATTATCACATAGTTCTAAGTGTACCGCTCGAGACGTCGCACAGGTAAACAATAATATATAAACCTTCTCATGCTCCCTCGTCTTCAATGCCCCTGTGTAATCTAATCCTACCGCTTGGAAAGGTTCTACGTGCTTTACACGGCATTCAGGTAGAGGTGGAGCTGGTCCAGTTGCATATGGTTTACCCTTTAGTCTCTGGCATATTACACACTTTCTCACTACGCGTCGAGCTACTTGTCGAACTCTGGGTATCCACCATGTGAGACGTAAATTGGATATAATATGACATACCCCGTAGTGTTTTACTTCCCTATGTGCACGTATGATCAATAGATCAGTAACGTGATGTCTTGTTGGCATAAGTATAGGTCGGTTTGTGCCGTCTGGTACACCCGACCACTTCAGGCGACCCTCACACCTGATGAGGCCATTGTCTAGGTGCAACCTTAGTTGACGCACTATATTAGGCATTAATGTCTTATTCGAGCTTTTCAAGGATTCTAATTCATTGGAAAAGGTTTCTACTTGAACCCATTTGATCAAAGTTACTTCAGCTGCTTTAACCCTTAATTAGCGGCGAGCAACATAAGTCGAGTTAAATAAAGCTGGACTATGTGGCGGCGCTCGACATAGGTCGAGTGGCAATTTCAGCACGTAATGTTGCTGAGAGAGAGAGACAAGTGGTGGCAGGAGAGTAGCGAGCGTATGACTGCTCCAGACCACCGCGGCGAACATACTGACACGAATCCCAGCTCCCTCCTCCCTCTCTCACTCGCTATATAAGGAATTGTATCGGGAAAGTGGCTAATTACATGCTTTTTGCACTCGCGTTGCACGGTTATTGCAAGAAAACTAGCCATCATAAAAGGATCGTTATGGTGTCATTCGAAAGCTCTGTTTATGCCCTTTCAGGGATAGATACTTGTTTTACGTTCTGGGTCTTATTTAGGCATGAAAATGATCACGTAAACAGCCCTATTTTGGCTAAAAACACCCCGCTGGGCGGTACATATAAATAAACCGCATAGGCCGCTCTTAAGGTGTTAAATTCACGAGCATCAATGTTGTGACCCCTGTTGCAGAGTTGGCCCGTTACTTTAAGCTTGAGATTGGATACATATCGCAACATCCAAGCTACAACTCTGACTAGTTTATTATAGTCACCGAATCTTGCCCACTTCATGATAGGACCCGGTGGCTCATTTGGTTGGGCTGTAACTGCCACTGTTTCCAGTGGCAGAAGTCCCTCACCAACAGCATGCCATATCGTCCATTCACTTTCATGGAGCAGCCACTTTGGACCATGCCACCACAATTCGGACTTCATTAACTGGCTACCCGTTATACCCCTAGTTATGAGATCACTAGGGTTTTCCTTTGTATTTACATAATGATAAGGAACGTCTGGCAAAAGGGCTCTAATCTCATCTACCCTATTCCGCACATAAACTGGCAGAGACTTCTTGCTATGTATCCAGTTGAGTGCGACCTGACTATCGCACCATACGTGAACGATTTCAATATTTAATTCGCTCTCGTATGCTGCGCGTACATGTTGCACCAGACGTGCTAATAGCAGCATGGCAGTCAATTCCATTTTAGGGATAGTTACCTTTTTAACCGGGGCTACTTTGGCCCGGGCTGTAACTAAATGTGCCCCAAATGAAGTAACAACATATATGGCTATCTCGTATGCCGTGGCGCTAGCATCGCAAAACGTGTGTAACGTAACGTCACCGAACGCCGCCACTTTACGAGGTATAGGTTTAGTACATAGGATGGCATATTCATTCAACAACAATGTCCCTTGGTCATTCAGGTCCTCGGGCAAACTGTCATCCCATCCTATTTTACGTCTCCAAACTTCCTGCATTAGAATCCTAGCTCTTATGGTAACAGGTAATGCTAGACCCAAAGGATCAAAATATTGCGCAACTTTGCTCAACAGACTTCTTTTTGTGTGCGCTCACGTCTGCTGAGCAAAAGACCTTGTTTGAAAAGTTAGTATGTCATGTTTAGGTTGCCAGATCATCCCCAAATTTCTGGACTTTTCCTGGTTAAGAGATGCCGTACCATCCACTTGTATTAAACTCTGAAGATCTTCACTATTAGTAACCCACTCGCGGAGAAATAGATGTGCATCCGCAAACAATCTGCGTGCTTGCCAGTATGCATACAACAAATCATCTGGACTATCGCTAGTACCCTGCAAATTGTCAATGTATAATCCGCGAGATAGTTTACTTGTGTCCTCATGAGTGTCAGCTAGATGTTTTTTGATTGTGGCATTTAACAAAAACTGCGAGCAAGTGGCCCCAACGAGTACAACCCGAAAACGGTATATTATGATGGGACTTTCAGAGTCGCTAATGTCGCCGAACCAAAGAAAGCGGGTGCCATCTCTATCTTCCTCCTTTAGCTTGACCATCAAGAATGCTTTCTCGATGTCACTGGTATAGGCGTACTTGCCCAGCCTAAACCGCAATAGATGTTGGGACAGGTCCGACACCATGGACGGACCTGTCAACAGGCAGTCATTTAGACTGGGTTGTTGTCCTTGGTGGGCAGAACAGTCATACACCACCCGTATTGGTGTGGTGATGCTGTCTTTCTTTACCCCATGATGGGCCAGATAGTGAACCCTACCCTTCTTACACGGTTCCCTGACATCGACTCTCTCTATAAAGCCCCTATCCTCATAACTCCGAAATACATCGTCATACGCCTGGCGCGTGCTCGGTTCGTTAGACAATTTCCGCTGCAATGCGCGCAAGCGACCTAATGCCAAACCATAGTTGGTAGGCAGGCTTATCTCACTGTTCTTCCAGGGTAAACTAACTTTATATTGCTTGTCTGAGGCACAGTAGCACACAGACTCGTCAAACCTTTGTAGCGCAACTTCCGAGTCATAATCAGTCTCCATAGGATTAATGCCTATGTGATCCAATCTCCACAGTCGTTCCAGGTCGAACTCGGCAGCCATCTTAGGGTCACTAGGTTGGGAATCCTCCCTTCCCAACTCCTCTGCCGCGGTTACATTGACTCTATATATCGAGACCGTGTCGACCAGGACCTTTGACTGTGTAGTATGCACCTTTCCGCTCATGCAGTATCCAAATTTAGTGGGGATTAAAATTACACCACACATCTTTTTAAATCCAGGGTATACTACTTCATAATAATGATCCACACCAAGTAGAACATGCACCTCACTCTGATTTCCCATGGGATCTGACAAGTTAACCCCTTTGCTACGTAATGCGTGTTCCACCTTCTTCACACCCACAGATACATATTCTGGTAGGGTGTCTACTACGATACAAGTCATAAAGTACCGGTTTTTTACGATAGAAATATGAAATCTCCGCTATCTCGTAGTCTTGTTTATCAGTAACCCCTGTGAAGCCCTGTAATCGAAGAGTCTCAGCCCCTACGATTCGGTGCTTCAGTCCCACTAGTACGGACCTCTTTATAAAGGAACGTTGAGACCCTTGATCTAGAAGTACCCGACAAACTTTGTTACTGTCATTACCTTCCATGGGAATCTGTATTGTGGGCAATATAGTGGTGTCTTGCGTGCTACCTAGTGCCACAGTTGTAGTACCCTCATTTTTGACGTCTTTGACTTTATCTGCTGTAGGACACAACTTATCAAAGTGATGTCCTTTGCAGTGGCGACAGGGCCTTAAATATGTAGCAGTACATTGTCCCTGCTTACCATGTTCCCCACTTAGACAACCTACACATAGCTTCAATCTTTTCGCCTGTGCTAGTTTTGTCTCATTTGTTGGGTATTTTATGCAGAAACTCCATTTATGTTTGTTGTTACATAGCTTACATAGAATCTGAGCAGGTTTCTTATACACACCCTCTTTCTTTACTTTAGTCCCCACTGTCATGCTTACTGTTCCCCTCTTCTCCACATTCTCACTCCCTCCCGAGTCATACATTCTCCCTTTGTTCAACTGTAGATTATTGATCTCCTTACTGAACTGAGTTTTGAACTCCCCCAGCTCAAATGATCTTACCTTATCAAGTATTGCCATAGGAAGCTTCTGACGCAAGATAATGACTATCATTTCCTGCGTGGTAAGCCCTAGGGTATCTAGCGATCGAGTATGGCACTCCATATTTGCCCTGAAGTTTGTCAACTCATCAACCTTATACTGTGGTTCTGCGAGCCCCAACAAGGCAACGACATGGGCCATCTTCAACTGCTCTCTATCCCCGTATGTGGACTCTAATAAGTGTACCGCTTCAAGATAACTACCACCTACTACTGCAAAACCCTCTATTAACCCTTATTTAGCGGCGAGCAACATAAGTCGAGTTAAAAAAAGCTGGACTATGTGGCGGCGCTCGACATAACTCGAGTGGCAATTTCAGCACGTAATGTGGCTGAGAGAGAGAGACAAGTGGTGGCAGGAGACTAGCGAGCGTATGACTGCTCCAGACCACCGCGGCGAACCTACTGACACAAATCTCAGCTCCCTCCTCCCTCTCTCACTCGCTACATACTCAATTATGTACTGAAAGTACCGAATTACCTGCTTTTTGCACTCGCGTTGCACGGTTATTGCAAGAAAACTATCCATCATACAAGGATCGTTATGGTGTCATTCGAAAGCTCTGTTTATGCCCTTTCAGGGATAGGTATTTGTTTTACGTTCTGGGTCTTATTTAGGCATGAAAATGATCACGTAAACAGCCCTATTTTGGCTAAAAACACCCCGCTGTGCGGTACACATAAATAAACCGCATAGGCCGCTCGTAAGGTGTTAAATGTAAGGCCTCTCCTTCCATTTGTCCCTTCAGATAGTGAAACTTGCGGACATTATCCAAAGAGGATTCATGAACCGTAGATCGAAATACGTCCCAGAAAGCTAACCACTCGGTTAACTTGCCCCCAAATGTAGGAAGATTGAGCTTTGGGAGGTGTACAGTATGTTTTGGGTCAGCCCTTCTATGGGCCTCATCATCGCCTCCCTTCTTACTTGCGACAGCACGCTGTAATAGGTACTTCGCTCTAAAGACAGGTTAGTCATAGAGGGCGCGATTATCACATTCTGTAACTATCTCTTCCTCCTCTGTCATGTCAGCCACAATCACCTCACTCAGAGCCGTAATACGACCGTGGGTAACCTGGACGTTTTCTAATCTAGCCTCCAATTCCTCTAGTTCAGCAGTAGTGATGAAAGTGTTGACGTCCACAATTAGCCTATTTATTACTCCCCGAAGTCCCGCCCTTTGATTTTTAGGGGCTTTGATCAGCACCCCACTAGACGGTGTCTCTTTACCGTTTTTATCCATTTTGCTTGCGAGCCTATAGGCTATGTATCTAAATATTACGTTACAAAAACAACGGCCAAATAATAGGCTACTTAAGAGACGCCAACCGGCAGACTTCTATGTTATGGAGAAAAAATAGTACACTAAATAGCAATACCTACTAATGGATCATATTGAACAAGAAAAAATGTTAGGTCAGGTCATATGTCACAGGAAGTCTGAAACGGAAAAGAAAATTATTGGGGAAAGACGATGGGTGGGAAGCATGACTTAGGCAGGCGCAATGACACAACCCCGGCGTCCCTCTCTAGCCAACGCTTCGTTAGCCCTACAATCTTGTTATATAGGACTTGATTGGTGTCTAAGTCGAGGTGGACACCATCCTGGTCGAGGTCTCGGATGCTGAGTGTGATAGAAACAAAGCGGTGCTTCGTTTCTATTAACCGACACCTCAGGGCGCGGTTAACAGAATTTTTTATAGCCTGATATTCCGCCGCTGAGAACCCTCGGACTCTCGTCCGGCTCTCAATTGCCACGATCTTGCAGCTTCCTCCGGACTCACGCTCCAGATCCAGCACCACCTCTTTAATTGCGTCAGCTAACTCGCGGGGTACTGTACCGGGGCGTATATCATTGCCGCCTATAAACAAAAAGATCATATGCGGCCTAAACCGTACCACTTGCCCCCACTGGGGGGAGGCTTTCAGGGTGTCAACGGTTGCTCCCGGTACCCCGAAGTAGGTCAGCCGGAAATTTCTTTCCCCCTCTGACGCCCGATACGACTCAGTACCTCCGTCAGCTGCCCTTAGCCTAGTTGCATAAGAATGCCCTACTATGGCTATTCGCTGAGGTACCGGCGCCTGAGGTACAGGGAGATAGCCAAGCCCCACCCCTCCGGGGTCCTTGCTCCTGCATCCCTGGGCTAATCCCTTGCTCATTGCCTAAGAATCCCTTACTGGTAGCTAGTTCCCGGGTCTGGGCACCAATGTGGTAAACTATCAATGGAAGTTAAATATTACTAAGCTATAATGAATCAAATAAAATCAATCTAAATGAAGACTCTATATCTAAATTGAATTCAATCTGAAACAAGCTAATTTATATCAAAAGGTCTCACATAATAAATGTATATAATTATAGGGTAAGGTTATAAGGGTTAATATTAGCCAGGAATTAACTCACCAATAGTTCCACGTGGCAATGAGGCAAGGGAGAACGCTTTACCCAATATGGCGGTGGACAATGGGGAACGAGACTTCGGTCCCAAGACACGAGTCAAGTTAAAGAAAGAATAAATGATTACATGGGAATGGACATGAATAATATGCTTATCTATCAGTCAGTCATGATGTCGATGAGAGCATCATGATGGTGTAGTTGTGTGTATTGCTGTATGTGTATTGTGATTAGAGGCACAAAAGCACGATCAACTGAGGGCGGAAAATAAGATGTTAACTGGTTGGTGTTCGTGAAGGCTCTGGCGTACCTCAAAAGCACACCTTGCTGCCTTGGCAAACCGCCAGGAGCCCAAATTATCGTACCGCATTTAGGTTGCTCTATACGATAAATTATATTAATATATACGATAAATTGATATATACTACATAAGACCATGGCAATATTGCTTAATAGCATATTAGGCCTTTTATAACTTAACTTATTTACAATCTTATAATATACGATCTACTTGTCCTACGTCGTGCTGTAGGAGAGATCGTGACGTCAGAGACATACAAGATCACAAAAGAGTCATATTCTATCGTATTTATACGATAATATATATATATATATATATATATATATATAAAGAGAGAGAGAGAGAGTGAGCGAGGGCGAGTGAATTACTAGGTTATTGCTTTTAATTGTGTGTTCTTGGTACTCTTGGCCACACCACCACATCTCTGCTCATAAATTCATAGACCTGCAGCAGAGGACCATTGTTTGTGTCACAGGTTGCCAGGTTGGCTACCACCACACAATAGTTACCTTTGTTTATACAACTACTGCTATACATACACCGATACGCACAAAACTCACACACATTATAGTAGATACCGTATATACTGTATATATATATTTACCAATCCCGAATTAAATGATTACTTGTTAACGTTTATCATTAGAGAAGGTTAGGAATTTATCCAACTGGTGTAATGAATTGGAGTCATGCTAATCTGTTTCCTGTATAATGATATTACTGGTATTTCATATACAGTACAGCCATACGAGATTATTTATTTATCAAAGATAGTAACATATGGACAATATAATCAAAAATGGTGTCTCTACTTGACAGAAAGAATCCTTTCAAGCGAAGATTTTAAGTTACTAAATATAATCTACTAATAACTCTAAGGAGTATTCACCCTTTACACAGGTTCGATTCCTCAAACAAACGGAGAGCTTTTGTCTTAAGGAAAAGTTGGACATATAAAGAAACAAATACAAGCAAATAGTCTGTGATCCATTATGTTGTAATCAGAGTAGAGTAATTGACAACTTGTGAGTGTCGGGTTATAACGAAGGTCAACCTTTATACACCATACTTTAGCCGAAGTACAAGTTAATGTATAATGGTAGTACACACATAATTACTTTAACTCTACTTCAACAATACTTCCAACCAATAATATCCCAATGGAATCTTACCGAAGAAAACAATATGTGAATAAAAGAGAAAGGTTTGTATTATAGAAATGGAGTGAGAATAAAGAGTTTTTATTAGCTAAAGTTTGTATGATCAGTCGGAAGTTGAGGAAAATGGCGGGTTAATGGATCTCAGGCACTCCTCCATATTTGCAGACGTTTTGCTAACAACTTACATTATTGTAAGCCTTACCTAGATTAAACCTTGGCCAATATAACTAACTGCTGGTGCTCGATCCAAACCTAACCTTAACCTTAAATAATCTAACCAAACCTTCCCCTACCTCAGCTAAGCCTAATAATCCTAATTTAACATTAATCTTGCATACATAACCAAATCTTAACCTATCACAGCTAAACCTAACATAGCTAAATATAAATAATCATATTTTGACATGATTTCAGTCTGATCTTCGTTACGTAAGTTGAAGGGTCTTGAAGCTTACTATCCACTACATCTGGTCAAACATACATCAATATACCCCCGATGTGAGGTTTCTGGTCCACCTATACTTTACACTGTTGCGCCGGGTCCTGATAAGTTAGTTCCCTTGATACAGTCCGTAAAACAATCCAGTTCTGGTTTGATGAACTTAAATATACTTGACAGGAACGTACCGAGTAGGTTCTACTGTATATACAGTAAAAATTGTATTCAAAGGTTCAATATAGTACTCAATAACAACACCAGGAAGAACATATATAAAGGCTTTATTTACTAAGCATGAGAGCAGGTGAATAATAAGGATCATGAGGGAAGACCCAACAAAATTAACAAACATATATATTATCCTTACTTCAGGACAATGTTACTGATACCAGAATAACTCAATAGTGAGAGTCTAGCATTAAATCAGATCATGTAGAAAACATACATAGAGGCATAATGTACAAGAATAACTTTTAACCTTCAATGCAATAGTAAATGAGAGTCAAAATATCTTCCGTATTCACAAGAGACTTCAATGCTCTAGATAATGATCCTAGAGTCACAATGTGGAGAATTGAGCTTATAAAGATATTGGCACAGGAGGCTAGGTGAGTCACGCGTAGGGCTCAGCTGACCCTTAAAACTGACCGCGTGAACTTGTCCTCAGGTCAGGTCACTGGGAAGGTCACCAGGTGAACTGAGGTAGTAATAAATACTTTTCTTTGTTAATGAAACTATGAACTTAGCTGAACAGCGATGTTAATTTACTTTACAGGACAGGGCTGAGATTATTATTTATAATCACTGAGAAGTATCAAAATCGCCCTAACTGAATGTATATCTTATCACAGGATTATATTACTTGAACATATGCTACGATAACGAACCGAACTTAGGAATTCGTGTTTCTAATATTTTCTAGGCGAAGCAAAGTAATAATGTGAACTGGATATGCAAAGGAAATGGTTTTAAAAATAGTTTTACTGGAGGGTATTAATTAGGTCAAGATATAATCTTTAATATTTGTGATAAAGACAACACACAAAGATAAACAAAATAACTAGCTGAGTTCCAATAGACTCAGATTGAAATGAACACTGTAGTTTTAATCTCAAAAAGTGGAAACTGACTGATTAACAAATATCGATTGGTATATCGGACTTAATAATTAAATTGGCGCTAATGACAAAGTTTAGCTCATTGACATTTAACGCAATATCAGATTCGCTTCTGAACGAGTTAACAGGGCGAGTAAAATAAAATGTACAGGCACAATTAGTACATGGACGTAGGCGACGAATTCCTACTCATTGATACTCAAAATGAATAGTACCAGACTCGGTTTTGAACGGGTTAACAGCTGCGAGGTGAATGAAATACACAGATACAATTAGTGTATGGTGGACGAAAGTGAGACGAAACACGGAGGAAAGAATTCCTAAACACGGTATTCGAAATATCACAACATCAAGATTTACAAGGACATAAAAGCACGTCTATAAGATATATTTCATATGCGATTTATTAGCAAAAGAATTAAGGAATTACACTATGCACTAGTTGGAAAATTGGGTGTAGGTTCTAGGTAAAAAGTGATTATGTAAATGGAGTGATCACGGAATATACTAAGACTTCAATTCACAAAGAATAAATCAACATACACGTAGTCAGTAAATCTGCGAGCGTGGGGGCCTGAATATATATATTAATACACGGATATGTAACGTATGCGTAAGTTATGAATTAAATAAAGTCTTGAACAAGGGTCAAGGAATTAAGGCAAGTTTAACACAGAATAACACAGATTCAGAGGGATGACACTTATTACGCAAGTATGTGATCTTGGGCACAGATCACAATTAAATCAGGACACACACGGTTCACATATTTACCTAAACAATACCTCACAACAATAATCACAGAAACACTTAGGTATTTGGAAGGGCAAGGCGGGGGGGGGGGGAGGCGGGGGGGGCTGGGGGGGCGAGAGTGCTGGTCTGGCCGGCGTAGAGGGTAGTAGCCAATTCTTACACAGCTGGTTACCTCCTCGAGCAGGGGTTCTCGGTTTAGGCCTGATTACGTAATTAGAACAGGGGTCCTAGGTCTAGGCCTGTTTACGTAATGGAGCAGGGGTCCTAGGTCCAGGCCTACGTCCGTGACTCGAGCAGGGGTCCTCGATTCAGGGGGCCAGGCAACAGACAGGTGGTCCTCCAGTAATCCTGAAGGAAGGGGAGGTGTCATCCGGGGGGCACTCTCGAGGGCAAGGGGGGGGGGGGGGGAACCGTAGCAACACTGTCCCAACTAGGCCGTTCCTGGTGGTCAAGCTTAGTCAGTAGGTGAGGTGGTGCTTACTTTCCTCAGGTTTTTCTGAGGTCCTATGCAAATATTTTCTTGCTTCAGGAGCCAATGAACTCGGGGGGGGGGGGGGAGGGTGTTGAGGAAAGAGGAAAAATGGTTGTCGTGAGGTACATATACATTCTAGCCTGGGAACTCGGGTATTATTATGTGGGCCTGGTTCCAAAGCAATATTACAATACTTAAGGGGGCAGCTGGAAGGTCCAGGGCTGCTATGAAAAATAGAAAACACTTAGAGCTTAAAATGGAGCAACTGTCTTGTAGGTCTTCTAGTTACCCTAAGCCATACACATAGAGGATTGTAGTTGTATCCTCGGGGGCTTGGAGTGGTCAGGCGTTATCAGGTCCATTGGTTCCTGAAATATTCGGGGCGCTGGTGAGTAGATTGCATAAGGGAGTGTTCGTCATATTCTAGATCTGGCGGAACAATACAGGGAGCGTCACTGTTGGTGGAGGCTATGTAAAAGGAGAGTTCTAATTGGCTGTCCCAGGGCAGTTGTGGTTGGCTGCAGAATACGGCTTGTGACTGGCTGAGAGAGTGTTCCGTTTTCTTAGATGGCTGGGGGCGTGAAAGAGAACTGGGAAATGGACGGCTGGGCATGGTCAACTCAGGTAGATTCTTGTGGACTCGGAGGGGGGACTCTGGTAGATGTCTTTGTTGTCTGCCCTGGGGTTTTGAGGTTGCCTGAGTGGTTATGCAGGCCACTCGGTGTATCGTTGGTTTAGGGCCCGTCATCTCATACACTTACACCTTTATGGATTTTAGGATATAGGTAATAGATGTATGATGACAGATACCGGGTGATGTCCTACAAATCTGTGTGAGGAATATCTTATAATGTGTTGAGTTCTCCAGTGCCTGTTTCCTGCCTGGCCTATGCCGAACTGTCCTAATTGGTGAGACGCGGAGGAGGTCACTAATTGTGGAGGAGTCTCAGGCCTCGGGGGTCTGGTGATTCTCAGACAATGATGTATCTCTTTCTTTCTCAACATGTCACCAGTTTCCCAGTACAGTATGAGTTTATTGAAGGGCATGCACTAGGAAGGATATTGAGATATAAGGTTGTCCTAAACTAAACACATATTCGTGCCTAATCATGGTTCAGGTTTTGAACTTATATATTATACTATCTATCTATCTATCTATCTCTCTCTCTCTCTCTCTATAAAGCCAAAGTTGATGCTATGTGGAGAGATATTGAATGTTGTTAATGAACAAAAGTATCTAGGGTTTATAATAAGAACATAAGAACATAAGAAAATGGGAGTCTGCAGAAAGCCGATTGGCCTAAGCAAGGCAGATCCCTGTCCCACACAACCCCAAATCAATTACAAAGCCCAATTATAGGCTCAACACTCTAATACCCTGAGGATCATCTTACCAAAACGGTTAGAGATTAACGCAGGATTAATAGATGATAATTTAAATAATGACAAAGACGTAATTAGGTGTCGTAACAAGTTTTATAATGAATTTAATTGTATTTTACGTAAATTTTCTAATGTTAATGTTAGGGTTTTTACTCAGTTGTTCCAAAGTTACTGCTCAAATTTTTATGGTTCTGAATTATGGTTTTATAACAAAAAGTGCAAACTTCCTCTTAAGCAATTTGCAATTGGTTACCACAAAGCAATAAAGAAAATGCTGAAATTAAAATATTGGGAAAGTAATCATCATGCATGTGAATTGGCTGGACTAATGACATTTAATAATTTAATGAATTGGTTAAAAATTAGATTTGCTCACAAATGTCTCCTAAAACCTTGCAAGTTTTTACAGAAATGTTTATTAAACCTTGATGAATACCTATCGTTAGGAAAGGAAGTTAACCATATCCTATTACATGAATATGACGTATCAGATTTGAAAACTAATGATATAAATGCTATCAAGTCAAGAATTATGTTTGTACAAAACCATGAACCTAGAATGCGGTAATGTATGAGGTTACTGTTATCTCTATTGTATATATGTAAAAAGTTAATTGTGTTGCCTTTTATGAAATAAAGATTTGAGTCTGAGTCTATCTGTATATATGTAAAATGTTACCATGTAACCTTTTATGAAATCAAGAATTAACTAACTAACTAACTATATATATATATATATATATATATATATATATATATATATATATATATATATATATATATATATATATATATCATAATTCCAGGATTGGTCGTATATGTATAATAATTTAACAACATGTCTCTCTCTCTCTCTCTCAATGAGAGCTATATATATTCCCCGTCTCTTTTCCTTTGTCTTGCTAATGTAGCCTCTTTCTATCTAACTGATTACTATTTTCACATTTGGATGGACTGTTTTTGGCGACAATGATTTGGAAATGTTAGATACTATGGCTGTTTAAATAATATGAATACATACCGGTATGTGGATGTATTAACCCAAGCCTTACTGTCCTTTATTGGGCATGCATATTATAGACAAAATATACTTCATTAAATCTATGTTTTGTCAGACTTCATAATCTCTACTGAAATTGAATGTCTTTCATTGTTTACAGTAAATACACATAACTGTATTGATGATTTTCGTCAATTCAACTCCTGTCATGCTGAAATGAGTTTGTTTTCATGTGTATAAAGGAGATAAACGTCATGTTGCATGTAACAAGTGCTTCCCCCAGAGCCAAAAGAGTGACAAAGAGCCAAATTCAAGGGACGTTGGGGACAAAATGCCTGGACACACACAGTTTAAAGCAGTTTAAATATCGTTTAAGTCATAGGATGAAGGAAAGATTGATTGAGGGAAAGAGTTCCAGAGTTCGCTTGTTGAGTAAAATAAAGACTGAGAAAACTTGCCAATTCTTTGGTTGGAGAGCTGGACAGAATAGGAGTGAGACTGTTGCAAGGCGGGTGCCTCGCACTCGCCACAAGGGAGAGGGGTATGCACTGAGAGAGCTCTGAAGAACACTGATTGTTGTTATAGCGATAGAAGAGTGAAAGAGATGCAACATTGCGGCGTGTAGAAAGAGATTGTAGTGAACTAGTAAGAGGAGGTGAGTTGATGAGGCAAAATGCCTTTGATTGTAATTGTTTGAGAAGTGCGTTATGGGTGGAGGCTCCCCACATATGCAAACAATACTCAATACAGAGGCACACTGTGCCCCGATACAGAGCAAGAAGCTGTGCGGGGGTGAAGAACCCACAGGGATGGTTAAGCACACCCATTTTGGGGGAAGCTGTTTTAGCAAGAGTTATAATATGATCTTTCCAAGAAAGGTCGGATGAAAAAGATACACCTAGAATATTGAGAGAAGATGAAGGGTTGATTTGTGCATTGTTGAAGAATAATTGATAGTCTTGTAACAATAATTATGCAGGACTCGGGTCAACAGTCTAGGTATGGTCCAGTTGAAGTGACCATATGGGTTGGATACAAATAGTTTATAACAGTAAAAGACATTCATACTGTACAACATACTAACACGATCAGCTTATATTATACAACGAGAGCATGGTAAATGCAAATGAAATAGTAATACTGTAGAGTGAGCTACTATAAACAGTGCTAGCTCCATTGCTAGAATCAGAAGTGGCTGAGGAAAGTTTAGAGAGCTGTTGCCACTCCTGACCATGAGAGGGATCCCACCCCATCTTAAAGGGAAGGCGTATGCCTCGTGTGTTAGGAGCGCGATGACTTTTGCCTCGGAGAAGTGGCCGGTTAAAGCGGAGGATATCAATAGAATGGAATGGTATGAGAAGATAATGGTGAGATGGATGTGTGGGGTTAATCTCAGGGACAGTGTATTGAGCGAGGAATTGAGAAGGCGTCTGGTCAATAAGAGTGTCAGTGAAGGTATGCGCACGAGCCAACATGGTTGGTTTGGATATGTGGAGAGAATGGATGATCTGTACTGGGTGAAGAAATGCCGGACTGTGAACATGGAAGGAGCTGCGCGTAGAGGTGAACCTAGAATGACGTGGTTTCGGGTACTCCGGTTCGAACTAAAAGTAAAGAACTTGACAACAGAGGCAGCCCTTGGCAAGGCCGCCTGGAAAGACTCCATTTGGGACGTGAGACTGTAACCTCATTTTCTGTGGACAATTTTGTTTTTGAACTTGTATGTATGTATGTATGTATGTATGCTCCAAGGACAGGTTAAGGGGGAGGGTGGGGGGGGGGGGGGGGGGGAGGCTGCTCCCTAGATCTCATCAAGCTGATAAACACCCCAAAGAGCCCCCTTCGAGATCAATTTATACATTTTTGTGTAGCAAATGTCCTGGTCGGAGGCAGATTCCACATAAATTAAAGATTAATATTAAATTCAACACTTAAATGGCACAATAAGTCTTAAAATTGCCAAATAAATAGGACAAAACGTCTTAAAATTGCCAATTGATGGGGCTGAATATGAGAGAGAAGGGAAGATTAAGATAAAACAAAGATGTTAATGTCACATATCATTTTTGTATGTGTATGTATCTGTCTGTCTCCCAAACCCTTGTAACTATGGGGATAATACTTGGCATGATCACTCAGGATTCCCAAATAAGTGTTCTAGCGAAACTATAAGAACAATATTTCCTCACTTCGGATATCACTAATCTGGTATTACAGGCGCATACATCCATACATCCTCCTTCCAAAATACCCTAATAGTAATAATTTTAATTTATAGGATATGTGTTCTATGAATGAAGATGTTCTTTTGTACCAATTATTGAGATCCTCTATTATTTATTTACACATAATTCCTTTAGTTAGTTTTTCTTTTAGTAGTCGTGTACATTTTGGCCTTTCCATTCCCCACTTACTTCGTTTGCCCTTGTGCCTGTAAACTGTTGTCTTATCCCCCTTTCCAATGTTCTGTATCTCATTATTTTTCTACTCCCTCCCCAACCTGTTAATCCTTTTATAAAAGACAAGAGGTTAATACAATTTGTATGGTTTAAAGAGCCACATATTCTCGTGGCGCTATTCTAAAAGCCTACACGTATTGTCTAAGGTTTAAATTAACATTTGATATTAAGTAAATACAATGTACACCTTTTAGGGACTTTACACTATGAGCAGCAGCAGAGGTAAGGTCCCACGCCACCTGTGGCCTATCAGCTTCACCTGTTGACTGGACAGCTCTCGTACAGTTGTAGCCACTGTGAACTTGTTCCACAGGCGGGGGATCCTGGCCAAATACAGTATGTCCCCTGCTACTGGCTGGCGTGGGACCTTGACACCTCCACGAGCTCGTCTCTGAAGAGCACCATTCTTGTGCTCTTCTCGACAGCTTACACGGGGTGCTCCAGAGGGTCCAATGGTGTCATGTGCTGAGGGAGCGGTTGGTGATTATTTCCCTGAACCAACTGCAAGGCTCATCACTCAACTTATTCAGTCTCTGAAGGTGTGTACCTGCATTGGACATCCAGGTGAAGGTCAAACCATAGCTCACGGTTCACATCCACTACAAATGCTTTTATGTGGTCTTGAAGTAGTTGGATGCTATCTCCAAAGTGCACCCCTCGCTCAACTACTTGGGAAACAGTGAAGGACCAAGAGACTACCCTGGTCTGTGCCTCTCTTGAGCTATGTTCACCTGCCAGCGTCCATCAGCCGTCCGACCGCTCTCTCTCTCTCTCTCTCTCTCTCTTGCTCTCGCTCTCTCGCTCTCTCTGTATAGAAATAAGGAAATAGTTCTCACACTTTACAACGCTCTGATACGGTCACTCCTGCAATATGTTATTCAATTCTGGTCTCCAGCACTTAGGAAAGATATAGAGTGATTGGAAAGAATACAAGCTAGGGCTACAAAAGCTTATTCCATCGCTTAGAAGACTGAGGTATGAGAACCAGTTGAGAGCTCTTGATGTATTCCCGTTCGAGACACGCAGACTACGAGGTCAGCTCATTGAAGTTTTAAAAATACTTAATGGGTTTGACAATGTGGAGTATAGCAAAACAAAATAGCCTCAATATGATTACAACACGCAACCATGACTGTAAATTTGAATTGAAAAGGTTCAGCACTAGTATTTGTGGAAACTTTTTCACATAGTAGATCTGTTCTACCTGGAAAAAATTTCCCCCCGAAGTTGTAAGCAGTTGTTCAGAAGAGCAGTTCAAGAAAAGAGTAGATAGTATCTTCCACACTCTGTTATGAGTGTAGTGCACTAAACAGTCTCTCTCTTTCATTTCGAGTATCTCCACGGAATGGACCGTAAGGTCTCCGAGATACTAACTATTCCTTGTAACTCCTTGTAGCTCTCTCCAGAGCCGCTTGAATGACTGAATTGTTTTATTTAGTATATATATATCTGTGTATTTAGTATCGTGTTAATATCAATTTAGTTGTATCATTTCAGCAAACCATGTTGCATACTTCGGACAATGTTCTACTTGCTTTATCATCGTTGAACTAAAGCCGGTATCATACAGACCTTTCTTTCATCCTCAATGTTCGCTAGCCAACATTTTATGGGCAATATTTCTGGAATCTGTTGCACTGATATCGGTAAACTAGACTGATGATAGATGAATATAAGTGGC
Source organism: Paralithodes platypus (assembly GCA_032716605.1). Taxonomy (NCBI): domain Eukaryota; kingdom Metazoa; phylum Arthropoda; class Malacostraca; order Decapoda; family Lithodidae; genus Paralithodes; species Paralithodes platypus. The sequence continues at coordinate 27,286,545 of CM064552.1, read as the reverse complement.
ATCATTATTTACAAAGCTAACATTAAAGGCTGTCAAATTGTGCTGACAATGAAAATTGAGGGAACAATTGCTCGTATGATATTCCCTTTACGCTTATTAGCGTGTGATTTACAGTGAAAATATGGTAATGTATGGTCACTTCGTTCACAGATCATTATTTCCAGCCATCACGCCTACATTCCTAAGTTACTTTAAAGAATGTAGCAATCTAAAAATAAGCCAAAATACATATTAACCTTTCCTTATGTACTTATCCTAACCAAATGTAACGGTAATCTAACCGATTCATTCATACTCATTCCTTGCATTTACTCTATCGTAACCTACTTAAATGTTTTGCTATTGACTCGAATTTTGATAAAAGTATTTTAAATTTAACCGTAACCTAATGTTTAAATAATGCAACTTCTCACCTAACTAAACTACAACAATGTTTGGTCAAGAACTCGAAAATTGTAAAAACTAAAATACCAGTTAATGGTAGAAATAGTCAGATATGGGTATGGCATCTCAAAGGCAATTCATCTGACACAGGATAATTAAATTAAAGAGACAGTGTGTGAATCTTTGTCACTACTGTAATAAAGTTGTTGTTCACCTCACTATACACGTCATTACTCTAACCACCTTCAGGCTGTCTCCCTCGTAGTATGAAAGAAGAACTTGGAAAATATATTTTGCAACACTCTTAGGTTCCTTTTGTTCTTTCTGTTGTCATTCAACCTGAATATTAATTTTCTTTATTTGATTACTTGAATAATTACATTACAAAAATCAATTCAATATTTATGTAGATAAAAGTACCAGGTATACATAATCATACAATGTTTCATTGCACATCAAATAAAAGTAAACGTCAAAAGTGCAATAATACTCCCTATGCGAAAACGTACTTGTGAGAAACTCTCTCGGCAGATTAAATTATGAAGAGTTGTTTTTTAAAGTTGAGTCTGGACACAACGACTGCACCCTTTCGCTGCGGGTGACGTTCTGGAACGTCCTGGCAAGTTACAGCAATTTCCAGGCTTTAAAAGCCTGTAAAAAACGTAAAAATCGAGTGTCAGTGGGCGGGAGCTCTGTCCCTCAGAGCAGCGAGCGGCTCACTGAGGTAGACTGTCTCTCGCGCAGGTCTCTCTCTCTTTCTCACAACAGTGTAGCCAAGCGAACGAGTGCTACCAAATAGTGGGTTTCCCGCGTTTCACTGGCACCGCTGCGGGTGAACCAGACCACGTACGGGGCCTGTTCTTGTCTCATTTTGAAGCTATTTTCGTCTAGTTTTCGGCAGAATACACTTCATTTAATGCAGATGCTTGATTTATCATTCAGGAGTGCCTGAATATGCCCTAAATAGCCCAAACATAGCCGCAGCCAATGGGTTGGATGTTTTTCCCAGGTCACGCTCCAGTAGCTTCATACAAGTTGTGAAGGAACAACAGAGAGTTAATGATTTTATTCGCCAACAGTTAATTCAGCGGAACAGTATAACTTGTTGAAGAGTCATAGCTGAGGTATTTCTACAGTGATAACATGTCCAATGTTAGCATCCTTGCAGTGTGCTTTCCCTAGAGTGGAACATTTTATGCTACTATTATACCGGTATACATTTAATGCTTTAGAAACTATGACTTTCAAAAGGTTCTAATATTTTAAGCAATAGTTTGGACATTTGATGTGTATTTATATCTGTATCTGTCTGCTTACTGTACAGTGGAAGACATACAGATCTTAATTTGAGCAAACTAATGGTCATGGTACCATCCCCATTAAACTCTATCATTCACACCGTTGGTAGAAAACTACGAACGTTCACACAATTGTATAATTATTGGTTAAAGCAACCAAGCCACGTAACACAGAAGGCTTATTTATGTTTCATAGTTGTCATACTGGATATTAATTACAAAGATACTATTTACAAAACTCTCAGTTGTTCAGTTTCTATCTGTTGAAGAGTTAGTATTATTGAATACGGTACATTTTAACTAATAACTGTTGCAAATCAAAAGAAACATTGTGACAAAAGAACATAATGAACAAATATGGTGTTTTAAAATACTTGAACGCAGAAAATTGGACCTTTGGAAGACAGAAGGGGATGGAAATGCAAAGGTAGAAATGGAACGAACACAAATATTTCAGGGAAAATGGAATAATACGAAATAATGAACAATTAATACATTGTTCATTATTTCGTATCTTTCCATTTTCCCTGCCATATTTGTTTTTCGTTATATTTCTACCTTTGCATTTCCATCCACCTCTGTCCAATGTTCTGCGTGTAAGCATTTTAAAACACCCTATTTATAAATTCATGGTCTTTTGTCACTAGGTTTTTTGTAATATGCTACAGTTGTTTGTTAAAATGTACTGTGATTAAATAATACTAAAGTATCATTTGAATTTATACTATTTCAGTTTATTGGCCAGAGATATTTAGTTTACAAAACGTTACCCCAAACTTAGCTTAGCTTAGCTAACATTACTTGTGTCTTATATTACTGTTGATTTTATAGAAACATAATCATCTAATACACGGTCTTACGCACTTATTCATTCACTACACACACACACACACACACACACACACACACACACACACACAAACAACGACATATTATTGATCTTATATATTATCTCTTCCCGTTTGCTCCTCTTAATTAAGGAACCCGTCTAGTTCTTAATGAATTTGGGAGTTATGATTGTCATCTGGCAACTGTTTTATATTCTACTGCGATCAAAATTCCAGAATGTAATAACACACTCCAGCTCTTACTCTCTACATTGTCACTCTACATAATCCAAGTATCTCGTACAACAAACAATATTTCTATCTTAGGCCAAGGGCAACTTGATTTAGTAACATAATTTCTATTTTCACCCCAGCATGTATTGACACTGTTCAGATTACAGGCAATTATGGTGCTAAGAATTGGGTGATGGTTATTGTGGAATTATTGTGTGAAGTATATTGCAAATTGATTATCTTAAGTTGTGCTGCTGATATATGGGCTGTAGATATGAATGATGTCAATAATAATTGAGAGTACAACATGCGTTTGCAATCTTAATAAAGATAACTATGGTGATGATGCCTAAGACATTCCGAGTTGGCGTTCAATTAAAATATTGGCATATTAGTGTGAAATATAAAGATATATAGATAGAGAGAGATCAAGAGCAGGGGGGGGGGGCGTCATACTGAATCACTCTTGAGCTGCAGCGTCTCACAGGACAACCACTTAAAGACCTTGTCACTCCCAGTTGCAGACATTTTCTGAGCCACTGTCGACAAGTTAGGCCCCTCTTAACCCCTTCTGTACCGGCGACGTCATATTAACTTTATTCTGGCAACTATTAGACGAGTGTATTCAGCTTAAAAAGGGCCTCCAGCATTTAACAGGCTTCAAATGGTCTCACTTAACCCTTTTACTACCAGATATTGCCGGTAGAGAAGGGGTTAAGATACAGACACCAGACAACTTTTCACTATAGGCCTACATCAGGAGGAAAGAGGTCCACAAAGAACATACAATTTAAACAACATCATTAATATATAATGTGTATGTTGTGCAGAATAATATGTAAATAATATAATATATTATTTACATATTATTTTGCACAACATACCCACAATTATATGTATTTACAAAACGAGTACTAAAAAGAGTTAATATTTGGATAATAAGTGGAATAAGTAGTGTTAACCCTTCCAGTAACAGTGACGTCCTTTTAACTTTATTCTGACTATTATTAGACGGTTTTATTTAGTTTCAAAAGGGCCTCCAGCAATTAAATGGCTTCGAACTATCTGAATTTACCCTTCTTACTGCCACAGATCCTTCTTAAACTGCACAAAATCCCCTAAATACACAAATACAGATAGAATTAAATTAAAATGACGTCGCTGGTACAGGAGTTAATCCTGTATACAGTATGTGGAGTGGTTCTGTTAGTTCATGGGCAAGATATAAACAAACCCCAACAAGGATCTTAGCCTACTCATACTCTCTTCAGTCTACCCCCCCCCACCCCACACACACACACACAACCACTACCACCACTAGAGCCAAACAAAACACTCTCCTTGTTTACGGTTCGCCTTAATTATTCAGACAGACCCGACACTTGCCATCCACTTTACGGCCGACATTTTGTGTGTGAGGGTAATTTTTTGAGGTAATTTTTGTGAACAATGTTTTGCATCTATTTCGCTTTTCGTGCTACCAGATCCTTACATTTACATTTTCGCTTTGCGATATGATTTCTTGACCAAAATGTCCATTCCTATAATTTGGTTTCAGTCTATTAATAATAATCAGCTGTAGCTCTTATTAAATATTTGTATATATCATCCAGAGGTTAGGTCTGTGAACTCCACTATCCAGTATACTTTCTTGAACATGGGGGACAATATTATTTGTGGGTATTTGTCCCATGTACTGATTTTTGACAAAAAAGGACATAGCCTCCTAATGGTAGACAGAATATGTACTCTACTTGAAAATATATGATTTAGCCCCATAATGGTATACAGAATGTTTACTCTGTTCTTATTGGTAGACAGAATGGGTACTCTACTCGAGAATAAAGAATATAGACTTTTAATGGTACACAAAATGTGTACACTACTTGAGAATAATGGATATAGGCTAATGGTATAATGAATGTTTACTAAGCTTGATAATATAATATATAGTCTCCTAACGGTATAAGGAATGTGTACTATACTTGAGAATAAATAATATAACCTCCTAATAATAGAAACACCCATTGAAGTTGGTAAGACGATGTCCGGCAGCCCGGAGTACCCCGGTGAACTGTAGATTGAACATTGATGCCTTTTAGGTCGAGAACAATAGATCCTGGATCTCTTTGCATTACATGTTTAACGCCTTAAGAGCGGGTGGTGTGTATTTTACACTGTACCGCACAGCGTTTTTTTTTAACCCTAAATAGGGTTGTTTCCGTGCTCATTTTCATGCATAAACAAGACCCAGAGCGTAAAACAAGTATCTATCCCTGAAAGGGCGTAAACAGAGCTTTCCAATGACACCCGAACCATCCTTGTACGACTGCTGGTTCTCTTGCAACGATCGTGCAACACGAGTGCAAAAACCCTAAAATAAGATAATTTCCGTACATAATTCCCTGTGTAGCGAGTGAGAAAGGGGGGAGAAGGGTGGAATACAGTTCAGTAGGTCCACGGTGGTCGTGGGGAGCGGTCATAAGGTTACTACGCTCATCCCACCGCTCAGCTCTCTCTCAGCAACATTACGTGCTGAAAATGGCACTCGACAGCTGTCGTGCACCGCCACATAGTCCAAATTTATTTCACTCGACATATGTTGCGCGCCGCCAGTTAAGGGTTAAGCGTATGCCAGTACCATATGTTAGAGTTATATTGAGTGATACTAATGGAAATGTTGGTACACGACCTTCAAAATTCTGTTATTGGTTGTTTCGGTGTGCTAGAAGAGAATGACTACCAACAAATATAGAGAGACATACATAGTGCAAGGGAACTGTGTACATGCTACTTATTCTTGAAACATAGAAATATGTATGCATATTAATACCAGCATTAAAAATGCATTGACAGACAAGATGGTACAAGATAAAACACAATTACAGACTAGCTGCAAAATTAGAAAAACAAATATTATTGTTGCCCTTATATCCACCCTCCAGACATAGGCTATATTGAGTAAATTTGATATATGAAGGACATAGAAGTCTAGTGAATAATCGACAGGCAGTGCTAACTATTCACTCGTTGCCACCACAATGTCCTGCGACGGTACACAATGCCACACATGGCGTCACACCGGTTCACGATATTTACGAAGAAACAAAAAAGGGGTTTAATGAGTAAGTGGTGCTTCTGAATGCGTGTGTGCTTGCTTTTTGTGGGCGAACTGTTATCTGTTCTCCTGTCACCTCTTTTTCCTTTCTCGAGTTTCTTGCTGATCCTCCCTACCCCTTGTGGGACTGACTGACTGACAACACAAAGTTACAGGCATAAAAACTCACATTGAGATGTTTTCAGCTCTTTTGAGGAGTACCATTATAAATATGATCTAGATTCTAGCTGTATTGTTGGGATATTTTTACATATTTTGGTGGCCTTCTAGAGTTGGAAGAGTGACAGGGCCAAAATTATGTTATGTTCGAGCCTAAATGACTGGACACACAGAGTTTAAACAATTTAAGTCATAGGATGAGGGGAAAATTGATTCAGGGAGAGAGTTCCAGAGTTCAGCTGTTGTATAGAAGAACGATTGGGAATATCGTTTCACTCTTGGATTGGAGAGTTGCACAGATAAGGGGTGGGATTGTGTTGCAAGATGGGTGCTACGTACACTACGTAGAGGTGGTATACACTGAGAGATCTCTGAGGAACACTGATCATTGTAATAGCAGTAGAATAGCGAGAGAGATGCAACATATTGTGGCAAAGAGAGAGATTGTAAAGAGTTAGTGAGTTAACATGAGTTAATGAGACGAAAGACTTTCTTTTCTACTTTGTCAAGAAGTGCTCTGTGAGAGGATCCTCCCCACACATGTGAACAATGATCAATACATAGACGCACGTCTGTGCCTCTGTACAAAACAAGAAGCTGTGCCGGGGTAAAGAACCCCCCCCCCCCCCCCCCGGAGGCGGTTGAGCACACCCGAGCTTCTGGGAAACTGTTTTAGCAAGGGTGGTAATATAATTGTTCATAGTGAGATCAGAAGAAAATAAGAGACACCTAGTATACTGAGAGAAGATGAAGAGTTGAATCGTGTATTGTTGAAGTATAAGGGATAGTCCTATGAGAGTTTTTGAAGGGTAGATAAATGGAGAAATTGGGTTTTTGGAAGAATTGAAAGCAGTTGGAGAGTGAAGTTGGGGAAAGCACCAGGAACAGATGGAGTGTGTGGGGAAATGTTGAGGTATGGTGGTGAGATAGTGATAGAATGGGTATGGAAAATGTGCAAACTAGCATGGGAGAAGGGGAGTGCACCCGATGACTGGAAGACTGGCATAATAGTCCCCCTATATAAGGGCAAAGGGGAAAGAGGAGTGTGTGGTAACCACCGAGGAATATGTCTTCTAAGCGTAGTAGGGAAGGTATACAGTAGGGTAGTGATTGAGAGAGTGAGAGTGAGAACGGAGAAATGGATAGGCGACGAGCAGGGAGGTTTTAGGAAGGGAAGAGGATGTGTAGATCAGATTTTTACCCTGAATTGTGTTGTGGAGAAGTATCTGGAGAAGAAACAAAAGGTGTATGTTGCCTTTATGGACTTGGAGAAGGCCTATGACAGAGTGGATAGAGAAGGTTTGTGGAAAGTACTTAGAATATACGGAGTAGAGGGCAAGTTGCTGAAAGCAGTGAAGAGCATGTATTTTTTTTTTTTTTTTTTTTTTGTATGTGATTGAGGGAGGCAAAAGGCATAACTGCCTATAGCGAGTGCCTCCCCCATAGTTGAAAGAGTGACAGGGCCAAAATCAAGGGACGTTCGAGCCAAAATGCCTGGACACACAGAGTTTGAGGGTGCAAAGGCGGCAGTACGTGTGGAGAATGAGCAGAGCGAGTTCTTTGACCTGAATGTTGGTTTGAAACAGGGGTGTGTGATGTCCCCGTGGTTGTTTACTGTATATATGGATGGAGTCATGAAAGAAATACTATCAAGAGCAGTGGATGTTGGTGTATCGCTGAAAAGGGAGGGAATTGAGTGGAAGCTACCTATACTGCTGTTTGCGGATGATACAGTTCTGATGAGTGATAATGAATGGGAGTTGCAGGGTCTGGTAAATGAGTTTGGAACAGTGTGCGAAAAACGGAATTTGAAGGTAAATACGGGGAAGAGCAAGGTTAGGGTCTTCGAAAGGGGTGAAGTCACAGAGTGTGAGGTGAAGTTGAACGGTCAGGCTATGGAGATCGTCAACTCTTTTAAGTATCTGGGCCGTGTGTTGAGTAAAGATGGGACTATGGATGAAGAGGTGCGGGAGAGGGTACAACAGGGGAAGAGGGTTGTAGGAACGCTAAAAGTAGTAACAAGAAATAGGGTGGTCAGTATGGAAGTGAAGAAGTCCTTGCATGACAGTGTGGTAATCCCGACACTGACTTACGGATGCGAAGCATGGACGTTGGTTGAGAGACTCAGACCAAGAGTGAGAGCAGTGGAAATGAATTACTTAAGGAGTGCATGCGGAGTTACATGGAGGGATAGACAGACTAATGAGGAAGTAAGAAGGAGGTGTGGTGTGGAGGTAGATGTGCTGGAAAGTGTGAAAAGGAACAACTTGAGATGGTTCGGCCATATGGAACGTATGGAAAGCGAGAGAATGACTAAGAGGGTGTACGAGAGCGAGGTGGAGGGACAGAGGGGGAGAGGTAGATCGAATATGAGGTGGAAGGATGGAGTGAGGAACTACATGAACGAAGGCAGTGCTGGTTGGGGGGAGGGGCGTCGACTGACTGGGGACAGAGGTGCATGGAGGCGGTTCGTTCGTGGCCACACCTTCGGGGATCTCGGCGTCAGGCAATAGATAGATAGATAGATAGAAAGCAACAACATTTTCTCTGACCCAAATGAAAATGGTTAGTAGGTCAGAAGATAAGTGTTTTATGGCATCATCACATGATTTTGTTAGTGATTGCTTGCTGGTTTTTTTGTTTTTTTTAAACTAGTTGAATAGTGTAAGGTAGAGTCATCAGCATATGAATGGATAGGACTGGAGGTACAGTTGAGAAGATCATTAATGAATATTATAATGACAATTGGAGATAGGTCAGAACCCCGAGGAACACCAAAGTCGATAGGTTGAGGAAGTGAACGGAAGCCGTCCACAACCGCAGCTATGGAACGGCCAGAAAGTAATTTAGAGATAAGGGCACAGATAGAGGGATAGAGGGGTCGGTTACTCTTTCATGTCGAGCTTATTCACTACCCCTCACCGGGGAATAATGATGCCTTGATCTCAAGTATAATTTGTTCAATCACTTTGCTCACAAATCATTACGTCCTCAATCATATACCGAACCTAACCCAGTATTGTCTAGCCTAATAGTACCGTACCTTAAACAGGCATTGCCTATTTTAACCCAATCTAACTCTGACCTAACCTAACTTAAGATAAGCTAACGTAGATGTAACACGCTGAGCTTTATGTGACTTGCCAACTTTAACCATCCTTATTGCTGGGGTTTAGTTTATATAGTAAATGCCTTATTATGAATATAAACTAAGGTAATATACTAAAATTCCTATGAATCAGAGCAATAACATCACCGGTGCCGGTGCCCGTTATGGGGAAGATAACACGGGAATATGGGAACTACTTCCCAAACCCAGCTCCACCAATCAAAGTATTGGGGAGTTCTGGGGTGTGGTTGTCAAGACGTCCCTGATGGAACGTTTTAGTTTTATGCTCATATTTATCTCGTATTACAATTATTGTATGGTAATATTTAGCCACCCCTTGACATAATGATATGTAGATATTACAATGAATGTGTCTTTTTTTTTTTTTTTTTTTTTTTCTATATTCCAACTACTCCCTCTCGGGCATAGGCTGAGAGCCTGTACATTCCACCGCTCAACACGGTGAAGCCCGTGAGGTCTTGTTCCAGCCTGGGGAGTGAGACATGCGAAGCATCCATCATGGCTCAAAGCAGCTCCATCTCTGAAGCGGCTGGTTGCTTCGCCCAAGTGCTTCACCGTCTCACCCTCCAGACTCAGACCCTCACTCTCAGAACGCCACCTATTGAGCAGTGAACTCACTAGGCATTGTCCCCCTGTAACATATTTTGAATATGGGAATATTCATACAGTGTTATTTAATCAGGGAACAATGAGGGTATTTTTTTGGCATTTCGGTGGGCTTTGTGGTAATGCACTGATACTAGGTACAGCACAAATTCAATCCCAATAATATCTTCCCATTGACATATCGGGATTTGAACCCGGGTCCATTGGATTACCAATCCAGTGGCATGACCACTCCACCACACCTCCCCTTGCAGTAAACCGTTTGTTTCACCAATATCATTAATGAGGCTGATGTAGAAACTAGCATTATATTTATATATTTTGCATGTGATATATGCACATTTAACACCCATTTGCTTAGACAGCAGTGATATACTTTCGAATTAAGCTTGAAAATAAACTATTTTAATTTGAATATATTTAATCTCTCATATTGTATATGGTAATCAATCGAAAATTTTGAATAATGAAGGCACATGAAAACATATGCAGTCATAATCATATATATTGTGATAACTTATAAGCTGTCACATTATATATTATTATGATTGCATTATAGTTATAGTTACTTGTGTAGACCTAGTGTAATGAATACTATTATTGTTATATACATTATTTAAAGATGACAATATATATATATATATATATATATATATATACAGGGTGTTTTAAAACAACACTGCCAGACCTCATCTGCTAATTAGTAAATACAATAACGAAGAAGATTATTTAAGGACAAAATGCAAAATAATATACCATTAATGATTTAAACCGCATAGAGTAAAATAATTAGTGACACCCAGGTATGAGCTATAATCCGAACACGGGCTAGTGTCCCCCCTCCCCCCCACATAGCCTACCTCTTGCCTCCCATCCCAGTTCGAGTTTTTCTTCGAAGCTTTGGAGTCATAACGAATCTTCTCATGTGTTTAATCATCTGCTCGGCCATGCTGCTATCTTCTTCTGTCATAGTGATTTTATTTACCTTATAATATCACATAAATATGGATTGTCATTATTTAGGTGTGTCTCTGCCTTTGTTATTTTATACTCGTTAAGTCCAAGTGACGTAAATTGTTTGTTTTGGGTACCATTAGATGATTTTAAATATTCATTAGTGAACACCGTATACTTGTATGTCTACAGCTACGTAAAATCGTCAAACTTTAACCATAAAACTGATAGACATATTTCGTTAGTACTCTGTGATAATATTAACGTAATGAGGTATTTGTATTGAAACAGTAAATTGCGCAGGATTTTTTGTTTCCCATTCAAACAGTTTCACGAACGATTAAATTACCTATAGCAGTGTTCGACTGTTCGGATACCTGGCCTAGACTTGAGATTCATTATTTTACCTCTTGGTCATCGTTACAAATGGTGCATATCTTTTTATGCTACTTGGATTATAATACTTAGCAATTTTCTTCTAATTGCAAAATATCATTACCAATTTTATGTTACTTTGATTTTGTAATTATTCATATGTGATTAGGTCATTAGATATCTCCTCTTTACCTTTTTTACTTGGTAATCATTCATATTATGTATCATATGTTTTGTGCTGAGCTCAGAACCCTGTTTTGCTACATTTCTAAATAACCATTTATCTCCGTTACAATATATTTTTGGTAAAAATAGAATAGAAATATGTGTATTATATATTTGTTATCAATGTGGTCGTCATACTCTGGCAGTGTTGTTTTAAAACACCCTGTATACGTATATATATATATAATATATATATATATATATATATATATATATATATATATATACCGGTATATATATATATATATATATATATATATACTGTATAATTATATATATATATATATATATATATATATATATATATATATATATATATATTGTATATATATATATATATATATATATATATATGATAGATAGATAGATAGATAGGCATGGATAGATAGAAAAATAGATAGATAGATATATTCCTCGAATAATTCATGACTTGGTTGTGTGGATTTCCTTTCTTACACCATACAACATATTGTTCCTCATCCTGGTCAGGATTCCTCAACGTATACAGGTTCTTCTTTCGGAGCAACTCGATTTTATTGTAACGTCTTGCAAACCGTACTATATATTTTTGTTGTTTTCTATATTCCAACTACTTCCTCTCTGGCATAGGCTGATAGCCTTTACACTCTACCGCTGAACACGGTAAGGCCCGTGATGTCCTGCTCCAGTATAGGGAGTGAGACATGCGAAGCTTCACGGCTCGAAGCAACTCCATCTATGAAGCCGCCTCGCAGAGGGCTTCACAGTCTCATCCCCCACACTCAGACCCTCACTCTCAGAACGCCACCTATTGAGCAATTAATTCACTAGGCATTGCCCCCCTGTAGCATATTTTTGAATATGGCAATATTCATACAATGCTATTTAATCAGGGAACAATGAGGGCATTTTCTTGGCATTTCGGTGTACTGTGGTAATGCACTGATACTAGGTACAGCACAAATTCTATCCCAATAATATCTTCCCATTGACATATTGGGATTCGAACCCGGGTCCATTGGATTACCAGTCCAGTGGCAAGACCACTCCGCCACACCTCCCCTTGCTTGGGTTTGTTTATATTAGTTGTGAGTCCATGCTGGTGATTTATGTTGAAGGTTTCCATAACCAGGATAACTCCATATCACTATAGCTTCACCACAACCTCCGTAGTATCTGCAATTTTTACCGGCAATTATGGTCTGCAAGCATACAAAATTACAGTTTATCAGAATTCAGCCGCCTAACATAATCTACCTTCAGTCTAGTTGCTGATACCTGTACGAAAATTTCCCAAAAAAATACGAAAACAAACTTGCTCATGGAAATTTGACGGAAAAGCGCTCGTGAGATAGCAGCTTAGCACCCGTTCCGCACATTGTCTCTCCTGTTGTACTGCTCCATCCACTCCAACTGGTATCATTCATTGATATTTAAGTGGCTCCTTTAAATCGAAAATAAATTTGGTATTCTGGGTCTCAAGATAACTTTGCAGATAAAGTGTTAATGTGTTGGGTTAGTTTTGAGACAGCCTGATTACCTGCAACAGTTGTAAGTCCTTGATGACCTCGAACACGAAGAGATTAATTGAAATTCAAAGCTCCACTGCCGTTACTAGTTGTTCGCCTCACAGGCTATTCCTCGGATTAAGATTTTGTAATCAAGATAATAGTTTACCATGTTCTCAATTCCACTTGCCAGCAATATACTCATATCATTTGTGACTTGACTGCCACCTACACCTTGATCTCGTACATCTGCTTCTGATTTCTATCTTGTTGGGATTCCTTTGAACTGTTCTACTGCATGAACATATATTAATGTGGAGCAGCTGTTCAGGCAGGTCTACTTGCTATACCCACCAATTGACTACTTGCGAGTTTCGTTCTATAAGGAAGTTGGAGCTGTAGACATCGATAATGAGCAGATTTATCAGCTATAATATGGTTGTACTACATCTATAAATACATACAACCAAATTAAACATACTTTTTAGCCATCAGAAACCTACATTATTATTGCATTTCTATTTACTATCGATGTCTACAGCTCCAACTTTCTTATAGCCTGAAACTCGCAAGTGGTCAATTGAAGACTAGAGTAGGTGTGTGTGTGTGTGTGTGTGTGTGTGTGTGTGTAAACCCAAAGCAGATAGCAAGAGGTGGTGCTAACATAGTCTATAGGTGAACTACATTATCTTCATGAAAATGTTACTTCTCAGTTTCTTGGGATATTTAGGATATTGTATTATCGTGAGGTGATCTGGATACGATATGTGTTCACATTATTTGTATCTTGGGCTGCGAAATGTGGGATGGAGAAGGTAGAGCCTCGGAATTCCCGCGAGTTTTTTGTTTCCCCCTGTCAAATCCCTAGGTAACAGGACATGGCCTTTGTTCAATTCTTGTTTTGTTTTCCTTAGAATAGGTAAGGTTCTGTATTTTCACTTTCGGTTTCCTTAGTTTGGTATCGAAGTACTATTTCATCTTGAACCCTCGGATATTCCCTTACCAATTTAAACTTGAATTGTTGGACTGGTTTTACTTATTCTCGTTTCTCAAACACTGAAATTGATAATGTAGGTGAAGTTATTTGATGAATGGGTTCAGAAATATGTATTGTACCTAACAATGAGTGAGAAGGTAGTAAACATATCTTTATATAATGCGACAAACTCATAACTACTGAAAAGAGTGAAACAATTATTATTATACTTGTTTAAAATTGGATTAACATTCTTGAGTGTGAAAACTAGCTCTTTTTCTCCTTTCTTCCATGAATTATTTCTAACTTTAGGCATGCTTCCCAAACCTGGCGATGCTCTCGCAGTGGTTCATGCAGAATAATAATATGCATAGTAATGGAAATATTGTTGTAAGTTTAGGACACATATACAATTATAATTATGTGCGAATAGGAACTAAATGCACAATATTTGCCACACCTCCTGACATAAATGATAGTGAGAGAACAAAACATGTAATATTTGATATACTGTATATCTACTGGCGATATAATTACAGAAGAGGTGTGGTCGAGTGTCGCGCTACTGTGATAGTAACCTCAATTTTATTGAATTTGAGTTTTGCTTAGTTTAGGGGGAATTAGGTGGAACCACTGGAGAGATAGGACAGGTAACAGATTTAAGGTTATGATCGGAGGAGCACAACAGAGAATAAGGAGAGGGGCTTCTTTGATTTCCCTAGGAATGATTTTTGCTTCCATAGCCTGGAACCCTCGGAGTGTACCAAACACACTGCGGAGGTGATCATCTTGGGAATGGAGGCATAAATGGGTTTTCTCTCTCAATCTAATGCAAACAAATCTTGGTTTACTCATGCATGTACAATTCCTTAAAAGGGAATTCTGGTATATTGTTTCGGAAGGTCAAATGAAGAGTGCATGGGTTTCCAAGACTAAGCACTGAAGAAATTGAGAAAGACAGTTATTAAGGGACACAGAGGGGTCACTATATGAGAGAGTAGGTTTCCAGGTTAAAAAAACAAACAAACCATAGCTGTATATTTAGTAAGAGACGCGAAACTATTGAGCTATCGAACAAGTAAACTTCTAACTTACATTCTAATAGCTGCCACCTCACTCTCACACTCTCTCTCTCTCTCTCTCTCTCTCTCTCTCTCAATTAGCCCAGAACGCCTCCCCATCCAGCCGGAAGGTCTTGTTATCCAGTCTTTTATCGGAATACTTAATGCTTCCAAATTCCACTACCACTATGAACCACCTGAGGGGAAACAAATATAACGCCTAAAATGGAGGGTAATGAAATTGAAGTTGAAATCTGAACGAAAAAATACGAGTTGAAGTAATTGGACTAAGAGAAATTATGAGGTCTTTTGTTGAAGTATTATAAGGGGCCCTCGGTCAAATCCGACGAGAGAGAGAGAGAGAGAGAGAGAGAGAGAGAGCGAGAGAGAGAGAGAGAGAGAGAGAGAGAGAGAGAGAGAGAGAAAAGAGAGATAGGGAGAGAGAGAGACAGATACATAATAATATAGTTACATGTATACACAGACCTCAAGGAGTTGATCCAGGCTTAAACAATTACTGGTAAACGATTACATTTCCACATATTATAACAGTGGAAGGAAGGACATCAACGCAAATAGGATCACTCCCCATTCTCCACTTCTTCCATCACCTTTCCAAACTAGAAATTAGTTAGAAAAGTATCTTTACCTGACTGGAAATACACAAAGGAAAATAATACCCGTCCTAAATCATCTGTTAGATGCTAACTAGAATATATAACACAAAAAGTTTAGTTTATTCCGTGTACAGGGTGTAATAATGTATACATAGGTAAAACTGGGAAAACAATTAATTAAAGGAGAGAGTTAAACAACACCGACAATTAGTAAAGTCAGTCCAAGAATATATTTGTATATTTATACACAAAACTAGAACAGACCATAATATATATTGGGATGAGGCTAAGATGATCTGGTCAGGCTGCTATTATGAACGATTTTTTTTCTGAGTCATCCTTGATTACAGCGCATGTCACTGTATCTATATATTATATATTATATATTCCTTTGTTCATTATGCGTATGTACATAAACTTAGGTTATATTTACATAATATTTGGCTATTTTTGTAGACGTCAGTACTAATTATTGCTATGCATAGACATTGTATTGTACTACCTGTCTCTAGTTTATTGAATTTGTTGCATATTGTATATATCAATAGAGATAACATTGCAGTGTTAGGCACATTGTATATTACATACTATTTATAATTGTATAAATATATATATTATGTCAACAATTGTACTGTAGTTCAGGAGTTTTATTTTATGTACAGTAGGTAAAAGTAATGGCTGCACTAAATAAATCGAAAAGGTAGTAACACTTCTTGTGTTATATGCTAGTTAGTATTTCATAGATAATTTAGAAGGGGTATTAAGGTCTCCGTCCCCCCTGTTTTCTTGTATTACCATGATGTCTTGAAATAATAGACGAAATCTCGGTGTTCCAATGTTTATTTTTTCCTGCGAGTTTTACTACATAAATTGATCACACATATTAGTAATATATTCACCTTATATATATATATATATATATATATATATATATATATTTTTTTTTTTTTTTTTTTTTTTTTTTTTTTTTTCCAGTGCCTGGAAATCCACAGAAGAGTACAGAACAAATACCTGACTCTGGATCCAGCCACTCTTGCAAATTTTTATAATAACTGAAGATCTACGAAAGTAGAGAAATGTATTTTAACACTTTTACATAAACATTATTTTAATATGTACACAACAGTCCGAGCCTTCTAATAAGATACTCGGACATACTTTTTAAACCCTTAATTTGTGCATGCAATATATTTTAGATGCAATTTAATTTTACCACTAACATTTTTAAACTTTGTGCAGTGAACCTACCCTTTTCTACACACCTTTAGTGTGGAAGCATATTCGCAATTATTTTTACCACAAGAATCAATATTTTTCATGTTTTATATATATATACTGTATATATAATATATTATGGCCTGATCATCCCACTTAGTGTCACATTGTTATCTTGTGTATACACTGGCTACATATGCTATAATACATATTATACACCCGTTGGTATAATTATACCTTTCCCAAGATTAATAAATCACCCACGGTGCTCTTATGCCTGGCAGTAATGGTAGAGTAATTACAACAATTGTCTGTGCTGAATAACTGGGAATGCACATTCCATTGTTTTCTTTAGTAGTAAATGTATCTAATTATATGAAATTAAAAATGAAATGACTGATGCTTGGCGGACACTGTTATTATTGTGAGACATTGAGTTAATTACGTCATACTATGCAAGTAATTTAAAAATGTATCTCTCTCTCTCTCTTTTACGAATATGACTGGTAAGTGTAGGTGTTGTAGGGCGAGGCTTCATTTCTCCAATATTAATTATGATATATGATACTGTAACTTAGGTTACCTGTACTAAGACTAACCTAAGCAAATCTAGGTTAACTATGCTGAAACATAAACTAGCATAAGCTTAGTCAACCTAACTGTACAAAACCTTATTCAACCTTACTAAACTTAAGTTAGTATAACATAATCCCAACTAAAGAAGCGTCATAGTGTGAGATAAATTATTTCGCTGTTGGCGGAGACACTTATTAGCTAACAGTAAAGCATCCCATGAACGGTGAAAATGGTTGTGCAGTATTATTACTTCTTAACCCTCTCCATAATATGACGTTCTTTTTCATGATATTAAAGTAAACGATAGTATGAAAGAATGCAAAGGCCACTGGATTATTGTTTTAAATCCATGTGTAGAAACGCTGGAGACCGCCAAAATAAAAACGTGCTCTATTTCTCTTTATATATATACATATGCTAAATATCCACAGGGAAGGAAGGAAAATAAACACAGAGTCCCAAGCACTTTCGTGTATTACATCTTCAGGGGACAGAGGACAGACAGGTGTAATACACGATGTAATACACGAAAGTGCTTGGGACTCCGTGTTTATTTTCCTTCCTTCCCTGTGGATATTTAGCATATTATAAGTTCACGTGTTGCTGTGACTTTCTTGCATATATACATATATATATATATATATATATATATATATATATATATATATATATATATATATATACTGTATATATGGGTATATACTCCTCCTTTCACTCACCATTGATGAAAGGCCCTGGTAAGACGAGTTGGATCTCAAGATATTTCCCTGCAATACGAAGCCCTCCACAGTGCCTCTTAAGGTTAAGGAGGCCACATAATGCTGCAGGAGGGAGGAAGATATTATTATGGGGGAGCAATGGGCATGGAGGTGGCCTTTGGAAAGATATTATGGAGCTTTGGTATATAATGTGAACATTATATAAAGCATGATGGATAAATATATCACTTTGGAAATTAATTAACTATTATTGTGACCAGTGAGAATGTACTTCAGATTATATAAATATACATTACACTGATTTCGAGTTCCGGAATTGAAGGAAACTGGTTGTTGTTGTTGTTGTTGTTCCCCAAGCTGCCTGGCCGAACAGCCCCAAGGCCCCGAGCAATTCCAAGGCCATAACCGAGCGTCCCCACAGAAGCCTCCCTGCCGACCACAATAAAGCCTGGGTGACCAAAGCCACTCCATGGCGGGAAGCCGAGGAGGGTGCAGAAACGCCCGGGAAACCAAAGCCCAACCCAGGGCCCTGTGCCCCTCAGCAATTATGAAGAGAAAGTTGAGGGGCAAGGGAAAAATGTGACGCTTTGGCTTCCAATCTTGGTAGATTGGGAAGTCAATCCACGGAAAAGACGCCGTCACTTGAGATCTAGAAAATATATAAGTTAAAGGAACAGTCAGAGTAAGCTATGGGTATGGCAGAGATCGCTCAGTTCTCACTCTGATAGACCAGCCCATCACCACATGACTAGAACCCAATCCTCTCAGCATCAGCTAGGAAAGGCCCTAGAAAGCCGCCTTTGGCGGGGGGATAGCTCCCCTATTTCAACCCCTTTCGGGGTCGGGCACCCGCCAAACTGGTTTTATAGATCATTGTGGGTGTGGAATATGAGGAGTATCTTCTAGAGCTTAGTAAATTAATATAGGACTTAAACATAAAATTTAGAGTGGAAACTATAAACTAAATATTACATAATTATATTAAGAGAAAATATTGCTACAGCCATATATAAATGGCTCTTCAGCTTGGAATTGGATGTGTAGGTAAATAGATAGACATTGCACGTTCACGGTAGCCGAGGGCACATAGTCTAAATTTGTAAGACTCTCATTCTTCCTATGTTTCTGCCCGGAATCAAGCCAAATCTGTTCTTCGACTTGCCAAACACTCTTTCATCAATAATAAATGCACTGAACTATCCAACTCTAGCTCTTCCCAAGCTTTCTGGCATCTAGCCAAAAACCTCTCCAACAATTTCTCTTCCTTGTCTTTCCCTACCTTTTTCCACTCTGATGGCACAACCATCACTTCTTCCTCTGACAAAGCTAAACTCTTCGCTCAAACTTTTGCTAGAAACTCCACCTTGGATGATTCCGGTGCTATTCCTCCCTCTCCACCCTCCTCTCTCTTACTTATGCCTAATATCCTAATCTCTTCTAAAGATGTACTTTCTACCCTCTCTGGGCTTAATGCTAATAAGGCGTACGATCCAGATGGTGTTCCTCCTGTTGTTCTCAAAAACTGTGCTTCCGTGCCGACTCCCTGCCTAGGCAAACTCTTTCGTCTCTGTCTATCCTCTAACGTCTTCCCTTCATGCTGGAAATTTGCTCACATTCAACCTGTCCCAAAGAAGGGTGACCGCTCTCAACCCTCTAACTATCGTCCAATTGCTCTCATCTCTTGTCTTTCTAAAGTTTTTGAAACTATTCTTGCTTCCAAATTTCTTAAGCATTTCTCTTCTCATAATCTGCTCTCAGATCGCCAGTATAGCTTCATTAAGGGTCGCTCTACTGGTGATCTTCTTTCATATCTTACTAACTCTTGGTCATCCTGCTTTCAGGACTTCGGTGAGACTTTTTCTATTGCACTAGACATATCGAAAGCCTTCGATAGAGTCTGGCACAAATCTTTAATTTCTAAACTACCCTCCTTCGGTTTCTATCCCTCCATCTGTGCCTTTGTCTCTAATTTCCTTTCCGGCCGTTCCATAGCCACGGTTGTGGACGGCCACTGTTCACTTCCTTACCCTATAAACTCCAGTGCTCCTCAGGGCTCTGTCCTATCTCCTATTCTCTTTCTAATTTTTATAAATGATCTCCTCAACTGTACCTCAATTATTCCCATCCATTCATACACAGACGACTCAACCTTACACTACTCCATTAGTTTTTCAAAACGCCCCAGCCAGCAATCCCTCAACGACAAACGTAATGAAGCCATAGAACTCTTAAATTCTGATCTAAATACTATCTCCAATTGGGGCAGAGAAAACCTTGTTACCTTCAATGCTTCCAAAACCCAATTTCTCCATCTATCTACCCGTAAGGAACTCCCAGCGGACTATCCCTTATTCTTCAACAATACAAAAATCAATCCTTCATCTTCTCTCAATATTCTTGGTGTCTCTTTTTCTTCTGCTCTCAGTTGGAAGGACCATATTACCAGTCTTGCTAAAGCAGCCTCCCAGAAGCTGGGTGTGCACAACCGCCTTAGGGGGTTCTTTTCCCCTGCACAGCTTCTTCCTCTGTACAGGGTCATAGTGCGTCCTTGTATTGAGTATTGTTCACACATGTGGGGAGGTTCCTCTCACACCGCTCTCCTAGACAAAGTTGAAAGGAAGGCCTTTCATATCATTAACTCCCGTCCACTCACCAGCTCTCTGCAATCTCTCTTTCTCCGCCGCAATGTTGCATCTCTCTCGCTATTCTATCGCTACTATAATAATCAGTGTTCCTCAGAGCTTTCCCAGTGTATACCACCTCCTTTATGTAGGGCACGTGGTACCCGTCTTGCAACTCAATCCCACCCCTACTCTGTGCAACTCTCCAACCCAAGAGTGAAACGTTACTCTCAAACTTTCTTCTACTCAACAGCTGAGCTCTGGAACTCTCTCCCAGAATCAGTCTTTCCCTCTTCCTATGACTTAAATTGCTTCAAACTCTGTGTGTCCAGGGATTTTGGCTCGAACGTCCCTTGGTTTTGGCCCTGTCACTTTTTCAACTATGGGGGAGGCACTCGCTATAGGCAGTTCTGCCTTTTGCCTCCCTCAATCACATAGAAAGAAACAAAAAAGTGACTATTCTGAGAGTGCTGGTTCCGGCATAAGGGATTCGATCGCACACACCAGCACTGGAAGTTTCTCTCAAAATGTTGGCCGTAATGGCTGGATCTGGATGGACCAGTCTCTAAGAATGGACAAATGTTGCTGTCCACAACATCCTACTCACAGGGATATGTAGGCGACTTCGTTAGCAGCCAGGATTGACTTCCTGCATCCCCCATTCGCCAAACACACACACACACACACACATAGAGCTTGTTCAGTACACTTTATGGGCTTTATCACTTAAGGCTAACCAGGACCTTGCACCATCCCCGTATATATATTGGTGACATCTGGATTCTAGGGTTTGGGTGACCTCTATTAATAGATTTACTTATATATAATACAGTATTATCATAGATACTACTAAATATAAGTATCGTATCATGCCTAGTTACTTACCAGACTCACCAAAACCAGACTCACCCCAGCTAACCACAAACACACATACACCAATTATAAAAGAGCTAACTGGGAAGCATTCACAAATGAGACAGAACAACACTTCATAACTCTAAACAGTACACCCATCACTAACATCAACAATGCTGTACACATATTCAATAAAAATATCCAAAACGCTGACAAGAAACACATTCCAAGAGGTAACAGAAAAAGACATAACCCCAACTTCACACCAGAAATTCAAAACCTCCTCAGACACCGCAACATACTGAAACACTCCCCAGCACCCCACACACAAGACATCACACAACAAATTCAAGCATTCAACACCCAAACTAACAAAAAAATACAAGAACAACAAAAACTAAATTGGAATAACTTCCTACAAACACTTGATCACAAAACAAACCCCAAAAAACTCTACAAAACACTAAACAGCATCACACTTTCCAACAGCAACACAACACAATCACATGCTGCAATCACAACAACAGACTCTACTCCTTCATGTAAACAACAAGCAAACGCTCTCATCAATCACTTCTCACATGTCAGCCACCTAAAACCTCACAAAGACGACCGACGTGTCATCCGACGTAAGAGACAATTCCCCACAGACCCTGACTATACACCCTTCACCAATCACCAGACAAAGCATATCATCAACAATCTCAAGCACTCACCCGCCTGTGGCCTAGACAACATAAGCAACATACACCTCAGACACCTGGGACCACAAGGCATACAAGCACTCACTAACATATCAAACTACAGATATTCACACAACACAATACCAAACATTTGGAAGCATGGTATCATCATCACATTCCCCAAACCCAACAAAGACCCCACGCTACCCTCCTCGCACCGCCCCATCACACTCCTTTGCTCCCCCTCCAAAGTCATGGAACGCCTAGTATTACAACTAATTACACCTGACCTACCCCTAGCTCCAACACAACATGGCTTTAGGCCACTGCACTCCACAAACACTCTTCTCACAGACCTTACACAAAGAGCTTTCGACGGCATCAACTCAGCTAGACCATCACACAGATCACTATTAGGCACACTCGACATTAGTAAAGCCTTCGATGCCATCCCCCGCCACAACCTAACAAACAAAATCTACAACACAAACATGCACAACAACACAAAAAGGTGGCTGGCCAACTTCCTAGCAGGCAGATGTGCACACGTATCTTTTGCCGGTCAGTCATCTAAAATCAGAAACTTTCCAAATGGAGTCCCACAAGGATCCGTCCTATCGCCCGCACTCTTCAATCTGTACATGCACGATATAACTACACCCAATACGCCCCAAATAAACTTAGCCTCCTATGCAGATGACATATCACTCACATGCACACACCATGACCCAAAAAGAGCAACAGATCTCCTTCAACCCTATCTCAACACACTACATGGCTGGTGCACTACAAACAGACTTAATCTAGCCCCAGCCAAATCTACCGCAACCCTGCTCACAAGTTGGACAGGAGAACACGAATACATCCCTCAACTCACCATAAACAACACACCCCTAACACACACACACACCCAAAATCCTAGGAGTAACATATGATACTCATATGGCATTCAAACAGCACACCACAAACATTAAAAAGAAACTGACACCCAGACTTAACGCCCTCAGGTCACGTGCTCACACAAAATTTGGACACAACAAAGAAACTACCACCACAGTATATAAACAATACATAAGATCAGTGATGGAATACGCAAGCCCAGCCTGGGCTTCTAACCTAGCTGAAACACATCATAAGACCTTACAGACTATTCAAAACAAAGCCCTGAAGATCATTACAGGCTGCACAGCTACTGCACCCACAGATCACCTACATCAAGAAACCAAAATCCTCAAAGTCAAAGACCATCTGGACATGATAGGCACTCAATTCCTGGCAGCAGCCTCCACGAACCAAGACCACCCACTAAACTACATGGCAACACACCCACAGACACCAAGAAATATCAAAACAACACCCAGCACACGGTATCACACACAATTATTGTCCTCTCTCCCTCCCTGCCCACCCCGAACCAACTTCCAGAAGCACATCCATACTCATATCTCTCACCGATCCATCCACTCACTCACAGACAACACGCAGCTGCATGCACGACCTCCCGAAATCCATCCTTCCGAATCCTCCCTTCCTCGCGAGGACAGAATCCACCTGCCCAGGCTGAGATGCGGCACCATCCAGCTCTCCTGAGCTATCAGAAGAGACTGGATGACTCCGTTGTCGACGCCTGCCCGGGATGTAACACAGCACCCCATACCATTAAACACATCATAGAAGACTGCATTTCACACAACCACTTACGCCAACAACACAATCTACACTCAATGAGAGCTCTGTGGGAAAGCCCGATCATGGCCATGGCCTTCCTCAGGGACTCGGGGCTGTTCGGCCAGGCAGCTTAGGGAACAACAACAACAACAACAACAACTTATGGATATCCGCAGTGCATTACCTGGCAATGTCCGTATATTATTTTCTTGGCAATGAATTATTACTTGGTTTGAGTTATTAATAATAACATGCAGTTAATTATCGTGGGAAAGGAGGCGGACGTCTGTCCTCATTCATCTCTCTTACCTCCTTACTTCTCTCCACCATCACCACCCTCACCATTATCATCATCAACACCATACCGCTTCCTATTAAAGTTAGGTGACTCTTCTCTCCCTTCCTCTATCACTATCACACACTCACTCACGCTCTCACTCATACTCACATATTATGTGGACAATATATGATATCCGTGATATATACATTTAAGTTTTGAAATATATATATATATATATATATATATATATATATATATATATATATACCGGTATATACAGTATATATTTTTTTTTTTTTTTTTTTTTTTTCTATATTCCAATTACTCCCTCTCCGGCATAGGCTGATAGCCTTTACACTCTACCGCTGAACACCGTGAGGCCCGTGAGGTCTTGTTCCAGTCTAGGGAGTGAGACATGCGAAGCACCTATTCACGGCTCGAACCCAACTCCATCTCTGAAGATGCTTCGCCTCTGCGCTTCACAGTCTCAATCCCCAGGCTTGGACCCTCACTCTCAGAACGCCACCTATTGAGCAATTAACTCACTAGGCATTTCCCCCTTGTAGCATATTTTGAATATGGGAATATTCATACAGTGCTATTTAATCAGGGAACAATGAGGGTATTTTGTTTTGGCATTTCGTTGTGCTGTATTAATGCACTGAAACTACAGTGCATTCATTCGACATATATCGACAGGCCCCGCCCACTTCCCCAACCGTTATCATATGGCTGGCATGACTGTGCGAGATAGGGGTGTCCAACAGGGTTACCAAATCAGCACAAAAATATTATTTAATCTGTTTGCAGAAGTAACTAGAAGAATACAAACTAGTAAATGCCTACCTAATATTGCTAGAATATTACTCCAATATTGATAACATGTGCTAAAAGATTCGGAGTATAGCCAGCATTCTTATTGCTAGGTGTAAAATATTGCCGCTAGATCAAGTCAATATTTATTTATCAATTTAAATTATTAAAAATGGCCTACAAAGCCATCTACCTTTCTACATCAATGAGTGAGAAAGAAATGTTAAGACTGGAGCCTGTCTTTAACAGCTCCATTCCCTTGTTCAAGTAAATACTTTTAGATCTAGCGGTAAGGTAGCTACATTGGTAACGCCGGTGTCTTCTCTCTCAACTGTCAATGCGCTGTCATTCAAACGAGAGTTCAGTTCCCTCCCGTCTTCTAAAGGGGGAAGATGGCGTCTCCTGCCCATACCCCTGGCAGACCTGCTGGTTCTCCCCGACTTGTCAGTCAAGCCAGGAATATTGTATTAAATGTATTCAAGTATTTTGATAAGGAGAAAACTGAGCCAGTTGATGTGGTGGTGCTCCTCGTGGTACACCCTGGAAACGTCATTATTGGCGGTTAAATTAATCACAAAATTATGATCTACACAAGTTGACTGATCAGTCAAAATTTAATCACTTCACAATATGAGAGAGAGAGAGAGAGGGAGGGAGACTGAGGCACACAGACAAGGGAGGGGGAGGCATTACGGTACCCTATACAACTAAAAGCAGTCGCTCCGCTAGGCCTAGCTTAATAATTGTCTACCTCTGCTCTGCCCAAGTAGACGAGGTAAAACAATGGTAATGGAGTTTACTTTTCTGAACAATGGTATATGGTAATATTGTATAGTAAAGAGTAACTGCAAATATGCATGTATTAAAGCGCTCTTACATCGTATAATTAATTTTACTTGGAGCTCTTATCAGCTCTGTGGTAAGGTGACAAGTGACTTGTCCGAGATTGCGGTATGATAAGCTCTACTTCGTCTACGGCGCTGGTGGAAGCGGGCGGGGCCTGTCGATATATATCGAATGAATGCACTGTAGGTACAGCACAAATTCCATCCCAATAATATCTCCCCATTGACATATTGGGATTCGAACCCGGGTCCCTTGGACTACCAGTCCAGTGGCAAGACCACTCTGCCACACCTCCCCTATATATATATATATATATATTTATATATATATATATATATATATATATATAACCTTGTCACTATCTCTCACTGTTCTCTTGCTCATCATCTATACTTCCTGTTATTTCACTAGTTTCCGGTTTGTTGTACAGTAGCCCAACTAAGTTTTGCGACAAAATATTAGGTATGTGGCACCTGTCTAGTTTGCACTCCCGTCCCAAGCCTGTGTGGTCGTGTCTAGCAGAGACCGTGCAGGTGTCTAGGCAGGCGCCACCACCTGAGCTACCACAGCCAGGGCACACATACACAGTACTCGCATACGCTGGACGCTACATAATATGAAAATATTGCTATTATTATTTGTTCATATGATAATAGAAGGTTCTCTCTCTCTTTCTTTCTCACTCTCTCTCTCTCTCTCTCTTAGAGGTTAATACCGATCAATGTTCACGCTACACTCTTTGTAGACAAATTAGCACATACACACGCACACTGACACACACAGAAACAGAAGGCAAAGTTCAGTGTTATAAACCCACATTCTACACTGAATTCCTTGATAAGGAAATGAGGTGTAAATAATTGTAATCTTGTATCTAATTAACACTCTTTAGATAATATGTTATAATCTGCATCATCCTGCAGTGCTGGGTTATACGAGTTGTTTTATTTACAACATCTGCATCAGGTAATATTATTAATGATACAAACGTGTATTAATATACAGCTAAAATTCTTACTGTTTCTATGAGATACTATTAGAATATTATATAATTATCGTTACCGTATCATGATTTTAGAATCAAACTCCAATGAAATTCTGTCTTCTATGGAAATATATGGGATTATAACTAAACATTATTTAGTTTATATAATTTAAGTTCTATAATACAGAATCTTACACACACACACACACACACACAGTGGTCCGTAGCGTATTGGTTGTTGTTGTTGTTGTTGTTCCCCAAGCTGCCTGGCCGAACAGCCCCAAGGCCCCGAGCAAGGCCAAGGCCATAACCGAGCGCCCCCACAGAACCCTCCCCGCCGACCACAATAAAGCCTGGGTGACCGAAGCCACTCCATGGCGGGGAGCTTGAGACACACACACACAGTGGTCCGTAGCGTATTGGTTGTTGTTGTTGTTGTTGTTCCCCAAGCTGCCTGGCCGAACAGCCCCAAGGCCCCGAGCAAGGCCAAGGCCATAACCGAGCGCCCCCACAGAACCCTCCCCGCCGACCACAATAAAGCCTGGGTGACCGAAGCCACTCCATGGCGGGGAGCTTGAGGAGGGTGTGGAAACGCCCGGGAAACCAAAGCCCCACCCAGGGCCCTGTGCCCCTCAGCAATTATGAAGAGAAAGTTGAGGGGCAAGGGAAAAATGTGACGCTTTGGCTTCCAATCTTGGTAGATTGGGAGGTCAATCCACGTTAGAGACGCCGTCACTTGAGATCTAGACAATATATAAGTAAAAGGAACAGTCAGAGTAAGCTATGGGTATGGCAGAGATTGCTCAGTTCTCACTCTGATAGACCAGCCCATCACCACATGACTAGAACCCAATCCTCTCAGCATCAGCTAGGAAAGGCCCTAGAAAGCCGTCTTTGGCGGGGGGATAGCTCCCCTATTTCAACCCTTTTCGGGGTTGGGCACCCACCCAACGTATTGGTTATCGCACTTGGTTCACAGCCAAAAGAACACGGGTTCCAGTCCCGGGCGGGAAGAAAACACTTGGGAGTCTTCTTGCACAATGTGCCTCTCTTGGCCTAGCAGTATAAGTGGGCCCCTGGAATAAGAGGCCACTTATGACGTCCTTTTTTAGGGTTGGCGGTCTGGTATACTAGCTGGAAGGGTACCGTACAGGTCAACCAAACCCTCAAAAGCAGATACTGACAATTGGCTGATTACTGATTAGCCTACATGCATATCTACAGCCACTCCAACCATGTATTAACACTTCACGCAATATATTCCCAGGTCGAACTTTTTTTCGGTAAAAACAAATATAAAAACTTGAAGCTGTAATTATTGGAAACTGAGGTGATGAGAAAATCCTCAATACTCTCTTACCCACATCACACCTAGTCATCCATTCAGCAAGTCATGGCTCATGAGGCTGCTAAGGTTGCTGAACGTGGTAGTATGGTTGGAATGAGCGAGAGTGGGATGTCTGAACGTTTACCGGTGGCAAAAAAAGGTGGGAAGAAGGGCAACTGACAGACCGACATAGAAGTGGAGCTAAACGAAAAACCACGTCATAACAAGACCAACAAATTAAACAGTATATGTATAACCATCGATTATCCAACGCCGTGAAAGCTAAAAAGCTAACCGAGAGGCACAAACAGACGAGGCTTGATTTCGCTCGACTATTTGTTGACCAGGGCATTGACTATTGGGCACGAGTTGTTTTCATAATGTCAGAGAGTTTCCATAATAGTACCAGGAAGATTAAAATCGTATCACTTTGCCGAGTTGGCGGAGTTCTTCAAATAAAAACAAAGGTTGCTTCCCTTATATCCGCTCATGGCCGAGTGGTTACGGTGCCCAACTCTCCCAAGCATACCTGGAGTGAGTGGGTTCGAATCCTGGTCAGGATACCTCTCTCCCAACCAAGAGTTGTTTTCTCAGACAAGAATACTTTCAGCTCAACCACGCATGGGTCGAAGACTGAGCTGTTGGAGGCCTAGGAACAAACGGCATGTGAGTTAGTCCTAGTTGATATTGTGCATAAATGATATGAATAGTTATCATACAGAGTAATACTTTCCATCATATCACTCTTTGCTAATGTCATGTTAACCGAGCATTATATAACATCTTAATTTCTTTACTCATCCACTAATACCCCTAACTTACTAATTAACTCCTTACGTAAGTTATCCAAATACTATTAACTAGCATGACTTGATAAAATATGCACACTAACATGTCCTGTCTATACCATCGGTTGTTTACCTAAAAACCAACCACGTTCCGTTGAATAACTCATCCTAGCCACCTCGCCCGCCCCAATCTGTGCAATATAGGATAGATCTGCCCCTGTTACTTCCCTCCCCCCTTAGTGAATGCATATAACTTGTTTGCGAGTATAATAAATAATACCTTACTTAAACTATCATTGGTGAATAGAGAGACCAGTTTATCATGAGAATCAATAAATATATAATCATTAATCCCATTAGGATTGACTCATTTTGGCAGTTTAATCGGACTTTTCATTAGAGAGCTTATACAACTTAAGGAGGTTCTGTAGGAATTATAGGGACACATACTATGTCATAACATTATTACCCTTAGACTTTCATAATCCCTTTCTACTCTGAATAAAATAGTCTAATACTAGCCTGAATAAACTGCCAAAGACGCGTCCTGATTCCACTATATAAACATACACATGAACAAAAATAATAATTTAAAATTTAAAACTTGCAAACAAAGTCAAACCAAAACTGGGACAAAGACAATAATAAGTCAAAACAACATATCAAAATCGCTATGTGGAAACAACGCTTACTAAAATAAAATTTATGAAATGAAAGAACACAATCCACCACATACAGTAGGGTGTACATTACTACATGAGCAAGTTAATCTGGTTCCCAAGCAAACTAATTGCACACATAACAACGCACTATCGTCACGTTCAGGGAATTAGTCAAATTGGGAAGTCCGGGACGTTCTGGCAAATATTACTAAACTCTGCATGAATAAAAGAAACTACAATTAGTGTTAAAATGTTATATTAAAATCAAATTTGCAACTTGACAAAGTTGACAAACTTGACAAAGTTTATAGTACAAAATAAAAATGAATAAGATATATATAATATTACAAAAAAAACATATATAGCACTCACTAACGATAGTGCTATCGGGTAGGTATCTGTAAGCATAGCATGCCTCAAGTGACCCCTATCAATAACTACCCTACAAATTACCTACATTTATCGTACAAATATACTAAGGAAATCGCAAAAGCAAGCAATTGATACTATCGACAATGAATAGATATAATATATAGACAAATAATTACAAAATATGAAATAGTAACAACAGATTTAAACAAAGAGTACTCTTTTAACAAGAACAATCAATTAACAAAATCATCATCAATATTAATAATAGAAAAAGATAAACAATGAATACAAACAGACACAAAGTAAGCAGAGGTTATACAAGAAACTTCACGTTAAAAAGGCTTGATTAAAATTATTTATGTCAAATTTTAGAATACAGTCAGTAATTGACCCTAAAAAGATTAAATTTATGTAACAATTTACTTGCCTCATAACCTCTGTCTACTAAGAGCCTGTACAGTAACCTAGCTCTAGCCCAAAAGTAATCTACTTTAGTGCAAATTTTTCAAAATCTTATTAACTGGGAATAAAAACAATTATAAGTTATCTTACTATCGATATTACTACTAGGGAAAGGAAAGTTTATTACGTTAAAATTAAAATCATCAACTTTGTGATACACTTTAAGTGTGCACTGTTCATTAACAATCTATATTTATATCAAGAACATTTTCAACTTTATCATTTACGTCACAATGTGTGAGGGGAATAGAATTAGGATAAATAAGTTTAGCAACTTGATTAAAATTTAACAAATTGCAAACAAGAATATCATCAATATACAGTATTTTACTATTATTACTTTTTTTTTTTTTTTTTTTTTTTTTTTTTTCTATATTCCAATTTACTTCCTCTCGGGCATAGGCTGAGAGCCTTAACATTCACCGCTTTACAATGAACAGTGAAGCCCGTGAGGTCTTGTTCCAGTCTAGGGAGTGAGACATGTGAAGCACGTAGAGTACAACGAGCACCTGCCATCTTGCCTTCACATGAGGCACGGTGCTCACTCATGGCCCGAAACGACCCCATCTCTGAAGCCACCTCGTTCCCGTGCTTCACTGTCTCAACCCCTACACTCGGACTCTCACACTTACACACACACAACGCCACCTGTTGAGCAGATAACTCACCAGGCATTGCACCCCTATAGCATATTTTGAATATGGGAATATTCATACAGTGCTATTTAATCAGGGAACAATGAGGGTATTTTATTGACGTTTCGGTGGGCTTGTGGTAATGCACTGATACCAGGTACAGCACAAATTCCATCCCAATAATATCTTCCCATTGATACATCGGGATTTGAACCCGGGAGCTTTGGATTACCAGCCAGTGGCAAGACCACTCCACCACACCTTAACAATTTAGCAAGTGCTAATTTTTCTGGGATTTTATTTTTCTTGCTACTGTCGACTAAGTCTTTTATATATTTAAATTCTAGCGCAAGCAAGAATAATTCTGCAATTAACCCTTATTTAGCGGGCTAGGTGGTCTATTTGACCGTAGCGCCCAGCGGATTTTTTTTTTTACCCTAAATAGGGTTGTTTCCATGCTCATTTTCATGCCTAAATAAGACCCAGAGCGTAAAACAAGTATCTATCCCTGAAAGGGCGTAAACAGAGCTTTCCAATGACACCCAAACCATCCTTGTATGACTACTGGTTCTCTTGCAACGATCGTGCAACACGAGTGCAAAAACCCTGAAATAAGGTAATTTCCTTACATAATTCCCTGTATAGCGAGTGAGAAAGGAGGGGGGAAAGTAGAATACAGTTCAGTATGTCCACGGTGGTCGTGGGGAGCGGTCATAGGGTTGCTACGCTCGTCCCACCTCTCAGCAACATTACGTGCTGAAAATGGCGCTCGACAGATGTCGCGCGCCGCCACTTAGGCCAGATTTATTTCATTCGACATATGTTGCACGCCGCCAGTTAGGGGTTAAAGGGCTAGCATTTCCACCCATAGGAATTCCTAATATTTGTTTGAAAATGTAAGGCCCAAATCTAACATAAGTATTGAAAAGGAGGAATTTAAGGGCATCTTTATGTTTAGTTCTATCAAAATATACTGAACTAGTGGGAGTAGAGCTAAGTGATGCATTATTAAAATATGTATACACATTTATGAAATAATTACCATTCCTAACGAATCTGTCAAAGTGCAAATCTATAATAAAGCAAAGCTCTGAATATACTAAATCTAAAGGCAAATTGGTATACAAAGTCGAACAGTCGAAGCTATGTACCGAGGTAACTTTCGGCATGGTATTAATTTGATCAATAACTTCTAACGAATTGTCAACACTCCAATAATAATTAATGACAGTTCTTCTCATGATGGTATTACAATATCTTTTATGAGTACTTTTAATGTATTTTAAGCAATTTACGACTTGTTCTGACAGAGTTTTAGTGGTAGCAAATTTAGCTCCGGCAATAAAGCGATATTTATAAGGTCTTTTATGAAATTTAGGTAACATGTATAATTTTGCAATGCACTTGTTCTTATCGGAAAGTTTAATATCAAATGTTACATTTTTCTTGTTATGTTCATCGATTAAGTTATCAATATTCAAATTATTTTTAATTTCATAAACAGAATTACCACAAATATTTTTACGTATTATGTTACCTTTAATGCCTAATTCTTTCTTCATGTTTTCAAGATAAAACTTCTTACATGTGAAGCTATAATTATTGCTGGCTTTATCTACTGTAGTGATTACAAAATGTTTATGTAAATTTATTAAATCAGCTTTAAGCTTATTGTAATTATAGTCTACAAAATCTGAAAGATTAAATTCATTTTTAAGCGAGACAATTTTAGTTCTAATTAACTTAATTAATAATTTAGACCATGCTTCTAGCTCTCTCGCATCGCAGCACACAATTTTTAACAATTTATCTTTTAATTTATTGACTGAAAAAACAATATCTTTTAAAATTATGTCCCATGTTACTTATTATTCCCTATTCTAAATTTAAACCCTTTACGACAATAGCTCCGCTAATTTGTCGTTTGCAAAATGTGTAACTAGCTCTACATCACCTGTTAATATGTGACATATCGGACTATAAATGAACTTTGCTAATGCATCACGTCTGGTAGCCGGCATATCCATAACTCTTTCACATACGCATTTATTATTATTGAAAATATCATTATCTGAAAGATTTCCTAAAACTTTATTATAATTACAAATAAAAACCCAACAGGTCGTTCATATGAATACACTATTAATGGTTTGAAATCTTTACAACCATCTGGTAATATGGACTTAACTTTCATTGAATTAAAAAGACTATTAACATTAATTCGTCTAAAGTTTTAGAGGAATAATTTAAAGTGGATATAACTTTATCTTTAATAGGGTTATCTTTGGATTTCTTAGAATTAGCTCCAATATATCCCATAAAAGCAAAGACTATATTCTTAAATTTATTTGTGAAATTATTTTTATTGTTTAGAATATTTTCTATAAAAGGAGCAAAACTTTTCTTTTGTAGGCCTTTCAATGAATCTTTTAATTTTTTCAGAGAACTGACTGGCCCACTCACGGCGGATCCCATTGACAATCAGCACATCACAGCCATGTGCCTATCTAATTATGTTTCTAAGCTTTTTGTCGTTATTGATACTACTGTAGCACTCGGTAGCCTATTTCTCATATCTACCAAACTTTTGCATGATTATCACGGAGCGGCAGTTCGTTTTCCACATGCTCTTTGTGGATCCCACTTACAACTTAAGCATCTGTAGCATATCCTCTCTTAATCTACACCTCTAATAAATGCAAGCCTAATGTTTTTCCAAGTCCCCTTTCTTTTGTATTGACCATATCATTTATTTTATGATATTCACTACCTCAATAATAGTTTACTTCTGTTAAATGTTCTAACCCCTTCTGGCTATAATTCTACTTTTATTTGGCCTTAGTCGTCAGGCATTGAAATATTAGTGATGTTCAGCAAAATTAAAAACATATTCCATGTGAAGGCTTACTAAGGACAGGTGAGATTTTTAAATTACGTTTGTTTGTATTCACGCTTCTAGATATCTATCTAAAAACTCTGATTTCAAACAACGTTGCATTTTTGTTCTTTTTTAGATCACGACTGACGATGACTCATTTTTTTTGTAATAATTGAGTTACATAATTCCATGATGGTTAGCCATCTAGATACCACTGGTATTGTGTCTTGGCGGCACCATTCAGATTGGTGAAAATATTATATATTTTTTCTGAGATATAACTGGTAGTTACTGGCTACCCTTGAGTAAGAGAGATGGGTAATGAAATCGGACATTACAAGAATGCATTGAGCTATTGAATCTCCTCGAATGGGAGATAATGGCGCGTAATTAATGACTAAGTAAATATTGTTAATTCTATATCCTGAAATTTCTATCGATTTCCCAATTTTCAATAAACTGCATGTATTTACCTACATTAAATATCGTCTGACAAGGTATTGCCCATTCGGGTAGTGTATCAAATTATTTTTGGAGAACATGAATCGTTATCAGGATCATTAATTCAACCTATTTTTAGTGTCATTTGACAAATTACCGATCTTTTTAGTTAGGCCTAAATAAAGGTCGTTAATGTAAAAGGCGAACAATTGAGGAACTAAAACTGACCATCAGTGTACGACCCCCAACCTTCACTACACCCCAATCTGATTGAATAGGCTACTGTTAATGCTAAATCTTTGTTTCCTACTAATTAGCCATGGTATAATTCACGTAATATAGTTCGCCCTAGTCCATGAGCTGCTTCTTTAAAGCAACCATTCATGTGGATATTTATCGAAAACTTTACTGACATGTCAATATCTTTGAAGGTAATTTTTATCTTTGTTTATCGATTCGTATGCTTGGGAAAATAAAGGTTAATAGATAGCGAGACACTCGCAGCCAACACGGTTAAATTCCATTACAAGATTGATGATTAAGCATTTAACAAATGTGACAGCAACATATACTACTCTTAATTTGACGTTTGTTATTTAGTCAGTAGCCAGCCCTTATTCCCACAAGGGGTAGGGAGTATCAACAAGAAACACATGAAAGGAGGCAAAACAAGAAGCAGTAGGGGAAGAATCCATACAACAGTTCGCACACAAACATTCGGAAACCTCAATCACTTATTAGCCCCCAAGATCACTGGCTTCACCTCAGATGCTATAAACGTTCGGACAAATTAAGTATCTTAGTCATAATTAGCTGTATAAAATTACATTTTATTGAGTAACATCTAATACAGTTAATGCATATAAACATTTAGGATAACTCATAAATCTATACCCGGTGTCAGCGAACATGGAGCTAATCCTGACCGCTTAACATCTTATAAAGAACAAAACAAATATATGAGTATATCAGGAAATAGATGTAGAAATTGATTGCCCATTTCTCGGGCACTTTCAGGGTTACAGAGAGGCTAAGTGTGACGTCTACCAGCGTTGGCAGAATCGCCTCTCGTTGGCCACTAGCGTTCGCCAGGGACATCAAAATGGGCTACATTTATCAGAGAATGTTGTTCTTTCTTTCCTAGTAATCGCATTGTCACAGACAGTCCAGTGGTGGTCTTTGTTTTCGTCTGTGACAACGGGTTATATTTTATATCAACAGTAGTGATAATAGTACCAGCGTGTGAATGAGAAAGACTTACAGAGCGAGGAGGTAGTAAGTGTCTGTATGTACGGGTGCATTCCTGCCTCTCGCTCGCCATTGGACGGCGTGTCTGGCTGTGTCCTATGACGCCTGCTGTCTTGTGAGGTCTCGACCCGTGATTGGCCGACCATCGCGCCTTTGCGGTCTCCTGTGTAACTTACCTCC
Organism: Paralithodes platypus; assembly: GCA_032716605.1. Classification (NCBI taxonomy): domain Eukaryota; kingdom Metazoa; phylum Arthropoda; class Malacostraca; order Decapoda; family Lithodidae; genus Paralithodes; species Paralithodes platypus. The sequence continues at coordinate 27,250,840 of CM064552.1, read as the reverse complement.
TCCATGAGGGTCCCCAGGAGCTGTCCTCGTCAGGACAGGCTTGGCGCACGTGCTTCTAACATCCCTTTGCATACTCTCTCCCGATCACCACCTTTATCACTGTTTCTCTCACTCGATTCTCTCTTTCCATACTCTAACCTTTATTAACTGCACAACACTCCCCTTGGGTTCTGCATACGGTTTTCATAGCCGGCCCATTGTATTGCATGCGCCGTCCTCAGAGATATTTACATGTACTTAAAATAGGTTTGAGGGGTCTTAGTTAGTATAGGTTAAGAACTTTGTGTGTCTCCATTATTGATTTAGTGTTTCTGCTCTTTTATTTAATGCTAGACTGGGATAAGGTAACTGTAGTCGTTGTCTCCGATGTCTGTACGGTTTGCTTATACGTACACGACTTCGACCGGTCCTGTGGTAGCCTGGGTTGTCTTTTCGGTTGCGTCCTTTGCGAGTGCAGCATTGTGTTGACTGAGGGTTTTGGCCTGTTCCAGTTCCACATTTTGCTGCCTCTTTGCTTGTCTTTAGAGGGTCGCCAGGATAGAACCAGATACTTGTGATCTGGATCTATCGAGAGAGCCCCCTAGTCAATTAACGTAACTTAAAGGATGCAGTCTTAAGGACATCGCTAGGCTACGAGCCTGTCTTGCTCATCCCCAGTTCCTTACCTAGAGTATCCCAGCTAGACATTATTAATCGAGTAGACACGAATTGTTAGTATTTAATATAAGCTCTTTGATATGTGTGCATTATTATTCACAGCATTTATTAGTCTAGGTTGTTGTTGAGTTGCACAACCATAGCAGACTGTTTCGTTGATGAGGAAATACTTCTTTTAGTGTCGAGCATTGCTACCATTGCCCCTTTATAGTATTCTCGTGTCAGTTAACATTATATGTCCTATCTTTTAGTGTATTCGATTTACACGTGTGGTGTCCTGCCTCCTGCCTTTATATAGTTCTAAATCAGTACGAGCATCTTATGAGCATCAGACTTTCTTCAGAAGTTTCCAGGTCTATGCTGTAGGACTATACTTCACTTTCTTTCAGATAGGAGTGAAGAGTTTATTGTTGTTTAGAGTAACTGTATTGAAGCATCTTTTTATTGTATTAAATCTTGCAGTGATTTAATTGATCTTTCCATAGATTCCTTTTTATGCATTTTAACGTAACTTGCATCTTGTTTGTTATCAGGCTATACCAGTGCTGGTTAGCCTGAAGTAGAGTACATTTATGCCCAGTTAAGGATACCCCGCTATCGCAGATTAACCCTGGAGGGTATAGGTGTTTTGTTCGCCGGCATATAAGTTTGAGAGTTTGGATCTAGCGTACCGTTGTTGCATAGTGCCCTATTACTAGTCCAATCATTGAGTGCCCTTGTTTTATTCGTAGTCCCGGTCGTAACAAATGGCGACCTTGCCTAGTATCTTATCTTAGTCGTCATAACAAATGGCGACCTTAGTCTAGGATTTAGTGAACTAAGAAATAATTGCAGGATTTTTTTTGTGGATTTTTTGTTTTAATCACCGATTGTTATTTCTCACAGTTTGGCAGTGGACATTTGTTTTTGAGGAATATTTTGGACACGTTGGAATTTTTTTTTTGGCAACGTAGTATTGCACTTGAGTGGTCTTCAAGCATTTTTTGAGTGAATAGTGCTACATGAGAGTTTAGGTACTTCTTTTTTTTTATAAACGTTGAGGATTTCCGGTGGACACTATGTCGAACAACAGATCAGTGCACAGTGGGGACACAGTACGGGAAGCAGGCGGGGAGGTGGAGAAGGTGGAGTTGTCTAACGGCGTTCGGGTGGTGAACAATGAGGAGGATGCTCGGATTTTTTTTGGAGGAGCCTGTGTCGGCGGATCGGGTGTCGGGGCTAGACCGGTACGGACTGCAGTGTGTAGCCACGGTCTTAGGGTTGTCTGGTACTAGCGGTTTGTCGAGAGGTGAGCTGGTTGCCTGGGTGCTCGGTGGTGTGCATGGGGCTTCGGGTGCAGCGGGAGCTGGGGCACCTTCTGCCCAGCCCCCATTCCACTCGACTCCTATCATGGCGCCCCCTCGGGCTCCGGAACCGGGTACGTTCCCGCAGGCCGATGCCCGCTGGCGGTTGGGTATGCCTCTAGGTGATTCACGGGGTGGGTCCCCAATAGTAGCACCCCCTCCTCAGGGTTTGTCTTCCGAGATGTTGTTTCAGCTCGAACTCGCCAAACTCGAGCAGCGAAAGCATGAGGCTGAGCTCGAGCAACGAAAATATGAGGCTGAGCTCAGGCAGCAGCAGCATCAGCGGGAATCTGAGCTTAGGATTCAGGCTGAGGAGAGAAAGGCCATACGTGAGGCTGAGCTTCAGGTTGAGGCTACGAAGTACTGTGCAGACATAGAGCTTGAGAAGTCTCGGGTGGAGTCGACAGGGCAGCGTCTCGGTTCTGGGAATTGAGGTCTTGATCAGTCTTTATCGCACCTTCTTAAGTTAGTCCCTGCATTTGACGAGTCGGGTGTCACCGAGTTTTCCCTGCATTTTGAGAAGAAGTTCCGGGAGCACCAATGGCCCGAGGTTAAGAGGGCAGCCCTTGTTTCCTCTAGGTTGGTTGGCAAAGGACTCAAGGCATATGAAGCGTTGCCCTTGGAGTCTTGCATCGATTATGAGGTATTGAAGGAAGCTGTTCTGCGGGCGTACGAGTTACAACCAGAGACATATAGGTTGAAGTTTCGGGGTGTTAAGAAGGGTCGTGAGTGCACTTTTCTAGAACATGCCCGGGAACTGTCTGATGCTTTGAGAAATTGGCTGACGTCAGAGAAGGTGACGACGTTCGAAGAGCTTGAGCAGTTATTCCTTCTAGAGCAATTTTTTAAATGCACAGGCGGCGACCTGACTTTGAACCTCAAAGAGAAACATCCTAAAACTCTACAAGAGGCAGCTGATTTGGCTGACCTGAGATTATCGCTGATTCGTGGGTGCGGGTCTGCACAACGGACCGATGCAGTTAACAAGGGGCGCAATACTCCACCCCCCTGAGTCAGTGATGCAACATTTAATAACAAAAGTAAGAGCAATGATACAAATTTTGATCACAAACCAAAAACTGTCCCGTTTAAGAAAGGTCAGGGCCCTTCCCCACCTCAGGGGAAGTCCAAGGGTGAAGTAGAGTGTTTAAGTGTCATAAAAAGGGGCATTTTGCACGTTCCTGCCCTAGTAACCAACCTGCAGCAGTTGTGTCTTTGGCTAGCATCATTGGGGTGTCTCTGAGGTCTTCTGCGTTTACCCGGGGTGATATGTCAGATGCGGGGGCACAGCCAGTGAAGGAGTGTCCGGAAGGCTCGAAACCAGTCCGCGATGCTTTTTGCGACCATAGAGGGCGTGGCTGCGTGAGTTGGGCTGGTTGCAAGCATGGGTTGGAGTTGTTGCGTGATACAGGTGCATCCCAGACTCTGATGAAAAACTTTACAGGCCAACCTATAAACGCGGCACGGGTTGTTGTGGTGCAGGGTATTAATGCTACACGGTCATACCCGTTGGTTCGAGTGGAGCTGGAGGTTGATGGTGTGACACGAGAGATAGATGTTTGAATCGTAGAGAAACTGCCAGTAGAGGGCGTCGACCTTCTTCTCGGCAACGACTTTGCGGTGCCTACTTCTGAGGTTCCACCCTTAGTTGTTGCCGAGAGGGCGGCCGACGTGAGTAGGGAGGGGCAGGAGTGGGTCGAGAGGTGTCAATTACAGCAGATGGCGTGTGTTGTCACCCAATCTCATGCATCTAAGGTGTCACAGCCTATTCCTCAGTCTCTAGACCAGCGGAGGAACGGTCGGAAGGAGAAAGCTAAAGTTGGGAGAAGTTTTGTGAGTTTTGATCCAGCGGCTCTTCTTGGCGACTCAGTATTAGCACCAATGTTTAAGTCTGGAGTGGCCCCAGAACCTATCACACTTGGTGAGGAGGTAGGGCGTGAGAAAACTCCGAGACAGCAACGTTACACACTTAACCCTTCTGGCCCGGGTGTCATTTTAATATGACACCACGAAATAAGGGCAGGTGCCCGGGTGTCCTTTCAGGAAATAGTAAGCTTTCAAGCCTATTCAGCTTGGTCTGAACGCTGTGCGTCCGACGCATGTAAACAAAGCCGATCGTTGCATCACCGCACCTCCGAAAACAAGAAGGAAAAGACTCTTTTGTTATTGTATGTCTGTATGTCGTTGTTTCAGTAGTGAAAAGATCGTCATATTGCTAACATCGCCTGAAAATGCTCTCCACTAAAATCGTCATCACAACTGAACCAGTTGACTTAGAGAGCTCTACTCAACGCCAGTCTACAGATTGGAAACTGCACTACATTTATAGATGCGTGGGAAATTTCTAGCAGTTAAAATTAACCAAAATACGGTAGCCTAGGCCTAGACGTTTTTCGGCCAGATCGCCCAGATACGCCGCACTGTCATTAGGAGAGCTAGCCCGGGCCAGGAGGGTTAAGCAAGATAGGATCGAACAGTCCAGTATCGGGGGAGGCCATAAGTTGCTCCGGGAGCACTTAGATAGATTGGCTCCTTCGGATATCTGTCGGCTGCAGATAGATGATCCTGAGCTTCAGAAGTGTAGTAACGGTGCGATTGAACTTGATGAGGACGGGGATGCAAAGCCGGGGACTTCTTTCGTGTGGAGGGCATATTGTACAGGCGTTTTCTAGATCCCAGACGGAGTTGGGAGGATGGGTCGAGAGTGGTTGACCAGTTGGTAGTGCCTAGTGTGTGCCGGGATAGCCTACTGAGGTTGGCGCATGATGTACCGTTGGCAGGGCATTTGGGTGTACGTAAGACGGTAGCAGCATTGGCGAAATTGTTTTGGTGGCCAGGTATGAAGGCACATGTGGCGTCATTGGTGGCAATGTGCAGTACCTGCCAGACAGTAGGTAAACCAAACCAGTTATTCCCAAGGCTCCTTTACACCCTATTCCTGTAATCGGGCCACCATTCAGTAAGGTTATAATTGACATGGTTGGCCCTCTACCCCCTACTAGTGCAGGCAACAAGTTCCTCCTCACAATCATGGATGTTGTCACTCGTTATCCGGATGCATCCCCCATGCAAAATGGTACTGCTAAGACTGTTGTTCATAACTTGCTATTGTGCCGTTCTAGGTACGGGTACCCGCAGGAATTGCAGTCAGACCAAGGGTCCAACTTTACTTCTATCCTTTTCAAACAGACCATACAGCAGCACGGTATCAGTACAGTTGTCTCTTCAGCCTATCACCCAGAGAGTCAAGGGGTGTTGGAGAGGTGGCACTCGACTCTGAAAAGCATGCTGCGTTGTTACTGTGCTGAGAATGGCAAGGATTCTGATCTTGGGTTGCCCTATGTATTATTCGCTGCTCGGGAGGTACCTGGTGAAAGCCTAGGGTTCAGTCCCAATGAGTTAGTTTTCGGACATCAGGTCAGAGGCCCCCTCAACATGGTTAGAGAAATCTGGGAGGGCACAGCAAAACCATGTTCCATGTTAACACCTTAAGAGCGGCCTATGCGGTTTATTTATATGTACCGCCCAGCGGGGTGTTTTTAGCCAAAATAGGGCTGTTTACGTGATCATTTTCATGCCTAAATAAGACCCAGAACGTAAAACAAGTATCTATCCCTGAAAGGGCATAAACAGAGCTTTCGAATGACACCATAACGATCCTTTTATGATGGCTAGTTTTCTTGCAATAACCGTGCAACGCGAGTGCAAAAAGCATGTAATTCGGTACTTTCCCCATATAATTCAGTATGTAGCGAGTGAGAGAGGGAGGAGGGAGCTGAGATTCATGTCAGTAGGTTCGCCGCGGTGGTCTGGAGCAGTCATACGCTCGCTAGTCTCCTACCACCACTTGTCTCTCTCTCTCAGCAACATTACGTGCTGAAATTGCCACTCGACCTATGTCGAGCGCCGCCACATAGTCCAGCTTTATTAAATACGACTTATGTGGTGAGCCGCTAATTAAGGGTTAAAGTATGTCCTCGAGAGTAGAGAGAGAATGCTGAGAAGCCTAGAGTTGGCAGGTAGGAATTTGGTAGGGTCGCAAGCACTTATGAAGGACAGGTACGATGAGAAGACAAAACTCTGGGAGTTTAAGGTGGGGCAGGAGGTGTTGATTCTGTTACCTCTGCCAGGTCATCCGTTGTCTGCCAAGTACGCTGGTCCTTATAAGGTGGTAAAAAAGATCTCTGACCTAGACTATCTTGTGGCTACTCCAGATAGGCGTAAAAAGAATCAGCTGTGCCATGTGAATCTGGTGAAAGAGTTTGTGAGGCGCCCCCCTGAGCCTCTCGCTGTCCCTGTGTTGACCTGCAGCGGTCATGGAGGAGAAGGAGTGAGGGACAGTGAAGCCCAGGTGGAGGATAACTGGGAGTGTCATGTCTCTGCTGACCAGTGGGCGGGGAACTACAGACAGGTGGCTGACGATGCCCTAGTGCACCTGCCTGAGCAACAGCGTGCAGCCGTGCAGCGCCTGTTTGCTTCATACCCCACTGTGTTTGCAGAGCATCCAGGCCTCACAACTCGTTGACGTGGACGTGGGAGATCACCCCCCCTTTAAATCAGTACCCTACAGAATTCCACCCATTAAACTCCCAGCCCTCAGAGCGGAGTTAGAGTATATGTTGGAAAGGGGGCTGATTGAGAAAGGGCCAGTTAGGTGGACATCTCCTGTCACTCTGCAGCCCAAGCCTGACGGGAAGGTTCGCTTCTGCATTGACTTTCGGAGATTGAACGGGTTGACTCCCACCAATGCTTATCCCCTTCCCCGTGTTGACGATAGTGTAGACAAGATTGGTAAGGCACAGTTTCTAACTAAGGTAGACCTAGTGAAAGGCTACTGGCAGGTGCCCTTGTCTGAGCGGGCGAAGGGGGTATGCGGGTTTGTGGTTGATGGGAACACCTACCGTTGCAATGTGATGCCGTATGGCCTTAAAAATGCCCCAGCAACCTTCCAGAGTCTTATGAATGAGTTAGTAGGTTACATCCCTAACTGCACTGTCTACCTAGATGACGTTATAATCTATGATGACAACTTTGAGAGTCACTGTGAGCACATAGAAGCCTTGTTTCGGAAGCTCAGTGAGGCCAGATTGGTGGTCAATCTGGGCAAGTGCGACTTTGTCCGGGCAACTGTGCAGTATCTTGGGTTTGTGGTCGGGTTAGGCCAGGTGTGCCCCCCCAAAAACAAGATACAGGCTATTAACCAGTTCCCCAGGCCGTCCACCAAGCGGCAGATCATGAGATTTTTGGGCATGATCGGTTACTATCGCCGCTTCATTCGGGGTTATTCTACTGTGTTAGCTCCCCTGACAGATTTGCTAGCAAAAGAGAAAAATTTGAAGTGGGCACCTGAGTGTGAAAGGGCTTTTTCGCTGGTCAAGCACCTACTATGCACTCACCCAATCCTCAGGGCCCCTGACTTTGAAAGACCGTTCCAGCTGGCAACAGATGCCAGCGGTGTAGGGGCTGGTGCCATCTTAATGCAAACAGACGAGGAAGGTTTGGAGCATCCAGTCAGTTTCTTTTCCAAGAAGTTTAATTCCGCTCAGAAAAACTACTCTGTGGTGGAGAAAGAACTGCTGGCAATAGTGTTGGCGCTCAGGCACTTTGAAGTATATGTTCCTGCCTACGGGCCAGTCGTGGTGATTTACACCGACCACCACCCTCTTAAATTTCTGAACCAATTCCACAACCGGAATATGAGGCTGACACGTTGGTCACTCATATTGCAAGAATACAATCTAGACATTCGCCATATTGCCGGTTGGGAGAATGTGATTGCAGACTGTTTGTCGAGGGTGGAGGATCCGGCGTAGATCACCACAGGTGTGTGGGTTTGAGTGGAGAAAAATCAGGCTTGCCCCTGTAGAGCAGCCGTCAAAAACAACATTAAAATTAAATCAAAAATCACATAAAAACCAATTCTTTTTTATAGTTAATTGTAAGTTGCCAATGTTATAGCTAAAGTCCTAAGTTGAACCTGTCTTTCACTTAGTAGGCTGGCCTCTATGAAGCTCGCTCAGGGAGCATAGCAGGCTAAAATTATACTATTGTGTTTGGGAGGGGTTATAAGATTTTCTTTATGCTAATATATTGTTTTATTTAAGATTGAGCTTTGCATTTCATTTCTGGTGGAGTGGGTAGGTGTGGCGGGTCTTGTCGGCATTCTGTCTTGTCAGATATGGTGCTCGCCTAATGTTGAGCGTCCCATATCTTGGGCGGGGTGTGACGTCTACCAGCGTTGGCAGAATCGCCTCTCGTTGGCCACTAGCGTTCGCCAGGGACATCGAAATGGGCTACAGTTATCAGAGAATGTTGTTCTTTCTTTCCTAGTAATCGCATTGTCACAGACAGTCCAGTGGTGGTCTTTGTTTTCGTCTGTGACAACGGGCTATATTTTATATCAACAGTAGTGATAATAGTACCAGCGTGTGAATGAGAAAGACTTTCAGAGCGAGGAGGTAGTAAGTGTCTGTATGTACGGGTGCATTCCTGCCTCTCGCTCGCCATTGGACGGCGTGTCTGGCTGTGTCCTATGATGCCTGCTGTCTTGTGACGTCTCGGCCCGTGATTGGCCGACCATCGCGCCTTTGCAGTCTCCTGTGTAACTTACCTCCTCCATGAGGGTCCCCAGGAGCTGTCCTCGTCAGGACAGGCTTGGCGCACGTGCTTCTAACATCCCTTTGCATACTCTCTCTCGATCACCACCTTTATCACTGTTTCTCTCACTCGATTCTCTCTTTCCATACTCTAACCTTTATTAACTGCACAACACTCCCCTTGGGTTCTGCATACGGTTTTCATAGCCGGCCCATTGTATTGCATGCGCCGTCCTCAGAGATATTTACATGTACTTAGAATAGGTTTGAGGGTTCTTAGTTAGTATAGGTTAAGATCTTTGTGTGTCTCCATTATTGATTTAGTGTTTCTGCTCTTTTATTTAATGCTAGACTGGGATAAGGTAACTGTAGTCGTTGTCTCCGATGTGTGTACGGTTTGCTTATACCAACACGACTTCGACCGGTCCTGTGGTAGCCTGGGTTGTCTTTTCGGTTGCGTCCTTTGCGAGTGCAGCATTGTGTTGACTGAGGGTTTTGGCCTGTACCTGTTCCACATTTTGCTGCCTCTTTGCTTGTCTTTAGAGGGTCGCCAGGATAGAACCAGATACATGTGATCTGGATCTATCGAGAGAGCCCCCTAGTCAATTAACGTAACTTAAAGGATGCAGTCTTAACCCCTAACTGTCGGCGCGCAACTAATGTCATGTGAAATAAATTTGGACTAAGTGGCGGTTCACAACTTATGTCGTGCGCCATTTTCAGCACGTAATGTTGCTGAGAGAGAGAGCTGAGCGGTGTGAGGAGCCTAGCAACTGTATGACCGCTCACCACCACCGCGGTGGACCAACTGAAGTGACTCCCACCCTTCCGTCCCCTCTCTCACTCGCTATACAGGGAATTATGTAGGGAAATTACCTAATTACAGGGTTTTTGCACTCATGTTGCACGATCGTTGCAAGAGTACCAGCGGTCATACAAGGATGGTTCGGGTGTCATTGGAAAGCTCTGTTTATGCCCTTTCAGGGATAGATACTTGTTTTACGCTCTGAGTCTTATTTAGGCATGAAAATGATCACGTAAACAACCCTATTTAGGGTAAAAACACCCCGCTGGGCGCTACAGTCCGCTAGACCACCTAGCCCGCCAATAAGGTGTTAAGGACATCACTAGGCTACGAGCCTGTCTTGCTCAACCCCAGTTCCTTACCTAGAGTATCCCAGCTAGACATTATTAATCGAGTAGACACTTGTTAGTATTTAATATAAGCTCTTTGATATGTGCGCATTATTATTCACAGCATTTATTAGTCTAGGTTGTTGCGGAGCCGCACAACCATAGCAGACTGTTTCGTTGATGAGGAAGTACTTCTTTTAGTGTCGAGCATTGCTACCGTTGCGCCTTTATAGTATTCTCGTGTCAGTTAACATTATATTTCCTATCTTTTAGTGTATTCGATTTACACATGTGGTGTCCTGCCTCCTGCCTTTATATAGTTCTAAATCAGTACGAGCATCTTATGAGCATCAGACTTTCTTCAGAAGTTTCCAGGTCTATGCTGTAGGACTATACTTCACTTTCTTTCAGATAGGAGTGAAGAGTTTATTGTTGTTTAGAGTAACTGTATTGAAGCATCTTTTTATTGTATTAAATCTTGCAGTGATTTAATTGATCTTTCCATAGATTCCTTTTTATGCATTTTAACGTAACTTGCATCTTGTTTGTTATCAGGCTATACCAGTGCAGGTTAGCCTGAAGTAGAGTACATTATTTTATGCCCAGTTAAGGATACCCCGCTATCGCAGATTAACCCAGGAGGGTATAGGTGTTTTGTTCGCCGGCATATAAGTTCGAGGGTTTGGATCTAGCGTACCGTTGTTGCATAGTGCCCTATTACTAGTCCAATCATTGAGTGCCCTTGTTTTATTCGTAGTCCCGGTCATAACATAAGGATAAGAATTAGAGCCAATGTTACTGACACCAACACCAAGTATAGTGTTAAGGAGGGGCTCTTATTAAAACAATCACTAAAAAGTGTATAATAGATTATAAAATAACAATCTATGCAACTTATTGTGTTCATTTTAAGTTATGTATAGAATGTGGATCTACAGTATAACGTAATGATGCTTACCATTCTTGTGTGAGTGTGTGCTAGTCTACACAGTTTGTCGTACGTAAATCTATTTATATTTAGCGGAGAGAGAGAGAGAGAACCTTCTATTATTATACGAACAAATAATAATAGCATTATTGTCATAATATTATGTAGCGTCCAGCGTGTGCGAGTACTGTGTAGGTGTGCCCTGGCTGTGGTAGCTAAGGTGGTGGCGCCTGCCTATAGACACGTGCACGGTCTCTGCTAGAGACGACCACACAGGCTTGGGACGGGAGTGCAAACTAGACAGGTGCCACATACCTAATATTTTGTCGCAAAACTTAGTTGGGCTACTGTACATGTCTCTTCTTCGTTGTTACTTCTTGTTGTTGTATCTTATCCGCCACCTCCCCTTCCCCTACTTTCGTCACACTCTCTCTCCACTTATTATTATATCTTCTCTCACACCGTCCTTCCCTCAAATGTTTCCTGTTATTATATCATTACATCACCTTTCTCTCTTTCTCGCTCTCTCTCTCTCTCTTTGGTTAAAAACAAGACATCAAGCGAGAAAATCTAAGTTTGAGTTGCTACGCTTATTCCATAAATTAACAGGCTGAGCTACGAGTATTATTTGAGGTAGTAAATTAAAATGAGAGCTTTGTCTTTACTATTGTCAATAAAATATAAATAGTGTTGTAAAAATATAACTGATTGTATACGGTTTGGGAGATCCTTTCAAATATAGTTTTCCAATCTTGTAAATTTATGTTCTTTCCCTTCATAGACTTTGCTTATTTCTTGTCAATGAAAAGTCTACCATTGTATCTGCATGTGTTGTGTATGTACATTATATGCAGTAGGTGTATTTTCCAGGCAAGCACCTTTAATGATCTAAAAGACATTCAACATGCACTAGCCACACTGGATTGCGTGGAATTCCTTCTTAGTGTCTCTCATTTGTATTCAATGTAGAGAGCTAAACGTAAAGCAACATAATTCATGAATTATTAGGTCAATGATATATTCTTAGTTTTTTGTTTTATTCCCCACACATATTCCAAGTATCACAATAATGTTAAACTTCTTATATCAATTAACTCAATCAAAGGACAATTAACTCTTTCAGTACCGGTGCCGTAATTTTAACTTTATTTTGGCTACTATTAGACGATTGTATTCAGTTTTAAAAGAGCCTCCAGCAACTAACAGGATTCGAATCATCTCACTTAACCCATTTTACTACCGCAGATCCTTCTTAAGCTGCAAACAATTGTCTAAGTATACAAACGTCGCCGGTAGAGGAGGAGTTAAGTTATCTCAATAGCCTTATCCAGCAGTAGGTATTCTATTGTAACACGAAATAATCCAACCGCATTAATCCTGATCTAAATCGAACCTACATTATTATTATTAGTTAACCTACTCTGGCATTGACAGTAGGATTGAAGTTGTCAAATATCATGTTAATTTTGTCCATACCAGAAGTTCTTCCACAGCTGATGTATTGTGTGTGGTAGCTTTAATAACTCTAGGCATAGTTCATGGCATAATAAAATCACTCACAGCTAGCCAAAATACACCATTATAGACTATTTGGCTTGTTCTTAATTACTCAGACATTTCAACATTTGTATAGCCAAATGTGTATGTGATTATTTACGATAACTGGGCAATAATATGATAAAGAGACAAAATAGTTGTTTATATCTCCATTAGTTATCGAAAAGTGAGCTTCCAAGGCAGTAAATTATTCTATCTATCTATCTATCTATTGCCTGACGCCGTGTTCCCCGAAGGGGTGGCCACGAACGAACCGCCCCCAGTCAGTCGACGCCCCTCCTCCCAACCAGCACCGCCTTCGTTTATGTACTTCCTCACTCCATCCTTCCACCTCTCATTCGGTCTACCTCTCCCTCTCTGTCCCTCCATCTCGCTCTCGTACACCCTCTTAGTCATTCTCTCGCTTTCCATACGTTCCATATGGCCGAACCATCTCAAGTTGTTCATTTTCACACTTTCCAGCACATCTACTTCCACACCACACCTCCTTCTTACTTCCTCATTAGTCTGTCTATCCCTCCATGTAACTCCGCTAGCACTCCTTAAGTAATTCATTTCCACTGCTCTCACTCTTGGTCTGAGTCTCTCAACCAACGTCCATGCTTCGCTTCCGTAAGTCTGTGTCGGGATTACCACACTGTCATGCAAGGACTTCTTCACTTCCATACTGACCACCCTATTTCTTGTTACTGCTTTTAGCGTTCCTACAACCCTCTTCCCCTGTTGAACCCTCTCCCGCACTTCTTCATCCATAGTCCCATCTTTACTCAACACACTGCCCAGATACTTAAAAGAGTTGATGACCTCCATAGCCTGACCGTTCAGCTTCACCTCACACTCTGTGACTTCACCCCTTTCGAAGACCATAACCTTGCTCTTCCCCGCATTTACCTTCAAATTCAGTTTTTCGCACACTGTTCCAAACTCATTTACCAGACCCTGCAACTCCCATTCATTATCACTCATCAGAACTGTATCATCCGCAAACAGCAGTATAGGTAGCTTCCATTCAATTCCCTCCCTTTTCAGCGATACACCAACATCCACTGCTCTTGATAGTATTTCTTTCATGACTCCATCCATATATACAGTAAACAACCTCGGGGACATCACATACCCCTGTTTCAAACCAACATTCAGGTCAAAGAACTCGCTCTGCTCACTCTCCACACATACTGCCGCCTTTGCACCCTCATACATGCTCTTCCCTGCTTTCAGCAACTTGCCCTCTACTCCGTATATTCTAAGTACTTTCCACAAACCTTCTCTATCCACTCTGTCATAGGCCTTCTCCAAGTCCATAAAGGCAACATACACCTTTTGTTTCTTCTCCAGATATTTCTCCACAACACAATTCAGGGTAAAAATCTGATCTACACATCCTCTTCCCTTCCTAAAACCTCCCTGCTCATCGCCTATACATTTCTCCGTTCTCACTCTCACTCTCTCAATCACTACCCTACTGTATACCTTCCCTACTACGCTTAGAAGACATATTCCTCGGTGGTTACCACAAACTCCTCTTTCCCCTTTGCCCTTATATAGGGGGACTATTATGCCAGTCTTCCAGTCATCGGGTGCACTCCCCTTCTCCCATGCTAGTTTGCACATTTTCCATACCCATTCTATCACTATCTCACCACCATACCTCAACATTTCCCCACACACTCCATCTGTTCCTGGTGCTTTCCCCAACTTCACTCTTTTTATGGCTTCCCACACTTCTGACCTCCTGATCGCCACCTCCTCCTCCACTACTTCTCTTCTTCTCCCTCCCATACCATATCCAGCTATGTTTGCTGGCTCTGAAGTTAAATGAAAAACTGAGTATAGTGGTGGTGCTGGGGTAACAGTGTGAAGTATGATCAGTGATAAAGACTGAGAGTGTTGCTGCAGACATTTGATAATGCGGACTAAACGTTGGACCTGCGGACGTTTGATAATGCGGACTAAACGTTGGCCCTGCGGATGTTTTATAATGCGGACTAAACTTTGGCCCGGCCACCAAAATATACCCTACTTAACTTCCGCCTCTCACGCCAGGCTGCAGACTCTCTCACACAATTTACTCCTCCACCTTACCCTTTTTACCCTTCCACTGGTTTGGCTTTCATTTGTATTTGCTATCTGTGAATACTCTTAGGTCCTCAGTTCCTACTACTCTTACTCCTCAGTCCAAACTCCCTTTCTCTTCCTCACTGTTTTGTCTTGTCTTTGATTGAATGCCATGCCTTCTTCATTCACACTTACACGTCTTCATTCTTTCAATGTTTTGTGTTCTTGTTTCGTTGTCTGTTTTGCATTACTGTTTTTCTACCCACCAGGCGTCGTAATAAAAAAAAAAAAAATTACTTCAATAATTATATTTCAGCACAACCACAATTGTGTATGTATGTTTTATTCTGCAGGGTTTGCAATAAATAGTTTAATGCAAATGGCAAAATTAAGCCGAATATGATGCATGCTTGAATATTTTGAATAAGCTAAATGTTTTTATTGTTTAAACACGCTGTTACCCCTACGACCACTGGAGATCTGTGTGGCTCCGGAGACTGAATGGCCAACATGAATATTCAACACAGAAGACCTGGACACCAGAATGTATATACTGTATACTGTACAATCAACGAGCTCTCAATACCGGAAACCAAAACAAAGCCATATTAGATTCTGGGACGGGATGCCGGGATATATATTCCTGCTACAACTTATGGTTTAACTTATATCGACGAATCTATATTATATTTTGTTTTCCAGCTAACGGTAGAATCTTATGTCTTCAGCTTGATTACTTCGCTATTATGCAGGTTTTGTAGCGAAATGTGTAGTTACTAATGACAACTTGGCACTAATATGAAGCAGAGACATAATAATTTCTTATTGTTTTAATACATAAATCAGTTGTTAAGGGATTCAATTTACCGTCAGCTGAAATGAAACAAAGTATAGTAAGAAGAAACTGAAATAAAATGTTCTTAACAACGAAACCTAATAATACAGTAATACTATGTAGTCTGTAGAACACATATCACTGCCACGCGAATATTCAAGGATGACTGAAGATGTAGCCATGCCTCAGCAGTGTTTACTTGAGGAGTGTTTGATAACAAATAAACATGACAATGAGGCCTATGTTGTAATACGTGAATATAGTGACCGTTAGTATCCAACAACAGTGACCTACAGCACCCCCAGGTCCCTCAGAATGGTCAGGGGTCAAACAATACAACCCTTTAATATAATTATGATGTCGTGTTTGTGCATTATATTTGTGAACTATCGACGATAATATGGAGCTTAGGAAGGATCACTGGAAAAAGGTAACATCTCAGTTAACCCACAATTCATTCCTAAATTGATTAACATCGTCTAATGGCAGCAAACAAAACAAATAGAATCACTGCCTCATATACTGTAAGGGTTAAATTATATGCACCTTTATCAACAGCACCACATACTGTAGCCTGGTTGTGTTGAGTGATGCCAGAACCCCAATATGTCCACCACAACCAAGGCTACTTGTAAACAATTGTGCTCATCTACATAATATCAACAAATTCGCAATACATTTTACGTAGGGTAAATTTATTAACTAATATATTGAGTTTCCTGAATAAAACACACACACACGCACAAACGATAATTCAGTATCTGAATTATATATACTGCATTACTGCAGATTTGAATATGTTAATAATAAACTCTCCAGCCGCAATCATTGTAGTTTATCTTACACACTATTATACATAACCCTTAATTTCCGGCTGAGTTTCTCCGCCAACAATAATTAAGGAATTACAGCTCCATCATGATAATTATGATAATACTGGTGGTTCCTGCCTGACCTGACCTTGCTTGGCTCATCAACTTGGTAGAGGACTCCTGCATCATTATAATGTCCCTTCTTCACTGTTAATTACCCCCGTGAGAAACACTAATAACCCTCTGACCAGCCACACTTAATGACCCCTCATTAATGATCCCTCAGTAAACAGACACTAGACAACTGCCCACATGTTGGGCCTCATAATCTTCCCATATGGATGGAGTACCACTGATTCCATCACAAGTCATTTCACCCACATTGTGATTCTATCCGCTCACAGCTAAGCTTGGATAATTCTCTACACAACATAATCACTTAAGAGGAAGGTACTCGCTTTTGCTTTACCCTTTTTTCCCTCATGTTTAGCCTATTCATTTTGAGGTTTTATGACATTCGTTCCGTTAGTTTAGCCTCATATTTTTGTCAATACTAAGACCTTTCGTGCCATTTAGGTGTCAATTTTGTTCCTGTTCGATAGCGAGCTTGACATTTTAGAAGGATATCTTGGATATTAAAAATATTAATATTATTAATATATTATTAATATATTATTAATATAATATATTAAATATTATTAAGGATATTAAAAATATCTTGGCCTTCGGCCAAGATATTTTTATACCGAAAAGTTTACAAATTCATCTTGAAAGGGAGTTTAGGGGGTGTTTTTTTGTTAAAGATTGATGGAGGTCTAGCAAGGAAACTCAAAAATTACTTAATAACTAATATATAGACCACAAAACAAGCATTACCCCCTGAGCATCTGACCCATAAGGATGAGTGTAGTAATGGTAGGTGTACATGATGACATTGTTCAATTAAAAGAGAAAATCACACCAGCCGTGGCCTCTGTCGCCGCTGAAATGTTGGATAATGTATGCATAGAAATTTAGTACTGGTGTGATTTATTCCAGCCACACATGGAGCATATAATTATTGAATGGCTGTGAAGATGCACAGTAAAACTTCATAATACTAACTATGTTATATGTTAATGTCATCCCCGTACCTTATATAGATAAGCAGAGATGAATTGGTAAACATATTCCATTCTTTTGTGGTCACCCTTATATTTATCAACTCTGCGTAAGCAGAGTGGTATCGCCCCCCGTATAGCGGTACATGCAAACCGAAATGTCTGTCTGTCTGTCCATCCGAGAACTCCTCCAAGACCGTTTGACAGATTTTCACCAAACTTCACACGAACCTTCGGTGCGTGAATTCGACGGTAATTAAAAAAAGATGTTTTGAATTTGTGCAGTAGTTATGATCTTGGGTCCAAAACATTGTTTTGTCCCCCCCCCCCCTCCCCTGTACCTATTCCCTGTGTGTGTGTGTGCCCCGTGCACAGTATTAGTGATGATGGTGAGTAGTAGTGATGATAGTAAGAGTAGTAGTGATGACTATAATAGTAGTAGTGTTGATGATAGTAATGGTAATAGTGACTAGTAGTGATGATGGTGACCCATCGCAGAGCTGGGTATGCCGTTTTGATTTTGGGCAAAACGGCACGTTTACTTTATGAACTCTGCGTAAATAGTGTATTATCGCCCCCCGTATAGTGGTACAGTCGTCAGGATTAATTTGTTTCATTTTCCCTGTTAGTAGCACTGCGCGGTAGAGAGGTATCCCCTCTACCCCCTTTCCTTGTTGGTTCCATACCCCCACCTAAACCCTCCCATTTTCTCTCCAACCCCAGAACTACACCCACTACCCTCCCTTCTCTCGCTCTTACCCAGCTAGGAGCTACTAGTGGGGGGGGCCAATGTTTTCCCGTTGGTTTCAAATGTTAATTTTTGGCCACGGGTTGGACTGTCTTCTGGAAGGATTTAACTTGCAAAAAAATTATGTCGCCATTTTTGGGGGCCATTTCCTTATACGTTTCTATCAAATTTTAATTATGGCCCAAATCGTGCTAAATAATTTGAATACGTTACCCCAAAAAACAACACAAACACTACTGTATCCAAGTCAAACACCCAATATTATTGCTGAAAGTTTACATTTTGATAAAACAATAACACTCCTTTCAACAAACTAAACATGTTTTGCTTTTATAGTGTACAAACACTGATAATGTCATTGCTCAAACATGTTTTTCTTCATTCTCTCCATCCACCATTCTGGCTGGTTCTGGTCAGCTTTAAAAGAGGATAGAACATTAATGTGCAGCTTAATGTTTGTGTTCATAGTTAGATGGAAGGATCTCCTTCTCCATCCTCATCAATTCCCAAGAGTGCCTGGCTGACGTTACTGCACACCTCCTCATCGGCTCCACACCTACACATCTCGGAGCAGTTGAGGCGCTGGGACCTACAGGAACAGTTGGACCCACAACTGGTCTTCTTGCACCCACATTTGATGAGGTGAGTAACTGTGGCTGGAGCTGGAGGATCCTTTGTTGGGACTGGCACTAGTCTATCCCCCTCTTCCTTCCGCCCATGGTGTGTTGCTGGTGGTAGCTGAGGGTGGGGAATGTCATCCTGGTACCACACCATGGCCTGGTAATGTGCTCAGGCAATGGCTTCATGTAAGGCTCCTCGTGTCGAAGGTAGCTTTTGAGCTTCTAGTTGTTTCTTGGTGAAAAGCTTCCACCTGAGATCACCAACATCCACCACAGTGGTACCAGGCTCATAAACCTGGCAAACAAATGTTTCAATGGCACGTTCAGTGTCAACACCCAGCTCCTCGCAGGTTCCCTGGGCAGCAAATGCAGATACCACCTCCAGGGAGCATCTGTTTAGTGCTTGCCAACAGGTCAGCTTCCCCTTGCCAGCAAATCGGCCTGTTATGTCGGCTCCAGAGAAGGCATGAAATCCTGGTAAGGCTTCAGCCTTTGCAGCGCCAAGTGCATTCACTACTAGTGGGATTACCCGCTTCTTGTTCCCCACACCAGTGACGAAGTAGGTGTTCCTGCAGAGCTGATGGTAACGGTGGATTGCAAGGACAAACACATCAGTGTCAGGTGACTGAATGTAGAGTTCTGTTGCTCCTCTTCGAGCAGCATCCAGACTGTGTAGGATAAGCCTTGTGTCAGCTTCTTTTTGGGAGCTGCAGAGATGTTGAACATCCATTGAGTTCGAAAGGGTCTCTTGCCGTGAAGCCACGATGAAGACCTTGAGCTTACCCTCAAAGTGGTGGTGAGCTTTCTTTGCAAGATAAACCGTCAGTTCATCTTTGGTTGTGGTACTGGAAAATAACTGCTTTGCTGACATCTTACTGACTGGTGTGTTGTCTGTGACATGATAAGCAGTAGCCGGCTTGCCACCCTGGTGTCTCTCTCTCGTGGCCTCTTTCAGTGAAGTGGGAAGATCATAGCGGTCAAAGACTAGATGGACTTCATCATAGTCACTGCACTTGCTGTCCAATGTGGCTGTGAAGTGGTCAGCCCATTGGGCACATGTCTTTTGACCCAAGGTGGCTTACCCATTGCCTGGACAACTGCCATACCATCAATGACAGTCACCTTCCTTGGTGGCAATGGAGCAGTGTCATTGGTGACATCCTCTGGCTGCAGATCACCACCAGTTTTGTTTGGCAGCTCCTCAAGTATAGCCATCAGCTTGCTCTTGTCTGTGCATGGTAGGAATTCGCCACTCACTGTGAACAAAGCTCGTGGGAGGGACGTGAACTCATGCTGGCCAATGCTCACCTTGAGGTTGATCTCGGGGCGTGACCGAGCAACAATCAACATGCGAGCAATTAGTGACCTGTCATCCTTGAGCTCTACTACCTGCTCTGCCCCCTCCCTGGGGGCACGGGTCCTTGGAGCGGCTTCGGTCGCGCCGGGAATTTCCACACCTCTCACACCACACACACACATCACACAGTTTTTCCTACACCGAGAAATGACTCTCCGGCTGTCATTTCTTGAAGACTTCTTCTAGCCGGAGACATTGAGAGCAACCAAGGACCCACGTACACATATATATGTCCAACTTGCTCAAAACCCATCACTTCGAGTCGCCACACTAAGGGTTCAGTTCTCTGCAATTCATGCAGGAACTGGACCCACTTCACCTGTACAAGACTTGCCTCCAAGAAACACTACACGAACACCTGGACCTGTTCCTCATGCCCCTCCCTCTCCCAGTCAAATCCCTCGCCTAAAACCCGTCCACCTCTCCTCCCCAACCCACCTAGTCTTCCCATATCATCCACTCCCCCCCCTAAAACCCGTCCACCTCTCCTCCCTAACCCACCTAACCTTCCCATACCATCCACATCCTCAACTCAACACACCACACCCCATCCTAATCCATTCCAACCCCCATCTCCTGCTCCCCAATCCCCCCCCCACCTCACCCATCCCTACCCCCAGCCCCTCCCTCACCCCCCCCCCCCCCCCCCCCCCCTCATCCTCGTGCAGCAGCACCCAACATACATCGTGCACATAACATTAACCCGCGAATATTATGGGTAATTTAAAGTTTTTGTAAACGTATGACTTCCTGCATCCCCCATTCGCCAAACACACACACACACACACATAGAGCTTGTTCAGTACACTTTATGGGCTTTATCACTTAAGGCTAACCAGGACCTTGCACCATCCCCGTATATATATTGGTGACATCTGGATTCTAGGGTTTGGGTGACCTCTATTAATAGATTTACTTATATATAATACAGTATTATCATAGATACTACTAAATATAAGTATCCTATCATGCCTAGTTACTTACCAGACTCACCAAAACCAGACTCACCCCAGCTAACCACAAACACACATACACCAATTTTAAAAGAGCTAACTGGGAAGCATTCACAAATGAGACAGAACAACACTTCACAACTCTAAACAGTACACCCATCACTAACATCAACAATGCTGTACACATACTCAATAAAACTATCCAAAACGCTGACAAGAAACACATTCCAAGAGGTAACAGAAAAAGACACGACCCCAACTTCACACCAGAAATTCAAATCCTCATCAGACAACGCGACATACTGAAACACTCCCCAGCACCCCACACACAAGACATCACACAACAAATTCAAGCACTCAACACCCAAACTAACAACAAAATACAAGAACAACAAAAACTAAATTGGAATAACTTCCTACAAACACTTGATCACAAAACAAACCCCAAAAAACTCTACAAAACACTAAACAGCATCACACTTTCCAACAGCAACACAACACAATCACATGCTGCAATCACAACAACAGACTCTACTCCTTCATGTAAACAACAAGCAAACACTCTCATCAATCACTTCTCACATGTCAGCCACCTAAAACCTCACAAAGACGACCGACATGTCATCCGACGTAAGAGACAATTCCCCACAGACCCTGACTATACACCCTTCACCAATCACCAGACAAAGCATATCATCAACAATCTCAAGCACTCACCCACCTGTGGCCTAGACAACATAAGCAACATACACCTCAGACACCTGGGACCACAAGGCATACAAGCACTCACTAACATATCAAACTACAGCTATTCACATAACACAATACCAGACATTTGGAAGCATGGTATCATCATCACATTCCCCAAACCCAACAAAGACCCCACGCTACCCTCCTCGCACCGCCCCATCACACCCTTTGCTCCCCCTCCAAAGTCATGGAACACCTAGTATTACAACTAATTACACCTGACCTACCCCTAGCTCCAACACAACATGGCTTTAGGCCACTACACTCCACAAACGCTCTTCTCACAGACCTTACACAAAGAGCTTTTGACGGCATCAACTCAGCTAGACCACCACACAGATCACTATTAGCCACACTCGACATTAGTAAAGCCTTCGATGCCATCCCGCGCCACAACCTAACAAACAAAATCTACAACACAAACATGCACAACAACACAAAAAGGTGGCTGGCCAACTTCCTAGCAGGCAGATGTGCACACGTATCTTTTGCCGGTCAGTCATCTAAAATCAGAAACTTTCCAAACGGAGTCCCACAAGGATCCGTCCTATCGCCCGCACTCTTCAATCTGTACATGAACGATATAACTACACCCAATACGCCCCAAATAAACTTAGCCTCCTATGCAGATGACATAACACTCACATGCACACACCATGACCCAAAAAGAGCAACAGATCTCCTTCAACCCTATCTCAACACACTACATGGCTGGTGCACTACAAACAGACTTAATCTAGCCCCAGCCAAATCCACCGCAACCCTGCTCACAAGCTGGACAGGAGAACACGAATACATCCCTCAACTCACCATAAACAACACACCCCTAACACATACACACGCACCCAAAATCCTAGGAGTAACATATGATACTCATATGACATTCAAACAGCACACCACAAACATTAAAAAGAAACTGACACCCAGACTTAACGCCCTCAGGTCACTTGCTCACGCAAAATTTGGACACAACAAAGAAACTACCACCACATTATATAAACAATACATAAGATCAGTGATGGAATACGCAAGCCCAGCCTGGGCTTCTAACCTAGCTGAAACACATCATAAGACCTTACAGACTATTCAAAACAAAGCCCTGAAGATCATTACAGGCTGCACAGCTACTGCACCCACAGATCACCTACATCAAGAAACCAAAATCCTCAATGTCAAAGACCATCTGGACATGAGAGGCACTCAATTCCTGGCAGCAGCCTCCACGAACCAAGACCACCCACTAAACTACATGGCAACACACCCACAGACACCAAGAAATATCAAAACAACACCCAGCACACGGTATCACACACAATTATTGTCCTCTCTCCCTCCCTGCCCACCCCGAACCAACTTCCAGAAGCACATCCATACTCATATCTCTCACCGATCCATCCACTCACTCACAGACAACACGCAGCTGCATGCACGTCCTCCCGAAATCCATCCTTCCGAATCCTCCCTTCCTCGCGAGGACAGAGTCCACCTGCCCAGGCTGAGATGCGGACACCATCCAGCTCTCCTGAGCTATCAGAAGAGACTGGATGACTCCGTTGTCGACGCCTGCCTGGGATGTAACACAGCACCCAATACCATTAAACACATCATAGAAGACTGCATTTCACACAACCACTTACGCCAACAACACAATCTACACTCAATGAGAGCTCTGTGGGAAAGCCCAATCGTGGCCATGGCCTTCCTCAGGGACTCGGGGCTGTTCGGCCAGGCAGCTTAGGGAACAACAACAACAACAACAACAACTACCTGATCAGCCAGTTTGTGTGTCATTGACTTCCTTGCACTTTTCCACGTCTTCAGTTGAACCTTCTTCATTCTGGCCCAGACACTGACCTCATTTGTGTTGATGCTCTCCTCAACAAACTTGACATACTTCTGCTGCCCAATGTCATCTTGGTTGCACACATCTTTTTGCACCTCGGCTGGCATCACACCCTTTGTGATGATGTTGGTCAGGTCTTCACCCTCATATTTCATAGGATTTACGGAGGATCTGAGCACACTCTTCAGTCGAGCAATGTTCTCTTCCTGCCTTGTCCAGACAGCCAGTGACAGATCATGGTGTTCCTTGCGTGTAGCTGTTGGTGAGCCAGCCATCACATGTGCTTCTTCAGCGAGCCTACTCAGCTCTGGAGCTGTAAGGAAGAATCGCTCCCGAGCACTGGCATTCTGTGTAATGCCCACAATTCCTCCAGGGACTTTCATGATGCGGTTGATGTGCTCAAGAGCATGATCCACCCCAATGGCACAGAATGGGATCTTGTTTTTGTTGATTACAAAGTTTCCATCCATGAACTCTTGATTTGGGTCACTAAATTTCATCAGAAAAAATGGCGACATAATTTTCCCACTTCCTAGCAATGCTAAGAACACGTTCATAATGGTTGCCAAAAATTAACACGCAAAACCAACGGGAACCCCAATCTGTTCCATTGGCCCCCCCACTATACTTTTGGCACCTCACTGTTTACATTTATTCTGAAAACCTGATGAAGGAATGAAGTATTTCACACACATCTCTCGACCACCATCTCCTGCACACTAAAAATATGAAATAAACGAAACCTAACCTGAAGCTGCTAATTACTACCGTTACTAGTAGGGTTGACGTTACTGTATAGTGTTTATGGATATACCAGGTATGAAGGGTAGATATATACACTTATATAATTATATATAAGGTATAATGATATTATTTGGTTATACACGAAACTGTTATACAGAGTGGTATTGTAGTAGAATAATTATAGATCAGTTCAATATTATAACTTGTAGTTAGCCTGGCATATAATAAATGAGCGTTATATAGTTATTAAGTAATTATTCTTAACAGGTGTGAATTCCAATTATCTTGAAAGTTATCTCAAGAGAATAAGCTTGCATAGGTATGAAGCTTTCAATAGTATTATGTGGAGTAGATACTCTACGTCTTGCCATTACTCAGGGAGTATTTAACACAATTTGCTACATAGCCATAGCGGACGCCCCCCTTAACTTGGTTACAACACAAGATACCTGATAAAATAGAGTAACCTTATAGCAAGGTTTTAAGGGTAAGGTGACAATATGAATAAGTCCTTCCCTAATATATGGGTGAACGTAAATGTTGAGGGAAAGGGAACTTTAAAATAAGACCCACCCTAACGGATAGATAAGCGTAAGAATGCCCTAGGGGTAGTTAGTAAAAATAGGGCATATATATTGGTTATCAACCCTTCAGGATTATTTAGCCTGTTTAAATCAAGTAATATTTTCAAAGCTGGAGCCTCTTTAAAAAAAAATACAGTACCTTGCCCGAGGGTAGTTCGTGTCTCGTTTATACATTATGGCCAATTAGGAAAGCAATATGGCCTAATGATTGGGTAGATAGCTATGTTAAGAGTGTTGAATTCACGTAATGCAGTCACATGGCAGACTCACGGGGCACATTCTCGGCAATAATTCATAACATTTATTGGCAAATTGGCTGTTTACACTTAATGAGTCCTGAAATGTCTGGCAGCAGTGAGATTTGTGGAGAAAATTATTAAGCAAATGTTTAGTTCTTGTATACGGTGCTAATAAGTAGTTATATTAGTATTACATAATTTTATACAAAGAAATAATTCAAAATAATTGAATGGTTTATTTTGTGTGTTTATTGATGGGAGAGACTCATGGTGGAATTGACACAGAAGGTCCTCGTTGTCTCAAGCTTGTTACGTAGCCGAGCCTGAGCCATTACAACTTCGCGTGGGTTAGTTTGGCAGTTTTATTAGAGTATGATAGTTCAACAGTATTAAACCATCAGGGAATCGGTATGAAACTTTCAGGTTTCAGTGGTAGGCCTAAATGTATCAGTAGGAATCACTCAAGAATCATATGTAAGGTTTTCGTCGAACATTCCCCCCTCCCTCTCTCTCTCTCTCTCTCTCTCTCTCTCTAGCTCTTTCTTTCAAATTTAGTAAAGCTCATACTTAACTCTTCCTATCATACATTACATTCCTTCATTAGTTGTTCAGAATTCATGCAATTGGTGAAGTCCAGAAGTAGCTGGGTGAGAGCGAGAGAAGGGAGGGTGGGTGTAGTTTTGGGGTCGGAGAGGAAATGGGAAATGGTGGGGAGCGTCTGTACGCAGCCGGATACCTTACCCACTACGCATGTGCGAAAATGTAAGCCTCCCTTGGCCCCGCCCCCCATTCCCCGCGTTTAAATAAACCCTTCAAACCGTTCCTGCCAGCTCGCTCTGTAGTACAGTCACTAGAGCTCCCGCCTGGCGTTCAGATATCCAGTGTTCGATCCCACTCGAAGTTTAGTATATTTCTTTATTTTTATTTTGTTATTTGTGTTATGTTATATTATATTATATTATATTAGGGTTAGGTTAGGTTAGGTTAGGTTAATCTAATTTAATATAATATAATATTTGTACATTTTCGGCAGTGGGCGGGGCCAAGGGAGGCTTACATTTTCGCGCATGTGTAGAGGGTAAGGTATCCGGCTGCGTACAGACCCTCCCGTTTTGGTGGGGGTATGGAACTAACAAGGAAAGGAGGTAGAGGGGATACCCCTCCACCGTGCAGTCCTACTAACGCCTAGTGGGCGAGTGCCCAACCTCGAAAGGGGTTGAAATAGGGGAGCTATCCCCCCGCCAAAGGCGGCTTTCTAGGGCCTTTTCTAGCTGATGCTGAGAGGATTGGGTTCTAGTCATGTGGTGATAGGCTGGTCTATCAGAGTGAGAGCTGAGCAATCTCTGCCATACCCATAGCTTACTCTGACTTTTCCTTTAACTTGTATATTTTCTAGATCTCAAGTCTCTTCCGTGGATTGACCTCCCAATCTACCAAGATTGGAAGCCAAAGCGTCACATTTTTCCCTTGCCCCTCAACTTTCTCTTCATAATTGCTGAGGGACACAGGGCCCTGGGTGGGGCTTTGGTTTCCCGGGCGTTTCCGCACCCTCCTCAGCCCCCCGCCATGGAGTGGCTTCAGTCACCCAAGCTTTATTGTGGTCGGCGGGGAGGGTTCTGTGGGGGCACTCGGTTATGGCCTTGGAATTGCTCGGGGCCTTGGGGCTGTTCGGCCAGGCAGCTTGGGGAACAACAACAACAACAACAACTAACGCCTAGTCCAGGGGAAATGAAACGAATTAATCCTGACGACTATACATGCCGGCCGAAATGTCTGTCTGTCTATCTGTCCGTCCGAGAAATCCTCCTAGACCGTTTGACGGATTTTCACCCAACTTCACACTAACCTTCGGTGCGTGAATTCGACGGTAATTAAATAAAGATTTTTTAAATTTGTGAATAGTTATGATGATCTTAGGTCCAAAAAAATCCCCCCCCCCCCCTTTCATGACCCCCCCTCCCCACCCTGTACCTATTCCCGATGGTAACAGTAGTAGTTATGATGGTGAGTATTATTGATTATGGTGAAAGTTGTAGTGATTATACAGTAGTAGCGATGATGAGAGTAGTAGTAATTATGGTGAGAGTAGTAGTGATGTTTATAATAGTAGTAGTGCTAATGATATTATTGATGATAGTAACTAGTGATGATGGTGACCGATCGCAGAGTTGGGTATGCCGTTTTTATTTTGGTCAAAACGGCACGTCTACTTTATATAAGTATATATATATATATATATATATATATATATATATATAGTTATGAGAACCTCAGCAGGTGATCTTGGACACCGCAACTTCCAAATTAGTAGGGCAATGAGAAGAAATACGTTGTGGAACATCATATATATATATATATATATATAATTATGTTTTTGCCTTGTCACAGCATCGAACCACGGACAGTCAGGACGAGAATCCATGCTTTAACTCAATCCACCACGGCATGCTAAACAATAGCTAACAATATATAATTAATCTGAGAGAGAAAGGGAGAGAAAGATATAATAAAACAACTGGAGTGACATAAGAAACAGAGCAAGCCAGAGGAACAAAATATATATGTAGCACTACATAAATGTATGCATTCAGGCAGAAACAAAGATCATGAGTTTAATGTAGATGTTAGTCTCTCTCTCTCTCTCTCTTTTTGTATTCACCTCCATTCATCTTTTGTTGGTGCGCTTACATTTACATTTGTTCTCCTTTGAACAAGACTTTATTAACACTAATATATATAATTCTGGTAAGATTCACAGTATATTACTGTATAACATTCCTTTGTTTGATTTGTCTAAAATTGTTTGAGAAAATAAATTACGGATGATAATTCTGGTTCACACTTACGTAAACAATTCCACACTACAGACAGTACAAACTGTGTCTTGTACAGTTCCTGTATGTGTAGTGTTTTGTAGGATATAATAGGGTAATGTATTTTTTTTTCTTCTATATTCTAACTACTCCCTCTCGGGCATAGGCTGATAGCCTTTACACTCTACCGCTGAACACAGTGAGGCCCTTGAGGTCTTGTTCCAGCCTAGGGAGTGAGACATGCGAAGCACCTACTCCCGGCTCGAACCCAACTCCATCTCTGAAGCTGCCTCGCCCCCGCGCTTCACAGTCTCACTCCCCAGGCTCGGACCCTCACTCTCAGAACGCCACCTATTGAGCAATTAACTCACTAGGCATTGCCCCCCTGTAGCATATTTTGAATATGGGAATATTCATACAGTGCTATTTAATCAAGGAACAATGAGGGTATTTTGTTTTGGCATTTCGGTGTGCTGAGGTAATGCACTGAAACTAGGTACAGCACAAATTCCATCCCAATAATATCTTCCCATTGACATATTGGGATTCGAACCCGGGTCCATTGGATTACCAGTGCAGTGGCAAGACCACTCTGCCACACCTCCCCTTCTACTGAATCCATCTACTGATGGATTTGTACGTATAATCTGATTACTTTTAATATATATTGTATTATACATTCGCATCAATTTGCCTCAATATGTTATGTGTATTTATTGTGTAATGAAAATCTTGTAAAATATATCAAGGCGTCCGTCAATAGATAGATAGATAAATTCATCTTTAGGGCTATTTCTTACATTTTCTTTATCCTGTTAGTGTACTTTATTAAATTTGTTGGTAATGTAGTTGGTAATTGGTGTAATTTTACATATTTCAGATAAAGGATGTCAACAGAATAACAAATGATGAGCTGAAGAGACGTTTAGGTATAAAGAGTATTAGCGAGGAGATGCGTACAAGTAAACTGGGATGGTATGGACATGTGGAGAGAATGGATGAACAAAATTGGGTGAAAAGATGCAGGTCTGCGATTGTGGAGGGAGCTGCACCAAGGGGTGGACCGAGTAAGACCTGGGATCGGACTATACGTGCCGATCTCAAATCCAAAAACTTGATAAGTAAAGCATCCCTTAACAGGGTTGCCTGGAACGCCGCCATTAGGAAAAGAGACTGAAACTGCACATCTGTGTGGAGCACTCAGTTTTAAAATGTTATGTACGTATGTATGTATAAATCTGAAGAGCACATGCAATCTATTTAGGCATTTTCAGTCAGTATTGCTGGGTAAAGGGTTAACATATTAATCTTTTGGAGTATTTCTTCCATTTATTTATCCTGTTAGTGAGTTTTATTGATTTCAGTGCTACTGTAGTGGTATTTGGTGTAATTTTACATATTTTAGATAAATCTGAAGAGGACATGCAATATATTTGGGCATTTTCAGTCAGTATTGCTGGGGAAACGGTTAGCATACTGTAGTCATCTTAGGAAGGGAAGAGGATGTGTAGGCTCAGATTTTTGCCCGGCAATGTGTTGTGGAGAAATATCTGGAGAAGCGACAAAAGTTGTATGCTGCATTTATGGAGTTGGAGAAGGCCTATGACAGAATTGATAGAGAAGGTATGTGGAAAGTACCGGTACCGGTACTGAAAATATACGAAGTAGATGGCAAGTTGCTGAAAGCAATTAAGAGCATGTATGAGGGTGCAAAGGTGTCAGTATGTGTGGATAATTAACAGAGCAAGTTCTTTAATCTGAATGTTGGGTTAAAGCAAGGGTGTATGTGATGTCCCGATGGTTGTTCAATATATACCAGTACAGTATATGGATGGAGTCATGAAAGAAATACAAGGAAGAGCAGCGGATGTTGGTGTACCGCTGATAAGGGAAGGAAACGAGTGGAAGTTACCTCAACAGTACAGTACCGGTACTACTGTTGCTGACAACACAGTTCTGATGAGCGATAGTGAATGGGAGTTGGAGGGTCAGGTAAATATGTTTGGAACAGTGTGTGAAAAACGGAATCTGGAGGTAAATGCTAGGAAGAGCAATATTATGGTCATTGAAAGGGGTGCAACCATAGAGTGTGAAGTGAGGTTGAACGGCTATGAAGAATGTCAGCTCATTTAAGTATTTGGGCAGTGTGTTGAGTAAAGATGTGAGTAGGCCTATGGATGAATAAGTGTGGGAGAAAGTGTAACAGGGGAAGAGCGTTGTAGGAACTCTGAAAGCAATAAGAAGAAATAGGGTGATCAGCATGGAAGTAAAGAAGTCCTTGCATGACAGTGTGGTAATCCCGACATTGACTTATGGGAGGGAAGCATGGACGTTTCTGACTGGGATTGATCATTGATAATCATCGGTTATGCTAGTTGGAAAATTAGTGGGGTAGAATGTAGAGTTCGGGTGTACCGCCAGCCTTGTTTACACTATGCGGAGCGGCGGCGGATGCTGGCCATCATGTTCCCGTCTATTTGACTGCTTTTGGATACAATAATAGGTTGAGGGGGGTCACCCCCCCATGACATATTGTCATCATCATATATATTGCCAGCAGGAGGCAAATAACCGAAAAAAACGCCTTCAAAATAGACGCGAACTAAAGGCTGGTTCACACATAGCTGAGTCGGTGCGCGAGTCCAACACGAGTGATGAAATTTTGCTATTCAGCAATGACTCGTCGATACTCCTCAACACTCGTATAGACTCGTGCTACGCTCGTGTATACGCGACACACATGTGGGTACTCGCCACGGGGTCCAAAAATTTCATGCATGCATGAAATTTTTGGGTCCCGTGGCGAGTACCCATGAGTGTGGCCTACATACGTGTAGACTCGTGTACATACGTGTTAACTCGTGTTTGACTCTGAATAACTCTTTGTTATTCGTGTTAACTCGTGTTGACTCGTGTAAACTCGTGTAACACTCTTTGGTGATTCGTGCTTTTCGTCATCATTTCGACGTTGACGAAGCAACACGTGTCTACACACAACAACACGTATGTAACACACATGCAACACGTATCAACAAGAGTAGAAAGCACGAATGTGAGTGCCAAAATTTGGTGCCCCCATGATGCCAGAGTTTACACGATTCAAACACAAGTGAAAACACGAGTAAACAAGAGTAAACACGATCCACTGAGAAAAAAACACGAGTGTAACACGAAAAAGCAAGTGTCATTTGAAATACCGTTATTTCAAAAATGTAGGAAGAATCAACGAGAGTTTACACGGATGTAACACGAGTCAACACGTGTGCAACAGAGATCCAACGAGAGTCAACGCGTTGTCTTTCGTGTTGATCCGTATAAAAATTGTGTTGATCCGTGTAACAATCGCGTTGACTCGTCCATACTTTTTGTTTACGTGCCCTGGAATGTGGCCATTATTTTTCAAATTTTTGACACTCGTGTTGGGTTCGTGTTACACTCGTTTTGACTCTCAGCTACTCGTACAGACTCTTGCATGAACACGTGTTGACTCGTATTGAATCGAGTTAACTCGTGTTACACTCTCCTTGACTCGGGAACAATTGCTACTCGCGGCCGACTCAGCCTCCAGCGACGGCGATAATCGACGAGTGTGACTCGTGTTGGACTCACGCACCGACTCGGCTATGTGTGAACCAGCCTTTAACCACGGTGATCGACATATGTAAACATTACGGCGGCGGTGTCGGCGTCGGACACTTGCGATAATGTTCCTGTCTATTTTGAATGCCATTGGATACAATAATATGTTGAGGGGGGCTTTGCCCCCATGACGTGTTGTCATCATCATATATATTGCCAGTAGGGGGCAAACAACCAAAAAAATTGCCGCAAAGCCCTCCCCTCAACATATTATTGTATCCAATGGCAGTCAAAATAGACGGGAACATGATGGCAAGCTTCCGTCGCCGCTCTACGCAGTGTAAACAATGGTGGCGGTATGCCCGAACTCTACATTCTACCCGGCTAGGCCTATATTATAGGCTACAATAAATAAGTAGGCTAGGCTATTTTTTCTATAGGCTATGCCTAGTCTAATATTACAATTTAAGGTAGAATTCAAGTTGACTACAGCAGGACTTACCCTTGACCAGGTATAGGCTATCCTAGTGTTTAATAGGCCTATACCCCTTTGAAAGGATATTAGCCTAGTCTAACCTAACAACCTTACCTAACCTATTATAGTAGGCTATTATGGGTGGGGGCTGCTGCCCCCACACCCCAATTTTTGGTGTATTTGTCTATTTTGTCTGTGAAGTGGGAATTTTTTCAATTTGTCGATAACGAAAATCCTCCATGCGGACTATAGCTTATGGAGAAAAATATGGCGAATCTATTGTTGCCTATTATCTCTAATAAATTGTTTCTCATAATACTGCAGTAGTGTCGTTTAAAATACCAACCATATAATTGTGTGCCTTTAAAAATGACCTAAATTAGGCTATAGGCTACTGGAAGATTAGAAGAATCTTTAAGAAAGACTAGGTTAGGGTTATTGTCGTGCCAAAGCTAGATTATAGCCTAAATATAAAAGGAAGTGAATAAAATGAAATATGCCGAAAAAAATTGACGTCAAAATAGACGCGAAGTTAACCGCGACGATCGCCCTATGTAAACATGACGACCGTACACCCGGTAACTACATCCATCCCATTAAAAGTTACTGTGAGACACCAAATATGTTGAGGGGGTCTCTGCGGCTCTGCACCCCCACGTCGGCCCGTCACGTATTATGATGTACGGTAAGTCATCATCTGTGCTAATTCATAGGATCCCCAATTAAGGACAAAGTCAATCAACAGACGAAATAAGCTCCCAAATTACAATAACATAGCGGCCCGCCGTTTATGGGCGACTTTTTACACGTCATTTTAAATGTTACTTTCCTGCCCTGGTCTAGGCCTAATAGATTTTTCCAAAGAATCAAACTTAAATTAAAAGGAAGCCTAGCCTACAGTTTATAGGAAGGCTATTTCAACATGCATTCCAGAACTTAGGCTAGCCTAGGCCTAGGCTATATGAAAATTTGTGGGTGGTCTGCCAAAAAAGAATCACTAGGCCTATTAGGCTAGGGGTAGGCTAGTATGGGGTGCATTTTGCAAATTTTCTGAACTCTTAGGCCTAGGCTAGGCTAAATTAAAACTCACAAAATCTGAGTAAAACCAGCACTAGAATTTTGTCTTGTCTTGTCTTGGGGCAACCTCAGGCGAATACTCGCCCACTCCGGCCCTACCGTAGTCGCGGAGATCCTATGTCACTATTAAATTAGTTTATAGTTAAGGTTAAAATTCACCACCGTGTCACTTTCATTCTAGGTCATTCATAGAACCGTAACACTGTAAAGGCAACAACCCAATAGCAGGTCATCAGGTGGTGAACCAGAGACCTACAAACCACGGTACTAGGGCCAGAGCAATGTCTTGAAGCGAGGTGCCCTTATCAACCAACCCCAGACAATCCAGTAGGAGCTGTCGGAAGGAATCCATCTTTGAAGACAGAAAGGGACGCCCATCCACATGCTCAGTGACGGGACGAGGCGAGGCTTAAGAGGCATATGTAGGACGACCAGATGTAGGATGTGGAGGGGAAGAGGTACCGTACGACGATACATGGGATGCGGAGACTGCGGAGGGAAGAGCTTGTCAAAGTCATACGGTTCCTCAGGACCTCAACAATAACCGGGGGACGGCCGGTGCGGGCAATGGTCGATCGCCGTAGTTAATATAAGTTCGCGGTCGCGGAGATCCTATGTCACAATTAAATTAGTTTATAGTTAAGGTTAAAATTCACCACCGTGTCACTTTCATTCTAGGTCATTCGTAGAACCGTAACACTGTAAAGGCAACAACCCAATAGCAGGTCATCAGGTGGTGAACCAGAGACCTACAAACCACGGTACTAGGGCCAGAGCAATGTCTTGAAGCGAGGTGCTCTTATCAACCAACCCCAGACAATCCAGTAGGAGCTGTCGGAAGGAATCCATCTTTGAAGCCAGAAAGGGACGCCCATCCACATGCTCAGTGACGGGACGAGGCGAGGCTTAGGAGGCATATGTAGAACGACCAGATGTAGGATGTGGAGGGGAAGGGGTACCGTACGACGATACATGGGATGCGGAGACAGCGGAGGGAAGAGCTCGTCAAAGTCATACGGTTCCTCAGGACCTCAACAATAACCGGGGACGGCCGGTGCGGGCAATGGTCGATCGCCGTAGTTAATATAAGTTCGCGTCTATTTTGACGGCGATTTTTGTTGTAGTTAGGCTAGGCCTAGGCTATTTGCCCCCTGCTGGCAATATATATGATGATGACAATATGTCATGGGGGGCGATTGACCCCCTCAACATATTATTGTATCCAACGATCTCTAACCTCTGTATCTCAAAAAGGGCTAGAGCAAATTGGCTGTAAATTTCCACATCTAGGCTATTCCTTGACAGATTTGCTCCCTCCAATTAATATTTATTAGCATAAATTCAGCCTAGTTTAGCCTATCAAACAAAAACTAACATTTGTTTAGCCTAGGCCTACATATAAAAAGAAAAAACCCACTCATACTGCAATTATAAGCATAAATATGAGTATCTAAGTTACAAAGCAAATGTTTTTGTATAGCCTAAAATAAACCATAAAATTGTCATCTTTCAACTGTTGAGGTCATAAATATAAAAAAATCTAATACATTAGGAAAAAATGCGTTAAGAGTTGTGTTAGCGGGTCTATCGTCCCCTTTATTTACGTAGTCGCACGCTCGCAGTTACATTCGCGTCTAATTTGACTGTGGTTATTTGCCCCTGCTGGTGATATAGATGATGATGACAATAAGTCATAGGGGGATAAAGCCCCTTCAACCCATTATTGTATCTCACGGCCAGGCGTTGGGTAAATTGTTTTGTTACCGGCCGGCGGATTGCGGGTGGCTTTACCAAGTTTACCCCAGCCGTTAAATTAGAAGCGAATGTAGGCCTAACTGCGAGCGTGCGACTAGGCTATATAAACAAAGCTCTTGGTATGCCCACAACTACAACTCTTACCAAAACTGCAATTAGCCTATTTTTGTTTTGTTTTTTCAGTCTAGGCTAAAAATTGGTGAGGCTAGGCTAAATTATTTAGCTGCAATTAGCCTAGCCTATTTTTGTTTGTTCTTTCAGTCTAGGCTAAATTGTGGTAGGCTAGGTTAAATTCTTTAACATGTGTACTATTGTGTAGGCCTGTGCTTTCCAATAGAAGTAAAAATATGTAGCATAGCCTATTGCAATTTTACTAAAACCCAAGCCTACCTGAATATAGCCCTATGCAGAGCTCAAAAGCAAAAAAAAAAAAAAATATGTTGAGCAGTGAAATAAAATTAAGCTAGGCCTAGGCCTGGTTTCTCATAGGCCTAATAACCTAATGAAGTATACTATAGCCTAACCTAATTTAAGTTATTTCACAAAATACTAATAGGCCTACCCAGCCCTCCTCATGCATTATTTTCCAGTGTAAAATAAGTTTGTGATACACTACGAAAGATTATTCAACATGGAATTTGAATGGAATAGAGAAGCTTAGCAACGAAAAGCCAATCCCCCCCTCCCTGTGATTGTGCCAGCTTTTGTAATCAGTGCAATAACTTAATGAAGGACAGAAAAGCTGCAGGATGCTCTGGCATTCTAGCCGAGATGATTAAGGCCTCAGGTGAGAAAGGAGTAGGTGTGTTCAATGAGCTAATTAACTTCATCATCAGAGAGGAAGTAATCTCTGAAGTGTAGCACAAAAGTATATTATATACTGTATACGAGCAAAGGGGACTCATTGGATAGGGAAAATTATAGGGGCCTGAAAATACTTGATCAAGTCATGAAGGTCTGTGAGAAAGTCTTTGAAGGTATGATATTGACGAAATGCAGTTTGGTTTCATGCTAGGACACGGCACAATCCAAGTCATGAAGGTATTTGTGTGATAATGAAGATGTATGAGGACTCACAAACGGCAGTGAGGGTGAAAGATGTACCGGTACTGAGTGATGAGTTTTCAGTTCGCGTCGGAGTCCACCAGGGCTCTGTGTTAATGAAGCCCTTTCCTCTTTTTTTTTATGGTTCTGGAGGCACTATCTGGTGATTTCAGAGTTGGGCTCCCCTGGGAACTGCTATAAGGGTCCTGAAAATGCTTGACTAAGTCATGAAGGTCTGTGAGAGAGTCTTAGAAGGTATGATAAGGGAAAGATACTGTATGTACTGTATGTACTTAAAAGATAGGGATCTGATGTTGTGTTTGCAGACCGGGAGAAGGCCTTTGATAAGGTGGCCAGAGAAGTTGTGCAGTAGGGTAGGAGAAAACTTGGCGTTGAGGAGTGGCTGGTGCATGTGATAATGAAGATGTTCGAGGACTCACGAACGGTAGTGAGGGTGAAAGGTGTACAGCTGAGTGAGGGACATATACAGTACTTCTTGTTGAGGATATAGGGTAGTGAAGCTGTGAAGCTTATGTCACCCTATCCGGGCGGAAAGGACCCCAGGGTGGAGAGGTTTCACAGGGAGGACGGGGACATCGTAGATTTCAGGGGAGGGCACCCATGCCCCGCAGTCGACGGATACGCCCCGCCAACCTCAGGAACTTCTTTGTTAGCAGGAGGACCTTGGATTGACATATACAGTACGGTACTAGATATTTGGTAAGGGTTAGCTTTATATCCCATGTACTGGTTACTAGGGACATATACTAGGTGTTAGGTGGAGGTTAGTTTTGTGTCCAAAGTACTGGGTACTAGGGACATATACTAGGTGTTACGTGAGGGTACTGAGTGATGAGTTTTCAGTTCGCGTCGGAGTCCAACAGGGAAGTGTGTTAATTAAACCCTCTCCTCTTTTTTATGGTTCTGGAGGCCCTATCTAGTGATTTCAGAGTTAGGCTCCCCTTGCAACTGCTATAAGAGGCCTGAAAATGCTTGGCCAAGTCATGAAGGTCTGTGAGTGTGAGAGAGTCTTTGAAGGTATGATAACTTCATAGTCAGGCAGCTGCAGGAAAGATATCTAAGAGGTGTTTTTCCGGTCCCGTCTCAAGACGTCCGTCGCAAGATCTACCTGAAAAACTGTTTTTCTGGTCCCGTCGCAAGCCCACCTTTAGCAAGCGAGACACCAATATTCTCTTGCGACGGCAAAAGAGCTCCGGAGCTGGGTTGACGGCAAGCTGAAACATCTCACTCAACTTTCTGTTTCTCCATTCTAATTGATTTCGGTATATTTGTTTATCCAAACATTATGTTATAATTTACTTGCCTATTATTAGGAAGTAGAGTAATAAAAGCCCACAGTAACGTATATCCAATTGTTGATAATAAATTAATGTGGAACAGTACGCTTGGCTAAATTTTGTCCACGAAACAACAACAAACCCCAGCTTTGACTAGGCCTAGACTATGCTATTTACCGACTGTTTTTTCATATCAGAATTGCATTTATATAATCCTTATGATAATTAAATTGGCGGTGAATGTTATTCCGATGAAATGGAAGTTGTATAGCCTAGCCTATATATTTGTAAGATGTGTGCTGGCTTGGAGCAAGCCTGTGTTGTTTTTCCTGTCCTGTGATGATCTTGCGACGGCTCGGTTGAGACGGTGGTCTTGTGACGGGCCCGGAAAATCACGTCGCTACTGAAAGTAAGAAGTTGTGCAGTAGGCTAGGAGAAAATTTGGCGTAGAGGAGTGGCTGGTGCGTGTGATAATGAAGATGTATGAAGACTCACGAACGGTAGTGAGGGTGAATGGTGTACTGAGTGAGGGACATATGCTAGGTGAAGGTTAGTTTTGTATCCCACGTACTGGGTACTAGGGACATATACTAGGTGTTATAAGGGTTAGTATTGTATCCCAAATACTAGGTACTAGGGACATATACTAGGTGTTATGTGAGGGTTAGCTTGGTATCCCACGTACTGGGTACTAGGGACATATACTAGGTGTTACGTGAAGGTTAGTTTTGTATCCAACGTACTGGGTCTAGGGGGCGGCAGCCTCCACCCATAATACTAGGATAGGTTAGGTAAGGTTGTTAGGTTAGGCTAATGGGGATGGATGTAGTTTCCGAGTGTACGGTCGTCATGTTTACATTTGTCGATCGCCGTTGTTAACCTGCCCTTCCCTACCTATCATGTGTTGATTGGTTGTCCATCTTGATCTAATTCTTCAGGCCAGCCCTATTAGAGTATTTTGGGGGAACTCAGTGGTGTGGTTAAACTATTTTTAATATATATTTGTTTAAATATGTAAGATATGCAATCAATGATGTAAAATATATTGCTTTTACTTTATACCTTTACATATAATTGTCATTATTAAGGAAATTCCATTGACTATTTACATCGCTAGGCCTAGCTTCCTTATTTCTATTAATTTCCTCCAGTTCACAATGAAACCTATTGCTAATTTCCTTGTTCTTCAGCAGCCGCGGCGGTGTCGGCGTTGGACGCTTGGGATAATGTTCCTGTCTATTTTGAATGCCATTCGATACAGTAATATGTTGAAAGCCCCCCCTCACCCCCCCATGACATGTTATCATCATATATATTGCCAGTAGGGGGCAAACAACCAAAAAAATTGCCGCAAAGCCCTTCCCTCAACATATTATTGTATCCAATGGCAGTCAAAATAGACGGGAACATGATCGCAAGCGTTCACCGCCGCCGCCGCCGTCATGTTTACATGGTCGATCGCCGCAGTTTGGTTAGGCCTATTTTCCCCCCTCAACATATTATTGTATCCAATGGCATTCAAAATGGACGGGAACATGATGGCAAGCTTTCGTCGCCGCTCCACCGCCGTGTTTACATGTGTCGATCGCCGTGGTTAAGTTCGCGTCTATTTTGACGGCGATTTTTTTTCGGTTAGGCCTATTTGCCCCCTGCTGGCAATATATAAGATGATGACAATATGTCATGAGGGGGGGGGGGGGGCCTCAACAATGACCTCTAACCTCTGTATATCAAATAGGGCTAGAGCAAATTGGCTGCAAATTTCCACATCTAGGCTATTCCTTGACTGACTCTTCCCAAATGGTCGACATATAATAATTCACATATTAGCTTGATCACTCTAGGCCTAGTTGTTTTTTAGTTACAGAGGTTATAGCCTAGGTCATGATTTCTTGCCTACTTACAGCGAATAGACTAGGCCTATTGTAGATTGGTAAAATATTTGCTTAATAGGCCTAGGCTGTGCAATTGTCTCGATTTGACTAATTTTACCTAATTAGGCCTAAAACAGCCTCAGTCTATTCCCAAACCCCAAACAGTATCCCATGTTAAGCCCTAGGCTAGGCCTAGGCCTAATCCCACTCTCAATCAAAATTCGAACTGATAAATTAGTACCTACCGGTAGCGCTGCCTAGGCTAGGCCTATATTTTTCTTGAATAGATATAGAAAATGGTTTAAAGGAAAGAGCATCCTATATTATGTTCAAATAATATGTAATAGCACTGTGTATGGTTGTATTACATTTAAATAGTGATAGATGTGTATATTAATGGGATAAATACTCCGAAGTTCGCATACGTTCAGACAATTTTGTGCAACACTGTTGCCAGCTACTAATCAATCCCATTATCATTATATCATAATGGATTTTACTCATTTGCATAATTTCAAATACCTAGGACATTAATATAATATTTTCCTATCTCTTTTGTAGTGATATTTGTCTGATTTAGTGGTATATTGATGTCTGTCTAGGGTTATAATGCATTGTGAAAGTTACCTCTGCATCTCTGACTTGGCTTAATTACCCCTGCTTTCTTTGAGTACTACACGGCAAGAGAAGCTTTCGGTTCTGTCACAGACTGTCAATTACTGTTCAAGGTAAACACAACTGCTAAATTCGACCTCATGTTCAAATAATATGTAATAGCATTATTTATGGTTGTATTAGACAACAATCGTGATAGGTTTCTATTTTATGTGGATAAATAGTATTAAGCTGAATAAACTAAATACCGAAAGCTCACTAGAGTGGTTGTTGATACATATGAGGGAGGTAGAAGATAGGAGGGAATGGCTAGGCAGTGTTGCCAGTTGTATCGCTAGATATTACCGCTAGATGTAGAGCTATTTACTTCAATTTAGCAGCCATTTTTTCATATCTAGAGAGATTTACTAGGGATAATTTAAAAATGTCAGACATTCTAGTCATATTACATTGTAAAATTTGCAAAACAAACAAACCAAAACTCTTTAGAAATTGCAGCATTATTCTAACATTGTTTGACTATGTAGCAACATGCTAGCGACTTTTGAGAAAGGATCTAGCGGTATTTTGTGGAGACACACTGGGTGGTGGTTGCAGTGGTGCCAGTTGTAAAGCTACATATTACCGCTAAATGTAGAGCTATTTACTTCAATCTAGCAGCCATTTCTTTTATATCTAGAGACATTTACTAGGGATAATTTGAAAATTTCAGACGTTCTAGTCATACTACATTATAAAATTTGCAAAACAAACAAACCAAAACTCTTTAGAAATTGCAGCATTATCCTAACATTGTTTGGCTATGTAGCAACATGCTAGCGACTTTTGAGAAAGGATCTAGCGGTATTTCGTGGTAACACTTTAGGAGGGTTAAAATAGGAGTCACACGGGCAATTGCCAAAACTTTAAAGGTCCATATCATTGTTATTAAACTAAGCATTTGGCAAAGGGAGGAATTGTTAAAAACCTTAGCCAATACTCTGTCATTTACCAAAAATAAATTTGAATTTATCATTATTATTTGGTAGGGTAGGTATGTATAGGTAGGTTGGCTAAATAATTGCTGGAATTCGTAGGGATTCGAACGGTTTTGAGAGAGTTCAATAAAAAAACAAAAGTTAGGACTGAATAATAAAGAGATTATGTTATTAAGCAAAACTGGGGGATGCGTGGAAGCCTATAGACTGTAGACGGTAAACTTTGTGTGTGGTAGCGAATTCGGTTTTAAAGTAATTTAACCCTTATTTAGCGGCGAGCAACATAAGTCGAGTTAAATAAAGCTGGACTATGTGGCGGCGCTCGACATAACTCGAGTGGCAATTTCAGCACGTAATGTGGCTGAGAGAGAGAGACA
Organism: Paralithodes platypus; assembly: GCA_032716605.1. Classification (NCBI taxonomy): domain Eukaryota; kingdom Metazoa; phylum Arthropoda; class Malacostraca; order Decapoda; family Lithodidae; genus Paralithodes; species Paralithodes platypus. The sequence continues at coordinate 27,210,101 of CM064552.1, read as the reverse complement.
AGTGGTGGCAGGAGACTAGCGAGCGTATGACTGCTCCAGACCACCGCGGCGAACCTACTGACACAAATCTCAGCTCCCTCCTCCCTCTCTCACTCGCTACATACTCAATTATGTACTGAAAGTACCGAATTACCTGCTTTTTGCACTCGCATTGCACGGTTATTGCAAGAAAACTATCCATCATACAAGGATCGTTATGGTGTCATTCGAAAGCTCTGTTTATGCCCTTTCAGGGATAGGTACTTGTTTTACGTTCTGGGTCTTATTTAGGCATGAAAATGATCACGTAAACAGCCCTATTTTGGCTAAAAACACCCCGCTGTGCGGTACACATAAATAAACCGCATAGGCCGCTCGTAAGGTGTTAAGAATAGACAGTTTTCAATGCTGCGGCCAAACTATTCCACCAATTTATATTTTTTTGGTATCAAAACGTTCGGAATCGCGAGCCTCACCCAACTACGCAAGCATGGCTCTGATCATCGGCGTAGTTTTCAAGATGTGGAATTTTAAGTGGAATTCGAGTTTTTTTCAAGATTGCCGGAAAAAAACCCACGTGCAAAAGCAAAACCTTCTCTATAAAATTTGCGGAGCATTAGTAGGGGAGTGCGTATGCCAAAGCCCAATCGTTTCAGTCTGGCGCCAGGGTGGTCAGTAATGGTGTGTGTTGTAGCAGTGGCTAGTGGTCAGTCTGGCACCAGGGTGGTCAGTAATGGTGTGTGTTGTAGCAGTGGTTAGTGGTCAGTCTGGCACCAGGGTGGTCAGTAATGGTGTGTGTTGTAGCAGTGGCTAGTGGTCAGTCTGGCACCAGGGTGATCAGTAATGATGTATGTATAAATATGTATGTGTTGTAGCGGTGATGCGGGTATGTGTGTGTTGTAACAGTGGTGAAGTGTTATGTTGTAGCAGTGGTGTAGTGGTCAGTCTGGCACCAGGGTGATCAGTAATGATGTATGTATAAATATGTATGTGTTGTAGCGGTGATGCGGGTATGTGTGTGTTGTAACAGTGGTGAAGTGTTATGTTGTAGCAGTGGCTAGTGGTCAGTCTGGCACCAGGGTGATCAGTAATGATGTATGTATAAATATGTGTGTGTTGTAGCGGTGATGCGGGTATGTGTGTTGTAACAGTGGTGAAGTGTTATGTTGTAGCAGTGGCTAGTGGTCAGTCTGGCACCAGGGTGATCAGTAATGATGTATGTATAAATATGTATGTGTTGTAGCGGTGATGCGGGTATGTGTGTGTTGTAACAGTGGTGAAGTGTTATGTTGTAGCAGTGGCTAGTGGTCAGTCTGGCGCCAGGGTGGCCAGTAATGATGTATGTATAAATATGTGTGTGTTGTAGCGGTGATGCGGGTATGTGTGTGTTGTAACAGTGGTGTAGTGTTATGTTGTAGCAGTGGTGTAGTGGTCAGTCTGGCGCCAGGGTGGTCAGTAATGATGTATGTATAAATATGTGTGTGTTGTAGCGGTGATGCGGGTATGTGTGTGTTGTAACAGTGGTGTAGTGTTATGTTGTAGCAGTGGTGTAGTGGTCAGTCTGGCGCTAGGGTGGTCAGTAATTATGTATGTATACATATGTGTGTGTTGTAGCGGTGATGCGGGTATGTGTTTGTTGTAACAGTGGTGAAGTGTTATGTTGTAACAGTGGTGTAGTGTTATGTTGTAGCAGTGGTGTAGTGGTCAGTCTGGCGCCAGGGTGATCAGTAATGATGCGTGTCTATGACTGTTCTTAGCGGTCAGTCTGACGCCAGGGTGGTCAGTCTGGCACTAGGGTGGTCAATAATCAGTACACGGTCAGTTGACTCACTTAATTAGTTACATAATGTGACGGTATGGTCCACAAGGAAAAAGACGACTTGGGAAAGGGAGGGGAAGTATTAACGCTGTAACCTAAAATTACACTACAGAAATTTTGTATTCAAGATTATCAAAAATATTACACATTATATTCAACATTAAAATCATATACTCCAAATATACACTAAGCAAATCTATCTGTATCTATATTATCACACATACAATCACAAACTGTTCCATGTGACTTGCATTCAATTTTAAGTTATATTCTTTTTCGTTTTTTAAGCATCGTTAAATAGCATTGTGTACAGTGGCAACTGGACACAATGCTATTTAACGATGCTTAAAAAACGAAAAAGAACATACTTAAAATTGAATGCAAATCACATGGAACAGTTTGTGATCTTAAGTAGCTGGTAAGTGATGGAAATGAATTATTTGTTGTAAACAAACAAATAGTATTTAGTTAATAAATACTGACATACATTTGTTTATACAGGGATGATTCGCCACTATTGTGTGTCTGGTTTGGTGAGAGAGGCAGTGACACTGACTCAGTGGTGAGCCGAGTGATTGTTGGAGACCATAGTGTGGTACTAGACCGGTTTACAAGGCATACCTTTTTTTTATTAAGGTGACAGTTACAAAGTGGTGTACAATCTATCTTATTCTAGTTACATTGTAGTTTATCTTATTGTACCAGTACCTCCCTACAATCAACCTAGTTGTTCCCCAATTCGTCCCTCTGCCACGACCATTTCAAAGTTCAAGTCTCTCACTCTTGTCCTCTGTAGCGGGGAGGACCTTGTACCCCTGAGACATAGGAGTGCAGACCTGAGAAGAGAGAAAGAGAGCCGGCATCTCATCCAAGTTATGACTTGGCTTCTATGCTGGCGCTTTTTCTCCGATATTTGTTCAGCTAATCTGGCATAGAAGACACTTGCAGAAGGTCCCATACCTCCCGACGATGAGAAGACCAGAGGAGTAAAGCTTCCTTGATCCCTGTTCAAAATTCTTTCTTCATAACCGCGTTTTTTCTCACTTTCGTTTCTCAAGTATGCCGCCTTGTGTCCTCGCTCACGATATGTTTGTGCTCTTGGGTTGAAGATTCTGATGTCGAAAAAAGCCCGTTGTCCCCTCGTCCAAAAATCTCGAGCACTTACGTCCACTCTTGCTTCATTTGAAGTATTTGCAGTATTGTGGGCCAAGCGCTGTCCGTCCATAGGCAGAAGTTCCGGTTCGATTCTGACATCATGGCACACCTCGTCCAGCATTTGTGCAGTGATGTCTCGTACTTCATCATGCCGGATACAGATGAATCCTCCTTTCTTACAAGTCATACAGTGGTCTGAGTTGTTTATTTCACCACATGCACATTTCAGCGGCAGGTTCGAAACTGGCCACCCATACCTCAAGGCTACGGCATCATTGAATTCTTGTTTATTTAAGCTGAAGCCTTTCTCCTTTATTGGTAATGATGTGAGCCAATTTGAAGCCCCCGTGTCTTGTGCCATCTCAACTCTCATTTTCAGTTCTTCCCTACATCTGGTCTTAATTTGTTCTAGGCTATGTTTCTGTCTCTCTTCTCTGCTCTTTGTAATTTCCTGTCTTGCATTTCGTTGTTCCTCTTCGTCCACCTCATCATTTTCATTTTGCTCCCATATTTTTTCTGTCAGAGACGTAGTAAGTTTAAGGGAATACCTAGTGACACACACACACACACACACACACACACACACAGATAGAGTACCAGGTTTCTGATACTCATTACAGACAGTTCCCAGTAGTAGTCCACCCATTAAATACAGATGTGACGGCAGCAGCGTGGTTCTGGAAGCTGTCTACACTCTAGAGGACGTTATAAACTAGCCACTAGCTATTGAATGTTAAGGATAATTTTCCATGGAAAAATTACGATGGAAACCAGGCTGGGAGACATGATATTAAGAAACACTGTGTGATAGTTGAGAGAACAACTTTCCTCCTACACTATTAGCGTGGGTTAGCATCTCTACTGATTGCTGTATCATTTTTATAGAGGTCTCCATCTTATATAGTATGTATTATTACAGCAACATGGATTATATTGTATGTTGGATTAGCATTATTCATAATGGTTGGATTTAGTTAGGTACGGTTGAGTTGGGTTGCTGTTTTAAGTTTGGGTAGGCATATTCATTATCAGTCCAACTCGACCGACATACAGGGAAAAAATTAACGTAACGTGAATTGTATCTGTACATAATTGTCTTCGTTATCTGAATATATTTTGAAATGAACACTACATTAGAAATTGCGTATATCATATTCTAAGTTTACACTACTGTAAAGTCCAATTAGTATTTGAGGTAGCCTATTGATGTATTTAATAAATGATGATATCACTATTATTGTTTACACAAAATTAAGTTAAATATTAGTTATGGTGCGCGTTCAGTGACATGAGGATAAATATGACGACATTGTAATATTCTAAGCAAACATATCGCAACATATGTCAATTAAGTGAATGTAGACAACATAACTCGACCTATTCTGAGCTAAAGCCTAATCTAAGCTTAGCTAATCATATATGGTTTAAACAAGGTCAAACTTGAAGAAAACTTAAATATAATAAATAATGCAAATGACTACGGTATTATGCTTTCTGTTTTTCTCCTATTTTCCCCGTTGTATTTTTGTTAACTGTTTTGTTTTACCCTGGGGATCATTTTGCCTTTTAGGGAGTAGCATAACGCACTTTTATTCCATTATTTAATATGTCCATAATTGACTAAATAACGCAATATACATGTGTTCCTTTGGGGGAGGTAAAAGAAACAAGCAAGGTTAGACATTACAAATTAGATGAATTAACAATACTTAGATAATACCAAGAACACAAGATTATTACCAAACTATTGCATTAACAATACTTAGGAAATACCATGAGCACAAAATATGACAGGACTTTTACCTACTATACACATCAGTGTAATGCTTCTATTACCAACGTGTTGCATAGTTATTCTTCAAGGTTGTAGGTTTACTCTAAAATCCTGCTGTGATTTCCTAGAATCTTGCTACCCCACACAACTGTTTGTTCTATACTCGACAGTTTCTAGTTTGATGAGTTACATTAGGTAATGCAGTTATTCTTGTATACTAGATTGGGTTTGTTAAACCAGCTTGCATGGAGTCTGGGCTCATAATGGTATGCGAGACAGCTTCCTCTCCCACCATTGCAGCGTTACAAATAGGAAAACAGCAAAATAACAGAAAATAAAAAACGCTGATTCTTAGCGATTTCGGCCGATCTATGCAATATCACTGCAAGACAACCAAACGTCGTACAGAGATGATTCAGGCGTCATTGGAAAGCTCTATTACTATACTTTCACAGCAGGCGGGTGCCCAACCCCGAAAGGGGTTGAAATAGGGGAGCTATCCCCCCGCCTAAGGCAGCTTTCTAGGGCCTTTCCTAGCTGATGCTGAGAGGATTGGGTTCTAGTCATGTGGTGATGGGCTGGTCTATCAGAGTGAGAACTGAGCGATCTCTGCCATACCCATAGCTCACTCTGACTGTTCCTTTTACTTATATATTTTATAGATCTCAAGTGATGGCGTCTCTTCCGTGGATTGACCTCCCAATCTACCAAGATTGGAAGCCAAAGCGTCACATTTTTCCTTTGCTCCTCAACTTTCTCTTCATAATTGCTGAGGGGCACAGGGCCCTGGGTTGGGCTTTGGTTTCCCGGGCGTTTCCGCACCCTCTCCAGCTCCCCGCCATGGAGTGGCTTCGGTCACCCAGGCTTTATTGTGGTCAGCAGGGAGGGTTCTGTGGGGGCGCTCGGTTATGGCCTTGGCCTTGCTCGGGGCCTTGGGGCTGTTCGGCCAGGCAGCTTGGGGAACAGCAACAACAACAACAACAACAACTTTCACAGATATATAATTGTATTACGCTTTGGCTCTTGCTTATGCATGAAAATTAGCAGAGAATGAAGGTAAAAATAAGTCAATATGCCCGCTCATTTGGGGTTCATGGGCTTTAAATTCCAGGATATTTCCAGGACGTACCTGTCCTGTTGTTACCTATAATACTCCAACTTCCTCGCAATGGATGTCTAGACTTCTTTTGAATGCGTCAATTGTATTACATTGTACCACTTGTTGACCAGACTGTAGGTGAAGAAATGCTTTGTGACATCGAGATTTCGCCCTTCTGTTTTTTTATTTTATTCCATAGTGCTTTAATTAGAGGCTACATTCGTGCTTGACAGTGTGCTGAATGATAATGCTTACCTCCATTACATTTTCGTTTTTCAATACATAATATATACTGGAAAGGCAAAATGTGCTCAAAATGTTACCAATAGTTGACTAACTCCGTTATTGTAAGGGTGGTTTTGTTGGTTCCCCTATCTCTTCTATCCTACTAAAATATAATAGCCTCGACCCTATATATTTCTCCCTTGGTCTAACACTGCTTGCCGGATGTGACAATAATGAGGCTAAAGGGTCGGCTCACTTCGCTACACAATATGGTGATCAATGATGCGGGTCTGGTGAGAGAGGTCACAGTGGCTATGATACGCTTATTTCCAGTTTACGTTAAACTGTTATGTCTTCATCTTCATTACTTTGTAATTACGAATATGTGCCATTAATATGACACTAAGGCAGGGTAATTTCGTATATTTTAGTATCAAGAAATCATCCTCTAAGAGTTGGGTTTAATGTCGACTGGTATCAAATACACAATAGTGACTGTTAGTTTAGTGTGGAGAGCGTTTTAATGGCTCAATGGGATTGGTTTTCTGCATATATGTATATATAAAACATGAAAAATATTGATTCTTGTGGTAAACATAAACATTATTTTAATATGTACACAACAATCCGAGCCTTCTAATAAGATACTCGGACATACATTTTAAACCCTTATTTTGTGCATGCAATATATTTTAGATGCAATTAAATTTTAGCACTAACTTTTTTTTAAACTTTGTGCAGTGAACCTACCCTTTTCTACACACCTTTAGTGTGGAAGCATATTCGCATATATATATATAGTATATATAAGAAAGAAAACACTGGGGGAGGCAATCATAAGAACATAAGAACATAAGAAAATGGGAGTCTGCAGAAAGCCGATTGGCCTAAGCAAGGCTGATCCCTGTCCCACACAACCCCAATTACAAAGCCCAATTATAGGCTGAACACTCTAATACCCTGAGGATCATCTTACCAAAACGGTTAGAGATTAACGCAGGATTATGGGGTCTGCAGAGCGCTGATTGGCCCAACCCTGCTGATCCCCCTTCACACCCAACCCTTCTCGTCCATATGCTTATCCAATTTTATCTTAAAGCTCCCTACCGTTTTAGACCCCACTATAGCACTTGGTAGTCCATTCCACCCATCTACAACTCTGTTACCAAACCAATATTTGCCTATATCTTTTCTGAAACGAAATTTATCTAATTTGAAGCCATTGGTACGAGTTCTTTCGCTATCACTGAGCTTTAGTACATTTGTCATGTCCCCTTTGTTAATCCCACTAACCCACTTGAACACCTCTATCATATCCCCTCTAACTCTGCGTCTCTCTAATGAATGCCTAATTTCTTCAACCTTTCTTTATACGGAAGATTTCTAATATTATGGATCATTTGTGTCATTCTACGTTGTACTCTCTCCAATGAATCTATGTCCATTCTGTAATAAGGACACCAAAATTGAACAGCATAATCCATAAGGGGTCTCACTAATGACAAGTAAAGTTTTAAGATAACATCAGCAGTTCTGTTACTCACACTCCTAGAGATGAACCCGAGAATCCTGTTTGCCTTGTTTCGAACGCTTATACACTGTTGTCTTGGCTTCAAATCATTGCTAACAAACACACCTAGATCTTTCTCACAATTCGAGTTTTCTAATTCCATATTAGCTAGTTTATATTTAACATTTGTATGCATCTTCCCTATCATTAATACCTTGCATTTGTCAATGTTAAACTTCATCTGCCAATTTACTGACCATTCGTGTAAGGTATCTAGATCCCTTTGGAGGCACTCTATATCTCTATCTGAATCAATTGTTCTCCCCATTTTGGTATCGTCTGCAAATTTACTTATCCTACTAGTTATACCTAAATCAAGGTCATTTATGTATATAACAAACAACAGAGGACCTAATACAGATCCCTGGGGACACCACTTTTGACTGCTCCCCATTCTGACTTCGTACCATTTATGCTGACTCTCTGCTTCCTACCAATTAGCCATGACCTAATCCATCTCAACAACGCCCCACCTATTCCATGCGCCTCAACCTTTCTCATCAATTTCTCATGGGGGACTCTGTCGAAAGCTTTACTGAAATCTAAATATATTATATCATATGACTTGTCATTATCTACTGCTTCATATACCTCTGAGAAAAAACTAAGCAAATTAGTAAGGCAAGAACGTCCCTGAGTGAATCCATGCTGAGAAGAATTATTAAATTAAATGTATCTAAGTGGTTTCTAATTTTACTAGCAATAATTGACTCTTGTAGCTTTCCTATGATTGATGTAAGACTAATGGGACGGTAATTGGATGCTATTGATTTGTCACCTTTTTTGAAGATCGGAACTACGTTTGCAAGCTTCCAAGCTTCTGGAACTATACCTGTCTCCAATGACTTGTTAAATAAAAATGTTAATGGGTAACTTAACTCATCCCTACATTCTTTTAATACTCTAGCATATACAGCATCAGGACCAGGCGATTTATGAGGTTTCAGTCTGTCAATTTCCTTAAGCACATCATTTCTACTTATAGTAATCGTACTTAACCTATTTTCTATACTATCGCTATATACCTTACGGACTTCTGGAAACTGTGCCAAATTTTCATTAGTGAAAACGGAAAGAAATTGACTATTTAATGTACTGCACATTTCTGAATCATTTTCTGTCATTTCTCCTATCGAAGTTTTAAGGGGACCAATTACATCTCTAACCTTGGATGTGTAATTGGTCCCCTTTAAACTTCGATAGGAGAAATGACAGAAAATGATTTAGAAATGTGCAGTACATTAAATAGTCAATTTCTTTCCGTTTTCACTAATGAAAATTTGGCACAGTTTCCAGAAGTCCGTAAGGTATATAGCGATAGTATAGAAAATAGGTTAAGTTCGATTACTATAAGTAGAAATTATGTGCTTAAGGAAATCACAGGCAGTTCTGCCTTTTGTATCCTTCATCCACATTGAACAAACAAATCCTGTTTGAAACAAATCAACCATTAAGCTGTTCTCTGTTGTTATTTTGTTATCCTTCATTCCTTATGCCTAACTTCGAATAGGTTCACCCTCACTAATCAGCTTTCTTTCTATTGTAGATTAGAGATGGACTCCTCTCGGTTTTCACATACCATAGCGAACGTCGAAGGAGATTCTCTGTTATGGAAAGTTAGGTGTTTCCTCTACAATTGCTGAACTTTCTCCTCTTTAAAAACTTGTTTTTATGCATATTACTTGATAGGTTATGTAAGTCTCTCTCTCTCTCTCTCTCAAACGTAATCCCACCAAGTCCATTACCTCCCTTTGAAAATGTATTCACTGGGCATGAGAAACAAGAGGAGATAATTAAAATGGAAAGAAAGAGATGTAGACGGAGGATTAGATATACCTGTAATATAGATAGATTAAACATAATAAATAATTGAAATACAGATAGTTGATATGGAGAATGTATATGCTATTTAAGAATACGAAAGAAACGATGACACAAAGTAATACAAAAATTTACGACCAGCTACAAACAAACCAGTCTTACAGAAGCTGTTCGTGTTGACGTATAACAATAGGCCAATTAACCCTCTGACGATCATGACGTGTTATAGCAGATACCTCTGGCTAGTATTATACGATTTGATACAGCTTAGAAAACACCTCTAGCAATCAAAGGGTAAAGTCTCAATTAACCTTGACTCACGCAGATCCATTCTTTATTTATTAAAAATCGTCTAGTAACAGCCAGAAAAAACTATCAAAATGCGTCATAATCTTCAAGGGGTTAACCTGCTGAGCACCTGGCGGGAGTAGAACCCAGGCCATTTCACGCACGAATCGAGCACGTTACCTCTGGACCAAGCAGGCTCTTAGTCATGTATATTTATGAAATGAGCTATATATAGGTTTGATATGATAAATCTGTCTGGGCGTGTTTTGAATGTCTATATAATCTCGTAATAACAACTTCTTGTGGCAACTATTTCCAGACGCTTACGACGCAGTTGAAAACGAAATTAAAAGCTCGATTTGATTTGAGGAGTTGTCCAACCATTTTGAAACATTTACTTCTATGTATTTTTGTATTGGTCACCAGTAAAGTACCTGCAAATATCTGGCTTATCACGGCCCTGGACTAGTTTATAATTATAATATAATTAAATCTCCCATTATTCAGAGGTTTGTCAGGCTAAACAGGTTCATTTATAAAAATTAATTGGGGAGAATCGCATCGAATTTTCAATATGATTAAAGTGACTCAGTTAAATTAATTTTTAGACGAAACGACAGTAATAAAAAAGAGGAATGTTACTAAGAGAAGGGGTTAGTCCCACGAAATCTTTAAGACAGACTCACGAATAAAACGAACACACACACACACACACACTTATATTATATTCCAACTGAACGTGAAATTTGAGATGGCGAAGGGCCTCTCAGAATAATTTGACCCAAAATATTGACCTGGCATTTCCATTCACACCACATTGTCCTATGATACTCTCCTTCTTAACATGATATACTGTATATATATACTGTATATATATATATATATATATATATATATTTTCTTTAATACATACGAGGTTGAAAGAAATGGCAATTTCTGCGTTGGAAATTTTATTATTCAAAGTTTCCAGGTCTCTGATGAGTTTTCGCTGGGTGGCAGGAAGTAGATGAAGGAGATGAGCAAAATTCATGGTGGTACAGGGTTACATAAATGTAAATGATGATACAGGATATACGACGCGTTTCACTGGACAACCAGCATTATCAAGTAAGGAAGGAATGATATAAAAGGTAAACAGGAAGGGTATATATAGAGGGTGGAGGATCAGAGGAGGCGAAAAACAAGGGGCAAAAATCTACTATTGGTGGAGGGGGTTCTGGAAAAGAGAAAGGGGGGAACCGCTTCACGCATGCGCACTGGATGCGGGATGGTGGTTGGTTGGTGGGGTCGAAGCTGATTGGCTGCGTGTCGAGGGGCGTGGCCTAAGTTGTGTGGCGCCTGCGGAAGACGAAGCTGAAGGAGGTGGCGCGGGGGGCTGCATCAAGGGCACCGGGGGGCGAGGGGGGTGTTAGGTCCTGTAGGAAAGTGCCTTTTGGCAGAAGGAAGGATCTGAAGGTCCAGAGTTTGGTTGTTGATGTTGGGATGTAAGGCTTGGATATATAAAGCTTCGAGTATAGGTAATCTCCTTGGGTCACTTTCTTTATCGAGTATGGTGGTGTGTTTCTCTAACTCGTTGCGTGTGAGGTGAGGGTGGTTAGGGGTGAGATAGTGGTCTTTGATGGCTCCAGCCTGAAGGTGAAGAGTTAGCCGACGTGAAAGACGAGTCTGCGTCATACCAATATAGGAATGAGGTCCACAGTCCTCATAATTACAGGTATGTTGGTAAATGACGTGATCGTCGGTCATCGGGCTCTTTATCTTGGTGGAGGCAGGTTTGTTGCGGAGAACGAGGTTGGAGGTCTTGGGGGATTTGTAGTAAATTATTAATTTGATTTTGTTTTCCGGGTTGGTTGGGTGGACATGCTTGGAGATTATTTCTTTTAAGACGGCCTCGTCATTTTTATGTTCAGAGGACATGTAATTGCGGTAGAAGATCTTAATTTCATTGGGGGGGTCAATGTTGGGAGGGCTTTGGGTGTACCATTTTTCAAGATGGTGGTTGATGGTGCTGGAGATGTCGGAGTTGGAGTATCCGTTATTTACTAAAACTTGGGATAGTCTTTCTAGTTCCTGGTGGGTGTCGGCCCAGGTAGAGCAGTGCGTGAGGGCTCTCCTAACATAGGCGGAGATAGAGGATAGAAGATAACGGCGGGGGCATTCACTATCGCCGTTGAGGCATTGTCCTGTGTTAGTTGGTTTAATGTAGACGGTGGTTTTGAACCCATGGTCGTTCAGAGCTACGAGGATGTCGAGGAAGGGGAGTTGTCCATTGTTAGATTTTTCAAAGGTGAAGTTAAGTCCGGAGGAGGTCATGAAGCGACGCTGGAGTTCCTGAAGTTCGTGGAGGTCCTTGATTTGCACGAAGATGTCATCCACGTATCTACAGTAGACGGCGGGTCGTTGGGCAGGTAGGAGCTCTTCCTCGATGGTACCCATGAAAAAGTTCGCAAAAAGAACTCCTAGAGGGCTGCCCATAGCCACACCGTCTATCTGCTTGTACATGTTGCCCCGGGGACAAAGGAAGGGGGCCTCCTTGGTACATAGCTCCAGTAGTGTTTTCAGGGCCTTCTCCGGGATGTCCCGGGTTGGTGTATCAGGGCAATGATAAATTCGACGTAGAATCATGTCAATGGTCCTATCCACTGGCACGTTGGTGAACAGGCTTTCTATGTCGAGAGAGGCGATTGTGTGGTTGTTGTTACGGGGGGCGTCTCGTAAAATTTCCAAGAAATCGTGGGCTGAGTTAAGGTTGAATTGGCTGGGCACGTAGGGGGTGAGGAGGTTGTTCAGGGCCTTGGCGATCTGGTAGGTGGCAGTGGGGATCTGGGAGATGATGGGGCGGAGGGGGTTCCCAGGTTTGCGTGTTTTGATGGTTCCGTACGCATAACCAGGGGTGTATTCTCCGACGAGTTTTTTAAGGTGGGTCCCTCCTTGTTTGGCGTTGATGGCGGTGATGGTGGTGTTGGCAGTGCGTTTGATTTCGTCGGTTGGGTTGCGGGTGATCTTTTTAAATTTGGTGTTGTCACTTAAGATGACGTCCATTTTTCTAAGATATTCCTCCTTGTCATGGATCACAAGGCAGGAAGCTTATGTATTAAAGAAAATTTATTACCTGGCTTTACTAACATAAAACTTCACGAGAATGCCAGACATCGCACCAGCACCCTCCAGTTTCGTGAAGAACTGGTGAAGGACCCAATAATTGAAAAACGAGAGCTCGCCAACAACCTTCGTAAAGAACGAGATGCTCTTCTACGGATTTGGGAAGACGAAACCCCTCCAGACCACCTCAAAGCCGAAATCAATACAGCCCTCGAACAACTCCTTGAACAACACAGAAGACAAGCCGAAAACACAACCATAAAAAAGCTTGCCCGTCTTTATGGCGGAAACTTAAAACTTCCCAAAACAAAAGGATATATAAACCTTACTAACACCATTCTGACCCTGGACCAAGAAGACCTCCTCAACAAAGGCCTCAACTGCCACTACAGCTCCAAACCTGGCCCCCACCGGAAACGCCTAGAAACGGAAATCCTCCTGGACGACATCCTACGACTCAAGAAGGATGGCAAGGTCACCACTACTCCCGCCCTACAGCCTACTCTCCTCGCTGAAGCCGCCAAAACCAGAGGAACTCACCATAGCAAAATACTCAACAAACAACACTTCCAAGCTGCCAAACAATTAAGAGACAACCCCAACATCATCATCCGTCGTGCGGATAAAGCTTCCTGCCTCGTGATCCATGACAAGGAGGAATATCTTAGAAAAATGAACGTCATCTTAAGTGACAACACCAAATTTAAAAAGATCACCCGCAACCCAACCGACGAAATCAAACGCACTGCCAACACCACCATCACCGCCATCAACGCCAAACAAGGAGGGACCCACCATAAAAAACTCGTCGGAGAATACACCCCTGGTTATGCGTACGGAACCATCAAAACACACAAACCTGGGAACCCCCTCCGCCCCATCATCTCCCAGATCCCCACTGCCACCTACCAGATCGCCAAGGCCCTGAACAACCTCGTCACCCCCTACGTGCCCAGCCAATTCAACCTTAACTCAGCCCACGATTTTAAGAGACGCCCCCCGTAACAACAACCACACAATCGCCTCTCTCGACGTAGAAAGCCTGTTCACCAACGTGCCAGTGGATAGGACCATTGACATGATTCTACGTCGAATTTATCATTGCCCTGATACACCAACCCTGGACATCCCGGAGAAGGCCCTGAAAACACTACTGGAGTTATGTACCAAGGAGGCCCCCTTCCTTTGTCCCCGGGGCAACATGTACAAGCAGATAGACGGTGTGGCGATGGGCAGCCCTCTAGGAGTTCTTTTTGCAAACTTTTTCATGGGTACCATCGAGGAAGAGCTCCTAGCTGCCCAACGACCCGCCGTCTACTGTAGATACGTGGATGACATCTTCGTGCAAATCAAGGACCTCCACGAACTTCAGGAACTCCAGCGTTGCTTCATGACCTCCTCCGGACTTAACTTCACCTTTGAAAAATCTAACAATGGACAACTCCCCTTCCTCGACATCCTCGTAGCTCTGAACGACCATGGGTTCAAAACCACCGTCTACATTAAACCAACTAACACAGGACAATGCCTCAACGGCGATAGTGAATGCCCCTGCCGTTATCTTCTATCCTCCATCTCCGCCTATGTTAGGAGAGCCCTCACGCACTGCTCTACCTGGGCCGCCACCCACCAGGAACTAGAAAGACTATCCCAAGTTTTAGTAAATAACGGATACTCCAACTCCGACATCTCCAGCACCATCAACCACCATCTTGAAAAATGGTACACCCAAAGCCCTCCCAACATTGACCCCCCCAATGAAATTAAGATCTTCTACCGCAATAACATGTCCTCTGAACACAAAAATGATGAGGCCGTCTTAAAAGAAATAATCTCCAAGCATGTCCACCCAACCATCCCGGAAAACAAAATCAAATTAATAATTTACTACAAATCCCCCAAGACCTCCAACCTCGTTCTCCGCAACAAACCTGCCTCCACCAAGATAAAGAGCCCGATGACCGACGATCACGTCATTTACCAACATACCTGTAATTATGAGGACTGTGGACCTCATTCCTATATTGGTATGACGCAGACTCGTCTTTCACGTCGGCTAACTCTTCACCTTCAGGCTGGAGCCATCAAAGACCACTATCTCACCCCACCCCTAACCACCCTCACCTCACACGCAACGAGTTAGAGAAACACACCACCATACTCGATAAAGAAAGTGACCCAAGGAGATTACCTATACTCGAAGCTTTATATATCCAAGCCTTACATCCCAACATCAACAACCAAACTCTGGACCTTCAGATCCTTCCTTCTGCCAAAAGGCACTTTCCTACAGGACCTAACACCCCCCCTCGCCCCCCGGTGCCCTTGATGCAGCCCCCCGCGCCACCTCCTTCAGCTTCGTCTTCCGCAGGCGCCACACAACTTAGGCCACGCCCCTCGACACGCAGCCAATCAGCCTTGACCCCACCAACCAACCACCATCCCGCATCCAGTGCGCATGCGTGAAGCGGTTCCCCCCTTTCTCTTTTCCAGAACCCCCTCCACCAATAGTAGATTTTTGCCCCTTGTTTTTCGCCTCCTCTGATCCTCCACCCTCTATATATACCCTTCCTGTTTACCTTTTATATCATTCCATCCTTACTTGATAATGCTGGTTGTCCAGTGAAACGCGTCGTATATCCTGTATCATCATTTACATTTATGTAACCCTGTACCACCATGAATTTAGCTCATCTCCTTCATCTACTTCCTGCCACCCAGCGAAAACTCATCAGAGACCTGGAAACTTTGAATTATAAAATTTCCAACGCAGAAATTGCCATTTCTTTCAACCTCGTATGTATTAAAGAAAATGTATTACCTGGCTTTACTAACATATATATATATACAGTATATTACCCTTTAAACGAGTTGATGTATTGTTAAGGGGAGCGTCCTGCATGGCCCAAACTGATGTGGATTGGAAAATCTGAAATTGATATTTTTATTGCAGCAGTGATGGGAACACTGTAGGAGTGATGTGGCAAAGTTTTAAACTTGTAACATACAAAATACCCTAACTACAGGGTCCCCCACCCACCCATATGCCCCCCCCCCCCCTCCCCCCCGCACTCACGACGTATATGTGGTATCGTGGTATGAACGATAGTATGCCATACAATCGCGTTATTATGCACACATACAGACAACTTATAGTCAACAGAGGTATCTGGCACCTCAACTGAACCTGGGAGAGTGAGGGTGAGTCACTAGACCTCATCATCTAAGCCATCATCATCATCCAAGACATCATCATCATCATCCAAGCCATCTTCATCATCCAGATGCCAAGATATGCATGCACAAACATATTATATATTCAACACTGGGGGTAAGGGATTAGAATATGACCCACGTTCCTTCTGTGTGTCGTAAGAGGCGACTAAAGAGGTTGGGTCGGTGGGCTTGCGACCCCCACCCGTGAAAGATGCGTAGCAAAGACTTGGATGCGGACGGACCCTGTGTTGACGAACCCAGACCAACTATGGACAAGCTTACGGACATTCTGAGACTAGGTACATGGAACGTGAGTGGCATGAATGATGGCACAACAGAGAGAGAGGTCATGGAAGTGTTAGTGAATGCCAGGCTGGATGTATGTGGAATGACGGAGACCAAATGGAAGAGTACAGATGTGAGAGAGTGGGAGTTTGGAATGGGTGTGTGTGCTGGAGTGAGTGAGGGAGCAGCGAGAGAAGGTGCGTGATTGTTTGTAAGAAACAAATGGAAGGAGTGTTAAGAGAATATGGGTCTGTGGGTTCAAGGATTGTGTGGGTGAGAATGAAAGTAGGAATACAAACGTGGGTGATTGTGTGTGTGTATGCTCCGACAGAGGATAAACTTGTAAGAGAGAAAGAGGAGTTCTGGGTGAATGTGGAGGCGTGCCTGGATAAGTTTGACAAGAACGAAAGAATATTTCTGATTGGGGATGTGAATGGTAAAGTGGGTGATAGGAAAGTTGGTGGAGTAGTGGGAGGGTGGGGGGTACCGTCAGAGGTGAATGGGAATGGTAGTGCACTTGTGGACGTATGTGTGGGGAGGAGGCTGTGGATAGCCAACACCTTCTTCCGACACAGAATGGTACACAGGTACACATGGAAAGTGGTGCTGAGGATGAAGGATAAGGATAAGACAGTGGTGGAACGAAAGTCACTGATTGATTATATATGTGTGGATGAACGAATGAAGACATATGTGCTGGATGCTAGGGTGTATATGGGTATTGGAGGGGGTCTGGCTGGTCATTATGTAGTAGTAGCTAAAATTAGGATACAAAAGAAGTGGGTGAGGAGAGCTGGAGGGAGGCGAGAGGAAGGTTGAATGGTGTGGAGGGTGGAGAGGCTACAGGAGGAGGAAATCAGGGAAGAGTACAGGAGAGCAGTTGAAAGACGACTACGTGGGTTCGACCTGGAAGATATGGAGGAAGTGGAGGAGATGAGCAAGGTCTTTAACCCGGCAACTGCTGGAAGACTCTTAAAAGTTTCCCCGGGCGACTGTGGGAAGACTCTTAAGATCCAGGTTTTTAAATGCGTACCAAAACCGCGGGCTTACAATCAGGCAGCTACAAATTGGTGTGGGTGTAGTATTACTTGGCAACTCTCGATACCACCATCCCGTACGCTCGGGCCGCGCGCGTACAAGTAGTTCTCGCCAGAACCCAAGCACTAGCCATGGAGCCCACACGTCCCTCACGCTCGCGCCCTGATGACACAACCAGCCCTCCTTCTGGTGGTGTCAGCGGCCGTGGAAGGCAGAGGGTGGCTGCCAGAAACCCAAGCTACCATTATGACACTCCATACAGCTCTGAGGACGAAGCACCCGCACGTAAAGTACGTAAAACACGTGCTAGCAGGGGAAGTGCACAGAGGGCATGGGGACACTGCCACCACCACCCAGGCAACTGCTACCACCACTACCACCACCACTGCCACCCCTGCCACCAGTAGCACCGACGCAGGAGGCCGCCCTGGGGCTGCAGGACCTGTGGGGGCCACTAGGAGAAAGGGGCTGGCGTGGGAAAGAAATCTTGTACGCCTGCCACTGTTACCCTGCCACCACCACCACTACCAGCCGCCTCTGCTGCCCCTGCCGACGCCGTCCCTGCCGGCCCTTCTGCCCTGCCCAAGGGAAAGGGAAAGGGAAAGGGAAAGGGGCGACAGGGACAACAATTATATTGCCTGCGTCCAGGACCTCTGCACCACCCACCACTGCTGGACCTGCCGATGCTGCCCCTGCCGGCCCTTCTGCCCCTGCCCAAGGGAAAGGGAAAGGGAAAGGGAAAGGGGCGACAGGGACAACAATTATATTGCCTGCGTCCAGGACCTCTGCTCCACCCACCACTGCTGGACCTGCCGATGCTGCCCCTGCCGACGCCGCCCTTGCCGGCCCTTCTGCCCCTGCCCACAAGACGCCTGCACATGTTAGTAGACGGATGAGGACCCTAACACCATCAAAATACGACGCCCTACTGTTTGGGGATTCCCAGGTTTTCGACAGCCAGGACTACGACGACGACGCCGCAGCACGGGCCCGTGGGGGGGTGGGGGGGGGGGTGGGTGGATAGTGGCAGTGAGTCTGACGAAGATGAAGAAAATTGTGACGCATGTCCAGTGTGAGCATGCTGTACAGAACGCCTAGTCATGCCCCACTCTCGCTAGGATCGTCAGGGCAGGAACTTTGGCTGTAGTCTATGTAGAGTTTCCTAACTTAGTTCATGTGAGCCGTTGTACTATAAGTAATATGAATATGTATTTTGTTTTCATCTGAGTCAACGAGTTCTATTTTATATCATTAGTTATAAGTATTGTGTGTAAAACTTATTTGTAATGATGGGAGAAGCGGCAGCCACAGTTGGGGGTCAGTGGGTGCGCCATGCGGGAGGTGGGCCTAACTCACTAGCACTCCCCCCCTCCCCCCTCCCCTCAGTGCTAGGAAATCCTTTGTCTATCCCAGAGGAGAGAGAGAAATTACGTAATGATTGTCAGTGGGCGGTCCTTAGTAGTTCACGTTGGGCTCACTAGAGGGCCGAGTATAAAAAGGGAAGTCTAGCCATTTTTTGATCAGAACTCATTAGGCAGAGCGACTTCTCATTTCCCTTGCTAACTATATATATTCTTCTGACTGATGTGAACTTTCTCTACTACCTTACATTCTTATCTCCTCTTTTCCCTACCCTTTTTAACTTCCATGGTCCCGTTGGTGCAGAGCTAGTCAGCCAACGTATTATCGCTTGAGTTCTCATGAGATACATGCCTATTAGATAGCCTATTTTGGAAGGGTTAACTTAGAATAGGATTGATTTATGTTTGTTGCACTTGTCTATGCATTTCCCTGTGTGTTATTATTATTATTCCTGTTTTCTGCTAGTCTAGGTAATGCTAGACTGGGGTAAGGCTTTTCTGTGTTACGAGTTGTTGTTTGATGCAGTGGTTAAGCGATAAACCTGCATACTCGTTTCGGTTCAGTGAAGCCTAGGTTGTCTTCGCGGCTGACTGTGTTGAGTTAATAATTTACAGTGCGTGAGGGCAAGAGCCTAACCACCCTGTATTTTATTAACAGCTTGTTTTTACTTTGTCAAGGAGCCGGGAGAAAACCAGATACAAGGGATCTGGATTTCTCAAAGTGCACTTGTTAGTGTTAACGTAATACTTTAAACAGTTGTGAGGACTTCGCTAGGCTACGAGCCGTTTTTGCTCAGTCACTGCTACCTTTTGCCCACAGTACCCCAGCTAGACTTTACTCGATTAGTAGATACAGAATAGTATTGAAGCTTTCCTTATGTATGATATTGTTTATGCACTATTGATTTCATGTGTTGCAAGCTTGGCTACTTTAGTGATTAGTGGCCCACGAGCACAATCCGAGTAGGCTATTGCCGTTGCATTTGCGGAGTACTTCTTTTTAATGTTTGCCATTTACTATTGCATATTCTTTTAATTATTCTTATGCCAATTTAAACCTTTAATAGTATTTAATTGCCAGTGTTTTTCTTATTGAATTACTGTTCAAAATCCGATACGTACTTCTTACGAGCATCCGAGAAGCATCTAACTTTTTTCAGAAGATTCCTTGCTCGATGCTTAAGGACTATTAATTAACGTAACGTAATAGTGCCGATCCGAAGTAGAGGGTGGAGGACTTCTTAAGTTCTTAGTCAAGGGTGGATTACTTCGGCTTCGGCCAACACTATTCTTTGGTGTTGTTGTTTCTTACTTCTTTGTTTGATTGTTGACCAGACTAGAGAATTCCTGTCTCTTTATTAGTCTGTTGTTGAACACTAGTACCGAGTTCTTGTATACCCCGTTATAGCAGATTGAACTCTGGAGGGTATTGGTGTTTTTTGTTCGGCTGGCAGTACTCAGGGGTTGGGATCGTGTGTTTCCGTTGTGGCAGCGAGCCGTATTCGAGTCCTGATTGAGAGCCCTTGTGTACCCGAGTGCCAGGTCGTAACAAAATGAAGAAGGGCGTCCTTCTAGTGGTGAGGATGATGATGAACCCTTGTATCGCGACCATGAAAGTGATTTTTCTGATGGTGGCGCACACGCAGACAATATTCCAATCCGCGACGCCAACATACATACGTTTGTGTGGTCTAACGGGGCTGATTTTGTGCCTGACATGTCCCAGTTTGATGCTGGTAGGTCAGGTACAACTCCTGACTGGCCCTGTGACGACGACGCAAACGAGATGGATTTCTTCCTCGCTTTTTTCGACATGGAGATTATGATGTACATAGTTGCCCAAACAAACGCCTACTACAGGTGGGTGTTTGGCAAACTGGACGTCCTTTCTCCAAAATCGAGAATACGAGGCTGGGTTGATACAACTGTGAATGAGTTCATGACGTTCTTTGCCTTGTTGTTCCTCATGCCTCTTTGCAAGAAGCATGTGCTACAACATTATTGGAAGAACGACCCTCTCATCGCCACCCCAACTTTCAATAAGTACATGACTCGTGACATATTTTTGTTGCTGGTAAGATTTATGCACTTTGCAGACAACGAAAATCCTAACAGGATTGACAGGATATGGAAAGTTCAGGAGGTGTTCACCATGTTGTTTGCGAGGTACAAGAAATACTTTTACCCCTTCCTCAATTTGGTGATTGATGAGTCGCTCGTGCTCTTCAAAGGACGTCTTGTTTTCAAGCAGTATATCCCCTTGAAAAGGCATAGGTTTGGGATCAAGCTCTTCGTGGTGTGCGACTGTGAGACAGGTATAGTGCTGGACATGATCGTGTATACAGGAACTGACATTGACATACCAAAAGTCGCTGCCAATGACCCCATGGGCATGTCAGGTGCCATCGTCAGGAAAATGTTGGCACCTTACCTGGGCCATGGCCACGTCTTGTACACTGACAATTGGTATACTTCTCCTGCTCTCTGCCAGTTTCTTCATGACAACCAAACGGGGTTATGTGGGACTGTCAGAAAGACAAGAAAGTTTATTTTTATTTTTTTATTTTTTTAAGAGACAATGAACGGAGGAAGGAAAAACACAGATAAAACAAAAAGGTCCATGTGCCTAAAGGCATCCTCCATTCATAAAATGTTTGTAACAACTGGATTTAAACATTTGTAGATTGTAAGTTTGTGGAAAGCAATTCGAGGGAAGTGAATTCCAAAGAGTAGTAGCTCTGGGGATAAATGAATTCTGATAAGCAGAAGTTCTGCATTGTGGAGGAGAAAGTGTAAATTCCTGGGCGCTCTCAGCTGCCCTAGTTCTACGGGGAAAGATGTGGAGAGGCGGCACAATTGAAGCAAGTTCCTCGGAACAATTGCTGTGAAAATATCTGTAGAATAATGCAAGGGATGCAACGTTTCTTCGTATGGATAATGTAGGAAGGTCCTGTGTGATTGCAGGGTTATTGATTAATCTAATAGCTTTATTTTGAATTTTGTCCAACTGCCTCAATGCAACCACTCCACTTCCACCCCACAGAGGTGAACAGTAATCCATCTGAGAACGCACATGACTTTTATATATCACAGCCAACTGCTCGTCAGTGAAGAATTCTCGAACTCTGTACAGGAGTCCCAGTTTTTTAGAGGCATTCTTAGCAATGCTTCTAACATAATGTGTCCAGCTCAAGTTAGTAGTTAATGTTACACCGAGAATGTCAATACTATGGGAAGTGGGAATATTTACATCATTAAAAAATATGGGAGTCAGTGAGATTCTGTCGGTTAGAAAATTGAATGTACTTGGTTTTCTGTGCATTAAAGGAAACTAGATTATTTTGTCCCCATCCATTAATTCTAGAAAGGTCCTGGTTCAGAGAAATTGCATTGTTTATTTTTGAATTTATAAGATCGGGTTGGGTGAAAGAATTGGTAAATGTGAAGGAACTGTGGAGTGTTGAGTCATCTGCGTAGGAATGTATTGGATTATGAGTGGTAGATATGAGATAATTGATATGAATGAGGAACATAATTGGGGCCAAAACTGATCCCTGGGGAACACCAGCATTTATTGAGTGAAATTGAGAATAAAGGCCATCTACCATTACACGTATTTTTCTGTTATGAAGATAAGAAGAAATTAGTGGAACTAATGATGCAAGGCCGTAGTGTGACATCTTCGACAATAAGGATTGATGCCAGACTCTATTAAATGCCTTTGATATATCCAGTGCTATTGTATGTGTTTCACCATGTTGGTCTGTAGCTTGGTTGATTTGATGCGTAAGAAGGCAAAGCATTTCTGCAGTTGATCGACATCGTCTAAAACCATATTGCCTATCACTGATTAATTTATTATTCTCAAGATGCTTAATTATGTGATTATTTGATATAATTTCAAAGACTTTACCAAGAGTGGAAGTTATAGCTATTGGTCTGTAGTTTGATGGATCTGAAGAGGCACCTTTTTTAGGAACTGGATGGATGTTTGCTTCTTTCCAGGGTACTGGGAAGCATGAGGTATGAGTACACAGACGGAAAAAATTTGCCAATACAGGAGCGAGCACCAAGGAGCAATTCTTAAGTACTATTGGAGGAATTTCATCTGGACCAGGAGCCTTATCTACTGTCAGGTAATGTCATTCCTCTTTCAGATCCCTCCTCCAGCGACACACCTTCTGACGATGAACTGGTCCAGGAACACCGCGAGAGGCATGTCCGAAGAAGGCGACGAAGGGGGCAGAAGTACAAGCAACTGGAAAAGTCCGGGAAAGTGGTAGCCCTGAAGTGGAAAGACAAAAGAGACGTTCACCTGCTTTCGACAGTCCACACAGGTGCCCAGGTGGACTCTGGTAAAGTCCACTACCGAACCAAGAAGACCATCTATAAGCCCGACTTGGTAGTGGACTACACCAAGAACATGCGCCTGGTGGACAAGTCGGATTGTCAACTGGCAGGCGTTGAGTGTCTGAGGAAGACTGTGAAGTGGTATCACAAGCTCTTCCTCCACCTAGTTGACATCATGATGCTCAACGCCTTCAACGTGTGGTTGGTCAAGAGAGATATGGCACCCAATAAAAAACTCAAATTCAGGGAATTTGTGTACGTGTCATATCAACTCCTGACGAAGTATGGCACCCCCACTCACAGGCGTACGGCATGGCGTGGGGATCACGTGCCAGATCGTATCCAGGTGGGGGTGGAAAGACACTTCCCAATCCACACGGAGCTGGTTGGCACTCGTTGTACAAGATGTCTCAGTGCAAAACATGAATACTCTAGTTGTCCAACAGAAATACGAATGTGTAACAGGTGTAAGAAAGGAAATCACCATTCAGCTTTATGCTGTGTCGATAAAGGGAAAGCAAGAAACCCAGCAAACAACGCTCAACCACATACAACAAAGGAAACAGCGCAACAAACTGTACTGTCGGTTAAAGGAAACACTCAGACCAGCTCCACAGCCTTACCAACAAGCACAGTGATCATCAGTGACTCAAACAGGAGAAATAAATCCAACGCAGAAGTCCGAGCTTTCTTTGATCAGGGATCCCAAGTTAGCTTCATTAAGCGCAGTTTGGCTGAGAAATTAGACCTGACAATCTGTGGCCACAAGGAACTGTCAGTGTCTGGAGTCTTAGTCACTCGTGATTATGAGAGATATGATATGGTTAAAGTAGTGGTTAAGTTGGGAAATCAACGAAAGCGAATTATTGCTGTTGTAATGGAGGACCTTCCTGATAAAATATCCATTCCTGGTCTCTTTAAAACTGCCACAAAATTGAGGTCTCGAGGAGTTAAACTGGCTGATAAGTTTATAAGAAGTGACCTAGTTGAAGGAATTGATGTGGTTGTAGGAAGTGATTACTATGGAGAGTTTATAAATGGTCTTACGGAAATTGATAATGTAAAACTGTGCAGTAGCTCTGGAGGTTATCTAATATATGGAAAAATTGCAAGTGATGAAATGAACAAACGGCAAACCACCGCTGTGGTAGCCAGACTGTGTACAGAAATTTCTCCTACTGAAGTTAGCCAAATGATGGAAGAGGAACAAATACCCATACACAAGTTGTGGGATCTGGACACAATCGGCATTAATCCCAGTAAACCAGCCCCCGAGGATTGTTTAACTTACAGGAATTATCTGGATTCGGTACAATACCATGATAAGCAGTACTGGGTCAGACTACCGTGGAAGGTGGATTGCCCATCCTTGCCAAACAATTATGGGATGGCTTTAGGACAGCTTAAGAGTCTAACCAACTCATTAAAGGAAGACAATAATCTCAATGTTTACGATGAAATCATCAAGTCTCAAGTGGAAAATGGCTTCATTGAAAAGGTTGACTCAGCAGATAAGAATGAAAACACTCATTATCTTCCTCATCATGGTGTTAAAAAGGATAGTGTTACAACACCTCTTCGGATAGTGTTCAATTGTAGTGCCAAGAGAAAGGGTAGTGTTTCACTTAATGATTGTTTAATGAGTGGCCCATCTCTAACTGAAAAATTAGGTGATACACTGTTGCTGTTTAGACAAAATAAGTTTGCTTACACTGCAGATATTAGTAAAGCCTTTTTGCGAGTTGGTCTTCAAGAAAGTGATCGAGATTATACCAGATTTTTGTGGTACGATAATCTGCCAAGTGAAGAGCTTCAAATGGCAATGTATAGGTTCAAATCTGTATTGTTCGGAGCAACGAGTAGCCCCTTTCTTCTTCAAGCGACTCTGGATACTCATCTGAGAAATTCCGAAAGTGCCTACAAAGACATAAGTCGAAAGGGCTTCTATGTCGACAATTATCAAGGAACAACCAACAGTAAAGAGGAACTCCAAAATATCTACAATAGTGCCAATACTGAAATGAGCAAAGCCAACATGCCTTTGAGAATGTGGGTAACAAATGATCCTGAACTAAAGCTAACAATAGAGGAGGAATTTCCTGAATATAAAGTCCCCGCAGAGACTAAGATCCTCGGCTTAAACTGGCATGTTGAGCAGGTTACTTTAAGTGTAAAACGGCCAAACTTGCCAACGGAACAATCTCCTCTAACCAAAAGGAAATTATTGTCTCGTGTTTCGACAGCCTTTGATCCCTTAGGCATTTTGACTCCTATCACAATCAAAGGAAAACTGTTAGTCAGAGAAGCTTGGAAGATGAAAATTCCTTGGAATGAAGAGTTACCTAAACATATGAAAGAAGAGTGGAGAAAACTAGAAGAAGAGTGGAAAGAACTAGAAGAATTCAAGATTCCGCGAATAATAGGAGAAGTGAATGAGAACAACGATCTACATATCTTTTGTGATGCTTCCACTCTAGCATATGGAGCAGTTGCTTACCTAGGACCATAATAGAATAATAAGGTGCAGAGGTAGGCTACAGAACAGTGAATTGACCGAGGACTCCAAATTCCCAATTCTCCTTCCTCGGAAATCTTGGCTCACCACTCTTCTGATTACCGATACCCATAAGAATGTTCTACATGGCGGTGTTGCAGACACTCTAGCAGAGCTTCGAACTCGATTCTGGATACCGAAGGGTCGACAAGTAGTGAAGAGTATACTGAGGACCTGCCTAGTATGCAAGGTAATCGAGGGAAGGACTTTGAAACAACCAGGACCTCCACCTTTACCGAAAGATAGAGTTGTACATATTGAACCCTTTCATACAGTTGGTGTTGATTACACTGGAGGTATAACACTCGTTCACTGAAGATGCAATCCCAAGAAAGTACTACATATGTCTCTTTACTTGCGCTACCTCTCGAGCCGTATACCTGGAATTAGCTAAGGATATGTCAGCCAAGACTTTCCTTCAATTGTTCCGTAGGTTTGTAGCAAGAAGATCATGCCCCAAAACTATTATATCTGACAATGGATCTAATTTTGTATCCACATCTAACTTCTTCAAAGAACTCTACAATGAGCCATTAGTACGGAGCCATCTTGAAACGAGAGCTATTGAATGGAAGTTCATACCTCCAGGAGCCCCATGGATGGGAGGATTTTATGAAAGATTAATTGGTGTAATCAAGAATTGTCTTCGGAAAAGTCTATACAAAAGTAAAGTTAGTGAAGATGATTTGAGAACAATCCTAGCTGAAGTTGAACTAAGGGTGAACAACAGACCTTTGACTTATGTTGAAGATGATGTAAACATGACTCCATTGACACCATCACACCTGATACATGGTCGTCGACTGACAACGATGCCAACTGATATGGAGAATAAGAATGAAGACCCTGATTATGTAGGTAAAGGGGCCTCAGAACTGAATAAAGGCTACCAACACCTAAACAAGATGTTGAAACGATGGGAAGATGTATGGAGGAGAGAATACTTGACTTCTCTCCGTGAAAAATTCTATGGCGCTCAAAACCCATCGCAAGAACAAAAGTTAGAAGTTGGGGACATCGTAATTGTTGAAGATGATGGACCTAGAACATCGTGGCCTTTAGGCAAGATTACCAAGTTATTCCCTGATATGAATGACATCAGTCGTAAGGTCGAGGTGTTCTCGAAGGGAGCAAAATACCTTCGGACTTTAAATAAGCTAATACCATTGGAACTACACTGCACTGGAGAAACTGAGAAGAGAAAGGAAATCCAAACAAGGAAGCAACCTCTAAGGCAAGCTCAACAGCGAGCAAGAGGAGCTATAAAAACCTTGATAGACTCACAGCTTGTATAAAGATATTGTAAATAGTGTACATAGTAATTGGTGATGGGTACATAAGTAAGTTCAACTTTCAGATTATAGCATAGATTTCATATTCTATGCCTTCCATATTTCTATTTTGTTTCCTCTCGGCGGAGGGTGTCAGAATTTACAAAAAGTATCTGACATAAACGATAAAATTATCAGAAGTGAAAAAATGCTACTCCTACTCGTTAGAGGAGAGGATTCCTTAGGGAAGGATAGTTTATCGATATATGATATTAATTTAATCCGTTATCATTAATGAACAGAAATATATTTGAATACCCATAGCGAAAGCTAATTATGGGTTATTCTACAAACAAAGCAATGAATCTCTAATGATTCATAGATTCAGAATAGTTATATCTGTTTTGTAATTTTGATAAATATAAGCATTTAAATATTATAAATACTTCGAATCCTCAAATTTTGCTAATGGTTCTAAACTTAGTGATACATATTAAAACAAGAGACTCGAATCTTGTTTCACAAACAAGAGATTCGACTCTTGGTTCACAAACGTATTATTGGTGCTGTACCTTTAGCTTTAGTTTTTCGTTTGGTGAGCGATAAATATAGCAAATAAATGAAATAAAGCTCTCAAATATTTAGGGACGGCAGTATCAACCTAGCAGTTACCGTGAACAGATCTCCTTAATAGTTCATGGATTATACTGGAGGGTTAAACATCGCACACGACTAATTCTTACATCGTGTGTATAAAGCTAAGTCCTTCTATGTTTGTCTTTAAATTATTCTATGATCTTTATGGACAAACTAGTTAGGCTGTTCGACAATACATTATTGGCCAATATGTTGAGTTAGGACGATTTGCTGTTTAATTTCGGGTCGTATTAAGTCAACATAAATACGTATTCGTTATGAAGCGTGACCTCCAAAAACCAACAGGTAAATAATTATAACCTGTAATTTCGTTATCGTTTTCTCTTGTAATTTCTTTAAATAATTCAGATATAACTAATTTAGTTGCGCATATTTCGTGAATTAAATTGTTTTACATTCTTTACAGTTACTTGACCATTTGCCACCTTCGCCTCGCTAAAGATAAGTCCACGATTCCCGATAAACAAGTAAGATCTTTCCTTTGTCAGTCTAATTGTTCATATTGTTGTCTCCTCCAGCTGAGCTCTTTATGCACAGATTAGACTGATTATCCGTTTCACAGAACGGTATTTATCTGTGTGGTCCTTCGTAATAAATTCAATAGACCTAGACAAATTGTGGTGAAGGGTAAGATTCGAAGGCCAGGAATTTGGGTAGGTCGGTTTCTGGAATACCTTGAGATATTTTCCACACTCGTCACAGGCAGCTGAAGTGTTACGTCTGCCTGAACACCTCCAGGAGAGCCCCAACAACCAAGAAAGTCACCACAATGTGCCACGAGTGCAAGGTTGCACTCTGCTTGGGGGACTGCTTCAGGGACTACCACATGTATAAGCACTACTGAGTGCCGCCCCCTGCCCTGGACTCGTGCCCTACCTTACCTGACCTAACTGAACACGCTACCTCATAATTTTAGATATATATTTTACAAAGATGTCCCTGTAATATGTTCTTATATGCCTTTTTTCATTATATAAATATGTCTTTCATTATTTAGTTCCTATGTTTCAAAGCTGTACATGTGATATGCCTTTTTGTTCTCACTATATCAATATATATGTTTTCTATACCCAATATTTATATATGTTAACCTCAAATGAATTGTACAAAAATCATTATGTGTCAATAAATTTATGTCCAACCTACTTATAAGATGATAATAAAAAAATACAAGGTCATGTCATTGTATTCTTGCAATATGATATATTCTATGAATATTTCATATTGCTTGAATACAATGACATGATCTTGTAAAAAAAAAATTTTTTTTTTTTTTCTAAACAGTATAAAACCTTCCCCATAACCCCCTCCTGGATTCGAACCCACTGCCCTGCCATACTTTCAGATTTCCAATCCGTCACCTTACTGACTAGGAGCAGCTCATACAATATGTCACTCAAATCTTCGTGTCTACAATCGAGATGACGGCAGTATACAATTTTTTTTTTTTTATCCCACCAATTTACTTTTGTAAATTGATGGGGTTATCAATCATATCATGCAAAACTATATAAAATGTATCTCTGTCAAAAAAAGTAATTATAGAACTTTATTTGTTCAAAAATTGCCCAAACACTCACCAAAATTGCCCCTCTCAGTGTGACTCCAATCATTTATCACACCGTCAGTGGGTCAGTGGGTGACCCTTCCCTCCCTCCATCCACAACACCTCTCTCTGTCTGAGTTTGGCTACCAACTAAATTTGTATAAATACAGCATGCATAAAATAATCTTCACAAATACATTTGTATTGTGTAATCTTGTAAATAATGAATAACAACTGTGTGGGTGTCGAAAATTGCTCAACCATCTTTCTTATATCTCGCCTACGCCCTTACGCACGTATATTGGATTATACATAGTCATGACTATCATACAAATACTTCAAGTAGGTCTCGAATATACATTTAGATTGCATATCACTTGCAAATAAATATATCTAAGTGTTTCTGATGGCAATCTGCCCTTCCCTTTCACAATGTCATTCGACACCAGTCTAAATATAGCTCAGTTCCCAAAAAGGTTATCTCCCTTCCCTCGTCTGTGACCTCCCTCATTCCATCTACCCCTCCTCAAAACTACTCTAATAATATCGTACTTTATTTACAGTCAATGGCCTAGCTATTTCTGTGCATACTTCACATGTGTCTAAAATGCAATGTCTGCTTGCATAAAAATGCAATTCTGAAAGCCATCTATACGAACGACATACGCATGTCTCACTTTCTCTCTCTCTCTCTCCATTCATGACTCATGTTTCTAAGTAAATACTCTCACTCTCTTTCTCCACCCTGTGGGCTCCCGGATGGCAACAAACATCAGCCACATGCTAGACTATAAGGTTGAAAGTCCCACGACATCCATATGCCTCGGGCGCCTCCAGATTGTACACACAGGTGTCTTTCTTTATTGCTTTCTTCCTTCCTTCCCTTCATCAGTCCCACCCACCCACCTTTTGTCTCCCGTCTCCATAAACACATTCCGAATTTGCGTAAATATCTCATCTATTGGTCTATATGCGGTATATTCCTTGTTATATGGGACGCCTACATACGTACACGTCTTTATTATATCATGACAGTGCTCTAAATACGAGATATACGTGATATTATGGCGCAACACACCCTCTCCTCCCTTTCATTCCCGCCAAACCTCAACCACATCTTCGTTCCCGCCTAGAAACTCATTGATAATTCGCTTATATATTGCAATATTTGGTCTATATGCGGCATATTCCTTGTTATATGGGTGGCCTACATACGTACACATACGTGCACATATGTACACGTAGTCTAAATAGCATAAAAGAGCTAAAAAAAGGAGAGATACGTGATATTACGCGCTATCCCACCTCCTCCTCCCTCTCCTTCCACCCCCTGGGCGCAGGAATATTCGCCCGGGAAATCTCGCCGCTCGATGACAATCTAGTCGCGCGGTGCCATTCGCTCCACATTTTCCAACTATGGACCGCTCCCCCACCTCCCCCAGACATTTTTTGGGGGGTCAAATATATATGGGCCGATGCACGCTAACATTCCCTACACACTGATGTAGTTTTTATCGATATTGGCAATGGGTCCCAAAATCATCATACGTGCGCACAGGGGTGTGATGTCTATTACCCCCTGTGCGCACATCTTAGGTTAAGGAAGATATCTGTGCAGCATGTGAGGAGGTGTGTATAGTGAGGAAAAGAGGGAGGGGAGTGAAAGGTACAGCATGGTGGACAGAACAGGTAAAAATAGCTGTGGAAGACAAGAAGTACGCGTATAGAGAGTGGTTGGGTAGTAGAGGGAATGAAGCTTTGGAGAGGCAGAAACGAGTGAGGTACTTGGAGAGAAGGAGAGTGGTGAGGAGTGCAGTGAAGGAAAGTAAGAGAAGAGTAGATGAGGAATTTGGAAGGAATCTGAGTGTAAAATGGAGGGAGTGTAAGAAACTGTTCTGGAAAGAAGTCAAGAAAGTTAGGGAAGGTAGCAAGGGAAACAGTAAGGGTGTGAAAGATAAGAATGGGAGAATGCTAGCCGAGAAGCAAGAGAGAGTCGAAAGATGGAGGGAGTACTTCAACGAGTTGCTAAATGTAAGGAATGAAGAGCCAGCAAACATAGTTGGATATGGTATGGGAGGGAGAAGAGAAGAAGTAGTGAAGGAGGAGGTGGGGATCAGGTCAGAAGTGTGGGAAGCCATGAACAGAGTGAAGTTGGGGAAAGCACCAGGAACAGATGGAGTGTGTGGGGAAATGTTGAGGTATGGTGGTGAGATAGTGATCGAATGGGTATGGAAAATGTGCAAACTAGCATGGGAGAAGGGGAGTGCACCCGATGACAGGAAGACTGGCATAATAGTCCCCCTATATAGGCTAAGGGCAAAGGGGAAAGAGGAGTGTGTGGTAACCACCGAGGAATATGTCTTTTAAGTGTAGTAGGGAAGGTGTAGTGATTGAGAGAGTGAGAGTAAGAATGGAGAAATGGATAGGCGACGAGCAGGGAGGTTTTAGGAAGGGAAGAGGATGTGTAGATCAGATTTTTACCCTGAATTGTGTTGCGGAGAAAAATCTGGAGAAGCAACAAAAGGTGTATGTTGCCTTTATGGACTTGGAGAAAGCCTATGACAGAGTGGATAGAGAAGGTATGTGGAAAGTACTTCGAATATACGGAGTAGATGGCAAGTTGCTGAAAGCAGTGAAGAGCATGTATGAGGGTGCAAAGGCGGCAGTACGTGTGGAGAATGAGCAGAGCGAGTTCTTTGACATGAATGTTGGGTTGAAACAGGGGTTTGCGATGTCCCAGTGGTTGTTTACTGTATATATGGATAGAGTCATGAAAGAAATACTAGGAAGAGCAGTGGATGTTGGTGTATCTCTGAAAAGGGAGGAAAATGAGTGGAAGCTGCCTATGCTGCTGTTTGCGGATGATACAGTTCTGATGAGCGATAATGAATGGGAGTTGCAGGGTCTGGTAAATGAGTTTGGAACAGTGTGTGAAAAACGGAATTTGAAGGTAAATGCGGGGAAGAGCAAGGTTATGGTCTTCGAAAGGGGTGAAGTCACAGAGTGTGAGGTGAAGTTGAACCGTCAGGCTATGGAGATCGTCAGCTCTTTTAAGTATCTGGGCAGTGTGTTGAGTAAAGATGGGATTATGGATGAAGAAGTGCGGGAGAGGGTACAACAGGGGAAGAGGGTTGTAGGAATGTTGAAAGCAGTAACAAGAAATAGGGTGGCCAGTATGGAAGTGAAGACGTCCTTGCATGACAGTGTGGTAATCCCGACACTAACTTACGGAAGCAAAGCATGGACGTTCGGGAAGAGACTCAGACCAAGAGTGAGAGCGGTGGAAATTAGTTACTTGAGAAGTGCGTGCGGAGTTACATGGAGGGATAGACAGACGAATGAGGAAGTAAGAAGGAGGTGTGGTGTGGAGGTAGATATGCTGGAAAGTGTGAAATGGAACAACTTGAGATGGTTCGGCCATTTGGAACGTATGGAAAGCGAGAGGATGACTAAGAGGGTGTACGAGAGTGAGGTGGAAGGACAGAGAGGGAGAGGTGGAAGGATGGAGTGAGGAAGTATATGGATGAAGGGGGGTGCTGGTTGGGAGAAGGGGCGTCGACTGACTGGGGACAGAGGTGCATGGGGGCGGTTCGTTCGTGGCCACCCCTTAGGGGATCACGGCGTCAGGCAATAGATAGATAGATAGATAAACAGATCTAACCCATCCAAACCAACCATAACACAACCTAGAGTAATCGAAAATGGCCTAACTTGGCATAAATGAGGTGCGCGGTTCATGACGCCATTGGCGCCATATGAATAAAATACCTTTTGGGGGGTCCAGGTGGCATATTATTCACTTAGACTTAGTAAATTTTACTGGATTTTAATGCCAGAGCATGTATCAAATCAATCAAGAGCAAACAGTTGCAATAAATCGTCATTTGATAGAGGAATCGTTGGGTAATTGATCAATCTAGTTTTTCGCCTTTTTCTCAAAACTATAGTTACTCGAACATTTTTCCCTAAAACTTTTTAATTTTTGGTCCAATTTTAAGAAGTAGGATATCACTGGAAAGAGGAGAAAAAATGCAATATATTTTAGTGACAGATTTTTGATACACCAATAAATGTTTTGACAGGAGGCTTGCAACCTTTTAAAACGTTCAAAACAAAACAAAATTATTAGCGGAATTGCATGTTTTTTTTATCTTTCCAATGATATCCTACTTATCAAAATTGGACCAAAAATAAAAAAAAAGTTTAAGCGGTTTAAAATTTGCAAAAAATGCGAAAATCTGAGGTACCGAAAAAACTATTGGTCCGATTTTATTCATTTTTGGATATGTTGTTCCTAGAATTGGTATCTATCACCTGTATACAAATGAAAATGATCAGACTATTTTGAAAAACATGGCGGGCGCTCCCCTTAATATAACTAATATTCTTTCCTCTCACTTAAACAGTAGGCTACCATAGTGCGGTTGGGAATATGAACATGATTAGATTAATATCCAGTATTCGAGAATGGATAATAAGTCGTAGGCGTGTGCATAATCCTTTAACCGTCCTGGTGGTGTAATGGTTAAGGTGTCAAAAATATGTGTGTGATAACCCGGGTTCGAATCCCGGTGGATCATATATACTTTAATTAATTTCATTGGGGGTGTGGTGGTGAGATTAATAAAAATAATATTATTAGTAGGTTTAGGGATATTTCTTCGAGAGGCCGGTCTATATGATCTGTGCCCCATGAATATTCTTTCCTCTCACTTAAACAGTAGGCTACCATAGTGCGGTTGGGAATATGAACATGATTAGATTAATATCCAGTATTCGAGAATGGATAATAAGTCGTAGGCGTGTGCATACACCTGTAACCGTCCTGGTGGTGTAATGGTTAAGGTGGCAGAAATATGTGTGTGATAACCCGGGTTCGAATCCCGGTGGATCATATATACTTTAATTAATTTCATTGGGGGTGTGGTGGTGAGATTAATAAAAATAATATTACACGTAAGTGTAGTATTATACTGTTACAACGATAGTTGTGTACAGTAGGATATCAAGTAGCTATTCATTCATATTTAACACTTCCCATTTATAACTAGCTTGTACTTTGATTTTCTAAAGAACAAAGTGGACGGATGATTTAAGAAAGAGTGGCCAGTGGGATTTAGAAGATAATAGTAGGTTATATATTATAGATTATGTTACAGCATAACTTACTAATGGAAAATTTTAGTAATAAAGAAAATATAGAATTATCATATTATTATGATTGTCCAGCATTTTATCATTAACTCGATCACTGCAGCCGATGTATGGATACGTCCTATGTAAAAAACAAAAGTCCCATACGTGTGCAGTGTACCGATATGTATTTGTATTACTGGCTGACTTTGGTAGCACTAAGCCGCTCTACCTGCTGCCAGACCACGCCATAACCTACTAACCTTCCCTTCAATACTAATATCAGTCTATTACATGCATCGGCTGTGAGAGGGTCGTGTCGGAACAATGTGTTTCAGAAGCTAAAATTCAACCTAAAACCGGCTCACTTCTTCAAAAATTTGTGGCAGCTATCTACCAGGTATGAATGTAAGGTTCATTTCATGTTATAGGACATATCTCATACTGTCAAACAAACACATTAGTTGCAGAAATAATTGGTTCTTTCATCGAGTTATTGCAAGTGAAAAAGATAAAAATCAATATATAAAAAATATGCTTCTGCTGAGGCCTGACAGATTGCGGGAAAAAGGAATTCCAACCCACCCGCACAGTAGGGCCACGGCCCACGGGAACTATTGATGAACAACGTAGCCTTGTATAGGGAGCAATTTGGCTGAATTATTCAATGAGGCCAGTTTCGTTTGGCTTGCTATAATACTTTTTGCTCTAGGGCGTCTTATAGTGAAGACAAATTCGCTATAAAAACCCCGCCTGGGTGAACTTCCCTAGAAAAGTCGCTGCAATAAAATGGTTAAATATAGTTGCCAATAGCCAGGACATGTGATCTAGGAGAATATGATTACCTATTACCGGATACTTTAGTCCACAAAAGTTATACCTCCAAGCAGCATTGTTCTCCGACAGAAGGAAGCTACTATATCTCTACTCTGCCTTTGTCAACAGAAAACCCGATCGACTCAAATGTATTTGCATAGTGATAGAACATTGAATGAATATATAATTGATTAACAATAATAATTCATTAATAAAATATATAATTGATCCCAAGCCGATAATAATTATTGATCAATATATAACAGTAATCATACACTTATATTTATAAAGTAAACACACACTCACACACACACATTTGCCTCCCTCTCTCCCACCTGTGTTTTATCACTGTATAGTCTTGTACAGGTAAATATACCCCGGACAGAGCCCGTCTGGTCTGTTTGTCACCGCTAAAATACTCCCCAACTAAATTTCCCGACTGTTCCCGGTGATGTAAGTCCGGACAGACAACTACACAAATTATAAACATTACTGGCTCAGTAATTCCGACCAACTGACTTTCACAATGTTTCACTACTGTATTGTAATACAATTATTTACGTTATATACTTCTTACACCAGACTACACAATATATTTGATACCGGTAATATAATTATGCAAGGTATCGATATCTTATTGATCTTGCGATCTAAATGTGAGGCCAAGAACTTGGACAATGTAATAAGCGTAAATACTGAATATATATATATATATATATATATATATATATATATATATATATATATATATATATATTCATAACCGATATCAATGTTAATATTGTCATGAGACACATTTTATTCAATAGCGTTATCGGTTGTTTTAAAGCTATCCCTGTTAACCCGGGAGCTGCGGGGAGACTCTTAAGAGTTCCCCCGGCGCACTGCGGGGAGACTCTTAAGAGTCAGAGAAAAAAAAAATCAACTTTTGACATCGAAAAAAAAAAAAAAAAAAAAAAAAAAAAAAAAAAAATTTTTTTTTTTTTTTTTTGGCCCCTGGGCCATGCAAAATCTCAGTCCTCTACCTCCCCTCCTTCCCCACTTTCCTCCTCTCCTTCAGTTATCACCTATTTTCCCTGTTATTCCCTTATTCTGAGGTATATTTTCGTGCTAACATTAGAAATCCGATTGGAGGGTGTGGTCATCACTGATAGCAAGCGAGTGCAAGAGAGAGAGAGAGAGTATCGATCGACTGTGTCTCAGTGGCCTTGGGGGAAATTGGCGGGAAAGCAGATTGCCTCACCCATACATTATACAACTCGCGGGCTATATCTCCGATTTTGACCATCCAAACGCTGTTTTCACTCGTTTTATTGTTGTTTCAGGTTAATACCTTTATAATCAACCCATAATAGGCGCATATGGATAAGTATTAATGCTATTAATGGCACAATGAATATTTTAGTGACGGAAACACCTCAAATACGTCAGCACAGGGGGACGTTTCCAATTACCCCCATGCGCACTTCAGAGGTTAAAGTACTGTATAATCCCATTGGTACAAACTTACATATAATATTAATATGGAAACATTATTGTCTTATATTTTAATTATTGTTATATAATGTTTTATATGTTATGTGCAATGGAGTAATCATAATATTGAGTTGGTAACCATAATGTGCCGAGCTCAAATCTGGTGATGCAAGACGAAATAATATTGGGAAACACTTTTGCTTTACTTAGTTTCAACACAAAGTTTACGAAGCCCACAAGCACGCCAATAAATAAGTAAATACAATCACAAAACAAAAACACTAACCTAGTGATTTCAAACACATTAGCAATGTGTGATTATTCCAATATTCAGGATATGCAATGGGAGACGCTACATAATAAGTGAGAAATTTGATATGGAGCCAGCTAACCTGTATATAGTAGGAAGCATAAAAACATTAACATTCAGAAATCGAATGAAGTACCAACGCGAGAAGATCCAGTGTTTATGGCAATGTATGCTCTGGCATTATATGTACTGCAACAGAAGTTACAACATTAAGAAACTTGGGTGAAACAATACTTAGTGCCGTATGGGGAGTACCTCACAAGTGCAGGAAGAATAAGGGATCTAAAAGAAAGTATAATCTGTTGGCTCAGTCATAGGTTATCATCCTAATCCAAGTAATCAGTACTAAATATGAAAGAAACCCATTATGAAGAAGTGGTGCGGATTTGTCAAGGAACAGGAGTTCAAATTACGAAGGAGGATTAACGATATTTGGGAACGTTAATAGATACAGATGAATGCAGGAAAGTCTATATACGAAAATAAGTGGATGCGCGAGTAAAGGAAATGAGAATACCGGCGGACATTGCGAATTTGAACCACATGCTGCATATACTGCTTTCACTTATGGCATCAAACACAGATCGACGTTTTTCATGAGAACAGTACAAGGAGTTGAACCGATACCACAACCACTGGAAGAAGCAATATATCAAGGAAACATTCATACCTACTATAACAAAGACAAATTATCACACACAAATAAAGAAATCTCTTGGTTCTTCCATAAAGGTTCAGAGGTATGAGTATCATAAACACAGTGGAAGCTGCACCTCATATGCATCTAAATTCCCTAAAGCTCACAACTTTTCAGCCTATGCACAGACAGAAAGTTGTACACAACACTGCAATTACTTATAATGAAGCAAGAGTGGATGTAAGTGCTCAAGGTTTTTGGAAAAGGGGACAGCGTGTATTTATAGACATATGAATCTTTATCTAAGAGCACAGACCTATCTCAAACAAGGACTCGGGGCAGCATATTTGAGAAACGAAAATGAGAAGAAAGAAGCCAATGAAGAAAGAATATTTAACAGGGATCAAGGGACTTTTATTCACCTCACTAGTGCTCTCGTCACGAGGAAGAATTGGACCTTCAGCAAGTATATATCGTCTATGTCAGGTTAAACAAGAATCAGAAAATTAGTGCCAGCTAAGAAGTCAAGTTACAACATAGATGAGATGCAA
Organism: Paralithodes platypus; assembly: GCA_032716605.1. Taxonomy (NCBI): domain Eukaryota; kingdom Metazoa; phylum Arthropoda; class Malacostraca; order Decapoda; family Lithodidae; genus Paralithodes; species Paralithodes platypus. The sequence continues at coordinate 27,172,068 of CM064552.1, read as the reverse complement.
GCACTCCTTTTCTCTTCTCTTGTCTGCACTCCTGTGTCTGAGCGGTACTACCGCCCTCCCTACATTGAGGATTGGTGAAAGACCTTCACTTTGAGATGTCGGAGGCAGAGGGCAGCATTGGTGAGCAGAATGGTTTAAGCTTAAGAGAGGTAGAATGGAATATGAGAAAACTAGAATAAGTTAATTAGGACATTTTTATGCAAATGGCATATAAATAAATACACAAAAAATATATTTGATTTTTTTTTTTGGGTCACAGTTACTGGCGTGAATGAGACCATTGGAGCTTGTATGCTTAAAAGGGTATGATTCTTGTGGGAATAAAAATGACAAAAAGTCAGACGAAAGGAGTATTCCGGAGCGCAACCAATCAGAATGGTGCATTTGAGGTTACAAAACATGATGTACCCGAGAAGATTAGTGTTTCTGTGCCACAAACTGATTAGCTTCACCAAAGCAGTGTGACATGCCCACCCAATCAGCTTCCGCCGCGTAGCTAATAAGACATTACACAGGCAATTTTACATCAAGATATAAGTCAATCAATAAGCTCTTCTTTGATGAAACCTGGCAGAAAGGTGGATTGCCTGGACATTATTATTAGGATGATAGTACGACAGCCAGTGGAAATGCGTGAAACAAATGGGGGAATTGGATACTAGTGTAGGCTATGCAAAACACCTGTGCGCGGCCAACCAATCACCTTTCGGTGACACCTATAAATTCTCGGGAGATGTGGGACCAGCCAGCCAATCAACATGCCTGCTGAGAATCCCAGTGCCACCACCAAACTCACTGGCCATGTTAAGTGGTGCAATGCACATCGGAACACTTGCATGAACTCTCCCGCATCCCTCCACTTAATGTCTACAACAACTTTCTGGCTAATAAACAACTTGAAATCTTGAGACCTTTGATCACTTTGTCCAAATTTTTAATAATATCACTCAACCCATCCGTCCCTGGTCGAACCTTTTGCATTCAATTAACAGAGAGGCTCCCAAACCCCTATTCACATAATAACTTTGTTACACCACAAACTCACACTCAATTTTCACCATTCCTTTTACTCACCTACCAGCCAAAATTTCGAATTCTTTCACAAATACACAATAAAAACCAAAGTAAATTAAACTCTTCATAAGAGAGTGCAATCATCTCTAAACTCGGCAGTTGACAGCCATGCCTTGCTGCCCCACTTTAGACCCCTTACCATCCAAAATTGCCAGACCATCTTTAAAACCTTCTCCATTACCACATTTTGTTATGCTAAAAGTTTTATATTCAAGAATTGAAAAAAAAAAATTATATTCAAATTAACCCAGACTCATCCGATTCGTCCAGACTGGTAGAGGCGGTGGGGCAAGCCGGATCGTCCACAGTCCAACCTCTATACCACTCTTGACCGATCAGAGCCTCTGAATATCACTTCACCACAAATTTACTTTTACCACCCAAAATTAATTCTCTTTTGCCTTTACCACCCAACATTTTTTATCTCCATCCCTTCTTGGCATGCCATACGAAGCTCTCAAAAATATGTCTCAATAATACCAACAGTCACAGCCCTCCTCTAAACCCCCAAACTAAAATCAAAACAACTCACGCACGTTGGGCCAAGCCCCGACACTCTTTATCCTCCTACTTTGACACTTTCTCTCTTACTACACCAATAAAAACTTCCCTTCGTTCACCCTCACCCACCTTTTCTATATTCTTATTCATTCATTCAAAAAGGGGTTTGGTTTTATCAGCTACAGTGGAGGGGATATTTTTGTTCACTCGACTGGCATCTCCTAACCCAATCCTCTCCATCTTGTGCCCTCTCTTGCCACCAATGAGAGGGTATCCTTCACCATCAAGAGGAGAAGGAGAGAAGATGAGGCCATCAGTGTCATGGGCCCTGATGGAGAGATTCTGAAGGGTTCAAGACATGGTAGAAGAGGTAAGAGGGAGGAATACCACCACGCCACAGCAACAGTCAGTTGTGTTAAACACCCGGATTTGGTCCAGGTTGTTGTCACAACTGCAGTGACGTTTTGCAAAGGGGATCACAAGCTGCTTCAGGAGTATCTTCCTACAATCCTGAAGGCAAACAACCTCCCTCCCATCATCATCCCACCTCTTCCAGGACCATCTTCACCACCCAGCCTCATTTCTACTCAGGCTATGAGGCCAAGAAGTCACCCGAGAAAGCGACTGGACCTCCAGAAGCCTCTCTCAAAACCTCCACCACCTCCGCATACAAATGTCTCTGCATCACCACCTCCATCACCTGTCAACATCGTAGGACCAGCATCAACCTCCACTCCATCACCAGCTACCATTGACCATCAGGTGGCAGCCTCCTCCTCTGTGTCGTCTGAATACTCCGAGTCCACCATGGGAGAAGAAGTCGATGTGGAGGAGATCGAAGTAGATGATGGAGATGAGGATATCGACTTGGCGGCTACTGCCAGCGAGTTGCAGGAGACCTACGGGGAATTGACTCCAGAGATCAAGAAGACTGTGGCAGTAGAAGGAAAACGTCCCTCACTAGCGGTCCAGAGAAAGCTGACAAAGTGCCTACACCAGAGGAGTCTCAACAAATAGACAATGGAGCAACTTGGTTGAGCCCAAGTACTTTTATCTTTTACTGTACTTCCCACTTCTCAACTTATTCTTCCTCTATCCAAAAATCTCTAATCTCCTACTTATCTATAGCCATTATTCATTCATTCGTTCATGCAGCACACTCAAACATCAAGACCAGTCCTGACAACAACTAAACAAGATATCCGGGTTGATCATTCTCTGGCTTCTATGCTATTGCAGTGAGGTCCATGCGGCATGCAAAGCTGAACAGCAAGGCTGAGGTTGGTAGTAGGGCGCAGTCAAAACAACTACAACCAGTTAATTATTTTCGGATCCAGCGCTCACAGCCTAGTTTCCTGAAGCTTGTGACTACATAGAGGCTGTATATGCCTCTGCTATAGTGTAACAAAAGAAGGAAGGTGATAGTACAATATAAAACACCGAGGAAGAGCTGAGCAGCACGGTTCCTTGAGTTGAGTTACGCAGCTGGTCGGAAGTGTAATGCCCTCGAAAATATCACGCAACCCCAATAATGTACTACCGGAGTTGACGTCAGGTATAGTGTAAAATTGTCGTTGATGGGAAGTCCAATAAACTCATCACGTGAATCACCACGAGACTATCACCTGGTTCTTACAAATCGGACTAAGCTTACTATACTTTTGTACGTCCGAGGTAGTACAGTGCGTTAGCGCGCGGGCCTGGTTGACCTAGGGGCCATGGTCACTAACCAGGGTTCGAACCCCACCCAAGGCATCACAAAACCTGTGGGATTTTAGGAGGGTTAAACTCCCTTCAGAGGTTCGAGCGCCGCGCCAGGCACCAGGAAAAGGTTGACCCTAAGTGGGCCTGGGGAGTTTGCAGGACAGAAAAATTCCCTTCACACCCAGCATTTCATTGGTGGCAGTCACGGAACGTGATCTGGTAGCTACATAGAGCACCCATTACGCGGACCCTAACAATATTGAGATTGCTGAGGTGATACAGCTACGATACCTTACGACTTAAAGAGGCTAAGGACTAGCCTAGTTAAAGAAGGATGTAATGTAATGCCCTCGAAAATATCCCGCAACCCCAATAATGTACTACCCGAGTTGACGTCAGGTATAGTGTAAAATAGTCGTTGATGGAAAGTCCAATAAACTCATCACGTGAATCACCACGAGACTATCACCTGGTTCTTACAAATCGGACTAAGGTTACTATACTTTTGTACGTCCGTGGTAGTACAGTGGGTTAGCGCGCGGGCCTGGTTTACCTAGGGGCCATGGTCACTAACCAGGGTTCGAACCCCACCCAAGGCATCTCAAAACCTGTGGGTTTTTAGGATGGTTAAACTCCCTACAGAGGTTCGAGCCCCGCGCCAGGCACCAGGAAAAGGTTGACCCTAAGTGGGCCTGGGGAGTTTGCAGGACAGAAAAATTCCCTTCACACCCAGCATTTCAGGAAGTAAAACCGAGTGCCTGGTGTGACTAATGCTAAGGCAACCAAGAATGATATTATTAATTGGACCCACTGAGCCCACAGTTGATTGAAAAAAGGAAAGAATAGAGACAATGTCAAAATATGGAAAAGTTAACTTAGCCAACTTTTAGAAAGAAACGGACTAAAATTGAGTAGGCCTACAGACAGAGTGCACCACATAGCATAGAAAGAGAAGCATATGATGTACAGCCAACTAGTTTAAATTTACAATCTCAGAAGTTGGTTATGCAATTATTTGTTTCTGTTTTTTTTTAGTTTTCAGATAGTTGTAGGAAACAGTAACGCATATATAATTCTTCATTCATCTCTTTTCCATATAATGCAAATTGATTATGTACATTAAATGTTAGGCTTCAAATAAAACTAAAGATTCTGAAACTGAGAAATATCCGGGTTTGACGGTACATGTGTTTCAATTCAGCTATCGCATATTAGGTTAGGAGGTATTGGTGTAATGGGCAGTATAGGCATCAATGTTTAGCGTTGCCTATATGAAGAACATTTAGTTTCAAAAGAGTAGTATATTAGATCAAGATATTTTTTGTAACGGGTAGTAGCCTAGTCATCAATGTTTAGCCTTGCCTATTTGAAGGATATTTAGTTTTAAGAGATTAGTAGTATATTAAGTTAAGGTGTTGGTGTAACAGGCATTGCAAGCTTTTCATTCATATCATATATACTAATAATGTATTTGGTGAAGTTGTTATTGCGTAACAAGCAGCAAAGGCCTTCATACTTTGCATAACCTATCTCGAAGCATGTTGTGGTAGATGGGTATCATTCAGTTATAGGTGAGCACCTTAGTGAAGATTATAATCAATCACAAGGAACGTTTAATTTGTATAGGAAAGGATTGTCTATAAAAAGCTGTTTAGTTTATGATTGGTTGTCATTTATCTACCATAAATTAAGTTTTATCCAATAATCCTGATCCTAATTGCTTAAGCCGGCGTCACACAAGCGTTTTTCCATCAATTTATATGGGCAATTGAAGTCTTGCCGCTTCAAAATTTAAGTTCCATAAGAATTAAACTACCTAACATAGTCTACCTTCGATCTAGTTTCCGATGCCAATGCGAAATACCCACGAAATAGTACGATAGAAAACTTGTTCATCGAAAATTGCCGGAAAATGCGCTCGTGTGACACCACCTTTATTCAATGGATATTAATTGTGGCTGTAGTCTGTTTAGTAGATGCAAGGCTTGTCATAACACAATGATACTACGCCATGGAGGTCCTAGTTTATAGGTAGTATGAGAGTGTTAATATTATGATTAAAGGTTAAAGTGGAGAGACAGTGGTGATGCAGGTTTGAAAAGTCGAGAAAGATTAAGCTAAACTGACAGACCGCCAAGGTGCAAATCTTTGGGGAAGTTTATGTGCGTTGAGTTTGTTGCAAAATTCATTCATTTGGAAAAAGAAACATCCAGACTGCATTGTGTTGAATGATCAAATCGAAAGAAAATAACTTCATAATAGCTTACATGTGTTTAACAATTGCATCCGAAATGCGCTAATATATTAGCCACATGGCTTTCATCGACCCATTTAGTGCAAGTACCCGTCCATGAATGACAAGAACGTGAGGTTAACATAAATATAAGTAATAAATAAATATGCCAATACTACTACTAATAATAATAATACCATAGATGTTGCAAAAATACTTGTGTTTAAGCTAGTTATACAGCTATTAACGACACAACAACCGTATTCAACAAACCAATATACTGTGTAGGGCATGTCTGTATTGTAAGTGCAAGTGTCATATACAGTATACACAGAAGCTTAAATTGCTATAACAAGATATTTGTTTTATGTATCAGTTATCGTTATTGGCAGGTATGCCTCAACACAATGTATAAATAAGCTATCAATATCCATGCTGCTCGACTTATATAACCACAAATTAAACAACAATATTACCCTGACATAATCTGTCCACAACTAAAATGTAAGAGTAATCCGTCCATGATCCCACACTGCAGTACTACCAGCACAACGGCCATAACTTAGCTATACAAAAACAAAACAAACATTACACATTAATTTTTCTCATTGTCAACTCGTGGTATTTTAGTTCAGTCTATTTGAATAAGAGCAAACTTCCAGCAAGAAGGGAAGGCGTTGGAGGAAAGACAGAGCCGGAAGAGTTTGCCTAGGTAGAGAGTCAGCGCAGAAGAACAGTTTTTGAGTACAACAGGAGGAACACCATCTGGTCTGTACGCCTTCTTAGTATCAAGCCCAGACAGGGCAGAAAGTACATCCTTAGAATAGATTAGGATATTAGGCAGAAGTAAGAGGGAGGGGGTGGAGAGGGAAGAATAGCACTTAAATCATCCAAAATTGAGTTTTTAGCGAAAGTCTGAATGAAGAGTTCAGCTTTCTCAGAGGAAGAAATGACAGCAGTGCCATCAATGAAAACGTTTACTCGGAACCAAAATTTGAATTTAGTGAGGTGTGGTGACATTGATGGCAGGAGGGATTATAAGATGCTGCAGTATAGTATTTGGTTAAGTAGAAGGCTCTCTGTACTGTATTCATATAACCTTATGTCCTACTCCTATTCCACAAGTTATATCACAAAGCATTTATAAATACAGAATAGAAACCTCCATGTTGTCATAGCTATTAAAGGAATTGACTAAATTTTATTCAACAGCGATAAAATATCATACTGGTTCTCGATGTACCAACGCCAGTAAGCCGACTGTATATGAACTACACAGATTAATGTTATTTATTGGAAATCAAGTTTATATTTTAATAACTGTAATCCTATTATGTCGAGAATGATCTGGGTCAGCGACACGAGAGAAACCGATATCTGTACACTGGTTGAAGGTAGTTTCACCAACTGGTCATTCTGCCTAGTTATTTCGTACATTTTGAGGGCATACTATAGATACGCCCACGACTAACCTAACATGCTATATACATTACCTAACCTAATTTATCCATAACCAAACCTAACATAATTCCTAGTGAGAGTTAAATAACTCTTGTGTGAACAATTAGTCACGCTCACAGAAGCGACATGTGCGACAGTTTTTGTGGTTTGATTGATGGTTAGGATATGATCCATCATGGCCATATATAAAGTTGCCATGGACCATCATTGTTATTCAGTACCATTACCGTTTACACTTGTGGTCGTGGATGGACTCATTGAGCTAATGTAATGTTTGGGTGACCAGCATCTATGGCTCACTTCAAGTCATTTATCACAAAACTAGCACACAGTTCTCATTTGCGAACGCACCTATTATTAAACTTACTGTATGCAAATAGAACGAAAATTAAACAATGAGGAAAATAACTCTAGAGAAGAGTGCAAAATTACTTGCAAGCGAACGGACTTGTGGGTGACATATGTAATCTTTAGCCTACACCGCCAGTCGAGGTTATTATATTTTCAACTCTCTCTCACTCTCTCTCTCTCTCCAAGGCTATGCTGTGTATTTTATACTCTGTTCTGCTCGTTCTTAGGAAAAACGTAATGTGTTGAATAACATTATGCATTGAAATTTACGTTGCTGCTAATACTTGCATGGGAAAGTGCATGTACTGTAATGGCTCGGTAGCTTTTTCTTAAACAAATAAAAGGGTTATACGACTATAAGAAGTACCTGATCCAGAGAAATATACATTTCGATATAACTTTACACTAATACAAACGGCAAAGTATCAGGCGTGCGTGGCAAGTTTTTGAGCCGCGTGGCCGATTCTTTTGGGACACGCAGGTGAAGTTTGGGCCCCACTAACTGAAGGATGTGAATTTTGGGCACCCAGGCGAACTTTTGGGAGAGTGGGCAACCTTCTTAACGCACGGGCGAGGTTTAGGTCATTAGCGTGAATCTTTAGACGAGCATGTGAACTTTTGGGTATTCAGAAATAATTTGGGTGTGCGGGCAAACTGTTGGTCATGTGGGGAGACTTTTGGGTATTTGGGGAAACTTTTGGGTGTGAAACGAACTGTGGGCATACTTTTGGGTGCGGGTGCTAAATTTGGAGCACTGGCAAACATCTGGGCTCACTGGTGAACTTTTGGCCGCCTATTCAATAATTTCTCCAGTCAAACTTTACTCTATCCCGCCGAACTATTGGCCTCTCAGCCACAATGAGGGAAAGAGAGAGGAATGTTGATGTTATATGTTTAGAGAAAGAATATGGCTGTTGGGATATACATTGGTGTTCGCCTGGCGAATGGAGTGCTCACAATCAAGTAAGAGAGAGAGAGAGAGAGTATATCAGTGGATTTCCATAAAGCGGTTAGGAGAAAAAAGGAACACAGGAACAAATGGGAGAAAAACATGTGCAACATAATGTTTGTTTGTGGTCGACCTTGTTCTGTTGTTCCACTGTTTGTTGGCCTTTTGTTGTATAGATGTGGAATGGTTGCGGGTGTGGCTGCCGAGGTCCACTGGGACTTGATAACGACAACTAAGGTTATCATTTACTTTCTTACTCCTCTTACTCTCTCTCTCACTCTCACTCACTCTCTCAGCATAGACCAAAGCTATAATTTAGAAATATGAGTAGATAATTAGACAAATAGCTGGATAGCTATATGGGACTAAACGGGTAGATAAATAGATAAAACAATGTTTCATTCTATTTACTTAATTAATATTGTATTTTTGTTCACTTACGATTTAAAAACACTAATATTAGCTATGCCTCCCTCCTCGTGCATGATTTATAATAATGTACTTATTAACATAGCATAGGCCTACATACTGTATATGTATTTAGTAAACTATCAGGTCTGGTAGAAGTTCACAACTCGATTTATTTTTGTGTTTATTATTTGTTTCAAAAGATATATTCAGTGGATTAGAAAATGGGTAAATACATTTTTGTTTATGTTTGCGGAAAAACAAGTCCTGCATATGCATTGTTTATGAAGAAGAATCTATACACTTGCTCAGAGCATTGGAACTTTAAAAATAAAACAATAATTATGATCGTATAATGTTTGAATAACTAAGAGTGACTAAATCATCCTATGAAGAGCAAGCATTTATTTTTACATTATGTTTCCTCTTACTACTGCATCTAAGAGAAATATATAGGACATGAAGTAAAATAGTTATTTTGAAAGAGGTTTGAAATCTACTCGTGGGGACACCAGCGTATAATATATATATATATATATATATATATATATATATATATATATATATATATATATACAGTATATATATATATATTCCATGTTTTATTTCTGAAAGACTTAGGTGGACCATATAAAATATAATTTATATCGTCAAACCAGAAAATAACGAACACAAATGTTCCCTCTCAAACCCTTAAATCGGGGAAAAATGTGAAACGTCTTGTTTTGTCCTAGACTGTTATTATGAGAGAGAGAGAGAGAGAGAGTTTACCCCTCTCCGACATATGACGCGATTTTGAGCCTATTGGGGATATTTAAAGCCTTTGTTACCATCAGGGGTATTTAGAAACCTTTAGTTTAGTTACTTCAACCTCTGCAGTTGTCTTTGAGTTAGCTGTGGGCAGAAAACTAATTTTGGAGAGGTAATTATAAGAGTGAGAGAACTCTATTTCTTATTCCTAATCTGGCAACCTCTGCGTCATAAATGCGTGAAAGGGTTAACACATTCATTATCAGTGACGTCCTTTTCATTATATTCTGGCAACTATTGGACGAATATATTCAGCGTACGAAGGATCTGTGGCAGCTAAATGGATTACATTAGACAGTCTGTAGCCTTTTAATTGTTAAAGGTCTTTCTAAGTTGAATAGAATCGTCTAATAGTTGCCCGAATATAACGAGAAGGACGTCACCGGTACAGAAGGGGTTATGATAGCTACTTATCTACCATAAACAGTGTGGTCTATTTCATTGGCATGTCTATATTTAAAATTATATAATAAATACATACTTAAATCAAGGAAAGAGTGCCTAGAGCAAGACAATATTTGCAGAGGATGAAAAATTATATTTACTTGTTTCTTAAAATGCTTTGCCGGGTAGGGTTTTAAAACATCAGGGTGAAGTTTGTTACACGTGAAAGCAATTACTTATATATTAGGGAAAGAGGGACTCCAGATAGTCCTCTTGTTGAGGAGAACAGCTCCACACAGGTCTTTAGCTAATCTCTAAGTTTACTTTCACTTCACTTCACTACACTTTCTGGCATAACACACAGGATATATTTTAGGGTAATTTTATATTCCCACGCAATAATAATATTTACTGAAATTTAAAGAGAAGATAAAATAACTTTATTGTCACATTGAATATTACTGCAAATTATGACAGCCGTCGTTGCCTTGTTTGAGTGTGCAATTGGCTACCCCGAAGCCGAACCAGTTTGTGTGTATCCAAGACTTACAGTGATAAACACTGGTTTACTTGGTGTTGTAGTCATTGCAAAATCGTAGCATATCATCCTCGAAACAATATACAAAGTTAACTACGACCTTTTTCATCACCTACGTACCGAAAGACGAGATGGTCGCGTTTTACTGGTCTGCTGCAATGAATTTTGTCCGTCCGCATCCACCTCCATCTGACCCAGTAGTGAATTTTCCAACACACAACATTATTTTGGATTTGATATTGACAGACATACCTGACATTTATTAATCACCTATTCCTGTGCCACCCTTGTGGGCGTAGCAACCATGCACCAATGTTCAGAACACCCAAACCCACATACGCTCACCAATAAATGACTGTACCTTTATCATAATTCTTATTTCTAACTTTTTTTCTTGAGAGTGGTGAAGGCAGTGGGGCCATAATGGTGTGCCCCATGTTTCCCTAGTGTCTTACTCTCACAGCCCACTGGCACAAGTTGGCCTTTCTCTCTCTGGCGTAGGGATGCGGCGACCTCACCGCCCGCCACTTTGGTGGTGCAATCAGCCTCTGGAGCAATGGACCACTGGTTCCTATTTCCAGAAAATTCCTGTGCTTGGTATGCTTCCAGCCAGGGCCCCACTGGGGTAAATAAAATAGCAAAACAGTGGTGGAACTGCCATCCGGGTGAGGGACTGCTCTGGGTCTGCTCCTTCAGTGTTCATGGTTATAATCCACTTAGTGGAAATGGCACTGTGGAGTGGGTCAGTCGGGGCATGTCTGGGAGCCTGGAGGCAGTTTCTGCCATGGCCATCCCTTTTGGGGTGCTTCCTCTGGAAGCGAGGTGTCAGATTTGATGATGATGATGATAAATGAACAACACGGTAAAATATTGACCTTTAACTTACTCACCAATGCGACAGTTCTGCGAATAGATCTATCAATCCGTCTCAATAAGGAAGTTGTCCAAGAACTCACCTCACATCTCTATCATAATCAAAAACTAGGGGGATCATATATTCCCGTACATTTGGGTACCCATGCTAGGTCGCATGTACATTGGTCACAGGGGTTTGGGGGCTAGAGGGACAAAAATACAAATAAATTATACAAGTATATAATACCGCTAAAATATGTCATTGACGTTATTCCTGAGCGATTATAGTTGTGCAAGTAAACGAAATGTCAAACTGTAAACCGTACACAGATGGATTGTAATAATAAATGTCATGGAATATTAAATATATTGTGAACAGGAACTATTGTGCGTGTGGGAGAGCGAAATACAATACAGGGAAACATATATAAATATGATTTAAAAAAAAAAAAAAAAATAATAATAATAATAATAATAATGATATATACATAAATATACAGTATATTTATGAGATATAATTTATAAATAAATATATAAATAATATTGCAAAAGCACACAAATACACAACGAAAGCAACCACCAATTGAAATATGACGACTATGAAAAGTGATGTAAAATGTAAAATAGGACATTTATAGGTAAGGATGCAAATTAGTAATCTAGGTTAACTGAAATTAAAAACAATATATATATATATATATATATATATATATATATATATATATATATACCGGTATATATATACCGTATATATATATATATATATATATATGTTAGTATAGCCAGGTAATAGATTCTCTTTTAAACAGACGAGGTTAAAGGCAATGGCAGTTTCAGCATTCAGGATTTTATTGTTATAGCTTTCAATAGTTCTAACAATTTTCCTCTGGGGTTCAGAGATGAGGTACAAAAGGTTAGCAAAATTCATGGTGGATCCAACGTTTCACAAGTAAACATCTTGCATCTTCAGGGAAGGAGAGGTAATGATTAGAATAGGGACAAAGCATCATATTTATACAAAATTCGAGGATCAAGAATAGGGAGGAGGGCGGAGCTACTGGGTGTGTGGTGGCTGTTCATTGGTGGAAGGCAGTCTATTCGCGAGACGGGCACTAAATCTTATCGGTGGTTGGTTGTTGGCTGTGGGTGGCTGTGATTGGTTGGTGTTGTCAGTTGTGTGCTGAGCGCAGAAGCGTACAGGAGGGGGGCACAGGGCGAGAGGAAGGGGGGCAGTATGCCTGTAGCGCTTGCCTGAAGGAAGAATTTGAAGGTCTTGTGTTTGGTTGTTGATGCTGGGGTTGAGTGTTTGGATGTATAGAGCTTCTAAAATAGCTAGTCTTCTGGGGTCTGATTCTTTGTCGAGTATGGTGGTTTGTTTGTCTAGGTCGGCGCGAGTTAGGGCAAGATGGTGGGTGGCTTGATAGTGATCTTTTATAGCGCCAGATTGAAGGTGGAGGGTTAGTCGACGGGAAAGGCGAGTCTGTGTCATTCCAACATAGGATAGGGGTCCACAGTCCCCGGAGGTGCAAATATGCTGGTATATCACATGATCGTCTTTCGGTTGGTTGGTGGAAATGGGGCGGTTACGGAGGACAAGGTTGGAGGTCTTAGGAGATTTGTAGTAAATAATGAGTTTTATTTTATTGTCAGGGTTGGTGGGGAGGACGTTTTTGTGAATTATTTCTTTCATAATGGATTCGTCTGTTGTGTGGTCGGAAGACATGTAGTTTCTGTAGAAAAATGTAATGTTATTGGCCGGGTTGGTGCTAGGGGGGTCTTGTTTGTACCATTTTTCTAGGTGGTGGTTGATGGCATTGGTGACGTCAGTGTTGGAATACCCATTGTTGACTAGGACCTGGGTGAGCCTTTCCAGTTCATTGTGTGTCATTCCAGGTGGTGCAATGGGTGAGGGCTCTCCTGACATAGGCGGCGATGGTGGACTGATGGTATCGTTTAGGGCATTCACTTTCCCCATTAAGACATTGGCCATTGTTAGTAGGTTTGGTGTACACTGTAGTTTTGAAGCCGTGGTCGTGGAGGGAGACAAGGAGGTCGAGGAAGGGTAGATGTCCATCGGTGGTTTCTTCGTATGTGAAGTTGAGTCCGGAGGCGGCCATGAAGCGCTGCTGGAGGTCCCTGAGTTCACCCAGGTCCTTCACCCGCACGAAGATATCATCGATGTACCTGCAGTAGACAGTGGGCCGGTGGGCAGCCAGCAGTTCCTCTTCGATAGTCCCCATGAAGAAATTGGCGAACAGCCGCAGAAACCAGAGGATCCCACCAAAGCAAGCTCCTCAATAAACACCACTTCAAAGCCGCTAAACAACTTAAAGAGAACCCCAACATCATCATCCGACGAGCTGATAAGGCCTCCTACCTTGTGATACACGGAAAAGAAGAATACCTACGGAAAATGGACGACATTCTTAGTGATAAAAACAAATTCAAAAGGATCACTCGCAACCCTACTGACGAAATAAAAAGGAAAGCCAACACCACCATCACTGCTATCAATGCCAAAGCCGATGGCGTACACCTGAAGAAACTCATCGGCGAATTCACCCCAGGTTATGCTTACGGTACTATAAAAACCCACAAACCCGGGAACCCCCTCCGCCACATCATATCACAGATCCCTACTGCTACCTACCAGACCGCCAAGGCCCTGAACAAACTCCTCACCCCTTTTGTTCCTCGGCAATACAACCTCAACTCTGCTTATGACTTCCTAGAAATTCTACGAGATGCCCCCCCAGATAACGACCACATCATCGCCTCCCTCGACGTAGAGAGTTTGTTTACCAACGTGCCCGTTGACAAGACCATAGATTTTATCCTACGTCGAGTTTACCACTGCCCTAACACGCCCCCCCTGGACATCCCGGAGAAGGCCCTGAAGACGCTCTTGGAACTATGTACCAAGGAGTCCCCTTTCCTCTGCCCCCGCCGGAATATGTACCAGCAAATCGACGGTGTAGCGATGGGAAGCACCCTGGGGGTCCTGTTCGCCAATTTCTTCATGGGGATTATCGAAGAGGAACTCCTGGCTGCCCACCGGCCCACTGTCTACTGCAGGTACATCGATGATATCTTTGTGCGGGTGAAGGACCTGGGCGAACTCAGGGACCTCCAGCAGCGCTTCATGGCCGCCTCCGGACTCAACTTCACATACGAAGAAACCACCGATGGACATCTACCCTTCCTCGACCTCCTTGTCTCCCTCCACGACCACGGCTTCAAAACTACAGTGTACACCAAACCTACTAACAATGGCCAATGTCTTAATGGGGAAAGTGAATGCCCTAAACGATACCATCAGTCCACCATCGCCGCCTATGTCAGGAGAGCCCTCACCCATTGCACCACCTGGAATGACACACACAATGAACTGGAAAGGCTCACCCAGGTCCTAGTCAACAATAGGTATTCCAACACTGACGTCACCAATGCCATCAACCACCACCTAGAAAAATGGTACAAACAAGACCCCCCTAGCACCAACCCGGCCAATAACATTACATTTTTCTACAGAAACTACATGTCTTCCGACCACACAACAGACGAATCCATAATGAAAGAAATAATTCACAAAAACGTCCTCCCCACCAACCCTGACAATAAAATAAAACTCATTATTTACTACAAATCTCCTAAGACTTCCAACCTTGTCCTCCGTAACTGCCCCATTTCCACCAACCAACCGAAAGACGATCATGTGATATACCAGCATATTTGCACCTCCGGGGACTGTGGACCCCTATCCTATGTTGGAATGACACAGACTCGCCTTTCCCGTCGACTAACCCTCCACCTTCAATCTGGCGCTATAAAAGATCACTATCAAGCCCCCCACCATCTTGCCCTAACTCGCGCCGACCTAGACAAACAAACCACCATACTCGACAAAGAATCAGACCCCAGAAGACTAGCTATTTTAGAAGCTCTATACATCCAAACACTCAACCCCAGCATCAACAACCAAACACAAGACCATCAAATTCTTCCTTCAGGCAAGCGCTACAGGCATACTGCCCCCCTTCCTCTCGCCCTGTGCCCCACTCCTGTACGCTTCCGCGCTCAGCACACAACTGACAACACCAACCAATCACAGTCACCCACAGCCAACAACCAACCACCGATAAGATTTAGTGCCGTCTCGCGAATAGACTGCCTTCCACCAATGAACAGCCACCACACACCCAGTAGCTCCGCCCACCTCCCTATTCTTGATCCTCGAATTTTGTATAAATATGATGCTTTGTCCCTATTCTAATCATTACCTCTCCTTCCCTGAAGATGCAAGATGTTTACTTGTGAAACGTTGGATCCACCATGAATTTTGCTAACCTTTTGTACCTCATCTCTGAACCCCAGAGGAAAATTGTTAGAACTATTGAAAGCTATAACAATAAAATCCTGAATGCTGAAACTGCCATTGCCTTTAACCTCGTCTGTTTAAAAGAGAATATATATATATATATATATATATATATATATATATATATATATATATATATATATATATATATATACCGGTATATATATATATATATATACAGTATATATATATATATATATATATATATACCGTATATACTGTATATATATATATATATATATATATATATATATATATATATATATATATATATATATATACAGGGTGATTCAGTAACCCTTTTCATAAATTTAATGGCAGATTCGGGAGACAAAAATAAGACTAATTTACTCTATGACCCTTAGGGTGAGTCTTTGATATGATGGAATTATTACACCTTTAAAGTTATCGATAGATAGAAAAGAAAAAATCTAAGGAGTGAGAATGAAAATGTCGTTGCTAACTGGCAGGGTAGCGTAACCAAGACTTGGTATCAAAATGGCTGCATACAGTAGCTGGATGCAGTTCGTTTCGCAATTTACAAAGGTACATTACTACTGTATTTGTATTATCATCATCATTATTATTAATAATCATTGTATTAGTAGTAGTAGCAAGGGGAGAAGCAGGGCGGAGGATAAGTAAGAGGAAGAGGAGGAGGAGTAAGTGGTGGAAGAGGGGTAAGTGGAGGAGGAGGGATCTTCCTGCCGACTTTGAGCTTTGATACTCCGCTCGTCTTAATGAATCTTGAATCAATCTGTACATGAATCTAAAGATTGTTTCTTTGCTTACACGTGGTATGTAAATGGTTGCATATGGTAGCAGGTGTCTCAATGCTCAAAAGAACATTAGCATTTTATCACCATCATCATAATTAATACTCTATTCATCGTAGCTGTAGTAGTAGTAATAGTCGTAGTTGTATTATTATTATTATTATTATTATTATTATTATTAGGTCAAGTTATGTCATTAGCATGTTATCATTAATTATTTATACAGTATTGTGAAATTTATTGTTATTATTATTGATTGGTGCTGTTGATGGTTTGTACAGTAATTGTTTCATGTGGTGCATTAAAGCTTCTCATTATGTTGGTTTTTGTTATTATTTTATCATAAATAAATGTATGGTTAATGAAAATCTCATGTTTGTACATAATTTATTTACAAATACTTTACAATACAGTATTACAGTATACATTTTGATACCAAGTCTTGGTTACGCTACCCTGCCAGTTAGCAACCACATTTTCATTCTCACTCCTTAGATTTTCTTCTTTTCTATCTATCGATAACTTTAAAGGTGTAATATCTCCATCACATCAAAGACTCACCCTAAGGGTCATAGAGTAAATTAGTCTTATTTTTGTCTCCCGAATTTGCCATTAAATTTATGAAAAGGGTTACTGAATCACCCTGTATATATATATATATATATATATATACAGTATATATATATATATATATATATACTGTATATATATATATATATATATATATATATACTGTATATATATATATATATATATTTTCATTATGTATATATATATATATATATATACTATATATATATATATATATATATATATATATATATGTATATATATATATATATATATATATATATATATATATATATATATATATATATATATATATACAGTATATATATATATATATATATATATATATATATATATATATATATATATATATATATATATATATATATATATATATATATATATAATAATATAAGACAACTAACATGAAATATCAATGTTGTGCTCACTATACACGTCTCCCACTCTGGGGGTACACTTCTCCCCATGCAGCCCAGACTATCATGATTTAAACAATATTATTTAATCGTAATCTTACTTGTGTAATTTCACTAAGACATGTTAGCAAATATTATCTATCAAGGTTAGGACTATTCAAGATAAATAGCCTAATGTCTCGAAAAGAAGCTTCATCAATTAAAGATATAGTATGTGTGAGCATGGATGAAGATGGGTAGGGTAGGTGTGAACCTATAATCAGTAATGTTATCAACAAACGAAGACAACCTACACTAATAATTATAACTATACCTAGGAATTCAAATGATAAGCCAAAGAGAACATAATTATGAACGAGTCACTCAGCTCCGGACATCAAAGACACATCCAGGCCGGATTACCTGTTAATTACACCAACAGATAATTACATTGGGCTGAATCTCCGGTATTACAGTAATGACAACTAATGATGCGCCAAGTTAGGGAAATGGGAGTTGCTGTTTGGCCTGCTAGTGGTGGACACAATCAGTGGTCTTATTTATTGGAGGCATTCTCATTGTGGTAGTCTCCTGCAACAACGATCCTGTGGCCTCTCCCCCCACCCCCCTCCCCTCAGCTTCATCCCTGTTTAGTTTTCGTCATCTTCTGTTCATCCATCTATGCTGGCGTCTTGTACCCTGTACGATCTTTGATCCTCTCTGGTTGGTTGGATCCAGCGTCTCTCTGGTTCTGTGACCCGTGGCTTGCCCACTGGAGGGACGTGGCCCTTCAACCTATGGGTATTGTGTTGGCTCCACCATCCTCATTACTTCTCACCACACATCTCCCGAGTGTCATCGTTCATCGCATCACCTCCCTATCTCCCTCCTTCACGTCCCGGGAATGCTGCTGCCACTGTGCGGCCCCTCCTGGGTCCTCAACATTTGTGCCTCCTGTTTCCAAAAAGGCCGCTGGGGCTAAACCCACACCGTGGTACACCTATCAACTCAACAACAACAGTAGTTAAAGTAATCCTGCAGAAATACTGTGTTAACTACTAGAGCAAGGTACGGTCTATATTTGTAGATCGCGATGAAGTTGTGAAATCAAAACTCAATTTAAATTTAAGCTATTAACACATCCTCCTTAATGTGTATTTTATCTAATACAAATATCCTACTTTCATGTTACACAGTCTACTCTAAATATACCTGCTCCAACGTTACTTAAAATAGTCTATACCACCAAAATAATAGTGTTTCTTATCTAACTATCCTTTAATATTTTGTTAATTGTTATACCAAGTATCCTAGACTTACCTATTCTACCTTTAACCCACTGGAACCCAGCGACACACGTGATGCGTCGGCAATGAATGTAACGCTAAACCCCAGCGCCGCATAGGGTGCGTCGCGATTAATTACTCCGGTCCTATGGCACCTAGAGGGCTCAGATTTGTATGGGAACTGCATAAGTATCCCACTCAACAATGCCAATGGTTGAAAACCCTCAAAGTCCAGCCGTATGCATGCGAGTGCGCAAACACATGTTTTTGCATGATTTTGCCTACCCATTTCCCCATGTTAATTCCGATTTTCGGGCTCCCCGTAGGACCTCTTAACCCATACTGTACCGTAGGATAGAGTAATAAAAGTCCCCAGCAGTCTCAAGCAATGTGGCCAAAATGGCAGGAGAGACCACCTTTCCACCTCCAGAGATGAGGCAACACTGGCCCTCCCATCCTTCATTGGGTCTCATATAAGCTGAGAAGTGTTGCCATAACGGGAGCATTGCTCACACGGGCATGATAACTGGTACAGCCTTGTACAGACAGTTACAAGGAAAGTACATTACTGACGACTATATCCGTCGCTGGGACTGGGGAGTTACTCATCTACTGACGACTATAGTTGTCTCTGGGATTGGAGGTGATCGTTTGTTTGTGGTTTTTCCTTCATTTCTAACCCATTCCAGGTGTTTTCTGGAGAAAAAAAATTGTTTGACAACCTGCCGGTCCTGGAGTGTACATTTATATTATATTGCCTGGGGCTCAGTGGGTTAATAAACAATATAATGTATCACAGGCAAGAAAACATACATAAGAACATAAGAAAATGGGGGTCTGCAGAGAGCTGATCGGCCCACACAAGGCAGATCCCTGTCACACCCAACCCCAACTACAAGGCCTAATTGTAGACCTAACTCACTAATACCTTGAGGACTGACCTCACCAAAAATGGTCAGAGATCAACACAAGATTACAGGGGTCTGCAGAGCGCCGATTGGCCCACACACGGCAGATCCCCCCTCATACCCATCCCATCTCGTCCATATGCCTATCTAATTTTATCTTAAAGCTCCCTATCGTTCTTGATCATACCATATCACTCGGTAACCTATTCCACATGTCTACAACTCTGTTACCAAACCAATATTTGCCTATATCTTTTCTGAAACGAAATGTATCAAATTTTTAACCATTTTGTTCGAGTTCTTTCGCTATTACTGAGCTTCAGTAAATTTTGCATGTCCCCTTTATTAATCCCACCAACCCACTTGAACACTTTTATCATATCCCCTCTAACTCTGCGTCTTTCTAACGAATGTAAGCCTAATTTTTTCAACCTCTCTTCATATGGTAGATTTATAATATTATGAATAATTGTTGTCATTCTTCGCTGTCCTCTCTTCAACGAATCTATGTATATTCTGTAATAAGGACACCAAAATTGGAGAGCATAATCCATATGAGGTCTCACTAATGATAAGTAAAGTTTTAAGATAACATCGGCAGTTCTGTTACTCACACTCCTTGAGATGAACCCGAGAATCCTGTTTACCTTGTTACGAAAGCTTATACATTGTTTTCTAGGCTTCAAATTGTTGCTAACAAACACACCCAAATCTTTCTCGCAGTCTGAGTTTTCTAATTCAGTATTAGCTAGTTTATATTTTGCATTAGTATTCGTCTTCCCTATCTTTAATACCTTGTATTTGTCAATGTTAAAATTCATCTGCCAATTTACTGACCATTCGTGTAAGGTATCTAGATCCCTTTGGAGGCACTCAATGTCGCTATCTGAATCTATTACTCTCCCCATTTTGGTATTGTCTGCGAATTTACTTATACTACTAGTTATACCTAAATCAAGGTCATTTATGTATATAACAAACAACAGAGGACCCAATACAGATCCCTGGGGGACACCACTGTTGACTGCTCCCCAAACAGACTTAGTACCATTTATACTGACTCTCTGCTTCCTACCAATTAGCCATAACCTAATCCATCCCAACAACGACCCACCTATTCCATGCGCCTCAACTTTTCTCATCAATCTCTTATGAGGGACTCTGTCGAAAGCTTTACTGAAATCTAAATATATTATACCTAACCTAATCAAACGTAACCGTCTGTCGGTCTCTCTCGTTAAATTCTGTAAATATTGTTTGCATAGGCATGGTTGTATAAGCACATCTGAAGTTGGTGTCAATATAGCCAATTTTGTACCGAATCACATTTGTTCAATAGAAAATATACTGTACTGGAATCAGTAATGCGATTTACCCAAACTCAAGAAAACCTGATGTCATTCAATTTTCCACAGTGGGACAAATGTTAAACTCTTCAGAGCGATGGAGTTCATTAAAATTCGATCACTCACAATATGCAATTGTTTTCAAATTAGGCATTACCTTTCGTAAGCAAGGATAATTATTACTTCAATACTCTGACTTCCACCGGACCTTCTAAAACTAAAGAAATTTGTCTAATGATATCCATATCCATAACGTCATCATATTGAAGGGTACAAATAGTATTTTTTGTTAATTATCGAATTACTCGATAACAATCTTGTGTGACGTTGGCAGCTATGTATTGTAAGGTAACTATGTACGATTAATATAGTTTCAATTAATTAAGTTCTTTCTTACATACGCATTTTGCTTTATGTGGCCTATTCTTGTTCAGGACACCCTTGTAATGCTCGGCTTGTGGAGTTTGGGGGAAGCAGCCCGAAGGTTAGGTTGATATATTGGGTTAATGGTTTTATTGAGTATGTGAGTCGGGAAGACACTGAGAATGAAGAAAACACAATTTAAAATATAAATGGGCTGGCGTGAGGGTAGAACCACGGAGGAAGAGGCAGTGGACGGCATTCCTTTACATAAGCATACCTGAGGGGGATTTATATGGATGGAAATTAAGTAAATTACCAATTTAACCAAAGATCTTGCTTGCGCATCAGTAGGGTTTACTAAACTTGGTAAGGCACCCTAAACGACATTCATAAAGTAATATGTCTGTAATTTAGGAGCAAAAATATAAACATTTACCATATATATCTATCTATCTATTGCCTGACGCTGTGATTCCCGAAGGGGTGGCCACTAGTGAAACGCCCCCATGCACCTCTGTCCCCAGTCAGTCGACGCCCCTCCTCCCAACCAGCACCGCCTTTATCCATATACTTCTTCACTCCATCCTGCCATCCATCCTCTTTCGGTTTACCTCTCCCTCTCTGTCCTTCCACCTCGCTCTCGTACACCCTCTTAGTCATTCTCTCGCTTCCCATACGTTCCATATGGCCGAACCATCTCAAGGTGTTCCTTTTCACACTTTCCAGCACATCTACCTCCACACCACACCTTCTTACTTCCTCATTTGTCTGTCTATCCCTCCATGTAACTCTGCATGCATTTCTCAAGTAACTCATTTCCACCCCTCTCACTCTTGGTCTGAGTTTCTCCACCAACATCCATGCAGTATATATATATATATATCGTTAGAAACATCAAGGAGTTAACAGTATTGGTCAAAAGACTTATCATACTGATGATCAAAGTGGACCTTGTATCAGTGACACGGGGGACAGGTTAATGTACCCTACAGGAAGAGGGTCGGGTGTCGCCAAGGACTATTGCCTCACAGGGTTGTTTATCCAGATGTGATCCAATCTTGTTGAGGAAGGTGTTCTCTACACGGTGTTTCACGTCATGGTCTATATATTAACATACCATGGCCTTTGTATCACTGCGTCCACTATATTTATTGGTGTTGAAGTTGATGTACAGGAGTTTCTGAACAATCAGTGGTGGTATTATATGATACTATGACGAACTATTTTGATATGATACAGTGATTGAACCACAAAGAACAAATTACTGGGATTCACTAGATAATGTTCTTAGTCTCATTAGAATCTCAACACTTTACACATCAATATATTTTAGTTAAGATATGATGAACCCAGCCACCTCTCAGCCCCTGTCGATGGCACTAACACAAATCCCTGTCATAATCCTCCCATGCTAAAGGAAGAAGGGGATGGTTTGTTCACTTGACCTCACTATTTCTGACGAGTTCAGACACCAGATCAATATTCAACACATCTGTTACCCAAACCTGCACACGCTGTCGTAATGTCTCATGATACACAAAATTAAATGATGATTGGAGAACCATATGATGATATGCAGGGTGTCCCAACATACTGTAGGTATGCCAAACGTCAGGATTAGATTATATAAACAATGTTAAGCCTAATTATATTTGTATATACAATTTAAAAAGTCAGCCGTTATAGAGATATTGCCTGTTGGAAATTACATTTTTCCAGTGCACTTCCCTGTAAGTTCAAAGAACTACTACACCTTCACCTAAATATATATGTTTTACCATATTACAATCAAGATGTTTTAATATTGCAAGTTACAGAATTATTAGAAACTATATAGCTTTAGACCTATTTGAAACTGCTTGACATGGATGAGTCCATGTTGGTGACACAGGGTAGGATGCATAAGAAAACTATCAATATGATTGTATCGATTGCAATGTTTAATTTTATTAGAGAAAATATCATGCTCATTATCATCTGCAGAATCCTATCCAATATTATATCACACCTAATTTGGAACACCCTTTATAAATATAGGTATCTAGAATAAATCACATTAGTGACTTTTTGGCTGGCTGACTGATAAACTGATAGACTATGAAGAAGTATGTGATTGACTAACTGACTGATGTATCAATTGATTGATTGATTGAGTGGTTGGTTGATTTACTGACTAAGCCAGCCCAACAAGGATTCTCTCCCACCTACTCCCTTGCCACCTACCGACACTAATAGCTATGTTATAGCCACACTGGTTATCTGTGGACACTGAAGATTGACTCTCACACTCACTCTCTCTCTCTCTCTCTCTCTCTCTCTGTGTTTGTGTTGGGGTAGGTAGTAGTGATGCTCGGGGGACTCAGTGTATGCATGAAGCACTGGTGGTCCTGATCTATCAGATGGGATCCAGAATGTGTAACGTGCACGGGTCCACAATCACTTTCCTTTACCAAACACACACACACACACACACATTAATAAAGGACCCTATATATATTTCTCCTCATCACCACTAGCTTCACTGTTCCGTGCAACATGTCAGGATGTGTCGTTCTGGTTAGTTATAAAAAACAATTATTACGACACCCCTTTTGTCTATTCACACTCCCCTGCCCCCACCTCCATCTTTCACCTTCCTACGACAAGACCTACTGTCAATATCAATAGAGACTCACAGATCTTCACACAATGTGCAGTTGCCCACGTAAATACTGTTCCTCTGTGATCTTATACATGGAATTATAATGCCCATGATTATAATACAAGTGTTTCTTCTTATGCATCTGCCTAGTCAACTTATAATTAATAGAAACCACAAATCAGTTGTACGCACAGGACGGGGTTCATCTTTCTCGGCTAGGGGTGGCAAATTTAGCTAGGTCAATAGATAGGATTGTCGCGGGGTTTCGCTGAAAATAAAGCCTGAGAATATGAGTAAGAATAATTGTCTAGATAGGGTAAATTGCCGTACTGGTACATCAGATAGGAATAGAAAATATCAGTCACAAGATTTTAATTGTACTGCTAGTAGAAATATTAAAGGTGTAACAGAAGATGGGAATTCAGTTAGAAATAAAGGTAAATCCGATAGCAGTAAAATAAATTCATTGCGATTATATTATACAAACTGTAGGAGTTTATGTAACAAAATGGATGAACTTAGAGCACTTGTTAGCAACGAAAATATAGACATTATAGCACTGACTGAAACATGGATTAATACAGAATCAAGACATTTTTTAGCAGAATTCCATATACCAGGATATAGTTTGTTTAAACGCGACCGAACAAATAGGAGGGGCGGCGGAATAGCAGTGTTTGTCAGGAGTTCTTTAAAAAGCTGTATTAAATCAGGTATTAGACTAAATACTGATAACGAAAGTGTTTGGGTTGAGGTTAGCGAAGGTAGTGAGACCATAATTATTGGAGTTATTTATAGACCACCAAATATGAGTAGAAACGAAGGTACAGCTTTATGGCAGGAAGTGAAAATAGCATCAAGGTTTAGCAATGTGTGTATTATAGGGGATTTTAATTTTCCGAATATTGATTGGCAGCATCAAATCGGCGACTCAGATTCAAAAGAGTTTATTGAGGCGGTACAGGATAGTTTTGTATTTCAATTCATAGACTCGCCTACTAGAGGTAATAATATCCTCGATTTAGTTCTCAGTAATAATGAACAAATGATAAATAATGTAGAGATAGGAGACCAACTAGGAAATAGTGATCATAAATCAATTTATTTTAACATACAATGGACAGGAAAGGCTAAAGAGAATACGACACTTATCCCAGATTTCAGAAAAGCCAATTATGGTGGATTAAGACGAGCCTTAAGAGTCGATCCTATGGTTAAACTATTAAGTGGACCCAGGTGCGCTAATGAACATACTCTCTCTCAGATACCTGTCTTAACTCAGGATAATTTGACAGCTACATATAATAATTTTATTTCTTCACTCCACAATGCGCAAAATAAATATATCCCCAAAAGAAAATTTAGATCAACACAGAACCAACCCAAATGGATGAATAATAGACTATTAGACCTTCTAGGAAAAAAGAGAGGAATATATCGAAAAATAAAGAAAGGCGAAATTCGCCTACTTGCTTACTATCAGAATCTATCAAGAGAGGTTAAAAAATGTATAAGGACAGACAAAAGAAATTATGAAATCAGGATAGCCAATGACTCAAAAAATAACCCTAAGGCTTTTTACCAGCTATATAAATCTAAAGTTAGAGATAAAATAGGCCCCTTAAAACTTCGATAGGAGAAATGACAGAAAATGATTTAGAAATGTGCAGTACATTAAATAGTCAGTTTCTATCCGTTTTCACTAATGAAAATTTGGCACAGATTCCAGAAGTCCGTAAGGTATATAGAGATAGTATAGAAAATAGGTTAAGTACGGTTACTATAAGTAGAATGATGTGCTTAAGGAAATTGACAGACTGAAACCTCAGAAATCGCCTGGTCCCGATGAGGTATATGCCAGAGTATTAAAAGAATGCAGAGATGAGTTAAGTTACCCATTAACATTTCTTTTTAACAATTCATTAGAAACAGGTATAGTTCCAGAAGCTTGGAAGCTTGCAAATGTAGTTCCGATTTTCAAAAAAGGTGATAAATCAATAGCATCCAATTACCGTCCCATTAGTCTCACTTCAATCATAGGAAAGCTACTAGAGTCAATTATTGCTAGGAAAATGAGAAACCACTTAGAAACATTTAACTTAATCAATTCTTCTCAGCATGGATTCACACAGGGACGTTCTTGCCTTACTAATTTGCTTAGTTTTTTCTCAGAGGTATATGAAGCAGTAGATAATGACAAGGCATACGATATTATATATTTAGATTTCAGTAAAGCTTTCGACAGAGTCCCTCATGAGAGATTGATGAGAAAGGTTGAGGCACATGGAATAGGTGGGGCGTTGTTGGGATGGATTAGGTCATGGCTAATTGGTAGGAAACAGAGAGTCAGCATAAATGGTACCAAGTCAGAGTGGGGAGCAGTCAAAAGTGGTGTCCCCCAGGGATCGGTATTAGGTCCCCTGTTGTTTCTTATATACATAAATGACCTAGATTTAGGTATAACTAGTAGGATAAGTAAATTCGCAGACGATACTAAAATGGGGAGATCAATTGATTCAGATAGCGATATAGAGTGCCTCCAAAGGGATCTAGATACCTTACATGAATGGTCAGTAAATTGGCAGATGACGTTTAACATTGACAAATGCAAGGTATTAAAGATAGGGAAGATGCAAACAAATGTTAAATATAAACTAGCTAATTTAGAATTAGAACATTCAGACTGCGAGAAAGATCTAGGTGTGTTTGTTAGCAATGATTTGAAGCCTAGAAAACAGTGTATAGGCGTTCGTAATAAGGCAAACAGGATTCTCGGGTTCATCTCTAGGAGTGTGAGTAACAGAACTGCTGATGTTATCTTAAAACTTTACTTGTCATTAGTGAGACCCCATATGGATTATGCTGTCCAATTTTGGTGTCCTTATTACAGAATGGACATAGATTCATTGGAGAGAGTACAGCGTAGAATGACAAAAATGATCCATAATATTAGAAATCTTCCGTATGAAGAAAGGTTGAAGAAATTAGGTTTACATTCGTTAGAGAGACGCAGAGTTAGAGGGGATATGATAGAGGTGTTCAAGTGGGTTAGTGGGATTAACAAAGGGGACATGACAAATGTACTAAAGCTCAGTGATAGCGAAAGAACTCGTACCAATGGTTTCAAATTAGATAAATTTCGTTTCAGAAAAGATATAGGCAAATATTGGTTTGGTAACAGAGTTGTAGATGGGTGGAATGGACTACCAAGTGCTATAGTGGGATCTTAAGCTGTAGGGAGCTTTAAGATAAAATTGGATAAGCATATGGACGAGAAGGGTTGGGTGTGAAGGGGGATCAGCCGGGTTGGGCCAATCAGCGCTCTGCAGACCCCCATAATCCTGCGTTAATCTCTAACCGTTTTGGTAAGATGATCCTCAGGGTATTAGAGTGTTGAGCCTATAATTGGGCTTTGTAATTGATTTGGGGTTGTGTGGGACAGGGATCTGCCTTGCTTAGGCCAATCGGCTTTCTGCAGACTCCCATTTTCTTATGTTCTTATGTTCTTATGTTAAGTGCAATTCATTCATTTAACTTTCATACATAAGATCACGACGCGGATGAGAATTTATGTGGGCAACTATACAAGAAAGAACCCGTATCTGTGTACTGAGTTATTCGAGGAACAGTAATTTAGGGCCTGAACAATATCATTCTCCCAAGTATTCTCATCCACAGAATCCTTTAAACTTGCAAGTCATTAGGCGTCACCAAATGGTTGTGTAAACATCCTCACACATTAAGGACTCCCACCCCTTCCTGGCTCCATGGTTGGCAGTTTGATTTGGTTTAGTTGTTTGACTGGTAGGTTGGCGACATATTTGGTTCATTGCCATGATATAGTCTTGTTACGCTGGCCAGCTTGCCAGAATGCACTCGTAACTCGCTAGCGCTCGCCAGGGTAGTGAAATGGGCTACAATAATCGTAGAACGATGTTCTTTCTTTCATAGAGTTCATGTTGTCACAGACAGATCAGTGGTGGTCTTTATTCTTGTCTGTGACACATGGAAGTATTTTATATTAGTGATAGAGTATAAGATGTGTAGTGTGAAGTTAAGGAGAGAGAGAGCGGAGGAGGCAGCGCGGTTGTATTATGTGCGTGTGTATGTACGTGTGTCTCCCTCGCTCGCGCGGGCTTTCCCACGCCCTTGATTGGCCGGCGGGCCTGGCTACGTCATAGGAAACTTGCTCTTCATGACGTAGTGGTCTGTGATTGGAGGTCGCTGTCCTGGGAGGGTGGTGCGGGGCTCCTGCCCGCGTTTCTCCTGCAGAGCTTGGCATAGCGTACTTGGTCCTACATGTCCATTGCAATCTGTCCCCCATATAACCCCCTATACTACTATCTCTCTCTCTGAACTTCTTCTTTTTCATACTTCTCATCTTTATTCATTACTTATCCCTTCTGGTTCTGCATACGACTTCCATAGTCGGCCAGTCGTATTACCAGCACCAGTTCTCCATATATGTTTGCACTAGTTTTAGGGATTATTAGATTCATAGTCATATGGTAGCCTAGTGTTGGGGTGCTTCTAATTATTGAGCTGTTCTTTCCCATTATTTAATGCTAGACAGTGGAAGGTATCTTTGGTCGTTGTCTGAGTTATGTATGTGGCAAGTCAGAGCCTGTACAACATCGACGAGGCTAGCTAGCCTGTAACCCTTGTGCATATTTTCCTTTGCGAGTGTAGCAGTATACAGGTGAAGGGCTTTTGCCTATACTTACCTGTATGCTTGCTACCTCATTTTGTTGACCTTTGTGGAGCGCCAGGGCAAGACCAGATACTAGAGATCTGGACTTACCAAGAGAGCCTCCAAGTCACTTAACGTAACATAAGGGAAATCTGTTCAAGGGGGAGACAGTAGGCTACGAGCATGCTTGCGCTCTTCCTAGTTTCCTGATACCTTTTATGCCACTGCTAGACTTTATTAGTAAGAAAGACAGCATTGTGTTTATTAACTTTTTTTGTGTATGCTTTAGGAATTATTCACGCCTTATTTTAGCCTAGGTTGATGCATAGTGCACAACCAAGTTTGGCTGTTACGTTGGCTAAGGAAGTACTGTTTCTGAGTGGTTATTATTAGTGCTGTCACAGAGTTGTTGCACTCCCTTGTTATATGTATCCTACTTATTGGTGTATTTAAGATACACGCTTTGGTGTCCTGCCCCTGCATTATTTCTGTTCTATATTAACGAGCATCTTAGAGCATCAGACCTTTTCAGAAGATTCCTTATCTGATTGCTGTAGGACTAGACTTCCAGTGTTTTCATAGAGCATTGAAGAGTTTAGTGTTGAGTACAGACTCACACTAAAGTTAACGTAAGCAATTATTCCTTTATTAACCTCTGAAGTGCGCATGGGGGTAATTGGAAACGTCCCCCTGTGCTGACGTATTTGAGGTGTTTCCGTCACTAAAATATTCATTGTACCATTAATGGCATTAATACTTATCCATATGCGCCTATTATGGGTTGATTATAAAGGTATTAAAAAAACAAAACCTTAAAACGAGTGAAAACAGCGTTTGGATGGTCAAAATCGGAGATATAGCCCGCGAGTTGTATAATGTATGGGTGAGGCAAGCTGCTTTCCCGCCAATTTCCCCCAAGGCCACTGAGACACAGTCGATCGATACTCTCTCTCTCTCTCTTGCACTCGCTTTCCATCAGTGATGACAACACCCTGCTTGCAACTCGCTAATGTTAGCACGAAAATATACCTCAGAATAAGGGAATAACAGGGAAAATAGGTGATAACTGAAGGAGAGGAGGAAAGTGGGGAAGGAGGGGAGGTAGAGGACTGAGATTTTGCATGGCCCAGGGGCCAAAAAAAAAAAAAAATAAATAAAAAAATAAAAATAAAAAATAAATGTTTTTTTCGATGTCAAAAGTTGATTTTGTTTTTCACTCACTCTTAAGAGTCTCCCCGCAGTCTGCCGGGGGAACTCTTAACCCCTTCAGACTCATATGACGCAGAGGTTGCCAGATTAGCAATAAGAAATAGAGTTCTCTCACTCTTATAATTACCTCTCCAAAATTAGTTTTCTGCCCACAGCTAACTCAAAGACAACTGCAGAGGTTGAAGTAACTAAACTAAAGGTTTGTAAATACCCCTGATGGTAATAAAGGTTTTAAATTATCCCTAATAGGCTCAAAATTGCGTCATATGTCGGAGAGGGTTAAGAGTCTCCCCGCAGTTCCCGGGTTAAATCTTATATAGTTTATTCAAGCATTGTTATTACTTAAGAGCATTTTCGTAACGTAAGTACTCCTGTTGTGAGTTGGCTTTGCCGTCACCTGAAAGCCTTTGTAGAAGTGCACTAAAAACCCAGTTAATTGATACCCCGTTATCCAGTAGATTAACTCTGGAGGGTTTTAAGTGTTTTGTTCACCGGCGTAATAGTTCGAGGGTTTGGAATTAGCGTACCGTTGTAGTAGATATAACAAATGGCCGTTGTTGCAGATATAGCCTATCATCTAGTCAATTATTAAGTGCCCTTGTTTATTTCGTAGTGACGGTTGTAACAAATGGCGACCTTAGACCAGAATATAGTGAACTCTTGCAGTTTTTTTTTGGAGAAATCTTATTGCCATTTGGGGTTGAATTTATTTCTCGCATTATTGGCAGTAGACATTGTTTTGAGGATTCATAGAACTTGTTGGAGTTATTGGTGACCTACTATTGCACTCGAGAACATCTTCGAATATTTTTTGGTGAATAAAGCTGCGCAAGAGTTTGGCTACTTTTGTCTTGATTGACTGATATTTTTTGTTGTTGACTCCATCATGTCACTGGACGGGTCTGAGCATAGTGAGGGCACAGTGCGAGAGGCAGGTGAGGAGGTGGAGAAGGTGGAGTTGTTAAGCGGCGTTCGGGTGGTGAACAATGAGGAGGATGCTCGGATTTTTGAGGAGAGCCTGTGTCAGCGGATCGTGTGTCGGGGCTAGACCGGTACGGACTGCAGTGTGTGGCCACGGTCTTAGGGTTTCCCGGTACTAGCGGTTTGTCAAGAGGTGAGCTGGTTGCCTGTGTGCTGGGTGAGGTGCATGGGGGTTCGGGTGGAGCGGGAGCTGGGGCACCTTCGTCCCAGCCCCCATTCCACTCAACTCCTATTGTGGCGCCCCCTCGGGTTCCGGAGCCGGGCATGTTCCCGCAGGCCGATGCCCGCTGGCGGTTGGGTATGCCTCTAGGTGATTCACGGGGTGGGTCCCCAATAGTAGCACCCCCTCCTCAGGGTTTATCTTCCAAGATGTTGTTTCAGCTCGAGCTCGCCAAACTCGAGCAGCGGAAGCATGAGACTGAGCTCGAGCAATGAAAGCATGAGGCTGAGCTCGAGCAACGAAAGCGAGAGGCTGAGTTTAAGTTTGAGTCTGAAAGGTATCGTGCCGATGTTGATCTAGAGAAAACTTGTGTAGAGGTGACAAGGAACCGGGTCATCCAGGGGGGTCGAGCCCATGACCAGTCCCTGTCGCATCTACTAAAGTTGGTCCCAGTGTTTGATGAGTTAGGAGTTACAGAATTTGTTCTCCGGTTCGAGAAAAAGTGCCAGGAGCACCAATGGCCCGAGGAGAAGTGGGCAGCCCTTGTTTCTTCACGATTGACGGGGAAAGCACTCAAGGCGTACGATGCTTTGCCCCTAGATTCCTGTGTGAATTACGAGTTGTTGAAAGAGGCTGTCCTGAGGGCGTATGAGCTACAGCCAGAGACCTATTTGGCCTATTTCTGCGTACCGGTATTTCATAATTTTTTTTTTCGGTTATTTTTGTTTTCGGTTAGTCTAGGCTATCATCCCTGGTGGCCTATTTCTGCGTACTTCAATTTTTAAATTTTCAGTTAGGCTATCACAGCTGGTGGCCTATTTCTGCGTACCGGTATTTCATAATTTTTGTTTTCGGTTATTTTTGTTTTCTGCTAGTCTAGGCTATCACCGCTGGTGGCCTATTTCTGCGTACCGGTATTTCATAATTTTTGTTTTCGGTTAATTTTGTTTTCGGTTAGTCTAGGCTATCATCCCTGGTGGCCTATTTCTGCGTACTTCAATTTTTAAATTTTCAGTTAGGCTATCACCGCTGGTGGCCTATTTCTGCGTACCGGTATTTCATAATTTTTGTTTTCGGTTAGGATAGGCTATAACCC
Organism: Paralithodes platypus; assembly: GCA_032716605.1. Taxonomy (NCBI): domain Eukaryota; kingdom Metazoa; phylum Arthropoda; class Malacostraca; order Decapoda; family Lithodidae; genus Paralithodes; species Paralithodes platypus. Next base: position 27,139,980 of record CM064552.1, on the reverse strand, counting down.
CTGGTGGCCTATTTCTGTTTAAATAAACATTAAATTGTTTTCGGTTCGGCTATCACTGCGTATTCAAATTTGTTTTGTTTTAATTTTCGGTTAGGCTATCACCGCTGATAACCTATTTGTGTGTATTTCAAAATTGTTGTTTTCGGTTAGGCCTATTTAAGTAAGTGAAGTGTTTTTAAAGTGAGTTTAGTGTTTTTAAAGTGAGTTTAGTGTTTTTAAAGTGAGTTAAGTGTTTTTAACCCTTTATTAGCGGCTCACCACTTAAGTCGTATTTAATAAAGCTGGACTATGTGGCGGCGCTCGACATAACTCGAGTGGCAATTTCAGCACGTAATGTGGCTGAGAGAGAGAGACAAGTGGTGGCAGGAGACTAGCGAGCGTATGACTGCTCCAGACCACCGCGGCGAACCTACTGACACAAATCTCAGCTCCCTCCTCCCTCTCTCACTCGCTACATACTCAATTATGTACCGAAAGTACCGAATTACCTGCTTTTTGCACTCGCGTTGCACGGTTATTGCAAGAAAACTATCCATCATACAAGGATCGTTATGGTGTCATTCGAAAGCTCTGTTTATGCCCTTTCAGGGATAGATACTTGTTTTACGTTCTGGGTCTTATTTAGGCATGAAAATGATCACGTAAACAGCCCTATTTTGGCTAAAAACACCCCGCTGGGCGGTACACATAAATAAACCGCATAGGCCGCTCGTAAGGTGTTAAAGTGAGTTTAGTGTTTTTAAAGTGGGTTTAGTGTTTTTAAAGTGAGTTAAGTGTTTTTAAGTGAGTGAAGTGATCTGAAGAAAGTGATCGTCACCATGCCTCGTGCCTGTACGAACTGCGCCGGTAGGTTCGGTGGTTCCATGTTTGCTCCTGCCGATCCACAAGTCTGCCGACTCTGCAAGCAACGAGAGGATTTGACAGCAAAATTGGATGAAGCCCACAACAAGATCAACGCCCTCACCAGGAAGCTGGAATCACTCCAAGAGTTTGTAACACTCAACGTTGGAGTATCACTAACTCCAATTGTTTCAACTCCAGCATCCACCACCGCCCCAACGTCATCTGCCAACAATCCAACACCTGCAGTAGACACTGCAGCAGATGCTTCTGACGAACCTGAGCCGACATCAAACCAGGACAGCCGCCCTGTTCACCTTAGTCTCTCCCCCACTCCTCGTGCAAGAAGCCTGCTAGCACGAACAGTACCAACCCCTCGCCCCCGTTCTAGCCACTCCTCTCCCCGACCTGTACGTAGAGTCCCGCCACCACAGGTTTCCGGATTTACACCAGTGAGGAACGGTGCACGGCCAACGCAGAAAAGGTCTCATCTACCAGTCACAATGTCAAACAGATTTGAGATATTGGTAGAGATGGAAGACGAACCAGAAGAGACCAGGCTCGTTGGGGATTCCATCCTACGAGGACAGGTCGAAGAGTTCTGCGACAGAGTCCCAAATCAACGAAAAAGATTTTGCATCCCAGGAGCTGGACTGGACGACATTGTGGAAGCCTTCGAAGATACCACAAAGGATGCAAATGAAAATACCCTTTTTGTCATCCATGCTGGTTCAAATGACGTCATGCGCACCAGATCCGAAGAGTTGATGGAGAAATATCGCAAGATGATCCAGCACTACAAAAACAAGTCAAGGAATATCATCATCTCAGGCATTCTCCCCAAGATCGACGCACCTGATAAATTCTACGACAAGGCCTCCAGCACAAATAGCCGACTAAAATATTTGTGTCTGAGGGAAGAAGTTGAATTCATCAACCTCTGGGACAACTTCTACAACCAGCCTACTCTGTTCCGCAAGGATGGCACTCATCTAAACCCTGTGGGTTCAGCACGCATGGGTCGTCTCCTACACGAAGCAGTCCACAGCCATGGATCAAAAAACGCCATCAGAGAAGAAGCAGCAGTGACATAAATCATCCAACGCCAAGAAAAAAACAGAGGCAACCAAGGACCACCAGCAATAAGGACCAAACACAGCGAGGACCGAGGACAGCCATGAACATAAATGTAGATCCGACAAGAACCAAAAATATTATTAAAGAGCGTTCCGTGAGTTCTAAAATAACAAATTTAAAGGTTTTCTATGCAAACGCTCGTAGCATACGCAATACATTTTCAGATTTAGAGGAGCTAGTGTTTACAGAAAATTATGATGTGATTGGCATAACAGAATCTTGGCTCAATACAGAAGATAGAGACTTTTTAGCAGAGTATTCACTTCCCGGTTATGTAATGTTTGAGAAAAGCCGAATAAATCGAAATGGAGGTGGCGTTTTACTTTATATCAAAGAAAGTCTTAACCCTACCCTCTTGTCAAATCCTCAAATTGTGAACGTCGACGCATCTTTTGTGCTAATAAAGAATAATAAAGGTACAAAAATAATACTTGCATTAATATACAGACCTCCAGCTCAATCAGTGCAAACTGACCGAGAAATTTATGAACAAATTGCAGATGTAAGTAACTCACAAGATACCGTAATTTTTGGCGACTTTAATTTACCTGTGACCAAGTGGGGCGATACTCTTACTTCACACTCCGGACATGACTTGTATACGAACTTGCAAGAGAGTTCGCTTTATCAATTTGTTCGAACGCCGACCCTTGGTAATAACGTTCTTGACATTGTACTTGCAACAGAAGAAGAATTAATAGAGAATTTGAATGTTGGTGATGAATTCAGTAACAGCGACCATCGTACGATAACTTTCACTTTAAAGTTTACTAGTAACGAACCAAATAGTAGCATCGAAAAAGTCCCTAATTTCAAGAAAGCAAACTTCCATAAACTTAGAGCTATGTTTAAAGAAACTGACTGGAGCTTTTTAATTAACAATAATTACATAAATACATCTTGGAAGTTATTTGAAACCACTTACCTAAAAGCAGTGCAAGACTGCATACCATCGAAAATACGGCGTCCAGGCCATAATAGTAAGCCCAAATGGTGGAATAAAGATATTTCAAAGTGCCTGCTTGCTAAAAAATGTGCTAATGATAGATTAAAATCCTCACAAAATGACGAAGAACGGGTGAAATTTGTAGAGCTACGACGCAAAGCCAAAAAGTTAATTAAGCAAAGTAAAAAGACCTTAGAGATACATATTGCGAATCAAAGTAAAACAAACCCGAAAGAATTCTATAGTTATATCAGAAAGAAAAAAGTAGTTACTTCAACTGTTGGACCGTTAGTCGATGAAAATGGAGAATACACCAAAGACGAAGTACAAATGAGTAATGCCCTCAATACCTTCTTTGCATCAGTTTTTACAACAGAAGACCTCAGTGATATCCCTACACCATCGCCGATTCAGATTGATAATTCAGATGTTCTAAGCAATATCACCGTTACAGAGAGAAGTATTGAATTGTTTAGATAAACTCAAGGTAAATAAAACGCCTGGACCTGATACAATCTCGCCTAGAGTTCTGAAGGAAGCTAAGGATGAGCTCTCCAAACCACTGACATTACTATTCAATAAATCCTTGCAGTCTGGAACTATGCCTGATCAGTGGAAGCTAGCCAACGTAACACCGATATTCAAAAAAGGCAGCAAATCCCTACCCAGTAACTATCGTCCAATTAGCTTAACCTCAGTTGTATGTAAAATGCTAGAAACGGTCATACGAGACAGACTCGTAAATCACTTAGAGGAAAATAACATACTTAAAGATACTCAACACGGCTTTCGTAAAAAACGTTCCTGTTTAACAAACCTCTTAGACTTCTTCCACGATATCCTCAACCTCTACGATGAGAGTAAATCTGTAGATATTATATACCTTGATTTTCAAAAGGCCTTTGACAAAGTTCCCCACAAACGTTTACTGCTAAAACTAAAAGCGCATGGAATACAAGACGGTGTGTTGAAATGGATAGAAAATTGGCTCAGCGACAGAAAGCAACGAGTAGTCATAAACGGTAAGGCATCTAAATGGACCAATGTAAGTAGCGGGGTACCCCAGGGATCGGTACTAGGACCAATTATCTTTCTAATTTACATCAACGACATAGATGAGGGCCTCACCTGTACAATCTCAAAATTTGCTGACGATACAAAAATTGCAAATAGCGTACTCTCAAAAGAACAAGTTGACGATATGCAACACAATCTAGATAATTGTCATGTTGGGCCCAAATTTGGCAAATGAGTTTCAATGCGGATAAATGTAAAGTACTACATATCGGATACCTAAATGAGAAAGCAAACTATTCGATGAATGGCACTCAGCTTAAGAATGTAAACAGAGAAACCGATCTGGGAGTAACAATATCGGGTAACCTAAAACCGAGTCAACAATGTTCAGAAGTTGTTAAGAAGGCAAACAAAATAATTGGCTTTATAGGCAGGTCATTTGAGCATAAATCCAAAGAAGTTATCCTAACCCTTTACAATTCCTTAGTCCGCCCTCTTCTGGAATACTGCGTTCAATCCTGGTGCCCTTATTACCAAAAAGATATAAACAATCTAGAACGAGTTCAACGTAGAGTTACCAAAATGATACCTAGCCTAAAGAACAAACCATACAAAGAGCGTCTTAGAAAATTAAATCTATTTCCTTTAACCCAGCGCAGATTAAGAGGTGACTTAATTCAAGTGTTCAAAATCATCAAAGGCATCGACAATATGAACTGTAGTAAGTACTTCACTATCGACCAATCTAATTACACGCGGGGAAACGGTTGCAAAATTATTGGTAAATCTTTTAACTCACACGAATCTAAGAATTTCTTCTTCAATCGAGTTGTCAACTTGTGGAATGGGCTTCCCCGAAACGTTATAGACAGCATCACCGTTGATTCATTTAAACTCCGCCTAGACAAATATCTCGCTTCAAACCCGCGACTGACTGCGTTTGTAAATGAATAACTTTATTTTATCCCCCCCTCAGTTACTAACCCATCTGTCCCCTACTAACTTCCTAATCCTGCCACGGACATTAGTTCCAGGGCAGTAATTCCCTTTCCAATGTTCCCTTACCCACTCTAAACCACTGTTTGGACACTTGATCCTCAGTGTTTTGGAGGACAAGCAACCTAGAAGGGTCACTAGATCTGTTGTTGCTTGATTTCCTTTGTACTCCTTTGTACCTATAGGCTGAAGTTTAGGGCGGTTCCAAAAAGAAAGGAGAGTACTTTCCAGGAACACGCTAGAGAGCTGTCAGATGCATTTGAAAATTGGTTAAGGTCGGAGAAGGCAACTACTTTTGATTCAGTAAAACAACTAGTGTTGCTAGAACAATTTTCTAAATGTACTGGCAGTGACTTGACTCTTAACCTTAAAGAAAAGCGACCGAAAACTCTACAAGAGGCGGCTGAGCTGGCTGACCTCAGGTTGTCATTGATTCGCGGGTGCGGGTCTGCACAGAGAGCTGAGGCAGGTAACAAGGGGCGTACCACTCCACCCCCCCGAATTAATGACACAAACAATTATCCGTTTAAGAGTACTGTTGCCAATTATGAACCCAAGTCGAAACCCTTCCCGTTTAAGAAAGGCCAGGGCCCTTCCTCACCTCAGAGGAAGTCCAAGAGCGAAGTGGAGTGTTTCAAGTGTCATATTGCGCGCTCATGTCCGAGCGCACCGCCTACAGCAGTGGTGTCACTAGTGAGCAATATTGGCGTGTCTTTGAGGTCTTCCGCTTTTGCCTGGGGTAAACAGTCGGTTGCGAAGTCATCGCCGGTGCAGAAGCAGCAGGAGGGCTCATCACCCGTCCGTGATGTATTTTGTGGTCATAGGGGGCACGGCACTGTGAGGTGGGCTGGTGTGAAGCATAGGCTTGAGTTGTTGCGTGATACGGGCGCTTCCCAGACACTTGTTAAGAATTTCACTGGCAAGCCTATTAACGCGGCTCGAGTTGTGGTGGTTCAAGGCATCAATGCTACGCGGTCTTACCCGCTGGTCAGAGTAGAGCTTGAGGTGGACGGTGTAACACGGGAGTTGGATGTGGGTGTGGTGGAGAAATTGCCAGTTGAGGGGGTCGACCTCCTTCTCGGCAACGACTTTGCGGTGCCCACTTCCGAGGTTCCACCCTTAGTCGTTGCCGAGAGGGCGGCCGACACGAGTAGGGAGGGGCAAGAGGGGCTCGAGAGATCTCAGTCCGCTCAGGTGTCACAGCCTAGTACCCAAGTTGCAGACCAGCGGAGGAAGGGTCGGAAGGAGAAAGTCGAGGCTGGTGGTCGGGTTGAGAGTTTGGACCCAGCGACACTCCTTGGTGACTCGGTACTTGACCCAAAGTTAAGCTCCGGAGTGGCCCCAGAACCTGTCCCCCCTAGTGACATGGTAGGGCGTGATGGCACTCCGCGACAGAGTAGTTCCCAGGGACAACAAGAAGATCTTAGTCTTGAGAGTTGTGGGAACGGGGCTATTGAACTCGACGAGGACGGGGAAGCATGTCATGTGAACCTGTTAAAGGAGTTTGTGAGGCAACCACCTGAGCAGCCTACTGTCCCTGTGTTGGTCTGCAGCGGCCAAGGTGGAGAAGGAGAGGGGGGCAGTGGGGCACAGGTGGAGGAAAGTTGGGATTGTCATGTCTCGGCGGAGCAGTGGGCGGGGGACACGAGTCAGGTGGCTGTGGAAGCGCTAGAGCACGTGCCTGAGCAGCAGTGTGCAGCGCTCCAGCACCTGCTCGGTTCATAGCTCACTGTTTGTGCCGAGCACCCAGACCTCACAACTCATGCGGTGCACGATGTTCCGCTGGCAGGTCACTTGAGTGTTAGGAAACCGTTGGCCTCGTTGTTTCAGTGGTTCAAGGTGGGCGACGAGTCTTTGGCATGGTTGTCAGGTCAGGGTCGACCCATGACTGCTAAGTGTGGTGGTCAGAATCAGGACATGGAGCAGATTGGTGAGGTTGGCTGTGGAGTGGATGCGCCCGGTCGTCGCATAGCCTCCCAATGCTGCTCTAGTAAAATGCAACAGCCCTACCATAGACCGACTATATCTGACCATGTCGCTGAAGGTGGTGATGCTGCGCAGGCCGATGTAGTCGCAAGGAATGCGGGGGTGCGCATGTACGGTATCGGTGGGGGAGCATTAGCAATTATGAACTGTGGGAGTGACTGCACAGGTGGTACAGATTCTCCCTCTTGTGACCTGGCTGTTCTAGGGACAAAGGTGGAGAAGGAGGGAGACTATAGTGTAGAAACTGCGGTCTCGGCTCGGTTGTGGGAGGGCAATGAGCATGTTGTTCTTCGAGATAAGTTGCAACCTTTTGTTCCTAAGCGGCAAGAGAAGTTGTTTACTAGGCTGTGGCAGTACGTCCGCATGTTTGTTGATTCTCCAGGCCTGGTGTACGGGGTAGAATCCGACATGGAGGCTGGAGACAGTGCAAGGCTCAAGTTGGCTCCCTACCGTATAAATCCTGCTAGACAGCCTGTTGTGAAAGCAGAGCTGGACTACATGTTGGAAAAGGGTCTGAGGGATAAGGGATATCGTGAGTGGTCGTTGCCAGTAACTTTGCAACCTGAGTTAAGTGGCAAGATCTGTGTGTATGTTGATTGCAAGAGTGTTGGTGCATTATCCCTGACAGACGCCTATACCTTATCCAGAGTTGACGACCCCATAGACCGCATCGGGGCTGCCTCGTTCCTCACGAAGGTAGAACTAGTGAAAGGTTATTGGCAGGTCCCGTTGCCGGAGAGAGCGAAGAGAAGTACCAGTCTGTGATGAACTGGGCAGTTTATCAGTGCCAGGTGTTGTTTTGCTGCCGGAACACAAGTTGGATGTGTGGCATGTTAAGGGCACTGATAATGTTCTGGCAGATTGTTTGTCAAGGGAGGTTATGTCTTAAGGAGCACCCTCGCCGTTCAGTCAGTGTGTGTTTGAGAGTAGAGAAAAATTAGGCTTGCCCCTGTAGTGCAAAGCCGCCAAAAACACTATTAAAAATATAAAAACCTCACATAAAAACTCTTTCTTTTTGATAGTATATAAGTGCAGTATATCACAGCAAGAATCTAAGATACTTTGAGTTGTTGTCTTAGTAGGCTAGGCTTGGTGAAGCTTGCTCGTTGAGCGTGATATAATTATTATGATGCTATTATTTTGGGGAAGTGTTGTGCAGATTTGTTTTTATAATGCAGTGTTTTATGTTTGTGATCGTGTCTTGTTTTCACAACATGGGAGAGTAGCTAAGTGATGCGGGGTTGGTGGGCATTCTGTCTGGTCAGATGTGGAGTTCACCTGAGGCTGAAACGTCCCACATCTTGGGCGGGGTGTTTCGCTTGCCAGCTTGCCAGAATGCACTCGTAACTCGCTAGCGCTCGCCAGGGTAGTGAAATGGGCTACAATAATCGTAGAACGATGTTCTTTCTTTCATAGAGTTCATGTTGTCACAGACAGATCAGTGGTGGTCTTTATTCTTGTCTGTGACGCATGGAAGTATTTTATATTAGTGATAGAGTATAAGATGTGTAGTGTGAAGTTAAGGAGAGAGAGAGCGGAGGAGGCAGCGCGGTTGTATTATGTGCGTGTGTATGTACGTGTGTCTCCCTTGCTCGCGCAGGCTTTCCCACGCCCTTGATTGGCCGGCGGGCCTGGCTACGTCATAGGACGCTTGCTCTTCATGACGTAGTGGTCTGTGATTGGAGGTCGCTGTCCTGGGAGGGTGGTGCGGGGCTTCTGCCCGCGTTTCTCCTGCAGAGCTTGGCATAGCGTGCTTGGTCCTACATGTCCTTTGCAATCTGTCCCCCCCCTACAACCCCCTATACTACTATCTCTCTCTCTGAACTTCTTCTTTTTCATACTTCTCATCTTTATTCATAACTTATCCCTTCTGGTTCTGCATACGACTTCCATAGTCGGCCAGTCGTATTACCAGCACCAGTTCTCCATATATGTTTGCACTAGTTTTAGGGATTATTAGAGTCATAGTCATATGGTAGCCTAATGTTGGGGTGCTTCTAATTATTGAGCTGTTCTTTCCCATTATTTAATGCTAGACAGTGGAAGGTATCTTTGGTCGTTGTCTGAGTTATGTATGTGGCAAGTCAGAGCCTGTACAACATCGACGAGGCTAGCTAGCCTGTAACCCTTGTGCATATTTTCCTTTGCGAGTGTAGCAGTATACAGGTGAAGGGCTTTTGCCTATACTTACCTGTATGCTTGCTACCTCATTTTGTTGACCTTTGTGGAGCGTCAGGGCAAGACCAGATACTAGAGATCTGGACTTACCAAGAGAGCCTCCAAGTCACTTAACGTAACATAAGGGAAATCTGTTCAAGGGGGAGACAGTAGGCTACGAGCATGCTTGCGCACTGCCTAGTTTCCTGATACCTTTTATGCCACTGCTAGACTTTATTAGTGAGAAAGACAGCATTGTGTTTATTAACTTTCATTGTGTATGCTTTAGGAATTATTCATGCCTTATTTTAGCCTAGGTTGATGCATAGTGCACAACCCAGTTTGGCTGTTACGTTGGCTAATGAAGTACTGTTTCTGAGTGGTTATTATTAGTGCTGTCACAGAGTTGTTGCACTCCCTTGTTATATATATATGTATCCTCCTTATTGGTGTATTTAAGATACACGCTTTGGTGTCCTTCCCCTGCATTATTTCTGTTCTATATTAACGAGCATCTTAGAGCATCAGAACTTTTCAGAAGATTCCTTATCTGATTGCTGTAGGACTAGACTTCCAGTGTTTTCATAGAGCATTGAAGAGTTTAGTGTTGAGTACAGACTCACACTAAAGTTAACGTAAGCAATTATTCCTTTATTAAATCTTATATAGTTTATTCAAGCATTGTTATTACTTAAGAGCATTTTCGTAACGTAAGTACTCCTGTTGTGAGTTGGCTTTGCCGTCACCGGAAAGCCTTTGTAGAAGTGCACTAAAAACCCAGTTAATTGATACCCCGTTATCCAGTAGATTAACTCTGGAGGGTTTTAGGTGTTTTGTTCACCGGCGTAATAGTTCGAGGGTTTGGAATTAGCGTACCGTTGTAGTAGATATAACAAATGGCCGTTGTTGCAGATATAGCCTATCATCTAGTCCATTATTAAGTGCCCTTGTTTATTTCGTAGTGCCGGTCGTAACAGTCTTCACAATTGAAACATATAAAATATGAATAATTATTTCGTATACAGTGCATTATCTAATACCGGTAAAGTCATGAAATAAAAAGGAAAACAAATATTATTGTAGTAAACCAACTCCTAGCCATACCATATCTATCTGAGCGTAACTTATCCTTAGTACTCAAAACTTTATCTAAATAAACATATGACAACTTTTACAAAGCTAACTTATCAAAACCTCATAATGTAAGCTAACCTAATAGAAAATATCCTCATATATATTTAGCTAATAAAATATATTGCAAACTGAGCTATTTATAACCTAGTCTATCTATCTATCTATTGCCTGACGCCGTGATCCCCGAAGGGGTGGCCACGAACGAACCGCCCCCATGCACTTCTGTCCCCAGTCAGTCGATGCCCCTCCCCCCAACCAGCACCCTCTTCCCCTGTTGTACCCTCTCCCGCACATCTTCATCCTTAGTCCCATCTTTACTCAACACACTGCCCAGATACTTAAAAGAGTTGACGATCTCCATAGCCTGACCGTTCAGCTTCACCTCACACTCTGTGACTTCACCCCTTTCAAAGACCATAACCTTGCTCTTCTCCGCATTTACCTTCAAATTCCGTTTTTCGCACACTGTTCCAAACTCATTTACCAGACCCTGCAACTCCCATTCATTATCACTCATCAGAACTGTATCATTCGCAAACAGCAGTATAGGTAGCTTCCACTCAATTCCCTCCCTTTTCAGCGATACACCAACATCCACTGCTCTTGATAGTATTTCTTTCATGACTCCATCCATAAATACAGTAAACAACCACGGGGACATCACACACCCCTGTTTCAAACCAACATTCAGGTCAAAGAACTCGCTCTGCTCACTCTCCACACATACTGCCGCCTTTGCACCCTCATACATGCTCTTCACTGCTTTCAGCAACTTGCCATCTACTTCGTATATTCTAAGTACTTTCCATAAACCTTCTCTATCCACTCTGTAATAGGCCTTCTCCAGGTCCATAAAGGCAACATACACCTTTTGTTTCTTCTCCAGATATTTCTCCACAACACAATTCAGTCATTTTCATTATAACCTATCTAACAGTAATTATTAAACTTAATGCATGTGTGTTCAATTGATAGAGGTGGATGATAAAAATCATAAATATACCAACTTAGATTATTTAATAATATAACAGAGACAAATCTACATTACATTATACCCTCTCGCTATCCTGTGGACGCGGGGATTGCCGGTTAACATTCAGAAATAGAGTTCTCTCAATCTTATAATTACCGCTCCAAAATTAGTTTTCTGCCCACAGCTAACTCAAAGACAACTGCAGAGGTTGAAGTAACTAAACTAAATGTTTCTAAACATCCCTGATTGTCACAAAGGCTTTTAAGTATCCCAGAATAGGCTTAAATCGCGTCCTGTGCGTGAAAGGTTTAAGATAACAAAGACGAACGGGAATAGTGAGGAAAGGTAAAATAAGTAAGCCAATGGAAGAAAAAGGTACACAGATATGTTTGTTTAGGCTTGGGTAGGGAAGGATGTATTGTTTTGTGAGTGTCTGAAAAATGCTTTAGTGAACAGAGCCTAGGTGCCCACCTAATGTTCCTATCTATACCCCCTTACTTAAGTATATAAATAACAATGTTGTATTACAGATTTTAAATTTATATATATTTTAACCATTTTACGACAAAATCACACATTAGACTGCTTCTTATCTATTTAATCGATTTACTAAAATCAACAGTTATGTATGGGGTTGAGACATGGGCCCTGAAGGAAAAATAGAGAAGAAAGCTGGATGTGCTGGAGATGAGCTGCTTGAGGAGTATATTATGTAGAGTGCCTCGTAGAGACAGATTGAGGAATGAAGAGGTACGTAGGAGAGTGAGACAGAAGGAACCTTTGTCGGCCAGAGTGGACAGAATGGTGCTGTGCTGGTATGGACATGTTGAGCGAATAGGAGATGAAAGGCTTAAAAAGAGAGTATATGAGACAGATACAAAGGGAGGTAGAGGGGTACATTGAGATGGAGAGATTGTGTACTACAAGCGTTGGAAGATAGAGAGATGACTGTAGAACAGGCAGGATAAATGGTAAAAATAGGAATGAATGGAGAATGCTTATGAATAGACGAGTGATAATGCGGTCATTGGGAGAGGGGGTCGGGCGCCAGTTGGACTAGATAATAGTGTGACCTGGCATGGGGAACCGGTGTATACGAAGGGTCCTTCCTAGATGTGAGGTGGGACCTGATAATCTTTTGCTGGAGACCCCAAATGGGCCTGGGTCTTTGGGTCTTCTGGGCGACCTAGATGTGTGCGAGTTATTATTTATTGTTTTTGTGTTGTGTTGTGTTGTCTCTGTTCTGGCTCTGTCTCGAGGTGGCCACCCCCAGCTATGGGATATGTGCCTGTGTATATAGATACATACATACATACTAAGCTCAAGACTCTTTTATATATATTTATTGGCAAGTGAATGTCGCCCTACCTGTCACAACTGCGCCTTTAACCTAAGACGTGCGCATGGGGGGTATGAGACACCACACTCCTGTGCGCACATATTTGAGCTGTTCCCATCACTAACATCGTTATTTTACCATAAATAGCATTAATACTTATCCATATGTGCCTATTATAGGTTGATTATAAAGGTATTAACCTGTTACAAGAATAAAACAATTGGAAACAGTGTTTGGATGGTCAAAATCGGCGATACAGGCCGGAGTTACATAATGTATGGCTGAGGCAACCTCCCTGCCCTCCTCCCCTCCCCTTGTCTGGAGAGACACTGTTACGCAATAGTCTCTCTCTCGCTCTTTCCCACGCTTGGTAACAGTGATGACAACGCCCTGCTACCAACTCGCTAATGTTAGCACGAAAATAGACCACAGAATAAGGGAATAACAGAGAAAATAGGTGATAACTGAAGGAGGGGAGGAAAGTGGGGAAGGAGGGGAGGTGGAGGAGTGATATTTGGCATGGCCCAGGGGCAAAAACAAAATAAAAAAATAAAAAAATAGAAACAATTTTTTTTTTTTTTTGGGGGGGTGTTTTAAATGGATTTTTTTTCCCAGCCTCTTAAGAGTCTTCCCGCAGTCGCCCGGGGAAACTCTTAAGAGTCTTCCAGCAGTTGCCGGGTTAAGGCGCGGTTACACATTGCCGAGTTGCCCGAATCAGTGACAAAAGTTGCTCCGTGGAGCAACTTTTGCGCCCAAAGCAACTTTTTCGGGACCCATTTGTCACCCGAATAGGGCAACTTTTGCGTCCCGAACGTACGGGACGCATCGCCTGTTGCGGAAACTATAAATATGGGTTGCATGCAATAGTAGTAATGTGATAACTATATATATGATGTACAAGCATTAATATACTATAATAATGCTCAATCCTTAAATATATATGTCATCACAGTATAATATTCAATAAATTGGGATGAGAGAAAACGGTTTAATCAAGAAGTAGGCTGCAGTATGAATACGCAATATCAAGTTTGTACAAATAGCCTACAATATTTTTGAACAAGAATGGGAAGAATATTCTCTCAAGGGATTAAGTGTATCATATATCGGTTATTATAATCAACTTACAATTATAATTTGCAACAGTAAACAAATTTTTATAACTAAATATGAATAGTAGCTTCGTTACTGCAATGGTTAGCCTAATACTTCCTTCAGTATTACAAATTATGTATTCTGTATGCTTTGTAATCTTGATAAAATACCGTATTTATGCATTATAGGTTCGGTTAATGCGACGTGCTAAATAGAAGGCTACTCTTTAAATAACTTAGTAGCCTACATAATACAGTATACGGTAATAGTGTTTGGCGTGAATTAGTAGGCTATGTCATGGAAATATAATCCGTATGTAGCCTATAGCCTAAATATACAGTAAATTGATATATATATATATATATATTTCATATACAGTAGGCTATATTAAACTGAATAAGTTTTAATACTTCTAATGATAATGTGACAGGTGATATCTGAACCTTAAGAGCTATAAAATACCACATGGAACACATGAAATCGTACCGGTACATATATTACAGTAAACACAAGCAAGGAAAGAAATACTGTCACTGCCTATTTTAAAATGTGTAATACGTAAAGCAAGGCCTGTGATTGGCTAAACCGGGTGAGCCCGGGTCAGCCAGTCTTCTCTCTCGCTTACTTCTTGGTTTATATATTTTTTTATCTTGCTTGTGTTTACTTTATGAGATATACGTTATTATTGTGTTTCCTGTGTTCTTTAACCCGGGAACTGCGGGAAGACTCTTAGGAGTAAGGCTTTTGAACACATACCAAAACCGCGGGTATATAGGCAGGCGGCTACAAATTGGTGTGAGTGTAGTACTACATGGCAACTCTCGATACCACCCCGCCACACGCTCGCCCCGCACTAGTACAAGCACCACCGCGCCTGAACCCAAGCACTAGTCATGGAGCCCACACGTCCCTCACGCTCGCGCCCTGATGACACAACCAGCCCTCCTTCTGGTGGTGTCAGCCGCCGTGGAAGGCAGAGGGTGGCTACCCGAAACCCTAGCTACCAGTACGACAACTCGGAGGACGAAGCACCAGCACCAAAAGCACGTAAAACACGTGCAAGCAGGGCAATGGCACAGAGGTCATTGGACTTTGGGGACACTGCCACAACGACCCAAGCCACTGCAACAACCACTACCACCACCACTGCCACCAGTACCAGCGACGCAGGAGGCCGCCCTAGGGCTGCAGAACCTGCGGGGGCAGGCAGAATCAAAAGCACGGGCGTAGGGAAGAGAACCCGTACGCCTGCCACAGTGACCCTGCCACCACCACCACCAGCCGCCCCTGGCCCGGCTGCCCCTGCCCCTGCCGCCTCTGCCGCCCCTGCTGCCCATGCCCAAGGAAAAGGGAAGGGGAAGGGGAAGGGGAAAGGGAGAGGGAAAGCGACTGCTGGCCCTGCTGGCCCTGCCGGCCCTGCTGCCCCTGCCACCCCTGCTGCCCCTGCCGCCCCTGCCCAAGGAAGAGGGAAAGGGAAAGGGAAATGGGCGACAGGCACCACCATCATCTTGCCTGCCTCCAGGCCCACTGCACCACGCACCACTGCCGCCCCTGCCGATGCCAACCCTGCCGACGCCCCTGCCGGCCCTTCTGCCCCTGCCCCTGCCCATAAGACGCCCCTACGTGCTAGAGGGAGCAGAAAAATCTGACACCATCCAAGTACGCCGCCCTGCTGTTTGGTGGTGATTCGCAGGGCATTGGCAGCCCTGCGGGTTTCGACGACGACGCCCTAGCATGGGACCAAGGGTGGGGGGATTTGGGAGTGGATAGTGGAAGTGAGTCAGACGTCGGTGATAAAAATGAAGAAGGGCGTCTGTCTAGTGAAGAGGAGGGTGATGATGATGCTGTGTTGTATCGCGAACATGGCAGCGATATTTCAGACGCAGAAGTAGACGGAGACGACATTCCGATCCCTGGCATGCCTTCGTTTGAGTGGTCTGACGGGGTCAATTTTGTGCCTGACGTGTCCCAGTTCAATCCTGGTACGTCAGGTACAACTGATGACTGGCCCTGTGACGAAAACTCAAACGAAAGCGAGTTCTTCCTCGCTTTTTTCGATTTGGAGGTAATGACTTACATCGTTGCCCAAACAAACGCTTACTACAGGTGGGTGTTTGGCAAATTGGACGTCATTTCTCCAAAAGCGAGAATACGAGGCTGGGTGGATACGACTGTTGAAGAATTCATAACGTTTTTTGCCTTGTTGTTCCTCATGCCTCTTTGCAAAAAGCATGTGTTGCAACACTACTGGAAGCACGACCCTCTCATCGCCACCCCAACTTTCAAAAAGTTCATGACTCGTGACAGATTTTTGTTGCTGCTAACATTTATGCACTTTGCAGACAACGAAAATCCTAACAGGATTGACAGGATATGGAAAGTTCGGGATGTGTTCACCATGTTGTTGGAGAGGTATAGGAAATACTTTTACCCCTTCCTCAATTTGGTGATTGATGAGTCGCTCGTGCTCTTCAAAGGATGTCTTGTTTTCAAGCAGTATATCCCCTTGAAAAGGCATAGGTTCAGAATCAAGCTCTTCGTATTGTGCGACTGTGAAACTGGAATAGTGCTTGACATGATCGTGTATACAGGAACTGACATTGACGTACCGAAAGCCGCTGCCGGTGACCCCATGGGCATGTCAGGTGCCATCGTCAGGAAAATGTTGGCACCTTACCTGGGCAAAGGCCACATCATCTACACTGACAACTGGTATACTTCTCCTGCTCTCTGCCAGTTTCTTCATGACAACCAAACGGGGTCATGTGGGACTGTCAGAAAGACAAGAAAGTTTATGCCCAAGTTCACAGGTGATGTCATTCCTCTGTCAGATGCCTCCTCCAGTGACACACCTTCTGAAGACGAACTGGCCCAGGAACACCGTGAGAGGCATGTCCAAAGAAGGCGACGAAGGGGGCAGAAGTACAAGCAACTGGAAAAGTCCGGGAAAGTGGTAGCCCTGAAGTGGAAGGACAAAAGAGACGTTCACCTGCTTTCCACAGTACACACAGGTGCCCAGATGGACTCTGGTAAAATCCACTACCGAACCAAGAAGACCATCTATAAGCCCGACATGGTAGTGGACTACACAAAGAACATGCGCCTGGTGGACAAGTCTGACTGTCAACTGTCAGGCGTTGAGTGTCTGAGGAAGACTGTGAAGTGGTATCACAAGCTCTTCCTCCACCTAGTTGACATCAGGATGCTCAACGCCTACAACTTGTGGTTGGTGAAGAGAGAGATGGCCCCAAACCAGAAGCTAAAATTCTGGGAGTTTGTGTACAACGTTGCATATCCACTCCTGGAGAAGTATGGCACCACCACTCACAGACGTACGGCATGGCGTGGGGATCACGTCCCTGACCGCATCCAGCTGGGGGTCGAAAGACACTACCCAACCAACACCGAGCTGGTTGGCACTCGTCACAGGCAGGTGCAGTGCCACGTCTGCAGCACCAGTGTCAAGAAACCCCACGTACCCAAAAGAGTCACCTCAATGTGCGCCGAGTGCAAACTTGCACTCTGCTTGGGTGACTGCTTCAGGGAATACCACATGTATAAAAACTTCTGAGTGCCGCCCCCTGCCCTGCCCTGCCCTGGACTCGCTCCCTGCCCTGCCCTGGACTCGTGCCCTACCTTACCTGACCTGACCAAATTGATCACGCTACCTCATAATGTTACATATATATTATATATTGTATAAGTTCCCAAGATGTCCCTGTGATATAGCTTTTTACATTATATAATTGTATCTTTCATTATTTAGTTTATAAGTTTCAAAGATTTCCATGTAATATGCCTCCTTCTTTTTTAGTATATCAATATATATGTTTGTTATAGCCAAAGTAATGTGTATATATTTTCTTACCTCAAATGAATTGTACCAAAATAAATATGTTTCAATAAATCATGTCAAACCTACTAAGATAATAAAAAATAAAAAAAACAAAAACAAACAAAAAACACGGTCATGTCATTGTATTCTTACAATATGATATATTCTATGAATATTTCATATTGTTTGAATACAATGGCATGATCTTGTAAAAAAATTGTTTTATCAAAATTTATCTAAACATTATAAAACCTTCCCCATACCTCTTGGATTCGATCCCACTACCCTACCACACTTTGAGTTTTCCAGTCCGCAACCTTACCAACCATGCCACAGGAGCTCATGCCAAATGTCACTCAAAACTTTGTGTCTACAATCGAAATGACAATATACAAAACAAAAATGAATTATCCCACCAATTTACGTTTGTAAATTGATGGGATTATCAATTATATCATGCAAAGGTTTATAAAAGTTTGTCTCTGCCAAAAATTAGTAATTATATAACTTTATTCTGTCAAAAATTGCCCAAACACTCAGCAAAATTGCCCCTCTCAGTGTGACTCCAGTCATTATCACACGGTCAAGCGGTCAGTGGGTGACCCTTGCCGCTCCCTCCAGCCACAGCAGCTTTGTCTGGGAACAAAATTTGTATAAATACAATAATGCATAAAATACTCTTCACAAATACATTTGTATTGTATAATATTGAAAATAATAATGAATAATAACTGTGTGGGTGTCGAAAATTGCTCAACCATCTTTCTTATATCTTGCCTACGCCCTTACGCGCGTATATTGGATTATACATAGTCATGACTGTCATACAAATACTTGCAGTAGGTCTCGAATATACATTTAGATTGCATATTACTTGGAAATAAATAAATATAAGTTTTCTGGTGGCAATCGACCCTTTCGCAAGTGTTAGGCGACACCAGTCTATATTTAGCTCTCTATCAAAAAAGGTTAACTGCCGATGTTTACTGACCACCCTCGTTCCTGGTCTATAATATAGTACTTTATTTACAGTCAATGGCCTACATATTTCTGTGGTACTTCACATGTGTCTAAAATGCAATGTCTGCTTGCATAAAAATGCAATTCTGAAAGCCATTTATACGTACGACATACGCATGTCTCACTTTCTCTCTCTCTCCATTCCTGACTCATGTTATTGTAGACCTCTGGGTGGCAACGAACCCCAGACACCTGCTAGACATAAGGTTCAAAATCCTAAGACATCCATACGCCTCGGGCGCCTCCACAATTATCACACAGCTGCGTATGTTTCTTGATAGATCTCCCTGCCTTCACTCTCTCCACGACTCACTCCCTGCCTCCCACACACCCACCCACCCACCCACACTTTTAGGCTTCCGTCTGCTAGAAACTCGTTGATAATGTGCGTAAATATCGCATGAATTGGTCTATATGCGGTATATATATTGTTATATGGGACGTCTACGTACAAGTCTGTATTATAGCATGACAGTCCTCTAAGTACGAGATATACGTGATATTTATGGCGCAACACACCCTCTCCCCCTTCCATTCCCAGCACAACTCAATCACACCTTGGTTCACGCATAGAAACTCATTGATAATGTGCGTAAATATCGCATGAATTGGTCTATATGCGGTATATATTGTTATATGGGACGTCTACATACGTACAAGTCTGTATTATAGCATGACAGTGCTCTAAGTACGAGATATACGTGATATTATAGCGCAAACCACACTCTCATCTCATAAATTGCCGCCAAACCTCCAACCCGTCTTCATTCCCGCCTAAAAATTCATTGACAATTCCCTTATATATTGCAATTTTTGGTCACTATGAGGCATATTCATTGTTATATGGGTGGCCTACACACGTATACGTACTCTACATAGCCTAAAAGGGATAAAAAAAGGAGATATACGTGATATTACGCGGTAACCCACCCCCTCCTCCCTCAAGTTCTATCCCCTGGGCGCGTGAAAATTCGGCCGGGAAATCTCGCCGCTCGATGACAATCCAGCCGCGCGGTGCCATTCGCTCCACATTTTTCAACTACGGACCGTTCCCCCACCCCCCAGACATTTTTTTGGGGGTCAAATATATATGGGCCGATGCACGCAAACATTCCCTACACGCTGATGTACTTTTTATCGAAATTGGCAATGGGTCCCAAAATCATCATACATGCGCACGGTACATAGGTGTAAAAAAAAAACCTGGGCGCCGCGGAGAGGCTAAGAGCTCTTTAGATTCGGATAGTACTGTAATTTATTAAGTAATCATTAAAATTACTTAAACATATCTAGTTTAATGAATAAATAAGGAACAATATAGATAATAAATAAATGATCAGGGTAATGATAAGATAGCCAATCATGAGCGTGCTGCTGTTTCAACTGACTTGCACTTTTACCGACAGACTTGGATTCATGTCACTTGTTTTATGTAATGGCGAGCAATATAGTCATACATACCTTGGTTTTTATATATGCTCAACTTTATCATAGGGATTGTGATGTATTAACACCTTATTGGCGGCGCGCGACATATGTCGAGTGAAATAAATTTGGAATATGTGGCGGTGCACGACATCTGTCGAGCACCATTTTCAGCACGTAATGTTGCTGAGAGAGAGAGCTGAGCGGTGGGACGAGCGTAGTAAGCTTATGACCGGTCCCCACCACCGCGGTGGACCTACTGAACTGTATCCCACCCTTCTCCCCCCTTTCTCACTCGCTACACAGGGAATTATGTAAGGAAATTACCTTATTTTAGGTTTTTTGCACTCGTGTTGCACGATCGTTGCAAGAGAACCAGAGGTCGTACAAGGATGGTTCGGGTGTCATTGGAAAGCTCTATTTACGCCCTTTCAGGGCTAGATACTTGTTTTACACTCTGCGTCTTATTTAGGCATGAAAATGAGCACGGAAACAACCCTATTTAGGGTAAAAACCCTCCGCTGGGCACTACGGTCAAATAGACCACCTAGCCCGCTAAATAAGGGTTAATAGCGTGACGGGAAGCTAAAATGGCCGAATTAAGACCAATTCATTTCGAAGTGAGAACGAAAGAGTATACGAGAGATAGTGCTACGAGCAACTCTCTTCGTGGTGTTGTAATGGTTAAGGTGGCAAAAATTAGGTGTCGTAGGAAGCGCCGGTAGTGGTGACAATAGTAACCCAAGTGGCAATAATTCGGGCATGTGTAACCGCCCCTAACACGCACAACCGTCTACTGGGAACTTTATTATAAGACATTCTCCGTTAGTGGCACAGATTCAGGACACATAATTACGGGGTTTCGATAAGGTGAAGAGAAGCAGACCGGTAATGAACTATTCAACAGTGGCATCTGGGGCACTAGCAGTGAAGGACCCTCTAATCCACCACCCTCCTATTAATCGCCTACGCATACCTGTTCCTTAATACGAAATTTCAAATGCCAAAATTAATAATATTACTGTACCAAGGGAGAAGCCTAGACTGCTTATGCGTGGAATTGGCAGGTAGGTCGAGTTTCTTTTGGAACTCTAATAGATATACATAATACAAATTAATTTATTTTAAGAGCGGAATTAGGTGGACATTTGAGGATTTTTTTTCTGGACCCCTCTCTCCCATATGTTTAGTCTCATTGCTTTGAAGATTATAAGACGTTCACCCAGTTAGTTTGGCAATTGTAAGACCTTCCGTGCCATTTAGGTGTCAATTTTTGTCCTGGCAAGCGATAGCGGGCCTGTAATTTACGAGAAACCGGCCTTTGGCCGGCATATTTTACTACCGAAAAATGTATAAATTAATCTCGAAGTGGGGTCTACGGGGTACTTTCATAGATTGATGATGGTTTAGGGAGTAAACTAGAAAAAAATCCCCTTAATATACTAACTGGCACCATCAAATATTAACAAGGTATCTGAAGATATGTGATAGATTATTGTTGTAATTGTGGCAAGATATTCATATTACGTCATGATCTCGTTACGATTATTTTGAGCTAGTTACAGAAATACAGCCCATCATGACATTCTCCGCTCGTGGATCAGATTCAAGACGATAAATGAAAGGAATGTTTATACAGCCAAATTGTCAGCTGAGAAGCATAGACGTAATTAACAAATAGGTATATCACGCACGAGTAATTGTGCAAAAGCTAATCAGTGTATGTACAATGAGAGCCAACGACAAAATGTGTACCATACCTGTCAACCGAATCAAATCAAGTAATTCAAAAAATAATAATATTAAAAAAAAAAAAATATATATATATATATATATATAGAAGCAATACTCTATTGTTGCGGGAATCGGAGTCGGATGATAAAAATCAACACCAGCGCTGGTACAAACATCTTTATTTTGGTAACGTTTCGGTTTAAGCATAAACCATCTTCAGACCTGAACTGAAATGAAATAAAAGCCTATATGAATGGCAGAGTAATTTTCTAATGTAAATATTCTTATTAATAATTAAATTTAACAAATCTAGAATAAAACTTAAAATTAATAGTTATAAAAATAATAACCTAATACATATTAGAACTAGTAAAGTAAAAGAATAAAATGAGAGACGAAGAAATATTATGTGAGCAATAAAAGGAGGGGGGGGGGGCGAAGTTAATAACAAATGTTTTCATAATTATATATAAGAACTAACCTTTACATATAAGAAACAGAGTACAAAGGAGTACAAAGGAAATCAAGCAACAACTGATCTAGTGACCCTTCTAGGTTGCTTGTCCTCCAAAACACTGAGGATCAAGTGTCCAAACAGTGGTTTAGAGTGGGTAAGGGAACATTGGAAAGGGAACTACTGCCCTGCCACTAACGTGGCAGGACTAGGAAGTTAGTAGGGGACATATGGGTTAGTAACTGAGGGGAGGATAAAATAAAGTTATTCATTTACAAACGCAGTCAGTCGCGGGTTTGATGCGAGATATTTGTCTAGGCGGAATTTAAATGAATCAACGGTGCTGCAGTCTATAACGTCTCGGGGCAGCCCATTCCACAAGTTGACAACTCGATTGAAGAAGAAATTCTTAGATTCGTGTGAGTAAAAAGATTTACCAATAATTTTGCAACCGTTTCCCCGCGTGTAATTAGATTGGTCGATAGTGAAGTACTTACTACAGTTCATATTGTCGATGCCTTTGATGATTTTGAACACTTGAATTAAGTCACCTCTTAATCTGCGCTGGGTTAAAGGAAATAGATTTAATTCTCTAAGACGCTCTTCGTATGGTTTGTTCTTTAGGCTAGGTATAATTTTGGTAACTCTACGTTGAACTCGTTCTAGCTTGTTTATGTCTTTTTGGTAATAAGGGCACCAGCATTGAACGCAGTATTCCAGAAGAGGGCGGACTAAGGAATTGTAAAGGGTTAGGATTACGTCTTTGGATTTATGCTCAAATGATCTGCCTATAAAGCCAATTATTTTGTTTGCCTTCTTAACAACTTCTGAACATTGTTGACTCGGTTTTAGGTTACTCGATATTGTTACTCCCAGATCGGTTTCTCTGTTTACATTCTTAAGCTGAGTGCCATTCATCGAATAGTTTGCTTTCTCATTTAGGTATCCGATATGTAGTACTTTACATTTATCCGCATTGAAACTCATTTGCCAAATTTGGGCCCAATGTGACAATTTATCTAGATTGTGTTGCATATCGTCAACTTGATCTTTTGAGAGTACGCTATTTGCAATTTTTGTATCGTCAGCAAATTTTGAGATTGTACAGGTGAGACCCTCATCTATGTCGTTGATGTAAATTAGAAAGAGAATTGGTCCTAGTACCGATCCCTGGGGTACCCCGCTACTTACATTGGTCCATTTAGATGCCTTACCGTTTATGACTACTCTTTGCTTTCTGTCGCTGAGCCAATTTTCTATCCATTTCAACACACCGTCTTGTATTCCATGCACTTTTAGTTTTAGCAGTAAACGTTTGTGGGGAACTTTGTCAAAGGCCTTTTGAAAATCAAGGTATATAATATCTACAGCTTTACTCTCATCGTAGAGGTTGAGGATATCGTGGAAGAAGTCTAAGAGGTTTGTTAAACAGGAACGTTTTTTACGAAAGCCGTGTTGAGTATCTTTAAGTATGTTATTTTCCTCCAAGTGATTTACGAGTCTGTCTCTTATGACCGTTTCTAGCATTTTACATACAACTGAGGTTAAGCTAATTGGACGATAGTTACTGGGTAGGGATTTGCTGCCTTTTTTGAATATCGGTGTTACGTTGGCTATCTTCCACTGATCAGGCATAGTTCCAGACTGCAAGGATTTATTGAATAGTAATGTGAGTGGTTTGGAGAGCTCATCCTTAGCTTCCTTTAGAACTCTAGGCGAGATTGTATCAGGTCCAGGCGTTTTATTTACCTTGAGTTTATCTAAAGAATTCAATACTTCTCTCTCTGTAACGGTGATATTGCTTAGAACATCATTCTGAATCGGCGATGGTGTAGGGATATCACTGAGGTCTTCTGTTGTAAAAACTGATGCAAAAAAGGTATTGAGGGCATTACTCATTTGTACTTCGTCTTTGGTGTATTCTCCATTTTCATCGACTAACGGTCCAACAGTTGAAGTAACTACTTTTTTCTTTCTGATATAACTATAGAATTCTTTCGGGTTTGTTTTACTTTGATTCGCAATATGTAACTCTAGGGTCTTTTTACTTTGCTTAATTAACTTTTTGGCTTTGCGTCGTAGCTCTACAAATTTCACCCGTTCTTCGTCATTTTGTGAGGATTTTAATCTATCATTAGCAAATTTTTTAGCAAGCAGGCAGTTTGAAATATCTTTATTCCACCATTTGGGCTTATTATTATGGCCTGGACGCCGTTTTTTCGATGGTATGCAGTCTTGCACTGCTTTTAGGTAAGTGGTTTCGAATAACTTCCAGGATGTATTTATGTCGTTATTGTTAATTAAAAAGCTCCAGTCAGTTTCTTTAAACATAGCTCTAAGTTTATGAAAGTTTGCTTTCTTGAAATTAGGAACTTTTTCGATGCTACTATTTGGTTCGTTACTAGTAAAGTTTAAAGTGAAAGTTATCGTACGATGGTCGCTGTTACTGAATTCATCACCAACATTCAAATTCTCTATTAATTCTTCTTTTGTTGCAAGTACAATGTCAAGAGCGTTATTACCTCGGCTCGGTGTTCGAACAAATTGATAAAGCGAACTCTCTTGCAAGTTCGTTTACAAGTCATGTCCGGAGTGTGAAGTAAGAGTATCGCCCCACTTGGTCACAGGTAAATTAAAGTCGCCAAAAAATACGGTATCGTGTGAGTTACTTACATCTGCAATTTGTTCATAAATTTCTCGGTCAGTTTGCACTGATTGAGCTGGAGGTCTGTATATTAATGCAAGTATTATTTTTGTACCTTTATTATTCTTTATTAGCACAAAAGATGTGTCGACGTTCACAATTTGAGGTTTTGACAAGAGGGTCGGGTTAAGACTTTCTTTGATATAAAATAAAACGCCAACTCCATTTTTATTTATTCGGCTTTTCTCAAACATTACATAACCGGGAAGCGAATACTCTGCTAAAAAGTCTCTATCTACTGTATTGAGCCAAGATTCTGTTATACCAATCACATCATAATTTTCTGTAAACACTAGTTCCTCTAAATCTGAAAATTTATTGCGTATGCTACGAGCGTTTGCATAGAAAACCTTTAAAGTTGCGGTTTTAGAACTCCCAGAACGTTCTTTAATCAAATTTTTGGTTCTGATCGGATTTACATTTACATTCATGGCTGACATCGGTCCTCGGTCGTTATCCCTGGCGGTTTTGAATTTGGGTCGTGTTGGTGGAGCTTTATCCAAATTCGCGGTTCTTGACAGATTAGCATTTAATTCCTTCGCAGGTTGCCACCCTCGCTGTCTTCGGTCCTCCTTCCTGGTTGTCCTGTGCTGTGTCGATTTCTTCTCCGAAAATCCTTCACCGCATCGTTGAGAAGACGCCCAAAACGTGCTGCTCCCACCTGGTTCAGATGAACTCCATCGTCCGAAAACAAATAGTCATCGTAGTAGAAATTGTCCCAGGTGTCGACGAATCCCACGTTTTCCTTCCTGCAAAGGTTTGCTAGACAGCGATTTGTGCTGGTTGTAAAATCGGCTCTCTACACCAAGCCGAGGGACGATTCCTGAGACGATGATCCTTGATGACTTCTCCTTAAATGACTTGATCAGCTGCTGGTACTTTAAAAGCAAATTTTCCGACCGGGTTCGCTGTACATCGTTGGATCCAACGTGGATGATGTACATTGTATTAGCAGGGGCCAGCTTAGATACTTCGTCAACTGCAGCAACTACGTCTTCCACACCACCACCAGGGATACAAAAACGCTTCCTGGTCTTAGGTGCTCTGGCGCAAAACTCTGTGAGCTGACCACGTATCATCGAGTCTCCCACGAGCCGGACTTCTTCTATTTCCGCTTCGTCATCTGAGTCTGCGAGTATCTGGAAGCGGTTTTGACACTCGGTAATCGGTATGGGTTTCCTGGTCTTGGGGCAAACGTTGTTCCTCACAACACGGAAGTTGTCTTGAGAGGGAAGAGAGTTACTATTTGTTTTTTGAGAATCGGAACCATCAGATGAAATGGCTACTGCAGGCGTTAAATTGTTGGCAGTTGACGTTGGTGCGTTGGTGGCTGCTGGAGTTGCGGTGACAGTTTGTGGTACTCCACAAGTAGAGGAGTGGAAGAGTTGTGCACACCCAGGCTGGGTTTATGTAACTGGGTGAGCAGGGTCTCCGACAGGAGTCGTGTGACTGTGTTTGGGGCAGTGGTGAGAATTGAAAAATCGGAGGGTTTTATGGGGTGATCAGATGATTCAGAGTGGTTTCGAATGGCAGAAAAGGAAGGATTTGAAAGAGGTCGGTTAGTTCTAAATGACCTACCCCGATGCTCCGAGATCCTGGCGGTGAGATGTCTCTTGGACTGACCAGTATAAGTCGTATTGCATCGACTACATTTAAAGGAGTACACCACCGAGGACTGTAGAGAATCGGGGATTCGGTCTTTAATTTTAAAGAAGTGAGACAAAGTTTGGGGAGATTTGAATACTACTCTCAGTGATATTTGCGGGTAGTGTTCACGAATCAATTTAGCTACTTTATTTCGAATTGAATATGATTTGTTGCCTAGAAATGGGATAGTGATCCTTCCTTTTCTGCCATTCGAAACCACTCTGAATCATCTGATCACCCCATAAAACCCTCCGATTGTTCAATTCTCACCACTGCCCCAAACACAGTCACACGACTCCTGTCGGAGACCCTGCTCACCAAGTTACATAAACCCAGCCTGGGTGTGCACGACTCTTCCACTCGTCTACTCTGTTTCTAATATGTAAAGGTTAGTTCTTATATATAATTATGAAAACATTTGTTATTAACTTCGCCCCCCCCCCCCTCCTTTTATTGCTCACATAATATTTCTTCGTCTCTCATTTTATTCTTTTACTTTACTAGTTCTAATATGTATTAGGTTATTATTTTTATAACTATTAATTTTAAGTTTTATTCTAGATTTGTTAAATTTAATTATTAATAAGAATATTTACATTAGAAAATTACTCTGCCATTCATATAGGCTTTTATTTCATTTCAGTTCAGGTCTGAAGATGGTTTATGCTTAAACCGAAACGTTACCAAAATAAAGATGTTTGTACCAGCGCTGGTGTTGATTTATATATATATATATATATATATATATATATATATATAACAATTATTATCTAACAGTAAGGTTTTCTATGCAGGCATAGTGAAATACAGATATATGTATTCATGGTATTAATTAAACTATGTAGTAAGTTTGGATTAGTGGTGACATAACTTAATGACTGGCGGACCATGTAATTACCTCACTGATAGAATATTATTTAAACCATATAATATTAAAAAAAAATCCAAGTTTTATACAAAAAAGGACACTTTTAAACTTTTAACATGCGTGCGAGTGTTTGTGTGCAGTAACAGGATTAAATTCTTACAACAGTTTTGGTTATTCATTACCACCAACAACTAAGTTGAACGAAGATTAGGTTTTCGCCTACGTTTTTTGTTTTTAAACAAGATTTTCGTAGTAGCTTCCCATTATCCTATACTACAAAGGCTGCGATCAGTGTCAGCGTAATTACGGTATTATCATAAAGCATAAATGTTATGTGCTATGCAAGTGGTGTAGTGAGGGTTGGTTCCTGGGGCATGCCATTCACTGATTGTCGAGTGCTTTTTAACCATTTTACTTCTGAATTATTGATCACTTATACATTGTATTTGCAACATCAAACGTATGACTATAATATATTGACCTATTTCATTAACCCAGTAAACACCAGGCAGCACTGAAACAGTGTGTAGCCAGGTAATCCCGCAGTGATCACATTGGGACAAACAACGTATACCAATTGCTTTACCTCTGTCAAAATGTCAATTCATATCTAGGCCTAATCAAAATGGTCCAATATAGGTGAATGGTCTGGGGCGGTGCTGCTGGTCCCTGGGGTGAAGGGTTGGGGTTCGTGGGGGAGTGTGGGTGTGAATTACGGACGGTGATGGTGGTGGGTGAAGGAAGTGGTTTATAATGAAGGTAGATGAAGTTTGGCAGGTGCTGGCAGGTGAGGGGTTGAAGGTTAAAGAAAGTGGTATATGAGGAGTGGATGAGAAGTGGTGGGTGATAGAACATGTATGAGGTTTGATGAATCAGGTATGGGGGTTTATACTCCACAAGTATTGTACACAGGGGAGATATATTATATATATTGCCAACTATGCAGTGGCGGCTCGTGATAAAATAATATGGAGGGACTGCTTTCCTATATCAGTAAAATTATGTTATATACTTAAAACATTACTACTGTACTTAATTTATTCTGTTTGCATACTGTTCAAATAATAACAATGGTGTAGGTCTTAATTTTGTTTTAATGTCCTATCAATATTTTTGCTAAGTGTCAAATGAGAAAAAAATAATGTTTTGCAAACATCTAACTATTTGCAATTATGATCAATCAACCTAGGATTATAATAATAATACAGCATAGCCTAGTTAGAAATACCCAAACACCACGATCGAAGCTTTGTTATAATATTGTAAAGCTTGCAAAACAAACTAATTATAACAGGGACGACATAAAATAAAGACAAAATAACTTATAATTCTGACATTTTCAGTATTTTTGCTAAATTATTTATTCATAAACTTCAGAAGTTCCTTTATAAGCTAAGAAAATCGCCTACAGCTGAGCTAGAAACATAGAAAATCATCACTGATTATGAAAAAAGGGGAAAATGGTTAAGTCTTAAATAGGCTAAGGGAATGCCTGCAAGGTGTTTAATAAACTGAATAAAATCGCGTCCCTAGACTAATGGTAGGCCTAGTCTATATAAATCATAAGCGTCCTTCATGCTCATGTATAGCCTACTAACCAAAATGTATAATAGTAAAATACTAAGAACACTGAAACAAAGCTACGATCGTAGCTAACATAATGCTATTCATGCACACGCATTAACACTGCATATGTCAACACAAGACTGAGGGCTGACGCTGGTGCAGCTCTGAGCTCGTAGTCTTTTGGTGCCGCCACTGCGGCTGGGAAAACTCTTGTACGGTACTAGGTGTTATACTTATGAAGTCTGCTTAATTGAGGTTAGAATTTAACAAAAATTAACATAGCAAGCTGCTGAATAGTATACAAATGCTTAGTATTGTTACGTCCTGGGATATATAAACACTGGGCTCTTTCTATTGGACTAGGTATGCGGCAACAAGCAACAACGGAAAACGCTAGATCCAACCCTTATCTATAAACCCAGGCAACAAACCACCCTAAACCGTCAAGAGTCCTGCCTGGACAACGAGGTATCCTATGACTCGGTTACAGGGTGCACGCACTATAGACTGCTGATAGTCAAGCAGGCTATATAAAAGATCACACAATTAAGTTGACTTAAAGCTTCAAGGAAAAGATAGATAACGGAATTAAATTGCAGAAACAATTTAATAACAAACTAGAAGAAAGTACATTTAACGTTACGTTAATTAATACAACTAATCACCCCTGCGTGAAAGAAGGTGAAAGCAAACAGTCCTCAAAACATCGTACAGGTAGACAAGATGCGGGTTTCTAAACTGCATGCGGCTACTGTAGGATCTGATGCTTAGCAAAGAAAGTACGTTACGGATTTAGAGAACTCTTAACTCATAAGCAGGAATAAATACTAGTGATAGGACCTACAGTGTATAATGGCATAGGTATAATTAAATAAAGGCAGCAACTCGCAACATAACCACATACAGGTGTGCTTCTCACTCTTAGTCAGGCAAGCCTGCTCGGACAGAGTCTCTAAGCCACACCCTGACTCACAATGCTCACAAAAACGGTAAACTGTGGCACAATAACAAGCATACAGAGATAATAAACCCCTAGCTGTTAATCTGCCAGGTGGCAGAGGTCTAGCCGGAAGGATATAGGCTTCGGATACCCGGGCTGAGCCACCTGCTCTAGCCTAGGGACGTTCCCAAGTCTGTGCGCCAAATTACTCTAATTGAAAGGGTGCTCTCTTGAGAGACTCAGATCGCAAGTATCTGACTCTCTCCTGGCGACCCTAAAACAAAAGCAAGACGTGCTAGCGCAGTGCTGAGTGGACTAGGCAAGGGCCCTCACACAACACAACACTAGCCACACAGGGACACAGACAAGAAAATGCCCCCAGACTCCCACGGGTATCCTAGTAAAGTCGTGCGGGTCCACGGGACTCGCACCAGCAGACTTTACTTAAAGGATCGCAAAAAGCCTCCCCTCCGGTCTAGCCCCTGCTAACCTGACACAAGAACACACTAGCAAGCATGAAACCACCAAATATGAGACAACAAAAAAGCTTCCTAGGTCTCATTAACAATTACATCCCTGCATAAGGCCCTAAATCCTATCTAGTTATCTGAGAGCTCGTCGTTAATACAATAATAGATATAAGGTCTATCAAGAGGATGGGATAATTAAATAGATTGGTGAAGTAGTGGAAAGAAGGTATACAAAGTAAGAGAGAACGTTTCTAAGAGGGGTTGAGAGGGATAGATATCAAGGGGGTCCGAAGGGTACGACAATGAGGTGAGCTCTGAGTCTTGGATCTGTCTGGACCCCGCCCTAGGCATGCAGAATACATCCCAGGCTTGGCAACACTCAACACCGTTGCCTGGTCAAAATCCTCTACCCCGTGCGTGAGTCGAAACTAAGCCTAACGTTGCAATCAAATGCATGTGGCAACGCTTCAGGCTCATCCCAAGCTGGACTCTCCGAGCGAAGCAACGTCCCCAAGCCGGTCTCTCTCTCCCGCTCGTCTCCTCCCACTCTCACTAGACTTACATCTTATATATTATAATGAAACAATCAACTATCGAGAATAAAATATACTAAGATGCGTTGGTTAAGAATAAAGGCAGCTTCAAGCTGTGAAACAACATAAGAATATCCCAGACATTAGTTACATTGTCGTAGGATATATACTAAGGGAAAGCCTACCGGCCGGCTACCACCAGCCGGTTTCTAAACGGCTGGGCAGCCGACGCGCGCGCATGCCCGCACGTGGTTACTATGCAGAAGCGTCACACCTCCCCCAAGATATAAGACCCTTGACTAAGTTCTTCATATCTAACAGAAAGCTTCTCATAGTACCACACACTGTTGCGACACAAGGCACTATATATAAACAAATAAATAAAGACTGTTGCGCTCCACCGAGCAAGTTCAACTAACTCAGCGACAATAAGCGAAAACATTCAACTTAGATACTGCTACAACATCTTATACAAAATTCTACACGTTATAAAAAATAAAGAGTTTTTATAAGGTTTTTGCTTTTTTAATTTGTTTTTTTCGGCTGAACTACAGTGACACCCTATTTTCCTCCACACTCAACCCTCAATCCTGTGGCAGTCTAACCAACATCATCCACCCTTGATAGACAATCCGCTATCACGTTATCAGAACCGGCAATATGGCGTATGTCCAGATTATACTCCTGAAGCATGAGTGACCACCTGGTCAGCCTCATATTCCGGTTATGAAACTGATTCAAGAATTTCAGAGGGTGATGATCGGTATAAACCACTACGACTGGTCCGAAAGCAGGAACATATACATCGAAGTGCCTGAGCGCCAGCACTATCGCCAGGAGTTCTGTTTCAATTACAGAGTAATTCCTTTGTGCGCTATTGAATTTTTTACTGTAAAAACTCACTGGATGTTCGATACCTTCATCATCTGTCTGTAACAAGACAGCCCCAGCCCCTACGCCACTGGCATCAGTCGCCAGCTGAAAAGGTCTGCTGAAGTCCGGGGCCCTGAGTATGGGGTGGGTACATAACAGGTGTTTCACCAAGGAAAACGCCTCTGCACACTCAGGAACCCACCTAAACTTCTTGTCCTTAGATAATAAGTCAGTTAAAGGTGCAAGTACAGTCGAATAGCCTTTGATGAAGTGGCGATAATAGCCTATCATACCTAGAAACCGCATGATTTGTTTCTTAGTTGTAGGCTGGGGAAACTGATCGATGGCTTTGATCTTTGTCTGTGGAGGGCATACCTGAGCCATCCCCACCTCGAACCCCAGGTACAAAACTGTGGCTTTGACAAAATCGCACTTACCCAGGTTTACCACCAAACCTGCTTCATTCAGTTTATTAAAAAGCTGTCCGATGTGAGCACAGTGACTGTTAAAATCATCGTCGTATATTATGACATCATCTAGGTACACCGTACAGTTGGGAATGTCGGCTACAATGTCGTTCATTAATTTCTGAAACGTTGCAGGGGCATTTTTCAGCCCGTATGGCATAACATGGCAACGATATGTGGCACCGTCCACCACACACCCACACACCTCTCGCGCTCTCTCAGACAAGGGCACTTGCCAATAACCCTTAACAAGGTCTATCTTAGTGAGGAACTAGGCTTTTCCTATCTTATCCACACTGGCGTCCACGCGAGGGAGAGGGTAGGCATTTGTGGGGGTTAAACCATTCAACCTGCGGAAATCTATACAAAACCGCACCTTGCCATCTGGTTTGGGCTGCAGTGTGACTGGGGAAGTCCACCTTACTGCACCCTCAGAAATAAGCCCACGTTTCAGCATATAATCCAGCTCTTCCCTAAGTGCTGGTAATTTAATAGGGGGAACACGGTATGGCACTGATTTAAATGGCGGGTGGTCCCCAACATCAACATCGTGCACCGCTTGGGTAGTGAGGCCAGGATGCTCCGCAAAAACAGCTGGGTTTGAATCAAACAAGTGCTGCACAGCTACACGTTGTTGCTCAGGCAGGTGCAATATTAACTCGTGAGCCACTTGTCTAGAATTCCCCGCCCACTGGTCCGCGGAAACATGACAATCCCAATTATCCTCCCCCGCAGCTTGACTGTCCCTTCCTCCTTCTCCACCACGATCGCTGCAGATCAACACCGGGACAGTGAGAGGCTCGGAGGGGCGCCTCACATACTCTTTCATCAGATTTACATGGCAAAGTTGGTTCTTTTTCTTACGATCAGGAGTAGCTACTAAATAGTCTAGATCAGAAACCTTCCTTACAACCCGATATGGACCAGAATACTTGGCAGACAAGGGGTGTCCCACCTGAGGCAGTAGTATCAGTACCTCCTGATCTACTTCAAACTCCCTCAGCTTCACCTTCTGGTCGTATCTGTCCTTCATCTGAGCTTGTGAACTCTTAAGGTTCCGACCTGCTACCTCCAGGCTCTTTAGCATTCTCTCACGGCTTTCAACAACATACTTTAGAAGTGAGCATGGCTTTGTGACTCCCTCCCAGATCTCCTTGACTATGTGGAGGGGCCCCCTGACCCTGTGTCCAAAAACCAACTCGTTCGGGCTAAATCCCAAGCTCTCCCCAGGTACTTCTTTCGCAGCAAATACAACGTATGGGAGACCTAAATCCCAGTCCTTCCCATTTTCCATGCAATAACACCTCAACATACTCTTGAGAGTCGAGTGCCACCTTTCCAAAACTCCCTGACTCTCGGGATGGTAGGCAGATGACCCCACAGACACTATCCCATGTTGCTGCATGGTCTGCTTAAACAGAGCAGAAGTAAAATTGGATCCCTGATCAGACTGGATCTCCTGAGGGTAGCCATAACGAGAGAAATAGACAAGTAGGTTTTTGACAACAGTCTTAGCCATCCCGTTGCGCATGGGGTAAGCATCTGGATACCGTGTTGCTACATCCATTACAGTTAGTTAAAATTTATTGCCGGCACTAGTGGGGGGCAAGGGGTCAACCATATCGATAACTACTTTGCTGAAGGGCGGCCCAATGACAGGGAAGGGTTGTAACGGGGCTCTCGGGATGACCTGATTGGGTTTCCCAACAACTTGACACTGTGACACCCATGACACGACACTCGCCTTTAACCCAGGCCACCAGAAAAGCTTGCTCAGAGCTGCCTCCGTCTTACGTGCCCCCAGGTGCCCTGCCAAAGGCACATCATGAGCTAATCTCAATAAGCTCTCACGGCACACCCTCGGTACTACTAACTGGTCCACTAATCCTGACCCGCCATCCCACTTTTTCTTGGGAT
This sequence comes from Paralithodes platypus, assembly GCA_032716605.1. Lineage (NCBI taxonomy): Eukaryota > Metazoa > Arthropoda > Malacostraca > Decapoda > Lithodidae > Paralithodes > Paralithodes platypus. The sequence continues at coordinate 27,105,907 of CM064552.1, read as the reverse complement.
CCTGATGTCTCCGATACAAGATCCCCTCGGACAAGAAAAAATCACCAGGCTGCGCATCCCCATCGCTCTCCAGTTCGACAGCACCATTACCACACGCCCTGACTTCAGGATCTTCCAGCTGCAAGGAACATATATCAGCAGGTGCGAGATTATCCAAGTTCATCTTAAATAATTTATTTCCACCTCCAATGTCCCGCTGAGCCATCCTTTCCTCACGCTGCGCATAACGATGCTGTCGCAGAGTCTCTTCCTGCCCTGCACCTGCACTAGCGGTGACAGGCCCCGGGGCCTCTCCAGTCTCTAACATAGGTGCCAATAATGAGTCACCAAGAAACACTGCCGGCTCAAAACTCTCCAATTGACCAACACTTCCCGTTTTCTTGTGACCTTTCCTCCGCGGTTTGATAGACTGAGGTGGTGGCTGCAAGGCTCCGGATGTCTGAGAACGCGTCACAACACACGCCATGGTTTGTACGCTACACTTCTCAACCCACTCCTGTTCCTCCCTACTAACGTCGGCCGCCTTCTCGGCAACGACCAAGGGTGAAACCTTAGAAGCAGGCACCGCAAAGTCGTTGCCGAGGAGGAGGTCGATGCCCCCAACAGGCAAGTTCTCTACAATTCCTACATCCAGCTCCTTCGCCACACCACCCACCTCCAGCTCCATCCGCACCAGCGGGTAGGACTTCGTAGCATTGATCCCCTGAACTACCACCACCCGAGCAGCGTTAATCGGTCTACCAGTAAAGTTCTTTAACAAGGTCTGAGAAGCCCCCGTATCACGCAATAGCTTAACTCCTCGCCTTTCGCCAGCCCACCTCACAAAACCATGCCCTCTATGACCCCCAAAGACGTCGCAGACAGGGTTCGAGCCTTCCGGACTCTTGAACACAGGCTGTGTCCCACCCTCTGACGAACTACCCTTGGCAAACTCAGAAGATATAGGCGACACCCCTATGCTGCGGGCCAATGACACAACCTTGTTTGGTGGCTTGTTCGGACAAGCATTTGCAAAGTGACCCTCCTTGTAACATGCAAAGCACTCTTTACTCTTTGGTTTCCCTTGGGAGTGGCAGGTACCATTAGACTTCTTATACGGGACGGTATTTGGTTTATGTTTAGTTTTATTGTCAGTGCTAGATGGTTTTGTGTATTTATGTGTATCAAAATTCTTGGGAGGGGGAGGGGTACGATCCTTTGCACCCGACTCACTCCTAGCTGCTGCTCCGCACCCTCGAATTAATGACAGTCGGAGGTCAGCCATTTCTGCTGCCTCCTGGAGAGTTCTAGGATTTTTTTCCTTTATATTTAATGTTAAGTCCCCGCCTGTGCACTTAAAGAACTGCTCCAAGAGAACCAGCTCACTCAACTCCTCAAAAGTAGCTGCCCTCTCAGAACGCAGCCAATGTCGTAGTGCATCAGACAAGTCCCGGGCGTGTTCTAGGAAGGTACTATCCTTGCCCCAAGTAACACCCCGAAACTTCAAGCGGTAAGTTTCTGGTTGTAACTCATAGGCCCGTAGCACGACCGAGGACCGAGGACAGCCATGAATGTAAATGTAGATCCGACCAGAACCAAAAATTCGATGAAAGAACGATCTGCGAGTTCTAAAACCGCAACTTTAAAGGTTTTCTATGCAAACGCTCGTAGCATACGCAATAAATTTTCAGATTTAGAGGAACTAGTGTTTACAGAAAATTATGATGTGATTGGCATAACAGAATCTTGGCTCAATACACAAGATAGAGACTTTTTAGCAGAGTATTCACTTCCCGGTTATGTAATGTTTGAGAACAGCCGAATAAATAAAAATGGAGGTGGCGTTTTATTTTATATCAAAGAAAGTCTTAACCCGACCCTCGTGTCAAAACCTCAAATTGTGAACGTCGACACATCTTTTGTGCTAATAAAGAATAATAAAGGTACAAAAATAATACTTGCGTTAATATACAGACCTCCAGCTCAATCAGTGCAAACTGACCGAGAAATTTACGAACAAATTGCAGATGTAAGTAACTCACAAGATACCGTAATTTTTGGCGACTTTAATTTACCTGTGACCAAGTAGGGCGATACTCTTACTTCACACTCCGGACATGACTTGTATACGAACTTGCAAGAGAGTTCGCTTTATCAATTTGTTCGAATGCCGACCCGTGGTAATAACGTTCTTGACATTGTACTTGCAACAAAAGAAGAATTGATAGAGAATTTGAATGTTGGTGATGAATTCAGTAACAGCGACCATCGTACAATAACTTTCACTTTAAACTTTACTAGTAACGAACCAAATAGTAGCATCGAAAAAGTCCCTAATTTCAAGAAAGCAAACTTCCATAAACTTAGAGCTATGTTTAAAGAAACTGACTGGAGCTTTTTAATTAACAATAACGACATAAATACATCTTTGAAGTTATTCGAAACCACTTACCTAAAAGCAGTGCAAGACTGCATACCATCGAAAATACGGCGTCCAGGCCATAATAAGCCCAAATGGTGGAATAAAGATATTTCAAACTGCCTGCTTGCTAAAAAATTTGCTAATGATAGATTAAAATCCTCACAAAATGACGAAGAACGGGTGAAATTTGTAGAGCTACGACGCAAAGCCAAAAGTTAATTAAGCAAAGTAAAAAGACCTTAGAGTTACATATTGCGAATCAAAGTAAAACAAACCCGAAAGAATTCTATAGTTATATCAGAAAGAAAAAAGTAGTTACTTCAACTGTTGGACCGTTAGTCGATGAAAAGGAGAATACACCAAAGACGAAGTACAAATGAGTAATGCCCTCAATACCTTCTTTGCATCAGTTTTTTACAGAAGACCTCAGTGATATCCCTACACCATCGCCGATTCAGATTGATAATTCAGATGTTCTAAGCAATATCACCGTTACAGAGAGAGAAGTATTGAATTGTTTAGATAAACTCAAGGTAAATAAAACGCCAGGTCCTGATACAATCTCGCCTAGAGTTCTAAAGGAAGCTAAGAATGAGCTCTCCAAACCACTGACATTACTATTCAATAAATCCTTGCAGTCTGGAACTATGCCTGATCAGTGGAAGCTAGCCAACGTAACACCGATATTAAAAAAAGGCAGCAAATCCCTACCCGGTAACTATCGTCCAATTAGCTTAACCTCAGTTGTATATAAAATGCTAGAAACGGTCATACGAGACAGACTCGTAAATCACTTAGAGGAAAATAACATACTTAAAGATACTCAACACGGCTTTCGTAAAAAACGTTCCTGTTTAACAAACCTCTTAGACTTCTTCCACGATATCCTCAACCTCTACGATGAGAGTAAAGCTGTAGATATTATATACCTTGATTTTCAAAAGGCCTTTGACAAAGTTCCCCACAAACGTTTACTGCTAAAACTAAAAGCGCATGGAATACAAGATGGTGTGTTGAAATGGATAGAAAATTGGCTCAGCAACAGAAAGCAAAGGGTAGTCATAAACGGTAAGGCATCTAAATGGACCAATGTAAGTAGCGGGGTACCCCAGGGATCGGTACTAGGACCAATTCTCTTTCTAATTTACATCAACGACATAGATGAGGGTCTAACCTGTACAATCTCAAAATTTGCTGACGATACAAAAATTGCAAATAGCGTACTCTCAAAAGAACAAATTGACGATATGCAACACAATCTAGATAAATTGTCATGTTGGGCCCAAAATTGGCAAATGAGTTTCAATGCGGATAAATGTAAAGTACTACATGTCGGATACCTAAATGAGAAAGCAAACTATTCGATGAATGGCACTCAGCTTAAGAATGTAAACAGAGAAACTGATCTGGGAGTAACAATATCGAGTAACCTAAAACCGAGTCAACAATGTTCAGAAGTTGTTAAGAAGGCAAACAAAATAATTGGCTTTATAGGCAGGTCATTTGAGCATAAATCCAAAGAAGTTATCCTAACCCTTTACAATTCCTTAGTCCGCCCTCTTCTGGAATACTGCGTTCAATCCTGGTGCCCTTATTACCAAAAAGATATAAACAAGCTAGAACGAGTTCAACGTAGAGTTACCAAAATGATACCGAGCCTAAAGAACAAACCATACGAAGAGCGTCTTAGAGAATTAAATCTATTTCCTTTAACCCAGCGCAGATTAAGAGGCGACTTAATTCAAGTGTTCAAAATCATCAAAGGCATCGACAATATGAACTGTAGTAAGTACTTCACTATCGACCAATCTAATTACACGCGGGGAAACGGTTGCAAAATTATTGGTAAATCTTTTAACTCGCACGAATCTAAGAATTTCTTCTTCAATCGAGTTGTCAACTTGTGGAATGGGCTTCCCCGAGACGTTATAGACTGCAGCACCGTTGATTCATTTAAATTCCTCCTAGACAAATATCTCGCATCAAACCCGCGACTGACTGCGTTTGTAAATGAATAACATTATCATCCCCTCAGTTACTAACCCATATGTCCGCTACTAACTTCCTAGTCCTGCCACGTTAGTGGCAGGGCAGTAGTTCCCTTTCCAATGTTCCCTTACCCACTCTAAACCACTGTTTGGACACTTGATCCTCAGTGTTTTGGAGGACAAGCAGCCTAGAAGGGTCACTAGATCTGTTGTTGCTTGATTTCCTTTGTACTTTGTACACAGCCTTCTTTAGCTCATCATAAACTACACAGGACTCTAAAGGTAGTGCATTATACGCTTTTAGCCCCTTTCCTAGGAGTCTTGATGAAACTAATGCTGCCCACTTTTCCTGAGGCCACTGGTGTTCCCGACACTTCTTCTCAAATCGCATAAAAAACTCAGTCACACCTAATTCATCGAACACAGGAACTAGTTTAAGCAGGTGCGACAATAATTGGTCCCGATGTCTGTTACCTCCCCCAATATTTCGCCCTGTTACCTCCACTCGAGATCTCTCCAGCTCCCTGTCAGCCCGATACCTAGTAGACTCTGCCTGCAGTTCAGCCTCTCATATAGCTGTTCTCTCTGCAGCCTCAACCTGAGCTCTAGCAGCCTCAACCTGAGCTCTAGCAACCTCAACCTTGGCCATCTCAAGCCGAAACAACAAATCTGGAATCAACCCTTGAGGAGGGGAAGGTGCATTTAATGGAGAGGGTCCCTGTGATTGAATTCCACGCTGCCATTGACCATCAACTTGGGGGTATGTACTAAATTCAAGCACCCTGACGTTTGACATGGGGGTAGAGTGGAGGGGGAGCTGGGGACCGGGGCCCCCAGTCGCCTATCCACCCAGGTCTCTCCCTTCTAAACCCAATACCAAAGTCCTCAGCTGATCTTTCCTCATGCCACTTAAAACCCTGGTGACCCCGAAGACCTGCCACACACTTTAAGCCATACTTATTCAGCTTCAACACCCTGGCAGCGGTAAGGGGCACCTCTAAAAATCTTCTAGCACCCTCCTCGCTATCGACTAGCCACTCCACAGGTCTTTCTCCCTCCGAGCCCGTATCATGACCTGACCCATCACTGTGTTCTGATGTATTAGACATGTTTGTGTACTGCAGTAATTATCACGGTTATAGAATGTGCCTTATCTCCTATGCATGTATGTATATGGTGAGTTATCTGCTCAACAGGTGGCGTTGTGTGTGTGTAAGTGTGAGAGTCCGAGTATAGGGGGTGAGACAGTGAAGCACGGGAACGAGGTGGCTTCAGAGATGGGGTCGTTTCGGGCCATGAGTGAGCACCGTGCCTCATGTGAAGGCAAGATGGCAGGTGCTCATTGTACTCTACGTGCTTCACATGTCTCACTCCCTAGACTGGAACAAGACCTCACGGGCTTCACTGTTCATTGTAAAGCGGTGAATGTTAAGGCTCTCAGCCTATGCCCGAGAGGAAGTAAGTTGGAATATAGAAAGACAAAAAAATACTAATGTTATTTAAAGTCTTTAATGTGTTATATTGGTTGCTCCAAAAAAAAAATCTATGTCCACTGTATTCCTCTAATCATAAGGAATCTCAAAACAAATGACCACTATATTCCTCTGTTCAGTAAATCCTATGCAAGGTCGCCATTTGTTACGTCCTGGGATATATAAACACTGGGCTCTTTCTATTGGACTAGGTATGCGGCAACAAGCAACAACGGAAAACGCTAGATCCAACCCTTATCTATAAACCCAGGCAACAAACCACCCTAAACCGTCAAGAGTCCTGCCTGGACAACGAGGTATCCTATGACTCGGTTAATGGGTGCACGCACTATAGACTGCTGATAGTCAAGCAGGCTATATAAAAGATCACACAATTAAGTTGACTTAAAGCTTCAAGGAAAAGATAGATAATGGAATTAAATTGCAGAAACAATTTAATAACATATTAGAAGAAAGTACACCCTCCAGCCCCGGCTATGTATTATATATATATTCCTCGAAACCCGGGTGTTTTGGCCGAAAAACGTCTAGGTTAGGCTACCGTATATTCGTTAATCAGACTGCTTCCCGCATTCCCGCGCATCCCCAAGCGTAGCTGTGTTATTTACCTGTAGAATGGCATTAAGTAGAGCTCTCTAAGTCAACTGGTTGAGCTGTGATGATGATTTCATTGGAGATAACTTTATGGCCAACACAGCCACTTTACACCACTTTTCGATACTTAACAACAACATACAGGCACACACGAACAAGCGACGCTCTCCTTCTTGTGGCCGGAGATGCGGGGCGCCGGTCCAGCCGGCTGTTGTTTACATGCGTCGGACCGACGCCTCGCACACGAAGCTCACAGGCTTTCAGCCACTGGGCGTTCAAGAGGCCTTCCGGGTACCTGTTATATGCTTTTTTATGGGCGTTCAAGAGCCCTTCCGTGGTGAGAGGGTTGTTACGTTAATTAATACAACTAATCACCCCTGCGTGAAAGAAGGTGAAAGCAAACAGTCCTCAAAACATCGTACAGGTAGACAAGATGCGGGTTTCTAAACTGCATGCGGCTACTGTAGGATCTGATGCTTAGCAAAGAAAGTACGTTACGGATTTAGAGAACTCTTAACTCATAAGCAGGAATAAATACTAGTGATAGGACCTACAGTGTATAATGGCATAGGTATAATTAAATAAAGGCAGCAACTCGCAACATAACCACATACAGGTGTACTTCTCACTCTTAGTCAGGCAAGCCTGCTCGGACAGAGTCTCTAAGCCACACCCTGACACACAATACTCACAAAAACGGTAAACTGTGGCACAATAACAAGCATACAGAGATAATAAACCCCTAGCTGTTAATCTGCCAGGTGGCAGAGGTCTAGCCGGAAGGATATAGGCTTCGGATACCCGGGCTGAGCCACCTGCTCTAGCCTAGGGACATTCCCAAGTCTGTGCGCCAAATTACTCTAATTGAAAGGGTGCTCTCTTGAGAGACTCAGATCGCAAGTATCTGACTCTCTCCTGGCGACCCTAAAACAAAAGCAAGACGTGCTAGCGCAGTGCTGAGTGGACTAGGCAAGGGCCCTCACACAACACAACGCTAGACACACAGGGACACAGACAAGAAAATGCCCCCAGACTCCCACGGGTATCCTAGTAAAGTCGTGCGGGTCCATGGGACTCGCACCAGCAGACTTTACTTAAAGGATCGCAAAAAGCCTCCCCTCCGGTCTAGCCCCTGCTAACCTGACACAAGAACACACTAGCAAGCATGAAACCACCAAATATGAGACAACAAAAAAGCTTCCTAGGTCTCATTAACAATTACATCCCTGCATAAGGCCCTAAATCCTATCTAGTTATCTGAGAGCTCGTCGTTAATACAATAATAGATATAAGGTCTATCAAGGGGATGGGATAATTAAATAGATTGGTGAAGTAGTGGAAAGAAGGTATACAAAGTAAGAGAGAACGTTTCTAAGTGGGGTTGAGAGGGATAGATATCAAGGGGGTCCGAAGGGTACGACAATGAGGTGAGCTCTGAGTCTTGGATCTGTCTGGACCCCGCCCTAGGCATGCAGAATACATCCCAGGCTTGGCAACACTCAACACCGTTGCCTGGTCAAAATCCTCTACCCCGTGCGTGAGTCGAAACTAAGCCTAACGTTGCAATCAAATGCATGTGGCAACGCTTCAGGCTCGTCCCAAGCTGGACTCTCCGCGTGAAGCAACGTCCCCAAGCCGGTCTCTCTCTCCCGCTCGTCTCCTCCCACTCTCACTAGACTTACATCTTATATATTATAATGAAACAATCTATCGAGAATAAAATATACTAAGATGCGTTGGTTAAGAATAAGGGCAGCTTCAAGCTGTGAAACAACATAAGCATATCCCAGACATTAGTTACATTGTCGTAGGATATATACTAAGGGAAAGCCTACCGGCCAGCTACCACCAGCCAGTTTCTAAAAGGCTGGGCAGCCGACGCGCGCGCATGCCCGCACGTGGTTACTATGCAGAAGCGTCACAGTATTTTCAAATGTATGTTGTCAAATATTAACCTCCTGTGTCTATCATAATCATCTGCCTGACAGTGCTGTGAGCCAGGGAGGTCTGCAGCTCAACAGCTCTCATGGACTCGCCACTGCAACTATGTACTGCCAAACCTTACTTTCACCCGTTAAACTTTAGGTACCATAATCCTTTACTAAGCAACACACATTATGGATGGGTAAGAAGCTGAGTCACCGGAATGTTACCTGACTTTGGGATGACATATTTAATACTAACAGTTCGGCCATGGCGAGAAAGAGGAGTGACCGAACAAGTAATGTATTTGGTGCTGTAAGAACTGAACTGTGGAATAAAATGAAAAGAAAAAGTGTACAACAACAAGGATTTCATGGAGCCTTGATTCTCAACAACAAAAATAATTATGAATTATAGGTCTACATTTGTATTACTGTATGTTTAAGTTTATTATAAGCCTTGAGTGATCTCCCTCATCAGCGAGTTAATCTAAAGTATACAGTACTGGTGAGATAATGGCTGCTTTTAATTCTCTAGATCTAGTTTTGTACTTCCCAAGTTAATGCCGAGCATCTGCTTTAAAAGCTTACGTTGATGATAGGGATCGTAAGTCTCTCTCTCTATATCTCTCTCTCTCTCTTAGCTTTGTTTGCTGTTAGAAAGATTGTATAGTTCCGATGTTACCTGCAAACGTATGTAACCATTGGTGAACAGGTATTTCAAATATCTGAAAGGAAATCAGAGGGCCAATTTTCCAAGTGTTTTTTTGTATTCGCGAACATTTACGTGTTGTACATGATTAATGCTTTACCCCTTGAGGACTATGACACAAACCCGAAGGAGATACAGTGATGAAGGAGGCTAAAATAAATAAGGACAAGAGGAATGACATGAACAAGAGGAAAACATAGCTAAGAAGAAAATTAAGAGTACCACAAACAGATGGAAAAGTAAGGAAGATAGGAATGGGAAGGGAAAATGAGAGATATGGAGAAAGGAATCACTTGAGAGGAGGAGAGGGAAGTAGTGTGTAACTACAGAAGAATTTTCATAACAAACCATATTATAACCTGCAGCATGCCTAACATGATCACTATCCTCCCTCAGGAAAACGATGGTAACTTTGATACAATACTTTAACACAGTCAGCTCTACACTTTAATATGTATGGTGAACAGAGCTTGTGCAATGGTAATATGTTGCTTGGATAGGCAAGTATGTGTTTATTTTATAAGTATAGTCGGTTTTATTTCAGCTGGCGGTAAATTCCAATGTCCTTTCCCTAATTGATTATGAAAACTTGGTATTAATATAGGGCATAGATATAGTAGTTTCATGTTTTTCCATTATGTATCAAAGAAAATAGTTGCTAAGGGATTCAATTTACCGTCAGCTGGAAATAAACAAACTATAGTGTAATAAGGATGCGACTTAGTGTAAGATATATATACAAGAACCAATCTGCAGAAAAAATTACTCAGTATGGAGATGATATAAAACAGCTGAACACACACACAGAAAGAACAAAACTTAATCCACAAAAATAAGAGAGACAAACAGACAGAGCGTGAAGGGGAAGGGAAGACAAATAATGCCGGGGATATACTGTGTATAGTGAGACAGAGGCTAATGACATCATATTAAATCACATATGCAATTAAAATATTTGTTTTTTCACTTTTTTCTAGCTATGAAAATGTATTACGAAGAAGAACGTAAATCGACATTAAGGAAGGAACGGCTATGATCGAACATTTATTATTCTATGTAAATGAAAGAGACCAAAGGTAGAGCTGCCTGTAACAAGTGCGTCCCCCAAAGTTGAAAGACTGACAGAGGGCCAAAATCAAGGTACGTTAAGGGGCGGTTACACAATACACATGCCCGAATTTTTGCCACCCAAGCAACTTTTGTCACCGCTACGGGCAACTTTCCTGAGACCCCAAAGAAGTGGTTACACATGCAGGAAGAGAGTTGCTCGTAGCACTATCTCCCGTACACTCTTTCGTTTTCACTTCGAAATTAATTGGTCTTAATTCGGCCGTTTTAGCTTCCCGTCATGCTATTAATACATCACAATCCCTATGATAAAGCTGAGCATATATAAAAACCAAGGTATGTATGACTATATTGCTCGCCATTACATAAAACAAGCGACATGAATCCAGCATGCCTGCCGAGACCTCCAGCACCACAACCACCCTTACTGGCCACGTTAAGTGGTTTAACACCAAGAAGGGGTATGGTTTTATCACTCCCAATGGAGGGGACATCTTTGTCCACTCAACAGGCATTGAAAAGCCCAACCCTCGTCATCCTGTGCCCTCTCTTTCCAACAATTAGAGGGTGTCCTTCAGGATTAAAAAGACGAAAAGAGGAGAGGAGGCCACCAACGTTATGGGCCCTGAAGGAGAAGTCCTGAAGGGCTCTAGACATGGAAGAATAAGGAGGGAGGAACGCCATGCCACCAGCAGTCATCACTGATAATCCAGGTGGTTGTCACAACTGCTACGGCCCTTTGCCAAGGGAACCATCATCTCCTGCAGGAGTACCTACCATCACTCCTGAAGGCAAACAACCTCCCAACCATTACCATCCAACCTCTTCCAACACCATCTCCACCATCTAGCCTCATTCCATCTCAGGCTGTGAGACAGTGATGTCACCCGAGGAGGCGTCTGGTTCTCCAGAAGTCTCTCTCGAAGTCCACCCCACCACCTCCTCGTTCTGCAGTCTCTGACTATCCACCACCAGTCAACTCTGCAGGACCAGCCTCAACCTCCACTCCATCACCAGCCGCCATTGATCATCCGGTGACAGGCTCCACGTTGTCTGAATACTCCGAGTCCACCATAGGAGAAGACGTCGACGTGGAGGGGTGGAGGAAGGAGAAAAAGACATTGACCTGGGAATGACCGCCAGCGAGCTAGAGGAGACCATCGGCGACATGATTATGGAACTCGAGAAGAATGCAACAGCAGGAAGACGTACACCTGAAGCGGCCCAGAACAAGCTAAAAAATTGCTGCACTTATCATCACTCCAAAATAATTAACAATGAAGCATCTCGGTTGAGCCCGAGAACTTTTCATCTCGAACTTTACTTCGCATTTCTCCACTATATCTTCCTCTCTCCAAACTCTTCTACATTCCAACTTTACTCCAGCCATCAATCAATCACGTCTGTCAGTAAAAGTGCAAGTCAGTTGAAACAGCAGCACGATCATGATTGGCTATCTTATCATTACCCTGATCATTTATGTATTATCTGTATTGTTCCTTATTTATTCATTAAATTAGATATGTTTAAGTAATTTTAATGATTACTTAATAAATTACAGTACTATCCGAACCTAAAGAGCTCTTAAGGAACACAGGAAACACAGTAATAACGTATATATTATAAAGTAAACACAAGCAAGTTAAAGAAATGATAAACCAAGAAGTAAGCGAGAGAGAAGACTGGCTGACCTGGCTCATCCGGTTTAGCCAATCACAGGCCTTTCTTTACGTATTACACATTTAAAATAGGCAGTGACAGTATTTCTTTCCTTCCTTGTGTTTACTGTATTATATGTACGATTATATGTGTTCCATGTGGTATTTTATAGCTCTTAAGGTTCGGATATCACCAGTCACATTATCATTAGAAGTATTAAAACTTATTTATATTAATATAGCCTACTGTATATGGAATATATATATATATATATATATCAATATATATTTAGGTTATAGGCTACATATGGAATATATTTCCACGACATAGCCTACTAATTTAGGCCAAACACTAGGCATATTACCGTATACTGTATATGTAAGCTTCTAAGTTATGTAAAGAGTAGCCTACTATTTAGCACGTCGCATTAACCGCACCTATAATGCATAAATACGGTATTTTATCAAGATTACAAAGCATACAGAATACATAATTTGTAATACTGAAGGAAGTATTAGGCTAACCATTGCAGTAACGAAGCTAATATTCATATTTAGTTATAACAAATCGTTTACTGTTGCAAATTATAATTGTAAGTTGAGTATGATAACCGATATATGATACATTTAATCCCTTGAGAGAATATTCTTCCCATTCTTGCCTAAAGATATTGTAGGCTATTTGTACAAACTTGAAATTGCCCATTCATACTGCAGTCTACTTCTTGATTAAACCGTTTTCTCTCATCCCAATTTATTGAATATTATACTGTGATGACATATATATTTAAGGATTGAGCATTATTATAGTATATTAATGCTTGCACATCATATATATATATTTATCACAGAAGAAAAAGAAACACCAAGAATACTGAGAGAAGATGAAGGGTTGATTTGTGTATTATTGAAATATAAGGGATAGTTGTTTGGAAATTATTTACGGGTAGATTAATGGAAATATTGGGTTTTGGAAGTATTGAAAGTAACAAGATTGTCTCTGCCCCAATCGAAAATGGTTGATCGTCGATCAGAAGATAGGCTAATTGTGCTATGGCCTCATCACCTGAATTTTTGAGTGATTGCATGCTGGGTTCAGGAAAACTAGTTGAATAGTGTAAGGTAGAGTCATAAGCATATGAATGGATAGGACTGGAGGTAATAGCAACTTACAGATTAAAAGTATGCCTATAACATTGACCTATTTAATTTTTTGTTTTTTTTTTAACCCGTTGAGCCCCGGCTAGTTATAATATTTTGTTCACCCCAGTCCCAAGCCATTTTCACTTATTTTTTGTGTTTGCTAAAATGGAAGACAAGGATGAGAAATGAAAAAAAAAACAAAAAAAAATCACCTCTGACATTTTTTTTTTGGGGGGGGGGCCGGTGGGGGGTTGGTGGGGGGGGAGCTTCAAAAAAATGTGTTGAGCCAAAATGGAAGAGAATGGTGAGAAATGAACACACAAATAAAAAAAAACTCATTTCGGTCATTTGGGGGGCGGGGGGGGGGGGTTTCAATAGTTCGTTTCCCCCGCAACACCACCCGCCCGGGAGCACTAGGGTAAAAACTGAGTATGGCATTGTACGGCATACATCCTAAGGAGTATCTCACATAAATCTCAAGCCTCTAGCTCCCATACGACCGGAGTAATGAAGGTTCAAAGTGGCGGTAAACTAGGGGTGTAAACTATCCCCACTAAGCCCACCACCACCAGCCGCGCGGCTGTCTCGGCCCGCTCACACCTACTGGCCCGGCTCCCCCACACACTACTGTACCGCCCCCTCCTATTCTCCCGCCATTTCCTACCTTACGAGCCACGTAAGTGTTTTTTATATGTCGGACGCACGTGATGCGTCGCTGGGAGTTGGTGATCAAAGACTGCCGACGCAACACGTGCGACGCTGGGTCTCAACGGGTTAAGACCTCCGTCTACGTATTGTGAAAACAAACTTTTATCCTCAGGTAAATGCGGGTGTGTGTGAAGTGAGAGAAAGTTAATTATATAATGGATACGTGTTTTTCATAATACGAGTTGCTAGCCCCAATCAACTCCGGTGTTTCTCAGGGTTCTGTCCTATCTCCTATTCTCTTTCTAAATTTCATAAATGATCTTCTCAACTGTACATCCAGTCCCATCCATTCATATGCAGACGACTCTACCTTACACCACTCAATTAGTTTACCAGAACGCCCCAGCCAGCAGTCCCTCAAAAACACACGTAATGAGGCCATAAAACGCTTATCTTCTGATCTAGCTACTATTTCCAATTGGGGTAGAGAAAACCTTGTTGTATTTAATGCTTCCAAAACTCAATTTATCCATCTTACTACCCGTCAGGAACCTCCGGAGGACTATCCCTTATTCATCAACAATACAAAAATCAACCCTTCATCTTCTCTCAATGTTCTCGGTGTCTCTTTTTCTTCTGCTCTCACTTGGAAAGACCATATTACCAGTCTCTCTAAAGCAGCCTCCCAGAAGCTGGGTGTGCTCAACCGCCTCCAGGGGTTCTTTACCCCTGTGCAGCTTCTTGCTCTGTACAGGGGCACAGTGCGTCCTTGTATCGAGTGTTGTTCAAATGTGTGGGGAGGATCCTCTCACACCGCACTCCTAGACAAAGTAGAAAGAAAAGCCTTTTGTATCATTAACTCCCGTCCACTCACCAACTCTCTGCAATCTCTCTCTCTTCGCCGCAATGTTGCATCTCTCTCACTATTCTATCGCTACTACAATAATCAGTGTTCCTCGGAGCTTTCCCAGTGTATACCACCTCCTTTACGTAGGGTACGTAGTACCCGCCTTGCAACACAATCTCACCCCTACTATGTGCAACTGTCCAACCCAAGAGTTAAATGCTATTCTCAGACTTTCTTCTATTCAACTGCTGAGCTCTGGAACTCTCTCCCAGAATCAGTCTTTCCCTCTTCCTATGACTTACATTGCTTCAAACTTCGTGTGTCCAGGCATTTTAGCTCGAACGTCCCTTGATTTCGGCCCTGTCACTCTTTTTAAAATCTGGGGGAGGCACTCGCTGCAGGCAGTTATGCCTTGTGTCTCCCTCATTCACATAAAAAAAAAAAAAAAAACATGCACGAGCAACTGTGGCTTTCAACCATCCAACACATCTCCTTTTATTTATGTCCATCAAACATGTTAAATACAAATAATGTTTATTATTACACCGTACCGTGGAAAAACTACGGATACACCACTCCTGCCCGGGCCTCACACAGTGGCATGGCCCAGTCGTACTGAGCTCATGACGCTGGTGGCATTGCCCTGGAGGATAGCCATCCCTAGTCTTTGCTTGAGCCAGAGGATTTCCCGGGGTTCTCCTGAAACTTCTCTGATTTTACGGCCAATTTCATTCACCATATTGAGGGTGGTAGGGCCGAAGACTCCTGAAGTTTCGAATGCCAGAGGTTTGAACTGATGACTTCTGGTGATGACTTGAAATTTTTCTCGCTTTCTACTTTCTTCTATCCGGACGGCTTCACCTGCTTCGTTGGCGCTTCTGGTGATGTTGGTTATTGAAAAAGTGTCAACACATGTGGCATCCCACACGAGGCACCGGCCATTCTTGTAAGGGAAAGTGGTCATCCCAACTGGCCGTTTTTCTTCTCTGAGAAGTTCATGTGGTTCAAGGATTGATGCACGGTTAGCACTCTGCAGGGCCCGTTTTATGACATCATTTAGTGCTGAGTGTCTTGGCAGGCGGCCTGCGCTGTGACTACATGACAAGGTATGGTGACCTTGAGCATCCATCAACGCACCACACTTGCAAGTGTGTGGGTGACAAACTGCCGCACCTACTCTGAGTGCGATGGCAACCCTGAGTGCTTCAGCATTAAAGTGAGTTCCAAGAGGTGGGATGGAGATGGCATGTAACCTATTTCATTAACACAGTAAACACTAGGCAGCACTGAAACAGTTTGTAGCCAGTTAATCCCACAGTGATCAACTTGGACAAACAACGTATAACAATTGCTTTACCTCTGTCAAAATGTAATTTCATATCGAAACAAAATCGTCCAATATAAGTGAATAATCTGGAGTGTAGGATTAGGGTTGGTGGGTTAATGTGAGTGTGACATAAGGTGGGTGAAGTAAGTGGTTTAAAAAAGAGGTACATGAAGTTCAAATATTGATGGGCGGCGGGTGAAGTGTAGGTGAAAGTTAAAGGGACATGGGGAGTGGAGGAGTTGTGGGCGTGGTGTAGTGTGTGATTGGACAGGCATGGGGTGAGGTGAGGTGTGTGGTAGAACGTCCAGGAGGTGTTGTGGGTTTCGGAGGTGTGTGGCAGAACGTGTATGAGGTGATGTGGGTGAGGTGTGAGCCTTAAGTTAACCTTTAACACCTCAGTCAGCCTGGTGAGGCTCCCACGCCCTCCATGGGGAAGTTATCCTCTCATCAGTTAGTTAATCTCCAGTACAGTAGGGAGATCATTACTCTTTTATTTCTTGCTCCAGATCTCTTGATCTTGTCTTTTTTTGTTTTCTTCCGTACCACCTTAAGAGCGGCCTATGCGGTTTATTTATATGTACCGCCCAGCGGGGTGTTTTTAGCCAATATAGGGCTGTTTACGTGATCATTTTCATGCCTAAATAAGACCCAGAACGTAAAACAAGTATCTATCCCTGAAAGGGCATAAACAGAGCTTTCGAATGACACCATAACGATCCTTTTATGATGGCTAGTTTTCTTGCAATAACCGTGCAACGCGAGTGCAAAAAGCATGTAATTAGCCACTTTCCCGATACAATTCCTTATATAGCGAGTGAGAGAGGGAGGAGGGAGCTGGGATTTGTGTCAGTATGTTCGCCGCGGTGGTCTGGAGCAGTCATACGCTCGCTACTCTCCTGCCACCACTTGTCTCTCTCTCTCAGCAACATTACGTGCTGAAATTGCCACTCGACCTATGTCGAGCGCCGCCACATAGTCCAGCTTTATTTAACTCGACTTATGTTGCTCGCCGCTAATTAAGGGTTAAGTGAATGCCGAGTTTTAATCTTGCGATAATGAAGGGGATCGTCTTTTCCATCCCGCGCCCCCTCTCCCTCTCTCTCTCAGCATAAACATACTAGACGAAAGCTAACCTAGCAGTGTAGCCCCTCCCCCATTCCTATCTTTGCAAATGTTCTATGAAACCCAAACGAATGATTGGTTAGGTGGGCTCTAGTGTATCGGTATGGGTAAGATAATATCTACTATATCTCTTACATTCAAAATATGTAGTTACAAGCTATTTTAATGATTACGCGTTGATCAAGAATGATATCCGACCTCGGAAACTTAAGAAAGTATGCATTAATTATATTATTATGATGGGTATTATAAAGTGAACAGGAATAGATTATATAAATATATCAATATCGTCCGTGAGTCAGTCACAGCATTCTTTCATTATTTTAATTAATGTGAGCCTTAAAGTTGCCACAAGCTAAACTGGCAGAAAGTGGAAATGTTGCCTTTCTATAACCAGCAATAGGCGGTGTTGAGCAACAATATCACTCCTACAAACCATTGACTTGTTTTGTTTGTTTTTGTCCTCTCCGCCTCCTGAAATTATAATCACCACCCGCACCAAATTTTCCTCCATTCCCAAATACCGCCCTCTTTTTTCTCCTTCAACACATGTTCTTCCAAAAAGTCATCCCCTAATTCCTTCTCCACCTCAGTTCTTCCAACAAGCCTTCTTCTTTCTTCTCCTCCTCCTCCCGTTGTTCCAACAATTAAGCTACCCCTTCTGTCTCCTCCTCAACCACCCTTTCTTCATCGCCATCGTCATCCTACAGGCCATCCTGTCATCTCTTCTCTCCACTTCCTTCAGACAAGAAGAATTAATCCGTTAAGGGGAGATTTGTTTGTGTTTATTTGTGTATTTATCAATATATACTGTATATATTTTTGTATTTTCCTCTCTGGACCAATAATCAAGCTTTAAAAATACCCACAAAACCTCCTTCGAGATAAATGTGTGCATTGTTTGGTAGAAAAAGGCCCCGGCCGAAGGAATGTCTTAAAGTGTACAAACTAATGGGGCTAAACATGAGGAAACAAAGTAGATCCAATCCAACAACGAACAATTATTACTCTCGGCAGTACAATTCCAAAGTATACACTGAAGGCTGGCTGCGGTAAGAAAGCTGCCTTCAGTGGAGTCAGCAGAAGAGTTCAGTGGTGCGGGGAGAGCCAGACATTGTGAAGTGGTGGAGGGTGGTGGAAGAAGATAAGAGGCAGGGCAGACAGGGGAAGGTTATGGAAAGATATGTTACACACAAGACAAAACAAAAATATATGTGTGGTGGTGAAGGAGATCAAACTATATAAGACAAATAGGGATGGATATAAAGGACAATATAGAGGCATGCAGTATATAAATAAGAAACAAACAGAAGCTCATAATTAGAAATAACAAGTGGAAAAGTGAAAAATAGTGGTGAGTAAATAATATATACATTTGATGAATAAGAAGGAAAAGGAAGGTCAAATTACAATCTCGAACTGGGGATATTGTAGACACCAATCGAGCAGGGCAATATTCATGGGAGGCCTCATAAGCATGTGATAATCAGTTGCTAGAACTCCTGTTTCATTTTCTGGCTTCCCTCACTGTTTCTGTTTCAGTTTCACCTACACAAAGTAATCCATCTAGCTCTCACAAACACCTAATCCTTCCCATTTCAATAAACCAATTAGGCACCCCCCTCTCCTTTTCAATACACCATAACAAATGGCTTAATTTGGCTCTCTCACTCTTTCAACTTTGGGGGAGACACTTGTTGTGGGCAGCTTTGCCTTTCGTCTCCTTCATACACATAGAAAACGAAGTAAAAGGATAATGGATAGAAAATGGGGAAGAAAGGAATGGCACACGAATGATTGATGCGAATGATCTTATAAAATAATGCACTAGTGTATCTTAATTATTCCCAAAAATACTACAAGTAAATAACTAGCTATAGTTGTATCATCCCAAGGATAGGAATTCATATACTTTCTCCCATCAGTCTTTAGCAGAATGATAAAATAATGTTTAGCATATTTAAAGCATTGCAATAGCTTATCTATGTTGACAGATATGGTGTAGTAAATGATGTGAATGGGCCATAACAAGTGTTTGTTTATTGATGTAGATATGCAACGTGTATTGGTTCATTAACCCTTCCTACCCGGTCTGCATTAGGTAAGGACAGCACGAAAGAAGGGCCACTACCCGGTATGCCTTATCTAAGGCATGAGATTAATAGCCTAATTAAGCTGGGTCCGAACGCCGTGCGTACGACGTATGTCAACAAACCCAAGCGTTCGTCACCGCACCTCCGAAAACAAGAAGGAGAAGACTCCTCAATGTTATGTTCTGACGTCATGACGAAATTAGTGTCTAAAAAGCCCCCATATTGGCAACATCTCTGCAATATTGGCTCCACTGAAATCGTCATCACAACTGAATCAGTTGACTTACAGAGCTCTACTCAATGCCAAAATACAGTTTGAAAACCGCACTACGATTATAGATGAGTGGGAAAGTTCTAGCAGTGAAAATAAACATAAATACAGTAGCCTAGTCCTAGACGTTTTTCGGCCATATCGCCCGGGTAGGGGCGACCGTCATTGGGTAAGACAGCCCGGGGAGGAAGGGTTAATTATACCATAATGTTAATAACACTTATGCCCCTTTCCCACTGGTGAGACAAGTCACGATTTTCGTCACCGAAACCAATAAATTGGCACATTCGTGACATGTCTCAACACCTCTCATAAAAAATCGTTTGACTCTCAAGGCCTCTCAGGCCTCGCAAGGGCCCTCGCGGGGTCGCACAATGTTCGCACAGTTCAAAATTTTTGGACGAGGACTCACGATGATCGGTTACCCTCGCAAGCATCGTCGAGCATCGCCGAAGGGTTTCTGCGATCATCTGCGACATCGGCGAGACATCGCGGATGGTTTCGCACAAAAAAACTTTGCAACGCTGCATGGATACTCACCCATACTCACCGTCGCCGATGCTCTCAGATGTTCCGGGAACATCGACGATGCCAAAGAGCACCTTCGGCCGATGGTCTCAGATGTTCCGGGAACATCGACTATGCCAAAGAGCACCTTCGGCAGGTGGGTAAAATAAAATGATTAGGCTGAGATATCTTTCACCTACGGTGAAATTACACATATTGTTATTTTTGTTGTTGTTGTTGATGAAATCTTATAGAATAACATTTCCTCTTGCCGTTCATGAAAACAAAACAATATAAAACACAGTTATTATGGGTGAAAACCGACTGAGAGTTAGGGCAAATACGGGCGGACTGATGATATGCGTTCACCTAGTGAAATTCCACATATTGTTATTTTTGTTGTTGTTGTTGATGAAATCTTATAGAATAACCTTTCCTCTTGCCATTCATGAACACAAACAAATATAAAAAGAAGTTATTATTGGTGAAAACAGACAGAGTTAATATTTTGCTGCGGAATGGATTCTATAAGAGCGAAAAACTATCGTTATAGATTTATTTCTATAAAATCCAATAATGATGATAGAATAATCTAAACACCGCCATCATGTTCAGCGGACATATATATATATATTTTTGTTTTGAGAGTAAGCTAAATTTGTATATTTTTCGATAGAAAAATTTCTCCGGCGAAGCCGGATTTCTATATAAAATGCTGGCTCCCTATCGCTTGCCAGGAAGAAATCGACACCTGGATGGGAATAAACGTCTTAAAACAGTAGGCTGAACGGGGCCGAACGGATACAGGGCAAAGAGAGAGGGACAGAAATAGAAAACAAAATAAAAAAACGAGGAGAGGGAGAGAAAGAGAAAACAACAAACAGCAAGTGGGCTCAATGTTTGCGTTACTGCTTAACAATTGAGCCCACCTCGCTTTTTTTAGTTTACTCTTTCTCTCTCTCTCTCCTCGTTTTTGTTTTTATTTCTATTTCTCTCCCTCTCTCTTTGCCTTGTATCCGTTCGGCCCCGTTCAGCCTACTGTTTTAAGACTTTTACCCCCATCCAGGTTTCAATATTTTCCTGGTGAGCTGTAGCGAGCCAACATATATATTTTTTGTTTTGAGAGCAAGCTAAATTTGTACATTATTTGATAGAAAAATGTCTCCGGCGAAGCATTGCCAACCTCCGAATTAAGGGGAGATGGGTCGTTTTTCTGGTCCCCTTTCTTCCTCATGGTTAACCCCATTAGTTTTCATATTTTATATTATGACGTTCGGCCCATTAGTTTGGCGTGATATGCTAATTCCACTCTGCAATTAGCACATTCACGTTACATTCGCTCAGCTGCGCACACCTCGCCGATCTCGCCGACGTATGTGCGATGACAACGCCGATGATCGACGATGAATCGCAAGAATTTGTGCCTTAAAAAAATGCCTCGCAGAGGTACATCGGCAAAACATCGCTCACTTCCCCGATAACATCGCCGATGACGGCGATTGCGTCGCCGACATCGGCGACATCTCTGCCCAGTATAATTTGTCATCTGTTTGTAACGGTCGAAATCGTGAAGGTCGCACGTATTCTTGCGAATTTGACAAAACGAAGGCATCGGCGACGAAAATCGTGACTTGTCTCACCAGTGGGAAAGTGGCATTCAAAATTTTGGACGAGGACTCACGATGATCGGTTACCCTCGCAAGCATCGTCGAGCATCGCCGAAGGGTTTCTGCGATCATCTGCGACATCGGCGAGACATCGCGGATGGTTTCGCACAAAAAAAACTTTGCAACGCTGCATGGATACTCACCCATACTCACCGTCGCCGATGCTCTCAGATGTTCCGGGAACATCGACGATGCCAAAGAGCACCTTCGGCCGATGCTCTCAGATGTTCCGGGAACATCGACGATGCCAAAGAGCACCTTCGGCAGGTGGGTAAACAAAAATTATTAGGCTGAGATATCTTTCACCTACCGTGAAATTCCACATATTGTTATTTTTGTTGTTGTTGTTGATGAAATCTTATAGAATAACCTTTCCTCTTGCCGTTCATGAAAACAAAACAATATAAAAAACAATTATTATGGGTGAAAACTGACTGAGAGTTACGGCAAATACAGCAAATACGGGCGGACTGATGATATGCCTTCACCTACCGTGAAATTCCACATATTGTTATTTTTGTTGTTGTTGATGAAATCTTATAGAATAACATTTCCTCTTGCCGTTCATGAAAACAAAACAATATAAAAAACAAATATTATGGGTGAAAACCGACTGAGAGTTAGGGCAAATACAGGCGGACTGATGATATGCCTTCACCTAATGCAATAAATTAGGTGAAGGCATATCGGATATGCGGATAAATGTAAAGTACTACATGTCGGATACCTAAATGAGAAAGCAAACTATTCGATGAATGGCACTCAGCTTAAGAATGTAAACAGAGAAACTGATCTGGGAGTAACAATATCGAGTAACCTAAAACCGAGTCAACAATGTTCAGAAGTTGTTAAGAAGGCAAACAAAATAATTGGCTTTATAGGCAGGTCATTTGAGCATAAATCCAAAGAAGTTATCCTAACCCTTTACAATTCCTTAGTCCGCCCTCTTCTGGAATACTGCGTTCAATCCTGGTGCCCTTATTACCAAAAAGATATAAACAAGCTAGAACGAGTTCAACGTAGAGTTACCAAAATGATACCTAGCCTAAAGAACAAACTATACGAAGAGCGTCTTAGAGAATTAAATCTATTTCCTTTAACCCAGCGCAGATTAAGAGGCGACTTAATTCAAGTGTTCAAAATCATCAAAGGCATCGACAATATGAACTGTAGTAAGTACTTCACTATCGACCAATCTAATTACACGCGGGGAAACGGTTGCAAAATTATTGGTAAATCTTTTAACTCGCACGAATCTAAGAATTTCTTCTTCAATCGAGTTGTCAACTTGTGGAATGGGCTTCCCCGAGACGTTATAGACTGCAGCACCGTTGATTCATTTAAATTCCGCCTAGACAAATATCTCGCATCAAACCCGCGACTGACTGCGTTTGTAAATGAATAACTTTATTTTATCCTCCCCTCAGTTACTAACCCATATGTCCCCTACTAACTTCCTAGTCCTGCCACGTTAGTGGCAGTGCAGTAGTTCCCTTTCCAATGTTCCCTTACCCACTCTAAACCACTGTTTGGACACTTGATCCTCAGTGTTTTGGAGGACAAGCAGCCTAGAAGGGTCACTAGATCTGTTGTTGCTTTGATTTCCTTTGTACTCCTTTGTACTCCTTTGTACCTACGGTGAAATTCCACATATTGTTATTTTTGTTGTTGGTGTTGATGAAATCTTATAGAATAACCTTTCCTCTTGCCGTTCGTGAAAACAACAAAATATAAAAAGCACTTATTATTGGTGAAAACAGACAGAGTTAATATTTTGCTGCGGAATGGATTCTATAAGAGCGAAAAACTATCGTTATAGATTTATTTCTATAAAATCCAATAATGATGATAGAATAATCTAAACACCGCCATCATGTTCAGCGGACATATATATATTTTTGTTTTGAGAGTAAACTAAATTTGTATATTTTTCGATAGAAAAATGTCTCCGGCGAAGCCGGATTTCTCCATGCAATGCTGGCTCCCTATCGCTCGCCAGGAAGAAATCGACACCTGGATGGGGATAAACGTCTTAAAACAGTAGGCTGAACGGGGCCGAACGGATACAATGCAAAGAGAGAGGGAGAGAAATAGAAAAACAAAATAAAAAAACGAGGAGAGGGAGAGAAAGAGAAAACAACAAACAGCAGGTGGGCTCAATGTTTGCGTTACGGCTTAACAATTGAGCCCACCTCGCTTTTTTTAGTTTACTCTTTCTCTCTCTCTCTCTCTCCTCGTTTTTGTTTTGTATTTCTATTTATCTCCCTCTCTCTTGGCCTTGTATCCGTTCGGCCCCGTTCAGCCTACTGTTTTAAGACTTTTACCCCCATCCAGGTTTCAATATTTTCCTGGTGAGCGGTAGCGAGCCAACATATATATATTTTGTTTTGAGAGCAAGCTAAATTTGTACATTATTTGATAGAAAAATGTCTCCAGCGAAGCATTCCCAACCTCCGAATTAACCCGTACAGCCCCAGCGACGCGCCTGACGCGTCGGCGATGTATGTAACGCACAGCCCCAGAGACGCGCCTGGCGCGTCACCCTAATTGCGCCGACCGTAACCTCAGGTGTAGCCACTCAAGAGGGCTCAGATTTGTATGGGAACTGTGTACGTATCCCACGCAACCGTGCCGATGGTTGAAAACCCTCAAAGTCCACGTGCGTGCGCGCGAGCGCGCAATAACCTGGTTTTTTGGGATAATTGCCTTCAATTTTTTACTCTTATAAAATCCGTTTTCGGGGGCGTTGTAGGACCATTTTTTAAGCTTTTTGAGCAGTTTTTCGTGGTTTTTCCTTCATTCCTAACCCATTCGCTATTGTTTCTGGAATAAAACCATTTTTTGAAAACCGGCCGGGTTCTGGTGCGCAAACATTACAAAACTAGCCGGGGCTCCACGGGTTAAGGGGAGATGGGTCGTTTTTCTGGTCCCCTCCTCATGGTTAACCCCGTTAGTTTTCATATTTTATATTATGACGTTCGGCCCATTAGTTTGGCGTGATATGCTAATTCCACTCTGCAATTAGCACATTCACGTTACATTCGCTCAGCTGCGCACACCTCGCCGATCTCGCCGACGTATGTGCGATGACACCGCCGATGATCGACGATGAATCGCAAGAATTTGTGCCTTAAAAAAATGCCTCGCAGAGGTTCATCGGCGAAACATTGCTCACTTCCCCGATAACATCGCCGTTGTCGGCGATTGCGTCGCCATCATCGGCGACATCTTCGCCCAGTATAATTTGTCATCTATTTGTAACGGTCGAAATCGTGAAGGTCGCAAGTATTCTTGCGAATTTGACAAAACGAAGGCATCGGCGACGAAAATCGTGACTTGTCTCACCAGTGGGAAACGGGCATTAAAAATTTTGGACGAGGACTCGCGATGATCGGTTACCCTCGCAAGCATCGTCGAGCATCGCCGAAGGGTTTCTGCGATCATCTGCGACATCGGCGAGACATCGCGGATGGTTTCGCACAAAAAAAACTTTGCAACGCTGCATGGATACTCACCCATACTCACCGTCGCCGATGCTCTCAGATGTTCCGGGAACATCGACGATGCCAAAGAGCACCTTCGGCAGGTGGGTAAATTTTTGTTATTAGGCTGAGATATCTTTCACCTACTGAAATTCCACATATTGTTATTTTTGTTGTTGTTGTTGATGAAATCTTATAGAATAACATTTCCTCTTGCCGTTCATGAAAACAAAACAATATAAAAAACAAATATTATGGGTGAAAACCGACTGAGAGTTAGGGCAAATACGGGCGGACTGATGATATGCCTTCACCTACGGTGAAATTCCACATATTGTTATTTTTGTTGTTGTTGTTGATGAAATCTTATAGAATAACCTTTCCTCTTGCCGTTCATGAAAACAAAAAAAATATAAAAAGCACTTATTATTGGTGAAAACAGACAGAGTTAATATTTTGCTGCGGAATGGATTCTATAAGAGCGAAAAACTATCGTTATAGATTTATTTCTATAAAATCCAATAATGATGATAGAATAATCTAAACATGCCATCATGTTCAGCGGACATATATATATATATTTTTGTTTTGAGAGTAAGCTAAATTTGTATATTTTTCGATAGAAAAAATTCTCCCGCAAAGCCGGATTTCTATATACAATGCTGGCTCCCTATCGCTCGCCAGGAAGAAATCGACACCTGGATGGGGATAAACGTCTTAAAACAGTAGGCTGAACGGGGCCGAACGGATACAAGGCAAAGAGAGAGGGAGAGAAATAGAAAACAAAATAAAAAAACGAGGAGAGGGAGAGAAAGAGAAAACAACAAACAGCAAGTGGGCTCAATGTTTGCGTTACGGCTTAACAATTGAGCCCACCTCGCTTTTTTTAGTTTACTCTTTCTCTCTCTCTCTCCTCGTTTTTGTTTTTATTTCTATTTCTCTCCCTCTCTATTTGGCTTGTATCCATTCGGCCCCGTTCAGCCTACTGTTTTAAGACTTTTACCCCCATCCAGGTTTCAATATTTTCCTGGTGAGCGGTAGCGAGCCAACATATATATTTTTTGTTTTGAGAGCAAGCTAAATTTGTACATTATTTGATAGAAAAATGTCTCCGGGGAAGCATTGCCAACCTCCGAATTAAGGGGAGATGGGTCGTTTTTCTGGTCCCCTTTCTTCCTCATGGTTAACCCCATTAGTTTTCATATTTTATGACGTTCGGCCCGTTAGTTTGGCGTGATATGCTAATTCCACTCTGCAATTAGCACATTCACGTTACATTCGCTCAGCTGCGCACACCTTGCCGATCTCGCCGATCTCGCCGACGTATGTGCGATGCCAACGCCGATGTTCGACGATGTATTGCAAGAATTTGTGCCTTAAAAAAATGCCTCGCAGAGGTACATCGGCAAAACATCGCTCACTTCCCCGATAGCTCGGCGATTGCGTCGCCGACATCGGCGACATCTTCGCCCAGTATAATTTGTCATCTGTTTGTAACGGTCGAAATCGTGAAGGTCGCACGTATTCTTGCGAATTTGACAAAACGAAGGCATCGGCGACGAAAATCGTGACTTGTCTCACCAGTGGGAAAGGGGCATTAGTCTCCCTCAGGGGAACGATGGTAACCTTTGTACCTTAACACAGAACGGCATTACACATTATTATGTATGGTGACAATTGCTTTGTGGAATGTTATTATGCTGCTTCGATGGTTATGGATGGGTGTACTTTGTAACTATTGTATGATGAAAAACAAAATCCCCAGAAGGAAAAGTAAATTCTTAGTTAGGACATAATATGAAACATCTAAACACACAACGTAAGACACAAATACTGTATAACTCCACAAAAGAAAGAGGGGGAAAAATAAAATAACAAAACGGATAAACGAGTGAAGGGGGAGTGAATATAAAGAATATCGGGGATATACAGAGAGATACAGGAAGGTAGCGTACAGGTGCGACTTGAAGTTTATGGCACACTAATTGCAGAAGGAACACAGAAATAGTCAAATAAATAAACATGACAATCCTAGACGAAAGATAAGGTAAAACAAGTTATTTAATATGAAGAGTGGTAGAAGTTATTTATATGGATGAGCATGATATATTGGAGGGCTTAACCCTTAAAAAGCGGCTCACCACATAAGTCGTTTTTAATAAAGCTGGACTATGTGGCGGCGCTCGACATAGGTCGAGTGGCAATTTCAGCACGTAATGTTGCTGAGAGAGAGAGACAAGTGGTGGCAGGAGACTAGCGAGCGTATGACTGCTCCAGACCACCGCGGCGAACCTACTGACACGAATCTCAGCTCCCTCCTCCCTCTCTCACTCGCTACATACTGAATTATATGGGGAAAGTACCGAATTACATGCTTTTTGCACTCGCGTTGCACGGTTATTGCAAGAAAACTATCCATCATACAAGGATCGTTATGGTGTCATTCGAAAGCTCTGTTTATGCCCTTTCAGGGATAGATACTTGTTTTACGTTCTGGGTCTTATTTAGGCATGAAAATGATCACGTAAACAGCCCTATTTTGGCTAAAAACACCCCGCTGGGCGGTACATATAAATAAACCGCATAGGCCGCTAAAGAAGGGTTAATGTTCATAGGGAACATATTATTATAAAGCACGATGCAGTTAGAGCCAGAATGAATTTCCATTATTATTTCGGAAAGAGGATGGTAGAGAAACCAACCGAACAACACGACTGGTCTAAAAATCCTTTTATTAGACATTGCGACATTGCGTATACTTTATGAATGTAGCGACTATATAGAGAATATAAAACACATTTCATAAACTATTGGCTACTATTAACGTTGCATACGGTCCAGACAAAAACGAAAGTGCAAACATTATCAATAACAATCGCTTCAATACTTCTATCATTGCGTGATATTATTAATAACACATATTTACAAAGTACTGCTATTGTCGTATACATGTCCAGACCATTTACCAAGAAACCCTGTACTGCTTCCGGTAGGACGATCATTTGGATAGCAATCAATACACAATATTGTTGGTGTGTGTTGGCTGAGATGATTGAAGTCCCTGTCAAGGGCACGAGAAGTGAGAACTGTGTGATATATTGTGGAGAATAACAAATTAATATGCATATATTTATATAAATTAAATATGATGTGAAAACCTGAAAATCCAAGGGAAAATCTCTCCATAATTAAATGTATCAAGTCTTTGCGTCAGAAGACAATCGGAAACAGATATGGTTTTAATCAGTATAAACACAAGAACAGAACTTGCAATGCAAGAGTGAATAGTGAATTATATTCACATCCTGTTAAATTGACTAAACATTACAGTATACTGAAACACAAATAATCAATACTAACTCAGCAGGTGTTGGAGAGTGTGAGGGAAGCTGACAACCTGGACTGTCATAATTACTTCTCAGGCCGTCATTATCATATTGTGTTGGTCACGTCCCGTCTACAGAATACATTGTATCTTTTCTTACCTGTACCGACTTACCCTGGTTTAATTGCTCTCTCTCTCCTTCTCTCTCTCTCTCTCTCTCTCTCAGATATACAACAGATCCGTATAAAGGTTGTGTCATACAGACTACCAACGTCGGGCGACAAAGCCCCGAATTGGATGACTTGCATATTTGAAGCGAATCAACCGATATTGTCCCGAAGTTGGTAGAAGAAGAACATCCCCAGACAATGCCCCGAACAAGACTCGAATGTAACCCGATAGTCCCGAGCGACTTACAACAAAGACCCGAACATGATTAGAATATAAACCGATGAATGCCAGAGCATGACCCGACTATAACTCGAATATGCACCGAATCAGCCGACCATGTGCGATTGAGATACGACGATCAGCCGACCTTTTAACCGATACGAAAGAAGTTATGAGGAACACCAGCCGAATCGGGCCGACCATCAGAAAACTTTAACACGATGCTAGATGAATGTGGGACGACAACCTGTACCTGCCCTATATAAAGTGGGTGTGGTCGCACACATGGCAGTCACACATCAGTCATCACCACGGCAACATGGACCTCACGGAACTCGACCCACCCACTGAGGTTATGGAGGAGGAGTTGGAGATGGCCATTATGTTTCAGGAGCTTGTTGTAGCCACCCTAAACCACCTGCTACTCATCGCCACCCTCCTGAAGAAGGAGCGTCAGCGCCGTGTACGACCCAGGAAACCACGAAGCTGCAGCGTCAAGCCTTGGGTCGCCCAGAGAGCCACCCACGGACACTACCACCAACTGCTAAAGGAGCTAATGGAGATGGACAGGAACACCTACAAGTATTATCTGCATATGGACGAGGACCTATTCAATGACATAGTACGCCGTCTTACACCCCGGATCAAGAAGACCACCAATTGGAAGAAGCCCCTGGAGCCAGGTTTGAGAGTTGCCATGACACTACGATTTTTGGCAACAGGGGATGCATACAAGAGCATGGCGTTAAATTTTCGAGTTGGTGCAAACACAATTTCCCTGGCAGTACGGGAGACATGCGAGGCTATAATCCAGGAGTATATGGAAGAGGTTATTGTGTGCCCATCAACACCCGAAGGCTGGAAAGAGGTTGCCAAGGGTTTCGAAGAGAGGTGGAACTTCTGGCACACCATAGGGGCAATCGATGGCAAGCACATAGCCATGCAACCTCCAGGAAACTGCGGCTCACTGTACTACAATTATAAACATTATCACTCCATTGTTCTCCTGGCAGTGGCCAATATCTTCAATAGACCCGATTGATCTTGCCTTATTCGTCTCTTTATCTGGGGAATGTCGTATTTTATTCGAGTAAATCGTCTATCATTCGGCTGATATTCGGTTTAATGTCTCCCTATATTCATATGATTCGGGTTATTATCGACTTATGTACGGCTTATATTCGACTCATGTTCGGGTAGTTCGTGTTAACTTCGTCAATGAAAATTACAGCAGAACATCGACCGAAACAAAAGAACGTAACACGAATGTAAGCCGACCATAACCCGAACGAGAGCCGACCTTTTTTTAACGGTTTTTACACCCGAATGTCGGCCAAAATTAACGCATGCACTAACTTCTGGCCGACCCACAAGATATTCGTCTGCACCCATGAACATCCCCAGAACTTCCTCAGAATCAACAAGATCATTGGCCGAATTGACCTGAATCAACCCGAACTTTCTGAAATTTGATTTTTTTTTGCAAGTCAATCCTGTTCGGGAGTAGGTCGCCCGACGTTCGACTTCTGTATGACGCGGCCTTTTAACTGTGTTATGTACTAACCTCCTAGTCCTGCGACGGACATTAGTTCCAGGGCAGTGGTTCCCTTTCCAATTTTTCCTTAAACACTCTAAACCACTGTTTGGACACTTGTTTTGGAGGACAAGCAGCCTAGAGGGGTCACTAGACCTGTTGTTGCTTGATTGCCTTTGTACTCTCTCTCTCTCTCCTCGGGTGGAAATAATTTTCGAGAATTCGAAAAATTCTCCTCGTTTTCACAATCATTGAGGTAATCCCCAGCGTAGTTCATCAACACACTGGCAGTGGGCGGGTCCCCAACCCCGAAAGGAGTTGAAATAGGGGAGCTATCCCCCCGCCAAAGGCGGCTTTCTTGGGCCTTTCCTAGCTGATGCTGAGAGGATTGGGTTCTAGTCATGTGGTGATGGGCTGGTCTATCCGAGTGAGAACTGAGCGATCTCTGCCATACCCATAGCTTACTCTGACTGTTCCTTTTACTTATATATCTTCTAGATCTCAAGTGGCGGCGTCTTTTCCGTGGATTGGCCTCCCTACTGCCAACCTAGAAGTTGGCAGATTGGCAGCCAAAGCGTCACATTTTTCCCTTACCCCTCAACTTTCCCTTCATAATTGCTGAGGGGCACAGGGCCTTGGGTGGGGCTTTGGTTTCCCGGGCGTTTCCGCACCTTCCTCAGCTCCCTGCCTTGGAGTGGCTTCGGTCACCCGGGCTTTGTTAGTGGTAAGCAGGGAGGATTTTGTGGGGGCGCTCGTTTATGGCCTTGGCCTTGCTCGAGACCTTGGGGCTGTTCGGCCAGACAACAACAACAACACACTGGCAGTCATAGAGTGTTCAAGGGATTGTATATATTGTTTTTTATTGCAATGTCGCGTTTTTCGCTACACATGGAGGAGTTTTAGGATAGTTTGGGTGTTTATGTCTTTTTGGATTTTCTTTGTGGATTATAGTGCGCTTTCGAATGATATATGTTTGTGCGACTTTGTGTCTGTGTTTTGTGTGTTTTGTGAATATATTTGCTTATATGTCTGTCTGTGTGTGGGTTTGTGCAATTTGTTGCTTGGTAGTGATATTTGTTTGTGCTTGTATGTTTGTTTTTGTATTGGTATATTTTTCTTTCCACTGTAGTTAAAAGGAATCCATCTTGAACATATCTGAACCTGTATTGTGTTATCCAACGTTGATCAGATGTGTAACATGGTACATTTAGTTTGTTCCTATAAACAAATATACAACACAAACTTTGATGGTTTGTCATGAGTTTTGATCATAAATGTATTTGTATATCTACAGTTACTGCCAAATGGTCGCAAACTATTGCGATTTACTTTATGCAAATATATACATTTAAAATGACGTTCAGATGAAATTAGCTACCGGCAACCCATCTAGGGGAGACAACCTTATACAAATTCGGGTGGATGGGACTCGTCAGCCTTGGTCGGCAACCTGTCTAGGGGAGTAAACCTTATACAAATCCGTACTGCTCACCTAAGGGTGAAACAGGTTAGTGGATGGACTAGCCGTGCACCACTGTAGAAAAAATAGTGCTAAAGATATATATAGAAGGCCTCGGAGTCAGACCCTAAGTTGAGTGGTCAATCCAGCAAGTCCCTCAGTAAACTGGCACGGATTGTCCTTCTCACAGGGGTTAGGTCTGCTTGGGGGCGTTTTGTGTGTGGCCACCCTCGTAAAGAGGAGTAAGGCATCCGGCAATAGATAGATAGATAGATAGATATAAAACAAAATATAGTTATCAAAATATAGCTAATTTGATCTGAACATCAATATAATTGGATATATTTGTATAAAGAAAATCACAGGAGCTAACGAACATTTGTCATTAGCTGTACATGCCTGCTATATTGAGTATGCTGTGTCTAAATATGTTCCCTTGTAGACCAGTTACGTATGTATTTTCTGTATTCTTGGGCTAGAGTAATACTTTTGGCATATTTCAAATGTTAGTGGATTAACCCCTTCTGTACCGGCGACGTCTCTTTAAGTTTATTTTAGCTATATTTAGACGATTTTATGCAGCTTTAAAAGGATCTGTGGTAGTGAAAAGGGTTAATTGAAATATTTCCAAGCATGTTAATTACTGGAGGCCTTTTTTAAACTGAATACAATCGTCTAATAGTAGCCAGAACAATGTTAAAAGGACGGTGCCGGTACAGAAGAGGTTAATAGGAGATTCTTAATAAACGACGCAGTAGAATCGTGTTCTTGTTTAACCACAAAGTGCATATTTCAGTTTCAAAAGTAATTAATCACTGAGTCTTATATATCGTAAAAAGGTGTTCAGTTTAATTATATAACAGCGGATGTTCAGTTGACCAATTCATTCCTGTCGAAGTTATCATTAGGTTTTGTCAGTTTTCTATGAGTAAAGTTTGCCTGATGCTGAAATCTTATAGACAATACTTAAGCAATGATGTTTGTGAATAACACACGAACAAGCATACACAAACTAACATGCACCCAGGCACAAGGACATGCACGAGTACAAGAATAAACACACATAATCATAAACAAAAAACAAAACACGCTAAGCTATGCATACACATAATAGTTATATACACTTTTAATTATGAATCGGAAAATATTTAAGCATATTAAAAACACACTCACAATTCAATAACATGGAAGCCAATAAACCCATCAAAACCGTGCCGGTGTTGGCCAAAGGGCTTTGTTTATATTACACACTGATATTTCAATACCATACCATCATTTTAACCAATACTAGATAACTAATTGTCCATCCAACAATCAATCAACTTTACCCCAAACCCCATATATTGTTCAGTGGCTACTAGGGTAATATTACTCACAAACCCCATATATTGTTCAGTGGCTACTAGGGTAATATTACTCACAAACCCCATATATTGTTCAGTGGCTACTAGGGTAATATTACTCACAAACCCCATATATTGTTCAGTGGCTACTAGGGTAATATTACTCACAAATCTTTCGCCTGCCAGCCTTTTCGTCCACACACGAGTTGGTTTGTTCATTACCTTGAATTTGGTTTGATAATATGTAATTTAGTTAGGTTGTGATAGGTCAAATTGTGATGAGTAAGGTCTCGCCATATTAACCCTTTCACGCTTATGACGCAATTTTGAGCCCATTAGGGATACTTTAAAGCCTTTGTGGGGTATTTATAAACCTTTAGGTTAGTTACTTCAACCTCTGCAGTTGTCTTTGAGTTAGCTGTGGGCAGAAAACAAATTTTGGAGAGGTAATTATAAGAGTGAGAAAACTCTATTTATTATTGCTAATCTGGCAACCTCTGCGTCATAGAAGCGTGAAAGAGTTAATCGGGGTTGAGTTAATTATAGTTTACGGTAGTACGCTATAAATAATTACAAAGAGATTGCAAAAGAAAACAAGGAGCAACAGATACAGATATATTGATTATCAGTGTCAACTTGGTGAATCTTGAGAAAAGAGTACCTGTGGATAAATAAATTCCACCATTCGAGAACAAACTCAGTGTATTCAGTATAGCGTATGGTAGCACTGGTTCATCTCTTCATGTAGGCCATGTTATCGATTAAATACATTTTAAAATTCAAAAGACCAAATTTTATATCCTGTTTCAGTATTCCCGAATATTTATTATGAGTATGGAGCGACTTGTGTGTACAGAAAATATAACATATCGCCAATGGCACCAAGATGGCGGAGGTTGCTGGAGCTCCGTGACTATAAGATTTCTTGTCCACACAGGGTGACTAATCTCAATATGGATCATTCTAGCCGCAGACTGTTCCAAACTCCTGTACAAGTAGATGGTGCATTACTATTTGATAAACTGGACTCGGTGAACATTTGATTGGGGAAAACAGTGACTCGAGCATGTGTCCAAAGGAAATGTTTCGAAATATTTCACCAGCATGGACTGATAATTGTATTTCACCTTTCGCCTCTTTAAATTTGCAAAATATTTGAAACCAAGTTCTTAAGCATTTGAAATATAATATGGCATCGTATTTGTTACGTAACCGATTATGTTGGGTAACTATTAGAGCTGACGACTATACTACCACAACGGTTAATGTCTGATGGGTAGGTCTGGCTTTAGGAAATATCAACCACCAGAAAGTCAAATAAACAGCCAGTAAAAATATTGTGTTACATTTTAATGTTATAATGTTATTCTATTTTATTATGTTTACTCAGGCCCAATCCCCACTTTTCCCTTTTTTTTTTTTCTTTTTTGTATTATGATGTTATACCGGTATATATACAGTAACACTACAGGCTATCTACATTATAGTCCATTCCTTATAAGTAGGCAGAAATCGTGACTCCTAATATCTGTAATTCAAAAAGAGCTAGTGCAAATGGGCTGAAAATGTCCACACCTTCTGTCTCTTCCAAAATGGTAGAAATTAGTGTAATCGTTTATGAGTTATGTAGGTTAGTGGTCAAGATTATTGGCCTACCTATAATGAGTGGAGTACAGTAAATGGTAAATGCTACGAAATAACCTGTATATTTGTCGATGCTATTGTACTGAATAACCTAGAATTGAATAAATTATAATGTGTTCCGAGGAACTTGCTTCAATTGTGCCTCCTCTCCACATCTTTCCCCGTAGAACTAGGGCAGCTGAGAGCGCCCATGAATTTACACTTTCTCCTCCACAATGCAGAACTTCTGCTTATCAGAATTCATTTATCCCCAGAGCTACTACTCTTTGGAATTCACTTCCCTCGAATTGCTTTCCACAAACTTACAATCAACAAATGTTTAAATCCAGTTGTTACAAACATTTTATGAATGGAGGATGCCTTTAGGCACATGGACCTTTTTGTTTTATCTGTGTTTTTCCTTCCTCCGTTCATTGTCTCAAAAAAAAAAAAAAAAAAAAAAAAATGTGGCTGTGTTAGCGTAGTGCACTAAAACTTTCCTCTGGCTATAGGATAATGCACAGTCGGACAACATTCCAGCTGGGCCAAGGTTTCTTATAAACTATATGCTATTATAGAGTAATAAAGTATTGGCAAACTAAATATGCAGACTTAACCTACTCACTATAGCCTAAAAAAATAAATAAACTGGCGAGAAATTGGCTTGTTGCCATCTCAATTACTCAGCTATTACAACGTTTTATAGCCAAAATATTTCTTAATTCGAAAACCTGGCAATAATGTGATGCAGAGACATAGTATTTTTTTTCTTTCGATAAATGAGCTGCTAAAGGAGTAAAATATCTGCCAAGCTAACAACAATAAAAGAAAAAAAAGGATAGCTTGTTAATTTCTTTCTTTTGCATTTGTAATTTATTTGTTTGTAAATAGCTTATAAATACCATAAATGAAAGACGCCCTGGACCAGCTGTAATATTGGCCGACTGGCCACATACACATTCATATAAACCATACTAATAATACCAATACAATAACTAAATAGTTCAGTGACGTGAATTATATTTGACTGGAGTGTGTTTGTATGTTAGCTGTGTGTAATGAAGTGCGATATTAAAAGTGTCGTTGGATCTGGCCCCCCTGGGGGATCGGTTATCTCGGCTGACTGGGTTCATTCATGCCTGTTCTACTGCTGTCCGCAATAAGGAGGAAGCATTCAAACGGTACCGACGCCTTAAAACTCAAGACTCTCATTCTTCATATGTTTCTGTCCGGAATCAAGCCAAATCTGCTCTTCGACTTGCCAAACACTCTTTCATCAATAATAAATGCACTGAACTATCCAACTCTAGCTCTTCCCAAGCTTTCTGGCATCTAGCCAAAAACCTCTCCAACAATTTCTCTTCCTCGTCTTTCCCTCCCCTTTCCCACTCTGATGGCACAACCATCACTTCTTCCTCTGACAAAGCTAAACTCTTCGCTCAAACTTTTGCTAGAAACTCCACCTTGGATGATTCCGGTGCTATTCCTCCCTCTCCGCCCTCCTCTCTCTTACTTATGCCTAATATCCTAATCTCTTCTAAAGATGTACTTTCTACCCTCTCTGGGCTTAACACTAATAAGGCGTACGGTCCGGACGGTGTTCCTCCTGTTGTTCTCAAAAACTGTGCTTCCATGCTGACTCCCTGCCTAGGCAAACTCTTTCGTCTCTGTCTATCCTCTAACGTCTTCCCTTCATGCTGGAAGTTTGCTCACATTCAACCTGTCCCAAAGAAGGGTGACCGCTCTCAACCCTCCAACTATCGTCCAATTGCTCTTATCTCTTGTCATTCTAAAGTTTTTGAAACTATTCTTGCTTCCAAATTTCTTAAGCATTTCTCTTCTCATAATCTGCTCTCAGATCGCCAGTATGGCTTCCTTAAGGGTCGCTCTACTGGTGATCTTCTTTCATATCTTACTAACTCTTGGTCATCCTCCTTTCGGGACTTCGGTGAGACTTTTTCTATTGCACTAGACATATCGAAAGCCTTCGATAGAGTCTGGCATAAATCTTTAATTTCTAAACTACCCTCCTTCGGTTTCTATCCCTCCATCTGTGCCTTTGTCTCTAATTTCCTTTCCGGCCGTTCCATAGCCGCGGTTGTGGACGGCCATTGTTCACTTCCTCACCCTATAAACTCCGGTGTTCCTCAGGGCTCTGTCCTATCTCCTATTCTCTTTCTAATTTTTATAAATGATCTCCTTAACTGTACCTTAATTCCCATCCATTCATACGCAGACGACTCAACCTTACACTACTCCATCAGTTTTTCAGAACGCCCCAGCCAGCAATCCCTCAACGACAAACGTAATGAAGCCATAGAACTCTTAAATTCTGATCTAAGTACTATTTCCAATTGGGGCAGAGAAAACCTTGTTAACTTTAATGCTTCCAAAACCCAATTTCTCCATCTATCTACCCATCAGGATCTCCCAGCGGACTATCCCATATTCTTCAACAATTCAAAAATCAACCCTTCATCTTCTCTCAATATTCTTGGTGTCTCTTTTTCTTCTGCTCTCATTTGGAAGGACCATATTACCAGTCTTGCTAAGGCAGCCTCCCAGAAGATGGGTGTGCTCAACCGCCTTAGGGGGTTCTTTTCCCCTGCACAGCTTCTTGCTCTGTACAGGGGCATAGTGCGCCCTTGTATTGAGTATTGTTCACATGTGTGGGGAGGTTCCTCTCACACCGCTCTCCTAGACAAAGTTGAAAGGAAGGCCTTTCGTATCATTAACTCCCGTCCACTCACCAACTCTCTGCAATCTCTCTCTCTCCGCCGCAATGTTGCATCTCTCTCGCTATTCTATCGCTACTATAATAATCAGTGTTCCTCAGAGCTATCCCAGTGCATACCACCTCCTTTACGTAGGGCACGTGGTACCCGTCTTGCAACTCAATCCCACCCCTACTCTGTGCAACTCTCCAACCCAAGAGTGAAACGTTACTCTCAAACTTTCTTCTACTCAACAGCTGAGCTCTGGAACTCTCTCCCAGAATCAGTCTTTCCCTCTTCCTATGACTTAAATTGCTTCAAACTCCGTGTGTCCAGGCATTTTGGCTCGAACGTCCCTTGATTTTGGCCCTGTCACTCTTTCAACTATGGGGGAGGCACTCGCTATAGGCAGTTATGCCTTTTGCCTCCCTCAATCACATAGAAAAAAAAATATATATATATATCCAGCAGTGGTATTGAAGGGGAGGGGGGATTTCAGGGTTTTATTTATGTATATTAACCTTATATTTACATTTAATTCTCAACACACATAAACACACACACGCACCCACACACATAGAATGGTCTCGTAGTTCAATCAGCACACATTACATAAACACACACACACACACCCACCTGTTTATATTTATATATTATTCTCCAATAGTTTATATTTATGTTAATCTCTAGCTTCTAACCCTGTGTATATAATTTACGTTTTACCCCTTATTAATTATATTTACTATTGTATATATCTATTGTAACTGTATGAAGAACATAGTATCTCAGATTAATTTATTTAATGTATTTTTTTGTTATGTAGTTTTTAGTTTGATTTGTTTTTGACAAACCAGGTCTTGTTTGGGTGCATTATGCCTGAGCCCAAAGTTCTCCTAGTAAACAAGTGTTCTTGATAATGCCGGCCAGGGCCTCCGCGGGGATGGAGGTAAGAAACAAACCAATGGCGGGAATATATGGGTGAAGGACAACGCTGGTTTGTGCCTTTAATGATAACAGAATGATTGATTGAGGCAAGAGAGATACTTTGATGAATTAGATAAAGATATGGCAAGATGGATGTATACGCTGTGTGAGTGAGACGTATCTGTTGGGATCGGGGATGTGGAATGCTGAGGATGAGCATGATTTATATAATGGTAAGGGGTGTGTTGTCTAGTCCACTTTAGATATAAATACATAAATAAATTTAAAACCAGAGTGTTACGCGAAGTGAGGTTCCCGTCTCCCGCCCTAATGGCGGCGATCCAGGCAGCCCTGTTATGAGCTGCCTCATTTGTTAGGAGTTTTAATTTAAGATTATATCTTAAGGTCTGATCCCACGTTTTTCTTGGTCTGTCCCTTGGTACAGCTCCCTCCACGTTCACGAACTTGCATCTGTTCACTCAACTTAGTTCATCCATCCTCGTCACATGTCCAAATCATCCAAGCCTACTAGTACGCATCTCATCACTGATACTTTTGATACCTACCGTCTCCTCAGCTTATCTTGCAGTTTGGCCCAGCACATTCAACTCACCATTCTCATCTTGTTACGTCCCATTTTGTTGACATCATCAGCTTTTACAGGCCACGCTTCCGAATCGTATGTTCTAGCACATCAAGCTTCGATGAGATTGTTAGTAGAGAAGTACGGTATTTAACCAAGGATAAAAAACCTATGATAAAATGGATTGCGAGAGTCTGTGGGATGTGTTGACAGTATATGGTGGGGGGGCGGGGGGGGATTTGCTAATGGCAGTACATTATTTTTATATGGATGCATTGACTAATGTGAAGTTAGGCGATAAGCTTAGCGATAGTTGTTAGGTCAACATAGGAGTAAGACAGGGATGTGTCATGTCTCTGTAGCTCTTTGACATATAGGCTACAGTACATGGATAGAGTAATCAGAGAATATAGTGCGGGATCAATGGGCATAGGAGCTAGGCTGGAATCAGAGAGAAGAGAGTGGAAGGTTTTAACATGCCTATTATGTGGACGATGCAGTCCTGATGGCGGAAGATGTGAATGAACTATGAAGAGTGGTCACTGACATTGACATGGAGTTTCAAAGTCTATTCTATCTATCTATCTATATGCTCAGGCCCAATCCCCGTTTTGGGGGTAGCCGACTCAAGACAGAGCAAGAACAGGGAAAACACAAAACAACATAAAACAAAAAATAAACACAGATAAAAAAACACAAACTCTCACACATCCAGGTCACCCAGGAGAAGACCCAGAGACCAGGGTTACCAAGGTCGCTCCAGCACTCCCCCGGCCCCTGACCACCCGGAGAGGTTCCGATCTCGGCAGGCAGACATGCAGCGGAGCCAAAGCCACAAGCCCTCCCACCACACTTCCAGGCACACCCTTCATATTAATCGTCATATTCAAAGTCAGTGTAGGGAAATGTAAGGTAATGGTGTTTGAGAAAAGAATGCATGAAATCATAGAATTTATGAGAAAAAACAAATATAAAAAAAGACCCTGAATACATTTGTTGAATTTAAATGGGAATTGAAGAATTGGAAGAGGTTGAAAGTTTCAAAAGTGAGGTGAAAGAAAGAAAAATATAAGGGAGAAAGATGATCGGAGAACTTATTATTTTTTTTCCTGAAAGGAAGAATAGTCGGCCAAGAATGGAAAAATTCACTGAGGAACAGTGTACTGCTTCCAACACTTCCATAACGAAGTGAAACATGGACATCAATAGGACCTTTCCAGACTGAGAGCTGTGGAGAGGAGTTATTACAGAATGGCAGCTGGTGTAAAGAAGGTAGATGTATACATTAACACTGTAATGCATGATCAAAAAATGGACGAGGACAGAATCCGAAGAAATATACAAGGAAGTCAGGTGAATGGAACAGCTGGTAGTGAATGAAAGCTTCCACGAAGTGATAATGGTATTGTGGCACAAGCAAATGAAGTATGTCCGGAAAAATGTTCGTAGCCTGGAGGTGGTTCTACCCTAGCCATCCTTTAGCGGGTGTTTCCCAGGAGGAAACAAAGCGTCGAAGATGATGATGATAAAAAAACACATACATACACAAGGTCCTTGTAGACCAATTAGCACACATCATACATCATCACACACATTAGTATCACTCAGCTGAGCGTGACTTACCAGACCAAAACCTAAACCCCAGTCAAACACACATACACAACCACAGAATTATCTCACGTCCTCAGTTACCACAAGACAACAAGGGCACCATTATAGTAATGTACCCGTCGTTAATGTTGTAATAGATTGGCAGGGCACACCAATTGTTTGCTATTTAAATTATGCATGCTGATATTAGTCATCGAGCGTGTTTAGGGCTTTTTGTAACGTGTGCGAAGACATCAAAATCGAAGAATAGAGAACTATCTTCATAAAATAAAAAAATAAAACAAATAAAAATACAAATATAATATATAAATATAAAAAATAAAATATAAATATTGAAATATTGTCTACACAACATCTACAGCTTATTTGTAGAAATTAAATGCAATATTATTTACAGTGGCTTCGTACTATGCAATAGTCTGCAACCGTCACTCTACATTGACGGCCCATAAAGTACGGCGTTTATATACTTATAATACCATAACATTATTTCCGACGAGAAGACTATCACTTCCTCTTATTAAAACCAATGTTTTTATTTAACGTAAGACCTCTTGCAGTCGTATTGGATAATTGTTTCAGTAAACATTATTTATATGTATTCGTTACCAAAGCCTTCATATATTGTATGATTATTAATGTATCAATATTGTGCCTTAATTAGATTTTCTGTATGCTTAACTCGTGGACATAACTCCCGTACTGTATTATAGGGGATCATATTGAAAGATTGGGTAAGCATAAAAAACAGGTCGATAGTATACATTGTGAGGAATATCCGAAGTTACACATAAACTGGGTCTGTCCATTATTGGGGAAGATCTATTAATTCGTTTGTAATAAATCACAATATTAATGAAACACCAAACCTTTAATTGACCTGATAAGTACGGTAAAATATTCAAATATACTGCTGGTTCTACGGTATATACTAATAATGGAGTCATCACTTCCACACACACCGTACCACAGTTCCTCAAACATCAAGCTACATCATTAAGGTTTAAACACTTATGTGGCCACTTACGGACTGAATTAAGTTTGTTAATAGTGTGTTTATTGTGTTGGGATTATAAAAGGCAGAGAATAATAGACTGGGGTCACAAGGTTTGGTTTAAAGTGGATTCCTCGGAATTTGGGAAAGGGCTTGGTACAGTAATGAGCACGCTACACACCCATATTTATCTGTATCTAATATGATCCAGACACTAGTATGCTGTAATATCTTCTACATGCTCCTGACCTTGGGTGTATCAATTTGTTAAGCCTAACGTTACTTGAAGCTGTTGATATCTTGTCTATTAATAGAGTAATATCAGCCATATGAAAATTAATTTATTACGAGAAAGAAAACAATAGTCTTCGATCAATTGGCCCGCAAATTCACATAAGCCTGCTTATATTTTCCCATATTCATAATTGCACATCGCAAACATCCTAATCTAGCAGCGTCATTAGGGTACCGGTAACTAACTATAGCAAAATGTTCTTACAGTGGCATATTGATTTGCCCTACAACATAATCTAACATAACCTTTCCAATCATACCGATGTATTAGTATGAGCGAAAATACTCGATACAGAACCAAACCAGCACCAACAGAATACAAAAGACATATGTACTATTATTCCCTATTTTGACTGATTTGGCGAAACCCCCCTTAATACAACTCCGTAATGTAAAGTCATCCCGCATCCATATCTGTCAACTAATATTTCCTATTCTCCGGCGTTCCTTCATCAGCTTTTTCATCTTCGGGATCCAACAAAGGCAGATGGTGGTGTATTGTGTGAGAGAGAGAGATAGATACAAGAAGTTACAAGGAATAGCTAGTATCTAAGAGACCTTGCGGTCCATTCCGAGGAGATACTCGAAGTGGAAGGAGAGAGACTTTTTAGTGCACTACCCTCTTTACAGAGTTTGCAAAATACTATGTACGGTCACTCGCTTCTTGAACTGCTCTACTGAAGAAGGTTAAGAGAGTGAGTGAGAGAGATATATACATATATTTACATAGATACACTGCCCACACAGATCTTACGATCCCTGCGAGGTGGCCAGGACTTAATCTTAGTAGAGATAGCAACCCTAAGAGAAAGTGGAAGGAAAGGATAGCAAAGATGAAGGC
Organism: Paralithodes platypus; assembly: GCA_032716605.1. Lineage (NCBI taxonomy): Eukaryota > Metazoa > Arthropoda > Malacostraca > Decapoda > Lithodidae > Paralithodes > Paralithodes platypus. The sequence goes on along the minus strand of CM064552.1, from coordinate 27,063,329 downwards.
TCTCTCCCAACCCTCCGGCAAAAAACAGTTAGTACAGTACATGAAAACAATTAGAAGTGAACAAACTTGCAGGGCTTGGAAATTGCCTGAAGGAATTTATTGTATAGTTAGGAATGGAAAGGAAAGGGCATGCATACCTTCACTTTTTTGTTCTGCTCTCTTGAGGGGAGACTGACCATTTGTTTGGTCTATAAATTCAGTTATTCATATATTTGTTTAGTTTCCTCCCTAGACCTCCATCAAACTTAGAAAAACACCCCCTAGACCCCCCTTCAAGATAAATTTGTACATTTAAAATTGCAGACTCGCTAACGCTCGCCAGGAAAAAAATTAATTTTTTTTTTTTTTTTTTTATTCCAACTACTCCCTCTCGGGCATAGGCTGATAGCCTTTACACTCTACCGCTGAACACGGTGAGGCCCGTGAGGTCTTGTTCCAGCCTAGGGAGTGAGACATACAAAACACCTATTTAACGGATCGAACCCAATTCCATCTCTGAAGCCGCTTCTCCTCTGCGCCTCACAGTCTCACTCCCCAGGCTCGGACCCTCACTCTCAGAACGCCACCTATTTAGCAATTAACTCACTAGGCATTGCCCCCCTGTAGCATATTTTGAATATGGGAATATTCATACAATGTTATTTAATCCGGGAACAATGAGGGTATTTTGGTTTGGCATTTTGGTGTGCTGTGGTAATGAACTGAAACTAGGTACAGCACAAATTCCATCCCAATAATATCTTCCCATTGACATATTGGGATTCGAACCCGGGTCCATTGGATTACCAGTCCAGTGGCAAGACCACTCTGCCACACCTCCCCTGCACGAAAGGTCTTAAAATTGACACAGAAATTGGGTGAAAGGTGTTCAAATCGCCAAACTAATGGGACGAACGTCTTAAAATCTCAAAACTAGTGGGCTAAACATTAGGGAGAAGGGGGTCCAGAAAACGGTCTGCCTACCCTTAAACTGAAAACGTGTTCACTTCTGCCAGGTTCTCTTTTCAGTGATCAGTTTCTAATGCAGACCAACTTCTCTGTGATATGAGTCTAACCTATTTTTTAAATGTGTTTATTGAGTCACTGTCTATAACTTCATTAGGAAGCTTTCTACTCACTAATAATACTGTGGGTGAAGACATTTTAAGTTGTGTCTAGGTTCGCTTTCCTGCCTGTTAGTTTAAATTTGTTTCCTCTTATGGAACCTTCTTTGGCTATCTTAAATAGATTATTAGAATTTATGTTACTAAATCCTGTATCTTAAAACACTATCAGCTGTCCCCTTTTTCTCTGTTTCTTAAGCGAAAACAGATCGAGTTCTCTTAATCTCCCATCGTATGGTTTATTTCTAAGGGAAGGGATTAACTTAGTTGGTCTACGCTGAATGGATTCGAGTTTCTCTGCCTTTTATTAAGAAGGGAGACCAAAACTGCACAGGATACTCCAGATGTGGCTTCACAATACTTTTATATAATGGTACAACAATGTCTATGTCTTTACTATGACAATGAACATTTATTTTAATGAACCCTAGTGCTCTATTTGCTTTGTTAGATGCTACGGTGCATTGGCTTGTAGATTTTAGATTTTCGTTGATAAGCACTCTTAGGTCTTTTATCTGTGATACGCTCTTTATCTTTTCTCCATTCATGTGGAATTCGTATGTGTTGTTTTGGGAGCCTATTTGTAGTATCTGGCATTTGTTTACATTAAACTGAATTTTATTTAAGGGTATATGCCAATTTTCTGACCACTCCGATATTTTGTTTAGATCTGATTGCAGGCTAATTCTATCACTTTCCGAGATTAATGCATTTCCTATCTTATTGTCATCGGCGAATTTGGAAATTCTATTATTGATGCCACTGTTTATATCATTAATATATATTATGAACAATAATGGACCCAGTACTGAACCCTGGGGGACTCCACTAGTCACTGGAATTTAATCTGATTCCACTCCCTTAATAATTACTCTTTGCTTTCTTACGTTTAAACAATTACTTATCCATTTTTTTTTGTTTTTTTTTGTTTTTAAAGAGACAATGAACGGAGGAAGGAAAAACACAGATAAAACAAAAAGGTCCATGTGCCTAAAGGCATCCTCCATTCATAAAATGTTTGTAACAACTGGATTTAACCCTTATTTAGCGGCGAGCAACATAAGTCGAGTTAAATAAAGCTGGACTATGTGGCGGCGCTCGACATAACTCGAGTGGCAATTTCAGCACGTAATGTGGCTGAGAGAGAGAGACAAGTGGTGGCAGGAGACTAGCGAGCGTATGACTGCTCCAGACCACCGCGGCGAACCTACTGACACAAATCTCAGCTCCCTCCTCCCTCTCTCACTCGCTACATACTCAATTATGTACTGAAAGTACCGAATTACCTGCTTTTTGCACTCGCGTTGCACGGTTATTGCAAGAAAACTATCCATCATACAAGGATCGTTATGGTGTCATTCGAAAGCTCTGTTTATGCCCTTTCAGGGATAGGTACTTGTTTTACGTTCTGGGTCTTATTTAGGCATGAAAATGATCACGTAAACAGCCCTATTTTGGCTAAAAACACCCCGCTGTGCGGTACACATAAATAAACCGCATAGGCCGCTCGTAAGGTGTTAAACATTTGTAGATTGTAAGTTTGTGGAAAGCAATTAGAGGGAAGTTAATTCCAAAGAGTAGTAGCTCTGGGGATAAATGAATTCTGATAAGCAGAAGTTCTGCATTGTGGAGGAGAAAGTGTAAATTCATGGGCGCTCTCAGCTGCCCTAGTTCTACGGGGAAAGATGTGGAGAGGCGGCACAATTGAAGCAAGTTCCTCGGAACAATTGCTGTGAAAATATCTGTAGAATAATGCAAGGGATGCAACGTTTCTTCGTATGGATAATGTAGGAAGGTCCTGTGTGATTGCAGGGTTATTGATTAATCTAATAGCTTTATTTTGAATTTTGTCCAACTGCCTCAATGCAACCACTCCACTTCCACCCCACAGAGGTGAACAGTAATCCATCTGAGAACGCACATGACTTTTATATATCACGGCCAACTGCTCGTCAGTGAAGAATTCTCGAACTCTGTACAGGAGTCCCAGTTTTTTAGAGGCATTCTTAGCAATGCTTCTAACATAATGTGTCCAGCTCAAGTTAGTAGTTAATGTTACACCGAGAATGTCAATACTAGGGGAAGTGGGAATATTTACATAATTAACAAATATATGGGAGTCAGTGAGATTCTGTCGGTTAGAAAATGTAATGTATTTGGTTTTCTGTGCATTAAAGGAAACTAGATTCTTTTGTCCCCATCCATTAATTCTAGAAAGGTCCTGGTTCAGAGAAATTGCAGTGTTCATTTTTGAATTTATAAGATCGGGTTGGGTGAAAGAATTGGTAAATGTGAAGGAACTGTGGAGTGTTGAGTCATCTGCGTAGGAATGTATTGGATTATGAGTGGTAGATATGAGATCATTGATATGAATGAGGAACAGAATTGGGGCCAAAACTGATCCCTGGGGAACACCAGCATTTATTGAGTGAAATTGAGAATAAAGGCCATCTACCATTACACGTATTTTTCTGTTATGAAGATAAGAAGAAATTAGTGGAACTAATGATGCAAGGCCATAGTGTGACATCTTCGACAATAAGGATTGATGCCAGACTCTATCAAATGCCTTTGATATATCCAGTGCTATTGTATGTGTTTCACCATGTTGGTCTGTAGCTTGGTTGATTTGATGCATAAGAAGGCAAAGCATGTCTGCAGTTGATCGACATCGTCTAAAACCATATTGCCTATCACTGATTAATTTATTATTCTCAAGATGCTTAATTATGTGATTATTTAATATAATTTCAAAGACTTTACCAAGAGTGGAAGTTATAGCTATTGGTCTGTAGTTTGATGGATCTGAAGAGGCACCTTTTTTAGGAACTGGATGGATGTTTGCTTCTTTCCAGGGTACTGGGAAGCATGAGGTATGAGTACACAGACGGACAAATTTTGCCAATACAGGAGCGAGCACCAAGGAGCAATTCTTAAGTACTATTGGAGGAATTTCATCTGGACCAGGAGACTTATCTACTGAGAGATTCTGCAAAATAGTTTTGACATGTCTGGTGTGGATCTTAAGTGAGGGAATTTCAGGCGAATTAAAATTAAGTACAGGGACATCTTGATTTATTTCATCTAAGGTTGAGTTGGTGGAGAAAATATCCGCAAGAAGGTTAGCTTTACCTCGTGGGTCACTTACAAGATTGCCAGTCGGAGATTTTAATGGTGGAATGGATGAAGCAGTAGTGAAGTTGGATTTAAATGAGTTAAGAGTAGACCAAAATATTTTGTTATCATTTGGATTATTTAGAAGTTTATTTGCCTGCTTGTGGAGAAAGTTTGATTTAGTTAGGTTTAATACAGTTTTGGCATGATTTCTGATGTTTCTAAAGTAATTAAAGGCTTCATGAGTTTTTGATCTTGTGTATGCATTGTAGGCTATTGCTTTTTGTTCAGTTACTCTAGCACAATTATGGTCAAACCATTTAGGTGAATTGGATCTTTTACTGCACTTTTGATGAGGAATACAAGTTTCCATTCCAATTTTTACAAAATCTTGTATGTGGCTCAAGGTGGAGTGTGCATCATTAGAAAAGAAAGAGGTCCAGGGAATATCAATAAAGAAACCTTGAAGACCCTCCCAGTCTGCCCTATCGTAATGCCATTTAGTCACCAAAACAGGTTCAGAGTGGGAAGGTGTGGTAGGTGATAGACAGGTGGCCTGTATCAGACAGTGATCAGAAGATCCAAGCGGTGACCTCACTGTAACATCATAATTTTCTGAATTGGTTGTTAAAAATAAGTCCAGTAGGTGGGAATTATGATTAGGATTATCTGGTACACGGGTGGGTTGGTTGACTAGTTGAGTGAGATTAAATGAGTCTGCAAATAGCTCACATTCAAGACCAGCATCATCAGTCCTGGCTGAATGAGTGAGCCATTCAACATTATGGACATTAAAATCACCCAACACAGTGATTTCAGAAGAAACATTTAAGTTGAGGACACTGAGTTGTGAGGACAGAGAATCAAAAAGACTTTGCTCTGGAGAGTATTTGGGGAACGGTAGATGCAACATATGTATTTAAGTTTACCAGCAGAAATTAATTTGTATATAGAATAATCAAAATAGGGACAATTGAAACTAGTAACCTCCTCCAGGGCAATTTCAGATTTTGCGAAGCAACATACACCTCCTTTAGGTCTGAAATTTTGGAGCAGTTGATAACCTGGAAAATTAAATCTAGACGTGTCAGATGTGGATGTTACTTGAGTCTCTGTCAAAAAAGGAGAGTAGGGGATTCTGCTTGAAGAAATTGGTGTACAGAATTGATGTTAGAGTGAAGTCCCCTTATATTGCTAAAGAAAAAGCTGCACCGACGAGCAGCTTTGGGACGTTGCAATGCTCTTGACACAGTCGCATGATGACGACCGGGAGGGCCCTGTGTCAATGACCCAACCCTGCCGGGGGTGGATATCCGAGGGACCACCAGGTTTGCTCTTAACAATTGTACTGCCATATTTATTGGGTAAGGTGTATGGTGTTACATGTATGATATGTAGTGGGAAGAGTAGTGTTTTATGGATAGAGGATAACAATGTAGGGCAATGTCGTGAAGTTGGATGTGTATGTTATATAAAGAGGGTTTTCCTGATACCCCTGATGTGTGAGGCAGAAAGATATGTATCCAGCTACCAAGGCCTGGGAGAGAAAATGGAATTCAGGCTATTCCCTGAGTCTCCCGAAACCTTGGCGGTAGTACTTCCCTGGGCGGGGCTGCCTACCCCTACTACCTACAAATTGAGAGTGTTTTGCGTTGTATTCCTAGGTTCTCGACCTTCCGAAGTAATTTATTATGAGGGACCTCGTCAAAGGCCTTCTGAAAGTCCAAGTACACGATATCAAGACTTTTGGTAAAATCATTGGTTTTAAATAGACTGTCATAGAATTTGATAAGGTTTTGTTAGGCATGAACTCTTTGCTCTGAAGCCGTGTTGACTATTATTGATAAGATTGTTATTCTCTATGAAAAGTACATTTTCGTCTAATATGATTGATTCTAATATTATTACAATAACGGAGAGGTATAGCAAGTGTAACATGAAGAGATGGGGAAGACGTCTGAATTGAGAGGATAGAGTTGATAAGGTGCGAGAGACTTGCATAATAATGTAGAGGTGTGAACAGGAAGATTGGATTCTGGGTCGGCAGATTATATCTGGAAGAGAGAGAGAGAGGGAATAATTATGGAGACTTGTGAAAGGCGAGAGATAGAATGGAGAACGGTCTTTTGTGTTAAGAGTACTGTCCTTCCTCTGGGCCAGCATTTAATCTGTGTTAAGAGTTATACAGAGATATATGGTAATATAACATTTACATACAGCCCACCACCTCTTCTGCCACTCACACTGTGCAGGCAGACAGTAGACGTTTACATGTGTGAATGGATTCCAGTGTTTGTTCCATACTGATGGTGATGAAGGCCATCAGTCTAGAATCGTAGACGATGTCTGAATAATGGATTACCCCAAACCATTTCAACACCATAGCCGTCTATGGCTCAAGTGATTCCAGACTTAATCAATGAATTATGTTAAGTAGCATAGAAGATTGTACATTGGCTATGTAAGCGTTGTCTCTCATACTTAACTATATTAATATAAAAATATTAATTCAGTTATGTTTCTAGATTTATGCACCATATTCAGCATCTGCCAGGCACGATTATTCAACATACTGTAAATTATCACATGGTTGCTACTAAATAATGCAAGCAACGTCAGATCTACACATTCTAAAGATGCTGTTTTTGGATGGCTATGATTATATGCCACGGAATGTAAGTGGAGAGATAGTTAGTGTGTATCAAGTTAGTTAGACTTGTGCATTACCAAAACACCACCACACATTTGTTTAGGATTAAGCAAACGTAAGAGTTAACAAAACTCTGCGTTGATGCGAAGTCGTATTAACGAAATCTGTACAATTTGGTAGGGTGGCAAAACAGTAATAATAATATAATTTGCAAAAGGCTACTGTAGGTATCTCACAAACCACATTTGATTTGTCCATGTTTACGACGACACTCGTACATACTACATTATATCCTTTTTCCATCCTCCCTCTCCCCCCCCCCCCCCTCTCTCTCTCTCTCTCTCTCTCTCTCTCTCTCTCTCTCTCTCTCTCTCTCTCTCTCTCTCTCTCTCTCTTCCTCATGTTCATGCAACACTAGAGATACTTGCAAGAGAGTGACTGTAATATAGTAGTCAGTAAATAACGGTGGCCGCGGTAATTCACAGACAAGAATTATGGCGGGTGAGGCGCATTCTTAGCCAGACACAAGACAGGAGCGGCTTTCTTTGGGAAAGGCAAGAGGATTTGGATTTTTTTTAAGACATAGCTATGTATAACAATTCATAAGAGAAAATATAATAAATGTTAATACTTCATATGTGGGACTTGTATCATAAATAGAGCTGACAAAGTTAATTTCATCAGCATTGGCAGAGTATAGATAAAATACCCAGTTGTCAAGCACTGCCAGGGTTTAGCATCGTATTGTAATGTAGACGTTCACACACAATTCTGAAAGAGATGTGGTACATTTATAAGGAGTGACGGATTGTGGCTGTAGTGGAAGTTTAACACTAATAACTCCATGGTCCATTATCTGTGGTTCTTTATAGCCTACCTGAGATGACGGGCCCAAAACCAACGATACACCGAGTGGTCAGCATAACCACACAGGCAACCTCAAAACCCCAGGACAGACAACGAGGACATTTACCTGAGTTCCCCCTCCGAGTACACCGGAATCTACCTGAGTTGGCCATGCCAAGCCGTCCACCCCACAGTTCTCTCATGCCAACAGCCCTCCAAGAGAACGGCGTGCGATGAACAGTAACAGGAAAATATGTATAGTGTGCGATATTGGATTCAACAAAAGGAGTACAACTTCACAATGTAGTAGTTGTAATGAAACAGTACACGATCGATGTACTTACGTTACGAGCAGAAAAGAAGTGGAATGCGATAAATGTAGGGAAGTAGCTATTAAAGGTCCTAAAATCATTTGTGAAATATGTGAATCACTCATAACAAGAAAACAAAGGATCCTAAACTGTGTTAAGTGTAAAACTGTAGCTCACATGAAGTGCATCTCTAAGAAGACCAACAGTGAAGAACGGGAATTCCTATGCAACATGTGTGCCTTGCATTCATTACCGAATATTAATGTAAATGAACCAATTAATATTAACAACTCAGAATCCAGCCAGGACACATTCAAAATCAAAGATGAATACAGAGTGTTCACCAACAAAGGGCTCCATCTTATCCACATTAACGCCAGATCAATGTACCATAAATTGTCAGAATTAAACTTGTTAGCTAATAAGGCCAAAGCTTCAATAATTGCAATCACAGAAACCTGGCTGGATTCAAGTATAAACGATGGTGAAATAAACATTCAAGGTTTCAATATGGTTAGGAATGATCGCAATAGGCATGGGGGAGGAGTATGTCTGTATGTAAAAAACAACCTCACACACACAACTAGGACCAACCTCCATGTAGAAAATCACGAAGCTCTGTGGATCGACCTACACCTGCCGAGGACAAGACCCATCACAATTGGGGTATGCTATAGGCCACCAGACGACACACAATTCTTGACCAAATTTGAAGGAACTTTGTCATCGCTAGACCCTCGGAATTAATCCATCATACTAGGGGATTTTAACCTGTGTTACAAACAACGAAATAATAGGCTTGTACGAGAATATAGGCATATACTGACAATGCACAATCACAAACAACTCATCACAACCCCCACACGTATCTCTGAGAACACTGCCACAATATTAGACCACATAAATTGTAACAGAGAGGACAAAATATCCCAATCAGGGGTTATACAGACTGGGATAAGTGATCACTTCGTCACATATTGCACACGGAAAACCACAAAAATTACCCTAGAGAATCACAAGGTTATCAAAACAAGGCCACTCAGAAACTACAATAAAGAAACATTTCTGGACATTTTATGGAATACAGTCTGGTCTCCAGTGTTTGGAAGTACAAACGTTAATGACGCAGGGGTTGGCTTCAGAACCATCATCACAAACATCCTAGACGAAATTGCTCCTCTGAAAGACATACGAATTAAAGCAAGGTCAGACCCATGGATCAACAATGACATACTACACCATCTGGAACACAGAGACAATCTGTTAAAAAGGCTAGCGAAACATAGACAGGATCAAGGTCTGAAACATGAGTTCAACAGGGCCAGGAATAAACTAAGTAGGAAAATAAAATCAGCGAAAACTAATTATTTTCACATTAAGGCAGGGGAATATCAGAATAACCCAAAGAAACTATGGAGGCACCTAAAAACAACAGGCTACAGCAACAAGACAAGGGATTCATCTAACACTAATATTGCTCTCACCATTAATGATCAGGTTTGCCACGATAAATGACAAATTTCAACCTACTTTAACTCCTTCTTCACCTCCATAGCAAACACACTTGCACAGAACCTACCTCAACCTCTCAATAAATACACGACAACAACGGCCACCTTTCGAAATTTCTACAGAGATAAAGACATACACCCGAACACATTTGGATTGCAAAATGTTACACCAAAATACACTTTTGAGGAGCTGTCTAACCTAAATGTACATAAAAGCACAGTACCAGACAAAATTCCTGCCAAATTTCTACGAGATGGAGCCATTGGTATAGCAGGCCCCCTAACCCACATCATCAACTTATCAATTAACACCAACACTGTACCTGCTGAACTGAAGGAAGCTATTGTAACCCCTCTATTCAAGAAAGGAAATAAACTAGAAGTTGGCAACTACAGACCAGTTAGCATATTATGTATTGTATCTAAAATCCTTGAAAGAGCGGTATACACCCAAATTGAACACTACCTCAAAAAAAATGATCTATTCTATAAGTTTCAATCAGGTTTCAGATGCATGTACTCGACAGACTCCTGTCTCATCCACTTAACGGATCACATTCGTAAAGAAATGTCTAAAGGTAACTACACCGGTATGGTTCTTCTTGATCTACAAAAAGCGTTTGACACAGTAGACCATGATATCCTATGTAATAAACTACAAGCAATGGGCATAGGGTCTGTGAACTGGTTTAAATCTTATCTTAGTGGTAGAACCCAAAGAGTCAAAATTGATGATAATATATCTGATCCTATGCCAATTAACTGTGGGGTCCCGCAGGGAAGCATCCTTGGTCCCTTACTCTTTCTCTGTTATGTGAACGACATGGAACTGAGCGTCTCATGTAAATTATTACTGTATGCAGACGACAGCATGCTTCTGGTTTCAGGAAAAGACCCAATAAGTATTGCCGCTTCACTTTCCAAAGAACTAGAATCATGTAGTGAATGGCTAGTGGACAATAGACTATCTCATCACCTGGGCAAGACGGAAGCCATCTTATGTGGAACAAAACGCAAACTGAAAGACATTGTGAGCTTCTCGGTCAACTGTATTGATATTCCTATAACAACAGTGTCACAAGTTAAATATCTCGGACTAAAACTGGACGCGAGTTTGTCAGGTGAAACAATTTTGGAATCTATCCTGAGTAAGTGTAGAGCACGTATAAAATACCTGTATAGACAGTGGGCTGCTTGCCCACGGCGACCAAAAAGACCCTCTGCCAAGCGCTTGTTCAATGTCATTTTGACTATTCTGTGTCATCCTGGTACTCTGCATCATCTAAATCAGCACAGCACAAACTTCAGCTCACTCAAAATAAAATGGTTAGGTTCATGCTGAACCTAGGACCCAGATCACATGTTGGCCAGGAACAACTTCAGTCACTAGGTATGCTCAATGTCTCTGACAGGGCCAAACAAATCAGGCTCACTAATGCCTTCAAAATTTTCTATGACAGAGCTCCAGAGTATCTAAAGAATGATTTTGTTAAAGCAAATGAGAGGAGTGGACATAATATACAAGAAACAGGATGTTTAATTTTAAGGTCACGAGAATCCAAGGACTGGGTAAGCAAACATTCTTCTTCACTGCCATCAAAGACTGGAACGACCTACCCCAGTCAGTCCGTGAAAAGAGAACACTGTATTCCTTCAGACGTAGCCTGAAGGAACACCTGAACCGGACAGCTGCGAGAAGGGAGCACCAAGCTTATGTCTACTACTAAATACGACATAAGAGATAGACAATCCAAACTGAAATTATTACTGATTACGGATTACTGATATTTACTATAGGATGTAAGGTATCTTAAAATAATGAGAAATACTTTCTCTAAAGTATCTATTTCTTTATCCTCCCCATTTCCCCAGCTAACCTAATCCCACAAGGACCCCAATGGAAATACGCCTAATGGCCTTATTGGGCTATCCTTCGTTGGAATTATGCAAGGCTGGTACATGTCATATTTGTAACATACTATGTGGTACCAACTCTGTAAATTGCTAACTGAATAAATATTATTATTATTATTATTATTATTATTATTATTAGTGCCCTCTCAGCCAGTCACAAGCCGTGTTCCTCAGCCAACCACAACTGCCCTGGGACCACCAATTCGAACCCTCCTTTTACGTAGCCTCCACCAGAAGTGACGCTCCCTGTATCATTTCGCCAGATTTGGAATATGATGAACACTCCTTTATGCAATCTACTCACCAGCGCCCTGAATATTACAGGGACAAATGGACCTGATAGTGCCTGACAACTCCATGCCCCCGAGGATACAACCACAATTATCTATATATATGTCCTAGGATAATAATTAGAAGACCTGCAAGACAGTTGTTGCATATTTAGCCTTAAGTGTTTTCCATTTTATACAGCAACCCTGGACCTTCCAGTTGCCCCCATGAATATTGTAATAATACCTTGGAACCAGGCGCATGTTATAATACCTGAGTTCCAAGGCTAGAATGTGTATATACCTCACAACAACCACTTTTCCTCTTTCCTCAATACCCCTTTTTCCCCGAGTTCATTGACACCTGAATCAAGAATAAATTAGCATAGGACCTCAGAAAATCCTGAAGAAAGTATGCAAACCATCACCTACTGACCAGTCTAACCCCCTTCAGGATCAGGCTTTTTGGGAAGTGTTTAGGTCTGCCCCAGCCTCCAACCCCCGCCCCTCGAGAGTGCCTCCTGACGTAGCACCTACCGGATTACTGAAGGGCTACCCGTCTGCTGCCTAGCGCCCTGAATCGAGGACCCCTGCTCGAGCTACGTACATAGGCCTGAACCTAGGACCTCTGCTCAAATTACGTAAACAGGCCTGTACCTAGGACCCCTGTTCGAATTACGTAATCAGGCCTAAACCCAGGACCCCTGCTCGAGGAGGTAACCAGCCATGCAAGATTGGCTACTACCCTCTACGCCGGCCAGACCAGCACTCTCGTCTCCCTGCCCTCCCAAATACTTAAGTGTTTCTGTGTCTCTCTTTGTTGGTTATTGTTGTGAGATATTGATTATGTAAATATGTGAACCGTGCTGTGCCCTGAATTTATTGTGATCTGTGCCCTAGATCACGTACCTGCGTAATAAGCTTCATCCTTCTGAACCTGTGTTATTCTGTATTAATTTTGCCTTAAATCCTTGATCCTTGTTCAAGACTATTTAATTCATAACTTACGCATACGTTACATATCAGTGTTATTAACATATATTCAGGCCCCCATGCTCACAGATTTACTGACTACGTGTATGTTGATTTATTATTTGTGAGTTGAAGCCCCAGTATATTCTGTGATCAATCCATTTATATAATCGCTCTTTACCTAGAACCTACGCCCAATTTTCCAACGAGTGCATAGTGTAATTCCTTTAATCTTTTATTAAGTAATCGCATATGAAATATATCTTATAGACGTGCTTTTATGTTCTTGTAATTCTTGATGTTGTGATATTTCGAATACCGTGTTTAGGAATTCTTTCCTCTGTGTTTCGTCTCACTTTCATCCACCATACACTAATTGTACCTGTGTATTTTATTCACCTCGCATCTGTTAACCCGTTCAGACCCGAGTCTGATACTGCCTGTTTTAAGTATCAATGAGTAGGACTTCGTCGCCTACGTCCGTGTACTAATTGTGCCTGTACATTTATTTTACCTCTCTCTGTAAACCCGTTCAGAAGCGAGTCTGATATTGCTTTAAATATCAATGAGCTAAACTTCGTCATTAGCGCCGATTTAATTACTAAGTGTGATCTAACGATCAATACCCGTTAACCAGTTCAGATCTAACTTATTCAGATTAATTTATAACGTCCCTTCCAGTCTGAGTCTATTGGAACTCAGTAGTTATTTTGTTTATCTTCGTGTGTTGTCTTAGTCGCGAATATTGAAGATTACATCTTGACATAATTAATACCATCCAGTAGATAAATAAAAATCCATATCTATTCACGTTATTACTTTGATTTACCTAAGAAAAATATAGAAACACGAATTCCTAAGTTAGGTTCGTTATCGTAGCATATGTTCAAGTAGTATAATTCCGTGATAAGATATAAATTCACTTTTGAGCTATTTTGATACTTCTCATTTATTATAAATAATAATCTCAGCCCTTTCCTGTAAATTAAATTAACATCGCAATTCGTATAAGTTTATAGTTGCACTAACTAGGAAAAGTATTTATTACTATCTCAGTTCACCTGGTGACCTTCCCAGTGACCTGACCTGAGGGCAAGCTCACCCGGTCAGATTTAAAGGTTCAGCTGAACCGTACGCGTGACTCACCTAGACAATATCTTTATAACCTCAACTCTCTACATTGTAACTCTAGGATCATTACCTAGGGTATTGAAGTCTCTTTGAAGTACGGAAGATACGGGACTCTCATTTATTATTGCATTGAAGGTTAATTATTATTCTTGTACATTATGCCCTTATGTATACTTTCCACATTATCTGATTTAATACTAGGCTCTCACTTTTGAGTTATTTTAGTATTATTAACTTGTTCTGAAGTAAGAAAAATACCTTTGCATTATTATTATTTAGGATCCCAAGTGATGATCCTCATTATTATTCCCATCCTATGTTTATACAATAAAACTTTCATATAATTATGTTCTTCCATGTGTTGTTATTGAGTACTACATTGAACTATTGGATACCATTTTTACTGCATATAGAACCTACTCGGTACGTTCCTGTCAAGTATATTTAAGTCCATCAACCCAGAAGTGGATTGTTTTACGGACTGTATCAAGGGAACTAACTTATCAGAACCCGGCACAACACTACCCTGCATAAATTATGGTGTCCTGGGTTTGGTTGGATAGTCATCGAAAATGATAGTACTGTTTTGAAGAGCTGTGGGCAGAAGTCACAGTTGGACCTTGGTTAACTACTATATAACACCGCTTACAATCACCACATATGGACCTATTGTAAAATGTGGTGTGAATAGCTTACACCATTTATGATGTGGCACTGAAGAAAACGATCATGTTTACGTATGCATCATATTTAATGTTACATTATTATCATCATATTTCCTCCTGTCCTATAAATTCCATGTTATTATTTGATCATGATGCATAGAGTTCCATTAATGTATTTGCTGTGATAGTTGTCTTGTTACAGTTTACTTCAGGGCCATAAGGCGGTGTCACACGAGCGATTTGTTCGTCAATTATGGTCTGAGAGCTTACAAATATGAGTTCCAAAATAATTAAACTACCTAAAATAACCTACCTTCGACCTAGGTTCCTATTCCAATAGGAAAGAGCCTCAAAATAGTACGAGACAAAACTTGCTCATCGAAAATTGCCAGGAATAGCGCTAGTGTGAGGAGAAAGAAGTGAGATAGGAGGAGGAAGTGGAGGAGGGTCTGGAAGGTTAGAGAGGGAGTATGAAGGAGGAGAACTGAGGGAGAGAGAGAGTGAGTGAGAGAGAGAGAGTTGAAAGAAAAGGAGAAGAAAAATGAAAATTAATGGATCGAAATGGTGACAGATAAAAGTTGTCGGCAACGTCATTATTTAAGTTGTGCTTACATACACAGTTACAGAGCATATTACCCTTATGTTATGAACGGTTCGTTGTCACCACTAACTTATACTTACCGTAAACATTTAATCTAATTGATTCAAATCTATCAAGTTTCTTCACACACACACACACACACACACACACACCAGCTTAGCAGTATACAAAGTTTAGTGCTGTTGTTGCTGGAAGGTTCATTAAATAAAGTTAGAACATGTTTTCAAAAGTTGTTAGTGAGGCGAGCTGATCTAAGTTGGCCAAAGCAAGGAGGGTAAGGTTGACTGATCTGAATATGTGACCACTTTGATAATGATGATGATGACTATTATGATTATGTTGTTTTTGGTGATTATGGTAATAATCGTGTTGCTGGTGATGATGATGATGACAACTATGATGATGATGGTGTCGCTGGTGATGATTATAATGATGGTGGTGAAAGTGATGGTGATGATAACGATGATGGTGTTGCTGGTGATGATTGTAATGATGGTGGTGATAACGATGATGATGATGGTGTCGCTGGTAATGATTTCAGTGATGATTATGATGATGACTTTGATGATAATGATGACTTTGATGATGATGTTGATAAAACTGGTGATGATGAAGACCATGCTGATACTGGCGATAGTAGTGATGTCAATACAGAAGATTATGCTACGGCTGTTAACCCCCTCAGACTGAAATAGTTAACTTACTGACGAGGAGGCGGACCGCCCGGAATATTCCCCACAACAGTCAAAATCACACTGAGGGACTGTTAGGAGTCGGAGAAATTTGGGGTTGCCATCAATCTACAGATTCTGATCTAACTTACCTAACTTACTGAGGCCTAAATAACGCTAGACCGTCATATAACTTATTAGAGAGATATTAAGAGTAGTTGGGTGGAACCGCCATATGACGCGATCGTGTCATATGAGTCGGAGGGGGTTAAACCATTCAGTAATGCCCGGGTAATTGTATTTGAATGGCACTAGGCAATTTTAATAGACTGCCTTCTTAGTGAAAAGATCAGATCCTACTTCAACTTACATTTCCATTTTTACCATTTGCACACATACTGCTATGACGCAGCTTACACTATATCAATAAGTTCTTGCCCTTTTACGAAGAATTGGTTACACCCGCCTTTCAACACACTCAACCTCTCCAAATCTCTGACCTAAGAGTAAACCGTTGCTCAATCTTCATTTTCCTCAACTGGTAGCCTTTGGGACTTCATTCCTCAGTCATAAGAACATAAGAACATAAGAAAATGGGAGTCTGCAGAAAGCCGATTGGCCTAAGCAAGGCAGATCCCTGTCCCACACAACCCCAATTACAAAGCCCAATTATAGGCTCAACACTCTAATACCCTGAGGATCATCTTACCAAAACGGTTAGAGATTTAACGCAGGATTACGGGGTCTGCAGAGCGCTGATTGGCCCAACCCTGCTGATCCCCCTTCACACCCAACCCTTCTCGTCCATATGCGTATCCAATTTTATCTTAAAGCTCCCTATCGTTTTTAATCCCACTATAGCACTTGGTAGTCCATTCCACCCATCTACAACTCTGTTACCAAACCAATATTTGCCTATATCTTTTCCGAAACGAAATTTATCTAATTTGAAACCATTGGTACGAGTTCTTTCGCTATCACTGAGCTTTAGTACATTTGTCATGTCCCCTTTGTTAATCCCACTAACCCACTTGAACACCTCTATCATATCCCCTCTAACTCTGCGTCTCTCTAACGAATGTAAGCCTAATTTCTTCAACCTTTCTTTATACGGAAGATTTCTAATATTATGGATCATTTTTGTCATTCTACGTTGTACTCTCTCCAATGAATCTATGTCCATTCTGTAATGTAAGTCCATCTGTTCGAGCTCCTTCCTATGCCTTGAACGTCTTCACTCAACTGGTAGCCTTTGGGACTTCGTTCCTCAGTCCATCTGTCCATGCTCCTTGTATCCAGATATTCTTACTCACCTACCTGAAATTCGGCCGTCTAGCACCATTTTATTATGAAGGGATACTACCTAAAGGTAGTCTTGGTGTCCCTTTTTTCACATGGATTAGCACACATTTGTCGTGGTGTTGATGCGAGGCAGATGGTATAGAAGAAAAAAATACCTCTGCTGATGATGGTGATAATTATACTAATACAAATTTTGTTTGATTTGTGTAATTGTTGCATTTTGGAATGGTATAATTTATCAACACCAGACTATTTGTTCTATGTTTTCAATTGATATCTGCAATAGTTGTTTAACAGAGGAAACTTTTGATACTTACATACATCCTGACTCGATGGTTCTAACGGTTAAGTTCCCAGCTCTTGTTTGATTAATGACTGCCGGTGGAGTTAATTACATATACGGTTACAGGCTATCGTTTACAATGCTATAGTTTGTTTATAATGGTGTGTTTAGAAATAACGACACCAATCCTTCCACATCTCATAATTTCATCAAAGGAATTTTGCAATTGAGCTCATACCCCCCAACCCCCATTAGTTTGGCGATCTGAAGCCATTTCATGGCATATACTATGGGTTTCAGAGGCCGTGGTACATAATTTTTTTGGGAATAACTTATGAACAAACAGTTGGATCAGTATGATATTTTTCCACAGCTTGTTTCACACCGTGCCCTATTTGTTGTTAATATTGTGCATTACCAAAAGTGGATAATTAACCTCTGAAGTGCGCATGGGGGTAATTGGAAACGTCCCCCTGTGCTGACGTATTTGAGGTGTTTCCGTCACTAAAATATTCATTGTGCCATTAATAGCATTAATACTTATCCATATGCGCCTATTAAGGGTTGATTATAAAGGTATTAACCTGAAACAACAATAAAACGAGTGAAAACAGCGTTTGGATGGTCAAAATCGGAGATATAGCCCGCGAGTTGTATAATGTATGGGTGAGGCAATCTGCTTTCCCGCCAATTTCCCCCAAGGCCACTGAGACACAGTCGATCGATACTCTCTCTCTCTCTCTTGCACTCGCTTGCTATCAGTGATGACCACACCCTCCAATCGGATTTCTAATGTTAGCACGAAAATATACCTCAGAATAAGGGAATAACAGGGAAAATAGGTGATAACTGAAGGAGAGGAGGAAAGTGGGGAAGGAGGGGAGGTAGAGGACTGAGATTTTGCATGGCCAGGGGCCAAAAAAAAAAAATTTTTTTTTTTTTTTTTTTTTTTTTTTTTTTTTTTTTTCGATGTCAAAAGTTGATTTTTTTTTTCTCTGACTCTTAAGAGTCTCCCCGCAGTGCGCCGGGGGAACTCTTAAGAGTCTCCCCGCAGCTCCCGGGTTAAGCCACTTGTCCCTGTGTCATAAGGTTAAAGTCACACCTGAATGACTAGGAAACGAACAAGGCTACCGTGACATACCTGTGAAACCACCAAACCATTATTGCTCCTCCATCAAACACGGTAGTTATCAGCCACCACCCAACCCTATTATCGTCTTTATATTCAAGTTATCTGTCACTATTAAATATAAATATACAAAAATACATATTTTGTATATATTTATATTTGATAGTGACAGATAATGGCTTGTGTCACTTACGGTGGATTCATTTCGAATGTGACTAAATGTGCAGGCTCTCAGCCTATGCCCGAGAGGGAGTAGTTGGAATATAGAAAGAAACAAAATTGATACAGAGAGAGATGCTTCTATAATTACGATCTTCACCAGTTCTTAACACCCCACCCACCCACCCCCCTCTCTCTCTATCTTTCTCTCCACTCTTTGTTTTCTATTAATATTCTACACGCTCCACTTCTTCTTAATACTGCCAACAGTAATTGTTTTCACTAATTTTCAGTTCCTGCAATTCTTTCCCAGACTGGTTTTTCAAAAGTTTTCTATGAAGGGAAAGCTGGTTGGAATATGGAATTGGCAGATTCACATTGTCCTTCTCGTCTCCGTTCCATCAGGGATAATCAACATCCCGTTAACAATTATAACATCAAAATACTTGGAGTGGTTCACACCATCCATATCTTCAACGTTCTGTCTAATCAATTATCGGTCATGTCTTGGATAAGAATCTGTAGGAGAATAGTTTGACGGTCGGAAAGGAGATTAGCCGAGCCGTGTCCTATTCCTTACTGGTGGTATGAACGGCACGCCGACAGGCTCCCGTCAGTTATATGAGGTGCATCAGAATATGACATAATAACTACAGGGTCAATCTAATGAAGGGGAAAATGTGGAATATAATAGAACAAATGCACGAATAAGGTGTTGGTCATCATTATTTCAGATAAGCATACAGGGTTTCTTTTAGGTTTTTCTCAATGAACCTCTAAAAACGTCTATGTATGCCATTTTATAAGCAACAACAAACACCTTAGACAGTAGCCTACATAGAAAACGTTGATACCGAAAACAGGTGCAGAAATAAATGACACCGACAATAAGTACACTATTTTCAGACAAGGAATACCGGCAAGTGGTATTCTTTTTTATTAAATCGTTCTATATTTATCAATCATCTTCATCTTTTAGTTCCTTGTAATGAGCCTTGTAATTAGTCCAGTATTCACCTTATGTTCAATTTAGGCACTTGTTTGTTGATCTCTAACCACTAACACTAAACATTCTTTCTGCCTCTTCCTCCTCCCAAATTAAAGCAATTGCTACAAGTATTCTCAGACGAGGTCTGGTGGGGCGCCATGTCTACTCAACAGATGCACACAAACTGAAAGAACACCTGTTAATGTGACTGCATGACAATTCTGACGGAACGTTGTCGACTCGTGAATGAACCGAGAGGTAACGGATAGTCTGAATCTACCTCGAACTAACTCGATTGGCCTAAAATGTAACCGAATATTCGCCAGTACTGGAGAGATGTGTCCTCCTAGCGAGCCGAGAAATATGTTCGTGTATGAGAATGAGTGTAAATAACTATGGCTAATAATATTGCTACTGTGGATAGGTGAGAGGAACCAGATTAGGTGCTGGTGTGAGACTGTATATACAGTAAAGCATAGTGAGGCTCCCCACATGTAGGTCCAGGCTGCTGTCGTTATTAATCAATGACCCTTCCTGTAATATTACCACCTAGCGGTAGTGATCCAGGCTTTGGTTGGCCAAATAAACGGAGATCAGAAAGAGAGAGAGAGAGAGAGAGAGAGAGAAAGAGAGAGAGAGAGAGAGAGAGAGAGAGCGCCAGAGCCAGTTGGGAAGGGGTGGACCCGGGTGGGTGACTTTGATACAGAGTAATATACTGTATAATAGAATGCACGGGGCTGTTCGGCCAGGCAGCTTAGGGAACAACAACAACAACAACAACATGCATGGGAAATATAAACTAGGAATATGTTGTTTCCTATTCTTGATTGAGTCTCTTAATGGTATTACCTGCATTAATATCTACCTCTTCAATAAATATTATTTGTAGAGAACATATCTTGCTATGGTAATAGTAGTACTTTAGAATTATATCTTGTTTTCCCAGTTGAAGTTACCCAATAATTTTGTTTAATTGATGGACCATCTGGAGCAGAGTTTATGTTTGTGTTTCCTCTCGTTGACCAAACATCCAGGCTCCAGTGAACAGTGGAGATAAAAACAACACCGATAGTTAGCTTATAGAGACCAAGGGCTAGTGTCTTGTATTTATCAAATAAGGGAGCACACATATGCAGACCTTCTGATCGAGTCATGTGATAAGTGGCTTAACCCGTACAGCCCCAGCGACGCGCCTGACGCATCGGCGATGTATGTAACGCACAGCCACAGAGACGCGCCTGGCGTGTCACCCTAATTGCGCCGACCGTAACCTCAGGTGTAGCCACTCAAGAGGGCTCAGATTTGTATGGGAACTGTGTACGTATCCCACGCAATCGTGCCGATGGTTGAAAACTCTCAAATTCCACGTGCGTGCGCGTGAGCGCGCAATAACCTGTTTTTTTGGGATAATTGCCTTCAATTTTTTACTATTGTAAAATACGTTTTCGGGGGCTCTGTAGGACCATTCTTTAAGCTTTTTGAGCGGTTTTTCGTGGTTTTTCCTTCATTCCTAACCCATTCGCTATTGTTTCTGGAATAAAACAATTTTTTGAAAACCGGCCGGGTTCTGGTGAACAAACATTACAAAACTAGCCGGGGCTGGACGGGTTAAAATGAGACACATCCTTAGTTCGCATTTAATCAATGACGCCACCCAAGAAGACACCGGAAGGATTTTAAATAACAATATTGGGCCCTGGCAGTATTTTTGGAGTGTCCGCCATGATCATTATTTAGCCATTAATTAAACAAATCGGATGACAAATTGCGGACATGAGCTATCTGTGGGCTCGCCTATGGGGTCAGGGATGTTTACTGTATAAGTTGCATACGGCAATGTCTTTATAATTATTTTCACAGAGTACAGCACCAATGAGTTATCTGCTCAACAGGTGGCGTTGTGTGTGTGTGTGTAAGAGTGAGAGTCCGAGTGTAGGGGGTGAGACAGTGAAGCACGGGAACGAGGTGGCTTCAGAGATGGGGTCGCTTCGGGCTATGAGTGAGCACCGTGCCTCATGTGAAGGCAAGATGGCAGGTGCTCGTTGTATTCTACGTGCTTCACATGTCTCACTCCCTAGACTGGAGCAAGACCTCACAGGCTTCGCTGCTCATTGTACAGCGGTGAATGTTCAGGCTCTCAGCCTATACCCGAGAGGGAGTAAGTTGGAATATATAAAAAAAAAAAAAAAAAACAGTTCTTATAATTATGTGAACTAGGTAAGACTATAATACACTATGTTAATTTTAGCTAAGTTTCTCTAATATCAGTGTTCTTATATGTTCAGACCGCCCAATGTAGTTTGGTTAAACACAAAATATTGTTCCCCGGGTGAGATCTGCCCCCGGGAACCAATGAAAAAGCTGGCTTAAAAACCGGACGATCATTAATAACTCCATTTCCGGCAAACAAGATTACTGCTACAAGGGATGGGGGTGGGGAGGTTGCAGTGGAGTGGCCGTACAGGGAGGCAAATACACCAATCTGATTGTTCCACGGTAAATATACTAGGGAAAATGGAATATGAACAGTTCCGCAGAGTTACATAGATTTACGCATAGATAGTCCTGCAGCTAAACTTGGAGAAGTGCAAGGTGATGCATTTCGGCCAAACAAAACCCAAATCTGATTATTCATTATTGGGAATGACTCTGAAAGTGGCTAACTTGGAAAAGGAATTGGATGTTTGATTAACAGTAACCTAAAGTTTATCAAGCAGTGTGCATTAAAGTAGAAAAGAATGCTCAGAAATGATTAAGGTATATTAACCCTTTCACTGCAGTTGCCATACAGGTACGTCCTGGAAATATCATGGAATATATATATATAGCCCATTAAAACCTGTGGAGATGAGTGTGAGTGATCAGGAGCGCGGCAGGCCCCCGTCCGCTCTCCGGCAAGCCTGCCACAGAACTGAGGCTCTGAGTTGTGGTCTCACAAGATATATTCAGTGTTGCCAAAGGCAAATGTAGCAGAACATTGCTAATTATTAGCAAATATTGCCGATGTCTGTAGTAATGCTGCGGGTGAACCTCGCTAGCTAGGAAGCTCATTCTGGTGTCATTTGAAAGCTTCTTTCTTCTTGTATATTTTGCTGCAAACATTTAATTTCATTCAGACACTTGCTTAAGCAATCAAGAGTGCCTGAATGAGCCCATGATTGGGTTAAAAGACAGTTCCAATCTCCCCAATCGCCAAAGAGAACTAAGGAGATATAGTCCTTACACTACAATGCTCTGATACGGTATCTTATAGAATATGCTGTTTAATTCTGGTCTCTAGCACTCAGGAAAGATATTGAGCAACTAGAATGAGTTCAAGCTATGGCTACATAGCTTATTCCTATGATAAGAAGACTGAACTATGAGGAACAGTTGAAAGCTCTTAGTCTCGTTTCGTGGGAAACACAAAGACTACGAGGTCAGCTTATTGAAGTCTTTAAAGTATTTAATAGGTTTGGCAACATGGATTTTAAGCAAATATTTTCACGCAACCATGACTGGAAGTTAAAATTAAAAGGTTCAGCACTAGTGCTCGTGGAACACATTTCTCTTAGAAGTTGTAACACATCTTCAGCAAAGGAGCTCAAGAAGAGTGTAGACAGTGTTTTTGTTGCTTTCTTTTGTTAATATATGTGTATGAAGGCAAAGCTGCTTGTAACAAGTATCTTCCCCAAAGCTGAAAGAGTGAGAGAGCCAAATTAAACATTTGTTTTCTTTCTTTGGTGTACAGTATTGCACAGAAGAGTGGTGTGCTTGTTTAGTGTAGTGAAATGAATAGAAGGAGTTGTTTGTGACAGCTAGCTGGATTACTATGTGTGGAGGTGAGACAGAAACAGTGGGAGAAGCCAGGCACATGAAACAGGAGTTCCAGCAACTTCTTTTCACATGACTATGAGGCCTCCCCTGGGTAATATACCCTGCTCGATTGGTGTCTACAATCTCCCCAATACGACAAACCCAAAATGCACACTCTACAATGAATGCAGTGCTCTACACAATATATCTCTATCCACTTAGAGTATCTCCCTGAAATGAACCGCAAGATCTTTGAGATACTACCAACTCGTTGTAACTCTCTCCTGTTCTTGGTCGTCCCTGACACAGTTTATCATTATAGCAGCGAAGTAAGTTTTAAGATTGACCAAAGTTTACCTAGTCAATTTTAATTAATGACGCCACGACAGAGCTCCGAGCTATCTGCCGCGCTGCATTATTGTACATTATGTTATATTTGTTTGTATTATTGTTGTTGTTTTGGTTGTTGTTGTTGTGGGAGCGTGTCTATGACTGTTTAGGCTATGGGAGTGTGTAGGGTTGTTCTTTTCTTCCATCATAGACATAAGCTGAAGAAACCCTTAATGGAGATTACAATATGCTAGGGGAGACATAGTTGATGCTGGGTATCATTATCCCAATTAACAGGCAGACAATAACTTTAAAATACGTAATAGTTGTATGTCCGTAAAATGTAGTAGAACAACCGTCAGTAGTTATTGAAAGGAACTAAGAATTGTCAATATTCAGATTTTTATATTGAGGTCATACAGGATTAAATTTAAGATTAAGGTTTACGGTGGTGTTCTAAAACAATGTCCTTTTGTAGCACCTGATACCGAACGAATAGTGTGGGAATTTAGTGCTGTCTAGAGATTAGATGGATTAGCATTTCCATTTATAAAGGCAACATAATTGTTCATATTCTTTCGTCCAATAACAAAACAACGAAGGGAAAATTGTTCATAAGAATACAAAGGTTACTTTATAATCTAACTCTGCAATTGGCTCAATGAGTAGGCTAATGCAAGGTCGCCAATTGCCTTGTATTAACCCCTTCTGTACCGGCGACGTCTTTTCACCTAAATTATAGCAATATGTAGACTATTTTGTGCAGTTTAAGAAGGATATGTGGTAGTTACATTTGTTAAGCCTGTTCATTGCTGGAGGTATTATTTAAACTGAATAGCATCGTCTAATGGTAGCCAGAATAAATTTAAACAGACGTTTCGGTACAGAAGGGGTTAAACATTTATCATTCGGACTCGATATGTGTTATAGTAATGGAGTCTTTCAAATAAGTATCTACTTTTAGATTTCTTACTCACCATTTGTCTAGCAACATTGCAGAGTAGACCTCCTTAGACCTCCATCAAACTTAAAATAACAACCCCAGGATCCCCCTTCAAGATATATTTGTACATTTTTCGGTAGAAAAATGTCCCGGCCGAAGGCCAGTTCCTCCTAAATTACAGGCTCACTTTCGCTCGTCAGGACAAAAATCGACACTTAAATTACACAAAAAGTCTTAATATTAACAAAGGAGGTCTTAAAATTACCAAACTAATGGTCTGAACGTCTTAAAAT
The DNA here is from genome assembly GCA_032716605.1 of Paralithodes platypus. Lineage (NCBI taxonomy): Eukaryota > Metazoa > Arthropoda > Malacostraca > Decapoda > Lithodidae > Paralithodes > Paralithodes platypus. The sequence goes on along the minus strand of CM064552.1, from coordinate 27,038,349 downwards.
CAGAACACTAAAGGGGCTAAACATGAGGGAGAAGGGGATCTAGAAAAACAACCCATCTCCCCTTAACTGTAAATACTACACTTCATAATAGAGTTTGGTATATGTTGGATATAGTGTTATGATCACCTGTTGGTTTGTGCTGTGATAACATTTATTAAGCCAAGTTGTTTATCATGTTTGTGCATCCTCGCAATCAATATTTACTGCTGCTAAGTTCAAATTTAACCAAAGTTATACAGTGTTTATTTTTACTTAGTTTTGAATTGTCTAATATTTCAAAATCCTATTAGCCTGAAGGATATGCTGAAGCATTTCAGTGTTGTTACAAGGCTGAAGCATTTGTTCATCAGTGAACGCTAGTCAATCACTATGTAAGAAATGTTACAAACCGAAAATAGTTCGTTCGTTGAAATGTTGTCTTTATTTGACTAAATAATATTAGCTGTTAGTAATATAAAATATAGAATACTCCTGAGTTATACTGAACAAACTATATGTCTGTTAACCTCTGAAGTGCGCATGGGGATAATTAGACACCTCTCTGTGTGCATGTATTTGAGGTGTTTCCGTCACTAAAATATTCATTGTACCATTAATAGCATTAATACTTATCCATATGCGCCTATTATGGGTTGATTATAAAGGTATTAACCTGAAACAACAATAAAACGAGTGAAAACAGCGTTTGGATGGTCAAAATCGGAGATATAGCCCGCGAGTTGTATAATGTATGGGTGAGGCAAGCTGCTTTCCCGCCAATTTCCCCCAAGGCCACTGAGACACAGTCGATCGATACTCTCTCTCTCTCTTGCATTCGCTTGCTATCAGTGATGACCACACCCTGCAACCGGATTTCTAATGTTAGCACGAAAATATACCTCAGAATAAGGGAATAACAGGGAAAATAGGTGATAACTGAAGGAGAGGAGGAAAGTGGGGAAGGAGGGGAGGTAGAGGACTGAGATTTTGCATGGCCCAGGGGCCAAAAAAAAAAAAATCGATGTCAAAAGTTGATTTTTTTTTCTCTGACTCTTAAGAGTCTCCCCGCAGTCCGCCGGGGGAACTCTTAAGAGTCTCCCCTCAGTTCCCGGGTTAAGAGTATATTTATTGTTCATGCACTACTATTTATATAACCAAAGTTGATTACTATCAAGGTAGGACACTACCTTTGACCGTGACTATACTAGTAGACGGAACTCTCTCTCTCTCCACAGTCGTAGTCGTACTCAGATAAGATGAACGGCAATATTTTTTCGTCTGGTATGGCCATATCGTTTAACTTTTGTCTTAAATTTAAGTATTTCTTTGCCTTTTAATTGGTGACTGTAAGCAGACCATATATGTTGATCACATTGCGTCCACTAATGCTCGGACTAAGCATAAATTATGACACATTTTGATTGAGCTGGTATATACAATGTTGAAATATATTAACCATTTCGTAATATCTTAATAATTACGGTGATACGTTGAACAATATTGGAAACTTCTTGATAACCCTTATTACTCGACCATGGATATACTGGTTGCCTGTGTCCTATTAAAAGGGTCTTGTTACTGTGACGTTGCCTATAGGCTAATGGGCTAATTGTATAGTTGACCATGTAAGTTTGTATACACTCCTTAATTTTGTGTGTGGGAAGAAGATTAGTATGATTGAATAGGAATTGTATTTTCTTATGCATTTGTTAAATAATATGACCTACTAACTTTGAAAAAACGGCCTAGTAATAAACATCTGGAGCCTGGTGTTGGTAGCTGATAACAGTGTTCTCGGTGCTGTGATATGGCTCTTTGATACAACTGAACAGCTGGATTGAAATGCCCACGACAACCATGAAGTCAAGATGAAATACACATTAGTTGAACATGCTAAGGTTGATAGGAAGAGCAACCACATTGATAAGAAGTTTTTCTTAATGCCTTATGAATCTGCTGAATGTGACTTTAGCCATGCATTTCAGAAGATTGTGAAACATAATCGAATAATAATGCTGTAGATTTAACATATAGGTGACACAGTTTGACACAGAACCTGATCAAATATGGTTATTCTGATATTTGTATATCAATCTAATACAAATTAGTTTGATCCACAAATGTGGCAACGAATGAATCTCCTCCATATTCAGAGGTAATTTGTTTGATTCTCTATCTTGCTTCTCCTCATGGTGGAGGGTTGTGTATAATGTGTGAGGTACGTGTGGACAGTGATCGTACTGTTGGGATGGTTGTGGATGTTAATGCACAATGTGTAATCATCTGGTCCATGTTGATCACCTGCTAGAATATAATTGTGTTCATGTTGCATTGGTTTACCGCACCTCAAATGTCCCCATAACAGTGTGGGTATTGAAGGCCTTGCCTGGAGGTCAATAAACTCTTGATGTACTGATCAGAGGTGAATCCTTGCCATTATACACACGAGTCGAATGTGGTACCTCTGAACCACTCAGTATGCATTACGCAATTAAGTTTGGAAAACAGTTTACTGTTTAACTCGAAAACAAATCTGATCTATATAATATGATACTGAATACAAACAGTCGATGACTGGTAGAAGCTTAACAGCTCCATATTAAAATTCCTCACCTGTATAGTACACTGATTATCAGTAATTTTTTGTAGTTACCTTTGCAGACGGAGTGTACAGTTGGTCACATTCAGTTGGATACACTCCATGTTTTTATGCATGGAAAGAACACTAGTATGATTCAAATGAAGTGTACTTTATTTTGCAATAGTTAAATAATATGACCAATAAACGGTTTTATACCAAATTATTCAGGCATGTCATTTCCATATATCAAATCACGGCGAGGATAGAAATTAATGTGTGAACTACATTACTTGACCCTCTCGCTGCCCTGTGGACGCAGGGGTTGCCGATTAGCAATAAAAAATAGTTATCTCAATCTTATAAATGCTCTACAGTATCCCAGAATATGCTCAAATCGCGTCCTATGCGTGAAAGGGTTAAAAGTCAGCACTAGGTAGACAACATGGCGCTCCAAGACACTTATAATTAGTCTCTCTACACTACATTCCTTAATTTACTTCCCCTCCACTCGCTGATTAGACTGTCGGCAGCAAGAGAGCGATCCTGCCAGTTACTGCTGATTACCACCACCACAATAGGCCAAAGAGTTTATGATGTCTAATACAATTTGCTACTACCACCACCACCACTACTACTACTACTACTACTACTACTACTACTACTACTACTAAAATATATTTTGTCCATTTTACGGTAAATTGTCTTATCTTCATCTTATTTTTTGTCTATGTGAGTGAGGGAGACAAAAGGCAGAACTGCCTGTAGCGAGCGCTTCCCCCAGAGTTGAAAGAGTGAAAGAGCCAAAATGCTTGGACACACAGAGTTTGAAGCAATTTAAGTCATAGGAAGAGGGAAAGACTGAATCCGGGAGAGAGTTTCAGAACACAGCTTTTGAATAGAAGACAGAATGAGAATAACATTTCAATCTTGGGTTGGAGAGTTTCACAGAATAGGGGTGGGATTGTGTTCTAAGACGGGTGCTACGTGCTCTACGGAGAAGGGGTGGTATACACTGAGAGAGCTCTGAGGAACACTAATTATTGTAATAGCGGTAGAATAGTGAGGGAGATGCAACATTGCAGCGAAGAGAGAGAAGCTGCAGATAATTGGTGAGTGGACGTGAGTTAATGAGACGGAAGGCTTTCTTTTCTACTTTGTCTAGAAGTGCTGTGTGAGAGGAACCTCTCCACATGTGTGAACAATACTCAGTACATGGGCGCACTGTTCCCTTATACAGAGCAAGAAGCTGCGCAGGGGTAAAGGACCCCTGGAGGTAGTTGAACATACCCAGCATCTGGGAACCTGTTTTAGCAAGAGTGGTAATATGATCTTTCCAAGAGAGATCAGAAGAAATAGAGACACCAAGAATATTAAGAGAAGATGAAGGGTTAATTTGTATGTTGTTGAAGAGTGTGTCATAGTTTTCTGGATGGAGGCGACGAGTAGACAGATGGAGAAATTGAGTTTTGGAAGCATTGAAAGTAACACGCTTTTCTCTGCCCGAATTAGAGATAGTAGAGAGATCAGAAGATAGGTGTTTTATGGCCTTCTTGAGTGAGTTTTGTAGTTCCTGCTGTGAATATTTTTTGAGGAGGGCTAGTTGAAATAGTGTAATGTAGTGTAATTACTTAGTTATTGCGAAATATGTTGCTAATTAGGAACACTGGCAAGAAGATGTTGTAGAAACATAATAGTTTCAATTAGGTATCGATAAATAAGCTGCTAAAGAATTCAATTTGCCATCAGTTAACATAAACCCAACTATACAAATACTAATAATACTACTACTACTACTACTGCTACTAATACATAAGTCACTATGTTTCTCATCTGTGCAATATCTTTCACGAAACATACATTATATATAATATTTCGACAATAAGTATGGTGGTGAGTCATAGTCGAGTCCTAAACAGACCATCGTGAGACTCTAAGGGTTGGGCATGCAGTTTCTGATACAAAGTGGCACATAGCATTTGGCGAGTCATATCTATTTGGAGAAATTACAGATCAATATCTTAAACATTCAGCTAAAAATAATTGTCTTATTCACATCTATTTTGTTTATCCCTAACATCAATAACAACACCATTCATAGGTCTTCGTCGCAGGCAAAAATAGGTAATAAGAAGAACGCAGGTGAAACAATAGGTTCTGGTTATATCTTATAAAGAAGGTAAGGAAAATATCCCCGCCCTATAAAGTTGTTTGGAATGTTTGATACTTAAGAGGATCAGTCATCGTCATGCTATTGGAGAGTCACGATAGTAATAATCCAAGAAGATAGTATCTCTAAGTTGATAGTAAATAGTTATTTGTTGAACAAATAATAATTGGAGTCTTGTTTTGGACTCTTTGTTAATTTAACTGATAGGGTTATAGGCAACGAAAAGACTTACGATAAATATTGAATTAATGAAACATTTAATTTAGACAAATTAAACAGTAGAGATGTGTAAACTGTGTAAAACATACACTATACATATAACAATATCCATTATACAGTAGAGATGTGTAAACTGTGTAAAACATACACTATACATATAACAATATCCATTATACAGTAGAGATGTGTAAACTGTGTAAAACATACACTATACATATAACAATATCCATTATACAGTAGAAATGTGTAAACTGTGTAAAACATACACTATACATATAACAATATCCATTATACAGTAGAGATGTGTAAACTGTGTAAAACATACACTATACATATAACAATATCCATTATACAGTAGAGATGTGTAAACTGTGTAAAACATATACTATACATATAACAATATCCATTATACAGTAGAGATGTGTAAACTGTGTAAAACATACACTATACATATAACAATATCCATTATACAGTAGAAATGTGTAAACTGTGTAAAACATACACTATACATATAACAATATCCATTATACAGTAGAGATGTGTAAACTGTGTAAAACATACACTATACATATAACAATATCCATTATACAGTAGAGATGTGTAAACTGTGTAAAACATACACTATACATATAACAATATCCATTATACAGTAGAGATGTGTAAACTGTGTAAAACATACACTATACATATAACAATATCCATTATACAGTAGAGATGTGTAAACTGTGTAAAACATACACTATACATATAACAATATCCATTATACAGTAGAGATGTGTAAACTGTGTAAAACATACACTATACATATAACAATATCCATTATACAGTAGAGATGTGTAAACTGTGTAAAACATACACTATACATATAACAATATCCATTATACAGTAGAGATGTGTAAACTGTGTAAAACATACACTATACATATAACAATATCCATTATACAGTAGAAATGTGTAAACTGTGTAAAACATACACTATACATATAACAATATCCATTATACAGTAGAGATGTGTAAACTGTGTAAAACATACACTATACATATAACAATATCCATTATACAGTAGAGATGTGTAAACTGTGTAAAACATATACTATACATATAACAATATCCATTATACAGTAGAGATGTATAAACTGTGTAAAACATACACTATACATATAACAATATCCATTATACAGTAGAGATGTGTAAACTGTGTAAAACATACACTATACATATAACAATATCCATTATACAGTAGAGATGTGTAAACTGTGTAAAACATACACTATACATATAACAAAATCCATTATACAGTAGAGATGTGTACACTATGTAAAACATACACTATACATATAACAATATCCATTATACAGTAGAGATGTGTAAACTGTGTAAAACATACACTATACATATAACTGTGTAAAACATACACTATACATATAACAATATCCATTTGATGATGTTATTTACTGTAAGCCTTTATTGTAGAGATAGCAATATAGTCTTGATCTGGGTTTGATAAACTGTTGATTATCTCAGTATATGTAGAGATAACGGATCTAGCTTGAATATGAACACAAATATAACACAAATTATATAATCCCGTTATGCCTGAATATGTTTACTGTATACCTACTGTATTACAAATCCCTTCAATATTTGGTGATAAGGATTTTTTTAAAGAGGTGAAGTATAGTTGATGTACTGACATATTACTAAGTAAACATGTAGACACGAACAATATAATATTAATCTTCACAGTTTGCCGAAAAAGAAAACACTATTCCCAAGCCTTCAAAGTATTGGATAAGAAAATGTTTGTTTAGACACTAAGATCAAATGTATTGTCCATATTGAAAACAGTCTGACGGCCGCCCTCAGTTAAATTTATTATATATGAATAATGCATGTGAACCCCTACATAGGCTAGTAGGACATTTGGCAATACATATAATTTGACTTATGTGTTGTGGTGTTTATTTGAAAATAGACAAGCATATTAATAAGATTTCTATTTGATTGCACTGGTTGAGATAAGAACAACGGAATATCAAACCCGAGACACAGTTTGCTATAGGACAAATTCGAGCTGTGTATGTTGATATATCAAACATAAGTTTAACAGAAATACATATATGACCTATAGGAAGGTCTCCAACTATAGTTTACAGGATATAAACACTGTGAATACAAAGGAGTACAAAGGAGTACATAGATACACAGACTACACAGACCTCAAGGTCCTCACTAGGACTAAGTACAAAGGAGTACAAAGGAAATCAAGCAACAACAGATATAGTGACCCTTCTAGGTTGCTTGTCCTCCAAAACACTGAGGATCAAGTGTCCAAACAGTGGTTTAGAGTGGGTAAGGGAACATTGGAAAGGGAATTACTGCCCTGGAACTAATGTCCGTGGCAGGATTAGAAAGTTAGTAGGGGACAGATGGGTTAGTAATTGAGGGGGGGATAAAATAAAGTTATTCATTTACAAACGCAGTCAGTCGCGGGTTTGATGCGAGATATTTGTCTAGGCGGAGTTTAAATGAATCAACGGTGATGCAGTCTATAACGTTTCGTTTCGGGGAAGCCCATTCCACAAGTTGACAACTCGATTGAAGAAGAAATTCTTAGATTCGTGTGAGTTAAAAGATTTACCAATAATTTTGCAACCGTTTCCCCGCGTGTAATTAGATTGGTCGATAGTGAAGTACTTACTACAGTCCATATTGTCGATGCCTTTGATGATTTTGAACACTTGAATTAAGTCACCTCTTAATCTGCGCTGCGTTAAAGGAAATAGATTTAATTCTCTAAGACGCTCTTCGTATGGTTTGTTCTTTAGGCTAGGTATCATTTTGGTAACTCTATGTTGAACGCGTTCTAGCTTGTTTATATCTTTTTGGTAATAAGGGCACCAGGATTGAACGCAGTATTCCAGAAGAGGGCGGACTAAAGAATTGTAAAGGGTTAGGATAACTTCTTTGGATTTATGCTCAAATGACCTGCCTATAAAGCCAATTATTTTGTTTGCCTTCTTAACAACTTCTGAACATTGTTGACTCGGTTTTAGGTTACTCGATATTGTTACTCCCAGATCGGTTTCTCTGTTTACATTCTTAAGCTGAGTGCCATTCATCGAATAGTTTGCTTTCTCATTTAGGTATCCGATATGTAGTACTTTACATTTATCCGCATTGAAACTCATTTGCCAAATTTGGGCCCAACATGACAATTTATCTAGATTGTGTTGCATATCGTCAACTTGTTGTTTTGAGAGTACACTATTTGCAATGTTTGTATCGTCAGCAAATTTTGAGATTGTACAGGTGAGACCCTCATCTATGTCGTTGATGTAAATTAGAAAGAGAATTGGACCTAGTACCGATCCCTGGGGTACCCCGCTACTTACATTGGTCCATTTAGATGCCTTACCGTTTATGAACACTCTTTGCTTTCTGTCGCTGAGCCAATTTTCTATCCATTTCAACACACCGTTTTGTATTCCATGCGCTTTTAGTTTTAGCAGTAAACGTTTGTGGGGAACTTTGTCAAAGGCCTTTTGAAAATCAAGGTACATAATATCTACCGCTTTACTCTCATCGTAGAGGTTGAGGATATCGTGGAAGAAGTCTAAGAGGTTTGTTAAACAGGAACGTTTTTTACGAAAGCCGTGTTGAGTATCTTTAAGTATGTTATTTTCCTCTAAGTGATTTACGAGTCTGTCTCGTATGACCGTTTCTAGCATTTTCCATACAACTGAGGTTAAGCTAATTGGACGATAGTTACTGGGTAGGGATTTGCTGCCTTTTTTTAATATCGGTGTTACGTTGGCTAGCTTCCACTGATCAGGCATAGTTCCAGACTGCAAGGATTTATTGAATAGTAATGTCAGTGGTTTGGAGAGCTCATCCTTAGCTTCCTTTAGAACTCTAGGCGAGATTGTATCAGGTCCAGGCGTTTTATTTACCTTGAGTTTATCTAAACAATTCAATACTTCTCTCTCTGTAACGGTGATATTGCTTAGAACATCTGAATTATCAATCTGAATCGGCGATGGTGTAGGGATATTACTGAGGTCTTCTGTTGTAAAAACTGATGCAAAGAAGGTATTGAGGGCATTACTCATTTGTACTTCGTCTTTGGTGTATTCTCCATTTTCATCGACTAACGGTCCAACAGTTGAAGTAACTACTTTTTTCTTTCTGATATAACTATAGAATTCTTTCGGGTTTGTTTTACTTTGATTCGCAATATGTAACTCTAAGGTCTTTTTACTTTGCTTAATTAACTTTTTGGCTTTGTGTCGTAGCTCTACAAATTTCACCCGTTCTTCGTCATTTTGTGAGGATTTTAATCTATCATTAGCCAATTTTTTAGCAAGCAGGCACTTTGAAATATCTTTATTCCACCATTTGGGCTTATTATTATGGCCTGGACGCCGTATTTTCGATGGTAGGCAGTCTTGCACTGCTTTTAGGTAAATGGTTTCGAATGACTTCCAAGACGTATTTATGTCGTTATTGTTAATTAAAAAGCTCCAGTCAGTTTCTTTAAACATAGCTCTAAGTTTATGGAAGTTTGCTTTCTTGAAATTAGGGACTTTTTCAATGCTACTATTTGGTTCGTTACTAGTAAACTTTAAAGTGAAAGTTATTGTACGATGGTCGCTGTTACTGAATTCATCACCAACATTCAAATTCTCTATTAATTCTTCTTTTGTTGCAAGTACAATGTCAAGAACGTTATTACCACGGGTCGGCGTTCGAACAAATTGATAAAGCGAACTCTCTTGCAAGTTCGTATACAAGTCATGTCTGGAGTGTGAAGTAAGAGTATCGCCCCACTTGGTCACAGGTAAATTAAAGTCGCCAAAAATTACGGTATCTTGTGAGTTAGTTACATCTGCAATTTGTTCGTAAATTTCTCGGTCAGTTTGCACTGATTGAGCTGGAGGTCTGTATATTAACGCAAGTATTATTTTTGTACCTTTATTATTCTTTATTAGCACAAAAGATGTGTCGACGTTCACAATTTGAGGTTTTGACAAGAGGGTAGGGTTAAGACTTTCTTTGATATAAAGTAAAACGCCACCTCCATTTCGATTTATTCGGCTTTTCTCAAACATTACATAACCGGGAAGTGAATACTCTGCTAAAAAGTCTCTATCTTCTGTATTGAGCCAAGATTCTGTTATGCCAATCACATCATAATTTTCTGTAAACACTAGCTCCTCTAAATCTGAAAATTTATTGCGTATGCTACGAGCGTTTGCATAGAAAACCTTTAAATTTGTTATTTTAGAACTCACGGAACGCTCTTTAATAATATTTTTGGTTCTTGTCGGATCTACATTTATGTTCATGGCTGTCCTCGGTCCTCGCTGTCTTCGGTCCTTATCGCTGGTGGTCCTCGGTTGCCTCTGTTTTTTGCTTGGCGTTGGATGATTTATGTCACTGCTGCTTCTTCTCGGATGGCGTTTTTTGATCCATGGCTGCGGACTGCTTCGTGTAGGAGACGACCCATGCGTGCTGAACCCACAGGGTTTAGATGAGTGCCATCCTTGTGGAACGAACAGAGTAGGCTGGTTGTAGAAGTTGTCCCGGAGGTTGATGAATTCAACTTCTTCCCTCAGACACAAATATTTTAGTCGGCTATTTGTGCTGAAGGCCTTGTTGTAGAATTTGTCAGGTGCACTCGATCTTGGGGAGAATGCCTGAGATGATGATATTCCTTGACTTGTTTTTGTAGTGCTGGATCATCTTGCAATATTTCTCCATCAACTCTTCGGATCTGGTGCGCATGACGTCATTTGAACCAGCATGGATGACAAAATGGGTATTTTCATTTGCATCTTTTGTGGTATCTTCGAAGGCTTCCACAATGTCTTCCAGTCCAGCTCCTGGGATGCAAAATCTTTTTCGTCAATTTGGGACTCTGTTGCAGAACTCTTCGACCTGTCCTCGTAGGATTGAATCCCCAATGAGCCTGGTCTCTTCTGGTTCGTCTTCCATCTCTACCAATATCTCAAATCTGTTTGACATTGTGACTGGTAGATGAGACCTTTTCTGCGTTGGCCGTGCACCGTTCCTCACTGGTGTAAATCCAGAAACCTGTTGTGGCAGGTCTCTGCATACAGGTCGGGGAGAGGAGTGGTTAGAACGTGGGCGAGGGGTTGGTACTGTTCGTGCTAGCAGGCTTCTTGCACGAGGAGTGGGGGAGAGACTAAGGTGAACAGGCCGGCTGTCCTGGTTTGATGTCGGCTCAGGTTCGTCAGAAGCATCTGCTGCAGATGTTGGATTGTTGGCAGATGACGTTAGGGCGGTGGTGGATGCTGGAGTTGAAACAATTGGAGTTAGTGATACTCCAACGTTGAGTGTTACAAACTCTTGGAGTGATTCCAGCTTCCTGGTGAGGGCGTACAACACTGCACACAGGATAACCAAGCTTAATGTTGTGTCACTTTTCACTCTCGTTACTTCTGACAAGTCAGTTCCACCTACTACCCAAAATACCACCAATAAATGTTCATCCAAGAGTAGTTTTAGTCAAGATGTCATTATTGACAACAATACACTTTTATTAAACATTTTCCTAACATACTGATCCAACAAGTCAAATCAGTAATACATTTTACTTTGTAGGCCTTCCTTGGGGTAATTGTGTTTGTGGCCTCATCTGGAGCAAATTTCAAAATTAATATTCCCTTCACACTCCAACTGCGTGTCACAGAAGGTGACTATATTGGGGTGGGTGGACGGAACCTGTATCATTGGCTGGCTACCTGGTCGCTTACCACTGTTTAATTCTTCACTAGTATTTATCTTTAACACAATTCGTTAAGATTTGTTTAACGAACATCGGTGTAGTGAATATAAATGTAGTTATAAAGTAGTATTTTGCATCAAGCCTATGCCCTATTAGGACATTAACCCTTAATTAGCGGCGAGCAACATAAGTCGAGTTAAATAAAGCTGGACTATGTGGCGGCGCTCGACATAGGTCGAGTGGCAATTTCAGCACGTAATGTTGCTGAGAGAGAGAGACAAGTGGTGGCAGGAGAGTAGCCAGCGTATGACTGCTCCAGACCACCGCGGCGAACATACTGATACAAATCCCAGCTCCCTCCTCCCTCTCTCACTCGCTATATAAGGAATTGTATCGGGAAAGTGGCTAATTACATGCTTTTTGCACTCGCGTTGCACGGTTATTGCAAGAAAACTAGCCATCATAAAAGGATCGTTATGGTGTCATTCGAAAGCTCTGTTTATGCCCTTTCAGGGATAGATACTTGTTTTACGTTCTGGGTCTTATTTAGGCATGAAAATGATCACGTAAACAGCCCTATTTTGGCTAAAAACACCCCGCTGGGCGGTACATATAAATAAACCGCATAGGCCGCTCTTAAGGTGTTAAAATTAGCTTATATAAAACCATTTCTAAAATATAGTAGTATAATGTCAATACATATCCTACCTGATAGATTAACCTATCCCAACAACTATATTAACTAAGTAACTCTCTCTCTCTCTCTCTCTAGCTACCTGCCAGCAAGCCTGCTAATCCTTCTCTCCCACCCTTTCAGTCTTTGTTCCTTCTTTTATTGATCATGATCACCTTGGCAACGGGATCCTAATGTAATTAGTGATATTCACCTTCAGCTCCACACTTTTCCAGCATTTTATCTTTATGTTTATTCTTCTATTTCCCCCACCTCACCTTCTCTCTCTCTCCTATGTGCCCTACAATCTCATTATTATATTAGCTTCATCATCCATTCACAATCGTTTCTCCTACCACTAACTTGCAACAGCCCACTCTGCATCACTTTATAATGCTATCACTGTAACACTTCACTGTTATAACTATTTCCTATTATACATCGCAGTAGTACTATTTTACAAACCTTTATTACCTACTGATTATGTAAATTAATATGTTCTTTCTTGACATTGTATTACATTCAATTCCATGTGTATATACAATTATTTATAAGGTAGCTATGCAACCTATTAAACTTAATGAAGGTGTTTGTAGTGAGGTAGCCGGTTATTCCTTATACAGTCGTTTTATTCTGTTCTGTTATCCTTCCCTTCCGTGTCTTCACTATTTTACCAGTTTGGTTCTTATTCGCTGATCTTTAGGCTATTTATGTCTCCATGTCGTCCTTTACTTGGGTTCCCCCGAGGCGTGGGACTGAATGGTCGGGGACAATGACAGCCGTGTAAGGTCTTCCAGTCTGGTATAAGATGGATAAGGTGTGACGCCTCCCGGCGCTGGCAGAATGGTTGTGTGGGGCATTGCAGCTCGCTAGCGCTCGCCAGGATGGGGGGATGGGCTACAGTTGTCCTGGGATGATCTGCTTTCTTTTATTAGTGTCGTGTTGCCACAGACAGTCTAGAAGTGGTCTTTGTTTTGGTCTGTGACCGCGCCTTATATTTTATATTCGCTATAATATAAATGTTGCTTGTGTGGGAGGCGAGCGAGAGCGGGTGAGGGAGTACACCTGGCAGCGGGGGGTGAGCTATGACGCGGCTCGCTTGGGCGCTGACGGCGTTGGCGGCCGGGTGGTCAACTAGTCCCTTCCCGTCGCGGCCTCATGTTTTTTACCAAGCTCAGAGCTTGCCTGACACGCGTATCGTCTACATCCTTTGCAATTCTGTCCCCCATACTCGCCACTTTGCATACTATTTCTCTCTCTCGACTTCTCCTTTCTCATTCTCTAATCTTTATTAAACTTAACATCCCTTCTGGTTTCAGCATAGACGTTCACCGTCGGCCAGTCGTATTGTACGCGAAGCTCTCAGATATTTCCATGTATTAGGCTTTAATGAGGTTTGGAGAGACGGACTTTTCCGTGTGTGTCCTCTCTCGGGAAGATTGTAGACCGGTATATGTCTCCCTGGCAAGGTGTTGAGTGATTCTGCTGGGTTATTTAAAGCTAGACTAGGGGTAAGGTTACTGTGTCGTTGTCTCCGATGTGTGCAGTGTTAGCTAAGCCCTGCACGACATCGACAGGTACTGTTTGAGCCTAAGTTGTCTTCGGGTGGGTTTACCTTGCGAGCACAGCGCTGTGGTGTGAGAGGGCCATAGCCTATCCCTCACAACATAGTGCTGCCTCTTTGTGTTGACTTCTGAGGGATCGCCAGGATAGAACTAGGTACTAGAGACCTAGATTTATCAAGAGAGCATCCCCGTCATATAACGTAATCTTCATTATACCACCTTCGGACAACGTTAGGCTACGAGCCGCATGCTCGCCCATTGTTGCCCTGCCTTGATACCCCAGCTAGACTTTATTAACTAAGCAGACACTGGTTAGAGATAAGCTCCATTATTATATGTATGCCACATTATTATTCACTGCACTTTTGAGCCGAGGTTGTTGTTGAGTTGCACAACCCTAGTAGGCTGTTGCGTTGTGTCGCGAAGCATTTCTTTAGTTGTCAAGCATTACTACCTTTGCGCAGTCTTTATTATTCGCCTGCCTATTATTACTATATGTCCTAGCATTTATTGTGACCCGTATTCTGCATTATAATTGTTCAAGATTCTTTACGAACATCTTCCCAGCATCAGACTTATTTCAGAAGTTTCCAGTTGATGTTGCAGGACTAGCATTGCACTTTCTTTAATACAGGAGTGCCAGTTATTTGAGTATCTACCGTAACGTTAATTAATCACGTTAACTATCTTTTCTTTGTGTAACCTAATCGAGTAATCCTTTACTGTTTGAGAATAGGCTGTTTCATCGAGCGTCAGCCTAGTGTGTGTGCACCAGTTACCGAGTCATAGGATACCTCGTTGTCCAGGCACGACTCAGGGCGGTAATGGTGTTTTGTTTTCCAGTGTTTAAGGCAGGGGTTGGATCTAGTGTTACCGTTGTTGCATTTTGCCACTATCGAGTCCAATGTTGAAGAGCCCTGTGTCTTTGAGAACCTGGATCGTAACAAATGGCGACCTTGCCAGGATCTTGTGAACTAAGAGATAATTGCAGGATTGTTGTGATCATTTGTATTATTGAGGAATATAGTGGGCACGTTAATTTTGTTTGGCAAAGTAGTATAGCACTTGAGAGTCTTCAGACATTTTTGGCAAGTGAATAGTGTTACATAAGAGTTTGGGGTACTTCTTTTCTGAATATTGTGGTGAAATTTTTTTGTGAGCATCATGTCTTATACCGGGTCAGAGGAGAATGGAGACACAGTACGTAATGTCGAAACTGAGGAACAGCAGCATGATGAAAGGGTTAATCGGGTGAACTGTGAGGAGGATGCTAGGATATTTTTGCAATGGCCTGTTACTGCCAAGCGGTTGGAGGGTATGGATCGGTACGGTCTTCAATGCCTGGCCACAGCTATCGGTCATGCGGTTACTAGCAGCATGACCAAGGATAACTTGATAACGTGTGTACTAGGCAGGGTGACTGGTGAGCGAGATGGGTTGAGTGCTCAGAGCCCTTCGGCCATGCTTCCCCTACACTCGACTCCCAGCCATCCCAGTAGTTTGCCGACCCCGGGTACGCTTCCGCAGTTGGGTGGTGACTGGCAGGGTTGGTTGCCCCTGGGGGGCACCACCGGTAATTTCAAACATTGTAGCACCTTCACCTCCTCAAGGGTTAACTCCCGAATTATTGCTTCAGCTCGAATTAGCTAAGATCCAGCAGCAAATAAAATTAGCCAAGATAGAAGAGAGAAAAACTATCAGTCAGCAGTCTCAGCACATAGAGCTAGCAAAAATCCAAGCTAATTTAGAGTCGACTAGGTACTGTGCCGACATGGACGTAGAGAAGTCGCGAGTAGAGACAACGGGACAGCGACTTGGGGCTGGTAACCGTGTTCATGAGCAATCTCTCTCGCACTTATTGAAACTGGTTCCGGTGTTTGATGAGAGTGGTGTAACATTATTTTTCACACGCTTTGAGAAGAAGTGCCAGGAACACCAGTGGCCAGAGAGTAAATGGGCAGCACTTGTATCCTCTAGATTAATAGGCAAGGGTCTTAAAGCCTACGATGCGTTGCCTATAGAGTCTTGTATTATCTATGAGGAACTCAAGGAGGCTGTCCTGAGAGCATACGAACTACAACCAGAGACGTACAGGTTGAAGTTCCGGGGTATTACCAAGGGTCGGGAGAGCACCTTTTTGGAGCATGCCCGGGAGCTGTCCGATGCTTTTGGGAATTGGCTGAGGTTGGAGAAAGCTACTACGTTTGACGACATTAAACAGTTACTCAGTTACTCAGTTACTCAGTTACTTGTTCGTCAAGGGGAATCCACGCAATGCGAGCTAAGCTCATTATTATCGCGCCTCCTTAACTGGGAATGTATTGTGTGAAATGCATGTTAAGTGTTTTATGTACTGTTGGAATGGCTGTAGATGTGTGTGTAGTCTGTATTTTAGCCAATTGGCGACATCGGAAACGAAGGCTTAGGGTGGATCTGTATGGTACCATTCTCACTATAGACAGTACCGTCTCGCCCGAAGGCTTAGGTAGCCATCAGCTTAGGTGAACCATATGATACCCATCTCGCCTTGTACCATTTTTGCCAACCCCAGAAGGGACGTCACAACGTCGTCCACTTATTCCAGGTACCTATTTACAGCTAGGTGAACTGAGGCTAACACATGAAAGGAGACAAGCCCAATTTGTCTCCGCCCGGCCGGGGATTGAACCCCCGACCCCTCGTGTGTGAGACGAGAGCTCTACCTACTAGGCTACGGGCTGTGTGTGTGTGTGTGTGTGTGTGTGCGTGCGTGCGTGCGCGCGCGGTAGATAAATTACATTGTTTGTGATAGAATGGCTATATAAGGTATACAGTATGGAGTACTTGTGACCAACATGAACATACGTGTACTATAATATGCGTACTGATGTAAATGGAAAGTAAAATAAAGATATGTGAAGTAGAGTGATACCCTCTCTCCTACTTATGCCTAACATCATAATATCTTACAAGGATGTACTGTCCACCCTATCTGGGCTTAATACTAAGAAGGCGTACGGCGGACGGTATTCCTCCTATTGTACTAAAAAATGTACTTTCGTGCTGACTCCCTGTCTAGGCACACTCTTCCGTCTCTGTCTCTCCTCTAACATCTTCCCTTCTAGCTGGAAGTTTACGCTCATTCAACCTGACCCAAAGAATGGTGACCACTCTCAACCCTCCAACCATCGTCCAATTGGTCTCATTTCTTGTATCTTTACAGTTTTTACCTCAACATTTCTTATGCATTTATCCATAACCTACTCTCAGACAACCAGTATGGCTTCCTTAACCCTTTACGGACGGTGACATTTGTAACTTTTACTACCTGCCAGGCGGGCAGATTTACCCTAAACGAGCATCATTCCATGCTCTTTTTCATGCATAAATAAGAGCCAGAGCGTAATACAATTATGTATCCTTGAAAGGGCGATAATAGAGCTTTCCAATGACACCTGAATCATCCTTGTACGACAATGGGTTCGCTTGCAACGATGTTGCAACGCGAGTACAAAAACCCTAAAATACGGTAATTTCCCGAGATTTTACCCTGTCTAGCGAGGCGAGGGATGTGTAGGTATGTGTTATACACGCCAGTAACCTCGCTAGGCTTGTGCCAAGCAGTCAGAGCCTGCCTGCGGTCCTCCCACCCCGTGGACTCTCTCTCAGCGCCGATAATGTGCTCTAAATCCCTTGCGACTTAAGTCGGGATCCGCTGTTTAGGCCTTGGTTCTCTAACCCGACTTAAGTCGAGAGCCGCTCTTTGAGGGTTAAGGGTCGCTCTACTGGTGATCTTTTTTTATCTTACTAACTCTTGGTCATCCTCCGTTCGGGACTTCGGTGAGACTTTTTCTGTTGCGCTAGATATATCGAAGGCCTTCGTTAGAGCCTTCCTTCAGTATCTATTCCTCCATCTGTGCCTTTGTCTCTAATTTCCTTCCGGCCGTTCCATAGCTGTGGTTGTGGACAGCCACCGTTCACTTCCTCAACCTGTCAACTTCGGTGTTCCTCAGGGTTCTGTCCTCCAATTCTCTTCTTATTCATTAATGACCTTCTCAACTGCACCTCCAGCCCCATTCACTCATATGCTGATGACTCTACATTACACTATTCAACTAGCCTTCCACAAAATTATTCACAGCAGGAATTCCAAAATTCACATGAGGAGGCCATAAAACACCTATCTTCTGATCTCTCTACTATCTCTAATTGAGGCAGAGAAAATGTTGTTACTTTCAATGCTTCCAAAACTCAATTTCTCCATCTGTCTACTCGTCGCCCCCTTCCAGAAAAATATGACCTACTCTTCAACAACATACAAATTAACCCTTCATCTTCTCTTAATATTCTTGATGTCTCTTTTTCTTCTGATCTCTCTTGGAAAGATCATATTACCACTCTTGCTAAAACAGCTTCCTAGCAGCTGGGTGTGCTCAACTGCGTCCAGGGGTTCCTTATCCCTGCGCAGCTTCTTGCTCTGTACAGGGGCATGTATTTATTAGTGGCCCCTCTATCATTGACGATATGCCTATTAGTATAATAGTCCACTTTCAAGCGCCCGCGGTCCGCCAGTTTGAAACTACCGCCGCGGGGAGAAAAGGTCCTACATCATAAGTGCAACGCTAATTCTCTTATGGAATCGTCTTATGATTGGGTACTCACTACGAAAAAACTTTGTAAAAAATAAAAATGAGAAAAATAACTTAATACTTGTTATATAAATGCTTTCCATCTCTGTGGATTTCTTGTGTGGATTCTATCCCTGACGTTGCTCTCCGAGACGCCATTCCTTCTCCCTCTCCCCGCGGTCAACCTGACTGGACGTGTGCTGCCTGCGCTCCGCCACATTCTTCGTTCGCTCACTTCTAGTGAGTCCTTGCTCATTTGTATATATCTGAATTGTATTGAACAGGTTTTAGATTAGCTAGCACAGGCTGTCCCATTAGTATGCCCGCAGGTAGTGTTAAAATAGGGTACTATTGTACAGGCGCCTTTGAGTCCCCAGGATCAGCGCCTCATGTGTTTTTTGTTTTTAGTGTTTCTGCGCCTTAGATTTTGCTGTTACCTATTAGTTAGGAGGCTACTATATCTGCAGAATTATGCTTCAGGCCGTCCCTATGAGGCATTGTTAATTATTTAGCAGGCGCCCTAGTTCAAGGGTTGTCACACGTGTTGTGAAACCTTCTAGGGTCCGTGTCTGCGCTTGCCCTCTATCGTGGGCCCCATTCAGGAGCTGCTGCTGTGTCTTCAGGAGGTAGGTAACCAGTCAAGACATCGATTACTACAAGCCTCGTGGCCAGCCTCAGTAGGACTCTCTTTAATGGGCTAGGGGTAATATATATCTTATTATTAAAATTAGGATAATATTGTAGCCCTAAGTTTTCCCTCGTTGTGCATGTGTATTAGGCTACATGTTAGAGGGTCAGGAGACGTCCTGTCTGTCAGGTCTTTGGAGTTGTCTTCCCCCTTTTTAGTCGACTTCTCCAGTTGTTGGTTTTCCCACTGGCTCTTTCTGTGTATTGTTACCAGTTTTTCGCCTCGCAGGCGGACGGGATTAGTTCCATTTGACCCGGCGTGGTGTAGGTACCACGCACCTGCCGGTGGACATGCTATGTTCAACGGGAGGGATCCCGGCTACGCCGGAGGAACTCGCCCAAAAAACCTCACACGGCAAGACTTTTTACGCCCGGCGGCTCAGTCCTGTGTAATCATTAACTATTCCGCTAATCCAAGTAGACGATCAGATAGTTAAACTTGGTTTTAAGGGTCAGTGACGCATGTAATAGGTAAGCAGTTCGATTGAGAAGACACCTTCAAGGGGGTGGGGGGGGGGGGGAGGGAGGGGGGGTATCTTCACTTAGGAATGCGGCGGAAAGTTGAGGTAGTGGTTGGACTACAGTTGATTTTCCGGAGTATTTCAAGTGTTAGGATGTGTAAAACCTCTTGGGTTATCCTTATAAGCATTGTTTCCTGGAATTTTGTTATTTCCAGACCTCATCACACCTTATGCAGCACAGCGAGCAGAGGAAGGAACCGTTCCCGGCGGGGAGGGGGGTTCAGTACCAGCATGCCTCTGTTTAACATTTGTGCCACACCGACCAGCTGACTAGTCCCAGTAACTGCACACAAACTCTGTATACGATGTGTTACTTGCATCGATAGGTCTCAGTTTCTCTGGACTTCCCAGAAATGCCCGGTGTGCTCGGACCTTTACGCGGACTGGATTAGTATAGAAGATCTTTCGTGCCGAGCGGCCTTGATCGATATCAAAACTAAATTTACCTCATATGCCAAAAGAGTGGCGAATGTAGAGTTAATATGCGATGACGCAGACTTGCTACAGCTCATTCTGCTCTACTCATTTAATGATGATTCCCCAGTAGCACAGTCCACCCCTATCAATACAGCTAAAATTTAACTTGTAAACCAATTAGCCATTGACAGTGACTCGGAATCTTTTGAGGTAACCCCCCCTCCCCAACACAAGAGAGCACGTTCGGCATCGCCAGACGCCCAGCCAAGAGTGACACCCAGGTCGCCTCAACGTCAGTGCAGACAGTCTTCAGCCCAGGACCCTCGGTCTCCCAAAAGACAGAGACATGACTTCTTATCCTCCATGGTTCAAATCACGGCAGAGATTCACGCCAGTGACAGTAGTGCTAAACCAACATCGCAACAGAGGTGTAAGCCAGATTCATGACCTCTTCCCTCGGTTTCTGCCCCTGAGGTGCCGGAGTTTTTTCCCGGACTCCTTGGGGCAGAATCGGGGGGATTGAGTCGGGACCCAAGGATGGGCCTAAGGTAAGGGGAGCTCAACAAGGATCTCTAATGTTTTCAAATGTTGATTTGCCTTGTCTCAAGGAAGAACGTTTAGCATCACCATCCATGGCCACAGAGCAATACCGCGGTTCGGCGGCAGACGAAAGCACACCACACTCAGGTCCTCAGGTAGGTCAAGATCCACCTACGCCCAGGACATATAGTTATCTCGTCCCCTCGGGTGGTACCTCCCTTTCTAGTAAACTTAACCCCACCGGGAGTAGCTTTAACTCTGCCGGGAATAGCATCCTAGCAACTAGTAGGCTAGGGCCCATTCTGGGACAGGGATATAGAGTAACTGAGAAGGCAACCAACCCTAAGTCAGAGGCAGTGAGGCTCAAGAAGCTGCCAGAGGTAGTAGAACACTTCGGGACACCACAGGAGAAAATAGAACGGCCCTTGGGTGTCCCGGAACGAAACGAGGTGGAGCATAGGGAGAAGGTAGAAAAAGTACGTACTAGGTCTCTTAAGAGATCTCGTAGTCAATGAGTCACAGCTAAACACTTAGATAATGTATTACAGAAGGTTTTGCAACAATGTGATATGTCCAAAAGGTCTC
This sequence comes from Paralithodes platypus, assembly GCA_032716605.1. Lineage (NCBI taxonomy): Eukaryota > Metazoa > Arthropoda > Malacostraca > Decapoda > Lithodidae > Paralithodes > Paralithodes platypus. Next base: position 27,017,057 of record CM064552.1, on the reverse strand, counting down.
GTAATACCCCCACAACGGCGATGGGAACTCCCCCGGTGGCCTCGGTGCTACCACTCACGTCAGCCAGAATTAACGTACTGTCTCCTCAGAATACCCCCTTGGTTAACACGGAAGATACCCCAAAGGTTTCAAGCCAGCTAAAATTAACGTGCTCACAACACCAGCTACTTCCACAGCTATAATACCATCCAAAATTAGCACACTACCAAAGCCCAGCTGTTCCACGGCTCAAGTAACTTCATGTCCCCCTGTGGGTACCAATACAGTACCCCCTTCCCAGACAACCCCTTATCATTGTTCAAACGCAGCTTTCCATGCTATTTCAATAGATAAACAGTTACAATCAAAGGCCACTATCCCTCACGGGCAAGAATCAAATTGTTTCTGGTTTCCGGTAAGGCCAACCAAATCAGGTTCTGGGCACAGGTCCATTGCTGGGGAGATCGCAGTGCCACGTGAGTGGTCGATTGAAACCAATAAGGATAAGGAGTTCCGTGCTAAGATTACACAGGGTAGGATTTTAAAGGTACCAATTAAGGTTATTCCCAATGTCTGGAATTATGATTATTTTGTCTATGTACCTGCTCAGCTCTCGCCTCCTTCCCCAGGAGAGCTAATTTGTCCATCTCTAGGCCAGAAGAGTCTCAGACAGATCAAAGTATGAATGAAACAATAAGGTTATTTCAACAACTTCTTCTCTCCCACCCGGCGAGATCAATCAGGGACATACGAACAGCCTTTTTAGAAGCTGTACGGGCTAGGCAACACCTAAGACTCTTTATGGTAAAAGGATTGCCCGGTAACATTTACCACCGTGTAATCCTTTCTCCGGTGTTGACAGCATCAGTAATGAACACTGAGACTAGACAGGCAGTTCAACAGATGCGTAATCAGTCATTAGCCGAGGAAGAACAGGATAAGGGAAGACAGGTTATGAGTCTGCCGAGTTAGGATACGACTTCGACCATCACTAGGCAATCGTCGATCCCAGACTATACCACCCTTTTTAGATTCCAATGCTCTCTCTCTCTCCCGGGGCATTGCGAAGGCGTGCGGATCCGAGGGTAGACTCCGTAACTTACACCCAGGCAAAAGCCAGGGGTCCCTACGGTAGTCACCGGGTTACACCCCGGCGGGCGTGGGCGAATACAGCTAACGAAGACTCCTTGTTCTTGTTAAGGGGACCCGCAGAGGGCTGCTCTCGGGCAGCATGATATGCGGGGGTTGTGCAGGGGAATTATGAGAAAGAGATAGGATCGGGTCAAGGATTAGGGAGATAATGAGTAGTGATCCTATTTCTAAAGGAATGAAGAGTGGGACTATTAACTATGTGAGATGGGAGGTGATTCCACTCTTGGATGCTGCGGGGAAAAAATTAATGTCTGAATATGTCCGTGCTTGCCTGATATGTGTGGTATTTTAAGTTGTGGCTGCGTCTCGTAAATCGTATGTTTGTAGGGTGTAAATATGTATTTTTATCTATGTCTGCTAGATTGTTTGTGATTTTGTATAACATTTGTTGTTTGTGTATTTGTCTTCTATTTACAAGGGGGTCTAGTTTAATGTCTTGTTTGAGCAAAGTGACTGATGTAGTATGCCTGTAATCACATCTGATCCATCTTGCAGCTTTGTTTTGTATGGCCTCTAATTTATTGATATTATTGTGAGTGTGTGGATCCCAGACGGTGTCGCAGTATTCTAAGTGTGGCCAAACTAGTGATTTGAAAGCTTGAATTTTGATGTTTGAGTTACACTTTGTGAGATTCCTGCGAAGGAAGTCCAGGGCCCTATTAGCTTTTGCTCTGACGCTGCTCGTGTGTGTGGTCCACCTCATGTCCGCTGATATGTGGACCCCCAAATATTTGTGGGAGGGAATGGTATCTAAAGGGGTATTGTGAAGTTTGTAAGGGAATGGAATGGTTTTACTGGAATGGGTGAAGCAAATATGGTGGCACTTGTCAGGTCTGAACGTCATCTGCCACTTAGCTTCCCACTGTTCAAGCGCAGTTAAGTCGTCTTGTAGTCGGAGGCAATCGTCCCTATTGATAATTGGTCGGTAAACGAAGCTATCGTCTGCAAAAAGTCTAGTAGTAGAAGTAAGAGAGAGTGGAAGGTCATTAATATATGAAAGGAAAAGTAGGGGGCCCAAGACGGTGCCCTGTGGGACCCCAGAAGTTACAGATACAGAAGAAGAATGACAGCCCTCGAGAACAACACGTTGCTCACGATTAGTTAGAAAAGTCTTAAGCCAGTGAAGAAGTGGTCCTCGGATGCCATAATAATCTAATTTTGCTAGAAGTCTCTGGTGTGGGACTTTGTCGAACGCTTTGCCGAAGTCAAGTACTATGGCGTCTACTTGTCTAATTTTGGGGTCATAAACCCTTGTCTAGTGGGGGTGGACTTAAGTCGTTCTAGAGAAGAAAGGACTATGTGGCGGGGCCCGACTTAAGTCCGTGTGCAATTTTTGAGCAATAATGGCTCTGAGAGAGAGACGAGCGATGGGCAGAGCATAGGTCGGCTCATGACCGCTCGGCACGGGTCACGCGCGACTACTGACGTCTACTCCACACACACCCACACTCACTACCTCGCTACACAGGGAATTATGTAAGGAAATTACCGTATTTTCGGGATTTTTCCTTCGTCTTGCACGATCGTTGCAAGAGAACACGTGGTCGTAGAAGGATGGTTCTGGTTTCATTGGAAAGCTCAATTATCGCCCTTTCAGGGATACATAATTGTATTACACTCTGGCTCTTGTTTATGCATGAAAAAGAGCACGGAAACAAGGTCATTTAGGGTAAAACCACCCGCTTGGCGGGTAGTAGAAGTTACTGATGGGCCCGCTCGTAAGGCGTTAAGGGATCGGAAACTGGTGTGGTCACCAGTAGCTGAGTTTCGCACGACCTCTTAGGTCGAAAGCCGTTCTGTGCGTCAGTAAGTATAATTAACCTATCCAAATGGTCCATTCCAACTACTCCCTCTCGGGCATAGGCTGATAGACTTTATACTCAACCGCTGAACACGGTGAGGCCCGTGAGGTCTTGCTCCAGTCTAGGGATGAGACATGCGAAGCTTCACGGCTTGAAGCAACTCCATCTCTGAAGCCGCCTCGCCTCTGCGCTTCACAGTCTCAACCCCACAGACTCGGACCCTCACTCTCATAACGCCACCTATTGAGCAATTAACTCACTAGGCATTGCCCCCCTGTAGCATATTTTGTAATTGGGAATATTCATACAATGCTATTCAATCAGGGAACAATGAGGGTATTTTTTTGGCATTTCGGTGTGCTGTGGTAATGCACTGATACAGAACAAATTCCATCCCAATAATATCTTCCCATTGACATATTGGGATTCGAACCCGGGTCCATTGGATTACCAGTCCAGTGGCAAGACCACTCAGCCACACCTCCTCCACCTCCGGTGGAGGATATGTTCTAAAATTTTGCAGGGAACTTAAGTAATTGAAACGGGTCTATAGTTGACAGGGAGGGTTCTGTCTCCGGATTTGAAAATTGGTGTCACATTCGCCAAAAGCCAGTCATTGGGAAGTTCTCCAGTGTCTATAGTCTGCGAGAATATAACCTGCAGGATAGGAGCAAGAATAGCAGCATTCCCCTTAAGTATCCTGCAGGGTATATTGTCTGGTCCAGTCACTTTGTCAGTGTCTACCTCAGATAAAAGTTTCTCGATTCCATGGGTGTGTAAAGTCAGTGGAGGTATAGGTGGGTGTGGTGATGGCGACAGTTCCGGCAAGTCTGCATGTTCTTGTGTAAATACTGACTGGAACTGTGAATTAAGTGCATGTGCTTTATCTTGTGGGAGTGTTCCCAGGGAATCGTTGTGTCGTAATGTTGTTATGCCAGTCGAGTCTTGTTTGCGTGCTTTGAAGAAGCTGTAAATAATGTTGTGGTTTTGCATCTTGTTTGTGAGGAAAGTGGTTGTGTAGTTAGTTTCTACTTGTTTAATTCCGTGTTGTAATGTTTTATGGGTATTTTTGTCGTGTTCCCAGTGTTCTGTATTGTTGTATCGTTTAGCTGTCTTGTATGTTTTTACCTTGTTTCTATGTAGTCTTCTTAATTGTCTATTGAACCAGGGTGGAGACTGGTTACAAGTAACAGTTTTCTTGGGTATGTGTTTGTCCATTGTGTCCTCAATAAAGTCTCAAAGTCTAGTCCAGTTAACCTCAACAGTATTAGCTATTGGGTTGTTGTCAAGAAAGGTGTCTCTAAAGTTAGCTTAGTCCTTGGAGATGGCTTCCATGTCAGCTCTATTGTACTGGTATATCTTTCTGGGTAGTTGTTTCTGTATGTTAGGTTTAATGTTTGCATCAATGAGGACCATGTCGTGATCACTAAGCCCCGGCAAGACCCGTGTTCGTATTATAAGTGAGGCGTTGTTCATAAGGAACAAGTCTAGTATGTTGGATGTGACCCAATGTCTTATGTTAGTGTTATTCCTTGCTACACTAACTTACGTACATGTTGGTTCGAGTACTGTTTGTGAGAGTGAGTGGGTGTTGATTATGTCAATAAATGTTTCATGTAATGATCTTCTGTCAGTCTGCGGTAATATAATTTCGCTGCCATGGTTGTCATTCTCCAGTGTCGCTTATGCTGTACAGTTAATGTCTGGTAAGTTGAAGTCTCCAGCCAACCATATATTTTTGGAGGGGTCAATTTTAGAAAAACATTCGTCAGGGGACTGCAGGTATTCTACGTTAGAATTAGGGGGCCGGTAAAATGGTCTTATATATAATGTCCTGCAGCCCTCTATCTGTGCTTTAATCCATATAATTTCTGAGTCCGCGCTAAGTTCTGTGGCTGGTGTCACAACTAGTCCTGGCTTTGTCGCTATCAAAACTCCGCCATGGTTACCGTCCTGCCTGTCTTTCCTGTGTAGAGTCATTTTATAGGGACTGTCCATCGGGAAGACTTCATTGTCCAATATGTCAGGGTTGAGCCATGTCTCTGTCCCTATAATAATGTCAGGGTCATAGGCGTCTAGGGTGTGATGAAAAGCGGCTCGTTTGTTAATTATCCTGCGGAAATTGATGATTAGTGTTCTGACCTTGGAGGGTTCCTTTATGAGGGAGTTTTCGGTGGAGGCTCCATCCATTCCCGGGGTGTGGAGGATCATCTCATGAGTCAAATGTTCCTTTTCACCCTTCAGGACAGGTAATTAGTCATATAACAGCTACCCACTTTAATATGGCCTCAAGTGGGAGTCGGGCAAGCTTTACGGTTAGGGTACTTTCAAAGAATCAAAAGAGCATTTTTGTTTTCTATGTGATTGAGGGAGACAAAAGGCAGAACTGCCTATAGCAAGTGCCTCCCCCATAGTTGAAAGAGTGACAGGGCCAAAATCAAGGGATGTTCGAGCCAAAATGCCTGGACACACGGAGTTTGAAGCAATTTAAGTCACAGGAAGAGGGAAAGACTGATTCTGGGAGAGAGTTCCAGAGCTCAGCTGTTGAGTAGAAGAAAGTTTGAGAGTAACGTTTCACTCTTGGGTTGGAGAGTTGCACAGAGTAGGGGTGGGATTGAGTTGCAAGACGGGTACCACGTGCCCTACGTAAAGGAGGTGGTATACACTGGGAAAGCTCTGAGGAACACTGATTATTATAGTAGCGATAGAATAGCGAGAGAGATGCAACATTGCGGCGGACAGAGAGAGATTGCTGAGAGTTAGAGAGTGGACGGGAGTTAATGATACGAAAGGCCTTCCTTTCAACTTTGTCTAGGAGAGCAGTGTGAGAGGACCCTCCCCACACATGTGAACAATACTCAATACAAGGACGCACTATGCCCCTGTACAGAGCAAGAAGCTGTGCAGGGGAAAAGAACCCCCTAAGGCGGTTGAGCACACCCAGCTTCTGGGAGGCTGCCTTAGCAAGACTGGTAATATGGTCCTTCCAACTGAGAGCAGAAGAAAAAGAGACACCAAGAATATTGAGAGAAGATGAAGGATTGATTTTTGAATTGTTGAAGAATAAGGGATAGTCCGCTGGGAGATCCTGACGGGTAGATAGATGGAGAAATTGGGTTTTGGAAGCATTAAAGTTAACAAGTTTTTCTCTGCCCCAATTGGAGATAGTATTTAGATCAGAATTTAAGAGTTCTATTGCTTCATTACGTTTGTCATTGAGGGATTGCTGGCTGTGGCGTTCTGAAAAACTAATGGAGTAGTGTAAGGTTGAGTCGTCTGCATATGAATGGATGGGAATTGAGGTACAGTTGAGGATATCATTTATAAAAATTAGAAAGAGAATAGGAGATAGGACAGAGCCCTGAGGAACACCGGAGTTTATAGGGTGAGGAAGTGAACAATGGCCGTCCACAACCGCGGCTATGGAACGGCCGGAAAGGAAATTAGAGACAAAGGCACAGATGGAGGGATAGAAACCGAAGGAGGGTAGTTTAGAAATTAAAGATTTGTGCCAGATTCTACAGGGTAGGTGAAAGACGACTGCCAGGTAGGGGCGAAGTCGGCCGATATTTCCATGTCTCTTACATTATAATCTATGTTTAATCTCAGTGCCTACAATGCCCATATCCATCACAGATAATGCATGTACTATCCCTAGGGTTCAGGGTAGACATGGCAAAGGTCACACCTTGTTACAATAAGGGTATTCCAGTGGATATAACGGGTCCGGGACACAACCAATCTTACTCTCAGTCGAAGTGTGGACAACCATAACAGATTTCGTGGGAAAAAGTTGCGGTTGCCACACACTCTAAAACACGAGACGGAGATGGAATCCCTGGTCGGTTCTCTCACCTGGATGCAACTAATTGTAAAGTTGGGCCGGTTGAAAGTAAGAGATTAGTCTGGGAAGATGACAAAATGTTTCCCTCTTTTGCCGGCGGGAAAACGATGAACCATCCCTCCATTAATTTTGTAACTTACTAGCAGTCTGGGCAAGGAAAGAAATATGTCACTCATTAGGGACGTGATTTTTCTCTTCCGCCTAGGGTATGGATAGACACGGATGCTTGAGGGTCAATAAACTGGGTAAGAGCATCGAACTTATACACATTGCATCAAGGTCTTTAATCCCCAGCCGCGAACCTTCATGTCATAGGACAAAAGCTTCTAACCACTCTGTTTTTCCATCAAAATCTCAGGGCCCATCCTAAGAGGAAATCAATAGCCTTTGGAATGGATGATTTGGACACAGTATTGCAATAGCAAGGGTCAACGAGGTCTCGGAAGGTTACTAGAATGGTCCAAACCGATTTGTGCCCTGGCCGAAATGCGGGGCAGTCATCGGTATGCACCTTATATCACAGGCGTAGGGAACATATGGGTCAACGCTCTGTCCCGGAGACAGGGAACCGAAGGGAAATAAGCCCTCAAGCACAAATATCTCCAACGAGATTGTTGCAGAGCCATACCATCCACAAGAGGATCTATTCGCGTCCGGGCCCCTCCCTCTTCCCAACCCGCAGGAAAAGGCCGGAAAGGAGGTCCAAACGCAGGATTGAAGGACAAGCACAAAGGGAATCCTACCTATCCATTTCCGCCTCCAGACGCTTAACTCTGGAATCAAGTAGTATGGAGTTTACCGGGGTTAGCCTCGCCGACCGCGCCACCTTGGCCGGCTCAGTCATGGGACCACCATTCGTAAACATGGGACGAGCAACCGAGGTTATTCCCGGTATCGTACGCCCACTTAAGACAGGCAACACCCCAGAGGCCTCGCTGACTTTCACCTTCTGAACATTCAAAATATCGCAGGGATAACTCAGCATGGGGAGGTTTACACATAAATTTTCTTAATCAATAGACTAGGTCTACCAGGTAACAATGCCGATTACATTGGACAATGCTATCAGCCGGTATAGAAGATACAGCGCACAAGTCTCTTCAGTAACTTTAGGTACTGAGAGTGGTTGTATAAACAATAAGCGTTTGTAGGTAGTGGCACTGAAGTATTACTGGTTTGCCATTCGAACCCCGTCTATCCATACCACAGGCGGAGAGAATAGTGTCCATGAGAGCATGTTTCAAACTACACCCACCACCACGGCAGCTCATGCCTACCTGGTCGCGGGATAAAGCTTATTTGTGGCATTCATGCACGCAAGTATAATCATGCGCCGGAACTAGACTCATTAAATTACTACAGGATGTGTTCCTTATGGCTTTGGCAACAGACAGTAATTGAGCCGACGGCGATGAGCAACGAAACTAATTGACGCAGAATTGGGAGACTGAATGAACAAGTACAAATCGCTCAGTCTCCCACTTTCATAACAAATATAAACATTGTGATCAAGCATTTCACTAGTTACAATCCAGGCACGATAATACTGATTTACGCATCACCTTGGTGCCCGGGGCAAGTTTTCAGTTAATGAGGGTAACACAACCTCAACAACCAGGCTTTTTATGAGTCAACAGGACAGGTATCTGCGTCACAAGAAGTGAATTAAAATTCTTTACTTGTTGACTTCAGTAGGATTATAATCCCGGTGTAGAGGGCGGAGCCCGCTGCCTGTGACATCAGAAAGTGGGCCGTCTCTCAAATTGTGGCAAAATGATTTAAGCTAACACTGAGTTGTGGTTACCGATCATACTTTCTAGACGTAATACCTATCGATGACTCTGGATAAGCCAAACTAGCCTAAGTCATGTTACGGCGACGGGCCGGGTTGGTCCATGTGCTATTATTAATTAAGTTTAATCTTAAGGAGAAAAAGGAAGAGGGGGGGGGGGGGTACGTACCGGAAAGCCCAAAGACCCCTAGGAGTCCCTGCGCCGGATAAAGCAATAAGATCACGAGCTGTGATACTTAATAATTCGAGCTGGTTCTACAGCTCTAAAATAATTTTCTGTTTTCAAAAAGTCTATCATAGTTACAACTATATAAGATAAAGAAAACTTACAAATTAGATGAAATGTACAATTAGATTAAGGATAAGAAATATAATCCAAGTATATATATGTCCGTATCGGTTGAAGAGGAATACAGGAATGTTCCTGGACAACAAGGGTTATGAATCTCAATGGGAGATCTTAATTTTTTACTTAGTCGGTCAAGTTGAAGCAGATATTCTTTGAAGTAACGCACTGCTTTTCTTTTCAAATTTTTTACTTTTATTGTATGTAAGCAATATAGACTTAAAACTGTCTCACTCCCAAATGAGTTTAGCCTATATAATTTGTGAGCGAGTTACAATCACGAGGCCTATTGTGGGGGGGGGGGGGGACCCTGTAAGAGGCTATGTTGCTATACGCCTTTCCTCTGCTGTCTCTAGTGTGGGCAGTTGCCAAATGTTACCCTTGTATTGTTACCATGAGAGTGATTGAATAAGTATTATTATTTAGTTATTTACCCTTGTGTGATTAATGCAGTTTATTATAAGTTCACACAATGATGACTTATAATTATTTGATTACTTTTGTTGTTAATGAGAGCACAGGCTGCCTGAGATAATTAAGTATTCTTGCGACGCCTTGAGCCCTTCCTTGCCACGCAGGGGGCCCCTAGCTCGACTCCTGCGGGTTCGGGCGTCACTCCAGTCTCATCTCTCGCGCTGTCAGCAGCACTGTTTAGTGTTGGTTAGGCTTGCTTCGTGTTTTCCCTTGAATACCGCATATTTCGTTTTGTTCGGTATTTGATTGGAGCATAGCAGGGGCTGGGGTAATTATTGAAGACACCCCACAACGTGTTTTTATGGGGTTTTTTCGTTGGTTCTTGTTGTTTTTTGTTGTTTGAGTGTTTTGTATGTTTTTTTATTTATTAGGAATTGATAATTTACCGATTGCAACAACAATCTAAAGACACGCACCCCGATAGCGGGGAGGGCTATGAAGATCAGGGAAATAGTGGGGTAAAGTAGATATATATATTAATTTGGCTGTTGTTTTTTTAATTTTGGAACCCATAAAACGCATTTTGGGTAAAAAGTTGGCTCGGAGTTGACGTTTTTTTTTTATTGAAAATGGAGAGTAATGTAAATAAAAAGTTGGCTTGGGTTTTGCATTTTTGAGACCCATAAAACCCATTTTCTTGAAAACCCGAGCCAAGTTTTGGCAAAGTTGGCTCGGATTTAAATGTTTTTTGTATTGGAAATGCACAGTAATGTAAATGAAAAGTTGGCTTGGGTTTTTGGATTTTCGAGAGCCATAAAACCCATTAGTTGGCAGTAATGTAAATACAAAGTTGGCTATATAATTTGTATCTGGCGGAAACATTTTTTGTATAACCTAACATAACCTAACCTAACCTAACTTATCTAAACCTAACCTAACCTAACTTAACCTAACCTAACCTAACCTAACCTAACCTACAAGGTCCTTGAGGGGGGGCCTAGCCGCCCCCCTCACCCCCCGAAGATTTAGAAAGATTCTCATATATACAAACTGCACTATATACCAACTAACCTTAATGAGGATCGTCGTCTGGGTCACTATAGACTGAAAGTCACGGCAAAGAGCTGTCCCACTGTAAACAATGGCGGCGAGCAAACGAGGCGGCCATTAAAAAGAAAGTACCTATAGAATAGTAGTAATAATAGTTTCCTAAAACATCTGATTATGTAAATATGTTGGGTATAATATGTAGAATAAAATGGCATGTCAAATGATATTCTACCAATATTGTGGTGCGTCTTCAATATTGACCGGGGCTGGAGTCATATTGAGCATATTATTTTGTTTTAACCTCTTTAGTTTAATATTGATCACTGCATTCATGTTTCTTTGGCAATTTTAGTGTATAAGCTTCTACAATGTTTTATTATTTCTGTTTCATTATTCTGCTGCATTGTTATACCATTATTATATGTTCATATTATACATGGTTGATATCACTGGGGGGATTGGGTGGCTGGACTGTTTATCTCTGTTTTTGTCAGGCCTTTGAGCACAGAGGTTGCTGGGTGTGTGCTATGGTAGGCTAAGCTTTTTTCCACCACACAGCATCCTTTGACTCGGTTCTTATCCAACCCTTTATGGGTGGCAGCCAGCATCTAACTTCCCCAGGATATCAACCCTTGGGCCTTGTGTAGTTTTAGCAACAATACATCTGGTGCAGTCAGGGACTAGGGGTGGAGCCTGTTACTAGGTGAGGTTGTCCCCATTGTACTCGGGTGTATTGAGCTAACCCCAGATGATGATGTAAGCGATAAGTCATTAAAGTTGTTTATCCCTTACAACACCACCGCCGTGCTGTGCTGAAGAGAGCCACTCGGTGTATTATTAGGACATAGGCAAGGGATAATAGGCTTGGCACAGAGGTTTATTCTACTGGACTTTCCATGGGTTTTTGCTTTGTATTGTTCTCAATTCCTAAGCAATTGGGCATGATATAGAGTGCTCTGGGAGTCTAGTAGTGGTATGGTTAGGTAATGTTGGTGCAGTATAGAATAACCTTAGAAGTTCTCTTGCATACTACACGCACTATGGACTAGACTCGGGGACAATAAATATTTTGTGTCTCCTTGTTACTGCTTTAATAGAGCAAAGAGGAAGATAACCATTTTTCCTAGAGAACCTGCGTGTCTTGGTGTTTGAGTCAGGTTTTAATTAAGAGCGTGTCTGTTGCAGGGTTGGTTTAGTGTGGTGGGCAGTGTTGGGTGCGGGTCTACAGCATTGGTGTCTTTTTCCTACTGAATTATCTTTTTGCCAGTGCTGTGGGCTAGTCTATTTGAGCATCTGTTTCCCCCCAGCCTCCCCTAGTAACAACTGTTATATGATTCTGTGTCTCTACCTATAATATGTTGTTAGTGGTTTGATATTGTCACGAATGTCCCCCTCCAGTCTTGAGATATCAGGCATATCGTCAATGATGGAGGGGCCAGTAATAAATTATAGGTTTGAGTCCCGGAGGGAAGAATGAAAACCTAATATTTAGTAGTGGCCCCTCCCATCCTCTTCCCATTCGTTTGATGTCTTGAGGTTAGTCTTAATATGTCATGGAAGAAGGAATGGCGTCTCGGAGAGCAACGTCAGGGATAGAATCCACACAAGAAATCCACCGAGATGGAAAGTATGTATGTAACAAGTATTAAGTTATATTTCTCTTTTTTATTTTTTACAAAGTTTTTTCGTAGTGAGTACCCAATCATAAGACGATTCCATAAGAGAATTAACATTGCACTTATGATGTAGGACTCTTCTCCCCGCGGCGATAGTTTCAAACTGGCGGACCGTGGGCGCTTGAAAGTGGACTATTATACTAATAGGCATATCGTCAATGATTTCGGGGCCACTACTAAATATTAGGATTTCATTCTTCCCTCCGGGACTCAAACCTCAGATGAAGTATTGAGGGATAAGCCTTTGCAACGGCACCTCTTATTTACATTCTACTATTCCTATTTTTCTGAAGCGTGTAGAAAGGGGAGAAGGGGTGTTGGAGAGAGAGGAAGCTGTTGGAGTGGCTTTGTTATGTGTGTTTAGTATGTATACGTCGTCAGGATGTTCCCTGACTGGGTGCGAGCATGTGAAACATGCTAGGACGTACTACCACACCCACTAAATGTCCGCCGTGGCAGGGATTCGATCCCGGGTCTTGCAGATTCACGCATGAGCGTGCTCACCACTCGACCACCACAGCTCTATAAATGAGTATTGTTTATGTGTGTGGGGAGGATCCACTTACACAGCACTTCTAGACAAAGTAGAAAAGAAAGCCTTCTGTCTCATTAACTCACGTCCACTCACCAATTTTCTGCAGTCACACTTTCTTCGCCGCAATGTTGCATCTCTCTCACTATTCTACCACTATTACAATAACCAGTGTTCCTCAGAGCTCTCTCAGTGTATACCACCCCCTCTTCGTAAAACATGTAGCACCCGTCTTGCAACACAATCCCACACCTACTCTGTGCAACTCTCCAACCCAAGAGTGAAACATTATTCTCAATCTTTCTTCTATTCAATAGCTGAGCTCTGGAACTGCGGACTGCTTCGTGTAGGAGACGACCCATGCGTGCTGAACCCACAGGGTTTAGATGAGTGCCATCCTTGCGGAACAGAGTAGGCTGGTTGTAGAAGTTGTCCCAGAGGTTGACGAATTCAACTTCTTCCCTCAGACACAAATGTTTTAGTCGGCTATTTGTGCTGAAAGCCTTGTCGTAGAATTTGTCAGGTGCGTCGATCTTGGGGAGAATGCCTGAGATGATGATAAGAGAATGCCTGAGATGATGATAAAAGTGTGATAAGGAGTGTGAGTAACAGAACTGCTGATGTTATCTTAAAACTTTACTTGTCATTAGTGAGACCCCATATGGATTATGCTGTTCAATTTTGGTGTCCTTATTACAGAATGGACATAGATTCATTGGAGAGAGTACAACGTAGAATGACAAAAATGATCCATAATATTAGAAATCTTCCGTATAAAGGAAGGTTGAAGAAATTAGGCTTACATTCGTTAGAGAGACGCAGAGTTAGAGGGGATATGATAGAGGTGTTCAAGTGGGTTAGTGGGATTAACAAAGGGGACATGACAAATGTACTAAAGCTCAGTGACAGCGAAAGAACTCGTACAAATGGTTTCAAATTAGATAAATTTCGTTTCAGAAAAGATATAGGCAAATATTGGTTTGGTAACAGAGTTGTAGATGGGTGGAATGGACTACCAAGTGCTATAGTGGGATTAAAAACGTTAGGGAGCTTTAAGATAAAATTGGATAAGCATATGGACGAGAAGGGTTGGGTGTGAAGGGGGATCAGCAGGGTTGGGCCAATCAGCGCTCTGCAGACCCCCGTAATCCTGCGTTAATCTCTAACCGTTTTGGTAAGATGATCCTCAGGGTATTAGAGTGTTGAGCCTATAATTGGGCTTTGTAATTGGGGTTGTGTGGGACAGGGATCTGCCTTGCTTAGGCCAATCGGCTTTCTGCAGACTCCCATTTTCTTATGTTCTTATGTTCTTATATGTTGAATTATATTAAATATGCTTACATATACCTTTGTTCCCATTGGCTGCGGCTATGTTTGGGCTATTTAGGGCATATTCAGGCACTCCTGAATAATAAATCAAGCATCTGCATTAACTCGTACAGCCCCAGCGACGCGTCTGACGCGTCGGTGATGTATGTAACGCACAGCCCCAGAGATGCGCTTGACGCGTCACCCTAATTGCGCCGACCGTAACCTCAGGTGTAGCCTCTCAAGAGGGCTCAGATTTGTATGGGAACTGTGTACGTATCCCACGCAACCGTGCCGATGGTTGAAAACTCTCAAAATCCACGTGCGTGCGCGTGAGCGCGCAATAACCTGGTTTTTGGGGTAATTGCCTTCAATTTTTTACTCTTGTAAAATACGTTTTCGGGGGCTCTGTAGGACCATTTTTAAAGCTTTTTGAGCGTTTTTTCGTGGTTTTTCCTTCATTCCTAACCCATTCGCTATTGTTTCTGGAATAAAACAATTTTTTGAAAACCGGCCGGGTTCTGGTGAACAAACATTACAAAACTAGTCGGGGCTCCACGGGTTAAATGAAGTGTATTCTGCCGAAAACTAGGCGAAAATAGCTTCAAAATGAGACTAGAACGGGCCCCGTACGTGATCTGGTTCACCCGCAGTGGTGCCAGTGAAACGCGGGAAACCCGCTATTTGGTAGCACTCGCTCGCTTGGCTACACTGTTGTGAGACACAGAGAGAGACCCGTGCGAGACACAGTCAACCTCAGTGAGCCGCTCGCTGCTCTGAGGGTCGGAGGTGGGCCCCTCACGCTCCCGCCCACTGACACTCGATTTTTACGGTTTTTACAGGCTTTTAAAGCCTGGAAATTGCTGTAACTTGCCAGGACGTTCCAGAACGTCACCCGCAACGAAAGGGTTAAAGCGGCTAGTATATATTTTTTGGTTAATTTATTTAATTTTTTTGTTTTTGTTATAGTAACCTCGCTAGACCTTAATCAACTATTAACCAACATCCCCTAGACTCCTCTTCAAGATAAACATGTACAATTGTCGGTAGAAAAATTTCCCGGCCGAAGGCTGTTCATCCTATAATTACAGACTCGTTATCGCTCGCCAGGAACAAATCGACATCTAAATGGCACAAGAGGTCTTTATATTGACAAAGAAATAGGGAGAAAGGTCTTACAATCGTCAAACTAACGGGCCAAACTTTTTAAAATCTCAAAGCTAATATGGGACTAAACATGAGGGAGAAAAAGCTACTATCTCCCCCTTAATTCAGCCGTGCAACATACAATAAAGGCCGCTCATGAATGGCGGACAGAACGGGGTATATGGTGCAGAAAGTGTATAATGTATATCATTACTTAAGAGGAGATGGGCTGTTTTTTCTGGCCCCCTTCTCCCTCGTGTTTAATCCTATTAGTCTTTAGATTTTATGACGTTCGGCCCATTAGTTAGCGATTTTAAGACCTTTCTCCCAATTCCATTGTCAATATTAAGACCTTTCTTGCCATTTAGGTGTCGATTTTTTTCCTGGCGAGCGATAGCGAACCTGTAACTTTAAGAGTAACCGGCCTTCGACTGGGACATTTTGCTACCGAAAAATGTACAAATATATATTGAAGGGGGTTCTAGGGAGTGCTCTTTACAGCTTGATGGAGGTCTAGGGAGGAAATTAAACAATGATAAAAATATATAACAATAAGCAAATATATACGCCCATCTCCCCTTAATATAAATGGATTACTCAATGAAACAGCGATATATACAGAAGGTTTAACAAATCACAAATAACTTACATCAATCTTGTCCGATAGATACTTCTTGATTATTTTGAATGTTATCGGTTTCAATAATACATGGGTGGCATTATAATATTATGAGGGCATGGGCGTACTCATTTGCTCATATATGTATCTTTTTTAATATTATTTTAGCTTCCTCCCTAGACCTACATCAAGCTTAAAAATACCCCCCCCCCCCCCCCCCCCGACCCTCCTTCAAGATTAATTTGTACATTTTTCGATAGAAGCATGTTCCGGCCGTAGGTCGGTTTCTCTTAAATTACGGGCTCACTATAGCTCGCCAGGATAAATTTGACACCTGTCATAACAAATCTCAATATTGACAAAGAAATGGGGCGAAAGGTTTTAAAATCGACAAATTAATGGGCCGAGCGTCTTAAAATATGAAAACTATTGGGGCTCAACATGAGGAAGAAGGAGGACCAGCAAAAACGACCATCTCCTCTTAATTAGCTCAAATGATCGCCGTGATGTAGCTAGGTCATAATTATGTTTATGATCATTGGTTATAGTGGAGCAGAAAACTGCAAATTTCAGGAGAATCGTTCAAATGGTGATGCAAGCATGAAATTTGGTACATGTACCCTTCAAGGTCCATTCTTCTCAGAAATACCGCTGGCCACGCGAAAATCCAAGATGGCGGTCATTTTTCAAGATGGCTGCCGTGCCTGACCATATATTGCTTAATTTTGTTTTAATTATTACCTGGTGAACATTTTAAGAGAAAACTGTTTCTTGCTAACCAGATTAATGAGAAGCACTGTTTTAATCATTGTCATAGTCTATAATTGGAATTTTAGAATGGCATTCAAGATGGCGTCCATTAATTTCATATGTTCATATCTAAGCAACTACTGAACATATATACATGATTGTTGGTGTGCACATACATTCTTTGGGTCAGATAATCCAATGGAGCCATTTTCACATTTGTTAGTAAGGACTGAGGCAGTGATGAGATCTTGCAAATATAATAGAGTGATGTCAACACACAACCAGGGCACACTGGTAACATCGCTGCTGTGCAACTCAGCATGGGGTTCAGTGTCAGCTTATTTTACTGTACTATACTATAAGTTGTAGTGTAGTTTAATTTAGTGTCCCAAATGCTTTCTAACAGCCCCATATCAATTAGCTACTAGACAGAAGTTGGTAGTTAGTAGATAGGGTTAGATAGCCGCACCTGAATTGACAGGGTGTGCCAGCGCGGGAGAGCCGACCAAGGGTAAGGGGGCTATATATGACTTGTTCATGTACTTACCTGGATGGTGTACAGATCACACGGGACTTAAATGGCACTGGATGAATGATCGGGCTAGGTGTAGGTCACCCGAACCTAGTTGTATCCCATAAAGTAATGTGTGTGTAATTTCGTTAAGGTGGTAAAAGGATAAACCCTCGGCCTTAATCAGAAAGCAAAATGGCAGATTCAAAATCCATTTTTCCCATAAGACAAACTGACTGGTCAAAATGTTGTCTTTGCCAGAAAGACAAAATAGGTGAAGATTTAACATCACCTAGAACCCATTATTCCCTTGAACATGACGGTTATGCCATGCTGGCTACCAACATACCGATGTTTCATGAAATCCAGGAAATGCCATTGATCGTGGATCCAACAAGGCTTGATGAAGGTGACGGCATAGATGCCACTTTGAGAAGAAATCAGGCAAAATGCCATGTCAACTGCCGGTTGTCGTTTAACAACAGCAAGCTGAATCGCGCAAGGAAACGCCGATCTAATCGTCAAAGTAGTGAGTCTGAAGACAATCATGCAAAGCAACGTCGAACTAGCTATGATGGTCAAACTTGTATTTTTGTGAGAAAGTGGCACCTGCATCTGATCTCAGGCAGGTAATGACCATGAACCTTAACAAGAGGCTACAAGAGTGTGCAGAGGCACTTAACGATGGCAAGCTTCTTGCTAAATTGAGAGGTGGTGATGCTATTGCACAGGAGCTAAAGTACCACAGAGTGTATCTCAGTGCCCTCTACAACAGGGAAAGGTCCCACCTGAGAAACCTTGAGAAAAACTCAAGTGCCACTGATCTGGAGCCAGATGTTTATCCATTAATTTTATCAGTGCTGGTGACATACATTGTTGAAAGCAACCTATGCTCAGAAGAGCCAGTCACATTTCGCCTGGCAGATATATGCCACCTTTACCAACAGCGTCTGGCACAACTTGGTGTGGATCAGCACTCATGAAACTGGTCTTCAAGGACTGGACAAGTGCTCTAATGAGGAAGCTGACAGCCGCACCTTTGTGCATGCCAAATATGCTGCAGAACATGGGAGCAAAGCCGTCATGGTCAAGGCAAATGATACAGATGTTGTGGTCATTGCAGTGAGTGCCTTTCCAGCCCTTCAGAGTTTGGGGCTAGAGCAGTTATGGGGCAGGAGAAGGCTAAAGGCATGTTATTCTGTCATGCCTTCACAGGGTGTGACACTGTTTCAGCCTTCCGTAACAAGGGAAAGAAAACTGCCTGGCAGACATGGGATGTTTGTCCAGAGGCCTCCCCTGTCTTCTCCAAGCTGAGCCAGTACCCTCTTACAGTGGAAGATGGTGACCTGGAGATACTGGAGAGGTTTGTCATACTGATGTATGGCAGGTCCAGCACTGCTACCACTGTGGATGAGGCCAGGCTTGACATGTTTGCCAGAAAACAGAGGCCTTATGAGGCCATTCCACCAACAAGAGCAGCTCTGCTTCAGCACACTAGGCGAGCTGCCTTCCAGGCTGGTTGTGTTTGGGCCCAAGCAACCCAGTGTCAACCCGAAGCAGAGAGTCCTGCTGACTGGGGATGGCAGAAGGTTGGTGAAGAATGGCACGTCTTCTGGACAGCCAACTCCCCCATAGCCAAGAGTTGCGAACAGCTGACCAAATGTGGCTGTAAATCAGACTGTCGTGGCAGGTGCAAGTTCTACAGGCTGGGTCTCTCCTGTACAGCTCTGTGCACTTGCAAATGTGAGGTGTGAGTCTTTGATTCTATGGTATTTTTACTAATGTTATTTGAACTCAATGGATATGTATAAATGGTGTGAATTAGGCCGTTTCCTACGATATAATCTTCCTTCACTTTGTCTAGTTACTTATGACCCTGATGAGTTAATAATGTGACAAGTCTTTCTAATTCTCTGACCTCAAAAATGTAGGATTAGATGAAAAAATCATTTTTCTAGCTCTACTAATAGCCAAGATATCACAAAATTTGTCTTTAACCCCAGAAGGCCGATACACTACTCAAATAGCACGGCTTTAAATAGCCTGCTGATGGCTGCTATTTACTTGTATGACGTCACGGTACTTTTGCGGTAATTTTCACCGAGTTCCAATATCACCGAAACTACCGTGATGTCAACACAATGGGTTTAAGGAAATTTCACTATGGCAAAGGTGCGTAAACACGGAAAATCACGGAAAAGTTACCTCACGAAAACAAGCAATATCTCAGTAACTACTGGGCCTATGGAGCTGAATTTTTTTACGAGACAAAAGCTGAAAGTGACCTCTCTCACGTGGTTTATGACTCATTTCTCTATCTTTATTCTTTGATTAGCTATTAAGCCATAAACACTACCGAAAATCGCCAAAAAAATCCGGCCTCCTCGGGTAAATGGCAGCCATCTTGGACGCCATCTTAGTTAAAGTCTAATATGCAACTGCTTTGGACAAAATTACCTTCACTTACCACGTTAGAGCCAAAAAAAAATGGATTGGACAGTATTCATGTCTTTTTTCTTTCAATTAACTGACCCATAACAGTAGGGCTCAGTCAGATGTGTCGGCCATCTTGAAAAATGGTCGCCATATTGAATTTTTGCGTGGCCAGCGGTATGTGCTTTGAAAGTGAGCTTTGAAGAATACCTGTACCAAATTTCATGCTTGCATCACCATTTGAACGATTGTTTCACTTATCTGCTTCACTATTACCAGTTTCTCGCCCTCAGTTCACCTCACCATCAAACCGATAAATGAACCATGTTTCAGCAATGATTCATACAATATTTACATTGACTTTCAGCACCCATGATGCCTTCTTCATTGACTTTCAGCACCCATGATGCCTTCTTCATTGACTTTCAGCACCCATGATGCCTTCTTCATTGTAAATATCACGCATCTATCCAATATACGGTATAGTCTAAAGTGTTTTATATTTATAAATATATATTAATATATTTGTAGACCTCGTTTATACCTTTACATCTTTAGAAATTACCCCTGATTGAGTGTACGTACTGATACAATAAAATGTTTCGTATAATACAATTAGCAAGGTAAGTTATTAAGCGATCATGCCCTACCCATTTTCACCTAGTTTCGTTAGTCAAACAGAAGAATTAATTATATCTTTATTATGTCGCAGACGCCTGGGTTAGGTGAACAGACTAGTCAAATGTAATTCACCTTGTATATGGACTAATATCTTATGTCTACAGTTTGAAATCCATATATCTTGAATTCACAAATAGTCAAGTGAATGGACAATGCCATGCATTATAGGCTGTTTGTGCGAATTCAAGAGTAATCTATGTAGCCTAATCGCATTATTTCGGACCAGAGGAATTATTCTATTGTTCTGTATTCACTCATCAACCAGGCTAACCTTTTCATTATTGCACAAACTACAAACGGGCGGAAGTCAATAACCTAGTTGATACACTGTAATAAGATAATCTTTTAATATAGTGTACGTAATACACGAAGAACAAATGTATTACCACCCTTAATGCTTGTCTCTTAGAGTGTATAGGGTGTCAATGATCGGATACAAAGTCATCCTTCATTAACCCGTGGAGCCCCGGCTATAGTTTTGTAATGTTTGTTCACCAGAACCCGGCCGGTTTTCAAAAAATGGTTTTATTCCAGAAACAATAGCGAATGGGTTAGGAATGAAGGAAAAACCACGAAAAACCGCTCAAAAAGCTTAAAGAATGGTCCTACAGAGCCCCCGAAAACGTATTTTACAAGAGTAAAAAATTAAAGGCAATTACCCCAAAAAACCAGGTTATTGCGCGCTCACGCGCACGCACGTGGACTTTGAGAGTTTTCAACCATCGGCACGGTTGCGTGGGATACGTAACAGTTCCCATACAAATCTGAGCCCTCTTGAGTGGCTACACCTGAGGTTACGGTCGGCACAATTAGGGTGACGCGTCAGACGCGTCTCTGGGGCTGTGCGTTACATACATCGCCGACGCGTCAGACGCGTCGCTGGGGCTGTACGGGTTAAACCAAACAATCGTCTAGCATTGCTTAATTTAAATATTTTACCAGCGAATGGGAAGGGTTTAGCAGTAGTTTCTTACCTCATTCAAACATGAACTAAGAGATGACCGACCTAAAGCTTCTCACTATCGACAGTCATCCGTAGGCACCTTTACTGAACTTCAATTATATACATGAGTAAACCATTACTTTGACTAAGGGGGTTCTCGTAGACTATAACCATTAACTTTAATAACACGTTTTGAAATATAGTCATGTAAAGGGTACTGTATATACACTATGTTACTAGTAGGCTAACTGACTTTGAGTGCAGAACATTACAGAGCTTGTAATAGAGGATAAACCTGAAGCTACAACAGTGACACAGGGTGGAATGGCTCATTGAAAATATTTAGAGTGTAAAATATTTCAGTTATAGACAAAGCAATAAAGGGAGACAGCAGTTGAATAGTATCTTCATCAGAGATATATAATTCAATCAAATGATATGCTTACTCGTTCAGTAATTGAGGACGTATTTTATACTTTATATTGGTTATCATTAGACGATTGAATGCAAGTTAGGAACGTTCTCAAGGAATAAAAGCGGTAAAAACTATAATAATTAACTCTCCAGCTCCCACAAGTTTTGACTAAACTTAATAACATTGCCTATTACTAGCCAGAATACACTGTCAAAGTGTCATAAACCTCAAAGGGTTAAGCTGTAACTATCGTACATTAACGTCTACCAATCAATGTAAACATTACAACTAATACATATACATTTATTATAATATATGTATTTTGCTATAAAGTAATAATGATGGGTGTATAAAATAGAAGACTGAACATATTGTCCATTATCTTTACTTGTCACTCTTTACACTGAATGTAATTACATGCAATGAATTCCAATCCATTCACATTACGTAAGACTACGATTTACGTAAGAACGAAATACTCTCAAAATTCACATTCGGTGTCCCGGAAGTTGAGCAAAATTTCTCCTGAGTTTTTCCCCTTCCTCCTTTATAATAATGTGACCAAAATGTTTCGCCTGGAAACATCACAACTGACTCCCAACTTCTGCAACATGAAAGTTCTTAATTTGCATTTTGAAATTCTTATATATATTGTGGTTTGTTTGTGGCAGGGAGCTAAAGAAAGAAGAGAACTAGATCCTTGCAAGATGTTTTATGTTGTTGTGAGCCAAGGGTCCCTGGCTGGGTAACATTGTGTGTGTTACGGCTGGTGGCCATTTCAATATTTACCTCGGCTTGAGTTACTGGTGCCCAGATTAGTTGTTGACATCTAGGATGGTGCTGCTATACCACCACCACTGTTGTTAACAGTTACTGGTGCTGCTATAACACCACCACTGTTGTTAACAGTTACTGGTGCTGCTACACCACCACCACTGCTGTTAACAGTTACTGGTGCTGCTACACCATCACCACTGTTGTTAACAGTTACTGGGTTTTTTTTTTTTTTTTTAAGAGACAATGAACGGAGGAAGGAAAAACACAGATAAAACAAAAAGGTCCATGTGCCTAAAGGCATCCTCCATTCATAAAATGTTTGTAACAACTGGATTTAAACATTTGTAGATTGTAAGTATGTGGAAAGCAATTCGAGGGAAGTGAATTCCAAAGAGTAGTAGCTCTGGGGATAAATGAATTCTGATAAGCAGAAGTTCTGCATTGTGGAGGAGAAAGTGTAAATTCATGGGCGCTCTCAGCTGCCCTAGTTCTACGGGGAAAGATGTGGAGAGGCGGCACAATTGAAGCAAGTTCCTCGGAACAATTGCTGTGAAAATATCTGTAGAATAATGCAAGGGATGCAACGTTTCTTCGTATGGATAATGTAGGAAGGTCCTGTGTGATTGCAGGGTTATTGATTAATCTAATAGCTTTATTTTGAATTTTGTCCAACTGCCTCAATGCAACCACTCCACTTCCACCCCACAGAGGTGAACAGTAATCCATCTGAGAACGCACATGACTTTTATATATCACGGCCAACTGCTCGTCAGTGAAGAATTCTTGAACTCTGTACAGGAGTCCCAGTTTTTTAGAGGCATTCTTAGCAATGCTTCTAACATAATGTGTCCAGCTCAAGTTAGTAGTTAATGTTACACCGAGAATGTCAATACTAGGGGAAGTGGGAATATTTACATCATTAAAAAATATATGGGAGTCAGTGAGATTCTGTCGGTTAGAAAATTGAATGTACTTGGTTTTCTGTGTATTAAAGGAAACTAGATTCTTTTGTCCCCATCCATTAATTCTAGAAAGGTCCTGGTTCAGAGAAATTGCAGTGTTTATTTTTGAATTTATAAGATCGGGTTGGGTGAAAGAATTGGTAAATGTGAAGGAACTGTGGAGTGTTGAGTCATCTGCGTAGGAATGTATTGTATTATGAGTGGTAGATATGAGATCATTGATATGAATGAGGAACATAATTGGGGCCAAAACTGATCCCTGGGGAACACCAGCATTTATTGAGTGAAATTGAGAATAAAGGCCATCTACCATTACACGTATTTTTCTGTTATGAAGATAAGAAGAAATTAGTGGAACTAATGATGCAAGGCCGTAGTGTGACATCTTCGACAATAAGGATTGATGCCAGACTCTATCAAATGCCTTTGATATATCCAGTGCTATTGTATGTGTTTCACCATGTTGGTCTGTAGCTTGGTTGATTTGATGCGTAAGAAGGCAAAGAATGTCTGCAGTTGATCGACATCGTCTAAAACCATATTGCCTATCACTGATTAATTTATTATTCTCAAGATGCTTAATTATGTGATTATTTAATATAATTTCAAAGACTTTACCAAGAGTGGAAGTTATAGCTATTGGTCTGTAGTTTGATGGATCTGAAGAGGCACCTTTTTTAGGAACTGGATGGATGTTTGCTTCTTTCCAGGGTACTGGGAAGCATGAGGTATGAGTACACAGACGGAAACATTTTGCCAATACAGGAGCGAGCACCAAGGAGCAATTCTTGAGTACTATTGGAGGAATTTCATCTGGACCAGGAGCCTTATCTACCGAGAGATTCTGCAAAATAGTTTTGACATGTCTGGTGTGGATCTTAAGTGAGGGAATTTCAGGCGAATTAAAATTAAGTACAGGGACATCTTGATTTATTTCATCTAAGGTTGAGTTTGGTGGAGAAAATATCCGCAAGAAGGTTAGCTTTACCTCGTGGGTCACTTACAAGATTGCCAGTCGGAGATTTTAATGGTGGAATGGATGAAGCAGTAGTGAAGTTGGATTTAAATGAGTTAAGAGTAGACCAAAATATTTTGTTATCATTTGGATTATTTAGAAGTTTATTTGCCTGCTTGTGGAGAAAGTTTGATTTAGTTAGGTTTAATACAGTTTTGGCATGATTTCTGATGTTTCTAAAGTAATTAAAGGCTTCATGTGTTTTTGATCTTGTGTATGCATTGTAGGCTATTGCTTTTTGTTCAGTTACTCTAGCACAATTATGGTCAAACCATTTAGGTGAATTAGATCTTTTACTGTACTTTTGATGAGGAATAAAAGTTTCCATTCCAATTTTTACAAAATCTTGTATGTGGCTCAAGGTGGAGTGTGCATCTTTAGAAAAGAAAGAGGTCCAGGGAATATCAATAAAGAAACCTTGAAGACCCTCCCAGTCTGCCCTATCGTAATGCCATTTAGTCACCAAAACAGGTTCAGAGTGGGAAGGTGTGGTAGGTGATAGACAGGTGGCCTGTATCAGACAGTGATCTGCTGCTACACCACCAACACTGGTGTTAACAGTTACTGGTGCTGCTACACCACCACCACTGTTGTTAACAGTTACTGGTGCTGCTACACCACCACCACTGTTGTTAACAGTTACTGGTGCTGCTACACCACCACCACTGTTGTTAACAGTTACTGGTGCTGCTACACCACCACCACTGTTGTTAACAGTTACTGGTGCTGCTACACCACCACCACTGTTGTTAACAGTTACTGGTGCTGCTACACCACCACCACTGTTGTTAACAGTTACTGGTGCTGCTACACCACCACCACTGTTGTTAACAGTTACTGGTGCTGCTATACCACCACCTCTGTTGTTAACAGTTACTGGTGCTGCTACACCATCACCACTGTTGTTAACAGTTACTGGTGCTGCTACACCACCACCACTGTTGTTAACAGTTACTGGTGCTGCTACACCACCACCAGCACTACTGTTGATAACAGTTACTGGTGCTGCTACACCACCACCACTGTTGTTAACAGCTACTGGTGCTGCTTCACCTGGTGAAATATAAATATATAATTCAATATTATTGCATTGATTAACATAGCAACTGCTTGCACACACACACACACACACACACACACACACACACACACACACACACACGTGCCCGCAGGACACCACAAATAAAGGTTATTATAAGTGAAATTTCAGATGACCAAGGGGCTGTCAGGTATATACGTAACCCAGTATGTTGCACCATTTACATATTGTTCGAACTCTCCTGGGATGTCTTCCCCTTGACCGTGATATATAACGAGTATATCTGGTTTAATGTAAACAAACATATTACACCAAGTATCCAGCGTAACACAGTGTAGTTACTAAGTGTTGGCTCCAATGGAAGCATTAACACTAATGTAATGACTGGGAGTTGTTCAATTTAACGTGTTGTTATAGGTTTTCTTATGGACGACGCTATTTTGTAGACTATAAATAGAAAAACTGCCTTGTTTGTTATGATCTTGTGAAGAGGATTATAAAGTCCATGTTGAACATCATGACGCACCTGGTATTATGTACCAAAGTGTAAGCCGACTTATAAGAGTAGAAAATTCTTGACACCTTTGGTCTTGGTTGTACAACCTGAACCAGATCAAGTGGTCACTAAACCGTGCCTTAAGGGGAGATGGGTTTATTTGTTGGTCGATTAGTTCATATATTTACTATTTTTTTTAGTTTCCTCCCTAGACATCCATCAAACTTAAACAAAGCATCCATTACATCCCCCTTCTAGATTAATTTGTACATTTTTCAGTAGAAAACATCCCGGCCGAAGGTCGATTCTTCCAAAACTACAGGCTCACTGTCGTTCGCCAGGAAACAAAATCGACACCTAAATATTATGAAAGGTCTTAATATTGACAAAGAAATTGGGCGCAATGTTTAAAAATAGCCAAACTAATAGGCCGAACGTCTTAACCCTCCGGATCCGGGGGCCTTCATATGAGGTGATCGTCGTGTCCGGGGGTATTCCTGAAAAATGGCTATCTTCATAATTCGATATCTACTGATTGAGACCACCTAGAGCAGTCAACTAAATTGCATAGTGTAGAACCAACCATCGTCTGTAGACTGGCGTTGAGTTGACATCGCTACGACAAGTGGTTGCCGAGATATGATGATGGGAATGGAGGTAATTTCCCGCGTATTTTCGCCTGTGTCCGAACGCTTCGCCGAGGCCCTGGCTAGCACGCACTAAGGCACTCGTTGCTTCGGTGGCTTTGGTACCGGTAGACGATATTATGTTTGTATGGTGATAATGTCATAGTTATTATGTCATTTATTTCTTTTACAACCATTATTGAGTTATGTGAAACTTTTTATAACATATTTTTGGCACTTTCACTGTTATTGGATATTATTGTGTCACTTTCACTCTTATTACTTTTCTTGTTATGAAGTATTGTCACTCATTGTTATTATAGAGTTATAATAATAACTCTATAATAACAACTTGTTATGTTAACTTTTTATACATTTGTGTGTCACTTTCACTTACTAGGCAAGGCTACGCTAGGCTAGGCTAGGCTAGGCGAGCGTACGGTACCGCATCTTGACTAACCACTTCTTCATCGTCAAAGTCACTCCCAAGTTCACTCAGTTCACTATATTCACGAGCACCGCATTCACCA
Organism: Paralithodes platypus; assembly: GCA_032716605.1. Lineage (NCBI taxonomy): Eukaryota > Metazoa > Arthropoda > Malacostraca > Decapoda > Lithodidae > Paralithodes > Paralithodes platypus. The sequence continues at coordinate 26,990,219 of CM064552.1, read as the reverse complement.
TCGTCATTATCCTCGTCATTATCGTCCACATCGGTACTAATAAAGCCCAGAAACTCTAATCCATCCGCCACTTCACCCTCATCTTCACTAACCACTTGTTCTTCGTCAAAGTCACTCGCAAGTTCACTCTGTTCACTATATTCACTCAGTTCACTATATTCGCTTAGTTCTTCCAGAGTGTGTGCAACACCATCGGGACTAAGCACTGTTTTCTTGGTCGTTTTAGCCTTGCTTTTGTTAGGTGTACGGTACGCGGTGGCGCGCGGCGATTCGGACACAGCAATTTTTTGTTGGATTAGCTCCATCCATGTTGGATGTGTGACAAGAACCGATGCTGCATGTTAGTTTGTGCTTGGTAGCGCTGCGGTAGCCCACGCATAAAAAAAAATCCGCCCGCACGATTTAAACCCTTTGATTTTGATTTTGCCTCATATGAGACCTCCCGGACTCCTAACCAAAATACGTTTTGCCTCATATGAGGCTTCCCGGATTCCAAGGGCTAAAATCAGAAAACTAATGGGGCTAAATATGAGGGAGAAGGGGGGGACCACAAAAACGAACCATCCCCCTTTAACGTCTCCCTAGCCTGACCGAGATTAATACATGTTTTTTCATAAGAATGCTAATCACAGAGCTTATATTGGATCCCGTACTATGACAGTACCAAGAAATATCATTAGCTGTACTTTTCCGTTGACAAAAGTTCTACTGATCATAGAAGTATAGTGTATGTGTATAAACAAGGACCCCAAGAGTCGGTGAAGAAGTCTTAAGATCCCCTTAAAGTAAATAATGCGAAGCTCCTTAACCTCTCGGCTGCGCATGGGGGTGATTAGATACCTCTCCCTGTGCGCATGTATTTGAGGTGTTTCCGTCACTAAAATATTCATTGTACCATTAATAGCATTAATACTTATCCACATGCGCCTATTATGGGTTGATTATAAAGGTATTAACCTGAAACAACAATAAAACGAGTGAAAACAGCGTTTGGATGGTCAAAATCGGAGATATAGCCCGCGAGTTGTATAATGTATGGGTGAGGCAAGCTGCTTTCCCGCCAATTTCCCCCAAGGCCACTGAGACACAGTCGATCGATACTCTCTCTCTCTCTCTTGCATTCGCTTGCTACCAGTGATGACCACACCCTGCAACCGGATTTCTAATGTTAGCACGAAAATATACCTCAGAATAAGGGAATAACAGGGAAAATAGGTGATAACTGAAGGAGAGGAGGAAAGTGGGGAAGGAGGGTAGGTAGAGGACTGAGATTTTGCATGGCCCAGGGGCCAAACAAAAATATATATATTTTTTTTTTTTTTTTTTTCCGATGTCAAAAGTTGATTTTTTTTTTCTCTGACTCTTAAGAGTCTCCCCGCAGTCCGCCGGGGAAACTCCTAAGAGTCTCCCCACAGTTCCCGGGTTAAGGAACAAGATCAGCACAGTAAGCAATATATGCCACAAACATTACACCAAGGAACAGAACAGTGACCCATGATAAACAGACACCAAACACAACACAACCCAGTACATACCAACCCACTACATACAACAAACACAGTAAACAATAATGCCACAAGCATTACACCAAGGAACAGAACAGAGACCCCTGATAAACAGATACCAAACAACACAACTCCCGGTTCATGTTTACTAAATAGGAGACTCTCTTATGGCGCGACAATATAGTAGTCCACCTCGCTATGCACTAAATTATTTTCCACCGTAATGGGATCATTTGTATACATGCCAGTGTCATTGTTAGGCAACGTATTTTGTAAACTAATCATAGTTTTAATTTTAAGTGGGGTAGTGGTTATTTTTTGGTCTATTTTGCTTTTATTAGTTTCCTCGCTAGACCTGCAACAAGCTTAAAAAACACCCCCTAGACCCCCTTTCAAGATAAATTTGTACATTTTTCGGTAGAAAAATCCTTCTAAAAATACAGGCTCGCTATCGCATCACCAGGAAAAAAATTACATCTAAATGGCACAAAAGGTCTTATATTTGCCAAACTAATGAAGCGAACGTCCTATTCCCTATTCATCCCGTCCAGGCCTATTCAGAGTTGCCTAACTTGTCATGTATATATATATATATATTCGAGTTTAGATCATATGGTCTGATCCCATGTCTTTCTAGGACCACCTTTCGGTGCAATTGCCTCCATGTTTGCAGCCTTATTTGTTGACACAATTTAGTTGAACCGTCCCCTCCTCTTTATTATAGTCCTGGAGGCACTGTCTAGACTCTAGAGTTTTTAGAGGCGGACTCCCGTTAGAACTGTTTTATGCAGAAGATTTAGTCCTAATAGCTGACAATATGGAAGGTGCTGAGGCCAAATTCAGAAGATGGAGAGAGGCCATGGCGAGCAAGGGTTTAAGAGTCAATATTAACAAAACCAAGGTTATGCATTGTAGATTGAGACAAGACAATGTAGAAAAGAGCGGTGCATACCCATGTGCAGTGTGTGAAAAGGGTGTGGGCGATAACTCGATTCGATGTAGCATCTGTCGATGTTGGGCACACCATGGGAGTAAGCGCTGTAGTAGAATAAAAGGACCCCTGCCGAATGATAAGTCAGAAATAGAGAAATTTGAGTGTGTAATGTGCAAAGGCAAGCTTGTGTTAAGTGATGATCCTGTGGCTGTGAACTTTGAAAATGAGTCATTGGAGCTGGTGGACAAGTTTTGTTACCTAGGAGATACCATCTCTGCTGGTGCTGCCGGTGGTGGGGCCGAGGCTGCCACTGTCGCTAGAATTATATGTGGCTGGGGGAAGTTCAGAGAACTGCTGCTAATTCTGACCATGAAAAGAATGCCTCTCCCCCTGAAGGGAAAGGTGTATGCCTGATGTGTTAGAAGTGCAATGACGTATGCCTCAGAAACATGGGCCATTAAAGTAGAGGATGTCAACAGAATGGAACGTAATGAGATGAGAATGGTGAGATGGATGTGTGGGGCCAGGCTGCAGGATAGAATAACAAATGATGAGTTGAGGAGACGTTTAGGTATAAAGAGTATTAGCGCGATGATGCGTACAAGTAGATTGGGATGGTATGGACATGTGGAGAGAATGGATGAACAAAATTGGGTGAAAAAATGCAGGTCTGTGATTGTGGAGGGAGCTGCACCAACGGGTGGACCGAGGAAGACCTGGGATCGGACTATACGTGCCGATCTCAAATCCAAAAACTTGACAAGTGAAGCAGCCCTTAACAGGGCTGCCTGGAACATCGCCATTAGGACAAGAGACTGAAACTGCATGTATGTGTGGAGCACTCAGTCTTAAAATGTTATGTATGTATGTATACCCAAACCAACCAAGCCTGCCTGTATGTACCTCATTGTGAATACTCTTGAAACCTAACCATCTTCTCAACTCTTCATTAGATAACCTATTTTGCAGTTTGGCACCACACATCCACATAACCATTTGTCCTTTGTTACGTTACATTCTCTAGTTATCAGCTGCTTTAACCGGCCACATTTTTCTAACAAAAGTAATTGTTCTTCTAATACAGGAAGCGTACATCTCTCCCTTCAATAGGAGTGGGAGTCTTCATATGGTTAGATTGGCAGCAGTTCTCTACACTATCCCCTGCCACATTTAACTACAACGATAGTTATGGCTTCGGCTCCACCACTGTCAGAGTTGTATCTATAATGTAGCAAATCTAGTGCACCTGCTCCAGCCATAAACGATACTATTGGGCCGATCACTTAGCGCGAGTTCTCCCATACATATTAAAACCCAAATCAATTTTGGAATACGACCTTGGTAGAGGACGCTTCCTCCCATGATGCACCCAGCAACGACAGAGATTCCACTGAATTAAATTCACGCCCAACCCTTTACTACACACTATCCACCACATTTTGTTCTACATTTTACTGTTCTAAGATGTACATTTATGTTTCATATCCTGTAAATTAACTGAATAACATGGAACATAGTGAATACAATCACCGAGTGCCTAGATATAAATTATTAACTCTTAGTAAATTTAATTTTAATGCCATGAGATGCAGTTAGTTAAAGTTTCCAGCAAGTATCATAATCATTACATTTTTAGCCTGTGCAGAAATCCTGTGACATATATGACTGCCTCTTAACAGACATGGCTTCAATACAGTCTGTAGATGTCAAATGATCCTTTATTTTTGTTGGTGATGTCAATGCGCATCATCAAGAGTGGTTGAACTCGGTCTCTCCAACTAATAGAAATGGTCTTGCTGTATTGGATTTTGCAAACTTATCTGGTTGTGAACAGCTAATCCAAGGACCTACTCATATGTCTGGAAATTGTCTTGATCTAGTACTAACAGATATTCCTGGCGTTGTAGAAACCTCCGTTCTTGTACCTGTTGGCACTTCCGACCACAATGCCATCATGTGTAAAATTAATCTTGATTTTTCTTTTCCTGATATTACTCTCTCACGTAAAGTCTACCTTAAATCCCGGGTTAACTGGGACAACGTTTGTAATGATGTTTGTAATATTGAGTGGAATCACATACTAAAATCTCATGACCCAGTTTCAGCTCTCAATAATTCCCTTCTTGGTATCCTACGGAAAAGAGTTCCATCAAAAACAATTAAGTCTCGTATCAGGGATAAAGCATGGTTTAATGATGACTGCAAGCGTACATTTGATGACAAACAGGCTGCATATCGTCTATGGAGGCGTAATCAAACCCCCTTGCATTGGGAAAATTGTGTTTTCAAAAGGGCAGCTGCGCAGAGAGTTTATGATGGTGCTGAGAGGGATTATAACTCCCATCTTCAGGATGTTCTGGCAGGAGCTACACAGCCTCATAAATGGTTGTCCGCTTTGAAATCCTCTTTATTTGGAATAGATTCCTCCATGCCTCCTCTTTGTGATTCTGATGGCTCTATATCTTTTGATCCATTATCGAAGGCCAATATTCTATCGAATATTTTTATTAATAAGCAGAGTAATCAGGAATTGTTTTTGCCATTGACATGTTTCCCTAGACCCAACCTCAATTCAATGGCATTCAAATCAGCTGAACTGAAAAGGTACTTGCTGGATCTTGATACCTATGGTGGGACAGACCCGGATGGGTTTTTCCCTCTCTTTTTTAAAAAGGTTGCAGTGGTCTTGGCACCTAAATTGGCCGTGGTGTTTAGGTTGCTTTTGAAATAAGGTAGTTTTCCTCTTTGCTGGCGTAAGGCTATTATCACTCCTATTCCAAAGGGAAATACTGCCTCATCATCTCCTAATGACTATCGCCCTATCTCCATTACACCTATCCTATCCAAGCTCTATGAGAGGCTTTTGTCCAGACGCCTTTCCTCTTATTGTAATAGTCATAATTTGATACCAAACTCACAGTTTGGTTTTCGTAAGGGACTGGGTACATGTGATGCGCTTCTGACACTCACCCATGACTTGCAATCTTCATTGGACCAGGGACATGAGTCTCGTGTCGTGGTTATTGACTTTAGTTCTGCTTTTGATTTAGTCAACCATAAAGCACTTCTGTATAAGTTACAGCTCATCGGTATTGGTGGCAATTTTTTAAGGATCTTTGAAGATTTTTTGACGAAAAGATCTCAGTCTGTGATCATTGATGGGTGTCATTCCCCTTCTGTTACTGTTGTTTCTGGTGTTCCACAAGGCAGTGTCCTTGGGCCTTTGCTTTTTATTATTTTTACTGCTGACCTGTGTTCCGAGCTTGAAAATAAACTAATCTCCTATGCTGATGATACAACTTTATATGCGTCAATTCCATCACCAATAGATCAACACGTAATTGCTACTGCTCTGAATAGGGATTTAGCCAAAATTACATCATGGTGTGAACTTTGGGGCATGAAAATTAATGCTAGTAAAACACACTCCATTATCATCAGCAGATCTCATACCTTGGATCCTCCCCATCCTTATCTACAAGTTTCTGGCGAGCAAATTGAGAATGTGGATACTCTGCATTTGTTAGGAGTTACTCTTGATCCCCAACTTACTTTTGAAAAGCATATTCGTTCTTTCTCCTCTTCCATTTCCCCAAAAATTGGTCTGCTTCGCAAGGTTTATAAAACATTTGCTTATGACGCCACAGTTATCAAGTCTTTTTATGCTTTTATTTTGCCACATTTCGAGTACTGCTCACCTGTCTGGTTGTCAGCAGCTGACTGCCATCTCAAGTTGCTTGACAGGTCGCTAAATTCCATCAGTTTTATTCTACTTCATTCGTCTCTTGATCTGTGTCATCGACGTAAAGTTGGTGCCCTTAGTCTTTTATTTAAAGTTTTTAACAACCCTCAGCATCCTTTACATGGGGTTCTGCCTGGGCCCTATGTCTGGGCTCGTGCAACTAGATTCACAAGCAATCTTAATGATATTGCCATGAGCCGTGTACATTTTTCTACTACACAGTTTTCACGGTGTTTTGTGCCGGCCATGGTTGACTTGTGGAATAAGTTGCCAAATGAGCTAGTCAATTCAGCTCATATCTCCATTTTTAAGTCTAGAGTTAATGCTTTTTTGCAGCATTAATTCTAATTTTTAAACTTATTTTATTCTATTTTATTGTATTATATTTATACTTGATATCCTCCACTGCATAATATGTTATCTGTGTTTAATATGTGTATATGTACAGTATACAGTATATGTTTTTATTTTTTCCTAAGTTGCCGTAGTCTCTCGATCTCCAGTGCCTCCGGGTGTTTTGTGTGGATTCATCTTGATGGTGTTTCTGCACCCTGGTTGGAGACTTCGGCATCTCATATAATAATAATAATAAATAATCGTACCCAAGACATTCTCTACCAATACAATGTGGTATGCAAAGGGGATTCAGAATTTTGGCAAGTGAATGAAGCTGGATGGTTAAGATTTGTCTACCTTGGTAAATAATTGCAAGCATCACTGGTGCTAACAACTAGAGAAATGACGTAGATATTGGTTCTACTTAGTAATCTTATCATACAATGCTTCAGAATTCGGACCAAAATGTCAGCAGTTCTCCATTGTCTGTTTACTGAAGGATCCCTGATGTGGTGTGAGTGAAGGCATGGCTGGCTTCTGATTGTCAAAAGTTAAAAGAAGTTGTGGCCAGGACCGGAGACCTTCTGGACTTGTGATAAGGGGACCCTTCATCAAGAGCTATTGAGATGGGAAGTGGCTGGACCAAGCAACATATCAAAATTAAGAAATAAGACTTAAATTTAACATAACATGTATTTAGGTATTCAAACAATTTAGTTTTAGTTTTAGTATTTGTTATGTATCCTCTCCCTCCTGACATATTGTAAAGTTTCAATAGGCTTTTAGATTCCATTGTTCAACACCTTGAACTCTGGAGGCCTTTTTGCAGATGATGAGTCAGATGACGAGTTATGCAACCGGAACAACGCCATTAGCATTCCCAGAGTAGCGACTCCTTGGCTGTTTCAAACCATCACCATTGTCTCTCCATCTAGACTCATATTGTTGACCTTCAGCCACTCTCACACCACCTATTGACCCTCTCACTTAAGGGGGTAGGCTTTATTTATTAGTTTATATATATATACTATATGTATGTATTGTAGTTTATATATATATACTATATGTATGTATTGTAGTTTATATATATATACTATATGTATGTATTGTATGTATTGGGTGGTGGGCTGACCCTTTGTCAGAGTGAGGGTTGGTGTCCTCTACTTCCCATAGCCCCTTCTATCTTTTTCTCCTTCTGCATCTCTAATTTTTTCAAATGGCGTAGGGATGCGGCGACCCCAACGCCCGCCACTTTCTGGTGCAGGTAGCCTCCTCTGTGGTGGAGGGGTGAGAAATTTCCACCACCGCTTTTCTCCGGTGAGACGTAGAAGTCGGCTAAAGGGGATCGGGGGCGGGGGGCCTGGTATCCTTCTCCCCTTAAATAAATCTACCAAAAAAACGAGACAGAGATAGGGGCGAGGGAACGCGTTCGTGGTCCCGGACCCTAAGAATAGGAGCTTTGAATGTGCATGGATGTAGTACGAATGAGAAGCGAGAGGATATTGGAAGGTTATTTGAAAGAAGGATGTATGATGTCCTTGCACTGAATGAAACAAAGATGAAAGGAGAGGGAGAAGTGGATTTTGGAAACGTGATAGGTAGAAAGTCTGGAGTAGACGAGGGAGTCAGGGGGAAAGAAGGAGTGGCTATTATTGTGAAGGAGGAGTTGAGAGAGTTTATAAAAGAGTGGAAAGAGGTGTCATCAAGGCTAATGTGGGTGAGAATGCGGTTTATGGGTGAAAGGTGGGTTTTTGTAAGTGCGTATGGACCAGGAAGTGAAAGAGAGTTAGACGAGGTAGAGGGTTTCTGGGAGGATTTGAGAGATTGTCTACAAGGGTTTGATGAAAATGAAAATGTTATAGTTTTAGGGGACCTAAATGCTAGGGTAGGAAATGAGCCTGTTGAGGGAGTCATCGGTAGTTTTGGTGTGGATGGTGTAAACGAGAGTGGAGAAAGACTGAAAAATGTATGTGAAGAGTGTAGATTGAGTGTAGGTAATACGTTCTTCAAAAAAAGGCGTATACACAAGTACACCTGGCATAGACTTGTGAGGGGAGAGATTGTAGAGAGGGCATTGATGGATTATGTGCTGGTGACAAGGGAAAGATTGTGTAGACTGCTGGATGTGAATGTGATGAGAGGTGAGGCGGAGGGTATGTCAGATCATTACCTGGTGGAGGGAAAGCTAAGAGTTAAGAGTTACAGGAGAATAAGAGACAAGCGTGAAGTAAGAGAGGTAATAAAAGTTAGTGAGTTAGAGAAGAGTGAAAAAGAGAGGGAGTACAAGGAAAGACTAAATGAAAAGTGGATGGAAGTGAGAGAGATGGAAGAGAGAGAAGTAGAGGTTGAATGGCAACAGTTTAAGGAAGGAGTGAAAGCAAGTGCAGAGGTAGTATGTGGCAAAAGGAAAGTAGGAGGCAGAGGTATCAGGAAGGGAAGCGAGTGGTGGAATGATACGGTGAGAAAGGCAGTTGAGGAGAAGAGACAGTGTTTTGAGAGGGTTTTACAGGATGGTAGTGTTGAGGTATGGGAAAGGTACAAGGAGAAAAGGAGAGAGGCAAAACGGAAAATTAGAGAAGCGAAAAAAGATGCAAACGAAAGGTGGGGCCAAAGGCTGAGTGAGAATTTTGAAGAACGAAAGAAGATGTTCTGGAAGGAGATAAATAAAGTAAGGAAAGGAGGACAAAAGAGGGAAGAGTCAGTGAAAGATGAAAATGGAGAATTACTAGTGGAACCAGTTGAAGTGAGGAAAAGATATGCCGAGTATTTTGAATCTTTGTTAAATACAAGAGATGGAAGAGAAGCAGTGATTGAAGCAGAGGTGGATGGAGATAGGTTACCCAGGCCACCCAGGTGGCAGGGAATGAATGAAAGGATTGAGGAAAATGAGGTGAAAGAAGCAGTGAAACAAATGAGAGCGGGAAAAGCAGAAGGTTTGGATGGTATTGCTGTGGAGTGTATAAAGAAGGGTGGAGATGTGATAATAGATTGGTTGGTGAGACTTTTCAATGTGTGCTTTGCTGTGTCAATGGTACCAATAGACTGGAAGAGTGCATGTATTGTGCCGTTGTACAAGGGGAAGGGAGATCGGCAGGAGTGTTCAAGTTATAGAGGTATTAGTTTATTGTCAGTGGTTGGAAAGCTGTATGGCAGGGTGTTGATAGAGAGGATAATAAAGTGTACGGAAGTTGCAATAGGAGAAGAACAGTGCGGTTTTAGGAGGGGAAGAGGGTGCGTGGATCAGATGTTTGCAGTAAGACAGTTATGCGAGAAGTATTTAGAGAAGCATAAGGAGATATTTTGGGCTTTTATGGACTTGGAAAAAGCATATGATCGTGTGGACCGTGAAGCAATGTGGAAGGTGTTAAGGATTTATGAAATTGGAGGAAATTTGTTAGAAGCAGTTAAGAGTTTTTATGAAGGGAGCAGAGCATGTGTGAGAGTAGGAAATGGTGAGTTGAGTGAATGGTTTGAGGTAAAGGTAGGTTTGCGACAGGGTTGTGTAATGTCACCATGGCTGTTTAATATGTTTATGGATGGTGTGGTGAGGGAGGTGAAAAGGAGAACTATGGGAAGAGGATTGGGTTTAGTAGGAAAGAATGGTAGAGATTGGGAGTTGAATCAGTTGCTGTTCGCTGATGACACAGCATTGGTGGCGGATTCTGATGAGAAACTGCAGCGGGTAGTCAAAGAGTTTGGTGTGGTTTGTGGAAGGAGGAAACTGAAGGTGAACGTCAATAAAAGTAAAGTAATGGTGTGTAATAGGGGAGAGCATAGGGTGAATCTAGATGTGAGGCTGGGTGGGGAAATATTGGAACAAGTAGAGTGTTTTAAATATCTAGGAGGAACAATAAGCAGGAGTGGAGGTATGGAAGTGGAGGTAAAACAGAGAGTGTGTGAAGGAAGGAAGGTTTTCGGAGTAAGGGGAAGTATGTGGAAGACAAGAAATCTCGGAGTGAAAGTAAAAAGTGCACTGTATCAAGGAATTGTTGTGCCAACAGTGATGTATGGGGCTGAGACATGGGCTCTGAAGAAAAAGGAGAAAAGAGGGCTGGATGTGATGGAGATGAGCTGCTTGAGGAGTATGTGTGGAGTTACTCGTAGAGACAGATTGAGAAATGAAGAGATACGTAGGAGAGTGGGGCAGCAGGAACATTTGTCAGCCAGAGTGGACAGAAGGGTGCTGAGCTGGTATGGTCATGTTGAACGAATGGGAGATGAAAGGCTTACAAAGAGAATATGTGAGTCAGGTACAAGGGGAGATAGAAGGGCAGGAAGACCCCCATTGAGATGGAGAGACTGTGTAAGAAAGGCTTTGGATGATAGAGGAATGACTATAGATCAGGCAGGGGAAGTGGTGGTGGACAGGAGTGAATGGAGAATGCTTGTGAATAGTTGAGTGAACACGTGGTCATTTGGAGTAAGGGGTCGGGCGCAAGTTGGACTAGATAATAGTCCATCAGGCGCCTGGCCCGGGGGACGATTAATATGAAGGGTGTGCCTGGAAGTGTGGTGGGAGGGCTTGTCGCTTTGGCTCCGCTGCATGTCTGCCTGCCGAGATCGGAACCTCTCCTGGTGGTCAGGGGCCGGGGGAGTGCTGGAGCGACCTTGGTAACCCTGGTCTCTGGGTCTTCTCCTGGGTGACCTGGATGTGTGAGAGTTTGTGTTTTTTATCTGTGTTTATTTTTTGTTTTATGTTGTTTTTGTGTTTTCCCTGTTCTTGCTCTGTCTTGAGTCGGCTACCCCCAAAATGGGGATTGGGCCTGAGCATATAGATAGATAGATAGATAGATGTATTGTAGTTTATATATATATACTATATGTATGTATTGTAGTTTATATATATATACTATATGTATGTATTGTAGTTTATATATATATATACTATATGTATGTATTGTAGTTTATATATATATACTATATGTATGTATTGTAGTTTATATATATATACTATATGTATGTATTGTAGTTTATATATATATACTATATGTATGTATTGTAGTTTTATTTTCCTCCCTAGACCTCCATCAAGTTATATAAATTATCCTCAAGATCCCCCTCCGAGATAATTTTGTCAAATTTTCGGTAGAAAAATGTCCCAGCCAAAGGCCAGTTCCTCCAAAAATAAACACCTAAATGGCACAAAAGGTCTTGATATTGATAAATAAATGGGATGAAAGGTCTTATAATCGACTAACTAATCGGGTGAACTTCTTAAACTCTCAATCTAATGGGGCTAACCATAAAGGAGGAAGGAGTCCAGAAAAATCAACTGTACCTCCCCCTTAATAGGTACTCTTACTCATTGCATATTTTGATGATGGGAAACAAATATATAATCAATGGTAATGGATTGGAAACATCACGGAAGTTATTTATGGAGTGTCGGTGAGTTTTGTGGTAACATACTGAATCTAATTACAAGAACAAATCTGTTATTATTATATCTTCACTTGATAGTAAGAAGGAGGTGTGGTGTGGAGGTAGATGTGCTGGAAAGTGTGAAAAGGAACAACTTGAGATGGTTCGGCCATATGGAACGTATGGAAAGCGAGAGAATGACTAAGAGGGTTTACGAGAGCGAGGTGGAGGGACAGAGAGGGAGATGTAGACCGAAAGAGAGGTGGAAGGATGGAGTGAGGAAGTATATGAACGAAGGCGGTGCTGGTTGGGGGGAGGGGCGTTGACTGACTGGGGACAGAGGTGCATGGGGGCGGTTCGTTCGTGGCCACCCCTTCGGGGATCACGGCGTCTGGCAATAGATAGATATATAGATTCACTTGATACTTAGTGATGTTAACCCAGTATTAACATATTTAGATTAGCAAAGGATATTTTTTGATAAGCAAAATATGCTAATATTACCTATTATAAACAATGTTATTCAGATTAAAAAGGGTATATGTATGTCAGAGGGTTATTCGAGATAGTCTTTTCCCATATATTTCCCACAAATCTTTTCTAAACTATATAATCGTCTAATGATAACCAGAATAAATTGTCTAAATTAGTAATTATCTTGAAAGAGATAACCCTTTCAATACTGGTGACGCTCTTGTCACAATATTCTGGCAACTATTAGACGATCTTATTCAGCTTAGGAAGGACGTATACGTATACCGATTAAAAGGCTACAGACTGTCTCAATTAATCCTTTTAGCTATTATAGATCGTTCCTAAGCTTCATAAAATCGTCTAAATGTAGCTGAAGTATTACTAAATGACGCTATCGGTAGTCAAGGGGCTAAAGCAGGACCGTGGGCCACAATACATCACTTTGGCTTAGAACGAGTCAGTAAATATACGTCTTAAAATCTCAAAGCTATTGGGACTAAACATGAGGGAGAAAAATCAACTACCTCCCCCTTAAGACTTCAAATTGCCACTAGTATAGTTTGGTTGGTCCAGGTATATGTGGCACTGGTTGAGATATGCTGGTTGGCATGGTCTACTGGTTGAGTTGTCCGGTAACCGTAGAAGTGGTCTACCTTTAACCCCTTCTGTAGCGCAGACGTCTTATCAGTTTTATTCTTGCTCTATTTAGACGATTTTGTTCAGTTTAGGAAGGATCTGAGGTGGTAAAAAAAATTAAGTGAGATAGTTCACTGCCTGTTAATTGCTGGAGGCCCTTTTAAACTGAATAATATCGTCTAATAATAGCCAGAATAAAGTATAAAGGACGTTGTCGGTACAGAAGGGGTTAACACTTTCATTAACGCTGACCTTTTTTAAAATTTGATTTCAGCTACATTTAGGCGATTTTATGAAGCTTGGGAAATATATATGATAGCTAAACAGATTATTTGAGATAATGTGCAGCCTTTCAATTGGTAGACGTCCTTGTTAAGGTGAATACAATCGTCTAATAGTAGCCGGAATATAATGAAAAGGACGTCCACGGTACTGAATGAGTTCAAATGTAGGCTCGCTAGACTAGATTATTAGTTTGAAAGGTCAACCACAAAAATATAAATTTGACTAACCTAACCTATTTTAATCTAAACTAGCTAAATATTATCTACTGCAAACTAACCTGATCTAAATTATTCCAACCTTCCTTAACATACTTCAAAATAATATAATGCAATTTAATCTAACCTCACCTTACCTTACTTAGCGTACACTCACCTAATATAATAATTATACAAGGTGCGCCAGTATTGCAAATATTTGCTTTGCATACATTATTTGTATATATCCTTTACAGGTTTGTTATATATAGATGGAGTAGATATGTTGGCCGCAATATAGCATGACAAAGTTATCAACTTGCTCACCAATAAATAAATAATGCAATTGGTTGTTCGTTACTTTGATAGTAAACCTATACATTTTGTTCCTATGTGGATGAGGGAGACGAAAAGGCAAAATTGCCTGTGATGAGTGCCCCCCCCCCCCCCCCCCCCCCAAGAGTTGAAAGAGTGACAGGGCCAAAATCAATGTTCTGCAATATATTTGGAATACATCCTTATTAACACATGGAGGTATTTACATGAAAAGGTACATTTGTGAATGTTAACCCGGTCAAGTCTAGACGTCCAATTCGTATTCCAAAAAATGACACTTTATATCAAACTTGAAGTTCAGACAACTCTCCATTAGGAAATCGAAAAGTTTGCTTGAATGGACATACATAAAAAAAGCTTTACAACTCGCAAACTAAATGATGAAGACAAAACAGCACATGTTTGAATGTGGGTAGGCGAAGCATAAAGTTCCCGCAATGTTGCCAATACAAAGTCGGTGGGTTGCCGGAGACTCTCTCGATTACACTCGAAAGTTTCCTGATTTATTAAAGTCCAGACTTAATCTGGTTAACATTCAGAATTATACAATCTTATTTGAACTTGATAGAGTTATAGGGAGCAAATTAGTTCATTGTGCAGTGTTAAACATACTCTGCCTCTTGATTGACACACCACCTTTTTCATCCTCAAGTTTTATCTTCCCCCCACTGTATTAATGCAGGTCAAGTCCGTCACGCCCTGTGGTCCTGATGATCGACACACCTCCTTTGTTTCCCCTCGGTCGTCTTGTTCTTGAAAAAGGGACGAGCGCCTCACATTCCTACCACTAGATGAGGAAAAACAAAAATCAGTTTTCCCGGTCATTTCGCCTACAAATCCATCTGTACACAAAGAAAGGAAACAGAGAGCGAGTCTAAGGGAGAGAGGAAAGTGATGAGGCAAGAATACTGAAGCTAATCCTTTGACTTTTCAGAGGTACAGACGCCTGCAGTGAAATGTGTACACATATTGTTGAACAGTTCTGACACTGATTAAATGTTTTGAAACATGAGCATTAAACACATGATTGAGTCAGTTTAGTACCTAATTCAGTGTTCACTCTCCTAAGTTATCATTGAGTAGTGTACTATCTGGTTGTACAGGCTGAATTAAATGGCTGACGGGAGTTTGGGTAGACAGATTTCATAATTGTGAAATCAAATATTTAGGCTACATGCATGTTATGATTTAGTAGTTAAAGATTGGTGGAGCGAAGAAAACGAGGTATATGTGAGCTGAATGTTAAGAGAGAGAGAGAGAGAGAGAGAGAGAGAGAGAGAGAGAGAGAGAGGACTTGAGGGGAATAACAATGCAGGGCCTTTCTGAGGCTTTACTATGTGTAGTTAATACCTTTTCTTTACAGTGGTGGTCATGTATTATACCTGGAGCTGTGAACCATCCTGTAGTTCCAACACTAGATTTGTTTTCTATGCGCATGATGGAGAAAAAAGGCAAAGCTGCTTGTAACAAGTGTCCCCCTCAAGGTGGAAAGAGTGATATAGAGCTTGAATAAAGGTAGGTTAGATGTACCCTAATTTAGGTGTGTTGGAAAGAACTGTGGTGTGCTTGTTAAGTGTAGTGAAATTAATAGGAGGAGGAGGTGTTTGTAAGAGTTAGCTGGATAACTCTGTGCAGGTCAGGCACAAACAGAAACAGTGGGAGAAGCCGGGCAAATGAAACAGGATTTCCAGCAACTCCTTACCGCTGGATCTCTCACTACAAGGTGTCACATAAGGTTGTTTTTATGTGGGTTTTTTATGTGTGAAATTAATTAAATTGTTATATTGGGATATATTATGACAACAAATTTAGTTTAACCCCTCCGACCCCAGGGATTCATGTTATGCATCGCCTATATATGCAACCCCCAGTACCAGCGACGCGTCGTATGTGACCGCCTTAATTACTCGTCCTATGGCACCTAGAGGATTTAGATTTGTATGGGAACTACTTTAGGATCCCACTGAACAATACCGATGGTTGGCAACCCCCAAAGTCCAGCCGTGTACGTGTGGGTGCGCGCGGGAGTGATATGCCAGTATACCGCCTACCCATCACCCAATGATAATGGTGACTTCCCTCTGCCCTCCCAGGACCCCCAAATGACCTAGGTGAGCAGTTTTATGTCGTTTTTCCTTCATTAGTAACCCATCCCACGTGTTTTCAGGAAAACCAAAAACCAAAAGGAAAGGAAGGCAGACCACATTGCCAGGAATACACCATGACTGCTGTGATGACCGAGGTGGCAGATATCTGCTTATAGTTGCCCCTCATTTGGCCTCCTCTCACTGGCGCCATACTCTAGTGTCTGTAGTTGCTGACGGTCGGGGTGGGGGGTGGGGTGGGGGGGGGGGGGGGTTGAGGTGAGGGAGTGGGGTGGTTTGGTGGAGTGGTCTTACCACTGGACTGGTAATCCAATTGTCCCAGGTTCGAATCCCGATATATCAATCAGAAGATATTTTTGGGATGGAATTAGTGCTGTACCTAGTATCAGTGCATTATTACCACAAAGCCCACCGAAATGCCAACAAAATACCCTCATTGTTCCCTGATTAACTAGCACTGTATGAATATTCCCATATTCAAAATATGCTACAGGAGGGCAATACCTAGTGAGTTAATTGCGCAATAGGTGGCGTTCTGAGAGTGAGGGTCCGAGTTTAAGGGGTACGACAGTGAAGCACAAAGGCGAACCAGCTTCAGAGATGGGGCTGATTCGAGCCGTGAGTAGAGCTCTAAGTGCTTCACATGTCTGACTCCCTAGACTGAAACAAGACTTAACGGGCTTCATCGTGTTGAGCTGTTGGATGTACAGGCTCTCAGCCTATGCCCGAGAGGGAATAGTTGGAAAATATTATCATAAAAAAGAACAAAAGTTACACGTATGAGAGTTTGAATTGTGAGTGCAGTTATTATATAGGTTGCTAGAGATAATGCAAATGAGAAAGACTTTAATGTGAAAGTTGGACATTTTATATTTTCAGTGAAATTTTGTATGAGTTTGTGAGTATTAGCTTGTTTAATCACACAGAGTTCTGCGGATATAATGAGATCGGTGACCCATGTTCTTAACCCTCTCACGTTCTTGACGCAATTTTGAGCCTATTAGGGATACTTTAAAGCCTTTGTTACCATCAGGGGTATTTAGAAACCTTTAGTTTAGTTACTTTAACCTCTGCAGTTGTCTTTGAGTTAGCTGTGAGCAGAAAACTAATTTTGGAGAGGTATTGTATAGTAGGACTGAAATCTCTGAAGTGGGTGGGTGGGTGGGTGTAGAGCACAAAGATGAACCTAGCAGACAACAAAGAAGACACTCAACTACTTACTTTATCTTTATCAAAAAGCTTCACATCAAACACAAGCACGGAATTTGTAAGGACTGTTAAGATGCCATTTTTATTTAGTCAGTATTATTATTATTATATTGTTTGTTTTATTAATTTATTTAGTTTATGGTTTAGGTTAATGTGCTTTTGATTTCCCTGGTGGCCAAAATATATGAAGTTTCTCTCCTGCCCTCCCTCCCCCGACCTACCTCTTGTATACAAGGTCCTCAGGTCTATCTTACCCCCATTGCATACAAGAGTAAGACGCAATATATTACATAACGGGTATCAGTCAAATGCTTACCTTAAAGGTAATGTGTTGGACAGAATGTCCTAAGTATCATAGAATTTCTACTACCATTAACAAACATAATCTAACCTACCTTAACCAATATTTTATAACCTAGATTAGCTTTATCAAAGTTCTGAGAAACTTAATATATTTGGATCATATATTGACTAATTAATGGGAAGACTTCATCTTTATTACATCTAGCTTGTTGTTTGTTTTGTATTGAAAGAAAAACAAAATGGTTGCAAAATCTATTCATATACTGTACATGAAGAGAACATAAAGGTCTGGGATAGTATCTGTTATACCCGAGTCAACTCAAAATGCGCCTCCAAAGCACATTGCCTCCATCACCTTGGCGCCAAAACGGGAGTACCACAGTCCCCCTTAACACCTTACGAGCGGCCTAGGCGGTATATAATATGTAGCCACCAGCGGGGTGTTTTTACCCAAAATAGGGCTGTTTATGTGATCATTTTCATGCCTAAATAAGACCCAGAGCATAAAACAAGTATCTATCCCTGAAAGGGCATAAACAGAGCTTTCCAATGACACCATAACGATCCTTTTATGATGGCTAGTTTTCTTGCAACAACCGCGCAACGCGAGTGCAAAAAGCATGTAATTCGGCACTTTCCCCATACAATTCCGTATGTAGCGAGTGAGAGAGGGAGGGAGGAGGTGGGATTCGTGTCAGTAGGTTCGCCGCAGTGGTCTGGAGCAGTCATACGCTCGCTACTCTCCTGCCACCACTTGTCTCTCTCTCTCAGCAACATTACGTGCTGAAATTGCCACACGACCTATGTCGAGCGCCGCCAGATAGTCCAGATTTATTATACTCGACTTATGTTGCGCGCCGCTAGTTATGGGTTAAAACACCATACTCACCCATCACCAACTTATCACTACAAATGTACCCACCCCCATTACATCAGATGTCCCTACAAAACCCTTCCTGCCGCCTCCCTGATATACAAAAGGCCCGTTTACACGATATATGAAATTGTGAGTGGCCACACTGCTTGCTACTCAGCGGTCCTAGCAACACACCATACATTGGTCACGCAGGGGAAGATATAGGGGTGCATGGCAATCCATCACCGCTGGAGTTTTCACGCGGCGACACCTTTACTCGATAAGTAAGAGTTTTGATCACACCTCATCCTCAATAGTGAAAGGTGATAAATGTATTTATTAATTAACAATAGGTTGTCTGAGCTTGATCCTTGTTGGAAATATTCGTATATGTTATCCATATAAACGTTAGTATCCGATCACTGCGATAGTATCCAATCACTTTCAGTGTATAGTGTAAACAAACTGCTACTAACAAAGCTATAAACAATACAGTATTAACCTAATAAACAAAATATAGAGCGATGAAAGCTAAGTATTTTGTGAAAAACAAACTAAATGGATAAATAGTTAAGCTTTTTCCGTACACCGAATGTAAACAATTGTCATTGTTCTCCCGTTTCTCACGGAAACCTGTAAGGAAATGACTTGTCAGCTTAAAAATTATTTCTTTATCTGTTATTTTTAAAAATATGATAACATATTGTAGTGGAATGTTGGATTAACACATGGAAAATGCAGATAGTTTATTATATTGCATATGAGTGGTAAGGAGAGGTGATTGGATAATAAACCCAAAATCCTCGTTACGTTACTATTAGATCACAACATACTGTATTTTCCTTACAAAATGCTTCACTGTATGCTACATTTTAATTTCCCTAGCACCTATATATCGTTATACTGTATAATGTGGTGTGTTAGTATCCGATCACTGATCGACCACAGTGGTTGATTAGTCAATCAGTCGACCACTGTGGTCAACCAGTCGACCAAACGACAAACAATACATAAGATCAGTGAATATGCAAGCCCTGCCTGGGATTCTAACCTAGCTGAATCACATCACAAGACCTTGCAGACTATTCAAAACAAAGCCCTAAAAATCATCACAGGTTGCACAGCTACTACACCTAAAGATCACCTACATCAAGAAA
The DNA here is from genome assembly GCA_032716605.1 of Paralithodes platypus. NCBI lineage: Eukaryota > Metazoa > Arthropoda > Malacostraca > Decapoda > Lithodidae > Paralithodes > Paralithodes platypus. The sequence continues at coordinate 26,970,786 of CM064552.1, read as the reverse complement.
CCAAAGTCCTCAAAATAAAAACACACCTGGACATGAGAGGCACTCATTTCCTGGCTGCAGCTTCCACAAACCAACACCAACCACTACACTACATGGCAGCATACCCACAGGCACAAAGGAATATACAAAAAAACACCCACTAGCCTACACGGTATCACACACAAATACTGTCATCTCTCCCTCCCTGCCCACCCCAAACCAGCTTCCAGAAGCATATCCATACTCATAGCTCTTGCCGTTCCATCCAATCACTCATAGACAACATGCAGCTGCAGGCACGACCTCCCAAAATCCATCCTTCTGAATCTTCCCTTCCTCGCGAGCACTGAGTCCACCTGACCAGGCACCATCCATCTCTTCTGAGCTATCAGAAGAGACTGGATATATCCGTCGTCAACACCTGCCCAGGATGCAACTCGGCCCCCCATACTATTAAAACACATCATAGAAGACTGCATGCTACACAATCACTTACGCCAACAACATAATCTACACTCTTCGAGATCCCTGTGGGAAAGCCCGATCGTGGCAATGGCCTTCCTTAGGGACTCGGGGCTGTTCAGTCAGGCAGCTTAGAGAACGACAACAACAATAACAACCAGTCGACAACAGCAGTGGATCAGTCGACCACAGTTGTGGATCAATCGACCACAGTGGTCAATCAATCGACCACAGTAGTGGATCAGTTGATCACAATGGTAATTGACTTTTATTCACTAAGATAATACTTAAGCGTATTAATCACGGTATATATACAAAATATATGAGGGTTGTGAACGTTGACGGGTCAGTCGGCCGTCACCCCATCCCCCAAAATCCCTTATTCAATTCCCCTCAGTACTATCATCGTGGCGGAAATGTGAGGACGCATTCAGAGCAAGATGGCTATACAAAAGAAAGGCTCGTGTTCTCGACCACCTGAACAAGCCAGTAGGGGAACAAAATATAGTGCAGAAGATATAAGTGCTATACACACTGCAATAGATGAGGACAATTTAACTCTCTGCCAAGCTTAAACAAAAAATCAAAATTATGTATACAACACTACAAAACACACTTTCTGGTAAGACTTCTTATGAAACTAAAATCGGACCAACTGGAATACTAACTAAAGCAGAAGTCGTTGTTAATTTCATAGAACATTCACACAAAAGAGCCATTTCTGTGACAAAAGAAAAGTTGGTTGAATCAGTCGAGGCTATTCTACAAGACGAAGTAAATGCCTTGATGGTGTCATGTAACGTTAGAGTGTAGGTAGATCACATGCTTACTTTCATTAATGTCTTTGGGAGGTGTTTGGTGTTGGAGTGAAATTAATAGAAATAGATAAACCGACAGAGCCCTTCCACCTGCCATGACCTGAAGCCTAAACGCGAATGTTTTCGTCTATTTTGCAAAAGGAACCCTCAAATCACTTTCAGGTAGACTACGATAAATATAGAAACACCATTTACATAGATTATACAGCACAGGCCATATTGGCCTATTCCCCAAATGAGGTCATCAGCCCTTGTAATATACGGTAATTAAATATAATGGTGATAATAATCATAATGAACATACTAATAATAATGTAATCAAAAATGGCTAATGGTGGTAATAATAACTACGGTAGCCTAGGCCATAGGCCTATAATTAAGAGGGAGGTTAGTCTATACATCTATGTCAATCTTGTGCCATTAACCCATTCAGTATCGGTGACGTTTTGTTCATTATATTCTGGCTATTAGAAAATATTCAGTTTAGGAAGAGACTATTAATTAAAAGGCTACAGACTATCTCACATAATCTGTTTTGCTACCACATATCCTCCCTAAGCTTCATAAACTAGCCCAATCGTATTGGTTATTATATTAAGTCTGTACCTGTTTATTTTTGTTCCCAGCTTTTCAAATACCGGTAGGCCTAAGCCAATGTGTCCCTCTCCACTAAACGGCATTTAAATATCCGTGCTCCTCAGCTTATGGAGGACTTGTCAAAGTTAAAGAAATATAGGGTATCGGAACAACTTATATTTTCTAGTCCCCTCATTATCAAGCTGAATATAATACTGTTGTTTCATACTGTATTCCAAAATGTTCTGACTAAAGAGGAATTACTTAATGCTCATCTTTTCTTTCAGAAGTCCTGGGGACCTCTCCCAGAAAGCGTGTCCCCGAATCAAGTATTCTACAGTGGTTTGCATCTGTACGAGAATATCTTAATGAAGTTGATGCTGCAGATATTCTTCTGGATCCTACAAGGAACTTTAACCTGGATGAAAGTGGGTTTTCACTGTCTTGTTAAAGTGGACAAGTACTGCAATTCGTGGATCACAGAATGTTACATGTACTACCTCATCAAAAATTAAGGAAAACATAACTGTACTTGCCGTGTCTCAGCAGACGGTTAAATACCACCATCAATGATAATATACCCAAGAAAGAAGATCTCTGAGGCCATTATTGAAAACTCCAAGGGGAAGATTTCATCATGGCAAAGAGTGACTTAGGTTACATCATAACCGAGTGCTTCTACGAGTACATGTGTAATGAATTCAATGAATAGCTTGAAGCTAATTATATTAACCCCTTTTATACCGCGAAGTCTTTTCAATTTTATTCTGGCTACTATTAGACGATTCTATTCAGTTCGAAAAGGGCCTCCAACAATTACCAGGCTTAGAACTATCTCACTTAACCGTTTATACTACCACAGACCCTTCTTAACCCGTGGAGCCCCGGCTAGTTTTGTAATGTTTGCGCACCAGAACCCGGCCGGTTTTCAAAAAATGGTTTTATTCCAGAAACAATAGCGAATGGGTTAGGAATGAAGGAAAAACCACGAAAAACCGCTCAAAAAGCTTAAAAAATGGTCCTACAGAGCCCCCGAAAACGGATTTTACAAGAGTAAAAAATTGAAGGCAATTATCCCAAAAAAACAGGTTATTGCGCGCTCGCGCGCACGCACGTGGACTTTGAGAGTTTTCAACCATCGGTACGGTTGCGTGGGATACGTACACAGTTCCCATACAAATCTGAGCCCCCTTGAGTGGCTACACCTGAGGTTACGGTCGGCGCAATTAGGGTGACGCGCCAGGCGCGTCTCTGGGGCTGAGCGTTACATACATCGCCGACGCGTCAGGCGCGTCGCTGGGGCTGTACGGGTTAAACTGCACAAAATCGTCTAAATATAGCTACAATAAACTTCAAAAGACGTCGCCGGTACAGAAGGGGTTAAGAGCCCAATTGTAGTGTGGACTGACTGGCATGAGACCAGGATTAACTTTCACTTGGCTAAAGCTCTTCAAGATCTACAAATAATACTGTATGGCTTGCCACCAAGCTCAACACACTTCATTCAGCCACTGGATGTTTCAGTATTTGGTCCACTGAAAAATATATGGAGGATCACGGCTGCAACTTGGCAAGAAAGTCACCCTGATGCAACACTTACCCAAGTTTACTTTGCTTTTGTCTTTCTGTCTATGTAAAAGCAGGCTTGTAAGAGGGATAATAATGTTGATGGTTTCCGGAAGTGTGGACTCCACCCATTTGCTCCTGAAGCTCCTGGCTATTCAAAGATAATACCAGAAGTAATGAAGGCTTATTCGACTGAAATTGACCAAGGTGGCATTATAGAAAAAGGAGTACAAACTAACTTTCAAACACTGGTGCATACTGGTGTACAATTTGATTCTTCTTGGGTACCGGTATCTCATGTCCAGCAATAAGTACCTATTGTGGTATCTGTCTATAATACCATCCACTCTACTAAACACTGCAGAGCACCATCATGTGATTTGGTCTTGGTTGATGAAGTGAGATGCATTATATTACAAAAATAAGCTGATGTGAACTTCAAACTCCCATCACAACAGATATTCTCCTCACCAAGAATGGATAACAGGCTAACAGAAGGATCAACTATCTATCTATCTATCTATCTATTGCCTGACGCCGTGATCCCCGAAGGGGTGGCCATGAACGAACCGCCCCCATGCACCTCTGTCCCCAGTCAGTCGACGCCCCTCCCCCCAACCAGCACCGCCTTCGTTCATGTAGTTCCTCACTCCATCCTTCCACCTCATATTCGGTCTACCTCTCCCCCTCTGTCCCTCCACCTCGCTCTCGTACACCCTCTTAGTCATTCTCTCGCTTTCCATACGTTCCATATGGCCGAACCATCTCAAGTTGTTCCTTTTCACACTTTCCAGCACATCTACCTCCACACCACACCTCCTTCTTACTTCCTCATTAGTCTGTCTATCCCTCCATGTAATTCCGCACGCACTCCTTAAGTAATTCATTTCCACTGCTCTCACTCTTGGTCTGAGTCTCTCAACCAACGTCCATGCTTCGCTTCCGTAAGTCAGTGTCGGGATTACCACACTGTCATGCAAGGACTTCTTCACTTCCATACTGACCACCCTATTTCTTGTTACTGCTTTTAGCGTTCCTACAACCCTCTTCCCCTGTTGTACCCTCTCCCGCACCTCTTCATCCATAGTCCCATCTTTACTCAACACACTGCCCAGATACTTAAAAGAGTTTACGATCTCCATAGCCTGACCGTTCAGCTTCACGTCTCACACTCTGTGACTTCACCCCTTTCGAAGACCATAACCTTGCTCTTCCCCGTATTTACCTTCAAATTCCGTTTTTCGCACACTGTTCCAAACTCATTTACCAGACCCTGCAACTCCCATTCATTATCACTCATCAGAAGTGTATCATCTGCAAACAGCAGTATAGGTAGCTTCCACTCAACTATCAACTATCAGCCCCGCATAAAAAAACTACAAGTGGTTCCCATCACCACGTAAAACACAAAGTCTAAAGTACAAGAAAACCGTGTATGCGGGGGGGGGGGGGGGAGGGCGTAGAGTGGTGTGGTGTGTGTGTGGGGGTGGGGGGGGGGGGGGGTGAGGTGTGTAGGGTGAGTGAGAGAGAGAGATAAATAGTAATATAATTTATTATAGCAATAATAATCTATGCATTCATGTGGGCTACACAGTCTTACACATAAAGTATATAGAGAGAGAGCCGATCTCCCTACATTGACCTTGAACGGGGGGGGGGGGGGGGGAGGTAGCGAGAGTAATTTGGAAAGGTTGTCGTACGGAAAGGGTCAAGTGGACAGGTGGCACCAATGTAAGGGTAGGTGACCGCGCCCATAACCGCCTGTTTAGGTCTGTAGGACTATAGTGACCTTCCCAGTGACCTGACCTAAAGGCAAGTTCACGCGGTCACCATTAAGACTCCACCAGAGCCGTACGTGTGACTCCCCCAAACCTTGGGGCAATATTTAAAACCTCAACTCTCTCAGTTGTAGTGCTAGGATCATTATCTAGCCGCCTAGCGCATTGAAGTCTCTTACGTGGTTACGGAAGATATTTGACTCCTATTAATTATTGCATTGAAGGTTAATATTTATTTACGTGTATAATACCCTTATGTATACTTTCTCATATCACCTGATTTAATACTAAACTCTCACCACTGAGTTATCCTAGTATCAGTAACTTGTTCTGAAGTAAGAACTTTACATTTACACTTTACTATTTCGGATCCTCATTTATGATCCCCAATATTATTTTCATCTTATGTTTATTCAATAAAACCTTCATATATATTCTTCCTTGTGTTGTTATTGAGTACTATATTGAACTATTGAATACTATTTTTACTGCATATAGAACCTGCTCGGTACGTTCCTGTCAAGCATATTTAAGTCCATCAAACCATAATTGGATTGTTTTACGGACTGTATCAAGGGAACAAACTTATCAGAACCCGGCACAACACTGGTAGCCAGCGGTGTCTTGATACGGCGTACCAGTACGGATATTCTAACAATTTCAAAAAACAAAATGTCGTTATTCAATAATTGACAATATCCTACTCTCATCATGGCAGCAGCACTCAGGTTCGAAATCCCGGTCTTTAAAACCGAGGAGCATGACATCTATACTTACCTGGAAATAGTCAAACCTATCCTAGACATGATGTTTAGGGAAGATGACGCTTCCAAGATACACACAATTGTACTTAAACTGGGAAAGTATGCATCAAAGGTATCAGGATACGTGCGTGATAATATGCCAGGGTTGACATGGGCCCAATTTGAAGTTTATGTCAGATCAGCTATTAGCCCCATATTAGGTCAGACGATTGCTGACAAAAAGTTTTATGCAGTCACATATACTGGCGATCTAGATGAGACCATCGACAAGCTACACCAACTGGCAATGAACGCTTTCCATGAAGAAACAAATGCACAGAGAAGAAAACTAGTGTTCAAAGCTATAGTCAGGATCCTCCCTGACCCGGTGGCCAGACATTTCTCCATCATAGACCCCACTAACTATGATGCAGACCTGCTCACAATTAAGAGGATCATGGCAATGCATACCCCACAAGAGCCAAGTCAACCCAGCATCACCAACAAGATAGCCGCAGTGATTAGCAAAGTCACTACTCACCCTACTCCTAGCCCTCTCATTAACAGAGGCCCTGCAGTTCCCAGACCCTCAGACAGAATTGAAGAATGGGCACGGATACGCCCTGCAGACTGGAAGCCTTGCAACTCTACATGCTTGCTTTGGTCAATCAAGAGGTCCTTTGGGGAAATCACAAGGAAAAGGAACCGAGCTCCAAGTTGGTGGGCCCAAATACCGTGGGTCAAGCCACGACCAGTGTCCGCTATCACGGAAGATAGCATGACGGGCATAGAGGAAGAAGACATGGAAGGCGGCCCAGATGTTTCAACGCATCAGCCGGAGCCAATCCAAACAGAAAACTTGGATTTTTAGCTCGCCCCCCAACACAAATCGTCGCGACCATGGCGGGGGCTCATGACAATACACCCCAAGGAGGACTTCCGGTGTATCACAAACTCACTCTGAATGGGGTGAAAGTGCGGCTCCTAATTGATACGGGGGCTTCTCGTTCCTGTCTTTTCTGCCTATGCTTTACTGATATATTCTTTGCCATATTAATCTGACTGACCAAGTTTATGGTAATCGTGCTCTTCCTACTCTGGCATTCTTAATTTATTGATTATTACTTACTTTGTTCAACTCTTTGTGTCGCTCTTTCCTAATCCTTGCTCGTGTCTTTACGTATATTAAATGCGAGCTAGCCTGGTAAAATATACCCTGCCCCAGTCCTATCCTCGCATATTCTATGTATCCCAAACGAATGGTTGACCTGGGGGGGAGGGGTGGGGGGGGGGGGGGGGGGGGCTGGAGTGTGTCGGTATTCTGTAGATGATAGTTATATATTATTTATGTCTTATGCTGTATATTGTTTTACGATACAAAATTACAAACACTTTTAACGCGAGAATGCTTGTCAAGAATGATATCCGAAATCGGAGACGTAAGCAAGTATGCATTATATATATTATTAACATGGACACTATAAAGTAAGCAGGAGTAGATTATACAAATATATCAATATCGTCAGTGAGTCAGTCACAGAATTGGCTCATCATTTCAGCCAATATGACCTTTGATAATCTCTCACCTACAAACTACCATATCGTTTACCAACATTTAAACTCTACAGCATGGTCTAGTGTTCCTTCTCTGTATTATAAAGACCTAAAATATAATCATTGATATATTTTATCCTGCCACAGCCACTTATCTACACAGCCACTAATAAGTTGAATAAAATAATAATATCGCATGGATTATTATAAATACATACATACATAAATAAAATTGTAAAACTGAGTGCTCCACACATACGTGCAGTTTCAGTCTCTTGTCCTAATGGCGGCGTTCCAGGCAACCCTGTTAAGAGCTGCTTCACTTGTCAAGTTTTGGGATTTGAGATCGGCACGTAGTCCAATCCCAGGTCTTCCCCGGTCCACCCCTTGGTGCAGCTCCCTCCACAATCATAGACCTGCATTTTTCACCCAATTTTGTTCACCCATTCTCTCTACATGTCCATACCATCCCAGTCTACTTGTACGCATCACCTCGCTAATACTCTTTATACCTAAACGTCTCCTCAGCTCATCATTTGTTATTCTATCCTGCAGCCTGGCCCCACACATCCATCTCACCATTCTCATCTCATTACATTCCATTCTGTTGACATCCTCTACTTTAACAGCCCATGTTTCTGAGGCACACGTCATTGCACTTCTAACACATGAGGCATACACCTTTCCCTTCAGGGGGAGAGGCATTCTTTTCATGGTCAGGATTGGCAGCAGTTCTCTGAACTTCCCCCAGCCACACCTAATTCTAGCAACAGTGGCAGCCTCGGCCCCACCCCCGGCAGAGATGGTATCTCCTAGGTAGCAAAACTTGTCCACCAGCTCCAATGACTCATTTCCAAAAATTCACAGCCACAGGATCATCACTGAACACAAGCTCGCCTCGCACACTACACACTCAAATTTCTCTATATCTAACTTATCCTTCGGCAGGGGTCCTTTTATTCTACTACAGCGCTTACTCCCATGGTGCACCCAACATCGACAGATGCTACATCTAATCGAGTTAGCGCCCACACCATTTCCACACACTGCACATTGGTATGCACCGCTCTTTTCCACATTGCCTCGTCTCAATCTACAATGCATAACCTTGGTTTTGTTAATATTGACTCTTAAACCCTTACTCGCCATGCCCTCTCTCCATCTTCTGAATTTGGCATCAGCATCTTGCATACTGTTAGCTATTAGGACTAAATCGTCTGCATAAAACAGTTCCAACGGGAGTCCGCCTCTAAAAACTCTAGACAGTGCCTCCAGGACCATAATAAAGAGGAGGGGGCTTAACACTGAACCCTGTTGAACTCCAACACGGACTGTGAAATCATCACTCAGTACACCTTTCACCCTCACCGCAGTTCGCGAATCCTCATACATCTTTATTATCACACGCACCAGCCATTCTTCCACACCAAGTTTCCTCATAGCCCACTGCACAACATCTCTAGGCACCCTGTCAAAGGCCTTCTCCAGGTCTACAAACACAAAGTAAAGATCCCTGCCTTTTAGTAAGTATCTTTCCTGTATCTGCCTGACTATGAAGGTAGCATCGGTTGTACCACGTCCTGGCATAAAACCAAACTGCATATCATCTTTAACTTTTGTTCAAGGAGCAAATTACAAATATATTTACTTTGGCAAGAGTACGTGGAATTAACTTGAACATAAATAGCATCAAACAAGAACAAAATACATTATATCATGTTGTTGTTTTTCAATAAGTATTATGATTGTGGATATGTTTTGTCAACTACCAGTATATATCCAACATTGCAAATACCAAATTACTGAGCCTTATACTGATAATCGTTTACTAGTTTCCAATCAATGTTAATATCCTTCGACCATCTTTTATGGCAACCCTATAATTCAATCGGAACTTTAGTTTGAATATATAGTTATGCCTTTCACTTGGTATTACGCATGTATTTGTACGATGGTGGAATTTAGATATTTTGCCCCTCTCTCTCTCTCTCTCTCTCTCTCTCTCTCTCTCTCTCTCTCTCTCTCTCTCTCTCTCTCTCTCTCGCTCTCACACACACTTCACACACACACACACACACACACACACACACACACACACACACACACACACACACCCACACTCACACACACACACACATAGATTAAGGGACATTTATGAGAGAGATGCTTTACATGACAATACCTGGGCGGACACACATCAGGACCAGGGTTGTGGGTCCTCAACAGCCCAAAATAACTTTCCTAATAGAGTAGAATCTAACCTAATCTAAAGTAAGCCAGTCTGCTGTAGATACCTTATATAAGGGGAGGAGTGGTGGAGTGGTCTTGCCACTGGCCTGGTAATCCAAAGGTCCCGGGTTCAAATCCCGATGTATCAATGGGAAGATATTATTGGGATGGAATTTGTTCTGTACCTAGTATCAGTGCATTACCACAAAGCCCACCGAAACGTCAATAAAATACCCTCATTGTTCCCTGATTAAATAGCACTGTGGAATGGACTACCAAGTGCTATAGTGGGATCTTAAACTGAAGGGAGCTTTAAGATAAAATTGGATAAGCATATGGACGAGAAGGGTTGGGTGTGAAGGGGGATCAGCCGGGTTGGGCCAATCAGCGCTCTGCAGACCCCCATAATCCTGCGTTAATCTCTAACCGTTTTGGTAAGATGATCCTCAGGGTATTAGAGTGTTGAGCCTATAATTGGGCTTTGTAATTGATTTGGGGTTGTGTGGGACAGGGATCTGCCTTGCTTAGGCCAATCGGCTTTCTGCAGACTCCCATTTTCTTATGTTCTTATGTTCTTATGTATGAATATTCCCATATTCAAAATATGCTATAGGGGTGCAATGCCTGGTGAGTTATCTGCTCAACAGGTGGCGTTGTGTGTGTGTAAGTGTGAGAGTCCGAGTGTAGGGGATAAGACAGTGAAGCACGGGAACGAGGTGGCTTCAGAGATGGGGTCGTTTCGGGCCATGAGTGAGCACCGTGCCTCATGTGAAGGCAAGATGGCAGGTGCTCGTTGTACTCTACGTGCTTCACATGTCTCACTCCCTAGACTGGAACAAGACCTCACGGGCTTCACTGTTCATTGTAAAGCGGTGAATGTTAAGGCTCTCAGCCTATGCCCGAGAGGAAGTAAGTTGGAATATAGAAAAATAAAATAAAAATAAAAATAAAATAAAACAAGCCGATGTAATCTAATCAAATGCAACTTAACCATTTTACTCTGATATATCAATGTTCAGTATATCTTACGTAGACCCAATATAATATACCTTAACCTATTCAATCTAACATATCATACTCAGACCTAGCCAAGTGTATCATAGTTTGTGGTAATTTATCCTGGTATGCCTTATACTAAACCAAACCTATATTTGGCAGCACTGAGTTGATGTGACCTGGGATTATTATGACTGACAACACAGGGTTGTCTGTTAATGCTGTGGAGGTTGTAAATACTGTAATTCTGCACATGTTATAATGTTTAGTTTGTTATTGACCAAGAGGACATGTAATTGTATTGAAGGAGATGCATTAAAACATGTGAAAGCAAATTGTTTGCAGTAGGATACTTAGCGAGAGAGAGTTCTAGTTCAGTCAGTGACAGGAGAAGGTTGTGTTAATCTGAGCTCCTGCCCGGACCACTTACCAGTGACCTTTAGTGACCATTACACCTACCTGTGTTTGGGGGCAGTGCACTTGTGTTATATAAAAGTGTTATAGCTCAGTTTTTAGCTGTTAGTTTACTTGTTTTTGTTTTTTCTGTACTTAGTTTCTTGCTCCTCGCTAAGCTTATTGGGATCATGGCAGGTATGGAGTGCGAGTCTCTAACTGATCTGCATCATCTTATTCTCCAGGTAAGAGAGGAGATGGTTGTGGTGAAGGAAGAGGTCTTGGCTCTAAGGGAGGTTAATGTTAAAATTCAGAGGGAAGTGGATTTGATTAAAGACGAAAATCTAGCTTTCAAGCTTAGCCAAGAGGAAATAAAGTCAAGTAAGGGGAAAAGGGAGGAAGTTGATGACAAATTGTATTCATGGCAGGTTGTTAAAAATACGGGTGGGAAAGTCACACTCAAGAAGCAGGATAGTAGAATAGGTATGAGTGTGACAAATACATTCTCTCCTTTGCGAGACGAATGTGAGGGAAAAGATAGTCAGGATAAGGGAGGGATAACCGAAGTGCCTGCCGCCGACTCAGCTCCAACCTCTGACGCTGTGCTACCTACCACCACCACTACCCCCACCACCACCACCACCAAGGGAGCTTCTGCCACCACCGGGGGTTCTCCAACTGCAGCTGCTGGATCCTCCCGAGGGAAAGGTAAGTCTGTGTCCCGAGAAGGTAAGTCTGTGTCGATTGTGGGCGACTCCATGGTAAGACATTTAGTTAGGGCTACCCGCACTAAACTTAGGAAGGTTGTGTGTCTGCCTGGCCATGGAGTTGGGAGGGTTTTAGAGAAGATGGACCACATCTTGGAAGATAGTGGAGATAACCCCATGTTGCCGTGATATATAAAAGTCATGTGCGTTCTCAGATGGATTACTGTTCACCTCTGTGGGGTGGAAGTGGAGTGGTTGCATTGAGGCAGTTGGACAAAATTCAAAATAAAGCTATTAGATTAATCAATAACCCTGCAATCACACAGGACCTTCCTACATTATCCATACGAAGAAACGTTGCATCCCTTGCATTATTCTACAGATATTTTCACAGCAATTGTTCCGAGGAACTTGCTTCAATTGTGCCGCCTCTCCACATCTTTCCCCGTAGAACTAGGGCAGCTGAGAGCGCCCATGAATTTACACTTTCCTCCACAATGCAGAACTTTGCTTATCAGAATTCATTTATCCCCAGAGCTACTACTCTTTGGAATTCACTTCCCTCGAATTGCTTTCCACAAACTTACAATCTACAAATGTTTAAATCCAGTTGTTACAAACATTTTATGAATGGAGGATGCCTTTAGGCACATGGACCTTTTTGTTTTATCTGTGTTTTTCCTTCCTCCGTTCATTGTCTCTTAAAAAAAAAAAAAAAAAAAATCTGTCTCAGTGCCGGGAGTAACGATGTTGGTAAGGGTAGACGTGAGGAACTGCTGCAGCAGTATCGGGATGTGTTAGATAAAGTTAGGATGAAGGGAGGGATCCCTGTAGTACATTGTATCCTACCCAGAAGAGGAGTTCCCAAGGAATCGACATCCAGGGCGATTGGTGTCAATTGCCGTATGGAGAAATATTGCAAAGAAAAAGCAATACCATTCATTGATAACTGGGATAGTTTCTATGGGAGAGATGGGATGTACGCAAGGGATGGGGTTCATCTTTCACGGTTAGGGGTTTCTACATTAGCTAGTTCTTTAGATAGGGTGGTTGTGGGGTTTTGAACAGAAATATTGAGAGTGTAAATGAGAGGTTAAATGGAACAATTTTAGCGTCAGGCGAAAGCGATAAGGATATTCAGTCTCATGCTAAAAATGATGACTATAATGCAAATGATAGTAGTGATGGTGCAACGGAAGAAGGAAATGTCGTTGTTGTTGTTGTTGTTGTTCCCCAAGCTGCCTGGCCGAACAGCCCCAAGGCCCCGAGCAATTCCAAGGCCATAACCGAGCGCCCCCACAGAACCCTCCCTGCCGACCACAATAAAGCCTGGGTGACCGAAGCCACTCCATGACGGGGAGCTGAGGAGGGTGTGGAAACGCCCGGGAAACCAAAGCCACACCCAGGGCCCTGTGCCCCTCAGCAATTATGAAGAGAAAGTTGAGGGGCAAGGGAAAAATGTGACGCTTTGGCTTCCAATCTTGGTAGATTGGGAGGTCAATCCACGGAAAAGATGCCGTCACTTGAGATCTAGAAAATATATAAGTTAAAGGAACAGTCAGAGTAAGCTATGGGTATGGCAGAGATTGCTCAGTTCTCACTCTGATAGACCAGCCCATCACCACATGACTAGAACCCAATCCTCTCAGCATCAGCTAGGAAAGGCCCTAGAAAGCCGCCTTTGGCGGGGGGATAGCTCTCCTATTTCAACCCCTTTCGGGGTCGGGCTCCCGCCCAGGAAATGTCGTTAGAAACAAAGGTAAATTAGGTATAAAGAAAAGAAGTAAATTGAGAGTATATTACACAAACTGTAGGAGTCTATGTAACAAAATGAACGAACTTAGAGCCGTTGTTAGCAAAGAAAATATAGACATAATAGCGCTAACTGAAACGTGGATTAATACAGAAACCAGGCATTTTTTAGCAGAATTTGATATACCAGGATATAGTTTGTTTAAATATGACCGAACAAGTAAGAGGGGTGGCGGTATAGCAGTGTTTGTAAGGAGTACATTAAAAAGCTGTATTAAATCAGGTATTAGACTAAATAACGATAATGAAAATGTTAGGGTAGAGGTTAACGAAGGTGGTGAGACCATAGTTATTGGAGTTATGTATAGACCGCCAAATATGAGTAGAAATGACGGAACGTCAATATGGGAGGAAATTAAAATGGCATGAAGGTTTAGCAATGTGTGCATTATGGGGGATTTTAATTTTCCGAATATAGATTGGCAGCATCAAATAGGAGACTCTGATTCTGAGGAGTTTATAGAGGTAGTACAAGATAGTTTTTTATTTCAATTCATAGATACGCCGACTAGAGGTAATAATATTCTCGATTTAGTTTTCAGTAACAATGAACATATGGTAAATAATGTAGAGATAGGGGACCACCTAGGAAATAGTGACCACAATTCTGTGTATTTTAATATACAATGGAAAGGTAATACCAGAGAGAATACAACATTAATACCTGACTTTAGAAAAGCCAATTATGGTGGGTTAAGAAGAGCCCTATTAGCTGACCCTATGGTCAAAAAATTAAGTCGATCCAGGTGTCCAAATGAGTGTACCCCTTCTCAGGCACCTGTCATCTTAAGTCAGGAAGAGACGTCAACCTTGGTAGATACATACGATAATTTTATCAAGTCAGTATTCAATGCACAAAATAAATACATCCCCAAAAGAAAATTTAGATCAACACAGAACCAACCCCAATGGATAAATAATAGACTATTAGATCTTCTAGGACAAAAGAGAGGAATATACAGTATAGAAAAATTAGAAAAGGCGAAATTCACCTACTTGCTTACTATCAGAATCTATCAAGACAGGTAAAAAAGGATATTAGGAAAGAAAAAATAAATTATGAAATTAAGGTTGCCAATGACTCAAAAAATAATCCTAAAGCTTTTTACCAACTATATAAATCCAAGGTTAGAGATGTAATTGGTCCCCTTAAAACTTCGATAGGAGAAATGTCAGAAAATGATTTAGAAATGTGCAGTACATTAAATAGTCAATTTATTTCCGTTTTCACTAATGAAAATTTGGCACAGTTTCCAGAAGTCCGTAAGGTATATAGCGATAGTATAGAAAATAGGTTAAGTACGGTTACTATAAGTAGAAATGATGTGCTTAAGGAAATTGACAGACTGAAACCTCATAAATCGCCTGGTCCTGATGAGGTATATGCTAGAGTATTAAAAGAATGTAGGGATGAGTTAAGTTACCCATTAAAAAAATTATTTAACAAGTCATTGGAGACAGGTATAGTTCCAGAAGCTTGGAAGCTTGCAAACGTAGTTCCGATCTTCAAAAAAGGTGACAAATCAATAGCATCCAATTACAGTCCCATTAGTCTTACATCAATCATAGGAAAGCTACTAGAGTCAATTATTGCTAGTAAAATTAGAAACCACTTAGATACATTTAATTTAATAAATTCTTCTCAGCATGGATTCACTCAGGGACGTTCTTGCCTTACTAATTTGCTTAGTTTTTTCTCAGAGGTATATGAAGCAGCAGATAATGACAAGTCATATGATATAATATATTTAGATTTCAGTAAAGCTTTCGACAGAGTCCCCCATGAGAGATTGATGAGAAAGGTTGAGGCGCATGGAATAGGTGGGGCGTTGTTGGGATGGATTAGGTCATGGCTAATTGGTAGGAAGCAGAGAGTCAGCATAAATGGTACGAAGTCAGAATGGGGAGCAGTCAAAAGTGGTGTCCCCCAGGGATCTGTATTAGGTCCTCTGTTGTTTGTTATATACATAAATGACCTTGATTTAGGTATAACATGTAGGATAAGTAAATTTGCAGACGATACCAAAATGGGGAGAACAATTGATTCAGATAGAGATATAGAGTGCCTCCAAAGGGATCTAGATACCTTACACGAATGGTCAGTAAATTGGCAGATGAAGTTTAACATTGACAAATGAAAGGTATTAAAGATGGGGAAGATGCATACAAATGTTAAATATAAACTAGGTAATGTGGAATTAGAAAACTCGAATTGTGAGAAAGATCTAGGTGTGTTTGTTAGCAATGATTTGAAGCCTAGACAACAGTGTATAAGCGTTCGAAACAAGGCAAACAGGATTCTCGGGTTCATCTCAAGGAGTGTGAGTAACAGAACTGCTGATGTTATCTTAAAACTTTACTTGTCATTAGTCAGACCCCATATGGATTATGCTGTTCAATTTTGGTGTCCTTATTACAGAATGGACATAGATTCATTGGAGAGAGTACAACGTAGAATTACAAAAATGATCCATAATATTAGAAATCTTCCGTATAAAGAAAGGTTGAAGAAATTAGGCTTACATTCGTTAGAGAGACGCAGAGTTAGAGGGGATATGATAGAGGTGTTCAAGTGGGTTAGTGGGATTAACAAAGGGGACATGACAAATGTACTAAAGCTCAGTGATAGCGAAAGAACTCGTAACAATGGTTTCAAATTAGATAAATTTCGTTTCAGAAAAGATATAGGCAAATATTGGTTTGGTAACAGAGTTGTAGAGGGGTGGAATGGACTACCAAGTGCTATAGTGGGATTACAAACGATAGGGAGCTTTAAGATAAAATTGGATAAGCATATGGACGAGAAGGGTTGGGTGTGAAGGGGGATCAGCAGGGTTGGGCCAATCAGCGCTCTGCAGACCCCCGTAATCCTGCGTTAATCTCTAACCGTTTTGGTAAGATGATCCTCAGGGTATTAGAGTGTTGAGCCTATAATTGGGCTTTGTAATTGGGGTTGTGTGGGACAGGGATCTGCCTTGCTTAGGCCAATCGGCTTTCTGCAGACTCCCATTTTCTTATGTTCTTATGTTCTTATATCCGGTGTCACACTTTCACTATCTGGTCGGTCTAATTGTCTTTGGTGCATGTCTGGAGAGCATCTTTAGTAGGGTATATTTTTACTTAACACCTTCAGGACCGGTCACGTCCTTGTTGTGGTATTCCGGCTAATGTTAGACGATTGTATTTAGTTTAGGAAAGATGTCTAGTCATAAAAGACTACAGGGTATCTCGACCAACCCTTTTAACTTCCACAGATCCTTCCCAAGTTTCATAAAATCTTCAAATTCTAGCTAGGATGAAATATCAGACACGTCGCTGATACTCAAAGGTTTAAGAGGATGTTTTTTTCTGGACCCTCTTCTCCCTCATATTCAGCCCCATTAGTTTTGAAATTTCAAGACGTTTGCCCCATTAGCTTGGCGAGTATAAGAACTTTTGCCCCATTTCTTTGTCGATTTTAAGATATTTCGGAGTCGATTTTTTCCTGGCGAGCGATAGCGAGCTTGCAATTTAAGATGAAACGGTCTTTAAAACAGAAGAAGTGTGACAATTGCCTGTGGTACAATACTGAAATGCAGTACAACACAGACTGAAGTAGAATGATCTCCTTTTGATATACTTATACGACCAATTGACCATTCACCTTGTGAAGTTCAGTACTATATAAACATTTCGTTTAGCTCCACAAATTTAATGAGCTCCACATCCAATTACTTATATCAGGTTCTATTCCTTCTACATCGAATTCATTTCCATAGGCACTCACTCAATTACTTAATCCTCAAAACTAATGTCCATGCATTTATCGTCCTCCTTATCTGTTCAACATAATTTGTTGTATAACTTAAAATCCAGTTTCACTGATTTTGCATGATTAACATACATATTTAATTTCCTCTATCTCTACATCCATTTAATATCCTCTCCCAAAATATGCATTCTATTCTCTGGCTGCACATTACTTTCTTTAGTATCACATACATACGTACAAATCCACATTAATATCCTGACATCCCCTTGCTAGCATTGTGTGGCCTCCTTAAGAGACACTGTGGAGGGCTTCGTATTACCAATACTATTCTGGGATCCCACTCGTCTTACAGGGGCTTATGTCAATGGTTAGTGACAGGTGGAGGGCACGTAAAGAGACATAAGAGAGAGAGAGAGAGGGGGAGAGGAGGGAGATGTATGGACCTAAATTTATATATGTTTTATATAATAGGATATATCATTTCCTTGACATTGACTTAAAATGAATATCCATTGAATGGTTTCCAGTTAATGCTCTCATGCTCTGTATAGGAGTGACCATCAAACACCATCGTATATTGGGAGTAAGATGAAGATTATATACCCACACCTTGTAGATTATAGATTAATGGACAGTTAGCCTTTAACTTATTTCGCATTCATGTAGTGTCGTACACCACAAAATTAATTCTCTTAACATTTTGATTAGATTAACCTATTGATGTGCAGTATATGGTATAGGTAACAGATCACCAACATTATAAAACAGGCTATCTTTAACAGTTTTTTTTTTTATAGGATGTATTGTGTTTAGCTAAGGTTGAGTTAGGCTATAGTCCATTCATTATAAGTAGACCAAAACAATGTAACCTCTAACCTCTGTATCTCAAAAAGTGGCAGAGCAAATAACCTGTAAATGTTTACACCTATTCCCTGGCTGACTCTCCCTAAATGGTAGAAAGATTAGCTCGAGTACTCTACTCATATTTAAGTTATAGAGGTTAGTGGTCAAGATGGTTGGGCTAAATATAATAAATAAGCTATAGTTAGGTGAGAGCAACTATGTTCGGATTATGATGGAATTGACTGGACGGAATGACTAGTTGGCGAATCGACTGTGACCCAGATCACTGTGGAGGTAATAGGATTACCGTCATTGTTTGATATATAAACTTAGTTCACAGTAAGTGGTATTAGTTGGGGTAATCCGTATGTACCCAGCTTACCGGCTTCGTTATATTAAGGATTGACAATATGTCTGGGAAGATTATATTAATTTAATCCATTTTGTATATTGGTTTGAGTTCAGAAATATGAACATTATCTAATATATAAAATGAGGATGACCAGTTGATAACGACAGAGGCGGTCAAAGTTATATTCTATGTCTGTTCACTAATGTTTTTGTTATCAGCAATTTAATAATATACAGTACCTCGGCCTGTTATTCTTTCTATTAATATCTGCAACATTCGCGGACTTTCCTCTAACTTTCACTCTGTTGAGCACCATCTCTCCTCCTACAAACCTGATCTTCTCTTCCTCACCGAAACTCAGGTGTCTGTAGCAACATCCAGCAACCCCTTCTCTGTATCCTCCTACTTTCTCTATCCTAGTTTCAAAGCCAAAGGTGGATGTTGTGCATATGTGCACAACAAACTCACTTGCTCTCGTGTTCCCGATTTCGACTCCTCTGAATTCTCAACTTTATGGCTCAAAGTTTCCTGTCATTCTCTTACTAAATATTTCTGTGCTGTCTATCTTTCCCCTAACTCTACCAACTTTCCCAAATTCTTTGACTATCTAAACTCTACAGTGGAACACATTCTATCCATTTCTCCTTTCTCAGAAATCTCCATCTTAGGAGATTTCAACATTCACCACCACCAATGGCTCTCCTCTCACACTACTGATCCACCTGGTGAACAAGCCTACGTCTTTTCTATCCTAAATGACCTAGAGCAGTTAGTTCAGCAACCCACCCGTATCCCGGATCGCATCAGAGATCGGCCCAACATTCTTGACCTGTTTCTAACTTCTAACCCTTCTTCTTATACTGTCGATTTTTTCTCTCCTTTGGGCTCCTCCGACCATAAACTTATCTCTGTCACCTGTCCTATCTCTCCAGTACAGCCACCCGATCCTCCTAGCCGGCGGCGCTTGTGGCACTTTGGCGCTGCCGACTGGGAGGCTCTTCGGCAGTACTTCTTTGATTTCCCATGGAATTATTTCTGCTTCCATGGCCGAGGACCCTCGGAGAGTGCTGAACGCATTACCGAGGTAATCCTATCGGGCATGAAAGCATACATTCCATTCTCTTTCTCTCAGTCTAATGCTAAAAAATCTTGGTTTACTCACGCCTGTTCTACTGCTGTCCGCAATAAGGAGGAAGCATTCAAACGGTACCGACGCCTTAAAACTCAAGACTCTCATTCTTCATATGTTTCTGCCCGGAATCAAGCCAAATCTGTTCTTCGACTTGCCAAACACTCTTTCATCAATAATAAATGCACTGAACTATCCAACTCTAGCTCTTCCCAAGCTTTCTGGCATCTAGCCAAAAACCTCTCCAACAATTTTTCTTCCTCGTCTTTCCCTCCCCTTTCCCACTCTGATGGCACAACCATCACTTCTTCCTCTGACAAAGCTAAACTCTTCGCTCAAACTTTTGCTAGAAACTCCACCTTGGATGATTCCGGTGCTATTCCTCCCTCTCCGCCCTCCTCTCTCTTACTTATGCCTAATATCCTAATCTCTTCTAAAGATGTACTTTCTACCCTCTCTGGGCTTAACACTAATAAGGCGTACGGTCCGGACGGTGTTCCTCCTGTTGTTCTCAAAAACTGTGCTTCCGTGCTGACTCCCTGCCTAGGCAAACTATTTCGTCTCTGTCTATCCTCTAACGTCTTCCCTTCATGCTGGAAGTTTGCTCACATTCAACCTGTCCCAAAGAAGGGTGGCTGCTCTCAACCCTCCAACTATCGTCCAATTGCTCTTATCTCTTGTCTTTCTAAAGTTTTTGAAACTATTCTTGCTTCCAAATTTCTTAAGCATTTTTCTTCTCATAATCTGCTCTCAGATCGCCAGTATGGCTTCATTAAGGGTCGCTCTACTGGTGATCTTCTTTCATATCTTACTAACTCTTGGTCATCCTCCTTTCGGGACTTCGGTGAGACTTTTTCTATTGCACTAGACATATCGAAAGCCTTCGATAGAGTCTGGCATAAGTCTTTAATTTCTAAACTACCCTCCTTCGGTTTCTATCCCTCCATCTGTGCCTTTGTCTCTAATTTCATTTCCGGCCGTTCCATAGCCGCGGTTGTGGACGGCCATTGTTCACTTCCTCACCCTATAAACTCCGGTGTTCCTCAGGGCTCTGTCCTATCTCCTATTCTCTTTCTAATTTTTATAAATGATCTCCTTAACTGTACCTTAATTCCCATCCATTCATACGCAGACGACTCAACGTTACACTACTCCATTAGTTTTTCAGAACGCCCCAGCCAGCAATCCCTCAACGACAAACGTAATGAAGCCATAGATCTCTTAAATTCTGATCTAAATACTATTTCCAATTGGGGCAGAGAAAACCTTGTTAACTTTAATGCTTCCAAAACCCAATTTCTCCATCTATCTACCCGTCAGGATCTCCCAGCGGACTATCCCTTATTCTTCAACAATACAAAAATCAACCCTTCATCTTCTCTCAATATTCTTGGTGTCTCTTTTTCTTCTGCTCTCATTAGGAAGGACCATATTACCAGTCTTGCTAAGGCAGCCTCCCAGAAGCTGGGTGTGCTCAACCGCCTTAGGGGGTTCTTTTCCCCTGCACAGCTTCTTGCTCTGTACAGGGGCATAGTGCGCCCTTGTATTGAGTATTGTTCACATGTGTGGGGAGGTTCCTCTCACACCGCTCTCCTAGACAAAATTGAAAGGAAGGCCTTTCGTATCATTAACTCCCGTCCACTCACCAACTCTCTGCAATCTCTCTCTCTCCGCCGCAATGTTGCATCTCTCTCGTTATTCTATCGCTACTATAATAATCAGTGTTCCTCAGAGCTATCCCAGTGCATACCACCTCCTTTACGTAGGGCACGTGGTACCCGTCTTGCAACTCAATCCCACCCCTACTCTGTGCAACTCTCCAACCCAAGAGTTAAACGTTACTTTCAAACTTTCTTCTACTCAACTGCTGAGCTCTGGAACTCTCTCCCAGAATCAGTCTTTCCCTCTTCCTATGACTTAAATTGCTTCAAACTCCGTGTGTCCATGCATTTTGGCTCGAACGTCCCTTGATTTTGGCCCTGTCACTCTTTCAACTATGGGGGAGGCACTCGCTATAGGCAGTTATGCCTTTTGCCTCCCTCAATCACATAGAAAAAAAAAAAAAATCGGATCCATGATTGAAATGACTTCCCGGTTCTTATTCTACTATCAAGTGTAAGTTCATTTATTATAATGTCCAAAATGTTGAGTAATTGTACTGAATTTGAACCAATACTTATCATTATTATTAGTAGTATTGTTTTTTTATTTATTTATTTATTTTTATTTTTATTTTATTTGTTTTGCATCTGTATTTTATAATGTGGCCCAAAAACACTGAAGTTGAACAGTCATAATCACAATCTGAGGAGGTTTCAAAATCAATAACATTTAGAGATGTAGTATGCATAAATAATAGAAAAAATAATAAGTTACTGCTATCAAAGAAGCAGGCAAGATATCGGCTTTGTGTTCAAGGCAACACTTTATAAATTATAATGTATACGTAACATAAATATAACAAATTAATCTGGATGAAACTGATAAACAACGACAGAGAGAGAGAGAGAGAGAGAGAGAGAGGGAGAGAGAGAGAGAGAGAGAGAGAGAGAGAGAGAGAGAGAGAGAGAGAGAGAGAGAGAGAGAGAGAGAGAGAGAGAGATAATAATACTGTAATAATAACTTAAGCCTATGTAAGTTTATGTTACTAATGTATAATCATTTTTATATTTGTATTGTACAAGATTGTATAGCATATATAAAAATATAATGAATATTTATTACCGAATATAATCCATTACGGATTAAGATACGTTATATACTCAGGTATCGTTTCGCTATTAAACATACTAATTGAGTGATAATTGGCTGTAGGTAATAAGATATTGTTTTCCTCTTATGATAATGTTATCATAAAATGACCTTATGTTTCACTTGCCTTGTTGATAATTGATAAGTTGACGGGAAACAAACATCGCGTCATCCATCACCAGGATTAATGATTCAAAAGAAATTCTGGAATGAAAAGGTGTTTTATATAATTTAAGTGATTAAAATTACTGGAAGGCGGGTAATTATTATGACATAATAAGGTGTTAAACGGGTTTCTGCTCTGTGTATAGAATATAACATGAATATATATATAACTGTATATATATATATATATATATATATAGAGAGAGAGAGAGAGAGAGAGAGAGAGAGAGAGAGATTCCCTCCTATAAATTGTTTTATAAAACAAAATATATTAATAAATACAGGAATAAACTCATATAATTAATAACTAATGAAAGGTCGGACGGTGCTGGTTAACTATAGCAGGCAACTATTACAGTTCTAAGGGATGACTACTGTAAACCAAACTCCTCCCCCGTGAGCGAACAGTTTCTCGCAACCAAAGAGTTGGTGGTCAAGGCCCGTTAACCTGCTTCTGTATTTTTTTTTTTTTTTTTTTTTTTGTTTTTTTCTATGTGGACGAGATGCACAAAAGGCAAAACTACCTGCCTTACCCTGAGTTGAAAGTGACAGTGCCAAAATCAAGGAATGTTTGAGCCAAAATGTAGGGACACACGGAGTTTGAAGCAATTTAAGTCATAGGATGAGGGAAAGATGGATTCAGGGAGATAGTTCCAGAGCTCAGCTGTTGAATAGAAGAAATATTGCGAGTATTGTTTCATTCTTGAGCTGGAGAGTTGCACAGAGTAGGGGTGGGATTGTGTTGGAAGACGGGTACTACGTACCCTACATAGAGGTGGTATACACTGAGAGTGGTCGGTGGAACACTTATTATTGTAGTAGCAATAGAAAAGCGAGAGAGATACAACATTGCGGTGAAGAGAGAGAGAGACTGCAGAACATCGGTGAGTGGACAGGAGTTAATGATATGAAAGGCTTTCTTTTCTACTTTGTCTAGAAGTGCTGTGTGAGAGGATCCTACCAACACAAGCGAACAATACTCAATACAAGGACAAGCTGTGCCCCTGTACAGAGCAAGAAGCTGTGCAAGGGTAAAGAACCCCTTGATGCGGTTGAGCACACCAGATTTTAGCAAGAGAGATCAGAAGAAAAAGAGATCCCGAGAATACTGAGAGAAGATGAAGGGTTGATTTTTGTATTGTTGAAGTTAAAGGGATAGTCTTCTGGGAGTTTTCGACGGGTAGATAGAGGGAGAAATTGGGTTTTGGAAGCAGTGAAAGCAATCAGGATTGTTCTGCCCCAATTGGAAATGGTAGCATGATCATAAGATAAGCGTTCTATAGGTTCATTACGTTTGTTTTTGAGGTATTGTTTGCTGGGGCGTTCTGCATAACTAGTAGAATAGTGTAAGGCAGAGTCGTCAGCATATGAATGGATAGGACTGGAGGTACAATTGAGAAGATAATATGAAAATTAGAAAGATAATTGGAGATAGGACAGAACCCTGAGGAACATCGGAACCTGTGATGATATTATGTGGTTAGCAGAAAAATACTAATAACAAGCAACAGATTAGCGTAACAAGATATGTAACATTTGTAACTCAGTTCACAGGGTATAATGCTGATGCCCAAGTCTGGGTTGGGTATCCAAACGAAGCAGAAGGTAATTCAATCTTTTATGAGGCATAGTTCTTGATTCATAGATTCATTGAGAACTGATCGTTCCTATGTTGAATGAAATTCACGGAAATGTTTTATGTCTCGGTATAAAGATTCAATAATACAAATATGGGTATAATTGACTTCTCAAAACTGTATTACGTAATTTTTTTTTGTCTATGTGAATGTGGGAGACAAAAGGCATAACTGCCTGCAGCGAGTGACTCCCCCAGTTTTGAAAGAGTGACAGGGCCAAAATCAGGGGACGTTCGAGCTAAAATGCCTCGACACACTGAGTTTGAAGCAGTTTAAGTCATAGGAAGAGAGAAAGACTGATTCTGGGAGAGAGTTCCAGAGCTCAGCAGTTGAATAGAAGAATGTCTGAGAATAGCGTTTCACTCTTAGGTTGAAGAGTTGCACACTGGGAAATCTCCGAGGAACACTGATTATTGAAATAGCGAAAGAATAGTGAGAGAGATGCAACATTGCGGTGAATAGAGAGAGATTGCAGAGAGTTGGTGAGTGGACGCGAGTTAATGATACGAAAGGCTTTCCTTTCTACATTGTCTAGGAGTGCGGTGTGAGAGGATCCTCCCCACATTTGTGAACAATACTCAATACAAGGATGCACTGTACCCCTGTACAGAGCAAGAAGCTGTGCAGGGGTAAAGAACCCCTTGAGGCGGTTGAGCACACCCAGCTTCTGGGAGGCTGTCTTAGCAAGACTGGTAATATGGTCCTTCCAAGTGAGAGCAGAAGAAAAAGAGACACCGAGAATATGGAGAGAAGATGAAGGATTGATTATTGTATTGTTGAAGAATAAGGGATAGTCCTCTGGAGGTTCCTGACGGGTAGTAAGATGGATACATTGGGTCTTGGAAGCATTAATGCAACAATATTTTCTCTACCCCAATTGGAAATAGTAGCTAGATCAGAAGATAAGTGTTTTATGGCTTCATTAAGTTTAATTTTGAGGGACTGCTGGCTGGGGCGTTCGGGAAAACTAATTGAGTAGTGTAAGGTACATACAATATATATTCCATTTCCATTCTACAATGTGTTCGTCATGGTCTGTAACAGTGTTTTTAATACACCCTGTATTATGTAATATATGATTTCGTATATGTTAGATACCGAAAACATGTGTTGACGTATTATGTTTAATGAGTGTATGCTCAAAAACCTAAATCCTGACTCGATATGAACCTTCCAACAGCACATACAAACCTCCGCAATGTAAATATTAAGTTAAAATATTTGATGAGATTATTCTATTCAGCTCGTCATTGAATCGAAACCTTAAGGCCACGATTTATGTTATAGTGTACTATATAGCTGGACACTTCATAACAACGTACAGTCAAGGACACACATTCTAGTCAATTATGAATTCTGGAACAACATATACTAACCTACCCAATGCAATCAATATATCGTTCCTTCATCCTATGACATAGATTGCTTTAAACTTCGTGTGTCCAGGCATTTTGACTCCAACGTCCCTTGAATTCGGCTCTGTCACTCTTTTAATTTGGGGGAGACGCACGCTACAAGCAACCTGCCTTTTGCCCCTTCCATACACAAACAAATAAAAAAAAAAAAAAACACACAAACTAAAAGGTAACGAAATAATAGGAATATTCCGTTAATTCCGAGAGAGATTCGAAACTATGAGGGTGTCCGTAAAGTTGTAGAGCGTATGTTGGATCATTCTTCTTGTTATCGTTTTGTTAGCTTACCCTTATAACGGTGAGATTCATAATTATCTCGGACAATGGTTAGCCATACCAGTGACTGGACAACTCAACCAGTAGACCACTTCATGTAATAGCTCTCAACCAGTACCAAATGAATAAAAGTATATATTAAGTTAGATAAAGCTAGGTTTACAGCTATATTATTAAACCTCATTTACATGAGGGTCTAAACTTTCATAAACGAAAAGGCAGAAACAAACTGTGATCTCTCTGAAATGAGGTGGGATTTAATCCTTTATCACAAATTAGCTCTCATATAATTTGTCTTCGTTCGGTGATAGTGTTGGTAACACCCTCCTCAATGTTTTGTTTTATAATACAAGGGTAATCTCTATTTTAAACCACATTAGGAGGGTGCTACCAACCCTATATCGAACGAAGATACAATAACTTGGTGTTAATTTGTGTTAAAGGATTAAATCCCATTCATAAACTCCATGATTTAATGTCCTATGATCATATGTAAATATATTGTGTTGTATTATGATATTTAACACCCAAAGGAAGAGATTGTTATTAACTTACAAATTATACTAACACTTATTTTGTTCTGCTTAAAATAACATATATTTGTTTAGACCTCTCAGATCCGTGTGGGGTAGCTAGTCGAAAACATTTATATCCACAACGAAATTAAATCATCATCATCATCATCTCCGACGCCTTGTTTCCCCCTGGGAAACCCCCACTAGAGGATGGCCATGACAGAAACGTCTCCAAGCTACTTTGTCAAGACATGCCTCCTTTGCCCGTGCCACAATGCCCCTTCCACTACGTGGAAGTTTTTCTTCAATATATTTTTCCACTTTCTTTTCCCATACCATAGGTGGTCTTCCACTACTAGCGGTTCCACTCACCT
Source organism: Paralithodes platypus (assembly GCA_032716605.1). NCBI lineage: Eukaryota > Metazoa > Arthropoda > Malacostraca > Decapoda > Lithodidae > Paralithodes > Paralithodes platypus. Next base: position 26,943,965 of record CM064552.1, on the reverse strand, counting down.
GACGCCCATATATCTTTCTTGGCATTCTGTCATCATCCATTCTCTGAACATGGCCATACCACCTCAAAGTACTTCTCTTTATCCACTCAACCACACCACAATCAATGCCCAAAGCCTGCTCTTCCATTCCAAAGGACTCGTACACTTCCCTATTACTTGGCCCATCTAGCCTATTCATGCCAGCTGCCATTCTGAAAAAGCTCATCTCCACAGCTCTCAGTTTGAAGAGGTCCTCGTCACTTGCCGTCCATGTCTCGCTTCCATACGAGAGTGTTGGGAGCAGCACACTGTTTCTCAGTGACTTTTTGACTTCCTGGCTAACCATTCTTCCTTTGAGAATACTATCAAGTTCTCCAATCACTTTTCTCCCTTGCATTTTTCTCTCTTTAAACCGATGTGTATATATGTCAAAGTCAATATTAATACAGTAAACCTGAACTTATTGATCAATATAGTTTCTAACTCAATGTCCCGATTATCTATGGTATATATTTAATATATACCATAGAAAATAAACTAGGGAAGATAGATGGAGAGAGATCGAGGGCACGAGTTAGTTAGTGTGAATCGATTATTTTGCCCAAAAGTAAGTTGACCCAGGAGGTCTGAAAATAGATAACATAAACAATAGATCAGGTAAGATAGATACAGTAGATACAGTAGAGTAGAGTAAATAGATAGAAGGACAGGCAATAGTCAGTTTGAGTACAGTGTGATCCATAAGCCAAGGAAGTAACTGAGGGGGTCACCGGTCATTTGGCCCTAAAGTAAGTTCACCCAAGAGGTTTGAGAAAAGAAAACGTATACTAGAGTAGATAAAATTGATAGAGTAGAACAGATAAGATAGAGCACAGTAGATATGATAGATGCAGAGAGATAAATGACATGAAATAAAGTAGATAAAATTGATAGAATAGAGTAGATAAGAGAGAGTAGATAATATAGATAGGACAGGAAATAGTCAGTTAGGGTACAGAAACTGGGGGTGACCGGTTATTTCGTCTAAAAGTAAATTCACTTCTACAACCAACACACAAATAACACCAAAGGTGCTCTGTAAAGTACATATCTCCGGCATGCAGGTTTACCTGCAGTTCCTTAATTACAGGCTAGCTGTCGCTCGCCAGGAAAAAGTCGACACCTAAATGGCACAAACGATCTATATATTGACATAGAAGTAGGGCGAAAGGTCTTAAAATCGCCAAAAATAAATGAGACTATACAATGCTTTATTACAGCCCGGAGAAGTTGGATCTGACCAGACCAGATGGCTGGAGTAAAGTAGGAAAGAAGAGCAATTGGACAGAGGAAGAACAAGCGGAGAAGTGAGAAGTACAGTAGAAGACTGAAAGTTCCCGGGCTCAACCAAGTTGCTTACTGTAAACGTGGAACTATTTAAATTGTCAGATATACAATAGTTATCACCAGATACAGCAATGGATACATGCAGCATATGATGAAATGTAATCGTTACCAGATATAAGTGTCGTATATTATATATAAATATAGTTATGAATAATAAATAACATCGGATATACATAATAAGATGGTTGTCACCAAATATAGTTATTTCCTCAAATAGAACTCGCTATATTGACAACAAGACATAAGTTACTGTACTATAGTCTATTCGCTGTAAGGAGGCGAGAAATCATGAATTATATCCTCTGTAACTAAAAAAGGACTAGAACAAGTTGGTTGTAAATTGTCACACCTATTCCCCGGCTGACTCTTCCCATATGGTAGAAATATTAGCTCGATTACTCTAGTCGTTTTTGAGTTACAGAGGTTAAGAGGTCATGATTTCTCGCCTACTTACAGCGAATAGACTATAGTCACCATAATATAGTGGATTCATCACAGGAGGAAGGCCGACATTTTTTAACCCCATAAACGACTAGTGGGGATCGGGCCTGAGCATATAGATAGCATATAGATAGATAGATAGATAAACGACTAGAGTAATCGAGCTAATAATTATGTCTACCACTTAGGAAGGTTCAGTTAAGGCCTAGGTGGGGAAATTTACAGCCCATTTGTTCAAGCTCTTATTTAGTTACAAAGGTTAGGCATCACGATTTCTGGCCTACCTATAATGAATGGACTTTACTGTAGGTCTAGTTAAATCTATCTATCTATCTATTGCCTGACGCCGTGATCCCCGAAGGGGTGGCCACGAACGAACCGCCCCCATGCACCTCTGTCCCCAGTCAGTCGACGCCCCTCCCCCCAACCAGCACCGCTTTCGTTCATGTAGTTCCTCACTCCATCCTTCCACCTCATATTCGGTCTACCTCTCCCCCTCTGTCCCTCCACCTCGCTCTCGTACACCCTCTTAGTCATTCTCTCGCTTTCCATACGTTCCATATGGCCGAACCATCTCAAGTTGTTCCTTTTCACACTTTCCAGCACATCTACCTCCACACCACACCTCCTTCTTACATCCTCATTAGTCTGTCTATCCCTCCATGTAACTCTGCACGCACTCCTTAAGTAATTAATTTCCACTGCTCTCACTCTTGGTCTGAGTCTCTCAACCAACGTCCATGCTTCGCTTCCGTAAGTCAGTGTCGGGATTACCACACTGTCATGCAAGGATTCTTCACTTCCATACTGACCACCCTATTTCTTGTTACTGCTTTTAGCATTCCTACAACCCTCTTCCCCTGTTGTACCCTCTCCCGCACCTCTTCATCCATAGTCCCATCTTTACTCAACACACTGCCCAGATACTTAAAAGAGTTGACGATCTCCATAGCCTGACCGTTCAGCTTCACCTCACACTCTGTGACTTCACCCCTTTCGAAGACCATAACCTTGCTCTTCCCCGTATTTACCTTCAAATTCCGTTTTTCGCACACTGTTCCAAACTCATTTACCAGACCCTGCAACTCCCATTCATTATCACTCATCAGAACTGTATCATCCGCAAACAGCAGTATAGGTAGCTTCCACTCAATTCCCTCCCTTTTCAGCGATACACCAACATCCACTGCTCTTGACAGTATTTCTTTCATAACTCCATCCATATATACAGTAAACAACCACGGGGACATCACACCCCTGTTTCAAACCAACATTCAGGTCAAAGAACTCGCTCTGCTCACTCTCCACACGTACTGCCACCTTTGCACCCTCATACATGCTCTTCACTGCTTTCAGCAACTTGCCCTCTACTCCGTATATTCTAAGTACTTTCCACAAACCTTCTCTATCCACTCTGTCATAGGCCTTCTCCAAGTCCATAAAGGCAACATACACCTTTTGTTTCTTCTCCAGATACTTCTCCACAACACAATTCAGGGTAAAAATCTGATCTACACATCCTCTTCCCTTCCTAAAACCTCCCTGCTCGTCGCCTATCCATTTCTCCGTTCTCACTCTCACTCTCTCAATCACTACCCTACTGTATACCTTCCCTACTACGCTTAGAAGACATATTCCTCGGTGGTTACCACACACTCCTCTTTCCCCTTTGCCCTTATATAGGGGGACTATTATGCCAGTCTTCCAGTCATCGGGTGCACTCCCCTTCTCCCATGCTAGTTTGCACATTTTCCATACCCATTCTATCACTATCTCACCACCATACCTCAACATTTCCCCACACACTCCATCTGTTCCTGGTGCTTTCCCCAACTTCACTCTTTTCATGGCTTCCCACACTTCTGACCTCCTGATCCCCACCTCCTCCTCCACTACTTCTCTTCTTCTCCCTCCCATACCATATCCAGCTATGTTTGCTGGCTCTTCATTCCTTTCATTTAGCAACTCACTGAAGTACTCCCTCCATCTTTCGACTCTCTCTTGCTTCTCGGCTAGCATTCTCCCATTCTTATCTTTCACACCCTTACTGTTTCCCTTGCTACCTTCCCTAACTTTCTTGACTTCTTTCCAGAACAGTTTCTTACTCTCCCTCCATTTTACACTCAGATTCCTTCCAAATTCCTCATCTACTCTTCTCTTACTTTCCTTCACTACTCTCTTCACCACCCTCTTACTCTCCACGTACCTCGCTCGTTTCTGTCTCTCGGAATCTTCATTCCCTCTACTACCCAACCACTCTCTATATGCTTTCTTCTTTTCTTCCACAGCTATTCTTACCTCTTCTGTCCACCATGCTGTACCTTTCACTCCCCTCCCTCTTCTCCTCACTCCACACACCTCCTCACATGCTGCACAGATCTCATCCTTAACACCTTACGAGCGGCCTATGCGGTTTATTTATGTGTACCGCACAGCGGGGTGTTTTTAGCCAAAATAGGGCTGTTTACGTGATCATTTTCATGCCTAAATAAGACCCAGAACGTAAAACAAGTACCTATCCCTGAAAGGGCATAAACAGAGCTTTCGAATGACACCATAACGATCCTTGTATGATGGATAGTTTTCTTGCAATAACCGTGCAACGCGAGTGCAAAAAGCAGGTAATTCGGTACTTTCAGTACATAATTGAGTATGTAGCGAGTGAGAGAGGGAGGAGGGAGCTGAGATTTGTGTCAGTAGGTTCGCCGCGGTGGTCTGGAGCAGTCATACGCTCGCTAGTCTCCTGCCACCACTTGTCTCTCTCTCTCAGCCACATTACGTGCTGAAATTGCCACTCGAGTTATGTCGAGCGCCGCCACATAGTCCAGCTTTTTTTAACTCGACTTATGTTGCTCGCCGCTAAATAAGGGTTAAACACCTTGCTCATCTCCTCCACTTCCTCCATAACTTCCAGGTCGAACCCACCTAGTCGTCTTTCCACTGCTCTCCTGTACTCCTCCCTGACTTCCTCCTCCTGCAACCTCTCCACCCTCCTCACCATTCCACCCTCCTCTCGCCTCCCTCCCGCTCTCCTCACCCACTTCTTTTGTATCCTAACCTTAGCTACCACTACATAATGATCAGACAGACCCCCTCCAATACCCCTATACACCCTAGCATCCATCACAGATTTCTTCATTCGTTCATCCACACATACATAATCAATCAATGACTTTCGTTCCACCTCTGTCTTATCCTTCATCGTCAACATCCGTTTCCACGTGTACCTGTGGATCATTCTGTGTCGGAAGAAGGTGTTGGCTATCCACAGCCTGCTCCCCACACATACGTCCACAAGTGCACTACCATTCCCATTCACCTCTGATGGTACCCCCCACCCTCCCACCACTCCCTCAACTTTCCTATCACCCACCTTACCATTCATATCCCCAATCAGAAATATTCTTTCGTTCTTGTCAAACTTCTCCAGGCACGCCTCCACATTCATCCAGAACTCCTCTTTCTTTCTTTCAAGTATATCCTCTGTCGGGGCATACACGCATACAATCACCCACATTTGTATTCCTACTTTCATTCGCACCCACACAATCCTTGAACCCACAGACCCATACTCTGTTACACATTCCTTCCATTTGCTACTTACAAACAAACATGCACCTTCTCTCGCTGTTCCTTCACTCACTCCAGCACACACACCCATTCCACACTCCCACTCTCTCACATCTGAACCTTTCCATTTGGTCTCTGTCATTCCACATACATCCAGCCTGGCATTCACTAACACTTCCAGAACCTCTCTCTCTTTTGTGCCATCATTCATGCCACTAACATTCCACGTAGCCATTCTCAGAACGTCCGAAGGCATGTCCTTAGTCGGTCGTGGTTCGTCAACGTTGGTTTCGTCCGCATCCGAGGCTGTTCGTTCGTTTTTCTTTGCTTAGATATTTTTTCCGGGTGGGTGTCGCAAGCCCACCGACCCAACCTCTTTAGTCGCCTCTTACGACACGCAGAAGGCACGTGGGGCATATTCTATTCCCTAACCCCCAGGGGGGTTAAATACGGCTACCAAATAATAGTCGATAAAGAAATAGCATATACACATCCTTCTTGATATAGAATAGTCATCACAGATTAGCTATAAACTTTGGTTTATTCAATCTTCATATACGGCCATCATAGGATATAGCCCAGTCGTTGTCATATACGGCCATCATGATATATAGCCCAGTTGTTGTCATATACGGCCAACATGATAATTATATAGCCCAGTTGTTGTCATATACGGCCAACATGATATATAGCCCAGTTGTTGTCATATACGGCCAACATGATATATAGCCCAGTTGTTGTCATATACGGCCATCATAAGATATAGCCCAGTCGTTGTCATATACGGCCATCATGATATATAGCCCAGTTGTTGTCATATACGGCCAACATGATATATAGCCCAGTTGTTGTCATATACGGCCATCATAATATATAGCCCAGTTGTTGTCATATACGGCCATCATGATATATAGCCCAGTTGTTGTCATATACGGCCAACATGATATATAGCCCGGTTCTTGTCATATACGCCCATCATGATATATAGCCCAGTTGTAGTCATATACGGCCATCATGATATATAGCCCAGTCGTTGTCATATACTGCCTTCATGTTATATAGCCCAGTTGTCCTATACGGCCAACATGATATATAGCCCAGTTGTTGTCATATACGGCCAACATGATATAAGAACATAAGAACATAAGAACATGGGAGTCTGCAGAAAGCCGATTGGCCTAAGCAAGGCAGATCCCTGTCCCACACAACCCCAATAACAAAGCCCAATTATAGGCTCAACACTCTAATACCCTGAGGATCATCTTACCAAAACGGTTAGAGATTAACGCATGATTACGGGGGTCTGCAGAGCGCTGATTGGCCCAACCCTGCTGATCCCCCTTCACACCCAACCCTTCTCATCCATATGCTTATCCAATTTTATCTTAAAGCTCCCTATCGTTTTTAATCCCACTATAGCACTTGGTAGTCCATTCCACCCATCTACCACTCTGTTACCAAACCAATATTTGCCTATATCTTTTCTGAAACGAAATTTATCTAATTTGAAACCATTGGTACGAGTTCTTTCGCTATCACTGAGCTTTAGTACATTTGTCATGTCCCCTTTGTTAATCCCACTAACCCACTTGAACACCTCTATCATATCCCCTCTAACTCTACGTCTCTCTAACGAATGTAAGCCTAATTTCTTCAACCTTTCTTTATACGGAAGATTTCTAATATTATGGATAATTTTTGTCATTCTACGTTGTACTCTCTCCAATGAATCTATGTCCATTCTGTAATAAGGACACCAAAATTGAACAGCATAATCCATATGGGGTCTCACTAATGACAAGTAAAGTTTTAAGATAACATCAGCAGTTCTGTTACTCACACTCCTTGAGATGAACCCGAGAATCCTGTTTGCCTTGTTTCGAACGCTTATACACTGTTGTCTAGGCTTCAAATCATTGCTAACAAACACACCTAGATCTTTCTCACAATTCGAGTTTTCTAATTCCACATTAGCTAGTTTATATTTAACATTTGTATGCATCTTCCCTATCTTTAATACCTTGCATTTGTCAATGTTAAACTTCATCTGCCAATTTACTGACCATTCGTGTAAGGTATCTAGATCCCTTTGGAGGCACTCTATATCTCTATCTGAATCAATTGTTCTCCCCATTTTGGTATCGTCTGCAAATTTACTTATCCTACTAGTTATACCTAAATCAAGGTCATTTATGTATATAACAAACAACAGAGGACCTAATACAGATCCCTGGGGGACACCACTTTTGACTGCTCCCCATTCTGACTTCGTACCATTTATGCTGACTCTCTGCTTCCTACCAATTAGCCATGACCTAATCCATCCCAACAACGCCCCACCTATTCCATGCGCCTCAACCTTTCTCATCAATCTCTCATGGGGGACTCTGTCGAAAGCTTTACTGAAATCTAAATATATTATTTCATATGACTTGTCATTATCTACTGCTTCATATACCTCTGAGAAAAAACTAAGCAAATTAGTAAGGCAAGAACGTCCCTGAGTGAATCCATGCTGAGAAGAATTTATTAAATTAAATGTATCTAAGTGGTTTCTAATTTTACTAGCAATAATTGACTCTAGTAGCTTTCCTATGATTGATGTAAGACTAATGGGACGGTAATTGGATGCTATTGATTTGTCACCTTTTTTGAAGATCGGAACTACGTTTGCAAGCTTCCAAGCTTCTGGAACTATACCTGTCTCCAATGACTTGTTAAATAAAAATGTTAATGGGTAACTTAACTCATCCCTACATTCTTTTAATACTCTAGCATATACCTCATCAGGACCAGGCGATTTATGAGGTTTCAGTCTGTCAATTTCCTTAAGCACATCATTTCTACTTATAGTAACCGTACTTAACCTATTTTCTATACATATATAGCCAAGTTGTTGTCATATACGGCCAACATGATATATAGCCCAGTTGTCATATATGGCCATCATGATATATAGCCCAGTTGTTGTCATATACGGCCAAAATGATATATAGCCCAGTTGTTGTCATATACGGCCAAAATTATATATTGCTCAGTCGTTGTCATATACGGCCAACATGATATATAGCCAAGTCGTTGTCATATACGGCCATCATGATATATAGCCCAGTTGTTGTCATATACGGCCAAAATGATATATAGCTCAGTTGTTGTCATATACGGCCAACATGATATATAGCCAAGTCGTTGTCTTATACGGCCATCATGATATATAGCCCAGTTGTTGTCATATACGGCCAAAATGATATATAGCTCAGTCGTTGTCATATACGGCCAACATGATATATAGCCCAGTCCTTGTCATATACGGCCATCATGATATATAGCCCAGTTGTTGTCATATACGGCCAACATAATATATAGCCCAGTCGTTGTCATATACGGCCAACATGATATATAGCCCAGTCCTTGTCATATACGGCCATCATGATATATAGCCCAGTTGTTGTCATATACGGCCAACATAATATATAGCCCAGTCGTTGTCATATACGGCCAAAATTATATATTGCTCAGTCGTTGTCATATACGGCCAACATGATATATAGCCAAGTCGTTGTCATATACGGCCATCATGATATATAGCCCAGTTGTTGTCATAAACGGCCAAAATGATATATAGCTCAGTTGTTGTCATATACGGTCAACATGATATATAGCCAAGTCGTTGTCTTATACGGCCATCATGATATATAGCCCAGTTGTTGTCATATACGGCCAAAATGATATATAGCTCAGTCGTTGTCATATACGGCCAACATGATATATAGCCCAGTCGTTGTCATATACGGCCATCATGATATATAGCCCAGTTGTTGTCATATACGGCCAACATAATATATAGCCCAGTCGTTGTCATATACGGCCATCAAGATATATAGCCCAGTTGTTGTCATATACGGCCAACATGATATATAGCCCAGTCGTTGTCATATACGGCCAACATGATATATAGCCCCGTCGACGTCATATACGGTCAACATGATATATAGCCCAGTCGTTGTCATCTACGGCCATCATGATATATAGTCCAGTTGTTGTCATATACGGCCAACATGATATATAGCCCAGTTGTTGTCATATACGGCCAACATGATATATAGCCCAGTCGACGTCATATACTGTATGGTCGACATGATATATAGCCTAGCTCAGTCGTTGTCATATACGGCCAACATAATATATAGCCCAGCCATTGTCATATACGGCCATCATGATATATAGCCCAGTTGTTGTCATATACGGCCAACATGATATATAGCCAAGTCGTTGTCATATACGGCCATCGTGACATATAGTCCAGTCGTTGTCATATACAGACGACATATACGTTGTCATATACAGATCACATACAGTCTACATTGTAGACTGTATGACAGTGTATGTGGTCCATTTGAAAATATTAGTCTTATTACCTGCAATATATAATTAGCATTGCGATAATAAGATCGCAAAGAAATCTTCGTATTTACAGTTATCTAAAATTGCGACAAATTATATTACAACACTAATTTAGTTACAAAGATATTCATTTTCTTACCAAACATATAAGATAATAGTTTGATAGCAGGTGTCGATGTTAATGCCTTACGGGGAGATCTCCACTTGAGGGATTTTTTTCTTGACCCCTTTCTCCCTCATGTTTAGCCCCCTTGCTTTTGATATTATAAAACGTTTGCCCCATTAGTTTAGCGATTTTAAGAACTTTCACCCCATATTAAGACCTTTCGTGCCATTCAGGTGTCAATTTTATCCTGGCGAGCGATAGCGAGCCTGTAATTTAAGAGGAACCGGCCTACGGCTGGGACATTTTTCTACCGAAAAATGTACAAATTTATCTTGAAAGGGACTCAAGGGGGTGTCATTTTAAGCTTGATAGAGGTCTAGGGAACCAACTAAAAACCTCCCCTTAAGTGGACGAGCGAAATATTGTTGATGGATTACTGTAGTATGAGGCCTTGATATAAGGTCTATGCATTGTAGGCGTTTGTATCCTGTCTGTGGCGTCAATAAAGTGCTGAACACAAAATATAACATGTACAATCGCGCTAAGAAGTCATGACTCGCTTTTTCTAAGGATCGGACAATAGTTCCCAAATCTGGCTACCGCTGGCAACTCTCCACTGCCCCTCGGAGCCCGGTCGTTTCCAAATTTTAAATTATAGGTCTTTGGATATTCCCAATAATTGGCCTACTTAGAAAATTAACCTATTTATGCCCTCCAATTTTGATTTATGTTGAAGTTTGAATAAATATAAGTAATGTTTGTTTACAATGTCTTTATAGAATAATGAGAGTAATTAATGTACATGCACTATCTAGCATGTTGCACTCCCAGGCCCGTAGGAACGGTAGGATATTCAGCGACGGAGTCAGTCATTTTCAGGATATGAGGGGGAGTATATCTCTTTGCGTGTATATTCACCTTTGTCCTTTTACACTTGCCTTTCCATCTTCCGTTTTTATATGGGTCTCCCTATGGGTTATTATATATTCTAAAAGTGAAAATTCATCGATTGTCTATACAAATTACAAGCTGTTCTCGAGTATTCAAGCTTTCTTCCAAAATATACTGGAGACCGCTTGTTTTTCAGACAGACTGTTGTCCCACATAGAGATTTTTTTTTGGAAAAAACAATCTGTTATATGTTTATTTACGTGATTTATTGACACTTATGGTTTGAATATTAGTTTTATCTGTTGGTTTTAATTTTATGAGATACTTTTCTCCCAGTATTGTTGATTCAAAAAGTAATACAAGCATTAAGTGACTTGCTCCACATTTTAATCCTGAATCTAGTGAGCGAAATACTACGAGTTTCATTTTTTTTCGTTCGGGTTAGTCTAAACTTTCGTATTATTTGGTTTGCTCTCACATAATGAGATAAATATAGTGCAACAATACTTGTATATCGTGTTTTTGGTATAGTTTCCTTCAATACAGTTCTCCCCGGTGTGTAATATATGAATATAGTAGAGCCTCAATAGTTGCCAGATAGCACTTTCTGAACAAAAGGTACTGGGAATCGAGCAATGACTTCTTAGCGCGATTGTACACTGTATAGGAAAGTTGAGACATACAAATAAATGTACCCTAGAATACTGCTGAGCCACAGAGATTTACAGTGCTCCTTCTCGTATGGTATTTAAGGGCAGGCAGACCGTTTTTCTGGACCCCCTTATCCCTAATGTTTAGCCCCACTAGTTTTGAGATTATTAGATGTTCGACCCATTAGTTTGACGATTTTAACACCTTTCGCCCAATTTCGTTGTCAATTTTAAGACCTTTCGTGGCATTTAGGTGTCGATTATTTCCTGGCGAGCGATAGCGAGCCTGCAATGTTAAGAGGATCTGTCCTTCGGCCGGGACATTTTTCTACCGAATAATGTACAAATTTATCTTGAAGGGGGGTTTAGGGGGTGTTTTTCTAAGCTTTATGGAGATCTAGGGAGGAAACTAAATAAATATATGAATACATTAATTAACCCTCCCGCATTCGGTAACTTAAATATGTAACTTATGGTAAGGCCTTCTCTAATTTGCCATGAAATATCAGGCTGGGCGAGTTTTCGAAGCCTTGTGTTTTTCTGCATTTTCATCCACCAGAATGCTGTTTATTGTGATGTATCATATGTCAATGGAAAGAGAAATATTTATAGTACATGATAAAACAAAACAAAATGTAAATAAATCGAAATATGAAAGTGTAAATGAGTCCGGAAAATAATTATTTCCATGCAATTGTCTTCACACCATCTTATCTCTAAATTGTGAGCTATGACCATATATTTGTTTTTGCTCAAATAATAATATTTTTTCTCCTCTTTCCAAATCTGAAAACAGAAATTGTTTATCTTCAATAGTTCTCAAGCAGTGACCGATTTTTTTATTTTTTTATTGATATGGTTTATAAAATTTTCGATTTATTTTGTTGCTACGAAGTGTATGATTTTAAATTTAGGCTGTATGAATACGGCAAATAATGCTGATGACTATAAAACAAACTAGAAGTTCCTACGACAAATACTTTTTGCGCTATGAATATTTGAAATGAAGAGCCAAAATGCGAATATTTACGCTTCACCCATCTCTGTTCCGCCGATGCTAGCCGGGTTCCGAGCTGTTCCCCACCTCGGCGTTGGTTTATTTGCTCGGATACGTATATAACTGTTTATATCACCGTCATCGGAAAATTATGTTCTTTCTAATGGTGAAAACCAAAATAATATAGCGTAATTGGTTCGCGAGCTATGCGCAATTGTTTCTATGCACTGTTATTGTTATGTAAATATATGAGAATGTTTATACAGTTATTTATCTTTGCCACAATATACAACACTTTTATATTATTTTCCTTGCCAATAATTGTATAATGTTCATAGAAGACATGTCAGTCATGAAGGTTGTCAATTTTACTTACCTGATAGGGCCACAACCCTTTCCAACGAGAAGGGAAATGGCTCCTGGGTTGACACTGAAAAAACAAAACAAGAATGCCAGGTTATCATCAAGTAATAAATTCAGAAATAATTATATTGTACACACAAATAAAGTAATATATAAATATATATATATATACAAGGTGTCAAACAAAATATAATGAATGGTAACAAAATTGTGTGTATGTGTGTTTTTTTTTTTTTTTTTTTTTTTTCTATGTGATTGAGGGAGGCAAAAGGCATAACTGCCTATAGCGAGTGCCTCCCCCATAGTTGAAAGAGTGACAGGGCCAAAATCAAGGGACGTTCGAGCCAAAATGCCTGGACACACGGAGTTTGAAGCAATTTAAGTCATAGGAAGAGGGAAAGACTGATTCTGGGAGAGAGTTCCAGAGCTCAGATGTTGAGTAGAAGAAAGTTTGAGAGTAACGTTTCACTCTTGGGTTGGAGAGTTGCACAGAGTAGGGGTGGGATTGAGTTGCAAGACGGGTACCACGTGCCCTACGTAAAGGAGGTGGTATGCACTGGGATAGCTCTGAGGAACACTGATTATTATAGTAGCGATAGAATAGCGAGAGAGATGCAACATTGCGGCGGAGAGAGAGAGATTGCAGAGAGTTGGTGAGTGGACGGGAGTTAATGATACGAAAGGCCTTCCTTTCAACTTTGTCTAGGAGAGCGGTGTGAGAGGAACCTCCCCACACATGTGAACAATACTCAATACAAGGGCGCACTATGCCCCTGTACAGAGCAAGAAGCTGTGCAGGGGAAAAGAACCCCCTAAGGCGGTTGAGCACACCCAGCTTCTGGGAGGCTGCCTTAGCAAGACTGGTAATATGGTCCTTCCAAATGAGAGCAGAAGAAAAAGAGACACCAAGAATATTGAGAGAAGATGAAGGGTTGATTTTTGTATTGTTGAAGAATAAGGGATAGTCCGCTGGGAGATCCTGACGGGTAGATAGATGGAGAAATTGGGTTTTGGAAGCATTAAAGTTAACAAGGTTTTCTCTGCCCCAATTGGAAATAGTATTTAGATCAGAATTTAAGAGTTCTATGGCTTCATTACGTTTGTCGTTGAGGGATTGCTGGCTGGGGCGTTCTGAAAAACTAATGGAGTAGTGTAAGGTTGAGTCGTCTGCGTATGAATGGATGGGAATTAAGGTACAGTTAAGGAGATCATTTATAAAAATTAGAAAGAGAATAGGAGATAGGACAGAGCCCTGAGGAACACCGGAGTTTATAGGGTGAGGAAGTGAACAATGGCCGTCCACAACCGCAGCTATGGAACGGCCGGAAAGGAAATTAGAGACAAAGGCACAGATGGAGGGATAGAAACCGAAGGAGGGTAGTTTAGAAATTAAAGATTTATGCCAGACTCTATCGAAGGCTTTCGATATGTCTAGTGCAATAGAAAAAGTCTCACCGAAGTCCCGAAAGGAGGATGACCAAGAGTTAGTAAGATATGAAAGAAGATCACCAGTAGAGCGACCCTTAAGGAAGCCATACTGGCGATCTGAGAGCAGATTATGAGAAGAGAAATGCTTAAGAAATTTGGAAGCAAGAATAGTTTCAAAAACTTTAGAAAGACAGGAGATAAGAGCAATTGGACGATAGTTGGAGGGTTGAGAGCGGTCACCCTTCTTTGGGACAGGTTGAATGTGAGCAAACTTCCAGCATGAAGGGAAGACGTTAGAGGATAGACAGAGACGAAAGAGTTTGCCTAGGCAGGGAGTCAGCACGGAAGCACAGTTTTTGAGAACAACAGGAGGAACACCGTCCGGACCGTACGCCTTATTAGTGTTAAGCCCAGAGAGGGTAGAAAGTACATCTTTAGAAGAGATTAGGATATTAGGCATAAGTAAGAGAGAGGAGGGCGGAGAGGGAGGAATAGCACCGGAATCATCCAAGGTGGAGTTTCTAGCAAAAGTTTGAGCGAAGAGTTTAGCTTTGTCAGAGGAAGAAGTGATGGTTGTGCCATCAGAGTGGGAAAGGGGAGGGAAAGACGAGGAAGAGAAATTGTTGGAGAGGTTTTGGCTAGATGCCAGAAAGCTTGGGAAGAGCTAGAATTGGATAGTTCAGTGCATTTATTATTGATGAAAGAGTGTTTGGCAAGTCGAAGAACAGATTTGGCTTGATTTGGTGTGTGGGTATATATATATATATATATATATATATATATATATATATATATATATATACCGGTATATACAAGATGTCATAAATATATATATATATATATGTATATATATATATATATATATATATATATACAACGAGGACCTCTTCAAACTAAGAGCTGTGGAGATGAGCTTTTTCAGAATGGCAGCTGGCATGAATAGGCTAGATGGGCCAAGTAATAGGGAAGTGTACGAGTCCTTTGGAATGGAAGAGCAGGCTTTGGGCATTGATTGTGGTGTGGTTGAGTGGATAAAGAGAAGTACTTTGAGGTGGTATGGTCATGTTCAGAGAATGGATGAAGATAGAATGCCAAGAAAGATATATGGGAGTCAGGTGAGTGGAACCGCTAGTAGTGGAAGACCACCTATGGTATGGGAAAAGAAAGTGGAAAAATATATTGAAGAAAAACTTCCAAGTAGTGGAAGGGGCATTGTGGCACGGGCAAAGGAGGCATGTCTTGACAAAGTAGCTTGGAGACGTTTCTGTCATGGCCATCCTCTAGTGGGGGTTTCCCAGGGGGAAGCAAGGCGTCGGAGATGATGATGATGATGATATAAATACAAGGTGTCATCAATATATATACAGTATATACAGGTATACTCTATATACAAGATGTCATAAATATATATATATATATATATATATATATATATATAGTTATGAGAACCTCAGCAGCTGATCTTGGACACCGCAACTTCCAAATTAGTAGGGCAATGAGAAGAAATACGTTGTGGAACATCATGATTTATTCTAATTTTCGGCGACGTCACGCAGCCATCCTCAGGAAAGGGTTACCAACAGATCCTAAAAATTGAGTATAACTCTGTATATATTGCTAAAACAGGATCACTAAAATGTAATGCATTGTTAAACACGTGGCAATTTGCCTATCTAAAAAACAATTAAAAAACATAATTTTGGCCAACTAGGCAAGGTTTTAATATAAAATAAATCTACGGCTAGACATCATCTAATTCAAAATTTACGATGTGCCTAAACTTGTTAAGTATGTCAAAATGCCTTTCTATGGGAGAGTGAGCTATGATTTTCGCAAGATACTTAATAGCGTACTCCGGGAAAGTTTTCCTGCAATAAATTTCAGAATTGTTTTCACCAATGATTTCAGGATAGGAACCTTCTTCAACTTCAAAGATCGGGTGCCGGACTCTTTATGCTCAAATATCGTGTATAAATTCACTTGTCCCAGTTGTCAGGCTGGGTACATTGGATGTTCGAGTAGATCATTCAAAATGAGAATATATGAGCATTTGGGGAAAAGCTTCAGGTCTGGAATATTTTTGAGGAGTATGTCATTTTCTGCAGTAAGGGAACACTCCCGTAATGAAGATCACCCTCTTTCGGAGAGGGATTTTGAAATCATCGGCAGGTTTAGAAGCACGTATGAGGCTTTAATAGGCGAACAAATGTTGATAAATAAGCACAAACCAGAAATAAATCTTGTCAATAATAGTTGAAGGTTCATTATTAGGTACAATTGGTTGCTTTTTGGGTGTTCATGTAGTTTGGTTTTTCACTTTATTTCGTTTAATTTTCACCATATATTGAGTTTACATATAGAGTTCAAATGTGTTCAGTTAATCAGTCCCTCATCGTCTTTCATTGGAGACTGGTGGTATCATGGTGAGTTCCGATTTGTTTGTGACAATTTTCCTTTATGGGAATTTTCAACACTTATCTTTTGTTTCTTAGAGTCAAGTAATTCAAATGTACTTTTTTGCTTTATGTTGCGGTTCGATGTGATTAGGATTACTATAATTTGCTTCTAATTTTACTAGATAATTTGAAATGTATTGTAGAGTCCCTCATTTTAATATTCTCGTCTATTATGATTGCTTTTGCTAAGTCTTGTCCTCACATGGTTGGATATTAGCATAATACTTTGGACGCTGTTTAGCGGTAGGTTAAATTTTGTTTAATAGATTTTAGCCTTTACAGTTCAGAATAATATTTGAATTGAAAAAGAAATGATAACATAAATTTGATATCTTATGCGTTTTGATTTCTTTTGTTGCATTGAGATTTAGCAATTTTGAATTAGATGATGTCTAGCCGTAGATTTATTTTATATTCAAACCTTGCCTAGTTGGCCAAAATTATGTTTTTTAATTGTTTTTTAGATAGGCAAATTGACACGTGTTTAACAATGCATTACATTTTAGTGATCCTGTTTTAGCAATATATACAGAGTTATACTCAATTTTTAGGATCTGTTGTTAACCCTTTCCTGAGGATGGCTGCGTGACGTCGCCGAAAATTAGAATAAATCATGATGTTCCACAACGTATTTCTTCTCATTGCCCTACTAATATATATATATATATATATATATATACAAGGTGTCATAAATATATATATATATATATATATATATATATATACAAGGTGTCAAACCACAGAAATATGCAGATTTCCAAGCCACCCTAGGAGGTACTGCATTTGACTCGTTATTTTTTTAGAGTGGTTTCCCCAGCAGGCCTATATCCACTTTGATGATGAAGGTGGGTAAATGTAGGGGTGAATGTCGGTGGGTGAATGTCGGTGGGTGAATGTCGGTGGGTAAATGTAGGTGGGTGAATGTCGGAGGGTGAATGTCGGTGGGTGAATGTCGGTGGGTGAACGAGGGTGGGTGAATGAAGGTGGGTGAATGAAGGTGGGTGAATGAAGCCGGGTGAATGAAGAAGAGAAATGGAGAAGAGAAATGAATGAATCAATGAATGAATGATTGCACATGGCTCCTGACTATAGGACACCTGCATTGTGGCTATGGAAACGGTTGAAGCAGTCGTTGACTTCAATGCAGAGGACAACCGTGCAAGTCGTGCAGCGGAAGCTTGTGTCCTTGCGAATGCCGGTCATTACTTTGCAGTAATAGCACCGGAGTAGCTTCTTGGCCGGAATCCTCTGCCGAGAATGGTCCAAGGCCCTGTTCAACCGGACATGGTTCAGAACAATAGGACGGGGCCTTGGGACCACTCCAGGTCGAGGTCTCCGGACTCGCACCGCTCGTGCTGCTTCCAGTACTGGTGGCGGTTGGTTGGCAGCTTCAAGAGCTGGTTCATCGTCACCAGCAGCAGCTGCATCAGGTGCTAGTACCACGGGGGGTTCAACCAGGACATAGTTTCCCCCCGGGGCAGCAGCATCAGCAGCAGCATCATCTGGTTCTGGTGGTGGGGAGGGGACATCGAGACGTGGTGCCCTCTCAACGCCTCCACCAGAAGCAGCAACAGGAGAGGGTGGAGTGTTATCAGGAGCAGCAGGGGCTGGGGAGTCTGGATGGTCGTCGTCGGACGACCCAGGTGATCCAACGGGTTGCCATTGCCTGCGTGCATGCCTCTGTGGCTCACGCTGGTCACGCGGCAGATCTTGTGCTCGGTGGACTGGCCTCCCCGACATAGGCCACTCTGCAGGGTTGAAGTGCAGCAAGGAAGTACAGATGTGCTCCTGGAAGCCCAGCAAGGTCATCTTCTTCTTTGGGAAGCACTTCCTGTACAAGACATGGGCGTTGAAGAGGGCTATTTGGATGAAGTAGAAGGTGATCTTCTTCGTCCTTCGCTGGATGGGGTAGTACTGGACCATCTGGTCGAAGTGATCCACCCCACCCATGTGGATGTTGTAGTCTTCAACGCAAACAGGTTTGAAGATCTCCCTCTGTCCACGACGCCACCTGCCCTGTTGGTCCTTCTCTTTGAAACTGACAAGCTTCCGGATGGTGTCCTGGTTGTGGAAAGTGGACACCATGTTGACGATGCGCTTGTCTCGCCAAAGTAGGACCATGGTTAAGCCGTTGTTCATTGCTATTGTCGCATTGCGTTCAAGCTCTTTTGCTTTAGCAATGTCGCACAACCGCTTAGGAGCTCCTCGTACAAGGCGCAGGGTGCTACACACATAGATGTTGTGTGTGAGCATTTGCTGGCACAGGTCAACTGAGTTGTAATAGTTGTCCATGTACAGCCTATACCCCTGGCCTCTGAAGGACTCCGTGAGACCCACCACCGTCTCCTGGAGAGATGTACCCGGACCGGTGTAGACCCGAAAGTCCGACACATAGCCAGTCAACGCCTCTGCCTCTGCCTCTGTACAGCTTGATACCGTACTTCGTCGGCTTCATTGGGTTGTAACCCTTTTAATGAAAGGCGACCCTTCCATCCAAGGCTGCCTTCGTCAAGGGACAGCTTTTCGGCGGGGATGTATGCCAGCTTGAAGCCTTCAAGTAGGTATTCCATCACCGTCCGAACCTTCACAAGCCTGTCCTTGTTCTGCCTGCAGACTGCCTTGTTGTTGAAAGCATGGAAATACTTCAACAAGGCTAGAAACTTAGTCCTACTCATCGTTCTCCGAAATACTGGGTAGTCGTGAAGGATAGTTGACCGCCAGTAGTGACTCAGAGAAGGAATCTTGGTGATGCCCATGAGGAAGTACAGGCCAAGGAATTTTGCCATTTCCTCCTCACCAAACAGGTGCCAAAAAGCGGCTGCTCCGTCAACGAACTTGGCGTAAGCATTTGTCTCCAATACCAGGTATTGCAGTATCTCCCTTGTGAAGAAGAGCTGGAAGAACTGGAGAGGAGTCACCGGCTTTGGAACCTGCATGCCAGGGGTCTCTGAGAACAGATCAGGCTGGGGGTCGAAGGGGGTGTCGGTCCAACCGGCATCACGATCGGGGGCAGGATCGCGAGCACGGCCACGACCACCGCGAGGACCACCGTGAGGAACACCTCTGCGGCCCCTGGGCCTACCACCTGCCCCCCTATGGGGACCTGGCCTCCAGCGTGGCATAGGTGGTAGGTCGAGGGGTTGAGTGGGGGGGGGCTTCTGCATCAGATGATGCAGAAGCCGGTGAACCTGGTGCAGCACCAAGTGGTGAAAGGCGTGGAGCTGGTAAACCTGGTGCAGCTGTACCAGTTGGTGAACGGTGAAGAGGAAGCCTTTGGGGAAGAAGCTCCTCGATTGCTGCTGGAGGATTCAACGCTGTGTGTGGCACCTCAGCAACAACCTGAGCACGCACTGCGGCTTCAGCAACCTCAGCACGCATTGCGGCTCGATGCTCAGGCAGAACAAATGCCGAGGGGGTCAACGGTCTGTCGCTGAAGGGGGACACTGCGGGGGTGACCTTTCCCATGACATGCGAAGGCGGGGTATTCAAAGTGCCCACAGCAAGTAGCGTAGCAAACAGGTGTGGGCTGCAGGCTGGTGATCCTGCTGGAAGCAAGGATGAGGCACCGCCACGCGAGGTGGATGGAAGAGGTGACGTGGGAAGTTAGGGGAAGTTGGGTGATGGTAGGATGTAATCGGTGATGTTATGGATGGGATGAGATGTAGATGGGATGAGATGTAGATGGGATGTGGATGGGATGGATGGTGGTGGTGGATCCGCTGGGGCTGGTTCAGTTGGTGGTGGTGGTGGTGGGTCGTCCGTCGTTGCTGGAGCTGGTTCAGTTGGTGGTGGTGGTGTGGGGTCGTCCGTCGTTGCTGGGGCTGGTTCTGCTGGTGGTGGTGGTGGTAGTGGTGGTGGGTCGTCTGACGTTGCTGGGGCTGGTGGTGGATCGGCCGAGGCGTGGGCGCCGAGGTGGAGTCGCTTGGGCGGAGGTGAAGCCCAATCCTCATCGTCAGACCACTCGTCCGACTCACTCTTGCTCACCGTCTCGTCCGTCGTCGTCAGGTCCAGCACCTTTTTCACTACATCCTCCAGCTGGGAGTCCCGCAAACGTTTCTTATTATCCCTCTTGTCCGACATGGCAGCTGGCGTATGGCGGTAGGCTGGCGTATGGCGGCAGGCTGGCGTATGGAGGTAGGTTGGCGTATGGCGGTAGGCTGGCGTATGGCGGCAGGCAGTAGTTAGCTTACGATGCTGAAACCATGAAAAGGAAATAAAGGAAAAACGTAATTGACGTTGATAGTTGTCATGACGCAAGTTCGCCATCACTGGATCCATATGACGTTGGTATAATTCACCATGACGTAGTCATAGTTTTGCATTATCCGATTCCAGATGACGTGAGTATAATGGATTCATGATGGTATAGTTCCGCATTTTGTAATTCAAATGGGGGAACACCATGACGTAGTCATTGTATGGCATTATAAGAATATATTTATACCTTGGGGCTCTTTGGCCAAACACCCTGGGGAACAGGAACAACACAACAGGGAAGGGGACAAAAAAAAAATTATATATATATACGGTATATACCTTTATATATAAAATAAATAAAATTAAATAAATAAAAATATATATAAAATAACAATAGAAATACTCGATTATGGGCCCTGCCCTTGCTCTGGACCTTGGGTCTGGTCCCAGAGACACCCTGGGGAACAGGAACAACACAACAGGGGATCAGGAACAACAGGGAAGGGGACAAGAAAGAAAAAATATATATATATACGGTATATACCTTTATATATAAAATAAATAAAATCAAATAAATAAAAATATATATAAAATAACTATATAAATACTCGATTATGGGCCCTGCCCTTGCTGTGGACCTAGGGGATGGTCCCATTTATACCCTGGGGAACAGGAACAATACAAAAAAAATATATATAAATGAAATAATATTATAAATAAAATGTAACGATATAAATAAAATAAATAAAATAAATAACAACTATAATAAATAAAAATATATATAAAATAACTATATAAATACTAGATTATGGGCCCTGCCCTTGCTGTGGACCTAGGGGGTGGTCCCATGGACACCCTGGGGAAGAGGAACAATAACAAAATATATATATAAATAAAATAAAATTATAAATAAAATAAAACTATATAAATCAAATGAATAAAATAAATAACATCTATAATGAATAAAAATATATATAAAATAACTATATAAATACTCGATTATGGGCCCTGCCCTTGCTGTGGATGTAGGGGGTGGTCCCATGGACACCCTGGGGAACAGGAACAATAAACAAAAAAATATGTAAATGAAATAATTTTATAAATAAAATAAAACGATATAAATAAAATAAATAAAATAAATAAAAACTATAATAAATCCCAATATATACAAAATAACTATATAAATACTCGATTATGGGCCCTGCCCGTGCTGTGGACCTAGGGGGTGGTCCCATGGACACCCTGGGGAACAGGAACAATACATTTTGTTTTATATAAATTAAATTAAATTATAAATAAAATAAAACGATATAAATAAAATTTATAAAATAAATAAAAACTATAATAAATCCCAATATATAAAAAAATAACTATATAAATACTTGATTATGGGCCCTGCCCTTGCTGTGGACCTAGGGGGTGGTCCCATGGACACCCTGGGGAACAGGAACAATAAAAAAAAAATACATATAAATAAAATAAAATTATAAATAAAATAAAACAATATAAATAAAAAAAATAAAAAAAATAAAAAACTATAATAAATAAAAATATATATAAAATAACTATATAAGAACATAAGAACATAAGAAAATGGGAGTCTGCAGAAAGCCGATTGGCCTAAGCAAGGCAAGATCCCTGTCCCACACAACCCCAATTACAAAGCCCAATTATAGGCTCAACACTCTAATACCCTGAGGATCATCTTACCAAAACGGTTAGAGATTAACGCAGGATTACGGGGGTCTGCAGAGCGCTGATGGGCCCAACCCTGCTGATCCCCCTTCACACCCAACCCTTCTCGTCCATATGCTTATCCAATTTTATCTTAAAGCTCCCTATCGTTTTTAATCCCACTATAGCACTTGGTAGTCCATTCCACCCATCTACCACTCTGTTACCAAACCAATATTTGCCTATATCTTTTCTGAAACGAAATTTATCTAATTTGAAACCATTGGTACGAGTTCTTTCGCTATCACTGAGCTTTAGTACATTTGTCATGTCCCCTTTGTTAATTCCACTAACCCACTTGAACACCTCTATCATATCCCCTCTAACTCTACGTCTCTCTAACGAATGTAAGCCTAATTTCTTCAACCTTTCTTTACCTTTCTTCAACCTTTCTACTTGTAGGTAGTAGGGGTAGGCAGCCCCGCCCAGGGAAGTACTACCGCCAAGGATTCGGGAGACTCAGGGAATAGCCTGAATTCCATTTTCTCTCCCAGGCCTTGGTAGCTGGATACATATCTTTCTGCCTCACACATCAGGGGTATCAGGAAAACACTCTTTATATAACATACACATCCAACTTCACGACATTGCCCTACATCGCTATCCTCTATCCATAAAATACTACTCTTCCCACTACATATCATACATGTAACACCATACACTTACCTTATAAATATGGCAGTACAATTGTTAAGCGCAAACCTGGTGGTCCCTCGGATATCCACCCCCGGCAGGGTTGGGTTATTGACACAGGGCCCTCCCGGTCGTCATCATGCGACTGTGTCAAGAGCATTGCAACGTCCCAAAGCTGCTTGTCAGTACAGCTATTTCTTTAGTAATATAAGGGGACTTCACTCTAACATCAATTCTGTACACCAATTTCTTCAAGCAGAATCCCCTACTCTCCTTTTTTTGACAGAGACTCAAGTAACATCCACATCTGACACATCTAGATTTAATTTTCCAGGTTATCAACTGCTCCAAAATTTCAGACCTAAAGGTGGTGTATGTTGCTTCGCAAAATCTGAAATTGCCCTGGAGGAGGTTACTAGTTTCAATTGTCCCTATTTTGATTATTCTATATACAAATTAATTTCTGCTGGTAAATTTAAATACATATGTTGCATCTACCGTTCCCCAAATACTCCTCCAGAGCAAAGTCTTTTTGATTCTCTGTCCTCACAACTCAGTGTCCTCAACTTAAATGCTTCTTCTGAAATCACTGTGTTGGGTGATTGTAATGTCCATAATGTTGAACGGCTCACTCATTCAGCCAGGACTGATGATGCTGGTCTTGAATGTGAGCTATTTGCAGACTCATTTAATCTCATTCAACTAGTCAACCAACCCACCCGTGTACCAGATAATCCTAATCATAATTCCCACCTACTGGACTTATTTTTAACAACCAATTCAGAAAATTATGATGTTACAGTGAGGTCACCGCTTGGATCTTCTGATCACTGTCTGATACAGGCCACCTGTCTATCACCTACCACACCTTCCCACTCTGAACCTGTTTTGGTGACTAAATGGCATTACGATAGGGCAGACTGGGAGGGTCTTCAAGGTTTCTTTATTGATATTCCCTGGACCTCTTTCTTTTCTAATGATGCACACTCCACCTTGAGCCACATACAAGATTTTGTAAAAATTGGAATGGAAACTTTTATTCCTCATCAAAAGTACAGTAAAAGATCTAATTCTCCTAAATGGTTTGACCATAATTGTGCTAGAGTAACTGAACAAAAAGCAATAGCCTACAATGCATACACAAGATCAAAAACACATGAAGCCTTTAATTACTTTAGAAACATCAGAAATCATGCCAAAACTGTATTAAACCTAACTAAATCAAACTTTCAACATAAGCAGGCAAATAAACTTCTAAATAATCCAAATGATAACAAAATATTTTGGTCTACTCTTAACTCATTCAAATCCAACTTCACTACTGCTTCATCCATTCCACCATTAAAATCTCCGACTGGCAATCTTGTAAGTGACCCACGAGGTAAAGCTAACCTTCTTGCAGATATTTTCTCCACCAACTCAACCTTAGATGAAATAAATCAAGATGTCCCTGTACTTAATTTTAATTCACCTGAAATTCCCTCACTTAAGATCCACACCAGACATGTCAAAACTATTTTGCAGAATCTCTCAGTAGATAAGGCTCCTGGTCCAGATGAAATTCCTCCATAGTCCTTAAGAATTGCTCCTTGGTGCTCGCTCCTGTATTGGCAAAAAATTTCCGTCTGTGTACTCATACCTCATGCTTCCTAGTACCCTGGAAAGAAGCAAACATTCATCCAGTTCCTAAAAAAGGTGCCTCTTCAGATCCATCAAACTACAGACCAATAGCTATAACTTCCACTCTTGGTAAAGTCTTTGAAATTATATTAAATAATCACATAATTAAGCATCTTGAGAATAATAAATTAATCAGTGATAGGCAATATGGTTTTAGACGATGTCGATCAACTGCAGACATTCTTTGCCTTCTTACGCATCAAATCAACCAAGCTACAGACCAACATGGTGAAACACATACAATAGCACTGGATATATCAAAGGCATTTGATAGAGTCTGGCATCAATCCTTATTGTCGAAGATGTCACACTACGGCCTTGCATCATTAGTTCCACTAATTTCTTCTTATCTTCATAACAGAAAAATACGTGTAATGGTAGATGGCCTTTATTCTCAATTTCACTCAATAAATGCTGGTGTTCCCCAGGGATCAGTTTTGGCCCCAACTCTGTTCCTCATTCATATCAATGATCTCATATCTACCACTCATAATCCAATACATTCCTACGCAGATGACTCAACACTCCACAGTTCCTTCACATTTACCAATTCTTTCACCCAACCCGATCTTATAAATTCAAAAATAAACACTGCAATTTCTCTGAACCAGGACCTTTCTAGAATTAATGAATGGGGACAAGAGAATCTAGTTTCCTTTAATGCACAGAAAACCAAGTACATTAAATTTTCTAACCGACAGAATCTCACTGACTCCCATATATTTTTTAATGATGTAAATATTCCCACTTCTCCTAGTATTGACATTCTCGGTGTAACATTAACTACTAACTTGAGCTGGACACATTATGTTAGAAGCATTGCTAAGAATGCCTCTAAAAAACTGGGACTCCTGTACAGAGTTCGAGAATTCTTCACTGACGAGCAGTTGGCCGTAATATATAAAAGTCATGTGCGCTCTCAGATGGATTACTGTTCACCTCTGTGGCGTGGAAGTGGAGTGGTTGCATTGAGGCAGTTGGACAAAATTCAAAATAAAGCTATTAGATTAATCAATAACCCTGCAATCACACAGGACCTTCCTACATTAGCCATACGAAGAAACGTTGCATCCCTTGCATTATTCTACAGATATTTTCACAGCAATTGTTCCGAGGAACTTGCTTCAATTGTGCCGCCTCTCTACATCTTTCCCCGTAGAACTAGGGCAGCTGAGAGCGCCCATGAATTTACACTTTCTCCTCCACAATGCAGAACTTCTGCTTATCAGAATTCATTTATCCCCAGAGCTACTACTCTTTGGAATTCACTTCCCTCGAATTGCTTTCCACAAACTTACAATCAACAAATGTTTAAATCCAGTTGTTACAAACATTTTATGAATGGAGGATGCCTTTAGGCACATGGACCTTTTTGTTTTATCTGTGTCTTTCCTTCCTCCGTTCATTGTCTCTTAAAAAAAAAATAAAAAAAAAAAATAAAAAACGGAAGATTTCTAATATTATGGATCATTTTTGTCATTCTACGTTGTACTCTCTCCAATGAATCTATGTCCATTCTGTAATAAGGACACCAAAATTGAACAGCATAATCCATATGGGGTCTCACTAATGACAAGTAAAGTTTTAAGATAACATCAGCAGTTCTGTTACTCACACTCCTTGAGATGAACCCGAGAATCCTGTTTGCCTTGTTTCGAACGCTTATACACTGTTGTCTAGGCTTCAAATCATTGCTAACAAACACACCTAGATCTTTCTCACAATTCGAGTTTTCTAATTCCACATTAGCTAGTTTATTTTTAACATTTGTATGCATCTTCCCTATCTTTAATACCTTGCATTTGTCAATGTTAAACTTCATCTGCCAATTTACTGACCATTCGTGTAATGTATCTAGATCCCTTTGGAGGCACTCTATATCTCTATCTGAATCAATTATTCTCCCCATTTTGGTATCGTCTGCAAATTTACTTATCCTACTAGATATACCTAAATCAAGGTCATTTATGTATATAACAAACAACAGAGGACCTAATACAGATCCCTGGGGGACACCACTTTTGACTGCTCCCCATTCTGACTTCGTACCATTTATGCTGACTCTCTGCTTCCTACCAATTAGCCATGACCTAATCCATCCCAACAACGCCCCACCTATTCCATGCGCCTCAACCTTTCTCATCAATCTCTCATGGGGGACTCTGTCGAAAGCTTTACTGAAATCTAAATATATTATATCATATGACTTGTCATTATCTACTGCTTCATATACCTCTGAGAAAAAACTAAGCAAATTAGTAAGGCAAGAACGTCCCTGAGTGAATCCATGCTGAGAAGAATTTATTAAATTAAATGTATCTAAGTGGTTTCTAATTTTACTAGCAATAATTGACTCTGGTAGCTTTCCTATGATTGATGTAAGACTAATGGGACGGTAATTGGATGCTATTGATTTGTCACCTTTTTTGAAGATCGGAACTACGTTTGCAAGCTTCCAAGCTTCTGGAACTATACCTGTTTCCAATGACTTGTTAAATAAAAATGTTAATGGGTAACTTAACTCATCCCTACATTCTTTTAATACTCTAGCATATACCTCATCAGGACCAGGCGATTTATGAGGTTTCAGTCTGTCAATTTCCTTAAGCACATCATTTCTACTTATAGTAACCGTACTTAACCTATTTTCTATACTATCGCTATATACCTTACGGACTTCTGGAAACTGTGCCAAATTTTCATTAGTGAAAACGGAAAGAAATTGACTATTTAATGTACTGCACATTTCTAAATCATTTTCTGACATTTCTCCTATCGAAGTTTTAAGGGGACCAATTACATCTCTAACCTTGGATTTATATAGTTGGTAAAAAGCTTTAGGATTATTTTTTGAGTCATTGGCAACTTTAATTTCATAATTTCTTTTTTCTTTCCTAATATCCTTTTTTACCTGTCTTGATAGATTCTGATAGTAAAGCAAGTAGGTGAATTTCGCCTTTTCTAATTGTTCTATATATTCCTCTCTTTTGTCCTAGAAGATCTAATAGTCTATTATTCATCCATTTTGGTTGGTTCTGTGTTGATCTAAATTTTCTTTTGGGGATGTATTTATTTTGTGCATTGAATACTGACTTGATAAAATTATCGTATGTATCTACCAAGGTTGACGTCTCTTCCTGACTTAAGATGACAGGTGCCTGAGAAGGGGTACACTCATTTGGACACCTGGATCGACTTAATTTTTTGACCATAGGGTCCGCTATGTTCTTATGTTCTTATGTAACGCCCCACCTATTCCATGCGCCTCAACCTTTCTCATCAATCTCTCATGAGGGACTCTGTCGAAAGCTTTACTGAAATCTAAATATATAATATCATATGATTTGTCATTATCTACTGCTTCATATACCTCTGAGAAAAAGCTAAGCAAATTAGTAAGGCAAGAACGTCCCTGAGTGAATCCATGCTGAGAAGAATTGATTAAGTTAAATGTTTCTAAGTGGTTTCTCATTTTCCTAGCAATAATTGACTCTAGTAGCTTTCCTATGATTGAAGTGAGACTAATGGGACGATAATTTGATGCTATGGATTTATCATCTTTTTTCAAGATCGGAACTACATTTGCTAGCTTCCAAGCTTCTGGAACTATACCTGTTTCTAATGACTTGTTAAAAAGAAATGTTAATGGGTAACTTAACTCATCTCTGCATTATTTTAATACTCTAGCATATACCTCATCAGGACCAGGTGATTTCTGAGGATTCAGTCTGTCAATTTCCTTAAGCACATTCATTTCTACTTATAGTAATCGTACTTAACCTATTTTCTATACTATCGCTATATACCTTACTGACTTCTGGAATCTGTGCCAAATTTTCATTAGTGAAAACGGATAGAAACTGACTATTTAATGTACTGCACATTTCTAAATCATTTTCTGTCATTTCTCCTATCGAAGTTTTAAGGGGGCCTATTACATTTCTAACTTTAGATTTATATAGTTGGTAAAAAGCTTTATGGTTATTTTTTAAGTCGTTGGCTATCCTTATTTCATAATTTCTTTTTGCTGTCCTAATTTCCTTTTTGACCTGTCTTGATAGAGTCTGATAGTAAATAAGTAGGTGAGTTTCGCCTTTCTTAAGTTTTCTATATATTCCTTTCCTTTTTCCTATAAGATCTATTCGTGTATTATTCATCCATTTTGGTTGGTTCTGTATCGATCTAAATCTCCTTTTGGGGATATATTTATTTTGCGCATTGTGAAGTGAAGAAATAAACTGTTCATATGTAACTGTCAAGCTTAACTCTGGCTTATCCTGACTTAATTGTTTAACAATAGGGTCCACCCTTAAGGCTCTTCTTATCCCACCATAATCGGCTTTTCTGAAATCTGGGATAAGTGACGGATTCTCTTTAGCATTTCCTGTCCATTGTATATTAAAATAAATAGACTTGTGATCACTATTTCCTAGTTGGTCCCCTATCTCAACATTATTTATCATATGTTCATTATTACTGAGAACTAAATCAAGGATATTATTACCTCTAGTCGGCGAGTCAATGAATTGAAATAAAAAACTATCTTGTACCGCCTCAATAAACTCCTCAGAATCTGAGTCGCCGATCTGATGCTGCCAATCTATCTTCGGAAATTTAAAATCCCCCATAATGTACACATTGCTAAACCTTGATACTATTTTCACTTCCTGCCATAAAGATTTACCTTCATTTCTACTCATATTTGGTGGTCTATAAATTACTCCAATAACTATGGTCTCGCGCTAACCTCTACCCCAACACTTTCGTTATCATTATTTAGCCTAATACCTGATTTAGTACAGCATTTTAATGAACTCCTGACAAACACTGCTATACCGCAGCCCCTCCTACTTGTTCGGTCATATTTAAACAAAGTATATCCTGGTATATCAAATTCTGCTAAAAAATGCTTGGATTCTGTATTAATCCATGTTTCAGTAAGCGATACAATTCAGTAATACAATACAATACAATAACCATTCCAGTGGATTTGTAATGCCAGAATTAGTGAAAAAGGACACCTCATTCGTCCTTGTAGCTCATCTGATGCCAGAGATATTACATTTCATGTTTTTCAAGATGGCGTTGGCAGCCATTTTGAATATTGGGCTCTAGCAGAGTTAGCCGTCATTTTTCAGAGGGGCATAGGAGCTAATTTTCCTTTAAAATGGTTCAGGTTGTCAAATCCATCGAGAGAAAAAGGTAGGAGCAAAATGGTCACGGATTCCAAGCAAATGACCCTACTATGAGTATATACATACAATGGTTGTATAATCACACTCCAACATTGAATTGAATTTATCTCTGTGATAATTATCAATTTGTTTTTTATAGAATATAAAACCAAATTTGATACACTCGAGAAAGGAAATCTATCTATCTATCTATCTATCTATCTATCTATCTACAGTATATACTCAGGCCCAATCCCCATTTTGGGTGTTAGCCGACTCAAGACAGAGCAAGAACAGGGAAAACACAAAAACAACATAAAACAACGAATAAACACAGACAAAAAATTCAAATTCACAAACATCTAGGTCACCCAGGAGAAGACCCAGAGACCAGGGCCACCAAGGTCGCTCCAGCACTCCCCCGGCCCCCGACCACCCGGAGAGGTTCCGATCTCGGCATGAAATACATGAACAAAATTACCTGCAACAATTATTCCGTTTTTACTATATTACAATCGGTTTTCATAGTAGTGGATATTATTTCAACGATTCGTTCGCCCATATTCTAGATATAATGTTCATACTCGGCAGATGCTAAGGTGAATACACTCACACATCGGCACCTGCTTAATTAAGCCGGTATCACACGAGAGCTTTTATAGTCAACATTCGATTATCAAAAAATTTCTGGCAACATTTCTGGAGTATTTTGCACTGGTATCGGAAACTAGACTGATAGTAGATGAATTTAGGTAACCGAGATATTTTAACTATTGACCACATAAGCTGCCAGACCAGTGATAAGGATAATTGTTGAGTGAAAAAGCGCTCGTGTGATACCGGCTTTACACAAAGGTATTATAACAAGCATAGGGGTTGAGGCATATAGGAATACTTTTACACATACTAACATAACCTGGTGATAAGGTATTGTATGAGCCAGGTGGTGTGAGGGAGCCTGCCAGACAGTGACCCATAGCACACCTTGTTTGGTCGATCATAAATACAACAGACATATATACCTCCCACGGATCAACACTTACAGGGGTTATCATACCAACTTGTTTACAGTGACCGCCTTGTATGCCTTAGCACTTTACTTTGTTAACTGGTATGTGAATTTATTATGAGTCAAAAGACCGTAAGCCCAAATTTATGCACAGTAAATTACTTTATGAAAAAGACAGATGGACGTAGTTATAAACATATTTGTCTGGTAATAACACAAGGGGAAGAGATAGAACATGTCCTGGAGAGGATATGCAGCTTAACAAGGACGTCTACCCATTAAAAAGCACCAGCTTAACTCAATTGGTCCTTTTAGTTACCATATACAGTATACTTCCTAAACTTCATAAAATCTTCTAAATGTAGCTGAAATAAAAAACAGCAGACGACACCAGTACAGAAGGGGTTAATAATTTCGAGTACCGATCTACTCCTGATAGCAGTTCTTAATTTAGTAAATTACAGCTTAGTCTGTGTGTTACCTCAATTCAAAATCGGAAAAAGGTCTGCGTTTCACCGAATTAAGCTATTAGTCAGTAATGCAACCACTGCAGACCGTTTCGTATTATAAAAGGGAGACTGACCGTTTGTTTGGTCTATTAACCCTCCCGCATTTTTAGGACGCGATCGCGTCCTAACGCCACCCCTCGAAGAGTGGTCGTATGACACAATCGCGTCATAATGCCACCCGTAAGTTAGAAATATTTGTGGTAAATAAGTTTATAACGCGATTATGACACGTTTTTGGCTGGTAAGTTAGCCCTCAGTAAGTTACAAAATGAAATATCTGGCAACCCCCTAGCGTCCCTGTGAGAGGAGTGCGAGGCTCTGTTTCACCAGTTGTGAGCCGGCCGCCAGTCTGTGAGGTAGTACTCCCGGACCTTTAATTCTCGTCTCGCCTCCATTGCCCGCCATGGAGCGGGTTTCAGGCGGGCAAATCTGGATTATTTATGTACCAAGTGGCAGTGTATCATCAATTTGTGGCTATGTATTTATAATTTATGTATATAACTCGTGATTTGTGAGTTTGTGCCTCGTTGTTCGCCTCTCCATAGCCAGCCATGTGGTTTTTAGGCGGCTAGAATGGACCCAGTGGAAGTGTTGTGAACTGTGAATAATATTATTTATATCATATTCGTAGGGTTAGTGTAGTAAGCATTCGTAGTCACATTCCTAACTTATGTTAGGTTTGTGATTACGAATGTAAGCTAGGCTATACGTGTCGTATAAATATTGCCCTAAAACCTTCATTTTCGCTTGAAAGACCAATATATTTATTAATAAATACTACCTACGAAGTATAATAAAGCTGTAATTACGAAATATAGTTGTGTTTTGCCCATTTTTGGCTTTTTTGTATGCCCAATTTGGGCAATTTTTGAGTGAATACACAGTTTTATTTGAGTGAAGAAACTAACAGTGAAGTGTGGATAATTATAAACGATTTTTTTTAGACAAAAATGTCACGGTAAGTACAAATATGTCACGGTAAGTAGCCTGACATAAAACCATACAAGACTTTTATGCGCCACTGTACACTACACTACACCAGTGAACCTTTGGACAGCCACAGATGTCTGGGTAAAGTACCTAAGCTACAGTAATCCCATAATTAATTGCCAGCAGGGTCCCCACTCCTTGACCTTTTACCTTTTCCTCAGAGCTGGGATATTTTATATGTTTAGGCATAGGCTAGGCCTATCTTTATTTTATATATATATATATATATATATATATATATATATATATATATATATATATATATATATATATATATATATATTCGAGTATTTCTATTGTTATTTTATATATTGGGATTTATTATAGTTGTTATTTATTTTATTTATTTTATTTATATCATTTTATTATATTTATAATTTTATTTTATTTATATATATTTTGTTTTTGTATTGTTCCTGTTCCCCAGGGTGTCCATGGGACCACCCCCTAGGTCCACAGCAAGGGCAGGGCCCATAATCGAGTATTTATATAGTTATTTTGTATATATTGGGATTTATTATAGTTGTTATTTATGTTATTTATTTTATTTATATAATTTTATTTTATTTATAATTTTATTTCATTTATATGTATATTGTTTTTATTGTTTCTGTTCCCCAGGGTGTCCATGGGACCACCCCCTAGGTCCACAGCAAGGGCAGGGCCCATAATCGAATATTTATATAGTTATTTTTTTATATATTGGGATTTATTATAGTTGTTATTTATTTTATTTATTTTATTTATATAATTTTATTTTATTTATAATTTTATTTCATTTATATATTTTTTTTGTTTTATTGTTCCTGTACCCCAGGGTATCCATGGGACCACCCCCTAGGTCCACAGCAAGGGCAGGGCCCATAATCGAGTATTTATGGAATAGGAATAGGTGGAATAGGTGGGGCGTTGTTAGGATGGATTAGGTCATGGCTAATTGGTAGGAAGCAGAGAGTCAGCATAAATGGTACTAAGTCAGAGTGGGGATCAGTCAAGAGTGGTGTCCCCCAGGGATCTGTATTGGGTCCTCTGTTATTTATCATATACATAAATGACCTTGATTTAGGTATAACTAGTAGGATAAGTAAATTCGCAGGCGATACCAAAATAGGGAGACCAATTGATTCAGATAGCGACATAGAGTGCCTCCAAAGGGATCTAGATACCTTACACGAATGGTCAGTAAAGTGGCAGATGAATTTTAACATTGACAAATGCAAGGTATCTCCAGTTGCCCTCTGACCCCTGACCTGTGCGGACGTCCCCAGTGACCGCTAGTGAACCGGTTTACCCTTAGTGAGGTCCTAGTGAACTTTCTTAGTGATGGCTGTTGTTGATGAGTCTGCTGTCTCCTCCCATACTCTCCAGATTTGTCTTGCTTTGCAAGAAAGACTGGAGAGTGTGGAGCAGGAGATTCAGTGTCTCAAAGATGAAAATTTGGCCTTGAGACTAGCTATGGCGGAAAAGAAGTATGAGGCTACCGGAAGTGTTCCCAGGGATCGTGAAGCCCCTTGGAAAGTGGTGTCAACCAGTGCAACGGCCTGCAAGCTGAAAAGGCAGCCACTCAAGCCCCACAACAACTTCAGCACCTTGGCTGATGAGAGTGATGGCGAGGAAGTGGCGATCATCGAGGCAGTGAGAGGGGAGGGGGGGAAGTCTGCTGCTGTTGCTGCTACAACTCCTGCTACACGCCGACAACAGAAAACAGCTAAGTCTATTTTAATTGTAGGGGATTCAATGATTAAATACCTTGGTAGGGCTACTAACACACATGTTGGTAAAGTTGTCTGTCTGCCTGGTGCCGGAGTCGAGAAGGTGGCAGAAAAGCTAGATGGTGTCATGGAAGCGAGTGGAGAGGACCCCATCATCTTCCTCAATGCAGGGAGCAACGACATTTGGAAATGCAGGACTGAGGAGTTGCTCACCACGTACCAGGAAATGTTGGAGAGGATCAAGGAGAAGGGTGGAGTTCCTGTGGTACACAGTATCCTACCAAGAAGAGGGGTAAGGAAGGAATGGTCCTCCAGGGCTATTGGTGTAAATAGCCGGCTGGAGAAGTATTGCAAGGCAAATACTATTCCATTCCTGGATAACTGGACCCTCTTCTACGGTAAGGATGAACTGTATGCCCAGGATGGAGTACATCTCTCTCGACTAGGAGTTTCGACCTTAGCCAGCTCACTCGACAAGTTTGTTGCGGGGTTTGGTTAATAAACCATAGGTGTGTAAGTAAAATAGAATCCCAGCCACATCAAATTGATAGTAATAACGAACATTCTGATAGCGTAGATTTTCCGTCTAGGTCCAGTAGTTCAACAGGTAAAAATAAATTAGTTAAAAACAATAGAAAAATAGTTGCAAATACAAGTAATAGTTTGAGTGTTTATTATACAAATTGCATGAGTTTATGTAACAAAATGAACGAACTTAGAGCACTGGTTAGCAAAGAAAATATAGACATAATAGCGCTAACTGAAACATGGATTAATACAGAAACCAGGCATTTTTTAGCAGAGTTTGATATGCCAGGATATAGTTTGTTTAAATATGACCGAACAAGTAAGAGGGGTGGCGGTATAGCAGTGTTTGTCAGGAGTTCATTAAAAAGCTGTACTAAATCAGGTATTAGAGTAAATAATGAAAATGAAAGTGTTTGGGTAGAAGTTAACGAAGGTAGTGAGACTTTAGTTATTGGAGTTATGTATAGACCGCCAAATATGAGTAGAAATGACGGAACATCATTGTGGGAGGAAATTAAAATAGCATCAAGGCTTAGCAACGTGTGCATTATGGGGGATTTTAATTTCCCTAATATAGATTGGCAGCAACAAATAGGCGACTCTGATTCAAAGGAGTTTATTGAGGTAGTACAAGATAGTTTTTGTCTCAATTCATAGATACGCCGACTAGAGGTGATAATATTCTCGATTTAGTTTTCAGTAACAATGAACATATGATAAATAGTGTAGAAATCGGGGACCACCTAGGAAATAGTGATCACAATTCTGTGTATTTTAATATACAATGGAAAGGTAATATCAGAGAGAATACAACATTAATACCTGACTTCAGAAAAGCCAATTATGGTGGGTTAAGAGAAGCCCTGTTAGCGGACCCTATGGTCAAAAAATTAAGTCGATCCAGGTGTCCAAATGAGTGTATCCTTTCTCAGGCACCTGTCATCTTAAGTCAGGAGGAGACGTCAAACTTGGTAGATACATACGATAATTTTATCAAGTCAGTATTCAATGCGCAAAATAA
Source organism: Paralithodes platypus (assembly GCA_032716605.1). Classification (NCBI taxonomy): domain Eukaryota; kingdom Metazoa; phylum Arthropoda; class Malacostraca; order Decapoda; family Lithodidae; genus Paralithodes; species Paralithodes platypus. The sequence goes on along the minus strand of CM064552.1, from coordinate 26,908,107 downwards.
ATATATCCCCAAAAGAAAATTTAGATCAACACAGAACCAACCCAAATGGACGAATAATAGACTATTAGATCTTCTAGGAAAAAAGAGAGGAATATATAGAAAAATTAAAAAAGGCGAAATTCACCTACTTGCTTACTATCAGAATCTATCACGACAGGTAAAAAAGGATATTAGTAAAGAAAAAAGAAATTATGAAATTAAGGTTGCCAATGATTCAAAAAATAATCCTAAAGCTTTTTACCAACTATATAAATCCAAGGTTAGAGATGTAATTGGTCCCCTTAAAACTTCGATAGGAAAATTGACAGAAAGTGATTTAGAAATGTGAAGTACATTAAATAGTCAATTTCTTTCCGTTTTCACTAATGAAAATTTGGCACAGTTTCCAGAAGTCCGTAAGGTATACAGCGATAGTAAAGAAAATAGGTTAAGTACGGTTACTATAAGTAGAAATGATGTGGTTAAGGAAATTGACAGACTGAAACCTCATAAATCGCCTGGTCCTGATGAGGTATATGCTAGAGTATTAAAAGAATGCAGAGATGAGTTAAGTTATCCATTAACATTTCTATTTAACAAGTCATTAGAAACAGGTATAGTTCCAGAAGCTTGGAAGCTTGCAAATGTAGTTCCGATCTTCAAAAAAGGTGATAAATCAATAGCATCCAATTACCGTCCCATTAGTCTCACTTCAATCATAGGAAAACTACTAGAGTCAATTATTGCTAGGAAAATGAGAAACCACTTAGAAACATTTAACTTAATCAATTCTTCTCACCATGGATTCACTCAGGGACGGTCTTGCCTTACTAATTTGCTTAGTTTTTTCATAGAGGTATATGAAGCAGTAGATAATGACAAGTCATATGATATTATATATTTAGATTTCAGTAAAGCTTTCGACAGAGTCCCTCATGAGAGATTGATGAGAAAGGTTGAGGCACATGGAATAGGTGGGGCGTTGTTAGGATGGATTAGGTCATGGCTAATTGGTAGGAAGCAGAGAGTCAGCATAAATGGTACCAAGTCAGAATGGGGAGCAGTCAAAAGTGGTGTCCCCCAGGGATCGGTATTAGGTCCCCTGTTGTTTCTTATATACATAAATGACCTAGATTTAGGTATAACTAGTAGGATAAGTAAATTCGCAGACGATACTAAAATAGGGAGATCAATTGATTCAGATAGCGATATAGAGTGCCTCCAAAGGGATCTAGATACATAAGAACATAAGAACATAAGAAAATTGCCATACCTTACATGAATGGTCAGTAAATTGGCAGATGAAGTTTAACATTGACAAATGCAAGGTATTAAAGATAGGGAAGATGCAAACAAATGTTAAATATAAACTAGCTAATTTAGAATTAGAAAATTCAGACTGCGAGAAAGATCTAGGTGTGTTTGTTAGCAATGATTTGAAGCCTAGAAAACAGTGTATAAGCGTTCGTATTAAGGCAAACAGGATTCTCGGGTTCATCTCTAGGAGTGTGAGTAACAGAACTGCTGATGTTATCTTAAAACTTTACTTGTCATTAGTGAGACCCCATATGGATTATGCTGTCCAATTTTGGTGTCCTTATTACAGAATGGACATAGATTCATTGGAGAGAGTACAGCGTAGAATGACAAAAATGATCCATAATATTAGAAATCTTTCGTATGAAGAAAGGTTGAAGAAATTAGGTTTACATTCGTTAGAGAGACGCAGAGTTAGAGGGGATATGATAGAGGTGTTCAAGTGGGTTAGTGGGATTAACAAAGGGGACATGGCAAATGTACTAAAGCTCAGTGATAGTGAAAGAACTCGTACCAATGGTTTCAAATTAGATAAATTTCGTTTCAGAAAAGATATAGGCAAGTATTGGTTTGGTAACAGAGTTGTAGACGGGTGGAATGGACTACCAAGTGCTATAGTGGGATCTAAAACTGTAGGGAGCTTTAAGATAAAATTGGATAAGCATATGGACGAGAAGGGTTGGGTGTGAAGGGGGATCAGCCGGGTTGGGCCAATCAGCGCTCTGCAGACCTCCATAATCCTGCGTTAATCTCTAACCGTTTTGGTAAGATGATCCTCAGGGTATTAGAGTGTGAAGCCTATAATTGGGCTTTGTAATGAATTGGGGTTGTGTGGGACAGGGATCTGCCTTGCTTAGGCCAATCGGCTTTCTGCAGACTCCCATTTTCTTATGTTCTTATGTTCTTATGTATTAAAGATAGGGAAGACGAATACTAATGCAAAATATAAACTAGCTAATGCTGAATTAGAAAACTCAGACTGCGAGAAAGATTTGGGTGTGTTTGTTAGCAACGATTTGAAACCTAGAAAACAGTGTATAAGCGTACGTAACAAGGCAAACAGGATTCTGGGGTTCATCTCAAGGAGTGTGAGTAACAGAACTGCCGATGTTATCTTGAAACTTTACTTGTCATTAGTGAGACCTCATATGGATTATGCTGTCCAATTTTGGTGTCCTTATTACAGAATGGATATAGATTCCTTGGAGAGAGTACAGCGAAGAATGACAAAAATGATTCATAATATTAGAAATCTACCATATGAAGAAAGGTTGAACAAATTAGGCTTACATTCGTTAGAAAGACGCAGAGTTAGAGGGGATATGATAGAAGTGTTCAAGTGGTTCAGTGGGGTAAATAAAGGAGACATGAAAAATGTACTGAAGCTCAGTGATAGCGAAAGAACTTGAACAAATGGTTATAAATTAGATAAATTTCGTTTCAGAAAAGATATAGGCAAATATTGGTTTGGTAACAGAGTTGTAGATGGGTGGAATAGGCTACCAAGTGATATAGTGGGATCAAGAACGATAGGGAGCTTTAAGATAAAATTAGATAGGCTTATGGATGAGATGGGTTGGATGTGAGGGGGATCTACCAGGTGTGGGCCAATCGGCGCTCAGCAGACCCCCGTTATCTTGTGTTAATCTCTGACCGTTGTGGTGGGGTCAGTACTCAAGGTATTAGTGAGTTGGGCCTATAATTGGGGTTGGGTATGACAGGGATCTGCCTTGTATGGGCCGATCGGCCTTTTGCAGACTCCCATTTTCTTATGTTCTTATGTTCTTATATTGTATTGTTATTGTATTGTATTATACTAATTGTACATACTAATCTGCCACTACATGATTCACTGTATGAGCCACTATCAGAATCACTGTCCTCACTTTCGCTGCTATCATCACTGTTGTTCTCTGTCTGCGAATTTGTAGGTAGTGGTATGGATGGGGGAAGTGGGGGCTGGGTTGAACGGACAGGCAGACATAGGCCATTTACAAGATGCCATCCATGGCCGATCGGTGAGGGGTGACTTTGGAGCTGGTAATGCTTTTGCAAATATGCAAGATAGTTTGCATTCTCCAAGTGTGGACGGAGACTGTCCAAGTCAGGCACAAGTCGGATAGTGCTTTTTTTCTTCTGAGCTCTCCACTTCGCTGCCCTCGCATCTCCCAGGGTCTTGCTTTTGGTATCACCATAGACATATCGAATGACAAACCGCTCCAAATCACTGATGACCTGTTCTGTGACTAGGAGCTGTGTACCACATGCTGCTAGCAGGTCGTGTGCCTCTTTAGACTTCTCCAGACGATCTGCGATGAGCTTCTTGCTTGCTCCATAGAAGCCAGAGTTGTGGTCACACCCAGTGAGGACATGAAGTGGTATGATGGATGCAGCCATTGCCTCACTGCACAAACATCGGGCATCGATAAGCTGACGTTTGCGTTTCACACACAGGATTCCTGTTGTCTTCTGAGCAACATATGCCGCTTGCACGTAGTTGTCTGTGTCCTCTGTGTCAAGAACGACAGCTGCTGTGTAGCTGTCTGACCGGAGCACACTATATATGGTGAGCATTGCCGTATCTGCCTCTGCATGGGAGCATGTGAGCTCTGGCACAAGCTTGCCTGTGGTGAGATTCTTTGCAGTGCTGCCAACTACACACTAGATGATCTCGGTGCTAGTTGTTGCTGCTGTTCTCTGGAATTCCGTTTGAAGAAATGCCTGAAGGCGGATTTTGTTCTCAGGTTTACCCAGGAGAGCATGGAAAACTTTACTAGAAGGAAATTTATCTTCTGTCTTCATGAAAACATTGCTGATTGGCAGTTTTTTTTGGCGCAGTATTCTCTCACTGTCCTTGATCGTGTAATTCTGATCATATGAATCATTGACGCAAATGATACGCTCAGCATGCTTGTGTCTCGTTAGAACGAAGTGCACCAACTTCTCTGCATAATCTCCCCAGGTATACTTGGTACCGTCTCCCTTCTCTCTGTCTTCAATGGTAGGAGTTGTTAGGCGCCAGATGAGGCCCATATCAATAATAGACGTGTATACATCAGGCTCTGGAATGACAGTCATAGTTAGTTTTTGTTGAAGCTTGCTTTTCTGTGCCTTACGGATGGTTCTATTGACGTTGAAGATGGAAAGGCACTCGGCTGTAACACGATGCAGCAGGACTTCTTGAAATTTGAGGGCACCACTCGTTTCAACCAGTCCGAGAACAGAGGCCAAGGCATTACGCTCCATTTCCTGTCTTTCCCTTCAGGTTCTCACCATCTGCTTTCTTCAATTCCTGAGTTAAAAAGTTCAAACGCTTGCTACGGGGAACTCTGTCGTTGAGAGACTTGGTCTTGGAATACACTCTCTCATTCAAGAACTGCTTCAGTTTGCTTGTGCCATCCTCCTTTGCCGATTTCAAGTCGGCAGCGAGAGCGTCTGAGGCTGGGATTCCTGACTTTAGGGATCGAAGTGTCTTGTTTGTATGGTCAAATGGATCACACTTGAATTCAGTGAGACATGCGCTTATATCCTGTACAGCTTGTTCATCCTTCTTCATTTTACTCAACGAGCAATCAGCATGCTTCCCTTTTCCTTGTTTCTTGCGATTAGCATGGCGATGGACCTTTGTTCTCACCCGATTGATGTTATTCACATTCCGAGTGTTTGAAAGGAGCTGCTTTTCATTGTTCAGAATGGCCAACCAACCAGCTTCAGGTTAGAGCCCTTATTCATTGTTGACTCTATCCATATGTCGAGGGCGACACACGAATATGGTTTTCCTGTCATTGACTGTGCAAACATACCACTCTCCATGAATGCAGCCTGATCGACAGGAAGGGTATCAAGCACTGCGGTGAAATCGGGGAGATGCCGACCATACTTGTCATTATCATAGATTTGCATCAAAGGAAGCATGAGCTTGAGTGAGGACTTGAACTAAGTCCAGTTGCTTGTTCTGATTGCATGGATATTTTGAGTTAGAACCTCAACCATTTCCATGAATGACATCCAGTATTCTGCTTGTGGGGCACCCTCAAAGTCCTTGAAGAGAGCATCAACGAGGTCCTTCAGCCCAGCATTTCTCTCTAGCTCTGCATGTTCATCTGCAAGTTCCTGTGCATCAATCGGATGTCGAAGCTTGGCAAGGGATGCCTTTACTTCTTCAGATAGAGGGGAATCTTCCAAACATTTGTCTATGACATGGTGGACCAGAGTCTCGTAGAATAGTCGCAAGCAGCGAACTCCACGCTTAATATGTTTTCCACGAAGGGCCTGATCAACAGACCCGTCTGCTATAACACCAGCTGCCACCAACACATCTGAGATGCCAGATCCCTTAAACCTCTTGTATATAGTGTAGATGAACGACATTTGGATGTGGAAGGGTGCCATGAATGGTAAGATTTTGCTGAACAGCTCAGCATTCTCACTTTTCAACTCTAGCATGAGCACGTAGACAGGATGATCACCAACAATTATTGCAAAAGGCATCTTTTTTTCTTCGATTGATTTTGCAAGCTTACACATCACATCATTGAGAATTGTCTTACTGGGTGGGTTGGGATAGGTCATGTGGTATATATATTCTCATCTGCATTTGACATGCTGGCATGAAACCCTGAAAACCCAGGCACAGTCTGTTCTTCTGGCTTAGGTCTCGTTCAGTCATCTTGCGCCCTGGCCAATGCATGGATCACACCACTAATTCTTTGCACCGATGTGTCAGGAGGAGGAGTACTTTGATCAGCTGGTGGCTTCCTGAGAGGTGGTTCCCCACGCTTCGCTGTCTTGTATGGGTTGACTTATTGCATTTCACTTCCGAGCTCTTTGAGAGTTGTCGAGAGGTTTGATGCAAAGTTGGCACCGGGAACTGGTCTATCCTCGTGATTCTCGGAAGGAAGTTCTGTATCAAATGATTCTGGCTGCACAAACATGACATTAGTGCGGTGTGACTGGCCAGCACCGGTCAATGTGTTGCTCTTGAAGTCATCGTTGTCGACTATAGCGATAGCAGGCTTACCCTCAGCTAGTTCGAAGGGGCAATCAGATGAGCACTTAAGGTCATTGACCACCCAAAAATCTTGCAGCATAAGTACGTCATTGTAACTGATGCCCAGTCCATCTTTGTGCATTATGTCGACTATCTCCCTACTCTTGGTCAGTCCATGTAGCAAGACAGAGAGATTTATCTCAAATGCAGTGCGTTTTCCAGTGATGTAGCTTGTGAGGATAGATGCAATCGATCGGACGGATGGACTGTCATCAATTGCAGACTTATTTGGGTGTTTCAGCCATGTGAGCAGCTTCAGCAGGAGCTCACTGAGGTCGTCTTCTCTCTCCAACTCGTGTATATATGGGAGCCAGGGAATAGTATTTGTCATGATGACTTGCTCTTTGAGTCGTGCTGCAACATTCATCACCAACTGATCATTGCTGACACCCAATGAAGATATTGCTGCCTCAATGTATGTACCTGCTGCTGTTGTATCATATACCAGTTCACTCACATTCTTTTGAATGCGTTCATGCAATCCGATGTCTTCCCACATTCATTGATGAGAATTTCCTTTAAGTAGCTGGATTTTACTACTGAGTTATGTCCGTGATTTGAGATAATGCGCTTATAGTCCTGCAGCAGGCCTTGCAGTGTGCGAATTTCATGGTCTTTGAAGATGACTTGACGAATATGATGAAAGAAGAGATCTTGGGCCTCTCGGAGGTTTACACGCTGCAGATATTGAGTGCTTTCATCTGAAAGGGGCTTGTGGTCGCTTACATATTTGCGCCAGCACGCACGATGGTAGCGGATTTCCAACCCAAATGCTGTTTGACTATCTGGGATGGATGCAATCAGAGTGTCAAGTCTCAATCTCATGACCTCATCTTCCAGACAGACAGTATATAAATTGAATTTAGTCCAGGCATCTACGGTACTGTTGATAGGAGTAAAATCTGCTTGTCACGATCACTACTCTTGTATGCCCCTTTCATGCACCGCACACATAGAGTCTTATCGTGAAAGACACCCATACTGGAGCGGAGCCTTTTAGGTGCACTGGCCTCTGGGGAAGGGTCTTGTTGATCTGATGCTTCATCTCTTTCAAGACGTTCCTCGGATTTTTTTTTGCGTTTTTCGGCTTGAGAGAGCTTGCGCTTGCTGGATAATGATGCGTAACAAGTGCTATGCATGTGGTGACCCTTTGGTCCCTTCTCCCAATCCACATTGTCATGTATATGTTGAAACTTATCAAGTTCTTTCCCTTGTAAAGACTTTTCCCGGATGGATTCCCACTTCTCAGGTGTAATGTTTTCCAAACGATCATCTGCGGTACATCGCTTACCACAGAGTAAAATGCACTCGTATTCATTTAATGTCTTGTCTGGTAACTCTTCACTCTCTCTTCTATTATTCATTATTTCGGTCACTTCACAAGTCGGCGATTTTCATCAGATGGGCATGCGATCCATCTGAAACAGTAAAAAAGTAATATTAGATATACACTGCAGGCAGAGAACAACAGTGATGATAGCAGCGAAAGTGAGGACAGTGATTCTGATAGTGGCTCATACAGTGAATCATGTAGTGACAGTGAAGTGGCAGATTAGTATGTACAATTAGTACAATACAATACAATAACAATACAATACAATACAATACAATACAATACAATAACCATTCCAGTGGATTTGTAATGCCAGAATTAGTGAAAAAGGACACCTCATTCGTCCTTGTAGCTCATCTGATGCCAGAGATATTACATTTCATGTTTTTCAAGATGGCGTTGGCGGCCATTTTGGATATTGGGCTCTAGCAGAGTTAGCCGTCATTTTTCAGAGGGGCATAGGAGGTAATTTTCCTTTAAAATGGTTCAGGTTGTCAAATCCATCGAGAGAAAAAGGTAGGAACAAAATGGTCACGGATTCCAAGCAAATGACCCTACTATCAGGCACATACCCTATAGCTGGGGGTGGCCGACTCGAGACAGAGGTCGAACAGAAAAAATAATAAAACAAATAATATATAATTGTCAAATACTAAACGCCCGAAATATAAAGCAAGTAACATAAGTATTTGCAGTTACCTTTGTTAGTACTATGACTGTGATTGGCATATTATTTTATATTATGAAAACTATTTTTTGTTTTACATATGTTACTGTTTGGTAACATATGAGAATTATAATTAAATTATTGGATACTCCTTAAAAATTAAGTTTTGCAGTATATTGCCTTTAGCAAGGCAAGAAAATTATCGTTCAAATCAAGTGTTTAACCCCGTACGAGCGGGCATAATTGCCCAAAATTACATTGATTCCCTGCTCATCTTCATGTATAAGCAAAAGCCAGAGCGTAATGCAATTATATATCCGTGAAAGTACGATAATAGAGCTTTCAAATGACACCTAATTCATCTCTGTATGACATCTGGTTGTCTTGCAAACGAAGGGCAACATTGCTAAAAATTAGCAATTTAGCTGTTTTCGCTATGTGTGATATTGCAGATGTGCGAGAAAACACTCTGTGACACATCAGTATGAGCCCTGACTCTGTGGGCTCCGGACGAGGACCCTCCCGTACTTCCTGCAATAGCTGGCCTCACTCCCAGGCCCCATAATAGCCTGAAAAACCTGCCCGTCAGGTGACGGTCGCCGCGAGGAATGGGTTAATATTTAAAAACTTATTGGAGCGAAGTGTGATAAAGTCACCTGTGTAGGGCTGTAAGTAACAAGTCAAAACCAAAAGTCGCTGCTCAACAATCACTAATACATGCGGCTGCCAGATAATTGTTTCCTGCATCTAATTCAAACAGTGATTATTTTATTGTATTTTTAGTTAACGTACTACACTTTGTTCTTGCTGGCAACTCTCAATATTGTTGGTTTATTGAACTCAACAATTTCAGTATTCGATGACACATTATACTTTATTAAATGTTGGTGATTTTAAGACGATTGGTTCCAGCTTAGGAAGGATCTCTAGGTATCAAAAGGGTGTAAACTAGCACAATTAACACTACTACAGTTCCATCCTAAGTTTATTAAAATCATCTAATCATAGCCTGAAGTAAAAGTAGAGCTTGCCCTTGTATACTAAACAGAGGGGTTATAAGGTATTTGTTTTAAATATATGTATGTATATACTCAGCCACATAACCCATACCTTGGGGTGGCCGACTCGAGATAGAGCCCGAACAAAAACAACAAAATAAAACAAATAAAAAATCACACACATCTACGTCGCCCAGGAAAAGACCTAGAGACCAAAGACCATGAGGGGTCTTCAGCAAAAGACTACCTGGTCCCAGATCTCCCGAAGAGGTTCCAGTCATAGCAGGCAGACACACAGCAGAACTACACTGCAATGCCCGCCGACATACTTCCAGACAGGGCTCTTCATATATATATGCCTCTTTTTCTTCTGCTCTCACTTGGAAGGACCATATTACCAGTCTTGCTAAGGCAGCCTCCCAGAAGCTGGATGTGCTCAACTGCCTCAAGGGGTTCTTACCCCTGCGCAGCTTCTTGCTCTGTACAGCGGCACAGTCCGTCCATGTATTGAGTATTGTTCACATGTTTATCATTAACTCCCGTCCACTCACCAACTCTCTGCAATCTCTCTCTTTTCGCCGCAATGTTGCATCCCTCTCGCTATTCTATCGCTACTACAATAATCAATGTTCCTCGGAGCTTTCCCAGTGTATACCACCTCCTCTACGTAGGGTATGTAGTACCCGTCTTGCTACACAATCCCACCCCTATTCTGTGTAGCTCTCCAACCCAAGAGTGAAACGCTATTCTCAGACTTTCTTCTATTCAAATGCTGAGCTCTGGAACTCTCTCCCAGAATCAGTCTTTCCTTCTTCCTATGACTTAAATTGCTTCAAACTCTGTGTGTCCAGGTATTTTGGCTCGAACATCCCTTGATTTTAGCCCTGTCACTTTTTCAAATCTGAGAGAAGCACTCGCTGCAGGCAGTTCTGCCTTTTGTCTCCCTCATTCACAAAGAAAAAATAATAAAATAAAATAAATACACCAGCTACCCAGGCCAGGCACCTGACGGACTATTATCTAGTCCGACCCCCACTCCCTACGACCGCGGTATCACTCATCTATTCACAAGCATTCTCAATTAATTTCTATTTATCACCACTTCTCTTGCCTGTTCTTCAGTCACCTCTCTCTCTGCCAACGCTTTTTTCACACCATCTCTCCATCTCATCAGAAGTCTTCCTACCATCTATGTCCACTTGTTTCTGACTCACCTTGTTTCTCATCATGCATGTAATATATATATATATCATCTTGAAATATTTTATTTTGAAACACTTTTTCAGTATGATCATTGACACTTAATTGTAATACATTAAGCGTGCATGGTACTGCCAGTGACGCCAAACGTTAGCCTGCAAGGTTTGTGTTATGTCGGGCTATAATATTTACAGCTTGTAATATAGTCTTTACTAAAATCCAGATCTGGACTTATAGACTGTAAATAACTCAACAGGGTCAAATCTAACACAGTCTTACTCTCACAAATAAGTATTCAATTAGGTACTACAGTTCTCAATAACAACACACATAACAATTATAACACCTGTTTATTCAATTAGATCTAATACCTGAAAACCAGATTGTAGCTGCACCTAGATAATTATTAGAACTATCAGGCAAGGATTACCAGGCATATAAATGGTAGATCATGAATGGAGAGCAATCGCTCTTCAACTGAGGTTATAACCAGGTGAATAATCTGCAACTAAATAATACACGTAACTTATAGAATCAACCCTTAATAATAATCGTGATGTGAGTCAAGTGTCTTCCGTGAATAAAACAACCGTGAAAGCACTAGAACACAATCTCAACTAAGAAAGGCTGGGAGAGTTGAGAGAGTAAATAATAACTCAGGTGGGGAGGCTGAGTCACACGACTGGTAGTGGCGAGCTGGCTAGGTAGTCGCGGTATACTCAAGTGACCTTCCTACTTAACCTGTGGAGGTCAGGTCACCTACTGGACTGAGGTGGATGAAATTAATCTCAAAGTTAATGCACCTAGAATGGTAATTTAAATAATGTTACCCTGAAATTGGGGGCAAGAGACGATTTAATTTATTTTATAAAAGATTAAGTGGGTGGACTAAATTATGTAATTTCTAATGAATAACTTATATTCACATCAACGATCATATGCAAGAATAACGAAACGAGCCGAGGAATTCAGATATTAACTCCTTCAGACATAATATGTTCCAGTAAGTCTACGGAGGCAGGAGCCTGGTATCATTGCCACTGCACCACGCAACTGTCAAAACCACACTGCTGACCGCTAGCATTGTCGGAGAAACCTGGGGTTGCCACCAACCGACAGATTTTTATCTAACTTACCGGACTTACTGAGTTCCATATGACGCTAGGGCGTCATATAACTTATTAGAGAGCTATGTAGATAAGTCCATATGACGCTCTAGCGTCATATGAGTTTTTTTGGCCAAACCTCCATATGACGCTCTAGCGTCATATGAGTCTGAAGGAGTTAATTTAATATATAATTAGGAATGGAATACAGAAGGATATCTATTAATTGGATTTAAGAACAGATTATACTTGACAAAATGAGCTTAGATAATGAAAGCTCTGAAACTATCAAGGTATGACAGTGTAATTAATAATTAACCCTTGTATAGCGGGGGTGGATATAAGGCAGGCTAGAGAACCAAGGACTAGGTGGCAGGGCCCGACTTAAGTCTGTGTGCAATTTTTGAGCAATAATGGCTATGAGAGAGAGACGAGCGATGGGAGGAGTGTAGCTCGGCTCATGACCGCTCGGCATGGGTCCCGCGCGACTACTGACGTTTACTCCACACACACCCACACTCACTGCCTCGCTACACAGGGAGTTATGTAAGGAAATTACCTTATTTTAGGGATTTTGCACTCGTCTTGCACGATCGTTGCAAGAGAACGCGTGGTCGTCGAAGGATGGTTCTGGTGTCATTCGAAAGCTCAATTAACGCCCTTTCAGGGATACATAATTGTATTACGCTCTGGCTCTTGTTTATGCATGAAAAAGAGCACAGAAATAAGGTCGTTTAGGGTAAAACCACCCGCTTGGCGGGTAGTAGAAGTTAGTGACGGGCCCGCTCGTAAGGCGTTAATTCAATATTAATTATGAATTGAAAGTGGCGTACATGACGAAGTTGTACTAAGGTAATACTCAAAATAGTATACCCAAGAGGCCTGAACGAGTTAACAGGGAGGTGGCGCACACGACTAAGTTGTGCTAAGGTAATACTCAAAATAGTATTACCAAGACGTCTGAACAAGTTAACAGTCTTAATATAAACATACACCAAAATACGAGGTCTAGGGTAAGTGATGTTGAATTAAGCAACAGAATCTATGCAAAGCTGGAATTCCCAAGCATGAAGAATCAGAATTTTCTTACATCAGTAATCAAATGAACGTAAATACTAATTCATTAAATAATTACAATAGAGTTTAAGTAAGAGAGTAAAAATGGGGGAACCCTGGAAATAATTGTGTTGATAGAAAAACAACACTTCTCAATGAGGATACTGGGGTAAATTAATTATTAAATTGGGCGTAGGTTCTAGGTAATCAGTGATAACTCAAGAAGGGTAATTACACTCGAAATACACGTCGACCTCAACTTGCAAAATACACAACAGAATACATATATTAGGAAAATCTGTGAATGTGCAAGGGAAGTTAATTAAAACAAATGTATATAACGCATGCGTAGGACGTTCTAGAGAAAATAAATAAATGATGAACACTAGGTCTTAAACACAGATCTTAACTAAGTCTTTATATTATGATTCTGAAGGATGAATACAATACGTAATTAAAGATCTTGGGCACAGATCTCAGAATTAATTAACACAACACGATTCACATATTTTAACCTATACCTCAACAACAATAACAAAAACGAAAAGACACAAAACTTTTAGGGAATGATTGGAGGGCTGGTGAAGAGAGTGCAGGGCTGGCCAACGTAGATCGTAGGTCCTAGGGGCAGGGTGTCCTCGGGCAGCACTTCCGGGGGCAGGACGTCCTCGGGCAGCACTTCCGGGGTGTAAGGCGTCCTCGGGCAGCACTTCAGACTCCAGGCTTCAGGAAGGTGGGGTGTCCCTCCGACAGGACCCCAGGAGGCACTTCAGGATCACTACTCTCTGGGCAAGGCAGGGGCAGGCAATTACAAACCAACACTTTTAATTAGCTACTCTGAGCCCGAAGGTTTTAGAATAGTATTGAGGTGGGGTTGCATACTTTTCCACAATTTACCTGAGATAATGTGCGGCTTTTTCCTCAACCTTTGTTTAGCGGGGCCCGACTTGAGTCCGTATCGAAAAATCTGGACCGTGTGGCGGGGCCCGACTTCAGTCTGTATGCAATTTTGGCGCAATCTTGGCACTGAGAGAGAGACGAGCGACGGGAGGAGCATAGGTTGCCTCATGACCGCTCGCCACGGCTGCAGTGGGCCTTTTTTTTTTTTTTTTTTTTTAAGAGAATGAACGGAGGAAGGAAAAACACAGATAAAACAAAAAGGTCCATATGCCTAAAGGCATCCTCCATTCATAAAATGTTTGTAACTACTGGATTTAAACTTTTGTAGATTGTAAGTTTTTGGAAAGCATTTCGAGGGAAGTGAATTCCAAAGAGTAGTAGTTCTAGGGATAAATTAATTTTGATAAGCAGAAGTTCTGCATTGTGGAGGAGAGAGTGTAAATTCATGGGCGCTCTCAGCTGCCCTAGTTCTACGGGGAAAGATGTGGAGAGGCGGCACAATTGAAGCAAGTTCCTCGGAACAATTGCTGTGAAAATATCTGTAGAATAATGCAAGGGATGCAACATTTCTTTGTATGGATAATGTAGGAAGGTCCTGTGTGATTGCAGGGTTATTGATTAATCTAATAGCTTTATTTTGAATTTTGTCCAACTGCCTCAATGCAACTACTCCACTTCCACTCCACAGAGGTGAACAGTAATCCATCTGAGAACGCACATGACTTTTATATATTACGGCCAACTGCTCGTCAGTGAAGAATTCTCGAACTCTGTACAGGAGTCCCAGTTTTTTAGAGGCATTCTTAGCAATGCTTCTAACATAATGTGTCCAGCTCAAGTTAGTAGTTAATGTTACACCGAGAATGTCAATACTAGGGGAAGTGGGAATATTTACATAATTAAAATATATATGGGAGTCAGTGAGATTCTGTCGGTTAGAAAATTTAATGTACTTGGTTTTCTGTGCATTAAAAGAAACTAGATTTTTTTGTCCCCATTCATTAATTCTAGAAAGGTCCTGGTTCAGAGAAATTGAAGTGTTTATTTTTGAATTTATAAGATCGGGTTGGGTGAAAGAATTGGTAAATGTGAAGGAACTGTGGAGTGTTGAGTCATCTGCGTAGGAATGTATTGGATTATGAGTGGTAGATATGAGATCATTGATATGAATGAGGAACAGAGTTGGGGCCAAAACTGATCACAGGGGAACACCAGCATTTATTGAGTGAAATTGAGAATAAAGGCCATCTACCATTACACATATTTTTCTGTTATGAAGATAAGAAGAAATTAGTGGAACTAATGATGCAAGGCCGTAGTGTGACATCTTCGACAATAAGGATTGATGCCAGACTCTATCAAATGCCTTTGATATATCCAGTGCTATTGTATGTGTTTCACCATGTTGGTCTGTAGCTTGGTTGATTTGATGCGTAAGAAGGCAAAGAATGTCTGCAGTTGATCGACATCGTCTAAAACCATATTGCCTATCACTGATTAATTTATTATTCTCAAGATGTTTAATTATGTGATTATTTAATATAATTTCAAAGACTTTACCAAGAGTGGAAGTTACAGCTATTGGATACAAGACCATTTATGGCCTACTGACATTTAGTCCACACACATCCACCCTCCCTCCCTCGCTACACACGTAATTATGTAACGAAATGACCGTATTTTAGCGATTTTGCCCTTCGGTTGCAGTTGCAAGACAACCAGTGATCGTAGAAGGATGGTCAGGTGTCATTGGAAAGCTCAATTAACGTCCTTTCAGGGATACATACTTGTATTACGCTCTGGCTCTTGTTTATGCATGAAAAAGAGCACGGAAACAAGACCATTTATGGTATAAACCCCCGCTGGGCGCGTAGTGGAAAAAAACTGACGGGCCCGCTCGTAACATGTTAAGTCCCGTTTACAGGTGTTCAACATCAGAGGGGTATTGTGAAATGGTTTTGCTGAAGTTGTGAGGTAAATACTTATCGTAGGTATACGTAGTGGTAGTTTACATGGATACATATGTGCTAGGTAGCTTATTAATTACTTAAGACCTAGTTACTTAGTCTAATAAGGGAGAAATGGGATGTGGATGGACTTGTCCACGAGCTACATTCTTAAACAAACATTGTTATAGCTTGTTTAATACTTGCTCTTGGTCGAGGTTTATTGGATCTCCCGATCCGCCACAATGTGTCCTCTCGTTTATATCTATTCCTGCCGGTAGATTCCAGGCCGTTGATGTTTTATTTGCATAACCACTTTTCATTCGTGTCCTCCATATCCAGGAGCTGAGTACATGTAGCCCATGCCGGTATCGGGCTGCGAGGGGGCATGTCCCGAGCAGGTGGCTAATGAGTTTGGGTGACCTCTCATACCTTTGTCTCGTAGAAAACGGTGAAACAGGGGTCGCTTGGGTATTTGTCCTGGGCTAGAGCATGGGAGAATTGGGGTGTGTCTGCTATTTTCTTGTCTTGATTATGGGGTCTTGGAGTTGCAGACTGGCTATTCTGTAATTGTTATTTGGGTGGCTCGTCTTCAGACCCGTCATCTCATCACCTTCTTCGTAGAAAAAGTCGCGACCCCGCGATTTCATAATATAGGATCTGGTGGTGGGTGAGTTGATGACAGGTGTTAAACTTTGGAGAGTGAGCAGCCAAAGTGTGGTAGGGACATCCGCCTTGGATAGGGTGTCCATGCTGATGTTTATTTGCCAGTCTTCTATTTTTGCGGAAGGTGACGCCGTTTATCTTTATGGCTGGCTGTTGTGCTGTAGAAGGCGGTGTAGCAGGGGAGGTGGCTGGAGCTAGTCTGCCTGCTGTCGTTGATGAAGGGGTAGTTATGAGAGCTGGGGTGGTAGTACCAGGTAGAGTTGACCTCGTTCTAACATGGGTGGTCTGGAGTGTAGCTGGCAGGGTAGGTTGGGGGTGGTCCCGCCGTTGAGGGGGGCACCATAGGACGACCAGATCTTGTACATGGGGTTAGACCAAGTATTAGAGAGGGTTTGGAGACACATGATAATGGGGAGGGGGAGGAAGCTGAGCTAGATGATAGCGGTGGCCTATTTACTTTGTTGGGGGTTGGCCAAATTAGAGGTCAGAGATGGTGGGTTCTGTGGATCCTAAATTGTGTTATTAGTTGCAGGCAAAATGTCATTCAGATTGGGATCAGCAAGCATCACATTGTTCTCATTAATAGGCTGAAATCTACGTACATGCCTGTTACGATACGTGTGTGACTCACCAAAACAGTTGACGGTAACCTGATAACAGTTTGGTACAAGTACATACACCAATTGAATACCAGAAACAAAAATTACGGTAAGAACGCTCGTGTTGATAGCCGTATTGAGACACCGCTGCCATCAGTGTTATGTCGGGCTATAATATTTACAGCTCGTGATATAGTCTTTACTAAAATCCAGATCTGGACTTATAGACTGTAAATAACTCAACAGGGTCAAATCTAACACAGTCTTACAGTGGCGGCTCGTATAAAATAATATGGAGCGATTGCTTTCCTATTATGGCGGATTTAAGGAAGATAAGTTTACTCTAGGCTACCTAAGACTGAAAAGGTCCGCTCACATAATGTAAATAAATAATAATGCCGGGAGTGTAACTCACTTATTAAATCACCATAGTATATTACAGTCAGGCAAGGTGGGAATGCTGATGGAGGTGCTGATAGATGGTAGGCAAATGGCTGTTATACGAACACCATTGGATGTTTACACTAAGGTGACCGCATGGATGCACCTGAACTAATAAAGAATGAATAACTAAGGTTGAAGAAAGTTAAATCATGATAATAAGGCTTAGCTGTCAGTCGGTCTGTCTGTAGGATGTAGTTGAGTTTAAGTTTATGATGAGAGCTAGATGAAACCGGAACCAGGATCGCGGCGAACTAAAGAGTGGAGGTGTTGCTTGGATGAAGTATAAAAGTGCTCTTCCGCGGTGCGCCACAATCCAAGACGTCATCGTCGTATGCTACGAATCTAGCGGCTACTGCTAAGTTAGTAGCGGATATCTAGCAGTAAATATCGCACCGCTTACATAATATTACAGCATGGTTTATATGATGAATCATATATGCATTCCTAAAGACACTTAAATACTATAGTTTCGTATAATAGGCCTTATCTAACTTATTAAGCTTACATACTGTACAAACTGTATCTAGGGTATGATACATAGAATATGTAGGTTATACTACTGGCTATCGTGAATCCACGATACACTCCCCCCCCCCTCCCCAAACACAATACCTGAACCCCACCTTATATCTAGAGTTGCCCAGAAGCAATCTTGTGTCGCCACATATCAACGGCGCCACGAGCTGCGCGTCTGGGTCTAGTCCCGATCCGAGGCGGATCCCCAACGGGTTGTGGTGGATCGGCTAAGGCAGCCTCCTCGGATCCAGCATCATCAGGTGGAGCTTCTTCTTGTGTAGAAGAGCCAAGCTCCATATAGCGTACAGTCGTGCGACCGGACGAACAGTAGTCCCAGTAGCTGTCTTGAGCAGTGCTACTCGCCCTACCAAGCCTTCGCCCTCGTACATCTTCACTACGCAGCCCAACCTCCAGTACAATCTAGGACTATCATCATGGATGAACACTATCTCGCCTACAGAGGGTGCTGATGGTTGACCAGCAGTCTTAGTTTCCCTCTCACGTAGTGCCAATAAGTAGTCATTCATCCATCTCTTTTTAAAATCACCTATAACCCTAGAAATATACTGGTAACGTCGTGACACCGCAGCCTCGGTGAACATTGAAGGGTCTTCTAACTCTGCCTGTGACTGCAGATCAGTAGGAAAGGCAGTCATTGGCTTGCCGTAGAGCAAATGCGCTGGTGTTAGTGGCAGTGGTTCATGCAGGTCAGTATATACGTAAGTGAGAGGACGATCGTTAACAACCGCCTCGACTTCAGTGAGCACAGTTACTAGTTCGCTCCTTTTTAACAAGGCGCGTCTTGCAACCGCCCGTAAGCCTGACTTCACGATGCCTACACACCGTTCCCACATTCCACCAAACCACGGCGCTTTGACTGGTATAAACTTCCACTCGCACTTTCGCTCTCCCAAGTAGGCAACAACCGTTGGATCGTCGCTCATATCTATCAAGTACCTGGAAGCTTGAAGAAAAGTGGGAGCATTATCGCTAAGAATCAAATGAGGGAAGGAACGACGTGCACAAAATCTCCTGAATGCCAGCATAAACTCTTCACAAGACATATTGTCACAGAGTTCTAAATGTATTGCACGTGAAGTGGCACAAGTAAATAGCAACACATAAACCTTGTCCAGTTCCCTAGTTCTCAGTGCGCCGGTATAGTCTAGTTCTGTAACTCTGAAGGGTTCTAGATGATTAACGCGACACTCTGGCAAGGGTTGAGCAGGTGCAGTCGTAAATGGTCTTCCTTTTAGTCTACGGCACACCACACATCTTTTGACTACTCGTCAAACTACCTGCCGAACTCTGGGTATCCACTAGTTGAGACGCAATTTAGAAATAACGTGGTGAACCCCGTAGTGCATTACTTCCTCGTGTGTGCGTTGTACAAGTAGATCGGTGACATGGTGTGTTGCAGGCATCAGGATAGGATTGTTGGCACAGTCGTCTACACCTGACCATTTTAGACGTCCCTCACATCTAATTAAGTCATTCTTCAGGTGTAGCCTTAGTTGACGCACAATGTTAGGCATTTTATTCTTACCAGAACTTCTTATGGATTCTAATTCCTGACTGAAGGATCCCCTTTGAATCCATCTAATTAGTGTTACCTCAGCTGCTTTTATTTCTACTGCATTTAAGCTTTGACCCAGATTGCAGAGTCGTCTTTGTAGCCTGGCCTTTATGTTGGTGATATAACGCAACACCCAAGCTACGACTCTGACTAATGTATTGTACCCACCGATCCTTACCCACACTAACATAGGATTCGGTGTTGATGTCGGTTGAATGACAGCTGTCACCGTTTCTAATGGCAAAGCTAACTCAACCTCGGCATTCCATACAGCCCAATCCCCTTCGTGGAGCAGACATTTTGGGCCTTGCCACCACAGGTCGGACTTAATCAATTTGGACGCCGTTACTCCCCTACTTATTAGGTCACTGGGGTTGTCTTTGGTTGGTACATAATGATAGAAGGCGTTTGGTAGTAGGGATCGTATTTCATCCACCCTATTGCGCACATAGACGGGCAATGTCCATTGACTATGCACCCAGCTTAGTGCAATTTGGATATCGGACCATACGTGTACCGCCCTTAGTTGCAGTTCCTTATTGTATGAAATGCATACAAGATTAACCAAACGTCCCAATAGGAGCATGGCAGTTAGTTCCAATTTGGGAATCGTAACCCCCTTTACCGGTGCAACCTTAGCCCGGGCGGTGAGTAAATTAATCCCAAACGAGGTAACACAATAAATAACTACTCCATACGCTGTAGCACTCGCATCATAGAATGCATGTAAAGACATGGGTCCAAATGCGGCCACTTGGCGCGGTAACTCTAATGTACATAGGGTGTTATAATCTTCTACTAAGGACCTACCCTGTTCACTAAGATCATCAGGTAAAATTTCGTCCCACCCCACGTTGCGTCTCCATATTTCCTGGATTAGAATCCTAGCTCTGATGGTAACAGGTAATGCTAAACCTAATGGATCAAAAAATTGTGCGACCTTACTCAACAGACTACGTTTTGTGTGCATCCCTGGCTGTTCAGTATAATCTTTGTTCCGGTACATCAGTATGTCTTTCCCTGGTTGCCATATCATCCCCAAGATTCTGGCATATTCTTGGTTATCAGAAGCTACCCCATCTATTATGAGACCATCCCAAAGCAACACAGAATAATAACACAGAGATAATTATTAAAAACCTCGTCATAAGCCTTGGAGGTGCTAGGTTCTTGGGTTAGTTTACGCTGCAAGGCGCGTAACCTACCCAACGCAAAACCATAATTAGTGGGTAAACTGATATTATCATGTTTCCAGGGTAGACAAACTTTGTATTGCTTTTCCGTGGTCAAGTAACGCACAGATTCCGAGAACTTCTCGATCGCGAATTTTGATTCCTGTTCATTCTCCACAGGTTTAATTCCTATGTGGTCTAGTTTCCACAGTCTTTCTAGATTGAACTCGGCAGCTAACTTTGGGTCCTCAATGTGAGTATCATCTTCGGTGAACTCTTCTGCCGCGGTCGTGCTCATCCTCAACACGGATACCGTGTCAACCAGAACATTTGACTGGGTAGTTTGGACTGTACCGCTCATGCAGTAGCCAAACTTAGTGGGGATCAAGATCACTCCACTCTCTCTTTTAAAACCCGGGTGTACTACATCATAGTAATAATCTGCTCCTAACAGTATGTGCACCTCCTTCAAGTCACCTACGGGGTCAGACAGGTAAATACCTTTCCTACGAAGTGCATGCTCTACTTTGTTAATTCCTACAGATTGATAGTCTGGGAGTTCATTTACCACTACACACTGGAAGAAGTGTTTCTTCTTACGGTAGATGTAAGCAACTTCAACAACTTCATATTCTCTACTGTCGGTCACTCCTGTAAAACCTTGCAACCTAAGGGTCTCACTACCTACTACACAGTATTTTAGACCGTCCAGCACCGATCTCTTTATAAAGGATCGTTGTGAGCCATGGTCTAGGAGTAGCCGATAGACTTGTATCCTGCCATAACCCTCTATGGGTATCTTGATTGTGGGTAAAATGGTGGTGTCCTTCCTACTGCCTAGCATTAATGTTGCAGTACCCCCTACTTTTTCCTCCCTGACTGGACTACCTGTGGGGCATAACTTTTCAAAGTGATGACCCTCACAGTTGCGACAGGGCCTCAAATAGGAAGCAGTACATTTACCCTGCATACCATGGTCCTTACTCAGACAACCCTTGCACAATTTTAGCTTCCTTGCTTGAGCTAATTTGGCTTCATTGGTTTGATATTTGGTACAGCTTAGCCATTTATGTTTGGGATTGTTGCATAGCCTACATGACATTTGTGGTTTCTTTCGTGATTCTTCAACCTTCCCTTTAGAACCTACCATCATATTAATTGAACCCCTTGCTGTTGTCCCTTCTGACCCTCCCACCGTCCTACCATTGTTCAATTGTATGTTGCTAATCTCCTTGCTAAATTCCTCTTTGAACTCCTCCAAGTTAAAGGTACGAACCTTATCTAGAATAGCTAGAGGTAATTTCTGTCTTAAAATTATGACCAGCATTTCTTGTGAGGTTACCCCCAACGCATCTAATGATCTTGTATGACACTACATATCTGCCCTAAACTTTGTTAGTTCATCAACCCTGTACTTAGGCTGTGCTAGGTTCAACAGGGCGTTCACGTGGGCTACTTTGAGCTGGTCAGTGTCTCCATACGTCGCCTGTAATAACCTCACAACACTATCATAATTTTCACCTACAATGGAAAAACCTTCTACCAAATGTAAAGCTTCATCCTCGAGTTGGCCTTTCAGATAATGGAACTTTCGTACATCGTCAAGTTTTGAATCATGCACTGTGTATTTAAAGACGTCCCAAAATGCTAACCACTCGGTCAAGTTTCCCCTGAACTTCGGTAAATTTAATTTGGGCAAGTTGACTTCACGACGGGGGTCTGTCTGCCTGGCAGCGCTGCTAGTTGAGGTTATCTCTACCTTCTTCCACCGCCCTTCGCAGTAAATGTATTGCCTCTAAATGGGCGATATCATGGACAGCACGCTGCTCGTACTCCGCCTGAATATCTGACTCTTCCTCCAAACCTGATACTATACTTTCATTCAGGGTAGCTATCCGATCATAGGTAGTTTGTAGGTATTCCAACTTAGCCTCTAGCTGTGCAGGAGTTGCACTAGCTACAAAGTCTTCCAAATCGAACGTTAGCCTAGTGATGAGGCCCCTGAAACCCCCCCTCTCTGGTTTTTCAAGACTGTGATAGACATAATTATGTTTATTTTATCTTCTGGTTTACTAGCCATTAAATTATTCAACGAATTAACCTAACCCTTCGTCAGCCAATACGGACCTCTATAATAAGTCTCGATCGTGAAAAATAGGCCTACCCCTTTGTTAATTGTTATATGAAATTATATTTTAGTCCTCATACGCAATATTGTTTCACATTAGCCTACCCTTCATAGATTAATGTAATTTAAGTAAAGAGGTAGAAATTACTATATAAACCGCTTACCTTACACAATACAGTACCACGAGAGATTGGGATATGAGTAAACAATGAAGGAAATATGAGATGGTAGGTCAGTCTTAAGTCAAAAAGTAAATAATAATGAAATTAGGGAAACAAATGCAGGGTTAACAAAAAAATAAAGAAAAGAAAAAAGAAAAAAGGATAAGTTACTGGGGGAAGGTGATAGGCGGGATACAGAACTTAGGGAGTCACAGGCTTATCACTCCGGCATCACGCTCTAGCCATCGTTTAGTCATGGCCATGATCTTGTCATGCAGGATCTTGTTAGTGTCGAGGTCTAGATGGACACCGTCGTCCTGCGGTTTAGACGAAACCGACAAAAAGCGATGGCGCGTTACGTCTAACCTAGAGCGCAATGACCGGTTAACCGAATTCCTGATTTGATTAAACTGCTCTGCTGGCATTCCCCATACTCTAGAGCGGTATTCTAGAGAAATCAGGATGCACTTCCCTCCCGTGTCCCTCTCGACAGCCAGAGCCAGGTCCCCTAATGCCGCAGCCAGAGCACGGGGTTCGGTGTCGGGGGTTATGTCGTTGCCCCCGATGAGTAAATAGGTGTAGAGGGGCCGGTATAATACTAGCTTACCCCACTCATCGGAGGACTTAAGACTCGTGATATTAGCCCCCGGCACCCCAAAGTAGCGGAATTGAAATTTCCGATCCCCGGTTGCTCCCCTCTAGTCAACAGGGCCCTGGTCTGCTGCCCTCAGTCGGGATGCGTATGAGTGGCCAAAGATCGCTATGCGATCTACCTCGGCCACTACTGGCACCGGTTTATATCCCAGACCTACACCCCCCGGATCCTTTGATCTACAACCTCCTTTAACATTGCCCTTGCTCATGCCTAACTATGGAAATTTAACTGTGGGCCAAAGTCCCGGATCTGGGCACCAATATGGCGGATTTAAGGAAGATAAGTTTACTCTAGGCTACCTAAGACTGAAAAGGTCCGCTCATATAATGTAAATAAATAATAATGCCGGGAGTTTAACTCACTTATTAAATCACCATAGTATATTACAGTCAGGCAAGGTGGGAATGCTGATGGAGGTGCTGATAGATGGTAGGCAAATGGCTGTTATACGAACACCATTGGATGTTTACACTAAGGTGACCGCATGGATGCACCTGAACTAATAAAGAATGAATAACTAAGGTTGAAGAAAGTTAAATCATGATAATAAGGCTTAGCTGTCAGTCGGTCTGTCTGTAGGATGTAGTTGAGTTTAAGTTTATGATGAGAGCTAGATGAAACCGGAACCAGGATCGCGGCGAACTAAAGAGTGGAGGTGTTCCTTGGATGAAGTATAAAAGTGCTCTGCCGCGGTGCGCCACAATCCAAGACGTCATCGTCTTACGCTACGAATCTAGCGGCTACTGCTAAGTTAGTAGCGGATATCTAGCGGTAAATATCGCACCCCTTACATAATATTACAGCATGGTTTATATGATAAATCATATATGCATTCCTAAAGACACTTAAATACCAACGTATAATAGGACGTATAATAGGCCTTATCTAACTTATTAAGCTTACATACTGTACAAACTGTATCTAGGGTATGATACATAGAAAATGTAGGTTATGCTACTGACTATCGTGAATCCACGATACCTATATCAGTAAAATTATGTTATTTACTTAAAACATTACTACTGTACTTTCTTTATTCTCTTTGCATACTGTTCAAAAGATAACAATGGTGTAGGTCTTAATTTTGTTTTAATTTCCTATCAATATTTTTGCTAAGTGTCAAATGAGAAAAACTAATGTTTTGCAAACATCTGACTATTTGCCATTATGCTCAATCAACCTATGTTTATAATAATAATACAGCATAGCCTAGTTAGAAATAACCAAAAGCCACGATTGAAGCTTTGTAATAATAATGTAAAACTTGCAAAACATACTAACTAAAACAGGGACGACAAAATAACTTATAATTCTGACATTTTCAGTATTTTTGCTAAATTATTTGTTCATAAACTTCAGAAGTTCCTTTATAAGCTAAGAAAATCGCCTACAGCCAGGTAGGCCGAGCTAGAAACATAGAAAATCATCACTGAATATGAAAAAAGGGAAAAAAATTTAAGTCTTAAATAGGTTAAGGGAATGCCTGCAAGGTGTTTAATAAACTGAATAAAATCGCGTCCCTAGACAAATGGTAGGCCTAGTCTATATAAATCATAAGCGTCCTTCATGCTCATGTATACTAACCAAAATGTATAATAGTCAAATACTAAGAATACTGAAACAAAGCTACGATCATAGCTAACAGAATGCTATTCATGCACACGCATAAACACTGCATATGTCAACACAAGACTGAGGGCTGACGCTGGTGCAGCTCATAGAGTCTTTTGGTGCCGCCACTGCGGCTGGGAAAACTCTTGTACGGTACTAGATGTTATAATTATGAAATCTGCTTAATTGAGGTTAGAATTTAACAAAAATTAACATAGCAAGCTGCTGAATAGTATACAAATGCTTAGTATTTTCAAATGTATGTTGTCAAATATTAACCTCCTGTGTCAATCATAATCATTTGCCTGACAGTGCTGTGAGCCAGGGAGGTCTGCAGCTCAACAGCTCTCATGGACGAGCCGCCACTGTAGTTTTACTCTCACAAATAAGTATTCAATTAGGTACTACCGTACACACATAACAATTATAACACCTGTTTATTCAATTAGATCTAATACCTGAAATCAGATTGTAGCTTCACCTAGATAATTATTAGAACTATCAGGCAAGGATTACCAGGCATATAAATGGTAGATCATGAATGGGGAGCAATCGCTCTTCAACTGAGGTTATAACCAGGTGAATAATCTGCAACTAAATAATACACGTAACTTATAGAATCAACCCTTAATAATAATCGTGATGTGAGTCAAGTGTCTTCCGTGAATAAAACAACAGTGAAAGCACTAGAACACAATCTCAACTAAGAGAGGCTGGGAGAGTTGAGAGAGTAAATAATAACTCAGGTGGGGAGGCTGAGTCACACGACTGGTAGTGGCGAGCCGGCTAGGTAGTCGCGGTATACTCAAGTGACCTTCCTACTTAACCTGTGGAGGTCAGGTCACCTACTGGACTGAGGTGGCTGAAATTAATCTCAAAGTTAATGCAACTAGAATGGTAATTTAAATAATGTTACCCTGAAATTCGGGGCAAGAGACGATTTAATTTATTTTACAAAAGATTAAGGGGGTGGACTAAATTATGTAATTTCTAATGAATAACTTATATTCACATCAACGATCGTATGTAAGAATAACGAAACGAGCCGAGGAATTCAGATATAAATTGAATATATAATTAGGAATGGAATACAGAAGGATATCTATTAATTGGATTTAAGAACAGATTATAATTGACAAAATGAGCTTAGATAATGAAAGCTCTGAAACTATCAAGGAATGACAGTGTAATTAATAATTAATTCAATATTAATTATGAATTGAAAGTGGCGTACACGACGAAGTTGTACTAAGGTAATACTCAAAATAGTATACCCAAGAGGCCTGAACGAGTTAACAGGGAGGTGGCGCACACGACTAAGTTGTGCTAAGGTAATACTCAAAATACTGTAGTATTACCAAGACGTCTGAAAGAGTTAACAGCCTTAATATAAACATACACCAAAATACGAGGTGTAGGGTAAGTGATGTTGAATTAAGCAACAGAATCTATGCAAAGCTGGAATTCCCAAGCATGAAGAATCAGAATTACTTACGTCAGTAATCAAATGAACGTAAATACTAATTCATTACATAATTACTACGGAGTTTAACCCTTCTTTAGCGGGGCCCGACTTAAGTCCTTATGGAGAAGAAAGGACAATGTGGCGGGGCCCGCCTTTAGTCCTTGTGCAATTTTGGCGCAATATTGGCTCTGAGAGATAGCCGAGCGGTGGGAGGAGCGTAGGTTGCCTCATGACCGCTCGCCACGACCGTCGTGGGCCCACTGACATGTACTCCACACTACTCCACCCTCCCTCACTCGCTACACATGTAATTATGTAACGAAATGACCGTATTTTAGCGATTTTGCCCTTCGGTTGCACGATCGTTGCAAGACAACCAGTGATCGTAGAAGGATGGTTCTGGTGTCATTGGAAAGCTCAATTAACGCCCTTTCAGGGATACATACTTGTATTACGCTCTGGCTCTTGTTTATGCATGAAAAAGAGCACGGAAACGCCATTTATGGTAAAAAAAACCCGCTGGGCGGTGCGGTCAAATATACTCCACCACCCGCTCTTTGAGTGTTAAGTAAGAGAGTAAAAATGGGGGAACTCGGGAAATAAATGTGTTGATAGAATAACAACACTTCTCAATGAGGATACTGGGGTAAATTAATCAACTCTGCGTAAGCAGAGTGGTATCGCCCTTCGTATAGTGGTACATGCTAACCGAAATGTCTGTCTGTCCGTCTGTCTGTCCGAGAACTCCTCCTAGACCGTTTGACGGATTTTCACCAAACTTCACACGAACCTTCGGTGCGTGAAATCGACGGTAATTAAAAAAATATTTTTTGAATTTGTGCAATTGTTATGATCTTTGGTCCAAAAATGTGTTTTGCCCCCTCCCAACAGCCCCCTTCAACCAGGCCCCCCCCCCATTCTGGTGTTCTGTGTGTGTGTGCCCCATAGGGGCACACTCACACAGAAAGTCATCGTTCAGGGGGCGAAAAAAAACTTGCCCGAACATTCGGTACGTGAATGCGATGGTAGTTAACCTTTTCACGTTCTTGATGCAATTTTGAGCCTATTAGGGATACTTTAAAACCTTTGTTACCATCAGGGGTATTTAGAAACCTTTAGTTTAGTTACTTTAACCTCTGCAGTTGTCTTTGAGTTAGCTGTGGGCAGAAAACTAATTTGGGAGAAGTAATTCTAAGAGTGAGAGAACTCTATTTATTATTGCTAATCTGGCAACCTCTGCGTCATATGGGCGTGAGAGGGTTAAAACAATATTTGTTTAAATGTATGCAATAGTTATGATTTTAGGTCAAAAATATGGTTTTGCCCCCCCCCCCCCCCTCCCACCCAGCAATGATGGCGTTCTGGGGCCGAAAACATCTCGCCCCGCATCTGTTAGGTTAAGTTGACAATAGAAGTGATGGTAGTAATAGTGTGGATGATGGTAATAGTAGTTATGATGGTGATAATAGTAGTGATGATGGTTGTAGTTATAGTGAGGATGATGGTGATAGTACTAGTAGTAGTGATGATGATCATAATAGCAGTGAAGATGGTGACAAGTAATGATGATATTTGTAATGATAAAGATGACAGTAGTGAAGATGGTGACAGTATTAGTGATGATGGTGAGTATTAGTGATGACGGTGAAAGTTGTAGTGATGATGAGAGTAGTAGTGATGATAGTAAGAGTAATAGTGATGACTATAATAGTAGTAGAGCTGATGATAGTAATGGTGATAGTGATTAGTAGTGATGATGGTGACCCATCACAGAGTTGGGTATGATGTTTTGATTTTGGGCAAAATGGCACGTCTACTTTATTATTAAATTGGGCGTAGGTTCTAGGTAATCAGTGATGACTCAAGAAGGGTAATTACACACGAAATACACGTCGACAACTTGCAAAATACACAACAGAATACATATATTAGGAAAATCTGTGAATGTGCAAGGGAAGTTAATTCAAACAAATGTATATAACGCATGCGTAGGACGTTCTAGAGAAAATTAATTAATGATGAACACTAGGTCTTAAACACAGACCTTAACTAAGTCTTTATATAATGATTCTGAAGGATGAATACAATACGTAATTAAAGATCTTGGGCACAGATCTCAGAATTAATTAACACAACACGATTCACATATTTTAACTTATACCTCAACAAAAATAACACAACGAAAAGACACACAACACTTTTAGGGAATATTTGGAGGGCTGGTGAAGAGAGTGCAGGGCTGGCCAACGTAGATCGTAGGTCCTAGGGGCAGCTCTTTTAGGGGCAGGGTATCCTCGGCAGGGGCGTCATTTCATTTATCCTTGGGAGGGGCAAAGGCTGTTTCTGAGGCCCCCCCTGTTCCCACCTTCCCGCAGGGGTGGGTGGCGAGCGTAGCGAGCCTAATCAGATGGGGGGTTCGGGGGCGCGCTGTAAGCCCCGCGAGATTTTTTTTGAAATATGAGCAATTCTAGGAGCATTCTGAAGCCATATAAAAAGCTATATTGAGGTCATTAAAGCAATAAGCAATTATATATATACAGGTATAATATATATATATATATATATATATATATATATATATATATATATATATATATATATATATATATATATATATATATATACATAAACGTCCAATTACTTCCTGACACACACACACACATTAATGGATATTCCAATTGGCATAGCTTTAATTTAACCCGGGAGCTGCGGGGAGACTCATAAGAGTTCCCCCGGCGGACTGCGGGGAGACTCTTAAGAGCAGAGCTTTTGAACGCGTACCAAAACCGCGCGTTTATAGCCAGGCGGCTGAAAATTGGTGTGGGTATAGTACTACATGTCAACTCTCGACACCACCCCGCCAAACGCTCGCCCCGCACTCGTGCAAGCACCACCGCGCCAGTAACCACGCACTAGTCATGGAGCCCACACGTCCCTCATGCTCGCTCCCTGATGACACAACCACCCCTCCTTCTGGTGGTCTTAGCCGCCGTGGAAGGCAGAGGGTGGCTGCTAAAGACCCTAGCTACCAGTACGACACATCCTACAGCTCGGAGGACGAAAGACCTGCACCCAAAGCACGAAAAACACGTGCAAGCACGAGAAAGGTACAGAGGTCATTGGTGTTTCGGGACACTGCCACCACGACCCAGGCCACTACAACAACCAGTACCACCACCACTGCCACCACTGCCACCCCTGCCACCGGTACCAGCGACGCAGGAGGCCGCCCTAGGGCTGCAGAACCTGCGGGGGCAGGAAAAATTAAAGGCACGGGCGTAGGGAAGAGAACCCGTACGCCAGCCACAGTGCCCCTACCACCACCACCACCACCAGCCGCCCCTGGCCCGGCTGCCCCTGCCGCCCCTGCTGCCCCTGCCACCCCTGCCACCGGTACCAGCGACGCAGGAGGCCGCCCTAGGGCTGCAGAACCTGCGGGGGCAGGAAAAATTAAAGGGCGTAGGGAAGAGAACCCGTACGCCAGCCACAGTGCCCCTACCACCACCACCACCACCACCAGCCGCCCCTGGCCCGGCTGCCCCTGCCGCCCCTGCTGCCCCTGCCGCCCCTGCCCAAGGAACAGGGAAGGGGAAGGGGAAGGGGAAAGGGAGAGGGAAAGCGACTGCTGGCCCTGCTGGCCCTGGTGTCCCTGCCGGCCCTGCTGCCCCTGTTGCCCCTGCTGCCCATGCCGCCCCTGCCCAAGGAACAGAGAGAAGGGCGACAGGCACCACCATCATCTTGCCATCAAGGCCACGCACCACTGCTGCCCCTGCCGCCGCCCCTGCCGCCGCCCCTGCCACCGCCTCTGCTGTCCCTGTCCATAAGACTCCCGCACGTGCAAAAGTGACCCGGAAAACTCTGACACCATCAAAGTATGCCGCCCTGCTGTTTGATGGTGATTCGCAGGACATTGGCAGCCCAGGTTTCGACGACGAAGCCCTAGCACGGGACCAAGGGTGGGGGGATTTGGGAGTGGACAGTGGGAGTGAGTCCGACGTCGGTGACGAAAATGAGGAAGGGCATCATCTGTCAAGTGAAGAGGAGGGTGATGATGATGAAGTGCTGTATCGCGACCATGGAAGCGATATTTCAGACGATGAAGCAGACGCAGACGATATTCCGATCCCTGAGCTGCCTTCGTTCGATTGGTCTGACGGGGTCAATTTTGTACCTGACGTGCCCCAGTTCAATCCTGGGACGTCAGGAACAACTGACGACTGGCCCTGTGACGATCAAGCGAACGAAAGCGACTTCTTCCTCGCTTTTTTCGACATGGGGGTAATGACGTACATCGTTGCCCAAACAAACGCCTACTACAGGTGGGTGTTTGGCAGATTGGACGTCCTTTCTCCAAAAGCGAGAATACGAGGCTGGGTGGATACGACTGTGGAAGAATTTATGACGTTCTTTGCCTTGTTGTTCCTCATGCCTCTGATCAAGAAGCATGTGTTGCAACACTATTGGAAGCACGACCCTCTCATCGCCACCCCAACTTTCAATAAGTTCATGACTCGTGACAGATTTTTGTTGCTGCTAAGATTTATGCACTTTGCAGACAACGAAAATCCTAACAGGATTGACAGGATATGGAAAGTTCGGGATGTGTTCACCATGTTGTTGGAGAGGTATAGGAAATACTTTTACCCCTTCCTCAATTTGGTGATTGATGAGTCGCTCGTGCTCTTCAAAGGACGTCTTGTTTTCAAACAGTATATCCCCTTGAAAAGGCATAGGTTCGGAATCAAGCTCTTCGTTTTGTGTGACTGCGAAACTGGAATAGTGCTTGACATGATCGTCTACACAGGCACTGACATTGACATACCGAAAGCCGCTGCCAATGACCCCATGGGCATGTCAGGTGCCATCGTCAGGAAAATGTTGGCACCTTACCTGGGCAAAGGCCACATCATCTACACTGACAACTGGTATACTTCTCCTGCTCTCTGCCAGTTTCTTCATGACAACCAAACGGGGTTATGTGGGACTGTCAGAAAGACAAGAAAGTTTATGCCAAAGTTCACAGGTAATGTCATTCCTCTCACAGATGCCTCCTCCAGTGACACACCTTCAGAAGACGACCTGGCCCAGGAACACCGCGAGAGGCATGTGCGAAGAAGGCGACGAAAGGGGCAGAAATACAAGCAGCTCGAGAAGTGTGGGAAAGTGATAGCCCTGAAGTGGAAGGATAAGCGAGACGTCCACCTGCTTTTCACCGTCCACACAGGTGCCCAGATGGATTCTGGCAAAATCCACTACCGAACCAGGAAGACAATCTACAAGCCCGACGTGGTAGTGGACTACACTAAGAACATGCGCCTGGTGGACAAGCCTGACTGTCAGCTGTCAGGCGTTGAGTGTCTGAGGAAGACTGTGAAGTGGTATCACAAGCTCTTCCTCCACCTAGTTGATATAACGATGCTGAACGCCTACAACTTGTGGTTGGTGAAAAAGGATATGGCCCCAAACCAGAAGCTGAAATTCCGGGAGTTCGTCTACAACGTCTCATACCAACTCCTGGAGAAGTATGGCACCACCACTCACAGACGTACGGCATGGCGTGGGGATCACGTTCCTGACCGCATCCAGCTGGGTGTCGAAAGACACTACCCCATCAACACTGAGATGCTTGGCACTCGTCACAGGCAGGCGCAGTGCACCGTCTGTAGCTCCAGTGTCAGGAAACCCCATGTCACCAAAAGAGTCACCTCAATGTGCGCCGAGTGCAAAGTTCCACTCTGCCTGGGTGACTGCTTCAGGGACTACCACACCTTCAAGAATTATTGAGTGTCGCCCTGCCCTGCCCTGCCCTGGACTCGCCCCGTGCCCTGCCCTGGACTCGCTCCCTGCCCCGCCCTGTCCTGGACTCGCGCCCTACCTTACCTGACCTGACCTAATTGATCGCGCTACCTCATAATGTAACATATATATTATATAATGTATAAGTTCCAAAGATGTCCCTGTGATATAGCTTTTACATTATATAATTGTATGTTTCATTATTTAGTTTATAAGTTTCAAAGATTTACATGTAATATGCCTTATTTTTTTAGTATATCAATATATATGTTTGGTATTAGCCAAAGTAATGTGTATATAATTATTTTCTTACCTCAAATGAATTGTACACAAATAAATATGTTTCAATAAATCCTGTCAAACCTACTAAGATAATAAAATAAAACAATAACAAAAAAAAAAAAAAAAAAAATCGTCATTGTATTCTTACAATATGATATATTCTATGAATATTTCATATTGTTTGAATACAATGGCATGATCTTGTAAACAAAATTTGTTATCAAAATTTGTCTAGACAATATAAAACCTTCCCCATAACCCCCTCCTGGATTCGATCACACAACCCTACCACACTTTGAGTTTTCCAGTCTGCGACCTTACCAACCATGCCACAGGAGCTCATACCAAATATCACTCAAAACTTTGTGTCTACAATCGAAATGACAATATACAAAAAAAAATGAATTATCCCACCAATTTACGTTTGTAAATTGATGGGATTATCAATTATATCATGCCAAGGTTTATAAAAGTTTGTCTCTGTCAAGAATTAGTAATTATATAACTTTATTCTGTCAAAAATTGCCCAAACACTCAGCAAAATTGCCCCTCTCAGTGCGACTCCACTCATTTTCACACGGTCAAGCGGTGACCCTTACCGCTCCTTTATGCCCCAGCTACACCAGCAACAGCAGCTCTGTCTGGGAACAAAATTTGTATAAATACAATAATGGATAAAATACTCTTCACAAATACATTTGTATTGTATAATATTGTAAAAAAAAAAGAATAATAACTGTGTGGGTGTCGAAAATTGCTCAACCAGCTTTCTTATGTCTCGCCTACGCGCGTATATTGGATTATACATAGTCATGACTGTCATACAAATAATTGCAGTAGGTCTCGAATATACATTTAGATTGCATATTACTTGGAAATAAATAAGTAAACGTTTCTCTGGTGGCAATCTACCCTTTCGCAAGTGTAAGGAGACACCATTCTATATTTAGCCCTTTATCACAAAAGGCAATCTGCCTGTGTTTACTGACCACCGTCGCTGGTGGTCTATAATATAGTACTTTATTTACAGTCAATGGCCTACATGTTTCTGTGGTACTTCACATGTGTCTAAAATGCAATGTCTGCTTGCATAAAAATGCAATTCTGAAGTCCATTTATACGTACGACATACGCATGTCTCAGTTTCTATCTCTCTCTCTCCATTCCTGACTCATGTTATTGTAGACCTGTTGGTGGCAACGAACACCAGACATCTGGTAGACATAAGGTTCAAAATACCAAGACATCCATACACCTCGGGCGCCTCCACAATTATCACAAAGCTGGTTATCTATCTAGAGATCTGCCTGACTTCCATCTCTCCACGACTCACTCACTCACTCACTGCACCCCTGCATGCCTCCCTCCCACCCACCCACCCCCAACCCACCCTTTCAGGCTTCCGTCCGCTAGAAACACATTCACAATTTGCGTAAATATCGCATCAATTGTGCTATATGCGGTATATTCCTTGTTATATGGGACGCCTACATACGTACACGTCTTTATTATAGCATGACAGTGCTCTAAATAAAAGATTTACGTGATATTTATGGCGTAACACAACCTCTCCCCCTTTCATTCCCAGCACAACTCACTCACACCTTGGTTCACGCATAGAAACTCATTGATAATGTGCGTAAATATCGCATGAATTGGTCTATATGCGGTATATATTTTGATATATGGCACGTATACATACGTACAAGTCTGTATTATAGCATGACAGTGCTCTACGTACAAGATATACGTGATATGTATGGCGTAAACCACACTCTCAGGTCATAAATTGCCGCCAAACCTCCAACACATCTTCATTCCCGCCTAAAAATTCTCTTATAATTCCCTTATATATTGCAATTTTTGGTCACTATGAGGCATATTCATTGTTATATGGGTGGCCTACACACGTATACATACTCTACATAGCCTAAAAGGGCTCAAAAAAGGAGATATACGTGATAATACGCGGTAACACACCCCCTCCTCCCTCTCCTTCTATCCCCTGGGCGCGTGAAAATTCGGCAGGGAAATCTCGCCGCTCGATGACAATCTAGCCGCGCAGTGCCATTCGCTCCACATTTTTCAACTACGGACCGTTCCCCCACCCCCCCCAGACATTTTTTGGGGGGTCAAATATATATGGGCCGATGCACGCAAACATTCCCTACACGATGATGTACTTTTTATCGAAATTGGCAATAGGTCCCAAAATCATCATAGGTGCGCACAGTCTTACCCTGTAGAAAACCCCCTGTGTGCCGCGGAGAGGTTAAAGGATAAGTTTTGGAAGGCATAAATAATACTCGTTTTACACAATTACTTTACAAGTATTTATAGTAGCAGTAATAGTTGTTACATTTGCTTAATTTCTGTGCTTGACATTTGTCTTGATAATTATTTTCATATATCTAAGCACATCATGACCAGGGGTCCAGGACCACTTTTGCATTCCCTCGCCCTTTTCTCTGTCTCGGCTAGTAGGTGAATTTTACAAGAGGAGGAGGATTTCTAGCCCCCAGGAGGAAAAGTAGGACTGGTGTCTGGACAGTGAAGCAGACAGACAGAAACGGAAAAGGTTGGGTAGAGGATGTCAAACCTCGCTCAAACTTCATAATTATATATCATAATGAAAATATAATGATTATATAAAGGATATTAAAAAGTTATCCTGTTATCTAATAAAAAAATGGAAAGCTTATTAGCCCCTTTGCTACCATGAACTGGGTAATGTAATGTGATAAAGGAAGCACTGAGCTAAGAAAAAGAGGAAGTAGGAATATAAGGGTGGTTATTGAAATTAGGTAGGAAGATCCTTAAATAAGAATCATAAAGAATGGTAGAATATTTTTGCTCTGTTTTAACCCACAGGCCACGGCCCACAAGTGACGAGTCGCGTCTAATATAATGTATTAAGTATTATACATGAAAAGAGAGAGGATAGCTCATTACTTAACCGAAGCAAAAATCACGAAGCGAAGATATCCTATTGGTTAGAGTGTTTGAAATCTGTATGAGGTGACCCTGGATCGAATCCCAGTGATCGCATGCATACTTTCGTTAATTTCTTTGGTGAGTGTTTGGTGTTGGAGTGAAATTAACAAAAATAGAGAATATACGGTAGTTGAAATTGATCCCGAATAAACGTTTTCATTTTTGTTCAGACTTCATCACGTCATGATCATGTTAATTACTTAATGATCGTTATAATATGATCAACGACTATAGTTTTATATATGAAATATAGTTTTGTTCACGGTTGTTCCAATGGTGCAATCAGAATTTTTCTATCACCAATAGTTATTGTGTAATGTGAAAAAACTGCAAACATTACCCAGTTTAGCCTAGCCTATATTATATGTGTGAACATCTGAGGTTTATTTATAGCTATGCATTTGAGATCTACGTAGCCTATAGCTCATTATATGAGAACGAGAATGCAATAACGAAGTTAATACGCCTAATATTGGTTTTCTACGAATATTTATAATTAGAGGGAAATAATAATAATTATATGGTTCACAATGAACCCCGCAACTGCTCATGTTTCTACTTTTAAACTCAAACGTTTTTCCAAAATATCTAGTCATATGACCTATTGCATTCCACAAAACACACATGCGATGATACGAAAAAGAAGCACTTATTCACTGCTATCATTAACAGCACTATCAAAATGTATTTTCATCGATATAACACTTACTGGAATACTGGGGTCAGTCTGTCTGCGGTTGGGCCTGGAGGGACGAGAGATGTTGCAGCCCTACTGCTCAACTCCACCGCCCTGAGTATACTAAACACTCAAATTTGAAATTACTCAACAGTCAACACGTGCGGTGGCGCGGGCCGCGGTCAGCTGTGATATAGGCCTACAATATGTCGTTATCATGATGATATCCTTGCTAAACTCAAGGTCACACACACACACACACACACAAGATATATTTAACTCTGAACATATTGAGGCTAAATATATATATATTTATTTGTAATTTCGCAATTTTTCCCATATTTGTGTTTAGTATTACTAACTGTAGTTGATTTTGAGGCCCCCTTAGGAAGCTTGGGGGGGGGGGGGGGGCGAGCGCCCCTCGCTGCCCCCCCCCCCCCAAAAAAAATTGACGCCCCTGGTTCTCGGGCAGCACTTCCGGGGGCAGGACGTCCTCGGGCAGCACTTCCGGGGTGTAAGGCGTCCTCGGGCAGCACTTCAGGCTCCAGGCATCAGGAAGGTGGGGTGACCCTCCGACAGGACCCCAGGGGGCACTTCAGGATAGCATACTCTCCGGGCAGGGCAGGGGCAGGCTGATACAAACCAACACTTTTAATTAGCTACTCTGAGCCCGAAGGTTTTAGAATAGTATTGAGATGTGGTTGCATACTTTTCCACAATTTACCTGAGATAATGTGCGTCTTTTTCCTTAAGTCCCGTTTACAGGTGTTCAATATCAGAGGGGTATTGTGAAATGGTTGTGATGAAGTTGTGAAGTAAATACTTATCGTAGGTATACCTAGTGGTAGTT
Organism: Paralithodes platypus; assembly: GCA_032716605.1. Taxonomy (NCBI): domain Eukaryota; kingdom Metazoa; phylum Arthropoda; class Malacostraca; order Decapoda; family Lithodidae; genus Paralithodes; species Paralithodes platypus. Next base: position 26,870,964 of record CM064552.1, on the reverse strand, counting down.
TACATGGATACATACTGAATGTGCTAGGTAGCTTATTAATTACTTAAGACCTAGTTACTTAGTCTAATAAGGGAAAAATGGGATGTGGATGGACTTGTCCACGAGCTACATTCTTAAACAAACATCGATATAGCTCGTTTAATAGTTGCTCTTGGTCGAGGTTTATTGGATCTCCCGATCCGCCACAATGTGTCCTCTCGTTTATATCCATTCCTGTTGGTAGATTCCAGGCCGTTGATGTTTTATTTGCATAACCACTTTTCATTTGTGTCCTCCATATCCGGAAGCTGAGTACATGTAGCCCGTGCTGGTATCGGGCTGCGAGGGGGCATGACCCGAGCAGGTGGCTAATGAGTTTGGGTGACCTCCCATACCTTTGTCTCGTCGTAGAAAACGGTGAAACAGGGGTCGCTTGGGTATTTGTCCAGGGCTAGAGCATGTAATGGGAGAATTGGGGTGTCTCTGCTATTTTCTTGTCTTAATTATGGGGTCTTGGAGTTGCAGACTGGCTATTCTGTAGCTGTTATTTGGGTGGCTCGTCTTCAGACCCGTCATCTCAGTTTGTATGGCTACTGATAGCCTTGTGGTAAAGATGAATCACACTCATACATACATAAATCACTAATACACACATTCAGTAGCGACATTACACACAATTATAGAAAATCAATCAGTAACACATACTCCCACACAGTCAAACATCCTCTCACAAGAGCTTTCAAATATCTCGCTCTCACGTATCCAGTCTCTCCCTCTCTCTCTCTTTCTAACGGTCGTAAGGCTGTCACCAGACTCGAAATATGGCGTTTGGGCATTACACTTGTAGTTCGTATGGTGTGGGTGTGTGGTGTGTGTGTAATAATAATAATTAATAATATTAATTTTCTGTTTATTGCTCACTTGCAGCCGTGAGGCTGATCATCTACAGAGTTGTTCTTACCATAGGTAGAGTACAATGCTAAGACGTCACATGCGACCTTTGGCGATCGTGAGATGCCGAGTTCCCACAATAGTACATACGTAGATGCACTGGTGAGAAGTATGTGTAGGCTAACACAGGCTAATAGTTGAGTAATCCTCTTCATCAGGGTAGCTTAAAAACCTTTAGAAATATGGAGGACTCTAACCCTCGATCTCGCGGTCAGCGCACAGCGCTCTAGACTACTCGCGAACCCAACCAGCGTGTGTGTGTGTGTGTGCGCAGCAACATTCACTAGTTATTAGCAGGAACATCACACCGGTGTCATGACATAAAATACCAACGGAACATAACAGTCCGTGGGCCAAATCAGAATTAAGGCCTAATTAAGGAGTTTGTTGCACCCCCCTTGTAACTTTAGTTTGATGTTCCCAGCAGGTTCCTAAGTCATATAAGACACCATTTTCACTTGTTGTCATTGGCACAACCTGGCAGGTAAATTTTACCAGAGCCTTGTGTAAGCGATGGGTTGGCCAAAAAGCCGATTTCATGACTACATCGGTCAGCTAGGAACACTCCAGGGTGTCTCAAATGGTTGGATAAGTATGTATGGATATAACTGAAACAAAAAACAATTATATTTTGTTTATTTTTGTGAAAATTCATTTTTTCTACCACATTATTCCAGATTTATTTACATTTTCAGCTGAAAAAAAGTGTACAACAAATTGAAACTCTTATAATATGTCCTGCTTATTTAAGTTTTATGTTTATGTCCTATACCAAGTGATTTTCCGAAAAGATAGTGCCTTTATTGTAACTTGAAATAATAATTTGACACTCTTATGAGCACTGTAAAAATTAATTTAAGATGAACAGATAAAATGATGATAATTATACTATATACAATCACAAAAACTTATTTATAATGTAGCTGTGTTTTCATATAATTATTTACACTGCGATAATGTCACATCTCTTACAGACTTTCTTATAGCACAGCATGACAAATACATGTTCAGATTGTGTTCTGTAAGTGTTCAATCTTCATCACTCGAGTCACTTTCGGTCTTGTCAGTGTTCTGATTGTTGTTGCAGTCAGAGCACCCAACCCACAAGCATCTGTGCATGGCAGAGCACTCTTTCGACATGAGCACCTGCCACCCACACAGTGATCTTTTCTTCAGTTACAGCAGATGAGTTGTAACAATGCTCTTGGAGCAGGTTGTTGATCCATCCAGTGGATCGAGATGTTGCTGTCAATCACATCCCGGCCATGGCCATCTGGATTGGGTATCTGGGCATCTGCATCCAGAGACCGATGCCAAATACATGCTTGGTAATTGGCTTGTGCAACATGGTACCTCAGGGCATCTTTGGTGGGTGGCAAATGGCAGCTTTTAGCCACTCATCATTGTTCTCAAATGAGTTCCCAACCATCTTCATGGCATTGCACAGGTCTGGATCAGACTCCACTAGCTGGAATGCCTGCTTCTTGCCTTTCCCTACGAATGAACTTGTACTATCACACCCTGTCAAGGCATGAATTCCTGGTAATGCTTTGCACACGTCCTCACCAAGTGAATGTCCAATGGCACTGATGTCAATGTATCTCTGCCGCAGTTTTGTCCCTGTACAGAATAAAATTCTTGCACGTATTTGGCTACTGAAAGCACAGGCTAGCACAGCAACATCTGTATCTGGAGACTTGATTACAATGCATTCATGTCCATCTGTTGCTGCATGGTTGGCATGAAGCAGGATTCGTGTGTCTGCTTCCTCTTGCTGAGTACACAGTTCATGCACTCTGCTACATATGATGCCATCATCCCCTGCAGCCAACTTGTGAGACTCTGTGCCATGAGTGATGTAGAGTGTACCAAAGTCTTTAAACATTGCGATGTATTGTGGTTGCTGCCACTCGTTCACTAGGAAGCTTGCCAGGTTTGTCTTGTTGCTACCATCACTTAGGTATTTCTTCCACTGGGAGGGGCACTTCTGATTGCCTCCCTGGATGATGGTCTGAATGGTACCTGCTGCACCACGCTTTGCTCTCTCAATGTTCTTGATGGAGATCTCAGGATATTGGTCCATAATCAGGTCAGTTCTGGTCCTCTCTTGAGATGACTGCATTTTCATGAGCTGGAAGAAATGGCCGGCCAGTTCACTGAATGTCCTTGGGACAGCTTTCAGGGATTGTAGCATGGCCATTCCATCAAAGATCCAAACAGCAGATGCTGGAACATCTTCAAGGGGTTCAGCCTTCTCTTCCAAGATGTGCAGCAGCTTGGCCTTGACAGTCTTTGTAGGGACACCATCTGGAGTGGCAAGAGACCACAGCAAAGGTCCGAGTGGATACTTTATGACCTCTTGCATATTCATCTGTCGATGCTGAGCTATCACAACCATCCTAGCAAATAACCCTCTGTCAGCCTTGATGATTATGTCAGTTGCTGCTGACTTGGCTCTTTTTAACTTGACCAGATTACCAAATGTCGCAGGTTGGATTTTGGCAGTGGAGCAAAAATGTCGACTTCACTTGTTTGCAGCCTCTTCTCCACGAAAGTGACAAAAGCCTCATTGCCCTTTTGCTGTGCAGTGAGTAGGTCATCTGTTATTCTGTCATGTGCTTTCATTCCTGATGCAATGTTGATGAGTGGTTCACTGGTATCCCTGGGTGTGAATGGGTTCACCCAGCTCTCAATTATGTCTATAACTTTGTACACATCATCTTCATCCTTCTTCATTCGTGGGACGCTGGAATCTTTGTGGTGCTTGCTCTCAGCATCATATAGTCCTACCATTTCTCTACAGGTCTGCAGGGTTTTGGCTCTGTCATGAGCTGTCAAGATCCAGCGTTGGACTGCTCCCCGGTTGAGGCTAATGCCAACAATTCCTCCCTTAGTCTTGGAGTCCCTGTTGAGTGTTTGTTCAATCGTCTGGTCCACAGGCACTTGAGCAAATGCGCTGTTGGGGCTGCGTTGGACTGAAAAGTGACCATCCTCAAGCAAGCCATTGGCACTGGGGTGGGTCTGTGGTAGCAGTACCATCTCACACCAGTAGACTGACAGGTACCGAGCATAGTTGGTCCTGTTGTATGCAAAGACCCATGGCAGCATCTCTCGAATGGAGCTCAGGTGCAGATTCCAGACCCCCTCTCGTGTTGCTCGTATGAATCTCAGCAACAAACAGACCACATCTATGTATGAGTCCCAGTAGGCAGCCAGCTTCCCTCTGTTGGTTTGACAGAATGCATCAAAGAGTTCCAGGAGTCTTCTTACTCCATCTGACATCAGCATGGCAGTAAATGTTTCTGCACAGGGGTTTCTGCAGACTCTATCCAGCTCCTCTCGGACAGCTTCGTATTCACTCCTTTCATTCTCTTTCATCCATTCTTGGAAGGATTTCAAGCGGAGCCATTGCATTGCTTCCATCACGATCTTATGTGCCCGCAAAGCCCTGTTATACTGACGACCCTCAAGGGCCCCAAAGACTGAGCCAGCTGCATCGATGCCTGCTTCAATAAGGATGTCTGACAACCCAGCATCACCATATCTCTTGCCAAGGATTGCTAGGAAGGTCATCGCTGTGTGGAATGCACCCATCCTAGGCACAACATTTGGGAATTCCTCTGGTCGCTTCCACATGATTTCTTGAACTTTGGCATAGATTGCGAGATCCATAACAATGATGATTTCTTCCTGACCTAGCTTTCTCCCCATCTGGATGGATCGCTTCATGAGGGTGTACACTGTGGAGAGCTCAGTGGGAGATGCCTCTATGACTGGGCAGTACCCAATGACACTGAGAACTGGAATGTTGTTGCTAACAGCTGCATTGAATCCAAACCAACCTGGAACTAACTGCGGTCCTACGGGTGTATCATCATCATCATGCCGGCTTCTCAGCATGCACCAGGCTGTGTCCTTCTGCCTAACCTCATCCACATGGTTTGGAAATTTTGGAAATCTAAGCTCATGACTTGTGATAGCCATGTTGCCAGGACTGCATCGCTTTCCAGAATTATATGGCAGTATCTTGCTGGGCTGTGGAGTGAATGATCTCTTCCGCTTTCTTCTAGTAGACATGATACCTTGAACAGATGCAGTGGTGGGCGCGCTCCGGTGGGACCGGTAATGCGGCAGCGCTCCGCGCTCATCAGACATAAGGTAATGCGGCAGCGCTCACGCGCTCCTTTTGTCAACAGACCTGATGCGCTTCCCGCTCCGCGCTCCTGCGCTCCGCGCTCCCAAAAATAGGTATATAAAAACAAAAGTAAAAAAACAGCTTCTAGAAGTTATTTAATGATTTACCTTTGTCCTTCACTTTGTCCTTTGTCTTTCACTTCACTAAATTCCAAGAATTCAAAACATTAAACAAACCTCAAGTCATGGTGTCTTTCTGAAGTTAAACTGTTTAAGTTTCTCACTTTCTCAGTTTCTGTTATTCTTTATGTCATATCAATGAATCAAATATCAATGATATGATATGATTGATATCATTGTGAGTTTGTGACATTGTGACTGTCCATTGATATCTATGATATGACATAAAGAATTACAGAAACTGTCCAAACTGAGAAACCTAAACAGTTAAACTTATCAAGCTAACATTCTAACAAGCCTAACAATACAATAACAACAATACAACATGATTAATATATTTTTTTTTTTTTTTTTTTTTTTTTTAAGAGACAATGAACGGAGGAAGGAAAAACACAGATAAAACAAAAAGGTCCATGTGCCTAAAGGCATCCTCCATTCATAAAATGTTTGTAACAACTGGATTTAAACATTTGTTGATTGTAAGTTTGTGGAAAGCAATTCGAGGGAAGTGAATTCCAAAGAGTAGTAGCTCTGGGGATAAATGAATTCTGATAAGCAGAAGTTCTGCATTGTGGAGGAGAAAGTGTAAATTCATGGGCGCTCTCAGCTGCCCTAGTTCTACGGGGAAAGATGTGGAGAGGCGGCACAATTGAAGCAAGTTCCTCGGAACAATTGCTGTGAAAATATCTGTAGAATAATGCAAGGAATGCAACGTTTCTTCGTATGGCTAATGTAGGAAGGTCCTGTGTGATTGCAGGGTTATTGATTAATCTAATAGCTTTATTTTGAATTTTGTCCAACTGCCTCAATGCAACTACTCCACTTCCACCCCACAGAGGTGAACAGTAATCCATCTGAGAGCGCACATGACTTTTATATATTACGGCCAACTGCTCGTCAGTGAAGAATTCTCGAACTCTGTACAGGAGTCCCAGTTTTTTAGAGGCATTCTTAGCAATGCTTCTAACATAATGTGTCCAGCTCAAGTTAGTAGTTAATGTTACACCGAGAATGTCAATACTAGGGGAAGTGGGAATATTTACATCATTAAAAAATATATGGGAGTCAGTGAGATTCTGTCGGTTAGAAAATTGAATGTACTTGGTTTTCTGTGCATTAAAGGAAACTAGATTCTCTTGTCCCCATTCATTAATTCTAGAAAGGTCCTGGTTCAGAGAAATTGCAGTGTTTATTTTTGAATTTATAAGATCGGGTTGGGTGAAAGAATTGGTAAATGTGAAGGAACTGTGGAGTGTTGAGTCATCTGCGTAGGAATGTATTGGATTATGAGTGGTAGATATGAGATCATTGATATGAATGAGGAACAGAGTTGGGGCCAAAACTGATCCCTGGGGAACACCAGCATTTATTGAGTGAAATTGAGAATAAAGGCCATCTACCATTACACGTATTTTTCTGTTATGAAGATAAGAAGAAATTAGTGGAACTAATGATGCAAGGCCGTAGTGTGACATCTTCGACAATAAGGATTGATGCCAGACTCTATCAAATGCCTTTGATATATCCAGTGCTATTGTATGTGTTTCACCATGTTGGTCTGTAGCTTGGTTGATTTGATGCGTAAGAAGGCAAAGAATGTCTGCAGTTGATCGACATCGTCTAAAACCATATTGCCTATCACTGATTAATTTATTATTCTCCAGATGCTTAATTATGTGATTATTTAATATAATTTCAAAAACTTTGCCAAGAGTGGAAGTTATAGCTATTGGTCTGTAGTTTGATGGATCTGAAGAGGCACCTTTTTTAGGAACTGGATGGATGTTTGCTTCTATCCAGGGTACTGGGAAGCATGAGGTATGAGTACACAGACGGAAAAATTTTGCCAATACAGGAGCGAGCACCAAGGAGCAATTCTTAAGTACTATTGGAGGAATTTCATCTGGACCAGGAGCCTTATCTACTGAGAGATTCTGCAAAATAGTTTTGACATGTCTGGTGTGGATCTTAAGTGAGGGAATTTCAGGTGAATTAAAATTAAGTACAGGGACATCTTGATTTATTTCATCTAAGGTTGAGTTGGTGGAGAAAATATCTGCAAGAAGGTTAGCTTTACCTCGTGGGTCACTTACAAGATTGCCAGTCGGAGATTTTAATGGTGGAATGGATGAAGCAGTAGTGAAGTTGGATTTGAATGAGTTAAGAGTAGACCAAAATATTGTGTTATCATTTGGATTATTTAGAAGTTTATTTGCCTGCTTATGTTGAAAGTTTGATTTAGTTAGGTTTAATACAGTTTTGGCATGATTTCTGATGTTTCTAAAGTAATTAAAGGCTTCATGTGTTTTTGATCTTGTGTATGCATTGTAGGCTATTGCTTTTTGTTCAGTTACTCTAGCACAATTATGGTCAAACCATTTAGGTGAATTAGATCTTTTACTGTACTTTTGATGAGGAATAAAAGTTTCCATTCCAATTTTTACAAAATCTTGTATGTGGCTCAAGGTGGAGTGTGCATCATTAGAAAAGAAAGAGGTCCAGGGAATATCAATAAAGAAACCTTGAAGACCCTCCCAGTCTGCCCTATCGTAATGCCATTTAGTCACCAAAACAGGTTCAGAGTGGGAAGGTGTGGTAGGTGATTGACAGGTGGCCTGTATCAGACAGTGATCAGAAGATCCAAGTGGGGACCTCACTGTAACATCATAATTTTCTGAATTGGTTGTTAAAAATAAGTCCAGTAGGTGGGAATTATGATTAGGATTATCTGGTACACGGGTGGGTTGGTTGACTAGTTGAATGAGATTAAATGAGTCTGCAAATAGCTCACATTCAAGACCAGCATCATCAGTCCTGGCTGAATGAGTGAGCCATTCAACATTATGGACATTAAAATCACCCAACACAGTGATTTCAGAAGAAGCATTTAAGTTGAGGACACTGAGTTGTGAGGACAGAGAATCAAAAAGACTTTGCTCTGGAGGAGTATTTGGGGAACGGTAGATGCAACATATGTATTTAAATTTACCAGCAGAAATTAATTTGTATATAGAATAATCAAAATAGGGACAATTGAAACTAGTAACCTCCTCCAGGGCAATTTCAGATTTTGCGAAGCAACATACACCACCTTTAGGTCTGAAATTTTGGAGCAGTTGATAACCTGGAAAATTAAATCTAGATGTGTCAGATGTGGATGTTACTTGAGTCTCTGTCAAAAAAAGGAGAGTAGGGGATTCTGCTTGAAGAAATTGGTGTACAGAATTGATGTTAGAGTGAAGTCCCCTTATATTACTAAAGAAATAGCTGTACTGACAAGCAGCTTTGGGACGTTGCAATGCTCTTGACACAGTCGCATGATGACGACCGGGAGGGCCCTGTGTCAATAACCCAACCCTGCCGGGGGTGGATATCCGAGGGACCACCAGGTTTGCTCTTAACAATTGTACTGCCATATTTATAAGGTAAGTGTATGGTGTTACATGTATGATATGTAGTGGGAAGAGTAGTATTTTATGGATAGAGGATAGCGATGTAGGGCAATGTCGTGAAGTTGGATGTGTATGTTATATAAAGAGGGTTTTCCTGATACCCCTGATGTGTGAGGCAGAAAGATATGTATCCAGCTACCAAGGCCTGGGAGAGAAAATGGAATTCAGGCTATTCCCTAAGTCTCCCGAAACCTTGGCGGTAGTACTTCCCTGGGCGGGGCTGCCTACCCCTACTACCTTAGTTGATTACATGATTAAATGATAATAATTTAATATCATAATGTGACGACACCACCACTACCCCAAACCCCTCCTCCCACCCACTCGCTGACTATCGGTCGCCTCACAAGGAAAAAAAAAGAAAATCTGTGGCGGCGAAACGATTGCACCAATCGGTTTCATATTTGTGTGACAAGTGCCTTACCCTTATGCCTTCCCTCCACCACACCCCCAACTGCCTCCTACAACCCACTTCCAGCGTATCCTTACGAAGAAAAGGAAAACAAATAAAATCTGTGGTGGCGAAACTACCTCACCAATCGGCTTCATATTTGTAACACGAGTCAATTACGCTTCTACCTTCCCCCCACTATCCCCCAAACCACCCTCCCACCCATACATTCAAGTAACATTCAGATAGTAGTATCGATACCATAAAATGATAAAAGTCTCTGAAGTCTATAGTGTCTTTTGACTCTTTTCAGCTACGTTCGCGACTATCGGAGTATCGGGGACCTGATTTCTGGCGAAAATGGACAGACTTACCCTTAGGCCCCTTCGTAAGCCGTAACTTGCCCGTAAGGTTTACTTTGCGTTAGCAAAAGCCAAAAAAAAAAATAACAAGTTAACAACTGTAACACTGTCAGTCTGTCACTATCATAGTATCACTGTATCACAGTTCACTAACACCGTGAGTAACACCGTACGAACGGTACGATGACTGTACACGATAATGACGTTCTTGTACCTGTTGTTGACAGGAAAAATCGCCTCCGGAGCGCCAGAAAGGAGCGCGAATTTCTAGCTGCGCTCCCCGCCTGCACTCCGATTTCAGAATGTTGCCGCTCCTCGCTCCGCGCTCCTCTATATTGGTAATGCGCACCGGATCGCAGAGCGCAGAGCGCCAAATCGGCGCGCCCATGCCCACCACTGAACAGATGTAGTAAAAGCAGCAGCAGCAGGAGGAGGAGGCTGATCTCACTGAATGATGATCTCATTGGTGCAATGTGTAGTACTATGCCCACTGAGTGTCTTATATCATTGTTATCCCAACACATGACAAAAGGTACATTTGGTTGTATGTTGGGAGGGGTGTATATTAAGTCTTCCTCCTCAACTAGCTTCTGATGTCTCTCTGCCATTGATGTCTCCACTTCCTGGATAAGACTGTTTGACAGCGAGTGACCGAAGTGGTTAAGTATCTCAACCAGCTGTGAACTTCTTGTCAGATGCCTCACAGTCAGAGGTAACACAACATGCTTGGGTGTCTTCACTCTTCCACCTTAAACACAGTGCAGTAGATCCTGGGCAATTGACATGACATGCCGATGATATTTGTCTGACAGCTTTAACCTTTCTGCAGAAATAGTCTCTTCATTATCATCTCCGCATAGTACCCATGCCAAGAGGTTATATACCAGGTCAGGGATGTTAACATTGTTCTCTATCAGGTCTTCAGCTGTTGGTGGCCATGGGATTTTGTTCCGGACAGCCTTTAATTCTGCTCTGATAATTTGTGCACATCTAAACACTTGATTTGCCTTGTTGTGTTCATCCAACCCAGATACAGGTGCTGGCTGAAAGTCACTCATGGCAGCTGCTGAATCCGCTACTTCCACCGCCTGGCAAGTGGATACATTCTCTGAGAAGACGATCTCAGTCTCAGTTCTTTTTTGTGGCTGCCAAAATGACAGTCTGCTGCCGAAGTGCTTCTGGAGTCTGGCTTTGAGTTTCTCAGTGCAGTAATTCAGTGCATCGATGCCAAAATCTGCCAGCAGGTCAATGTATAAGTCCCGTAGGTCTGCCATCTTCATGACATCCAGACCATCAATGATCTTCTCATGTACAACACTCACTAGCTGAATGAAGGCTGATTCATATCCGTCACAGGCCTCGGTATCTTTCTCTTTAGGAGTCTTGACATCACGGGTGTAGATAATGTAGCATGTTTTGTGATATTTCACCTCAATGGCAATCAGGTCTTTTCCTCTTATTTGCAGTAGAATGTATTGGTCATCTTTCTGCTCTGCAGCTACCAGGAGTCTCTTGCTTGACTGCTCGGTCATACATTGCGTCAAATTTTCACGTTTTCCCCCAACTCGACGTTGTGTATGTTGGCAGAAGATGCACGTATCTGGCTTTGTGGATGGTGTCACTGAGCGGGTTTGTCTCACACTGGTACCAACTGTTTCTATACTTATAGACAGACACTGAGATGGATGATCAAGACTTTCAAGGTCCCTCTTAGTCAGCAGTCTTTTGATGAGGGTCTTGTTTGTGTAGGTCTGGTAGCATGGACGATGATAACCACCAGCAGGTCCTTCGTCCCAGTGTTCTTTGAGCTGTCTGTGTATAGCATCTTGGCGCTGTTCTGCACTCTCACGAAGTTTTGTCCAACTTTGTGCTGTGAATGGAGTCAGACTACCAGAAACAGATATCACATGGCACAAACACTGCTTCCAGTCTGGTTCCTGACTATGAACTCGTGTGGCAGAAGCCCCCAGGGAAACCAGTGATCCAGCCTCCTTCAGCAGTCAGTCAACCTGCAATAGTAAGACAATAATTAGAAAATTAATAAAATTATATAAAATACACCGCATCATCAAAAGTTCACATCTGAAATATCGTGCAAATTAAAACAGAAAATTAATATGCGATTGATAGAAAATCCATTTTGATATCATTTTTGCTTGAGTTAAAGGTTTGATATTTTTATGAAATCATCTGAAATCAGATATAAACATTATAATCAAGGAAAACAAGGAATGACACTTAAATATATATAAGAAATACTAATAATGTGGCACTTTTCCGCTTAAAAAAGTAAAAATCAGGCATAACGTGGTAGAACAAATGAATTTTCACAAGAATAAACAAAAGAATATAATTGTTTTTTGTTTCAGTTATGTCCATACATACTTATCCAACCATTTGAGACACCCTGAAACTCCGAGAAAAGTGTTCCTAGCTGACCGATGTAAAGTCATGAAATCGGCTTTTTGGCCGACCCATCGCTTACACAAGGCTCTGGTAAAAATTACCTGCCAGGTTGTGCCAATGCGAACAAGTGAAAATGGTGTCTTATATGACTTAGGAACCTGCTGGGAACATCAAACTAAAGTTACAAGGGGGGTGCAACAAAAGTGCACAATTTCTGATTTGGCCCACGGACTTAACACATACTCCCACACAGTCAAACATCCTCTCACAAGAGCTTTCAAATATCTCGCTCTCACGTATCCAGTCTCTCCCTCTCTCTCTCTTTCTAACGGTCGTAAGGCTGTCACCAGACTCGAAATATGGCGTTTGGGCATTACACTTGTAGTTCGTATGGTGTGGGTGTGTGTGTGTAATAATAATAATTAATAATATTAATTTTCGGTTTATTGCTCACTTGCAGCCGTGAGGCTGATCATCTACAGAGTTTTTCTTACCATAGGTAGAGTACAATGCTAAGACGTCACATGCGACCTTTGGCGATCGTGAGATACCGAGTTCCCACAATAGTACATACGTAGATGCACTGGTGAGAAGTATGTGTAGGCTAACACAGGCTAATAGTTGAGCAGCTTGGCTAAGATTGGACCACGATACAATCCTCTTCATCAGGGTAGCTTAAAAACCTTTAGAAATATGGAGGATTCTAACCCTCGATCTCGCGGTCAGCGCACAGCGCTCTAGACTACTCGCGAACCCAACCAGCGTGTGTGTGTGTGTGTGTGCAGCAACATTCACTAGTTATTAGCAGGAACATCACACCGGTGTCATGACATAAAATACCAACCGAACATAACATATTCCAAAAAAGTTTTAGTGATATACCCCAAGATCTTCAGTAGATATATGGAGAATAATTATAGTCAATTCTTTATAGGTAGGCCTAACCTCTGAACTTCAAACGCGACTAGATCAATCAAACTAAAATATCCACCATTTGAGAAGAGTCAGCTAGGGAATATGTGTGGAATATAATAGCCAATTTGCTCTAGCCCTGTTTGAGTTACACAGGTTTGGGGTCACAATTTCTGGCCTACTTATAATGAATGGACTACAGCAGATATAATCTTCATGACATTAATTGCATAGGATCATCTTCACCTATAGTTACACTACCAGGTTTTACATGCTTCACTTCACACCCTGTTCCACCCGTTATTTAGTAATGGGTTGATAAACAATTAGTGGTGGATGAGGCGGGCAGGTGGCGGGAGAGACCTTACCACTAATAATACCCTTATTAGAATATACGGTCAACTTTGTACACTCTTTCTCACTCATAAATACTTTGTACACTCTATCTCACTCATAAATACTTTGTACACTCTATCTCACTCATAAATACTTTGTACACTCTATCTCACTCATAAATACTTTCAGATTTCACCTATTTCTAATTATGGAAGTATATCTCTGGAAACGAATTTATGTATACAATTTCCTATACATCAACTACAAATATATATATATATATATATATATATATATATATATATATATATATATACAGTATATATTTAATTGAAAAGCCAGTTCTACACAAATATCAATCCACATAGGGGATCCAAGCAATATATATAATGTTTCTGATATCCCAATCAATGGCATGGTATTTAAACGTATAATGTACAAATATATCATTATCTCTTTATTCTATCTATCTACCTATCTATCTATTACCGGACGCCTTACTCCCCATACGAGGGTGGCCATACACAGAAGGCCACCAAGCGTACCTATTCCCTGTAAGAGGGACAACCCGACCCAGTTTACTGAAGGACTTACAGGATTGACCACTCAATTTAGGGTCTGTCCGACTCCGAGGCCCTCTATGTGTCTTGTTAGCACTATTTTTCTACAGTGGTGTTCGGCTAGTCCATCCACTAACCTGCCTTACACTTAGATAAGTAAGCAGTACGGATTTGTATCAGGTTTACTCCCCTAGACAGGTTGCCGACCAAGGCTGACGAGTCCCATCCACCCGGATTTTTATAAAGTTTCCCCTAGATGGGTTGCCGACCAAGGCTAACGAGTCCCATCTTTAATCCTGCTGACAATTATTAGTATGGTATTTGTTTTCATAATTTCCGAACTCCTTGTTTCACCTTGTGTTTTGAAATACATAAATTTCTCACACCCATTAAATTCTTAAGATACACCATATCTGTGCTTTCATCAGTATTTAATATAAATGTATAATTGAATTGAATCAGGACCAAACCCATGGCAAGTAAATGGCAAGTTGCTGGAAGCGGTGAAGAGATTGTGTGAGGGTGCAAGGGCGGCAGTGTGTGTGTGTAGATGTAGAGATTACGCAGAGTTAGTTCTTTAATCTAAATGTTTGGGAAAGGCAGCGGTGTGTGATGTTCTCATGGTTATTCAGTATTATTGTATATGGATGGAGTCATTAAAGAAATTCAAGGAAGAGTAGGTAATGTTGGAGTAGGCTACCACTAGTACTGTCCTTCACAGTAGTACTCTCTCTCTCTCTCTCTCTCGTAAAAATGTTAGTGACTTCATTTGCCCAACGATTTACCTTTTTCCCACCACCTTTTATATGTCACTATTACGCTCCATTAATTTTAAGTTTTAGCTCGCGTCCCAATTTTCTCCCCTCACGACCCTGCTCTTAATCTGGTGACTGCCTATCCTCCCTCGACTTACGGGGAAGGAGTTTTGGTTTGCTCCCCAGACCTCTATCAAGCTTTAAAAATTACCCCCAAGACCCTCCTTCGATATGAATTGGTAAATGTGGCGGCTGAAGGCCGGTTCCTCCTATTTTACAAGAAATAATCGACTCCTAAATGTCATGAAATGTATTAATATTAGCAAAGAAAAAGGGGAGATATATCTAAAAATCGTTAAGCTAATGGGGCGAACGTCCAAAAGGCTAAACACTAAATGTGCTAAACATGAAGGAAAATGGGGTCCAGAAATAAACGAAAGCTCCCCTTAATACTTCCTATCCACCCATTCAGATCTTCCTTCTTCTTTCTCGATCACCCTCCTCCTCCTCCTCCTCTTTTTTCCCTCCTCCTATAACCCTCCTTTAAACCCTGTCAAGACAACTGTAACAGTATTAAGTTAATGAAACCCATGCTTCCTGATAATAATAATAGTGGGGAATATATATAACAACGAAGGCAATATTATTAAGGAATCATAATTAAATTCTTCAATACCTCATATTACATTTTGTACCCTTTTCGCATCACTTGCGTATCTAATAATGCTTATCAAGTAAAGTTGTAGTGGATGAATAAGAAGTAGGCTTCTTGAGGTGACCCCACCTTTCAAGATCTGTTTCAAACACGATTATCATACCAGTATTGAATGTGGCTAATGTGGGGAATGTGACTACACTCACTGAGTGTGTTCCATGTGTCAATAGTAAAATTTAATTTATTTTCCTTTGAGTATGGTCATCCAGTGTTATGGTTTTCCTAGTTTGAACAATGTCTTCTTAGATGGTGTATCTCTTGTGTGACGAACCTACAGAAGGGGATGTTGTCGTGGCCTTGCACTATTTGTAAACCAATGTTATGTCCCCCCCCCCCCCATGTTCTTTAGTCTTACAGTGTTTGTAAGCCAGGATAATTACATCGGCTTTCATAAGGTTTCTACACATTTAAATTAAGGTCAGTAGCCATCTTCTTGTCCAGTTGCAGTTGTTTAGTCTTACCATATATCTTTGAAGTGCCTTAACATCTCCTGAGTGCTGAGAGATCTGTAGATCTTGGCATCATCTGTGAATAGGGTGCTAACCAGTCCAAGTTATCTGGGTGTTCGATAATGTAAATGATGAATAGCGTCAGGCCAAGTACAGATCCTTGTGGTACACTGCTGTTGACCGGCAGCCAGCCTAAAGCGGAACCTCTTATGTTGACTCTGAGTCCCGTTTGCCAGAATGTTTTTAATCCACCAAATAATACTGCCATGAACGCCCAAAGCTTCCAGATTGTTGCCTAGCCTATAGTGGGGGACCGTGTCAAACGCTTTTTCACAGTCTACATATTTAGCATTGAGATGCCCGGTCTGAAAGCTACAGTTTGCAACTCCAAGACCCCCATAATCCAGACAAGGAAATAGCAGAGACACCCCAATTCTCCCATGCTCTAAACCTGGACAAATACCCAAGCGACCCCTGCTTCCACCGTTTTCTATGACCAGACAAAGGTATGGGAGGTCCCTCAAACTCATTAGCCACCTGCTCGGGTCACACCCCCGCGCAGCCCAATACCTGAACGGGCTACGTGTATTCAGCTCCTGGATATGGAAGACAAGAATAAACTGGAGTTATGCAAATAAACACCCACGACCTGAAGACCATAGGAACAAATGGACCTGAACAGTGCCCGACCAATTCATGCTCCCGAAGATACAACTACAATCCTCTATGTGTATGTCTGAGGATAATTAGAAGACCTGCAAGACAGTTGCTCCATTTTTAGCTTTAAGTGTTCTTTAATTTTCACAGCAGCCCTGGATCTTCCAGCCACCCCATTAAGTATTATAATATTACCTTGGAACCAGGCCCATATGATAATACCTGAGTTCCCAGGCTAGAATGTATATGTACCTCATAACAACCATTTTTCCTCTTTCCTCTACGCCCTTTTTTCCCCGAGTTCATTGACCCCTGAAGTAAGAAAATATTTGAATAGGACCTCATGAAAACCTGAGGAAAGTATGCAAACCACCCTCACCTACCGACTAGGCGGACTCCATTCAGGATACGGCTCTTTGGGACGGTGTTGCTACGGTGAACCCCCCCCCCCCCCCCCCCTCACCTACCGACTAGGCGGACTCCATTCAGGATACATCTCTTTGGGACGGTGTTGCTACGGTGCCCCCCCCCCCCCCCCCTTCCCCCTTCGCCCCCTGGCCTTCGACAATGCCCCTGGACGTTGGCCCCCTTCCCATTCCACCTGTCTGTTGCCTGGCGCCCTGAACCGAGTACCCCTGCTCGAGCTACGGACGTAGGCCTGGACCTAGGAACCCTGCTCGAATTACGTAAGCAGGCTTGGACCTAGGACCCCTGTTCGAATTACGTAACCAGGCCTGAACCTAGCACCCCTGCTCGAGGAGGTAACCAGCTGTGCAAGATTGGCTACTACCCTCTACGACGGCCAGACCAACACTCTCGTCCCTCTACCCTCCCAAATACTTAAGTGTTTCTGTGTCTTTCTCTGTTGGTTATTGTTGTGAGGTATTGATTATGTAAATATGTGAACAGTGTTGTGTCCTGATTTATTTGTGATCTGTGCCCAAGATCCTATTCTTGCGTAATAAGTTCATCCTTCTGAACCTGTGTTATTCTGTGTTAATCTTGCCTTCATTTCTTGACTCTTGTTCAAGACTTTATTTAATTCATAACTTACGCATACGTTACATAGCAGTGTCATTAACATATATTCAGGCCCCCACGCTCGCAGATTTACTGACTACGTGTATGTTGATTTATTATTTGTGAGTTGAAGTCCCAATATATTCCGTGATCAATCCATTTATATAATCGCCTTTTACCTAGAACCTACGCCCAATTTTCCAACGAGTGCTCAGTGTAATTCCTAACTTCTCTATTCAGTAATCGCATATGAAATATATCTTATAGACGTGCTTTTATGTTCTTGTAAATCTTGATGTTGTGATATTTCTAATACCGTGTTTAGGAATTCTTTCCTCCGTGTTTCGTGTCATTTTCATCCACCATACACTAATTGTATCTGTGTATTTTATTCACCTCGCCCTGTTAACCCGTTCAGGCCCGAGTCTGGTGCTGCCTGTTTTAAGTATCAATGAGTAGGACTTCGTCGCCTACGCCCATGTACTAATTGTGCCTGTACATTTTATTTACTTCGCCCTGTTAACTCGTTCAGAAGCGGATCTGATATTGCGTTAAATATCAATGAGCTAAACTTCGTCATTAGCGCCGATTTAATTACTAAGTACGATCTACCGATCGATAACTGTTAATCAGTCAGTTCTCCCGTTCTGAGATTAAAACTAGTGTTCATTCAAGTCTGAGTCTTTTGGAACTCAGTTAGTTATTTTGCTTATCTTCGTGTGTTGTCTTAATTTTGAATATTGAAGATTATATCTTGACCTAATTAATACAAATCAGCAGACCAAATAAACTACCTTTTGCTCTTATTAAATTCACGTTATTACTCTGCTTTACCTAAGAAAAATATATTAACACGAATTCCTAAGTTCGGTTCGTTATTGTAGCATATGTTCAAGTAATATAATTCCTTAATAAGATATAACTTCCTTGAGAGCGATTTTGATACTTCTCATTTATTATAAATAATAATCTCAGCCCTTTCCTATAAAGTAAAGTAATATCGCACTGTAGCTAAGTTCATAGTTGCATTAACTAGAAAAAGTATTATTTACCATCTCAGTTCACTTGGTGACCTTCCCAGTGACCTGACCTGAGGGCAAGCTCACGCGGTCAGTTTATAAGGGTCAGCTGAGCCCCACGCGTGACTCACCTTGCCTCCTGTGACAGTATCTTTATAACCTCAATTCTTCTCATTGTCACCCAAGGATCATTATCTAGGGCATTGAAGTCACTTTGAAAACGGAAGATATTCTACTCTCATTTATTATTGCATTGAAGGTTAAAATTGATTCTTGTACATTATGCCTCTATGTATGTTTTTCCACATGATCTGATGTAATACTACACTCTCACTATTGAGTTCTTCTGGTATCAGTAACATTGTTCTGATATAAGGACAATATATATCTCTACTCTTATTGTGGGATTTGCCTTAATGATTATTCTTCTCAACCCACCTTCCTGCTTATTAAATAAAATATTCATATGTGTTCTTCCTTGTGTTGTTATTGAGTATTATATTGAACCTTTGAATACCATTTTTACTGCTTATAGAACCTACTCGGGATGTCCCTGTCAAGTATATTAAAGTCCATCAAACCAGAACTGGATTGTTTTAAGGACTGTATCAAGGGAATTAAACGATCAGAATGCGGCACAACAAACATCAATGCAACTTTGGTGTCCACGGCATTAATCAGGCCATCCACGTACCTTAGCATATTAGTAAAGCACCTTCTGTTGCATATTTGCATAGTCTTCTCACTTTTCACTAAAGGTCCATAGGTTATTGTGATGACGGGCCCCGCACCATCGATACACCGAGTGGCCAGCATAACCACTCAGGCAACCTCAAACTCCCAGGACAGACAACAAAGACGTTTACCTGAGTCCCCCCTACGAGTCTACCAGAATCTACCTGAGTTGACCATGCCCAGCCGTCCATTCCACAGTTCTCTTTCACGCCCACAGCCACCTGAGAAAACGAAGGACTCTCTCAGCCAGTCACAAGCCACCATCCTCAGCCAACCACAGCCGCCCTGGGACCACCAATTAGAACCCTCCTTTTACGTAGTCTCCACCAGAAGTGACGCCCTCTGTATTGTTCCGCCAGATTTGGGATATGATGAGCACTCCCTTATGCAATCTACTCACCAGCACCCCAGATATTTCAGGAACAAGTGGACCTGATAGTGCCTGACAACTCCATGCACCCGAGGATACAACTACAATCCTATATATATACTGTATATGTCCTAGAATAATTAGAAGACCTGCAAGACAGTTGCTCCATTTTTAGCTTTAAGTATTCTTTATTTTTCACAGGTGCCCTGGACCTTCCAGCCTCCCCATTAAGTATTATAATATTACCTTGGAACCCGGCCCATATAATAAGACCTGAGTTCCCAGGCTAGAATGTATATGTACCTCACAACAACCATTTTTCCTCTTTCCTCTACACCCCTTTTTCCCCGAGTTCATTGACCCCTGAAGTAAGAAAATATTTGAATACTACCTCAGGAAATCCTGAGGAAGGTGTGCAAAAACCACCTCACCTATCGACTAGGCAGACTCCGAACAGGATTTGGCTTTTTGAGATGGTGTTGCTACGGTTCCCCCCTCCCCCTTCGCCTCCTGACCCTCGAGAGTGCCCCTTTGGACGTTGGCCCCCTTCCGGATTACTGAAGGGCCACCTGTCTGTTGCTTGGCGCCCTGAACCGAGGACCCCTGCTCGAGCTATGGACATAGCCCTGGACCTAGGACCCCTGCTCGAATTACGTAAGCAGGCCTTAACCTAGGACCCCGGTTTGGCTTACGTAACCAGGCCTACATCCAGGACCCCTGCTCGAGGAGGCCATCAGCTGTGTAAGATTGGCTACTACCCTCTATGCCGGCCAGACCAGTACTCCCAAATACTTAAGTGTTTCTGTGTCTTTCTCTGTTGGTTATTGTTGTGAGGTATTGATTATGTAAATATGTGAACCGTGTTGTGCCCTGATTTACTTGCGATCTGTGCCCAAGATCCTATGCTTGCGTAATAAGTTTCATCCTTCTGAACCTGTGTTATTCTGTGTCCATCTTGCCTTCAGTTCTTGACCCTTGTTCAAGCCTTTGTTTAATTCATAAATTACGCATACGTTACATATCAGTGTCATTAACATATATTCAGGCCCCCCACGCTCGCAGATTTACTGACTACGTGTATGTTGATTTATTAACTGTGAGTTGAAGTCCCAATATATTCCGTGATCAATCCATTTAGATAATCGCTTTTTACCTAGAACCTACGCCCAATTTTCCAATGAGTGCTCAGTATAATTCTTAATTTCTCTATTCCGAAATTGCATATGACATTATATCTTAGACGTGCTTTTATGTTCTTGTAAATCTTGATGTTGTGATATTTCGAATACCGTGTTTAGGAACTCTTTCCTCCGTGTTTCGTGCCATTTGCATCCACCATCCACTAATTGTATCTGTGTATTTTTTTCACCGCGCCCTGTTAACCCGTTTAGGCCCGTGCCTGGTACTGCCTGTTTTAAGTATCAATGAGTAGGACTTCGTCGCCTACGCCCATGTACTAATTGTGCCTGTACATTTTATTTTACCCGCCCTGTTAACTAGTTCAGAAGCGAATCTGATATTGCATTAAATATCAATGAGCTAAACTTCGTCATTAGCGCCAATCTAATTGTTAAGTACGATCTACCGATCAATATCTGTTAATCAGTCAGTTCCTACTGTTTGAGATTAAAACCTTAGTATTCATTCAAGTCCGAGTCTTTTGGAACTCAGTTAACATATTACTTATCTTTGTGTGTTATCGTAGTAGTGAATATTGAAGATTAAATCTTGATCTAATTAATACCACTTTAGCAGACCACATAAAATACCTTTTTCTCTTATTATCTTCACATAATTACTCTGCTTTACCTAAGAAAAATATAGTGACACGAATTCCTAAGTTCGGTTCGTTATCATAGCATATGTTCAAGTAATATAATTCCGTAAGAAGATATAACTTCCTTGAGAGCGATTTTATACTTGTCATTTATTATAAATAATAATCTCAGCCCTTTCGTATAAGATAAAGTAATATCGCACTGTAGCTAAGGTCATAGTTGCATTAACTAGAAAAAGTATTATTTATCATCTCAGTTCACTTAATGACCTTCCCAGTGACCTGACCTAAAGGCAAGCTCACGCGGTCAGTTCTCAAAGGGTCAACTGAGCCCCACACATGACTCACCTTGCTTCCTGTGACTGTATCTTGGTTACCTCAACTCTTCTCATTATTTTATCCTAGGATCATTATCTAGGGTATTGAAGTCTTATTGAAAATGGAAGATATTCTACTCTCATTTATTATTGCATTGAAGGTTAAAATTGATTCTTGTACATTATGCCTCTATGTATGTTTTTCCACATTATTTGATGTTATACTAGATTCTCACTATTGAGTTCTTCTGGTATCAGTAACATTGTTCCGACATACGGACAATATATATATTTGCTCTTATTGCGGAATTTGCCTTACTAATCATTCTTCTCCAACCACCTTCCTGTTTATTAAATATAATATTCATATGTGTTCTTCCTGGTGTTGTTATTGAGTGTTATATTGAACCTTTGAATACCATTTGTATTGCTTCTAGAACCTACTCGGGACGTCCCTGTCAAATATATTTAAGTCTATCAAACCAGAACTGGATTGTTTTAAGGACTCTATCAAGGGATTTAATTTATCAATACCCGGCACTACAGTTATGGAGGTGATGATTATAAAATGATAACAGTTCCATTGGACCATATGCAAATGTGACTTCAGCCTACGCTGGCGGAGATCAGCACTCTACAGATCGCCTCTTAAATTGAATCCCTTCTTCCTTGGCGTAAATCCTATATGCCCACCAAATGTTGTGTACATCGGTTCATAACTTTGTGAGATATCCTGTTTACAGATAGACAGACAGACAGACAGACAAACTGGATGAGCAAAAACGTAACCACCATCAACATCGTTGGCGGAGGAAATTATGTGATCCATGCACGCTATATATATGTTAATTTATTCAAGTACATTGGGGTTTGTAATTGATGATTAATGTTAAGAATGGGGTGTTACTTATATTAATGGCACTTGTAAAATATCAGACTGCATGAATTCTACACCCTTACTAATAGCAGTATTATGAATAGTTTTCCGACTAATATAAGAGTATTCTAAATTGTCTAATCCTTCTCCCCGCCTCCCTTCCAGAAAGCCGCCCCAGTCTGTTGTCTGGCTAAAAAAACGCCTTCCCATAACTCTGGCCTCTAAGTTACCGCGGCCACCGTTATATACTGACTACACTATCTTACTACCACACTAGGGTAAATATCTCTACCGAGAGAGAGAGAGAGAGAGAGAGAGAGAGAGAGAGAGAGAGAGAGAGAGAGAAAGAGAGAGAGAGAGGAGGAGGAGGGGGAAGAGTAATGAGAGCGGGTCAATCGTAAACTACTGTATTGATACACAGTTTCAGTTGGTAAGTTTCTTATTTTGTAACCGTATCAAGTTATAAAGATTCTCTCAATACAATTCCGTATCAAACATGAACGGAGATGATTATCTTGGATAACAGGGACTCCTGAGATCTTAATTAAGAGAGTGCCGGTGGTGTTTTGGTACCTACAAGAATGAGGTTTCCTCTTCCAGTATTTGAGAACGCAATATTACACTTTAGTCTGGTTATTATCAGACCATTGTATGTAATATAAGTAGACTATACAGGAATTAACTAACTAGCTCCTACACGTTCTTCCTAAGCTTATTAAACTCTTCTAATAATAGCCAGAATAAACTGTCAATACACATACTAATCCTCAAGGCATTAAAGACATTGGTTACTTTAAAGTCCGCGAATTTGGTAGTGGTTAATGGTAACCGCCTCTATAGTCGCTTGAACATCAGTATATATATTGTAAGTTCCATTTACATGATTCAGTTTGAAGCAGCCATGTCTTCATATAACCTGCTAACACAACAGCTCTCCACACAATCACCTACACACACCAATTTCCCACACAGTCACTTTCGCACACAACACCAACCACCTACACACATAACAACCACCCATCATGTGGTGATGGGCTGGTCTATCAGAGTGAGAACTGAGCAATCTCTGCCATACCCATAGCTTACTCTGACTGTTCCTTTTACTTATATATTTTCTAGATCTCAAGTGATGGCGTCTCTAACGTGGATTGACCTCCCAATCTACCAAGATTGGAAGCCAAAGCGTCACATTTTTCCCTTGCCCCTCAACTTTCTCTTCATAATTGCTGAGGGGCACAGGGCCCTGGGTGGGGCTTTGGTTTCCCGGGCGTTTCCGCACCCTCCTCAAGCTCCCCGCCATGGAGTGGCTTCGGTCACCCAGGCTTTATTGTGGTCGGCGGGGAGGGTTCTGTGGGGGCGCTCGGTTATGGCCTTGGCCTTGCTCGGGGCCTTGGGGCTGTTCGGCCAGGCAGCTTGGGGAACAACAACAACAACAACAACAACCACCCACACAGTCACCTACACACACACCAGTTTCCCAGTCACTTACACACAACAACAACCACCTACACACATAAGAACCAGCCACACAGTCACCTACACACATACCAGCCGCCTACACAGTCACTTACACACACAACAACCACCTACACACATAACAACCACCCACACAGTCACCTACACACATACCAGCCGCCTACACAGTCACTTACACACACAACAACCACCTACACACATAAGAACCAGCCACACAGTCACCTACACACATACCAGCCGCCTACACAGTCACTTACACACACAACAACCACCTACACACATAACAACCACCTACATGTCACTTAAACACACACCAGCCGCCCACACAGTCACTTACACACACAACAACCACCTACACACAAACAACCAGCCACACAGTCACCTACACACACACCAGCCGCCTACACAGTCACTTACACACACAACAACCACCTACACACATAACAACCACCCACACAGTCACCTACACACACACACCAGTTTCCCACACAGTCACTTACACACACAACAACCACCTACACACATAACAACCACCCACATGTCACTTACACACACACCAGCCGCCCACACAGTCACTTACACACACAACAACCACCTACACACAAACAACCAGCCACACAGTCACCTACACACACACCAGCCGCCCACACAGTCACTTACACACACAACAACCACCTACACACATAACAACCATCCACACAGTCACCTACACACACACCAGCCTCCCACAGAGTCACTTACACACACAACAACCACCTACACACATAACAACCACCCACACAGTCACCTACACACACACCAGCTAGTGGGGCAGATAACAGCAATTTTTCACAAAAAATTTGCAAAATGTGATACAAGCACCAAATTTGGCATGATGGTTCCCAAGGGTCTACTTAGCAAATCTGCCTGACGTGCCATTAAAAAATCCAAGATGGCGGCCATTTTTCAAGATGGACGCCGAATGCGTCTGCCGAAAATGGTTTTGCTCATAGAAATGCATATACTTGATGGATTTGAATGATCTTGGTGTCGATTTCTATGTTTTCTTGCATGCTGATTCAAATTTTTCTACTTTAAAAAAACTCAAGTGAATAACTTCACACTTTTTGGCTATTTAGATCAGTTTTTTCTGCATTTTCGGTTGCCTGATGAGTGTTTTGCTATTTTTTACTATGTGCATGACATGGTAATTTCTAAATGTATAGAGCAGTATTTTTATTTAGTGCATCCTCACTACTTACCTAACTCTTATCTATGGCTCCAAGAAGTTGCTAGTGCACGGCAACGGCCACACCCTGGTCAACCGTGTTGGCTCACGGGCTAAACTAGGTGAGGGTAACACGCAGAGGGTCTCTGTGTGTGAGGGAGTATGCCATGCTCCAGATGCAAAGTGCATGAAGTCAACAAACCAGACCTGATTGATACAAGAAGCCATTTTTCTAAAGGAGTGATTGTCGGCACTACCATGGCACACTGGTGACAATTACTGCTGTGAAACTCAGCATGGGGTTCAATTCCAGCTAAGGAGGAGTGCATCTCATACTTAGTGTCCCAAATGTTGCTTAACCTACCCCACGGACCTGTTAAGCAACCGCACCTGAATTGACAGGAGGTGCCAGCGCGGGAGAGCCGAGCCAAGGATAATGGGGTTTCAAAGTTATCTGGATGGTGTACAGATCGCACAGGACTTAAATGACATTGGATGAACGATCGGGCTAGGTGTAGGGCAGACATGCATGAACCTAGTTGTATCCCATACAGGAAAGTGCCCATGATACAGGGTGGTAAAAGGATAAACCCTCGGCCCTGGTCATCAGAATGGCTTCAAACACCAACTGTGAGACTGGATCATGGCAGACCAACTGGACCAAGTGTTGCCTCTGTCAAACAGAGAAGAGCGAATGCCTAACATCTCCACTTGCAAATCCTGCCAGAAGGGTAGAGGATGGATACAGCCTCTTAGGGAGGAATATTCCTCTATTTCATGCAGTGAATGTGCTACCGATCAAGATGGACCCACGAAGGCTTGATGACGGCAGTGGGATAGAGGCAACCTTGAGGAAAAATCAAGCACAGTACCATGCTAGTTGCAGGCTTCTGTTCAGCAACACTAAGTTACAAAGGGCAGAAAAGAGATCGTCTCCTGCAACAGATGAAAACAGCAGTAGCGGCAGCAGCAAAATACCACGGAGAATGTCAGACCCCAAACAGATAGAATGTTTCATATGTGAGGAGGAGGGAGATCTGGATGACTTTAGACAAGCTATGACCATGAAACTGAACAAGAGAGTCAACAAGTGTGCAAAGACTCTCAATGATGGAAAGCTGCTTGCCAAACTGAGTGCTGGAGATGTGGTGGCGCAGGAACTGAAGTACCACAGTGCATGCTTGGCTGGTCTCTACAACCGAGAACGAGCTCACCTGCGTGCTGAAGAGCTGAGGGAAGCAGAAAACTTTGAGGAAGGAAAGAGGGAAGCATATCCAATTGCCTTCTCTGAACTGGTAACATACATCATTGAGACAAAATCTGAAAGTGAGAGTTCAGCTCCATCAGTCTTCCGACTTGCCGACCTATGTATGCTCTACAGGCAGAGGCTGGAGCAGCTTGGCATCGACAGTCCTCATGTTCATGCTACCCGACTGAAGGACCAGCTGCTTCAACACATCCCTGATCTACAAGCTGAACATCATGGATGTGATGTCCTACTGGCCTTTAAGAAGGATGGAGGGTCAATTCTTGCACAAGCAAGCAAATATGGAGAAGCCGTCTTGCAAAAGCTGCTGGGATGATAAGACGTGAAATGCTTCAACACAAATCACAGTGGAATGGCACATTCCATGATGGGTGCCTAGAAGATGCTGTACCGTCATCACTACTTCAGTTTGTTTGCATGACAAAGCATGGAGCAGACATCAAGTCACAACTCCAGTATGGAGCCTCAAAGTCTGACCTTGCTATGGCTCAGCTCTTACAGTACAACTGTTTTGCCAAATACAAGGCCGGATCTCACGTCCACAGGCATTCCAAGGACCGGGAGACACCATTTGTTGTGTACATGGGCATGTCTGTGTTTGCCAAAACAAGGAAGAGGCAGCTCATAGACATGCTCCATGACAATGGACTCAGCATCACCTATGATAGAGTCTTAGAAACCTCAGCCCAGCTTGGAGAAGCTGTTGTAGCTCAGTACGTGGATGATGGAGTTGTCTGTCCACCAGTGTTGAGGAAGCAGGTGTTCACAACGTCCGCGGTGGACAACATCGACCACAACCCAACAGCGACTACAGCTCAAACTTCCTTCCATGGTAAAAAACAGACAGTGTGACTCGCAAGAATTCTTCAAGCATGAGAACCAGTCAGCACCTGCATCTCTCAGTGACAATGGCAGGCTTCGTATGTGCCAGAAGTCACAGCTAACTGAAATTCTTCAGGCACTGGTGATATTGCCTGACAGCGAACCAGAAGGAGACACCATCATCATTGATGGATCAGCACTAATCAATTCCCTGCCTCCACGCAGCCCAAAGACTTTCGATGACTATGCAAAAGAAGACATCCTTCCAAAAGTGGAATCCTTTGGCACCAAATTTAAGCAAGTCGATGTCATCTTCGATGTGTACAAGAAGTCTAGTCTGAAATCTGAAACCAGGTCAAAAAGAGGTCAGGGGATCAGAAGAAGAGTGACTGGAACCAGCAAGACCCCAACAAACTGGAGAATCTTTCTGCGGGATGACAACAACAAAACTGAGCTCTTCCACTTTCTCGCAGAGAAAATATGTCAGGCTGAAACCACAAGTATGGTCATCGTGACAAAAGGAGAAGATGTCATCAGCAACAAAAACAAATCCCTCGATGCTGTGACCCCATGCTGTCATGAAGAAGCTGATACCCGTATATTTGTACATGGCAGAGATGCAGCTGCAGAGGGTAGCAAGTCACTTGTCATCAAAGCCAATGACACTGACGTGCTCGTCATAGCAGTGTCTAAGCTGCCATCCCTGCAGAGGCTTGGTCTTCAAAAAATGTGGATTGCTTTTGGGCAGGGAGCCAATGCTCGATGGATACCAGTCCATGAGGTAGTTTCTGCAATAGGACCTGAGAAAGCCAGTGGGATCCTGTATTTCCATGTATTCACGGGCTGTGACGTGGTCTCGTCTTTCCATGGGAAGGGAAAAAAATCTGCATGGCTGACTTGGGAAGTCTGTGATGAGGTTTCTGAAACCTTTACAAAACTCAGCAACTGCCCAACAGAGGTTTCTGAGGATGACCTGTAGAAGCTGGAGAACTTTGTTGTCCTCATGTATGACAGATCAAGTGCAGCCACTGGTGTTGACGAGGCAAGGCTGAATCTCTTTGCCCGTAAGCAGAGGTCCTATGATGCGATCCCACCAACCAGTGCAGCCCTCATGGAACACACAAAACGTGCTGCTTACCAGGCTGGTATCATATGGGGTCAAGCAGCAGTAACCAATCCAGAAGTCGTCAGTCCTGCCGACTGGGGATGGAATCGGAAGGGAGACATATGGTAGATCTGTTGGACAACGCTTCCACCTATTGCAGCCGGCTGTCCGGAACTGACCCAGTGTTCCTGCAAGAAAGGCTGCAACCGGAGATGCAAATGCTTTCGTTCAGGGCTCGCTTGCACTGCACTCTGCAGCTGTGTATGTCATCTGTAGTGATACATATACATATGTATATTTAATGTTTATATTGTGTATATAAAGTATTAGGAGTATTATTTGATGTGTTATGTTGTTATTTTATATAAAGTGTTAATTTTCTACCAATTACAGTATCTAGGGTTCGATCCCCTACGAGGACCACATTGATTTAATTTAATTTATTTATTTGACTAAATATATATTTGGTTGGTGGGTTAGAGAAGTTAAAAAAAAAAAAAAAAAAAAAAAAAAAAATGCTAGTGAAAGTAAAAACAAATAGATTCAGCATGCAAGAAAACAGAAATCGACACCAAGATCATTCAAATCCATCAAGTACATGCATATCTATGAGCAAAACCATTTTCGGCAGACGCATTCGGCGTCCATCTTGAAAAATGGCCGCCATCTTGGATTTTTGAATGGCACGTCAGGCAGATTTGCTAAGTAGACCCTTGGGAACCACCATGCCAAATTTGGTGCTTGTATCACATTTTGCAAAAACAATCTATTATCTACCCCACTAAGCCGCCCACACAGTCACTTACACACACAACAACCACCTACACACATAACAACCACCCACACAGTAACCTACACACACACCAGCCGCCCACACAGTCACTTACACACACAACAAGCACCTACACGCATAAAAACCAGCCACACAGTCACCTACACACACACCAGCCGCCCACACAGTCACTTACACACACAACAACCACCTACACACATAACAACCACCTACAGTCACCTACACAAACACCAGCCGCCCACACAGGATCCTGGCCCCTTAACGTAACTATTATGATCTGATTCCTGATTATTACGCCCCCACTGACTGGTCCTGGTAAACGTTATGAACAATGAAGCCCCGCGATGATCTGTCCCCAGTGACCCCATTACCCAAACATACGAACATCATTAATGAACTGAGCCTAGCGTGCCAATTGACCTTTTGGGTTTTTAGTGATATGTGTGGAGTTTGGAAAAAAGTAATAATACAAACAATATTCTGTTGTTAGTTGTGTTGACTGTTTGGCCTACCACGCCAAGGATTACTAGAGTTTGTAGTGTTGTGAAATTGGCTTGCATCACGACCATGGGGGGATCCTACTGTTAACATAATTATATGACTACACGAATCTGTTTTATGTCTAGTGTTTTGTATTGTAATAGATCATTCTCAACATTGGTCATTCGCGGAGTCGTGTTGATTGGTCTGCGTAGTATTACCATTTTATGAATAACATTGATAGAGGTTGTAATTGCCGTGTTTGGTCTAAATCAATATACTTTTTTGTTGAGTTTATAGTGTACCATTTCCATTGACAACACTAATTCATAGGGAGAATAGGTCTGCATGCTAACTCCTCCAATCAAATCAATCTTCTGTGTACACTAACTTAGATTGAACTACACTAACGAAAATATACAAATTTGAGCTTACTCATCGTAGGCTAACCAAGCTTTTTTTTACGTCATAAACTAATTTAGTGTAGCATAACCTATTATAGTCGAACCTATTGTAAGTAGCCTAACTTATTTTGTAATATATACGTAATTTTATATCAGTTTTTTGTATGTTTGCTTCATCATTGTAGAGGCTTGTCATATACGAATACTTGTTCTTAACGACCTTTCCTTATCATTAACTACACACGTACCGCGTATAGCCTACAGTACAGACAAGAACACCCATCTGAAACAATATCGAGCACAAAGAAGACAATACAATGCTTTATTACAGCCCGTATGCTTCAGAACTTAGTTTTATAGGTTCCGATATTCGAAATGGTGTAACCTGAGAACTGCACACACACACACACACACCCAGTTGAGCACTTTAATACTGTATATCTATATTTGATGTCGTCAGAGTAGGTAACTATGATATCTCAATTACCGATCATTTTATGTGCCACACAATTTGAGTATAGCACTGAACTCCTCGACCATAAGCATATATCACGTTATACAAAAAGTTCCCAATATCTTTTTACCGAGAACGGCTGAGTACCTCAAGGAGAGAGGGGGCGAGAAAATATTAGTGAGGCGGTAAATTCCTTGGCTCAATGGCTCATGAGTGGCGGGGTAATTCAGATATTATATGTTGGGGTTCTTAATGAGGTGGATCACGCTAATGACCCGGATACTTATAAGGGAAGCTCATCTTATATATATATATATATATATATATATATATATATATATATATATATATATATATATATATATTAAAATAAAAAACTTGCAAACAAAGTCAAACCAAAACTGGGACAAAGACAATATAAAGTCAAAACAACATATCAAAATCGCTATGTGGAAACAACGCTTACTAAAATAATATTTATGAAATGAAAGAACACAATCCACCACATACAGTAGGGTGTACATTACTACATGAGCAAGTTAATCTGGTTCCAAAGCACACTAATTGCACACATAACAACGCACTATCGTCACGTTCAGGGAATTAGTCAATTTGGGAAGTCCGGGACGTTCCGGCAAATATTACTAAACTCTGCATGAATTAAAAAAACTACAATTAGTGTTAAAATGTTATATTAAAATCAAATTTGCAACTTGACAAGACATTAACAATAGTACAAAATAAAAATTAATAAGATATTTTTTTTTTTTTTTTTTTTCTATGTGATTGAGGGAGGCAAAAGGCATAACTGCCTATAGCGAGTGCCTCCCCCATAGTTGAAAGAGTGACAGGGCCAAAATCAAAGGGACGTTCGAGCCAAAATGCCTGGACACACGGAGTTTGAAGCAATTTAAGTCATAGGAAGAGGGAAAGACTGATTCTGGGAGAGAGTTCCAGAGCTCAGCTGTTGAGTAGAAGAAAGTTTGAGAGTAACGTTTCACTCTTGGGTTGGAGAGTTGCACAGAGTAGGGGTGGGATTGAGTTGCAATACGGGTACCACGTGCCCTACGTAAAGGAGGTGGTATGCACTGGGATAGCTCTGAGGAACACTGATTATTATAGTAGCGATAGAATAGCGAGAGAGATGCAACATTGCGGCGGAGAGAGAGAGAGATTGCAGAGAGTTGGTGAGTGGACGGGAGTTAATGATACGAAAGGCCTTCCTTTCAACTTTGTCTAGGAGAGCGGTGTGAGAGGAACCTCCCCACACATGTGAACAATACTCAATACAAGGGCGCACTATGCCCCTGTACAGAGCAAGAAGCTGTGCAGGGGAAAAGAACCCCCTAAGGCGGTTGAGCACACCCAGCTTCTGGGAGGCTGCCTTAGCAAGACTGGTAATATGGTCCTTCCAAATGAGAGCAGAAGAAAAAGAGACACCAAGAATATTGAGAGAAGATGAAGGGTTGATTTTTGTATTGTTGAAGAATAAGGGATAGTCCGCTGGGAGATCCTGACGGGTAGATAGATGGAGAAATTGGGTTTTGGAAGCATTAAAGTTAACAAGGTTTTCTCTGCCCCAATTGGAAATAGTATTTAGATCAGAATTTAAGAGTTCTATGGCTTCATTACGTTTGTCGTTGAGGGATTGCTGGCTGGGGCGTTCTGAAAAACTAATGGAGTAGTGTAAGGTTGAGTCGTCTGCGTATGAATGGATGGGAATTAAGGTACAGTTAAGGAGATCATTTATAAAAATTAGAAAGAGAATAGGAGATAGGACAGAGCCCTGAGGAACACCGGAGTTTATAGGGTGAGGAAGTGAACAATGGCCGTCCACAACCGCGGCTATGGAACGGCCGGAAAGGAAATTAGAGACAAAGGCACAGATGGAGGGATAGAAACCGAAGAGGGTAGTTTAGAAATTAAAGATTTATGCCAGACTCTATCGAAGGCTTTCGATATGTCTAGTGCAATAGAAAAAGTCTCACCGAAGTCCCGGAAGGAGGATGACCAAGAGTTAGTAAGATATGAAAGAAGATCACCAGTAGAGCGACCCTTAAGGAAGCCATACTGGTGATCTGAGAGCAGATTATGAGAAGAGAAATGCTTAAGAAATTTGGAAGCAAGAATAGTTTCAAAAACTTTAGAAAGACAAGAGATAAGAGCAATTGGACGATAGTTGGAGGGTTGAGAGCGGTCACCCTTCTTTGGGACAGGTTGAATGTGAGCAAACTTCCAGCATGAAGGGAAGACGTTAGAGGATAGACAGAGATGAAAGAGTTTGCCTAGGCAGGGAGTCAGCACGGAAGCACAGTTTTTGAGAACAACAGGAGGAACACCGTCCGGACCGTACGCCTTATTAGTGTTAAGCCCAGAGAGGGTAGAAAGTACATCTTTAGAAGAGATTAGGATATTAGGCATAAGTAAGAGAGAGGAGGGCGGAGAGGGAGGAATAGCACCGGAATCATCCAAGGTGGAGTTTCTAGCAAAAGTTTGAGCGAAGAGTTTAGCTTTGTCAGAGGAAGAAGTGATGGTTGTGCCATCAGAGTGGGAAAGGGGAGGGAAAGACGAGGAAGAGAAATTGTTGGAGAGGTTTTTGGCTAGATGCCAGAAAGCTTGGGAAGAGCTAGAGTTGGATAGTTCAGTGCATTTATTATTGATGAAAGAGTGTTTGGCAAGTCGAAGAACAGATTTGGCTTGATTCCGGGCAGAAACATATGAAGAATGAGAGTCTTGAGTTTTAAGGCGTCGGTACCGTTTGAATGCTTCCTCCTTATTGCGGACAGCAGTAGAACAGGCGTGAGTAAACCAAGATTTTTTAGCATTAGTCTGAGAGAAAGAGAATGGAATGTATGCTTCCATGCCCGATAGGATTACCTCGGTAATGCGTTCAGCACTCTCCGAGGGTCCCCGGCCATGGAAGCAGAAATCATTCCATGGGAAATCAAAGAAGTACTGCCGAAGAGCCTCCCAGTCGGCAGCGCCAAAGTGCCACAAGCGCCGCCGGCTAGGAGGATCGGGTGGCTGTACTGGAGAGATAGGACAGGTGACAGAGATAAGTTTATGGTCGGAGGAGCCCAGAGGAGAGAAAAGATCGACAGTATAAGAAGAAGGGTTAGAAGTTAGAAACAAGTCAAGAATGTTGGGCCGATCTCCGATGCGATCCGGGATACGGGTGGGTTGCTGAACTAACTGCTCTTTTGTAATATATAATATTACAAAAAACACATATATAGCACTCACTAACGATAAGGTACCTGCCCGATAGCACATCGGGCAGGTACAGTACAGTCGGTCACCTTTCCGACTGGGCCACTTAATGGTAATTTCGCTGGGAGTCTTTAGCTCTGATATTAGTAAGATCGCTCACTCCCCCCACCCTGAATCTGTTGCTTATTATGTCCCATAGATGGCGTAGTTAGATTTTCTGGGAAGGAGAGGGAGGGGAGGGGGTGGGGGGGGCGTATTATTGTGTAGGAAAGGTTGGAAGTGTGTAGGGTGGGGTTGTTAAGTGTATTATTTCACCAGGTTTATGGTTACCGTTTTATCTCATGATATTAATTACAATTATTGAACAGCTATTTTTAGTGAAATCTACCTTTAAGAAATATTAGAACATGTATTATTAATTTTTGCAATCATTGCTACAGTTTTGTTCTCCGCTTAACCGCTTCTGAACCGGCGACGTCATTTTCATTTTATCTTAGCTATATATTTAGACGATTGTGTGCAGTTTAAGAAAGGTTTGTAGTAGTAAAGGGGTTGAATGACATAGTTCCAAGCCTGTAAATTGTGGAGGCCCTTTTTAAACTGAGTATAATCGTCTAATAGTAACCAGAATAAAGTTAAAAGGAGGGTGTCGGTATAGAAGGGGTTAAGCTGTTGCTTAACCCACTGCTCTAAACACGTGCTAGATAATATATATGGAGAGCTTAAGTCTAATGTTAATAATATTAGCACACCCATATGTATAATTTATCTTTATATATCAATATTATGTGTTATGTATAGATGACTGTCAACATGGTTTCCATGGAAACGCAAGCTTGTTGGTAATTTGGGAATATAATCACAGTAAAGGTCACACTACCATTACGCCAAAAGTCGAACACAATGTTCTCAACAATGTTATACAAAACAAACAAACAAACAAACAAAAATAGTTTATTAGCCTTTTGTACAATTTGATCATGGGCGATTTACATATTAATCTTATTTGATATACTGTACAGTATTTGATATACTGTACAGTATTTGATATACTGTACAGTATTTGATATACTGTACAGTATTTGATATACTGTACAGTATTTGATATACTGTACAGTATTTTATATACTGTACAGTATTTGATATACTGTACAGTATTTGATATACTGTACAGTATTTTACTATCATTTAACTTTTTACAAAGCAGTTTACAAACATTTACTGGCCATGAACTTTTTTGTATTTGACCTATGCCTATAATCGTATTCCGAAAGTAAATTAGTTGATGAACTACTGTAGGTATATATAATAATGCAACTGTCTATGACGTATTCTATGCCATCCAGGAAAATTGGTATTTTAAAAATTAAAGTGAAGCTGGCAACCGTATTTTATGATTGATTGTATTAACGATCTATTGCACAGCTAGATAAGGACTGAAATACTCTGCATCATCAAACTTCCATTACCTCACTGCAGACGTTCATGCTATTTTGACCTCTATTGTCTCATGACAGAAAGTTGAAAATGGTATGGTTCAATTCCTCGCCAACCTAACACCTCTGAAAATGCCACACTTACAGCTGTTCAGGCATGCCAACATGTGTCACGATATCAATATATACCCTCTATCTTTACTGTCCTTAACAATATAATGGTTTTGACCCACTTGCATTATCTTTCAATGCTAAAAAATAACAGGTGGTTAATGTGCTTCCTGTGAAGTTGTTTTGATTAGAAAAATGTGCAGAATATAACTGTTGGTATGCCTGGAGACAATATATCTTCGTGACTTGCATTGGAAACCATTATTATAGTCAGGACCCACACACAACAGGTCAACCGGCCAGCAAAACGAAAACGGGAGTCGGGTACTCAGTGACGTGACTCTCGCCTTTATCACCCAGGGCTCGCTCACCACTCACACTCTCCCACTCCTTTCGCTATGTTTATAGCTCCCTTTTGTTAGTTGTTGAGAAAAATGATATTATTTTCTTTGACAAAATAAATGCAACTAGTAATATTGTGTGTAACTTTGTGACTTAAATATCTATGATTATACTATTTTGTAACAATTAACCCTTTCAAGCTCCAATACGCGTTTCAGTTCTATTTTCTGGCTATTATTAGATGATTTTATTCTGATTAGTAACGGTATATGGAAGTCAAAGGGTTAATTGTGATAGGATTTACCCTTTTAATACCCACAGATCCTTCCTAAGCTGCATAAAATCGTCTAATGATAGCCAAAATATACTGCTAAAACGTGTCAGAGCTTCAAGGGGTTAAGAAGGGGAAATATCAATGTTTTGGAATATAATATAGCTTACTTGGGTACATAAAAATCAAAATTACTACATGCTGTTGAGTAATTCCATGATGGTAGCCTACATACAATAAACTAATATGGTAAATCCAAAATGAATTACAATTTAACCCTAGATGTGGTTGTGTTGTCATTATTAGCATGTTGTCCCCTATGGTAGAATTCCTTAAAGAGGCAAGCACGGCCACTTAGTGATGCACTGCATGTTTATCAATGTAATTCTACAGTATCCTAAAACCTTACATAAATAAAACATACCCATCAGTAATAAGTTAAAACAAAATCAAGTTTAGGAATAGGAAAGACATACCATGAAAATGATTGGACTGAAACAAACCTGATTACAAATCCAACATATCTGTATCACGCATACATATAAAATAGGTCATAGCTAGGCTAGTAAAGATATTTTGTTTGACTAATGTAGAATACCGTTATTTGTTGTTCTCTCTCTCTTGTTGAAAGCTTGGGATAATGTTGATTTTAATAAACATATAAACATGTATTATTAAAGACAAACATTATTTAAGAACATAAGATCGCGGGAGACTGCATAAGGCCATGCGGCCCACACGAGGCAGCTCCCATTCACACCCAGCCCATATCATCCATATGCGAATCCAACTTCAGCTTAAAGCTTTGAACTGTTCCTGAGCTAATCACTGCTCTGGGCAGTCCATTCCACATGTTAACAACTCTATTCTCAAACAAGTGCTTTCCTATGCTTTCCTAAATCTAAACTTATCTAACTTGAAACCATTTGAGCGGGTTATGTCGCCGTTCTTTAGTTTTAATACCTCATCTATATCGCCCTTATTAATACCTTTTTATCAATTTAAATATCTCTATCATTTCTCCCCTACATTTTCGTCTTTCTAGTGAGTGCAAGCCTAAGGCTTTCAATCTCTCCTCACACAATAAGTTTCTAATATTATGTATCATCTTTGTCATTCTTCTTTGGACTGCCTCTAAAGGGTCGATATCCATTCTGTAATAAGGGCACCAAAATTGGACAGCATAGTTTAAATGGGTCTTACTAGTGCTCAGTACAGTTTTAAGAAAACTTCAGCAGTCCTGTTGCTAACACTCCTAGATAATGAATCCTAGAACTCTATTTGCCCTGTTCCTAACTCTTATACATTGTTTTCTGGGTTTCAGATCATTACTAACGAGCACCCCCAGATCCTTCTCACACTCTGAGTTATCCAATTCTACATTGTCTAGTTTGTATTTCGCTTCTAAATTACGATCTCCAATCCTTAATACCTTACATTTGTCTGCATTGAAACTCATCTGCCAATATATTGACCACTCGTGCAAATGATCGAGATCCTTTTAAAGACATTCCCTGTCGCTAGCTGACTATTATCCTACCCATTTTATGTATCATCAGCAAATTTACTGATGCTACTCTTTATGCCGAAGTTAAGATCATTTATGTAGATAATGAACAGAAGTGGCCCCAAAACAGACCCTTGGGGGACCCTACTTTTAACTAATCCCCAGTCCGATTTTACACCATTGATACTAACTCTCTGCTTCCTACCAATCAGCCATGACCTAATCCACATGAGTAGCATCCCCCCCAATAACATGTCCTTCTATCTTCCTTAACAGCCTTTCATGTGGAACTCTATCAAAGGCCTTACTGAAGTCTAAGTAAACCATATCATATGACTTGTCGTTATCTACCGCTTCATATACCGCAGAGAAAACTGAGTAAATTTGTTAGGCAGGATCGTCCCTGAGTGAATCCATGTTGAGAGGGTTTAATTAACTTGAAAATGTTTTAAGTGATTTCTAATTTTCCTGGCAATAATTTATTAAGTGATTAAGTTATTTTAATTTTCTTCCTTTGCATGTTTACATGTATTGACCTTTTGTTCCTTGTATGAAATGACGCTCAGGTGTCTGATCCTAAAGAAGATCGATATTTTGGCAAAAAAAAAGAAAAAAAATGGATAACAGATAAAGGTAAAGTCGCTCAAGTGAGTTTAATTTCAGATGCAAGAACTTTTAAAAAGTTTTTCCCTTCATCTTGAAGCCATTCACCATGGACAACTTTGCATATTTCACGTATATTGGTCAAATGAGACAAACACAATTATACAGCTGACCTCTGTTACCACTTCTGTCTACGATGTGCCCTCTGATCTTGTTTTCTAAGAAGTGATACTTTAAAAGGAAAATCTCCTTACCATATAGCCAGCAACAAAATCTAAAGACTGTTCTTCTACGAGAGTGGTGGTACATTTTTTTTTTTTTCACATATATCTAAACAAAAATCATACTCAATACCTACTTCTAAATATCATATCATTGAACAACAGACATATCTG
Organism: Paralithodes platypus; assembly: GCA_032716605.1. Taxonomy (NCBI): domain Eukaryota; kingdom Metazoa; phylum Arthropoda; class Malacostraca; order Decapoda; family Lithodidae; genus Paralithodes; species Paralithodes platypus. The sequence continues at coordinate 26,832,727 of CM064552.1, read as the reverse complement.
ATAAGCACAATTTTCTAGGCGTAACTCACGGTCGTTAGTTTTGTTTTGCTATGACCAGTTTTACCCAAGAAATATTATTCATTTTCGGGATCCTGAGTGATGTTGCTTTTATTGCTGTGCAATACACTATCAGTTGCTTTAGTCTTTGTTTGAAACTGACAGCATCTGGATGTCTTATACAACCAAAAAATAATATATGAATAAATATATAAATACAAACAATATACAGTATATATAATAATGTGTAAAGTGTCCTGATTTATAATACATATATAAATACAAACAATATACAGTATATATAATAATGTGTAAAGTGTCCTGATTTATAATAAATATATAAATACAAACAATATACAGTATATATAATAATGTGTAAAGTGTCCTGATTTATAATAAATATATAAATACAAACAATATACAGTATATATAATAATGTGTAAAGTGTCCTGATTTAATCTTCTTGTCATGATAAATTCAAGGTTATGAGTAACTTGAGCATTTCAAAGAGTCATATAAGGAAAAGGCAAGATAAAACTACTCTTTGCTGAAATCTGTAGTGGGCTGAAATTGAACTCTATTGTGGTCATAATGTGGATCATTGTGCGCAAATTGCTTAGCTGTTCTTCCAAATGCAGACCAGACGCACAGTGCTTTCCTATCGCTTGATATAGAAGAATTCACCACATGAAACCATGCATCTGTTGTTAATATGAAGCTTGCAGTTTCTTTCCAGTTTGTGCTGATTAAATTATCTCTTTCTCCTAAATATATTATTGCATACTTTACTCGCTATAATTTGTTGTCCTTGAACATTTAGATGAGTTTCACTAAGTTTGTAAGCTAAGCCATATTCAGATTTAGTTATCATGGACATTTCACGAATGCAATCATCTGATATAATATCTCTATTCTTCATCACAAATCCTGAATCTAGGAGATTATTTCTACTTAGTTTGAGGAGATGAGGGACATCAGCAAACACACACATTCTTGTTATATATTTGCATATTTATCTCCTTAATAATAAATTCCTACACAATCTAGTATTGTATAATATATAGTGTAATATTATTATTGTTATTACTATTATTATTATTATTATTATTATTATTATTATTGTCATGATGATAATTACTATGGTTATTTTTTATAATATTACTGTATCGGCGATGATAATGACAGCGAATTTGTAGCAGCGTGGTGAAGATTGGTACCGTACTATCACTGCACTGCTGTTGTTTTCGATGTCATTGATAGTATATTGCATTACTGTATTTAGTAGAATACCACTACACATGTAATAACCTGCCACATGTAATGTTATGTCTATTGCTGTAAACATGACAATTATTGTTCCTTATCTGAAAAACTGTAGAGTTGATGCACCAGTTGTTACAACTACTAATACTGTGACCATCACCACTACTACTGTCACTACCATAATAATTACTACTGTCACCATTATCACTACTACTATCACCATCATATCTACTGTTATCCCCATGATCACCACTATCATTGCCTCTTTTGAAGACAAATAAATGTACTCAACATGGAAAGTGAGTACGGTAATACTGAGCAGGTACTGGGTATAATGAACTTCGGCTATATCAGTGAATCAAGTGGTCAGGTCAGGGCAGACCCAAGGCGTCAGTGACGTCACGCAAACTCCCCCCCCCCCCCCCCCCCGCGCGGCCAGGGCTGGCCGGTTGACCTGTTGTGTGTGGGTCCTGATTATAGTTATACTAATTAAAATACAATGGATTTCTGTGGTAATTTGATTTGACAATTAATATACGAAAAATATCATTGTAGAGAACAATGTGTTTGTAGACGTTTACTTTTGGTGTAATGGTAGTTTGGCCTTTACTGTGATTATATTCCCAAACTACCAACCAGCTCTCGTTTCCATGGAAACATGTTGATAGTCATCTATACATGAAACAAAATATGGACAATATAAAGATCTGGTAATTAAACTCATACATCGATTTTATCGTGGCCTATAGGTTTCTAATACCATGTATTTCATTCCTATATGTGTCTAAATGCTCGTATAAAATGTATTACTGATCCTGAAAAAGACAAAATATCCTCTATCGCCTACAGTATCTCGCAAGAGGCGGGCGAGTGTAGCCTCGGCGTCTCGCGTTGGGGAAAATTTGTGATTTTGCCCCCTACTGTTTAAATATATGAGGATTTCAATATATTCTGGTGGGGGGGGGGGGGGATGAGTGGGGGGGCCTGACAACATATTTTGTATGGTATCCCACGGCAAACGGTTATGGCCAAATAGTTATTTTTCGCGAGTGGTGTGGCGTGTTTTTAGATTGTTGTTTAATGGGTAAATATGCATTTCCTAGTATTATCACACATCAAAACACCCTTACACAACTCTAAACTAGATACAAACAATCAACAAATTTTTTTAGCAATTTAATTACAAGATCTTTATATTGACCCAAAATATTGATATATAAAGGTAAAGTATACATATGGGTGTGCTAATATTAACGTTATTAACATTAGACTTAAGTTCTCCATATATATTATCTTACACATGTTTAGAACGGTGGGTTAAGAAACAGTTTAAGCGGAGAACGGAACAGCAGCAATGATAATATAGGAGTTTTGGTTTGCATTAGTAATGTCTAGATTCATTACAATGAATATATTGTTATTTATACTTGTCCAATGCATGGGTGAATACGTGAGAAATCATTTGGATCATATCAGTCCCTTCCGGTGAGTGCCAGGCACCCGCCTTGCAACACAGTCCCACTCCTATTCTGTCCAGCTCTCGAAGCCAAGAATTGGCATTCTCAGTCTTTCTTCTACTCAACAGGAGAACTCTGGAACTTCTCCCTTAATCAATTATTCATTTATCCTATGACTTAAGTTATTTTAAACTTCGTGTGTCCTGGCATTTCTTTTACCACAACTTCCCTTGAGTTTGGCTCTGTCACTCTTTTGGCTTTTGGGGAGACACTCGTTACAGACAACCTGCCTTTTGTCTCCCTCATACACATAGACAAAAAATGTAACGCATACGGCATTTGTTAAATGCCATGTTGCTTAATATTCTATATATACAGTGTAATGTATAATTGTTAAATATAGAACTTGAATAAATACTATATTCAAAGAAATATACCTTAAAGACTTTATATTTGTGTTCTTACAGCATATACTTATATGTATACATTTCTGAACTATAATTACTACACTATAACGCGCCACAAGCATATGCAAACAAACAAGCATGCACACACGCACGCATACGCAAACGCACATAATGGTTATTATTATTTCCACCAACTATTACATGAGGTGTCACGAAATGTAGGATATATATATATCAATTGCATTTAGTACTGTTGCTATATAATGACTTTGCTAAGTGTTCAATGTTGCAACCGAAAATAATTCTCTATAAAAAGCATATTCACTCCGATAATGCTTATTGAGGCACACAATATCTGTGTGTATGTGTGTGTGTGTGTGTGTGTGTGTGTGTGTGTGATTACCGATTATGCCAAGAGTAATGCTTAGTTGACGTAGTTTGTGTTTCCGAGGTTAGAGAGTGATGGTCGACCAATGACAATCACTGTTGTCAATTGCGTGAGAATATGTTATTAGTTGCCTGAGATTGCACTGCATAGAAAAGAACAGACAATACTGTATTAGTTTAAAGAAATAGTAAATTTTACAAAATAACAAATGTAAGATAGCTTCCTGAAGTCATAAGAGTAGGCGAAAAAATCTATACTATATCATTAATTATAGCATATTTATCCCCACGACTTGTGACACCAAATGATAATATGGATTTTAAACAGGTTATATACTGTATAGGCCAATAGTACAATGCAAGTTATCAAATATGACAACATTCGATGGCTGGTCACGCAAGTATAATGTCTAACACAGAAAAAAAAACAATGCCTTATATAAGAACATAAGAACATAAGAACATAAGAAAATGGGAGTCTGCAGAAAGCCGATTGGCCTAAGCAAGGCAGATCCCTGTCCCAAACAACCCCAAATCAATTACAAAGCCCAATTATAGGCTCAACACTCTAATACCCTGAGGATCATCCTACCAAAACGGTTAGAGATTAACGCAGGATTATGGGGGTCTGCAGAGCGCTGATTGGCCCAACCCGGCTGATCCCCCTTCACACCCAACCCTTCTCGTCCATATGCTTATCCAATTTTATCTTAAAGCTCCCTACAGTTTTAGATCCCACTATAGCACTTGGTAGTCCATTCCACCCATCTACAACTCTGTTACCAAACCAATATTTGCCTATATCTTTTCTGAAACGAAATTTATCTAATTTGAAACCATTGGTACGAGTTCTTTCGCTATCACTGAGCTTTAGTACATTTGTCATGTCCCCTTTGTTAATCCCACTAACCCACTTGAACACCTCTATCATATCCCCTCTAACTCTGCGTCTCTCTAACGAATGTAAACCTAATTTCTTCAACCTTTCTTCATACGGAAGATTTCTAATATTATGGATCATTTTTGTCATTCTACGCTGTACTCTCTCCAATGAATCTATGTCCATTCTGTAATAAGGACACCAAAATTGGACAGCATAATCCATATGGGGTCTCACTAATGACAAGTAAAGTTTTAAGATAACATCAGCAGTTCTGTTACTCACACTCCTAGAGATGAACCCGAGAATCCTGTTTGCCTTATTACGAATGCCTATACACTGTTTTCTAGGCTTCAAATCATTGCTAACAAACACACCTAGATCTTTCTCGCAGTCTGAATTTTCTAATTTTAAATTAGCTAGTTTATATTTAACATTTGTTTGCATCTTCCCTATCTTTAATACCTTGCATTTGTCAATGTTAAACTTCATCTGCCAATTTACTGACCATTCATGTAAGGTATCTAGATCCCTTTGGAGGCACTCTATATCGCTATCTGAATCAATTGATCTCCCCATTTTAGTATCGTCTGCGAATTTACTTATCCTACTAGTTATACCTAAATCTAGGTCATTTATGTATATAAGAAACAACAGGGGACCTAATTCCGATCCCTGGGGGACACCACTTTTGACTGCTCCCCACTCTGACTTGGTACCATTTATGCTGACTCTCTGTTTCCTACCAATTAGCCATGACCTAATCCATCCCAACAACGCCCCACCTATTCCATGTGCCTCAACCTTTCTCATCAATCTCTCATATGGTGATAATGACGTTATATGTGGACTTATTTTACTCCATATCATTATATGTGTATCTGCCCTTTTGCAATCATATTTACAAGCAGCCTCGTAAGGATCAGGAAATCTGTTGTTGCTTGTTTTCCTTTTACTTATTTGTTAAACATGACATGTTGGGTAGACTTATACAAATTGTGTCACAATCGTATGATAATAATCAGATTATTTCCTTGCTCTACCATGGGTCAAACCTATCGATTACTTTACATAATCCGTGCCCGATCTATATTTATGAAAATGGACTGGAAAATGTATTTTGGATAATTATTTTGCATTATGCTTATAATTCTGTTAACAATATATGTGTGTCATGCATCACTTCACATTTTAGCATGATTCGTTGACATTCCTAATCTCTCGCACAAATATATATGAAGCAAATAGAAATCGCCAGGCTCCACATTGGTGAAATAAGGTTGGCTAATGTATGATGGCTACTGTCTGCATAACATGTAATGCTAAATATTTAAATATTCTTCTGAAGTTATATACTTTTAACTATTTTGTATTGGCATATACAATAGATTTAATGATTATGGTAACGATTCATACAATAATGTAATTGTATTAAAGGCTGTACTACAAACTATTATTACATCTACCAAACTCAATATGACCACTCACATCCCTCTTTACAGAATGAAGACCCATTCGTTCATACAGACTTACACTAATATTCTCTAACGTTTCGGATGTATACCCATCTTCAGAGAGACGTTGTCACTCTGAAGATGGGTAATACATAGCCCGAAAAGTTAGATAATAAAGAATCATAGCTCTTTCCTGTGTTTTCACCCACCCAATCCACACACACTTGTGGTTCGATAAACACTATTGGTTCACTATAATTATGCAAGCGCATATCAGTGTATATCATGACTATTGCCATCTCTCTCTCTCTCTCTCTCTCTCTCTCTATCTCTCTCTCTCTCTGCGTAGTGGTTTGGCAGAATAGTCACAGGGACTGCACTTTCTACTTATTAAATGCTGATATAACTATATTAATGTTTAATATTACATGATTGAATCTATGAAAGGGTAATTATATATTATGTGCAGTAAAGTGTATAAGTTTGATAAAAGACTGTCCCCTTATAAATTATTTATAACTACAGTATATGCATATTCATAAACCAAGTGCACTGTGAGTGATGGTAGATAATATCTGGAGGACCATTAATTTGTCAAACTCTGTTGGGTATTGTTAAGGTGTCCATTATGTGGGCTGCTGGATCACTATACTCTGTTTCGGCGACGCTGAGGTAGGAACGGCTCACCTAGATGTCAATGTTTCTAGCAGATTGGCTCATGCGACCGTGTTCAATGTCTCGTCTTTTAGTAATTATATATTTGTAAAGGTTTAACTAATCACGGTCGCACAAGTCAATCATCTGGAACTATTGACATCTACGTGGGCCATTATCACCCCAGAGTCGCTGAAACAGTATATATATTAGTATACAACAGACATCACTACTGGTTATCTAATGCTACCACAGAAAGTGTAATAGGCAGTCAGACAATCAGTAGCCAACCCTTCCATCTCGTTAAATAGGTAGGGAGGATTAGCAAGGGACATTAAAAAGGGAACAATGTTGACAGATAGAGAATTAATATAATAACGCCTGCCAAAAACCAGCACTCTAACATTCAGAGCAACATTCACCAGGCCTCAATATCATTGGCTTCACCTCAGATGATAATTGTATACACTTCCACAACAAAGTCTCTTCACGACATCGGGGATGATGACCTTCCAGGTGTGTCAATTAAAAGGTTTCAATTACCTTCATATGTTCTTCCTAACAAAGTTCCTCCATTCATTCCTGAAACAACAATCGAATATAATATCCGTGTTAATAGTTCATGCATCGACCATGAACCTCCCGACCGTGGTTCCCCTTTATTGTTTTGGTTACAATCATACATATTATTGAGGCTAGTGCTTGATAATTTCATTCAGAACTGGAGAGAAGTCCGGGTGGTCACCACGTAATATAGTATTATTATCTCGTTATATTACAGCTGTAATCATTAATGCAACTGAAACCCCATCTAGCGCTAATGTAAATGCATAGTATAAATGAAGATAGTTTCACTTTAAACTTCGCACTAGCTTAAGGTCTAATACAAATGGAAATGTTAGTCAACAGCGAGGTGCAGAACAAGCTTCTGAAAATATACACATTTGAAAATGTTTGAGTTCCTACAAGGAAATTGACAGGTAGGAGGGTGAGAATATTAATTGACCCACAATAGAACATTATCATGTCTCAAAGTTCCATCCAACGAATGTGTGCTTACACTTCATTATATTATGCGTATCATGTTTATAATTATTGGTCAATGTTTTCCATATTGTGATGTGTTAATAAACATTGTATTGTAAATATTAGTAATGTCACACTTAACACACAGAGCGAGGTGGAGGGACAGAGGGGGAGAGGTAGACCGAATATGAGGTGGAAGGATGGAGTGAGGAAGTACATGAACGAAGGTGGTGCTGGTTGGGGGGAGGGGCGTCGACTGACTGGGGACAGAGGTGCATGGGGGCGGTTCGTTCGTGGCCACCCCTTCGGGGATCACGGCGTCAGGCAATAGATAGATAGAACACACTCTTATGTAGCATTTACTGATAGTGATATCTACGGGTAACTAGTGAGAGAGAGAGAGAGAGAGAGAGAGAGAGAGAGAGAGAGAGAGAGAGAGAGAGAGAGAGAGAGAGAGAGGGGGGGGGGGCTAGAATCATAGGTTAATCAACTACTCATGTGAATATTGCTTCACTGTTATTACGATATAATACGCTTATATTTCCATACGTTTAGAATAACTTAGTGAGTACATATAATAAACACTACTAACTAATATGGAAGAGTGGGTAGCTATAAAACATTATGATTAAAAGCATCGTAACAACTCATCCTCACAACCTCCCATTGGATCCTATCTGCCCAGCAACTTTCGTGAATATCGGTTGAGATTTAACAGAAAAACAAACGAGTGTAAAATTCGACCAAGTGATTGATTCTCTCTCTCTCTCTCTCTCTCTCTCTCTCTCTCTCTCTCTCTCTCTCTCTCTCTCTCTCTCTCTCTCTCTCTCTCTCTCTCTCTCTCTCTCTAGTTGCTGCAGTTGACGAAGTATCTAAGCTGGCCCCTGCTAATACAATGTACATCATCCACGTTGGATCCAACGATGTACAGCGAACCCGGTCGGAAGATTTGCTTTTAAAGTACCAGCAGCTGATCAAGTCGTTTAAGGAGAAGTCATCAAGGATCATCGTCTCAGGAATCGTCCCCCGGCTTGGTGTAGAGAGCCGATTTTACAACATAGCCACCAGCACAAATCGTTGTCTAGCAAACCTCTGCAGGAAGGAAAACGTGGGATTCGTCGACACCTGGGATAATTTCTACTACGATGACTATTTGTTTTCGGACGATGGAATTCATCTGAACCAGGTGGGAGCAGCACGTTTTGGGCGTCTTCTCAACGATGCGGTGAAGGATTTTCGGAGAAGAAATCGACTCAGCACAGGACAACAAGGAAGGAGGACCGAAGACAGCGAGGGCGGCAACCTGCGAAGGAATTAAATGCTAATCTGTCAAGAACCGCGAATTTGGATAAAGCTCCACCAACACGACCCAAATTCAAAACCGCCAGGGATAACGACCGAGGACCGATGTCAGCCATGAATGTAAATGTAGATCCGGTCAGAACCAAAAATTTGATTAAAGAACGTTCTTCTAAAACTGCAACTTTAAAGGTTTTCTATGCAAACGCTCGTAGCATACGCAATAAATTTTCAGATTTAGAGGAACTAGTGTTTACTGAAAATTATGATGTGATTGGTATAACAGAATCTTGGCTCAATACAGTAGATAGAGACTTTTTAGCAGAGTATTCACTTCCCGGTTATGTAATGTTTGAGAAAAGCCGAATAAATAAAAATGGAGGTGGCGTTTTATTTTATATCAAAGAAAGTCTTAACCCGACCCTCTTGTCAAAACCTCAAATTGTGACCGTCGACACATCTTTTGTGCTAATAAAGAATAATAAAGGTACAAAAAAAATACTTGCATTAATATACAGACCTCCACCTCAATCAGTGCAAACTGACCGAGAAATTTATGAACAAATTGCAGATGTAAGTAACTCACAAGATACCGTATTTTTTGGCGACTTTAATTTACCTGTGACCAAGTGGGGCGATACTCTTACTGCACACTCCGGACATGACTTGTATACGAACTTGCAAGAGAGTTCGCTTTATCAATTTGTTCGAACACCGACCCGTGGTAATAACGTTCTTGACATTGTACTTGCAACAAAAGAAGAATTAATAGAGAATTTGAATGTTGGTGATGAATTCAGTAACAGCGACCATCGTACGATAACTTTCACTTTAAACTTTACTAGTAACGAACCAAATAGTAGCATCGAAAAAGTCCCTAATTTCAAGAAAGCAAACTTTCATAAACTTAGAGCTATGTTTAAAGAAACTGACTGGAGCTTTTTAATTAACAATAACGACATAAATACATCTTGGAAGTTATTCGAAACCACTTACCTAAAAGCAGTGCAAGACTGCATACCATCGAAAATACGGCGTCCAGGCCATAATAATAAGCCCAAATGGTGGAATAAAGATATTTCAAACTGCCTGCTTGCTAAAAAATTTGCTAATGATAGATTATAATCCTCACAAAATGACGAAGAACGGGTGAAATTTGTAGAGCTACGACGCAAAGCCAAAAAGTTAATTAAGCAAAGTAAAAAGACCCTAGAGTTACATATTGCGAATCAAAGTAAAACAAACCCGAAAGAATTCTATAGTTATATCAGAAAGAAAAAAGTAGTTACTTCAACTGTTGGACCGTTATTCGATGAAAATGGAGAATACACCAAAGACGAAGTACAAATGAGTAATGCCCTCAATACCTTCTTTGCATCAGTTTTTACAACAGAAGACCTCAGTGATATCCCTACACCATCGCCGATTCAGATTGATAATTCAGATGTTCTAAGCAATATCACCGTTACAGAGAGAGAAGTATTGAATTGTTTAGATAAACTCAAGGTAAATAAAACGCCTGGACCTGATACAATCTCGCCTAGAGTTCTAAAGGAAGCTAAGGATGAGCTCTCCAAACCACTGACATTACTATTCAATAAATCCTTGCAGTCTGGAACTATGCCTGATCAGTGGAAGATAGCCAACGTAACACCGATATTCAAAAAAGGCAGCAAATCCCTACCCAGTAACTATCGTCCAATTAGCTTAACCTCAGTTGTATGTAAAATGCTAGAAACGGTCACAAGAGACAGACTCGTAAATCACTTAGAGGAAAATAACATACTTAAAGATACTCAACACGGCTTTCGTAAAAAACGTTCCTGTTTAACAAACCTCCTAGACTTCTTCCACGATATCCTCAACCTCTACGATGAGAGTAAAGCTGTAGATATTATATACCTTGATTTTCAAAAGGCCTTTGACAAAGTTCCCCACAAACGTTTACTGCTAAAACTAAAAGCGCATGGAATACAAGACGGTGTGTTGAAAGGGATAGAACATTGGCTCAGCGACAGAAAGCAAAGAGTAGTCATAAACGGTAAGGCATCTAAATGGACCAATGTAAGTAGCGGGGTACCCCAGGGATCGGTACTAGGACCAATTATCTTTCTAATTTACATCAACGACATAGATGAGGGTCTCACCTGTACAATCTCAAAATTTGCTGACGATACAAAAATTGGAAATAGCGTACTCTCAAAAGATCAAGTTGACGATATGCAACACAATCTAGACAAATTGTCACATTGGGCCCAAATTTGGCAAATGAGTGTCAATGCGGATAAATGTAAAGTACTACATATCGGATACCTAAATGAGAAAGCAAACTATTCGATGAATGGCACTCAGCTTAAGAATGTAAACAGAGAAACCGATCTGGGAGTAACAATATCGAGTAACCTAAAACCGAGTCAACAATGTTCAGAAGTTGTTAAGAAGGCAAACAAAATAATTGGCTTTATAGGCAGATCATTTGAGCATAAATCCAAAGACGTAATCCTAACCTTTTACAATTCCTTAGTCCGCCCTCTTCTGGAATACTGCGTTCAATGCTGGTGCCCTTATTACCAAAAAGACATAAACAAGCTAGAACGAGTTCAACGTAGAGTTACCAAAATGATACCTAGCCTAAAGAATAAACCATACGAAGAGCGTCTTAGAGAATTAAATCTATTTCCTTTAACCCAGCGCAGATTAAGAGGTGACTTAATTCAAGTGTTCAAAATCATCAAAGGCATCGACAATATGAACTGTAGTAAGTACTTCACTATCGACCAATCTAATTACACGCGGGGAAACGGTTGCAAAATTATTGGTAAATCTTTTAACTCACACGAATCTAAGAATTTCTTCTTCAATCGAGTTGTTAACTTGTGGAATGGGCTTCCCCGAGACGTTATAGACTGCAGCACCGTTGATTCATTTAAATTCCGCCTAGACAAATATCTCGCTTCAAACCCGCGACTGACTGCGTTTGTAAATGAATAACTTTATTTTATCCTCCCCTCAGTTACTAACCCATATGTCCCCTACTAACTTCCTAGTCCTGCCACGTTAGTGGCAGGGCAGTAGTTCCCTTTCCAATGTTCCCTTACCCACTCTAAACCACTGTTTGGACACTTGATCCTCAGTGTTTTGGAGGACAAGCAGCCTAGAAGGGTCACTAGATATGTTGTTGTTTGATTTCCTTTGTAATCTCTCTCTCTCTCTCTCTCTCTCTCTCTCTCTCTCTCTCTCTCTCTCTCTCTCTCTCTCTCTCTCTCTCTCTCTCTCTCTCTCTCTCTCTCTCTCTCTCTCTCTTTCTTTTATGGGGGTCCATGAATGTGTAGCTGACTGTTCCTATGTACTGCTACCTGAAAGAAAGCATAAATTGTTAGAATAATTGGCCATTTGTATTGTCCTGACCTGAAGTTTATGTTTTCGTCTCCGTTTGTTTGTCTGTTTGTCTGTAAAAAAGATATCTCGCAAATTTTTGAACCGACTTCAATTTAGGAGGTGATCATGATCACATCCTAGAACCCAGATTCAGAACTCTGAAGAAAATTTAGGTCTATAATATTAATGGTAAAGAACCAGCCAGTGTAGGCGAAGGTATATGCGCTCTACCAAGTGCCACTCTAGTTTACATATAATTTATATCCTGTAAACGAACATTATTTTTACCTAGCATATCCTAAGCCGACCTATCTAACATAGCATATACTGTGGTGATGGGTTGGTCTATCAGAGTGAGAGTTGAACGTTCTCTGCCATACCCATAGCTTACTCTGACTGTTCCTTTTACTTATTATCAGTCTAGTTCAGTCAGTGACAGGAGAAGGTTGTGTTAATCTGAGCTCCTGCCCGGACCACTTACCAGTGACCTTTAGTGACCATTACACCTACCTGTGTTTGGGGGCAGTGCACTCGTGTTATATAAAAGTGTTATAGTTCAGTTTTTAGCTGTTAGTTTACTTGTTTTTGTTTTTCTGTACTTAGTTTCTTGCTCCTCGCTAAGCTTATTGGGATCATGGCAGGTATGGAGTGCGAGTCTCTAACTGATCTGCATCATCTTATTCTCCAGGTAAGAGAGGAGATGGTTGTGGTGAAGGAAGAGGTCTTGGCTCTAAGGGAGGTTAATGTTAAAATTCAGAGGGAAGTGGATTTGATTAAAGACGAAAATCTAGCTTTCAAGCTTAGCCAAGAGGAAATAAAGTCAAGTAAGGGGAAAAGGGAGGAAGTTGATGACAAATTGTATTCATGGCAGGTTGTTAAAAATACGGGTGGGAAAGTCACACCCAAGAAGCAGGATAGTAGAATAGGTATGAGTGTGACAAATACATTCTCTCCTTTGCGAGACGAATGTGAGGGAAAAGATAGTCAGGATAAGCGAGGGATAACCGAAGTGCCTGCCGCCGACTCAGCTCCAACCTCTGACGCTGTGCTACCTACCACCACCACTACCCCCACCACCACCACCACCAAGGGAGCTTCTGCCACCACCAGGGGTTCTCCAACTGCAGCTGCTGGATCCTCCCGAGGGAAAGGTAAGTCTGTGTCCCGAGAAGGTAAGTCTGTGTCGATTGTGGGCGACTCCATGGTAAGAAATTTAATTAGGGCTACCCGCACTAAACTTAGGAAGGTTGTGTGTCTGCCTGGCCATGGAGTTGGGAGGGTTTTAGAGAAGATGGACCACATCTTGGAAGATAGTGGAGATAACCCCATTATCTGTCTCAGTGCCGGGAGTAACGATGTTGGTAAGGGTAGAAGTGAGGAACTGCTGCAGCAGTATCGGGATGTGTTAGATAAAGTTAGGATGAAGGGAGGGATCCCTGTAGTACATTGTATCCTACCCAGAAGAGGAGTTCCCAAGGAATGGACATCCAGGGCGATTGGTGTCAATTGCCGTTTGGAGAAATATTGCAAAGAAAAAGCAATACCATTCATTGATAACTGGGATAGTTTCTATGGGAGAGATGGGATGTACGCAAGGGATGCGGTTCATCTTTCACGGTTAGGGGTTTCTACATTAGCTAGTTCTTTAGATAGGGTGGTTGTGGGGTTTTGAACAGAAATATTGAGAGTGTAAATGAGAGGTTTAATGGAACAATTTTAGCGTCAGGCGAAAACGATAAGGATATTCTGTCTCATGCTAAAAATGATGACTATAATGCAAATGATAGTAGTGATGGTGCAACGGAAGATGGAAATGTCGTTAGAAATAAAGGTAAATTAGGTATAAAGAAAAGAAGTAAATTGAGAGTATATTACACAAACTGTAGGAGTCTATGTAACAAAATGAACGAACTTAGAGCCCTTGTTAGCAAAGAAAATTTAGACATAATAGCGCTAACTGAAACGTGGATTAATACAGAAACCAGGCATTTTTTAGCAGAATTTGATATACCAGGATATAGTTTGTTTAAATATGACCGAACAAGTAAGAGGGGTGGCGGTATAGCAGTGTTTGTCAGGAGTACATTAAAAAGCTGTATTAAATCAGGTATTAGACTAAATAACGATAATGAAAGTGTTTGGGTAGAGGTTAACGAAGGTAGTGAGACCATAGTTATTGGAGTTATGTATAGACCGCCAAATATGAGTAGAAATGACGGAACGTCATTATGGAAGGAAATTAAAATGGCATCAAGGTTTAGCAATGTGTGCATTATGGGGGATTTTAATTTTCCGAATATAGATTGGCAGCATCAAAAAGGAGACTCTGATTCTGAGGTGTTTATAGAGGTAGTACAAGATAGTTTTTTATTTCAATTCATAGATACGCCGACTAGAGGTAATAATATTCTCGATTTAGTTTTCAGTAACAATGAACATATGGTAAATAATGTAGAGATAGGGGACCACCTAGGAAATAGTGACCACAATTCTGTGTATTTTAATATACAATGGAAAGGTAATACCAGAGAGAATACAACATTAATACCTGACTTTAGAAAAGCCAATTATGGTGGGTTAAGAAGAGCCCTATTAGCCGACCCTATGGTCAAAAAATTCAGTCGATCCAGGTGTCCAAATGAGTGTACCCCTTCTCAGGCACCTGTCATCTTAAGTCAGGAAGAGACGTCAACCTTGGTAGATACATACGATAATTTTATCAAGTCAGTATTCAATGCACAAAATAAATACATCCCCAAAAGAAAATTTAGATCAACACAGAACCAACCCAAATGGATGAATAATAGACTATTAGATCTTCTAGGACAAAAGAGAGGAATATATAGAAAAATTAGAAAAGGCGAAATTCACCTACTTGCTTACTATCAGAATCTATCAAGACAGGTAAAAAAGGATATTAGGAAAGAAAAAAGAAATTATGAAATCAAGGTTGCCAATGACTCAAAAAATAATCCTAAAGCTTTTTACCAACTATATAAATCCAAGGTTAGAGATGTAATTGGTCCCCTTAAAACTTCGATAGGAGAAATGACAGAAAATGATTTTGAAATGTGCAGTACATTAAATAGTCAATTTCTTTCCGTTTTCACTAATGAAAATTTGGCACAGTTTCCAAAGTCCGTAAGGTATATAGCGATAGTATAGAAAATAGGTTAAGTACGGTTACTATAAGTAGAAATGATGTGCTTAAGGAAATTGACAGACTGAAACCTCATAAATCGCCTGGTCCTGATGAGGTATATGCTAGAGTATTAAAAGAATGTAGGGATGAGTTAAGTTACCCATTAACATTTTTATTTAACAAGTCATTGGAAACAGGTATAGTTCCAGAAGCTTGGAAGCTTGCAAACGTAGTTCCGATCTTCAAAAAAGGTGACAAATCAATAGCATCCAATTACCGTCCCATTAGTCTTACATTAATCATAGGAAAGCTACTAGAGTCAATTATTGCTGGTAAAATTAGAAACCACTTAGATACATTTAATTTAATAAATTCTTCTCAGCATGGATTCACTCAGGGACGTTCTTGCCTTACTAATTTGCTTAGTTTTTTCTCAGAGGTATATGAAGCAGTAGATAATGACAAGTCATATGATATAATATATTTAGATTTCAATAAAGCTTTCGACAGAGTACCCCATGAGAGATTGATGAGAAAGGTTGAGGCGCATGGAATAGGTGGGGCGTTGTTGGGATGGATTAGGTCATGGCTAATTGGTAGGAAGCAGAGAGTCAGCATAAAGGGTACGATGTCAGAATGGGGAGCAGTCAAAAGTGGTGTCCCCCAGGGATCTGTATTAGGTCCTCTGTTGTTTGTTATATACATAAATGACCTTGATTTAGGTATAACTAGTAGGATAAGTAAATTTGCAGACGATACCAAAATGGGGAGAACAATTGATTCAGATAGAGATATAGAGTGCCTCCAAAGGGATCTAGATACCTTACACGAATGGTCAGTAAATTGGCAGATGAAGTTTAACATTGACAAATGCAAGGTATTAAAGATAGGGAAGATGCATACAAATGTTAAATATAAACTAGCTAATGTGGAATTAGAAAACTCGAATTGTGAGAAAGATCTAGGTGTGTTTGTTAGCAATGATTTGAAGCCTAGACAACAGTGTATAAGCGTTCGAAACAAGGCAAACAGGATTCTCGGGTTCATCTCTAGGAGTGTGAGTAACAGAACTGCTGATGTTATCTTAAAACTTTACTTGTCATTAGTGAGACCCCATATGGATTATGCTGTTCAATTTTGGTGTCCTTATTACAGAATGGACATAGATTCATTGGAGAGAGTACAACGTAGAATGACAAAAATGATCCATAATATTAGAAATCTTCCGTATAAAGAAAGGTTGAAGAAATTAGGCTTACATTCGTTAGAGAGACGCAGAGTTAGAGGGGATATGATAGAGGTGTTCAAGTGGGTTAGTGGGATTAACAAAGGGGACATGACAAATGTACTAAAGCTCAGTGATAGCGAAAGAACTCGTACCAATGGTTTCAAATTAGATAAATTTCGTTTCAGAAAAGATATAGGCAAATATTGGTTTGGTAACAGAGTTGTAGATGGGTGGAATGGACTACCAGGTGCTATAGTGGGATTAAAAACGATAGGGAGCTTTAAGATAAAATTGGATAAGCATATGGACGAGAAGGGTTGGGTGTGAAGGGGGATCAGCAGGGTTGGGCCAATCAGCGCTCTGCAGGCCCCCGTAATCCTGCGTTAATCTCTAACCGTTTTGGTAAGATGATCCTCAGGGTATTAGAGTGTTGAGCCTATAATTGGGCTTTGTAATTGGGGTTGTGTGGGACAGGGATCTGCCTTGCTTAGGCCAATCGGCTTTCTGCAGACTCCCATTTTCTTATGTTCTTATGTTCTTATAATTTCTAGATCTCATGTGACGGTGTCTCTTCCGTGGCTTGACCTCCCTACTGCCAACCTCAAGATTGGCAGACTGGGAGCTAAAGCATCACATTTTTGCTCTGCCCCTCAACTTTCGCTTTATAATTGGTGAGGGGCACAGGGCCTTGGGTGGGGCTTTGGTGTCCCAGGCATTTCAACGCCCTCCTCAGTCCTCGCCTGGGAGCGGCTTCAGTCACCTGGGCTTTCTTAGTGGTAAGCAGGGAGGGTTCTGTTGGGGCACTCGGTTATGGATTTGCCCTTGCTCGGAACCTTGGGGCTGCTCGGTCAGACAGCCTGTGGAACAACAACAACAACAACCTAGCATATAGTTTGGTTCACTTTTATTTGTTCATTTATGTATAATTTTATAATATTAGTTTCCTCCCTAGACCTCCATCAAGCTTAAAAGAACACTCCCCCCCAAGACCCTCCTTCAAGATAAATTTGTAAATTTTTCGATAGAAATATGTTCCGACTGAAGGCCGGTTCTTCTTCAATTACAAGCTTGCTATCGCTTGCCAGGAAAAAATCGACACCTAAATGACACGAACAGAAAACTAATGGGGCTAAACTTGAGAAAGAAGGGGGAACAGAAAAAGGCCCCATCTCTCCTTAACCTAGTATAATTTAGCCGAGTACTCCTATTGTAAACAGCGGGTGCCCAACCCCGAAAGGGGTTGAAATAGGGGAGCTATCCACCCACCAAAGGCGTCTTTCTAGGGCCTTTCCTAGCTGATGCTGAGAGGATTGGGTTCTAGTCATGTGGTGATGGGCTGGTCTATCAGAGTGAGAACTGAGCGATCTCTGCCATACCCATAGCTTACTCTGACTGTTCCTTTTACTTATATATTTTCTAGATCTCAAGTGACGGCGTCTCTTCCGTGGATTGACCTTCCAATCTGCCAACCTAGAGGTTGGCAGATTGGAAGCCAAAGCGTCACATTTTTCCTTTGCCCCTCAACTTTCTCTTTATAATTGCTGAGGGGCACAGGGCCCTGGGTGGGGCTTTGGTTTCCCGGGCGTTTCCGCACCCTCCTCAGCCCCCCGCCAGGCTTTATTGTGGTAGGCAGGGAGGGTTCTGTGGGGCGCTCGGTTATGGCCTTGGCCTTGCTCGGGGACTTGGGGCTGTTCGGCCAGGCAGCCTGGGGAACAGCAACAACAACAACAACAGATTAGGTTCTCTGAGATAAGGTAATCATAGGATAGGTTTAACCCCTTCTGTACAGCAACGTCTTTTTAATTTTATTCTAGCTATATTTAGATGATTTTGTGCAGCTTAAGAAGGATCTGTGGTAGAATGAAGGGTTAATTGAGATAGTTCAAAGCCGCTTAATTGGTAGAGGCCCTTTTTAAGCTGAAAAATATCGTCTAATAGTAGCTAAAATAAAATAAAAAACGTCGCCGGTACGGAAGGAGTTAAGACAGATTGAGTAGAACTATTAACACATTTATGTAATTTAGGTGGTCGCCACGTTCTAAGGATAAACGTTATACGGATAAAGGAAAAGGACAAGTTGATATTAGGGAATATTACATAGACATAAACAAATAATATACGAGAGAATGAAAGTTAATTACATAATAATGACAAAATACGGTAGAAACTCTTATAACTCTATAACTCTTTTATTGAAGGCCTTCGATATGTCTAGCGCAATAGAAAAGGTCTCACCGAAGTCCCGAAAGGAGGATGACCAGGAGTTAGTAAGATATGAAAGAAGATCTCCAATAGAGCTACCCTTAAGGAAGCCATACTGGCGATCTGAGAGTAGATTATGAGAAGATAAATGCTTAAGATATTTGGAAGTAAGAATAGTTTCAAAAACTTTAGAGACACAAGAGATGAGAGCAATTGGATGATAGTTGGAGGGTTGAAAATGGTCACCCTTCTTTGGGACAGGTTGAATAAGAGCGAACTTCCAGCAAGAAGGGAAGACGTTAGAGAAGAGACAGAGACAAAAGAGTTTGCCTAGGCAGGGAGTCAGCACGGAAGCACAGTTTTTAAGTACAACAGGAGGAACACCATTCGGACCATACGCCTTCTATGTACTAAGCCCAGAGAGGGTAGAAAGTACATCTTTAGAAGAGATTAGGATATTAGGCATAAGTAGGAGAGAGGGATGAATAGCACCGGAATCATCCAAGGTGGAGTTTTTAGCGAAAGTTTGAGCGAATAGTTGAGCTTTGTCAGAGGAAGAAGTGATGGTTGTGCCGTCAGAGTGGAAAAGGGAAGGGAAAGACGAGGAAGAAAACTTGTTGGAGAGGTTTTAGGCTAGATGCTAGAAAGTTTGGGAAGAGCTAGAGTTGGATAGTTCAGTGCATTTATTATTGATGAAAGTGTTTGGCAAATCGAAGAACAGATTTGGCTTGATTCCGGGCAGAAACATAGGAAGAATGAGATTCTTGAGTTTTAAGGCGTCGGTACCGTTTAATTGCTTCCTCCTTATTGCGGACAACAGTAGAAAAAGCATGAGTAAACCAAGAATGTTTGCACTAGTCAGAGAGAAAGAAAATGGAATGTATGCCTCCATGCCCGGTAGGATTACCTCGGTAATGCGTTCAGCGCTCTCCGAGGGTCCACGGCCACAGAAGCAAAATTCATTCCATGGAAAATCAAAGAAGTACTGCCGGAGAGCCTCCCAGTCGTCAGCGCCAAAGTGCCACAAGCGCCGCCTGCTAAGAGAATCAGGTGGCTGTACTGGAGAGATAGGACAGATGACAGAGATAAGTTTATGTTCGGAGGAGCCCAAAGGAGAGAAAAGATCGACAGTATAAGAAGAAGGGTTAGAAGTTAGAAACAAGTCAAGAATGTTGGGCCGATCTCCGAGGCGATCCAGGATACGGGTAGGTTGCTGAACCAACTGTTCTAGGTCATTTAGGATAGAAAAGACATAGGCTTGTCCACCAAGTTGGTCAGTATAATTAGAGGAGAGCCATTGATGGTGATGAACGTTGAAATCTCCTAACATGGAGATTCAGAGAGAGGAGAAATGGCTAGAATGTGTTCCACTTTAGAGTTTAGATAATCAAACAATTTGGGAAAGTCGGTAGAGTTATCGGAAAGACAGATATCACATAAATATTTAATATGAGAATGACAGGAAAGTTTGAGCCATAAAATGGAGAATTCAGAGGAGCCAAAATCGGAAATATGAGAGCAAGTGAGTTTGTTGTGCAGAGAAGGGTCTGCTGGCAGTTGCTTCAGACACCGGAGTTTCACACCCACTAAATATCTCCGCCTTGGCTGGGATCGAACCCAGGTCAAGCAGATTCACACGTGAGCGTGCTTGCCACTCGACCGCCGTGACTCCAGTGCTGAATGAAATTATTAAGCACTAGCCTCAATAAAATGTATGATTGTAGCCAAAACAATAAAGGGGAACCACGGTCGGGAGGTTCATGGTCGATGCATGAACTATTAACACGGATATTATATGCGATTGTTGTTACAGGAATGAATGGAGGAAGTTTGTTAGGAAGAACATATGAAGGTATTTGAAACCTTTTAATTGACAAACCTGGATGGTCATCATCCCCGAAAATGTGAAGACTGTGTTGTGGAAGTGTATATCACCTAAGGTGAAGTCATTGATATTGAGGCCTGGTGAATGTTGTTCCGAATGTTAAAATACTTGCTTTGGAAGGTGTTTATTGTATTTATTTTCTCCCGTTCATCATTGTTCCCTTTCTAATGTCCCTTGCTAACCCTCCCCATCTATTTAACGGGAATGAAGGGTTGGCTACTGACTGTCTGACTTCCTGTTACACTTTCTGTGGTAGCATTAGCATGCCCAGGTGCTGTCTGTTATATACTAATGACTATACTGTTTCAGCGACCAGGTAGATGTCAATAGTTCCAACTGATTGATTTGTGCGACCGTGGTTATTTATACCTTTAAGAATTAATAATTACTAAAAGACGAGACATTGAACACGGTCGCATGAGCCAATCAGCTAGACTTATTGACATCTAGGTGAGCCGTTCTCACCTCAGCATCGCTGAAACAGAGTATCCAGCAGCCCACATAATGGACACCTTTTAACAATACCCAACAGGTTTTTACAAACTAATGGTCCTCGGAGTCACCGTCCTACAGATATTATCTGCCATCACTCACAGTGCACTCGGTTTATGATTACGCATATAGTTATTAATAATTATATAGGGTGACAGTCTCTTATCTAACTTATACATTTTACTGCACATAATTATAATGTAAAACTTGCAAAATAAACAAACCAAAACATATACGAACACCCTTGCATAGACTCAATCATGTAATATTTAACGTTAACATACTTATATCGGCATTTAACCCCCCCCCCCCCACACACACACACACATACATACAGCTGCCACGTGGATGAGGTTGCGGCCATCCTCTTTATACCGAATTGTGATATAATTATGGTCTAGGCCTAGCTGGTTGCTAAATTTCAGTATATCTTAAATAGTTACTAAGCATGTTTTTCTCTTCCAGAACCAATAGGTATAAATCATAACATGATTGGTTGTTAAAATATCAGTGGATATATCTTTTTAATAAGCTACCCTGGCAACCTGTAACGCGCTGAGTTAGTTGCGAAAGATAATAATTGGTAGAAAGTGCGGTCCCTGTGACTCTCCTGCCAAACCACTATTCCTACACACACGGAGAGAGAGAGAGAGAGAGAGAGAGAGAGAGAGAGAGAGAGAGAGAGAGAGAGATGGCTAGAGCCATAACATATACTGATATAAACGTGCATGCAGTGAAACATTAGTGTTTATCGAAACACAAGTGTGTGTGTGTCTTTGAAAGATCATATTAGCATTCTTGAATACAAAGTTTCCCAGAGGTTAGGTTTGCTCAATCGTCTGTTACCCCCTTCTCTTTCTCCGTACAGGGACACTGTTGTAAGCGTATCAGGTATTGTTCGCATATGAAAAATGCCTCTGAAAGGGTGCAGTCAAAGGCATTTGATCTCTACTCATCTCCACCATATTGTCTACAATCTCTCCATATTGTGAAAATTGCATGTATATTACTGTTATGCCATTATTATAATCAGTGTTCTTCACAGCTGTCCCAGTGTATACCTCTCACTCTGCAGAGACAGAGGGCCATCCCCTTTGTAACTCATTCCCACCACTTTTCTGCCCACCATTCAAAGCCAACAGTTAACTTAAATGTCCTCGTAATTTTTCAGCTCAACAAATAAATTATGGAATTAACTCCGTAAATGTGTCTATCCCTCACCCTATGACTTTGTTTCAAGCTTTGCGTGTCCTGCAGTTACATTCCAGTGCACCTTGAATATGGTTCTGTACTAATCATTCTGTTCTGACCGGGGGAAGGCGGACAACAGGAGGTCAAAATGTTTATAAGTAGTTTTGCCTCTTGTCTCTTTCATGCACAGAGAAACAATTTATTAGGTAAAGGGAAGTGGAGAACATCAAACCTTTGATTGTCATATGGAGAAATTGGGTTGCTTGTAATGGGAATTTGCATTACATAGGTGAAGTGGCTCTGCGGGTCATATTTGTTCATGTTTAGATGAATATATAGAGTAAACATTGCCGAGTAATTATTCTTTTAATTAATAAATACTCTATCCACAGATATTAGAGTAAAGTTTTCGTTTATAAGTCTCTTCGATGTATTCGTCCATTTAGTTCGTCTCTCCCTTTCCCTCTCGCTCTCTCTCTGAACGGTGAAGTCGGTTGGTGGAGGTAACATATTAATAGTTGCATTGCTATCCAAATGTATATGCTAATAACAAACACCTTTATTATACATATCAACATTGGGAAATGTAAACCACTAAAACTTCTCTGTGGCTACTTTGAAAGTATATAGCGTTTTCCAATGACTTTTTAGTAGAACCTATTTTTCTTATAAGTTATAACGACTTTGAGGTTTGTAGCACTTATTTTCGAGCAAATCATTTATTTGTTTCTATTTAAGTGGGTTACCAGTTGTAAAGTCTGATATTTTTATAGTGTATTCTAGTCATATATATATTTGTTCTTCTCCAAACCCCCTTCTCAAACACAAAACACACATCTGGAGAATATCATAATTATGTCAATATATATTACACTGCTTTTATTGCTGAATTACCTCATAATTTTTCTCTGACAGTGTAGGATTCTTTGGTGTAAGCGACCAGTTATGAAAGGTGTTATTTTTGTATGGGCATTTCACTAATGACGACTAGATGGATATGGATATGCAGTACATAGACACATTTATTTATTATAAGTAACAACACACTGCTACACATAATGTTGTATTTGAAAAAAACAAAGGCATGAGACAGAGAGGTATGAGGAGCTCCAAAACAAATGCCGCAAATCGACAATACGGGCCAGCCCGAGACCTCAACCAAAATTAAGAGACCAACATTAACCCAAAGAAGAGCAAATGAATATCAGCTAAAGAAAAGACTAATCTATAATGTCGATAGATATAGATATAGATAGATATATAAATAGATAAATAGATAGTGTGAGTGAATGAGTGAGAAGGAGCTGTCTTACTAAGTAGATAGTGAATCTAGCAATCCCTACAAATTGGTTTGCAAACAATAATTACACATAAACAAATATTTCTTAAGGGCAGATTTCACTAGCAGAAACGATTTACATCTTAATTAATATCAAGAGATAAAACGGTAACCATAAACCTGGTGAAATAATTAACGTAACCCCCCTCCCCAACACTACACACTTCCAACCTTCCCTACACAATAACCCCCCCACCCCCCCCCTTCTCCGTGTAGCCCATCCCTCTCCTTCCCAGCAAATCTAACTACGCCATCTATCGGACATAATATGCAACAGATTCAGGGTGGGGGTAGTGAGCGATCTTAGTAATATCAGAGCGAAAGGCCCAGCGAAATTACCATTAGGTGGCCCAGTCGGAAAGGTACCTGTAAGCATAGCATGCCTCAAGTGACCCCTATCAATAACTACCCTACAAATAACCTACATTTATCGTACAAATAAACTAAGGGAATCGCAAAAGCAAGCAATTGATACTATCGACAATGAATAGATATAATATAAAGACAAATAATTACTAAATATGAAATAGTAACAACAGATTTAAACAAAGAGTACTCTTTTAACAAGAACAATCAATTAAAAAAATCATCATCAATATTAATAATAGAAAAAGATAAACAATGAATACAAACAGACACAGAGTAAGCAGAGGTTATACAAGAAACTTCACGTTAAAAATGCTTGATTAAAATTATTTATGTCAAATTTTAGAATACAGTCACAGTAATTGACCCTAAAAACATTAAATTTATGTAACAATTTACTTGCCTCATAACCTCTGTCTACCAAGAGTCTGTATAGTAACCTAGCTCTATCCCAAAAGTCATCTACTTTAGTGCAAATTTAAAAAAATCTTAATAACTGGGGATAAAAACAATTATATGTTATCTTACTATCGATATTACTACTCGGAAAAGGAAAGTTTATTACGTTAAATTAAAATCATCAACTTTGTGATATACTTTAAGTATGCAATGTTCATTAACAATCTCTATATTTATATCAAGAACATTTTCAACTTTATCATTTACGTTACAATGTGTGAGGGGAATAGAATTAGGATAAATAAGTTTAGCAACTTGATTAAAATTTAACAAATTGCAAACGAGAATATCATCAATATATCTACTATTATTACTTAACAATTTAGCAAGTGCTAATTTTTCTGGGATTTTATTTTTCTTGCTACTGTCGACTAAGTCTTTTATATATTTAAATTCTAAAGCCAGCAAGAATATATCTGCAATTAAAGGGCTAGCATTTCCACCCATAGGAATTCCTAATATTTGTTTGAAAATGTAAGTCCCGAATCTAACGTAAGTATTGAAAAGGAGGAATTTAAGGTCATCTTTAAGTTTAGTTCTATATATATATATATATATATATATATATATATATATACAGTAAATATGCAATACAGTAACTATAGGTAGCGCCAACGAACTTTACAATAATCTTGACCCCTTAACTTCTCATAAGTCAAAATGAATGAAAGCAATCGAGCCGACATATTTATCATTTGGGAAGAGCCCACCAGGAAATAGGTGTGGATGTTTACAGCCAATTTGCTCTAGGCCCTTTTGAGTTATGAGATCATAAGGGGTCAAGATAATTGTAAAGTTCGTTGGCGTTACCTATAGTATCATCTTAATAAATAAAGGTCAATGTCTGTCTGTCAGTTACCCGACCTACCCGACCTTTGTTACTAAACTCCTCCCACAGTTTTGGTGCCAGGTGGGACTGTGGGGCACCGTTGGAAAGCCCAGGCTTTGGAGATGGTTTTAGGCGAGTTTAGTGGAAATCAGAGACACTTTTGATTAATAACATTTTCAGCAGAACTTATGTAGTATACGGGAGCGAAAAAATGCGAAAAAAATGGCCGTTTGGGGAAGAAGGAGGTCTCCGATCGAAAAGGTGTATGGAACGAAAGTTGTTCGCAGCCCCCCAAAATGGGGGTACGGATGAGGTCAGAGACCAAAATCGGAGGTCATTTAGCGGCCGAAATCGAGGTCGCCGTTTAATGAGGCACAGGGAGGTCGAGGCCGGTGATTATGGTAGTAGTAGTATTGTGATGATTGTGGTAGTAGTGATTGATGATGGTGATTATGGTAGTAGAATTTAAACCCGGGCAACGCCGGGTACCCCTCCTAGTAATAAATACAATTAACTTTAGTAATCTCACTAAATTTATAGTGCATCTATATTTTAGAGTGCCTATGTAATATATAGTATAGTGCATCCAAGGAGAAATATAACTGGAGTTCATCAGTATCCGAAATCTCTTAATAACAAATGGATGGTGTGTCATTTCACTTCATGTTGTTTCTATCGACCATCGCCAAGACAGAAAGAAGAAGCAGACTGATGTCAACGCCACCTGTTGTCGCTTACCAGCACATTAGTGACGTATCATGTGTTTAGGCTTTCAGTTAACGTATTATAACTACTATATATTGCACTTTCCGGGGTTTGTGCACCAGTGATTTGGCACTGATTGCAATATGTTTGGGGTTGTTTTTACAGAACGTCTATATCCATGTCGTATATTTGGACCATTTTGATTATCCGCCTGTCTGTGCCATAGCGTACAGATGACCTAGAGGCTAAAGCGTGATGTCACACGGTTATTTTGCCGTGCGTCCTAGGGATTTGGTGGCAGCACTGTTGTACGGCATAACACCCAAAGCACCTCACTGGCTTGTCCTTATTATAGATAGTCTGTGCGCCGCGCGTGCCTGCCAGCTGGCTTGCTGCAGTGTTACCAAAGTTAAGGGAATATCCGCAAATCGAGGGAGCAATAGATTAAAGAGGGAACGTATTTAAGAGTTAATTAATGTTGGTAAAAACACTTGTAAATTATTTATTATAAATTAGATATATATTAATAAGATGAAACATTAAGTATACATATACACTATAAAACATCCTCATATATGATGCAAGCTGTATACCTTCAAGCAGCACAACATTATAATGTAATTTTGAATATATATTATTTTGAATATATATTAGTATGTTACATGTTATGTAGATGTTAATTTGTAAAGTAGCACTACAACTGGACATTTATACTTATGACATCTAGGGATATTTTGTCCCACCATTGACGTTGGCAACTCCCGAATCTCACATCAACAATGGAGGGTGTTGGAGGAGGTTTGCATGTGCACCTCCTCATAATGACGACAGTTACACGATGACTGGCCTTTACAGTAGCCTCTACTTATGTCTATTTAACTATGTCATTTAGTACAAGGTAGGGATTATTACGAATTAATGGGACTAACAAGGATTGTCAATATAATGTCTTTGTGGGGACCCTCCCCTCCCATTGTCCTTGTGATCGTGCCACCATCTCTCGAATGTGCGGATCCCTATTTACAGATTTGTGGCATCTTCTTTCCTCTCTAGGTCATCATATTATGTACTCTATGGTCTGTGCTGGGCCTCTCCAGGATCTCCCTTCCCTTGTTGCTGGGTGGACGTGATGTGGGGGACCACATGCGTGAGAGGGTGATCTGGCTCGGCTCTGTGCATAAAGTACATAATTATGACCTAGAGAGGAAAGAAGACGCCACAAATCTGTAAATAGGGATCCCCGCGGCGTTCGAGAGATGGCAGCACGATCACAAAGGACAATGGGATTGGGAGGGGAGGGTCCCCACAAAGACATTATATTGACTATCCTTGGTCCCATTAATTCGTAATAATCCCTACCTTGTACTAATAACGCGATTAATAATAAATTGAACATTATCCAGAGACTCTGCAGACATGACATAGTTAAATAGACATAAGTAGAGGCTACTGTAAAGGCCAGTCATCGTGTATTTGTCGTCATTATGAGGAGGTGCACATGCAAACCTCCTCCAACACCCGCCATTGTTGATGTGAGATTCGGGAGTTGCCAACGTCAATGGTTGGACAAAATATCCCTAGATGTTTTAAGTATAAATGTCCAGTTTTAGTGCTACTTTACAAATTAACATCTACATAACATGTAACATAATAATATATATTCAGAATGACATTTTAATGTTGTTGTGTTGCTTGAATGTATACAGTTTACATCATATATGAGTATGTTTTATAGTGTATATGTATACTTAATGTTTTCATCTTGCTTATATATATCTAATTTATAATAAATAATTTACAAGTGTTTTTACCAACATTAATTAACTCTTAAATACGTTCCCTCTTTAATCTATTGCTCCCTCGTTTTGCAGATATTCCCTTAACTTTGGTAACATTGCAGCAAGCCAGCTGGCAGGCGCGCGCAGCGCACAGACTATCTATAATAAGGCAAGCCAGTGAGGTGCTTTGGGTGTTATGCCGTACAACAGTGCTGCCACCAAATCCCTAGGACGCGCGGCAAAATAAATGTGTGACGTCACGCTTTAGCCTCTAGGTCATATGTACTCTATGGCTCTGTGTGTTCCTCTGCGCTCCAATCTAGTGCCCGGCGTTACCCTTGCAGCTGCAGTGGAAGGGTGGAAGTGGTTGACCTCTCGTCCGATGTGCTCTTCAAGATTGAATATTATTCGTAATCACATTAGTAATCTACGAATAATCTTGTGTAAGTAATCACTATCACTTACAACAATGTATTTACGTACTTATATCATCGTAGGGTCTGTTCTCCTTTCTTCCATTTTGGCTATGGATAATTATGTGTATATGTGTTTGTGTTCTCATTTAAAGAATTTTGTATGACTGTGACTAATTTATTAAAATGTATTCAAATATTTGCATATGTTCTCGCTTTGTCACTTATACATGTATATTTACAAAAAGGCCTCTGTCTACATATCGTGAAAACCATATTAATCGATAGGCAATAATAAAAATACATAATTTATGGAAAAGGTAAGTTCTTATAAGGGTTGCGTGCTTTTCATAATACATTTTACTAGCTAGCCCCTTAGACGTGAGCAACTGTGGCCTTCAACCATCCAACACTTATTTACAAATTCATGTTTATTACCTTATATTCCTATCATGCACATTATAACACGTTTATTGAAGCAAGACTCCGGGCGGCCGGCTCATCCTTAGAAAGTTCACATTTGCATAACATCGGGACAGGTACAGTCAAGAATATAAATGGCTACGCACCCATTGGAATTAGTATTGAACGCAAACGAGACAATGCAATGCATTATTATTGCCCAGATGCTTCAGATCTTGGCTTTAAAGGTTAGAAGATTCGAACTGGTGTAACAATATTTATGCTGAGAACTGTATAGTTGTGAACATAATAATTATATAAAGTTACATCAATTCACTTCTTCAAACCATCCAAGTTCTGAAGCACCTATATTATAATGCAGCATTTTATTGGCTCGTCTGCGTTCGATAATGATCCTAATGGCCCGGGTGCGTCATCATTTATGTTCTTAACTGTACAGTCGCCTGCAGTGTAACGTGGTAAACGTTTAATGGAATAATACTGACATATTGGTAAGTTTATTTGAAACATTCCCTTGAGACGCATAGACAGAGTCAGTGTTTTCCCGTCATCAGTGTTCTCTGTTTATGTTTATTGTCAAGTTGTGTACCTTGATTTTGTGCAGGAGATTGTACGGTTGTTGATAATTCAGATACAATTTGAAGACTCAGGCAGATTCAACAAAAATGCAAAAATTATATAAAACATTAAACAGAGGACATTTAATTCGCGATAGTTTGGATACGTGTGAGAGAGTATTACTAGCCAGAACAGTACAAATTCAGATTCAATATTTTCTTTCCATTAAAATATTATACAATGGCTGTGTCGCCACATTAGTTCTGTGATTTTAAGACATTCATCCCATTAGTTTGGCGATGTAAGACCCTTTGTGCCATTTATCTATAATGTTTGTTTTCCTGCCGAGCGATAGCGAGCCTGTATATTAGGAGGAAACAGCCTTTGGTTGTGGCATTTTTCTACCGAAAAATCCACAATATATGAGGAGGTCCGTGCCAGAGGGGCCAACTCGCCACGAGTAGAGGGGGATCTTCGGGTATTTTTTTTTTTTTTTTAAAGCTTGATGGATGTCCAGAGAGGAAATTAAGAACAAATGATAACATAATCATTAAATAAGCAAACTAATAAAAATATTTTTAACCCTTAATTAGCGGCTCACCACATAAGTCGTATTTAATAAAGCTGGACTATGTGGCGGCGCTCGACATAGGTCGAGTGGCAATTTCGGCACGTAATGTTGCTGAGAGAGAGAGACAAGTGGTGGCAGGAGAGTAGCGAGCGTATGACTGCTCCAGACCACCGCGGCGAACATACTGACACGAATCCCAGCTCCCTCCTCCCTCTCTCACTCGCTATATAAGGAATTGTATCGGGAAAGTGGCTAATTACATGCTTTTTGCACTCGCGTTGCACGGTTATTGCAAGAAAACTAGCCATCATAAAAGGATCGTTATGGTGTCATTCGAAAGCTCTGTTTATGCCCTTTCAGGGATAGGTACTTGTTTTACGTTCTGGGTCTTATTTAGGCATGAAAATGATCACGTAAACAGCCCTATTTTGGCTAAAAACACCCCGCTGGGCGGTACATATAAATAAACCGCATAGGCCGCTCGTAAGGTGTTAAGACGTTATATCCTCATTATCCTCAATATTTGGCTTCATTGAAAGTAATAACTTACACAATGTACCACTCTCCTATACTGTATAGGGTACAGATTTAGTGAAATAATGTAAAGACATAAATTATGGTCGCACCACTTTCAAGGTGTATCGGCCAATCACCAACTTTCCTTAGATCGCTTCTGAAGGCGATGTCACATGTGCTCTTTTTCCATACATTTTTACGGGCAATTGTAGTCTAGCATCTTCAATTTTGTAAGTGTTATCAGAGAGCAGCCACTTAATGTAATATACTCTGTCTAGTTTCCGAAAGCAATGTGAAAGAGCCGTCGAACGGTTGTTAGAGCACTCGCCTGCAAACTGTGAGGTCGAAGATTCGAGTCTGGGGCCTATTTAGGTCAGGTGAAGGTATTGAGGGATAAGCCTTTACAACGGAACCTCGTAGCTACATTCCAGTTTGTCCTATTTTCTGAAGAGTGTAGAGAGGGGAGTTGGAGAGAGAGGAAACTGTTGGAGTGGCTTTGTTATGTGTGTTATTAGTCTATACGTCGTCGAGGTGTCCCCCGACTGGGTGCGAGCATGTGAAACATGCTAGGACGTACTACCACACCCACTAAACGTCCGCCTTGGCTGGGATCGAACCTAGGTCAAGCAGATTCACACGTGAGCGTGCTCACCACTCGACCGCCGCATCTCTCCTGCCACTGTACTATTGGGCAGACACCAGTGCTCTGGTGGACAAAAAGTGGATCATCATCAGCCTCAAAATATTACTAGAAAAACATTGTTCGTTGAAAATTGGCGAACCCAAAAAAATAAAATAAAACAAAACAAAAATAAACGCTCGTGTGACACTGGCCTACACCCATGTTGCCTGGAGAAAGTGAGCAGGCTATGAACACAATTTTCGTCCAACATCAACTTGTCCATACCTCAGTTATTTATGCCACACTATTAATGTTGGTTAACGAGGGAGTGAGGAGTGAGTTTGCTCCACATTTTTCGGTAGAAAAATGTGCCGGCCAAAGGCTGGTTCCTCCTAAATTCCAGATTTGCTAACGATCGCCAAGAAACATAATTATAAACACTTATATGGTACAAAAGTTCTTAATATTGGCAAACAAATGGGGCGAAAGGTCTTAAAATCGCCAACAAAAATAGGGCGAACACCTTAAAATGTTAGAATTAATAGTGCCAAACATGGGGGAAAAGGGAGTTCAGAAAATTAAAAAGGATAAAGTTCGAATTGCGTGAAAATAGTTAAATGTTTGGAAATCATGCGGGTTATATTCAACGACACTAGTGCAGCGTTATGAGAAACAATTTATTAGGGAAAATAGACACCAATAGATTCGCCATATTTTTCTCCATACAGTACGCATGGAGGATTTAAGTTACCAACAAATTGAAAAATACCCATTTCACAGACAAATACACCAACAATCTAAGTCAAAGCGGGGGTGTGGGGGCAGCAGCCCCCACCTATAATACTAGGATAGGTTAGGTAAGGTTGTTAGGTTAGGCTAATGTCCTTTCAAATGGGTATAGGCTAGTAAACACTAGGGTAGCCTATACCCAGTCAGAGGTAAGAAGAAGAAGAAGAAGAAGAGTCCTGCAGTAGTCTCCTTTAATGCTACCAAATAATACAATTCACAGTTGCTCTATGAATACTATTTACGGAATTATTTCCATGAATAAAGTATAATTACAAGGAATATATATATATATTGTTACGCTGCATGAAATAAAACGTCAACTATTAAAACAAAAAGAAGTGTATATTTAAAATATTGTTATTCTACACATCCTGTACTGAACCATTGGATCAGCCTACAACCAATCTCCTATGACAGGTGTTCCGTATAGGAATAATATCGTTTGTAGGTAACCACAATAATATATTTAAGAAGGGGGGGGGGGGGATTTGCTCCCTAGACCTCTATCAGGCTTTTATAGAACACCCTCAGACCCCTTCGAGCTAAAATATTCGGTTGTTCGGTAGAATAATGTGGCCGGTTTCTCTTAGATTACAGGTTCGCTTTCGCTGCCCAGGTAAATGACTCGATACCTTAATGGCCCGGAAAGTCTTAATATTGACAATAAAATGGAGCGAAAGGTCTTTAAATCGCCAAAATAATGGGGAGAAAGACTACAATTTCCAAAACTAATGGGGATAAGCATGAGGGAGAAGGGGGTCCAGAAAATAATCAGAACCTCTTTAGTTGTCATTACTGATAAGCAATTGATATATATCTTGTTTACAGTTGATTCTTAGATCCTT
Source organism: Paralithodes platypus (assembly GCA_032716605.1). Classification (NCBI taxonomy): domain Eukaryota; kingdom Metazoa; phylum Arthropoda; class Malacostraca; order Decapoda; family Lithodidae; genus Paralithodes; species Paralithodes platypus. The sequence goes on along the minus strand of CM064552.1, from coordinate 26,800,172 downwards.
TCTAGTTGAAACATATTACTATATAATGCAGTCTGAATTAAAGAAGAAAAAATGCATCATGTTAGTCATAAATTATTCAGTGTTATTTGAATAGCTCTGAAAATAGAAACAAATCTGAATAATGCAGAAATCCGCAGATCATTATTGTGAGCGGTTATATAATAAAGTCTGGTAGGCCTATCCGCTGCGGGTTATCAGACAGTTATAAAGGATTGTTTTTATATGTATTAATCCCTGAAAGATTATGACGGGTTTTGACAGTTTATTCTGGCTATCAGTAGACGACTTTATTCAGTTTAGGAAGTGATCGTGGCATTCAGAGGGATGATTGAAATAGTTGTTACCCCTTTAACTGCTAGAGGGCCTTCCAAAACTGAATACAATCGCCTAATGATAGCCAGAATAAACTGCCAAAATGTGCAATAATCTTCAAAGGGATAATAATTTGTATTTGAAATATAAATACGGCTCTCCGTTAATGCAGTTGAATATCATCAGTCAGTACATACGTTATTTTATGCTCGGATTAGCTTACTTATATTTTCCCTCTCTAATTCGTGTATGTGTTCTTAACTATGGGCATATTCTCCAGTGATGTCAAGGAATTAATGTGTTAATCGGGAGGCTAGTGAAAATTAATTTGCACTGTATATTTGTTTAAGTATCATACATTCTTTTATATTACTTCTCAAGTAGCACATTTGTTTTCTGTGAATAAAGGAGACAAAAGGCAGGTTGCCTGTACGAGTGTCTCTCCCAAAGCCAAGGGAGTGACAGAGCCAAATTCAAGGGACGTTGCGGTCAAGATGCCTGGAAACACGAAGTTTACAGCAGTTTAGTTCATCGGATGAAGGAAAGATTGATTATGGGAGAGAGTTCCCGAGTTCACTTGTTGAGTACATGAAAGACTGAGAAAATTTGCCATTTCCTGAGTTGGAGAGCTAGACATAATAGGAGTGGGACTGTGTTGAAAGGCGATTTTATGCACTGAGAGAGCTTTAAAGAACACTGATTGTGGTCATAGCGATAGAAGAGTGAAAGAGATGCAACATTGCCGCGGTAAATTATACGCTGTATATTTATACTCTGTGGCTTCCTGGATATCCGCTACTAGTACACGGTGTGAGATTCAGTCATGATCAGCAGTTCACTTAGACTGTACTATTCTCTTTCACTTTGAGTTGAAACTTCTCATCACCAGTCCGTTTTTTATGGTCGAGTGTAAAACCTAGGTTTGAGGTGTGTTCGGAGATATTCCCATGTTACAACTATACAGAAAATAATGGCTAAATTTGTGAAAGTTTTGCACGTTCTCTTCAGTTGTAATTGACCATACATAATTATACAACCTTGCCGGGCTGTATACTCATTGGTGGCCGTGTCCCGCTCTGCTTCAGTAATCCTGGAAGTCTAATTAAACGTGTAAATGGCCTTGTAATTGACTAGAGATATATTGGACCTAGGAGTTATGGCCGAGTGGGAACAGACTGTACGGGGAACAGATGGATCCATTGGTGTTACCATTACATAGAACATATAGTACAGTATTTTACCTTATGTATCACTACAATGAAAAGATAGTGCTATCTCAAAATGGTGATTTATAAATACCGTTTTTGTTTTTTTTTGTTTTTTAAGAGACAATGAACGGAGGAAGGAAAAACACAGATAAAACAAAAAGGTCCATGTGCCTAAAGGCATCCTCCATTCATAAAATGTTTGTAACAACTGGATTTAAACATTTGTAGATTGTAAGTTTGTGGAAAGCAATTCGAGGGAAGTGAATTCCAAAGAGTAGTAGCTCTGGGGATAAATGAATTCTGATAAGCAGAAGTTCTGCATTGTGGAGGAGAAAGTGTAAATTCATGGGCGCTCTCAGCTGCCCTAGTTCTACGGGGAAAGATGTGGAGAGGCGGCACAATTGAAGCAAGTTCCTCGGAACAATTGCTGTGAAAATATCTGTATAATAATGCAAGGGATGCAACGTTTCTTCGTATGGATAATGTAGGAAGGTCCTGTGTGATTGCAGGGTTATTGATTAATCTAATAGCTTTATTTTGAATTTTGTCCAACTGCCTCAATGCAACCACTCCACTTCCACCCCACAGAGGTGAACAGTAATCCATCTGAGAACGCACATGACTTTTATATATTACGGCCAACTGCTCGTCAGTGAAGAATTCTCGAACTCTGTACAGGAGTCCCAGTTTTTAGAGGCATTCTTAGCAATGCTTCTAACATAATGTGTCCAGCTCAAGTTAGTAGTTAATGTTACACCGAGAATGTCAATACTAGGGAAAGTGGGAATATTTACATCATTACAAATATATGGGAGTCAGTGAGATTCTGTCGGTTAGAAAATTTAATGTACTTGGTTTTCTGTGCATTAAAGGAAACTAGATTCTTTTGTCCCCATTCATTAATTCTAGAAAGGTCCTGGTTCAGAGAAATTGCAGTGTTTATTTTTGAATTTATAAGATCGGGTTGGGTGAAAGAATTGGTAAATGTGAAGGAACTGTGGAGTGTTGAGTCATCTGCGTAGGAATGTATTGGATTATGAGTGGTAGATATGAGATCATTGATATGAATGAGGAACATAATTGGGGCCAAAACTGATCCCTGGGGAACACCAGCATTTATTGAGTGAAATTGAGAATAAAGGCCATCTACCATTACACATATTTTTCTGTTATGAAGATAAGAAGAAATTAGTGGAACTAATGATGCAAGGCCGTAGTGTGACATCTTCGACAATAAGGATTGATGCCAGACTCTATCAAATGCCTTTGATATATCCAGTGCTATTGTATGTGTTTCACCATGTTGGTCTGTAGCTTGGTTGATTTGATGCGTAAGAAGGCAAAGAATGTCTGCAGTTGATCGACATCGTCTAAAACCATATTGCCTATCACTGATTAATTTATTATTCTCCAGATGCTTAATTATGTGATTATTTAATATAATTTCAAAGACTTTACCAAGAGTGGAAGTTATAGCTATTGGTCTGTAGTTTGATGGATCTGAAGAGGCACCTTTTTTAGGAACTGGATGAATGTTTGCTTCTTTCCAGGGTACTAGGAAGCATGAGGTATGAGTACACAGACGGAAATTTTTTGCCAATACAGGAGCGAGCACCAAGGAGCAATTCTTAAGGACTATGGAGGAATTTCATCTGGACCAGGAGCCTTATCTACTGAGAGATTCTGCAAAATAGTTTTGACATGTCTGGTGTGGATCTTAAGTGAGGGAATTTCAGGCGAATTAAAATTAAGTACAGGGACATCTTGAATTATTTCATCTAAGGTTGAGTTGGTGGAGAAAATATCCGCAAGAAGGTTAGCTTTACCTGTTGGGTCACTTACAAGATTGCCAGTCGGAGATTTTAATGGTGGAATGGATGAAGCAGTAGTGAAGTTGGATTTGAATGAGTTAAGAGTAGACCAAAATATGTTGTTATCATTTGGATTATTTAGAAGTTTATTTGCCTGCTTGTGGAGAAAGTTTGATTTATCTAGGTTTAATACAGTTTTGGCATGATTTCTGATGTTTCTAAAGTAATTAAAGGCTTCATGTGTTTTTTATCTTGTGTATGCATTGTAGGCTATTGCTTTTTGTTCAGTTACTCTAGCACAATTATGGTCAAACCATATAGGTGAATTAGATCTTTTACTGTACTTTTGATGAGGAATAAAAGTTTCCATTCCAATTTTTACAAAATCTTGTATGTGGCTCAAGGTGGAGTGTGCATCATTAGAAAAGAAAGAGGTCCAGGGAATATAAATAAAGAAACCTTGAAGACCCTCCCAGTCTGCCCTATCGTAATGCCATTTAGTCACCAAAACAGGTTCAGAGTGGGAAGGTGTGGTAGGTGATAGACAAGTGGCCTGTATCAGACAGTGATCAGAAGATCCAAGCGGGGACCTCACTGTAACATCATAATTTTCTGAATTGGTTGTTAAAAATAAGTCCAGTAGGTGGGAATTATGATTAGGATTATCTGGTACACGGGTGGGTTGGTTGACTAGTTGAGTGAGATTAAATGAGTCTGCAAATAGCTCACATTCAAGACCAGCATCATCAGTCTGAATGAGTGAGCCATTCAACATTATGGACATTAAAATCACCCAACACAGTGATTTCAGAAGAAGCATTTAAGTTGAGGACACTGAGTTGTGAGGACAGAGAATCAAAAAGACTTTGCTCTGGAGGAGTATTTGGGGAACGGTAGATGCAACATATGTATTTAAATTTACCATCAGAAATTAATTTGTATATAGAATAATAAAAATAGGGACAATTGAAACTAGTAACCTCCTCCAGGGCAATTTCAGATTTTGCGAAGCAACATACACCACCTTTAGGTCTGAAATTTTGGAGCAGTTGATAACCTGGAAAATTAAATCTAGACGTGTCAGATGTGGATGTTACTTGAGTCTCTGTAAAAAAAAAGAGAGTAGGGGATTCTGCTTGAAGAAATTGGTGTACAGAATTGATGTTAGAGTGAAGTCCCCTTATATTACTAAAGAAAAAGCTGCACCGACGAGCAGCTTTGGGACGTTGCAATGCTCTTGACACAGTCGCATGATGACGACCGGGTTTTCCTCACTATGTATATACAGTATAATGTGTTTCGTGCCTATGCATGATTTCAGAGTGTTCAATTGATATACAGTACAGCTTGCCGTGTTATGACCACCAAAGACAAAACATAAACAAATGTGTTACATTATTGGTAAAATAGTTATGTAGAGTTTGTTTGTGCTCAAACAAATAAACATCCGTTTATGTTTTTTGTTCTAGGATTTATTAAATTCTCTCATGGAATCGAACAACAACAAATACAACTGATGGTGCCTTTAATTAAACAGTATATTCACTTATTAGGTGGGAGTAAATCTTAGAATATGGCCGGGCAGCTTTTGTGTTGCAAGTTGGTTAGTATATAGAGGGTATTATCACTAGTATCCGTTTAGTGAGGAAACTAGAAATGCAGGATCGTTGGAATCACTTTAGAAAATCCCCAATGATTCTCCTGGACTGGAATCATAGATCTTCCGTAGTGTAGTCCGTCACGTCATTCATTCAGTTACGCCACGGGCGCATCCATGAATGTTACGTTATCAAACCACGCCTTGCATTGTATACATCATGTCCCGCTTATCATTGATAGTGTCGGTGAGTCTTGGGGTGTCCTTTCTTTCATCCCAAAGGTGTAGGAAGAACACAATACACGCTTAGTTTGGCCTGTCAAACCTAGGTACTACATAGGCTTGGCTTATCGCGAGTGTGAGTGATATAAGAACATAAGAAAATGGGAGTCTGCAGAAAGCCAATTGGCCTAAGCAAGGCAGATCCCTGATATGAGGCCATTCTCAATAGATCATATAAACTAGATAGTGTAACCCTCCAACGATACGATACAAATGAAGTATATCGCATCATTTGGCGGACGAATTAGAATAAAATGTAACAGTTCGACACCAAATTGATTTTTTTTTTTCTTTCTGAATAGGCCTACTTGTCAAATTCAAGAGTCAGATATATGAGCTCTAGATAACATTTTGTAATTGCTTTGTGGTTACCAAAACAAATACCAATGTCATCATAATCTATGTATCAATTTGCTGAGTGACCTTTGAAGTTGATGCACTTCTTATAGGCTAAACCCAGCTACCGCCATATTGTTGTATTTAGCTTTATAATAGTATAAGAACAAAAATAGTTAAGGAAATGCTCCAATACTGTCGTGTGTGCTGTGTTCCAAAGACACGTAAACTAATGTACCCACAGTGCAGGCTATACATTACAACACCAATAGCACAGGAAGGTCCCTCCGTTGAAGGTGATCCAACCTCTATGCATAAACAATGTTCGCTAAAATTGGTTCATTCAGCACCGTCCATATTGTCATTGGTAAGGTATACTGACCAAGGATATCTCTCTATTTATCGTATATATTTATCAATTTATCGTATACATGTATCTATCTATCGTATATATCTATATATATCTAATTGTATGTGTGTGTGCGTGTGTGTCAGCTTTAATGCCTCCATTATTTTATCTCCATCTGTTCAAACCTTGCTTAATTTGAACTGTTACTTTCATTAGCCCATAATTGTCCTGTTCAGGATAGGCAATTAATGAATTACACCATCGTTACCTCTCCTAGGGCCGATGATCGTGTGTTTTAGCTATGCTTTCTAGCTCACTCATGTTGTGCTTATTTTACTCAAGTCTGTTCCATCATAAACATGGTACTAACTATTCGACATTTTGGAATGGAATACGCTAGGATATTTTATATTTGTATATTCTTGTTAGGGTAGACTAGCTAAGATTTGCTTAAATAATATTAAGTTATGTTATTGTAGACTAGGTTTGGTTTTGCTAAACTAGGTTAAGAAATGGATGAGTACAGAATGCCAAGAAAGATTCATGGAAGTCATGAAGGTGAAGATGACGTATGGTATGGAAAAACATGGAAACATAATTATAATCTATATGAAGAAAAGGGGCATTGTAGCATGGGATAAAGGAAGCATGTCTGGACAAAGTAGGTTTCGGACATGGCCATCATGTAGTGGGGGTTTCCCATGAGGAAGCAAGGCGTTGGAGATTATGAGGTTAAGCTTAATTTAATAGATGTTGTGGTATAATTGGTTAGGTTAATGTTAAACTCATATAACATTCTACCTCTCTTTGTCTGTTGTCCTCCTTGTCTGTCGTCCCTTCCCTTGTCTGTTCCATATCTCTGTGTCTGCCCTTCCTCCCTTGTTTGCAACTTCTTTTATTATATATGTCTGGGTCCATCGATGTCAGGGCGTCAGGGTAAACATGTAGGGAGGTTTGGCCAGCGAGATCCGCCGGTTTATTCTGGTGCATGGCTAAAGAGGATCCAGCGTATTAGTCTAGGCAATCTGTAAGCAAATTTGACCCAACCCAAGACTAATTGCAACAGAAATGAATTTTGGTGCATTAGCCTCAGGAAACCTTCCCATTTAACATATGAAAAGTCCATGAACATCCAAGTGGCGGAGCATTGTTAAATCTGGGATAATTTGTGTATAGGTCAAATATCGGAACACACTACATTTTACCGATACACTAATGTTTTATCATCCGTTCTGGTCATACTAAACATGTATTTGACCAAATTTTTGACTCTAAGTTATGCTTACTGAATCTTTCCTGTATTATAAAGAATCGTGAAACCAGAAATATAATAATATATTTATAAATCTGCAGGAAAAACAGTATATATTTTTTTAATTCACAGCCATTAGGCTTTAGACAGCTTTATGATGATACTTTTATCTTTCTTTCAGACACATAATTAATAATTGAGAGATGAATAAGACAACAATCAAGAGAACTAGAAAGCCATAGAAACTAGAAAACTAGATAGCCGATCCATCCACTCACTCACAGACAACACGCAGCTGCATGCACGACCTCCCGAAATCCATCCTTCCGAATCCTCCCTTCCTCGCGAGGACAGAGTCCACCTGGCCAGGCTGAGATGCGGACACCATCCAGCTCTCCTGAGCTATCAGAAGAGACTGGATGACTCCGTTATCGACGCCTGCCCGGGATGTAACACAGCACCCCATACCATTAAACACATCATAGAAGACTGCATTTCACACAACCACTTACGCCAACAACACAATCTACACTCAATGAGAGCTCTGTGGGAAAGCCCGATCGTGGCCATGGCCTTCCTCAGGGACTCGGGGCTGTTCGGCCAGGCAGCTTAGGGAACAACAACAACAAAAACTAGAAAGCCAAGCTAAGAAAAAACTTGCAAACATTGTAATTGTTCAGGTATGTTGATAGGTGTTTGAGACCAAAAGGTGTATTATGCATAACATTTATAAATGTACAAGAAAGTGATGTATGCAGCAAAACTGATCTGTACAAATAGCTTGATTAGTAGTGTGGTTATATGAACAAAGTTTGTTTAGTATAGTGTTGGTAATGGTTTAACTTGCCTGTAGATATTTAATAATGAAACACGAATTAAATGGTAATGGCATATATTTCTTCATTTCAGGGCAGCATCATGGAATCTTGTGCATTCTGCAATCAACCTCTATCAACTGATCCAGCTACATCTGTCCTTGGAGAAAAGGGGTGTGAAGGCATTCGCAAAGCAGCAGCAGCACGTGGAGACAATATACATGTCCAATGTGGACAGACGGTACATCAAAAATGCAGGAAAGACTACTGCAACCCAACCAGAATTGCCAGTCATAAAAAGCAATTAGAGTCCACAGAGATCTCCCATCCTGCTCCACCAGTGCGTCGTTCTATGGGACAAAAATTCTCATTTCAAGAAAAATTTCTCTTTTGTGGACAATCAGCCAAATATGATGGAAAGAAGAGAGGGTATGAGGTTTTTCCTGTTAGGACCAAAGACTTTCAGGATTCTGTGCACAAGATATGCTTGGAGCGCAATGATAGCTTGGCACTAAATGTTTTTTAGCAAGGATAGAATTTGCCCAGGATCTTCATGCAGCAGATGCTATCTATCACCAACAATGCAGTGTGAACTTCCGGACGAAGAAACAAATACCTCAGCCTTTAGAAGAAGAACTAAGTTGTCGACAGAAAAAGGGCAGACCTAATGACCTAGCAAGATTAGAGGCATTCTTGAAGGTAGCCAAGTATTTAGAGCAGAATGATGATGAACAAATCACACTTGGAGATCTGATTGTGAAAATGAAACACTACTTAGAAGAGGACACTGGTAGTGATGGTAGTTTTGAGCCATACTCAATAAAGCACATGAAGAACAAGTTGCTCGAAACATTTGGCGAGCAATTAATCATTACAGAAATCAATGGCAAACCAAATGTGGTAACATTCAAGCCCAAGGCCTCCAAAATTCGGAGTGATTTTCTTCAGGAATCCAGGAAAGACATTTGTGATGATGATGAAAAGGTGCGACTTGTGAAAACTGCTGTCAGACTCATAAAGACTGACATAAAAGACGTTAATATTACCAGAGATACATATCCCTCATGTTAAGATATATCATCTGCCAGAAATAACCTAGAATTCCTTCCTGAAACCCTTCAGCTTCTCCTCAAAGAACTGTTTGCTGGTAAAAACTGCGAGTTAAAGATAGCTGCAATAGGACAGGCCATTATGCAGGCAGCAAGGCCAAGAGTTCTCATCACGCCATAACATCGGAACTATTGATGGCCACAACACATTCCATGGTATGGGCATCATAGCTGGAGTTACACCGAAGACCATAGGGCCCAAACCAGTACCTCGGATAACTGTGACGTCAGATGATATAACAGCAGTTGGACGTCATGTTTGTTTGGGGTTGGCAAAGGCAATGCTTTGAAGTTGATCAGAACGAATCCATACTTTCAGAAACAAGCAGCTATTTTCAGCAATGCAGCTTCAACAAGAAGGGAAGTTGAGGAATCTGGCCAAGCTGCACTTTTGACAGTCTACAATAGTGAACAAGCGGATAATATTGACAGTCTTCGTCATGACCGATTTTATCAAAATGTTGCAAGAAGCTCCATCTTTGTGCATCCTCAAGTGCTTCCTCCTACAGCCTCTGTCACAAAGTACCACAGTTTCAGGGTGTACTTCCAAGTACAAGAATGGCTAGGTCAGCAGGGACTGAGCCCAGCTGATTGGGGCTGGCATCTAGCTGATGGAAAACTCATCCTAATAGAAATGGACCTTCCTCCAGTGCCAGCAACTTTCCTGAAAGTCATCAGGTGCAACTGCAAAGCAGATTGTACTAGAGCAAGCTGCAGTTGTAGAAAACATGGTCTCCAGTGTTCCCAGGCTTGTGGGGAGTGTAGGGGTGTCAGTTGTGCAAATGCCCCTCAGCCTGAGGTTGGTGGCTCCTTGGAAGAAGGGGACATTTAAATTTAAGATTTAGTTGTGTCAGGTGAGCCTTAATGTTATTTGAAAAAAACAAATTGTATATAATTATCAAGTTTCAACCAACACTGAGAAATGTGATTTTAAATTTTACATCTGATATTATTGCATCATCATCATCATTTTGTAAGGCTCCATATACGCTTGCATGTGACGGCCTTGTTTACCTGGTGGCGGATCTCTATGCTGCTCAATCTCTGGCAGTCTCCCTGTTCAGTCCCATATCCCTAAGGTCGTTTTGTATGACCTAGTCCCATGTCTTTTTTCAGTCTAACTCTGGCAGCTGCTCCCTCACCGTTCACATTTCTCACATTACCCAGTTACCATCATCCATCCTTTCCACGTCACGTGACCAAACCACCTCAATCTGTCCCCCCCCTCCGGTAAATAAAATAAGAATAAATATTTTTTTATTTAGAGACTAAACAATACATTCAGTGGATTCATTGCCCCTAAAACATAAAAATAGACACCAAATTTGCATTTTCAAGAATATTTGAAGAAAAAAATAGGTAAAATTTATAAAAAGGCATCCATTTTGGAAAAACGCCATTTTAACATACTTCCGAAAGCTGGATCCTCATGGACTTTTATTATGGTGTTTAGGGCATTAATATTGACATAATACTGTAAAGATAAATTCTGTTGCAATTAGTCCCGGGTCAATTATTATTTTCCCAGTGTACTTTCTGAGTTGGTATTAGATTCTAGTAGTTGTACAGACATCAGATGGTGATGAGTTAGTGGCATTTCAATATGTTTTACGTTTTTATATTCCAGATATATTACTCATGAGGCTCCACCTTTTCCCATGTTCGACCTAATAAACACCGTCATTTATATTTAAATAGCAAATGATATTCAGCATTTACTATATTACATTTATGTCTGTCCTTTGCTTCTTCCAACGTAATCTATGTTTTTTTTCTCGATAGTGTCTGACACGATTTGACTTCCAGAACCTTTCATATTTGTATCTTAAGATATCGATAAGCACCGTGCTTATGCTTATACATGCCGTAGCACACAATGCCATATCATACACCAATTATTACTCATATAGGTAGACCAGGATTTCAACTTTATTTATTTTTTATTTTTGTTCATATCGTATGTAAAGTAACTAGGATGTCTTAAATATGACTTCATTATTGGGTGGACATTACTAGTGTATATAGTGAGTAAAGCATAAAGACAACTTTGTCATGACTTACTTTGCCAAAATGTCTCTTTACGATATAAATGAGGCAGTCAACATTGGCTTGTGTAGCCCACTAAATTGAGCACTGTATCAAGACATTTCACCATAATATCCTTAACCCAGTGCGCGTGAGCGCCCCAAAACATGTTTTTGCCTACCCATTTCCCCCATGTTAATTCCGACTTTCGGGCGGGGCGTCCCGTAGGACCCCTTACTGACCTAGGGGATCGGGGTTTTGTGTTTTTTTCCTTCATTTCTAACCCATTCCAGTTGTTTTCCGAATTGTTTTTTTGTTTTTGTTTTTTTGTTTTTTTGACAACCTGCTGGTCCTGGAGTGTACATCTATATTGCTTGGGGCTCAGTGGGTTAATTGAATTATCTATCCATGAATTAGCTTTTCAAATACTGCCACGCATGCACTCGGTACAGTATAGCCTACTGTAAGGTCTACATGTAGCTGCCGATATCAGTTACTGGTACTAACAGTTTCAAAGTCTTGTTAAACGACCAAAAGTTGTCATGTAGTTTTTACCCCTCAATGTGTAAGATAAAGTAACTATAAATACATATTAGCAACGTTTATTATAACTTTTAATGTTGTGTTGCTTCTTAAAATAGAGATTTCTAATGGTATATAAGGAATTTTTAGTGGGACTGTACGTATAGCCTCATACTGTAATTAGACCATTAAATGCACACACATAAGCAATGACGCAACTATCCACTTCAAACCACAAACACAGACATAACTTACACTTCTAGATAAACTCACACGTACTAACAAACACCATAACACTCATAATAATATGTTCACACGAGTAAATAAAATGAACACACTGACGCAAACAAAAAAATCACAATGGGAAGCACATATAACGATACACAAGCAACACAATATAAACAGACACAAACGCCGATCATAAAAATAACTCAAACCTGTACCGCAAAAAGTGTCAACGTTTGTATCAACAGACAAAACTGAAAAATCCCTCAAACGCTTTTATGATTACCAGCTTGTTGGTGGACTACGCTGAGGATTACTAAAATGATTGTGAAAGCTCTGACGATAATTACTCGTTGGCTTTCCTGGTGTGATTGAGAGTGAGAGAGTGAGTGAGTGAGAGAGAGAGAGTGTGAGTGAGTGAGTGAGTACAAGTACAAAGGAGTACACAGGAAATCAAGTAACAACAGGTCTAGTGACCCTTCTAGGCTGCTTGTCCTCCAAAACACTGAGGATCAAGTGTCCAAACAGTGGTTTAGAGTGGGTAAGGGAACATTGGAAAGGGAACTAATGTCCGTGGCAGGATTAGGAAGTTAGTAGGGGACAGATGGGTTAGTAACTCAGGGGAGGATAAAATTAAGTTATTCATTTACAAACGCAGTCAGTCGCGGGTTTGATGCGAGATATTTGTCTAGGCGGAGTTTAAATGAATCAACGGTGCTGCAGTCTATAACGTCTCGGGGAAGCCCATTCCACAAGTTGACAACTCGATTGAAGAAGAAATTCTTAGATTCGTGTGAGTTAAAAGATTTACCAATAATTTTGCAACCGTTTCCCCGCGTGTAATTAGATTGGTCGATAGTGAAGTACTTACTACAGTTCATATTGTCATGCCTTTGATGATTTTGAACACTTGAATTAAGTCACCTCTTAATCTGCGCTGGGTTACAGGAAATATATTTAATTCTCTAAGACGCTCTTCGTATGGTTTGTTCTTTAGGCTACGTATCATTTTGGTAACTCTACGTTGAACTCGTTCTACCTTGTTTATATCTTTTTGGTAATAAGGGCACCAGGATTGAACGCAGTATTCCAGAAGAGGGCGGACTAAGGAATTGTAAAGGGTTAGGATAACTTCTTTGGATTTATGCTCAAATGACCTGCCTATAAAGCCAATTATTTTGTTTGCCTTCTTAACAACTTCTGAACATTGTTGACTCGGTTTTAGGTTACTCGATATTGGTACTCCCAGATCTGTGTCTCTGTTTACATTCTTAAGCTGAGTGCCATTCATCGAATAGTTTGCTTTCTCATTTAGGTATCCAATATGTAGTACTTTACATTTATCCGCATTGAAACTCATTTGCCAAATTTGGGCCCAACATGACAATTTATCTAGATTGTGTTGCATATCGTCAACTTGTTCTTTTGAGAGTACGCCATTTGCAATTTTTGTATCGTAAGCAAATTTTGAGATTGTACAGGTGAGACCTTCATCTATGTTGTTGATGTAAATTAGAAAGAGAATTGGTCCTAGTACCGATCCCTGGGGTACCCCGCTACTTACATTGATCCATTTAGATGCCTTACCGTTTATAACTACTCTTTGTTTTCTGTTGCTGAGTCAATTTTCTATCCATTTCAACACACCGTCTTGTATTCCATGCGCTTTTACTTTTAGCAGTAAACATTTGTGGGGAACTTTGTATTGCTGACTTTGTATTGTAAATATACGTTATAATTATATGAATATGGGTGATTTTAAAATATATAAAACAAAAGTATGCATAAACCAAAGTATGTGTCAGCTACAGAAATTTCGACTAACTGCATATATTATAGAATTGTTGAAGGAGAGGGAGGGTGGATAGCTCCACGATGTCGCTCATTTTCCACAATGCACCGCGGTAAGCCTTGCGTTCAGCGCCTCTATCGGCCACTGTAGGCATTTATTGGTAGGGAGAATTGAGTAGGTGAGGAAGTATGCAAGACATCTAAGCCGGTATCACACGACAGCATTTATAGTCAACATTCGATGATCAATATTTGTCTGGCTACATTTCTTGAATATTTTTCACTGGTATCGGAAACTAGACTGGTGGTAGATGAATTTAGGTGACCGAAATATTCTAAATTTGGACCTACTAAGCTGCCAGACCAGTGTTAAGGATAAATGTTGAGTGAAAAAGCGCTTGTGTGATAACGGCTTAACCGTTTGTAGCCTAAGTTAAACTGCGAGTAGCCGTGGCGCTCTTGTCCAAACGTTGGCTATCTGGGGGCAGTGCAATATGCCAGCCTGGTACTGTACAGGATATACTACATATTATTGAGGTCACCAAAGTTTGCTTCCCCAGACAGGAAGTCATTATGTATTAGACTACTGTTAGATAAGCAGAGGCACCGGATGTGAGGAGACTGACTGTCCATATGTCTTCCTACACGAAATCAAACCAAGGAACTTTCATTGTTAATTAAGCTTAACGCACGCTACATGTCATCTATTTATTTTACCAGCGATTATTCTACTGGTATATACATTCTGTCCTTAAAGGTTTATGAAATATTAAGATTCATACCAGTAACTATTTCACAGTTTAATGCAATGTAATATTTAATACGAAATATGGAGGTGGAAGAAAACATATAGAAGAACGGGGACGGAACGAAAAACATAATTAATTATACATTCAAAATAAGCCTACAGCAGTTTATAATCCTGTAATATAATAACAGTAATATATCGGGTAACATTACCTGTTCCAGGGCCAGCGGGAAGTGCCTCTTGAGTCTAGACTTACACAGCTCAGTAAAATCACTATGTTAGCTAAGTTGCTCAGGTACAAAGGAGTACAAAGGAAGACAAACAAGATCAACACATGCATTGATCCTTACGAAGCTGTTTGTATCGAACCTTCCTAATCAATGTGAAATATACACAGTATGATGGGAGGCTAATCATTTGTAAACTCACTTAGTTGGGGGTTAGGAGCGAGCTATTTATTATGTCGATATTAGAAAGATTGGACAATACAACACTCAATGACATTTCTAGGCAGTCCATTCCACTAGTATACCACTCTATTGAAAAAAGAAGAAGCTTTTCCTCATGTGAGTGAAAAGGCTTTCCAATGATCTTACAACTATTTCCGCTAGTGAAAATGTATTGCTCAGTTGTGTTATTCTTTATGACATCCATATTATTAAGACCTTAAATAATTATAAATCATAAATTAGGTCCCCTCTCACCCTGCGCTTTGTTAAAGTTTAAAGATTGAACTCTTTTAGACGTTCTTCGTAGGGCTCATTTTAAAGTCTATATAATTATACATTTAAGTACTCTCCTCTGTATTCTCTTCAGTTTTTCTCTGCCATTTTGATAATACGGACACCACATTTGTACACAGTACATTGGGGGCGAACGAATGATTTGTATAAGGTGAAAATAGTTTTTGTTTTTATTTGTATTGGAATGATCTAACATTGAAACCATTAATTATATTTGCTTTACTACCATTGGGTGGTATTTGGTGTTGGGAATGAAATACATAAATTAGATTATCTATAGGTTCAGGAATGTTTCTTAGCGAGGTCGGTCCTAAGTGATGTGTGCCTCATAAAATATTAATTCCTTTCGCTTACTCATTAAGCTATTCATTGTGCAGTGGGTACAGTATATAATTATATTAATATTTAGTATTCTATAAATACATATGAATCGTGATAATGTGCGTTACTTATAACTGGCTTGATGGTGTAATGGTTGGAGTGTTTAAGATATCTATGTGGTAGGCCTAACCCAGGTTTGAATCCCGGTAGGATCACATGCTTTCATTAATTTAATTGGGTGGTATTTAATGTTGGGAGTGAAAATAATAAATTATATTATCAATTACTTTGTTGGGTGGGTTTTAAATTGTTCGATATTAATTCCGCTAAAGCTGTATCTTTGTCAGTGCTTTTGAGATAACTGCCATTTCATTTTTGTGTCCTATATGTAGTACTTTACATTTTTCAGTATTGAAAGTCATTCACTAGGTTTGAGCCCAGTTTGATCATTTAATCTAAATAATGTTGGGTATTTTGAACATACAAGGAAGGCACTACAATGTTTGCAATTTTGGTATCGTCTGCAAATTTGGAAATTGTACATGAGAGACCATCATCACTGTCATTGATATAAATCAAGACAAAAATAAGTTGAATTACTGATCCCTGGGGCATGCCACTATGACATTTGTTCAATCCGAACTTTATCATTTATGACTATTCTTTGCTTACACTCAATAAGCTAATTTTCGATCCATCAAAGTATGCAACCTTTTATAGACCTCTTGTGCAAGGATAAAAAATACAAATGGACTGAGCAGTGTGAGCAGTACTGATGTAAAAGCACTGCTCTAGCACTATCCACTATTGCACTCACCCGACTTTGACAAATCAATTGTTCTGGCGGTTGATGCCAGTGATATGGGGGCAGGGGCAGCACTTCTGCAGTAGCATGGTGATCAGGATCAGCCAGCCAATCATCATGACTGATACTCTCAGTGCCACCACCAAGCTCACTGGCCACGTTAAGTGGTTCAATGTCAAAAAAGGCTTCGGTTTCATCACCTACAGTGGAGGTGACATCTTTGTCCACTTCACTGGCATCTCCAAACCCAATCCTCTCCATCATGTGCCCTCTCTTGCCACCAATGAGCGGGTATCATTCATCATCAAGAGGAGAAGGAGAGGAGATGAGGCCATCAATGTCATGGGCCCTGATGGAGAGATCCTGAAGGGTTCCAGGCATGGTAGAAGAGGTAAGAGGGAGGACTACCACCAAACCACAGCAGCAGTCAGTTGTTCAACACCGGACTTGGTCCAGGTTGTTGTTACAACTGCAGTGACCCTCTGCAAAGGGGATCACACGCTGCTTCAGGAGCATCTTCCTACACTCCTGAAGGCAAACAACCTCCCTCCCATCATCATCCCACCTCTTCCAGGACCACCTTCACCACCCAACCTCATTCCCACTCAGGCTATGAGGCAAAGAAGCCACCCGAGAAGGAGACTGGACATCCAGACGCCCCTCTCAAGACCCCCACCACCACCACAATCAACAGACTCTGCATCACCACCGCCACCAGCAGTCGACGTCACCGGACCAGCAGCAACCTCGACTCCAGCACCTGCCACCCTTCAAGATCCAGTGGTAACCAACTCCTCTACATCGTCTGAATACTCGAGTCCACCATAGGAGAAGACGTCGATGTGGAGGGGATAGAGGAAGGAGACGAGGATGTTGACTTGGTGACTGCCAGCTCTACACCATCCCAGCGACCTGAAGATGTACTACAAAAACTCAGACATGCTAAGGAATCAGGTCTAGAGTTTCCTGAACACCTTGAAGAAAAGTGGAAGAAACTTGAACAACTTATAAATTCAAAATAACTACAACTCCATCAACATCAGTGGCCATCCATCACCAACATCAGCTGCCTCTCCACACCAACACCACGTGGCACTGTTGCTCCAGAGATGCTCCTATCAACAAAAAACTCATGAAAAATAGCAAGGAGGACAGCCCTCCATCTTTTACTCTTGGACTTTGCTCTTCATTTCCATCTTTACTTCTCTCTAATCCTTAGAGACCTCTCATCTCCCCAACCTACCTTGTAATTGAATTGATGGTGATCAGGTAGAGCCTCCTATCTCGTACTTTTCAAAGAAATGTAATCGAACACAGAAGAATTATTCTGTAGTAGAGCAGGAGTTGCTCCCTATCATCATTGCTTTGTAACACTGCAATGTAGCCTACTCACCGCTGTTTGGTCTGGTCATACGGATATACTCAGACCATCATCCTTTGTAGTTCTCTCATAAATTTAAGCAGAAAAACAAAATCTCACTAGCTAGACTCTCATGCTCCAAGAGTGTAACCTTGACATAAAACATTAAGGGGACAGACAATGTTTTCGTTGATTGTTTGTCAGGGTAAGGGATGATGGGCCGAGCTGGTGGACAGGGTGTTTTTTAGTGCAGATAACAATTATCAATAAATATTATATAACCCCATAAAAAGTAAAATATAAAGACTTGTTGTATATGACGTGTGTAGTATATGCGAAAAACGTCCAATGTGTTACAAATTTTCATATGGGGTAGTAGGGCGTGTAACACCAATATCGATTATTTGCATTAAACTCTAATATTTTTTGGTGGGCCTCCTCTCATTTGTTTTAGCTCCGTAAGGTACTGTTGGGCTCGGCGCTGTAACTACTGTGTTTGGACTATTTACCATCAATGTCTACCAAATTGCCCACAGTCATTCGTTAAAGTGTTGCTTGAGGGACCCCTGCATATCCATGACAGCATAGGTTAGCCTGAGTGTATTTCATCATAGCTTGCCAGAGGCTTCTGTCACTGCTCTGAATGATGGGACCAACTGTTGAGAGCTTGGAGTTACCCTGCGATCGGAAGTTAGACAATTAACCCTTTCACTAACGGCTATGTCTCAAGTCGGCTACCCCTAACTATAAAAACAAATAATAACATATAGTGGGGTATGTTCCTGAGTATATACTGTAGATTGATAGATAAACCAGCAATGTTGCTTGATATACTGTAGTTGTCCGTTAGAATAAGCATAATAGTTAAATGGAAAAGAAATGAATGCATAATACTTTATCCCTCAGGTCATAGTTGTTTGTACACTCTGTAAATGTTCGCTCTGTGGGTTTTACCTGGGCAAAATGCTATGATGTCATATAACATGCTTGCATTATTATTGGCCGTGATCTGTGTGGCTGAGACTGACGATTTTTATTTGGTGAGGCACATGAGCAAGTCAAGCTGGTGGTGCCACCTAGTTCATTTCGGCTCACTCGCCTAATTTCAACCTCACTGTTCTGCTTGTCCATAGGATGCCTCGAAATGTGCCACTCTGTACTTCTTGTGCAAGTCAGCTTGTAGTATGGGTGCCTAGCATACTGCCCCATAGTCTTTGGTTATGTGAGGAGCCCTGCACTAGTAGAATGCTTTTGGCTTAGATCAACATTAGGACCCGTCATCGTATCATTCACTTGGAAATTACTGCTTTGGATTAAGGTTATCTCGGATACCAGGGTTAGGAAGGTTTGTACCTTCTAGTCTGTAGGTCAAAGGGATGTTTGTAACCCCTATTGTTTATATAAAGGGTTGGTATTTTATGCTCCTAGAATAAACCTGGATGGAAACCTACTTCTTTCCAGGTAGAGATTGTTGCATTGCTCTTGGTTTGCGTCGTGGAAAACATTCTTATTAATTTAATGCATGTATCTTTTGATTACTGCTTTGTCCCACACCTGTAATCGTAACTATCCTAAAATACCTTATCGTTACTACCTTCAGGGGATGAGTGTCCTGGTTGAGGAATGATGATGATATGTACTGTAGATGTGTGTGTTAAACTGTAACAAATATAGTATAACCAAGACCATATTAACCCTCCCGCATTTTTAGGATGCGATCGCGTCCTAACGCCACCCCTCGAAGAGTGGTCGTATGACGCAATCGCGTCCTAATGCCACCCGTAAGTTAGAAATATTCGTGGTAAATAAGTTTATGACGCGATTTTGATGCGTTTTTGGCTGGTAAGTTAGCCCTCAGTAAGTTACAAAATGAAATATCTGGCAACCCCCTAGCGTCCCTGTGAGAGGAGTGCGGGGCTTTGTTTCACCAGTTGTGAGCCGGCCGCCAGTCTGTGAGGTAGTACTCCCGGACCTTTAAATCTTGTTTCCCCGCCATGGAGCGGGTTTCAGGCGGGCAAATCTTGATTATTTATGTACTAAGAGGAAGTGTATCATCAATTTGTGGCTATGCATTTATAATTTATGTATATAACTCGTGATTTGTGACTTTGTGCCTCGTTGTTCGCCTCTCCATAGCCAGCCATGTGGTTTTTAGGTGGCTAGAATGGACCCAGTGGAAGTGTTGTGAACTGTGAATAATATTATTGATATCATATTCGTAGGGTTAGTGTAGTAGCATTCGTAGTCACATTCCTAACTTATGTTAGGTTTGTGATTACGAATGTAAGCTAGGCTATACGTGTGTCGTATATATATTGCCCTAAAACCTTGCTTGAAAGACCAATATATTTATCAATAAATACTACCTACGAAGTATAATAAAGCTGTAATTACGAAATATAGTTGTGTTTTGCCCATTTTTGGCATTTTGTTATGCCCAATTTGGGCAATTTTTGAGTGAATACACAGTTTTATTTGAGTGAAGTAACTAACAGTGAAGTGTGGATAATTATAAACAAATTTTTTAGACAAAAATGTCACGGTAAGTACAAATATGTCACGGTAAGTAGCCTGACATAAAAAAATACAAGACTTTTATGCGCCACTGTACACTACACTACAGCAGTGAACCTTTGGACAGCCACAGATGTCTGGGTAAAGTACCTAAGCTAATCCCATAATTACTTGCCCACGGCCGGTTCCTACTCCTTGACCTTTTACCTTTTCCTAAGAGCTGGGATATTGTATATGTTTAGGCATAGGCCTATCTTTATTTTATATATATATATATATATATATATATATATATATATATATATATATATATATATTGGAGTATTTCTATTGTTATTTTATATATAGGCCTATTTTTATTTATTGGGATTTATTATAGTTTTTATTTATTTTATTTATTTTATTTATATCGTTTTATTATATTTATAATTTTATTTCATTTATATATATTTTGTTGTATTGTTCCTGTTCCCCAGGGTGTCTCTGGGACCACCCCCTAGGTCCACAGCAAGGGCAGGGCCCATAATCGAATATTTATATAGTTATTTTTTATATATTGGGATTTATTATAGTTGTTATTTATTTAATTTATTTTATTTATATCATTTTATTTTATTTATAATTTTATTTTATTTATATATATTTTTTTGTATTGGTCCTGTTCCCCAGGGTGTCCATGGGACCACCCCCTAGGTCCACAGCAAGGGCAGGGCCCATAATCGAGTATTTATATAGTTATTTTGTATATATTGGGATTTATTATAGTTGTTATTTATTTTATTTATTTTATTTATATCATTTTATTTTATTTATAATTATATTTCATTTATATATTTTTTTTTTTTTATTGTTCCTGTTCCCCAGGGTGTCCATGGGACCATCCCCTAGGTCCACAGCAAGGGCAGGGCCCATAATCGAGTATTTATAGTTATTTTTTATATATTGGGATTTATTATAGTTGTTATTTATTTTATTTATTTTATTTATATAATTTTATTTTATTTATAATTTTATTTCATTTATATATATATTTTTTGTATTGTTCCTGTTCCCCAGGGTGTCCATGGGACCACCCCCTAGGTCCACAGCAAGGGCAGGGCCCATAATCGAGTATTTATATAGTTATTTTTTATATATTGGGATTTATTATAGTTGTTGTTTATTTTATTTATTTTATTTATATTGTTTTATTTTATTTATAATTTTATTTCATTTATATATATTTTTGTTTAATGTTCCTGTTCCCCAGGGTGTCTCTGGGACCACCCCCTAGGTCCACAGCAAGGGCAGGGCCCATAATCGAGTATTTATATAGTTATTTTTTATATACCGGTATTGGAATTTATTATAGTTATTTATTTTATTTATTTTATTTATATCATTTTATTTTATTTATAATTTTATTTCATTTATATATATATTTTTTGTATTGTTCCTGTTCCCCAGGGTGTCTCTGGGACCACCCCCTAGGTCCACAGCAAGGGCAAGGACCATAATCGAGTATTTCTATTGTTATTTTATATATATTTTTATTTATTTGATTTGATTTATTTTATAATTAATACAGGTATATACCGTATATATATAAAAACAAATCTTGTCCCCTTCCCTGTTGTTCCTGTTCCCCTGTTGTGTTGTTCCTGTTCCCCAGGGTGTCTCTGGGACCACCCCCTAGGTCCACAGCAAGGGCAGGGCCCATAATCGAGTATTTATATAGTTATTGTTTATATATTGGGATTTATTATAGTTACACAGCTATACATACACCACCTATACATAGCCTCCGCTAGTGCAGTTGGAGTGAATGTACATGCTTAGATGGTATGCAGTATTCGAAAGTGCATAATAAATCGGAGGCTTGTGCATCATTCTTTAACTGTCTTCGTGGTGCAATGCATGGAGTGCTTATTTTCGATGTGAGTGTCCTGGGTTCGAATCCCCGGACTGCCACATGTGATTGTCAATTTCATTAATCGATTTTAGAAGTAGAGTTGGTTGGTGGAGAGTACATAATATTATATATTTTTGTTGTTGTTGTTCATGTTCCCCAGGGTGTCCATGGGACCACCCCCTAGGTCCACAGCAAGGGCAGGGCCCATAATCGAGTATTTATATAGTTATTGTTTATATATTGGGATTTATTATAGTTGTTATTTATTTTATTTATTTTATTTATAACATTTTATTTTATTTATAATTTTATTTCAATTATATATATTTTTGTTTTATTGTTCCTGTTCCCCAGGGTGTCCATGGGACCACCCTCTAGGTCCACAGCAAGGGCAGGGCCCATAATCGAATATTTATATAGTTATTTTTTATATATTGGGATTTATTATAGGTGTTATTTATTTTATTTATTTTATTTATATAGTTTTATTTTATTTATAATTTTATTTCATTTATATATATTTTTTTTGTATTGCTCCTGTTCCCCAGGGTGTCCATGGGACCACCCCCTAGGTCCACAGCAAGGGCAGGGCCCATAATCGAGTATTTATATAGTTATTTTTTATATATTGGGATTTATTATAATTGTCATTTATTTTATTTATTTTATTTATATAATTTTATTTTATTTATAATTTAATTTAATTTATATATATTTTCTTTGTATTGTTCCTGTTCCCCAGGGTGTCCATGGGACCACCCTCTAAATCCACAGCAAGGGCAGGGCCCATAATCGATTATTTATATTGTTATTTTTTATATATTGGGATTTATTATAGGTTTTATTTATTTTATTTATTTTATTTATATTGTTTTATTTTATTTATAATTTTATTTCATTTATATATAGACCTATATATTTTTTTTATTGTTCCTGTTCCCCAGGGTGTCTCTGGTACCACCTCCTAGGTCCACAGCAAGGGCAGGGCCGCCCCATAATCGAGTATTTATATATTTATTTTTTTATATATCGGGATTTATTATAGTTGTTATTTATTTTATTTATTTTATTTAAATCATTTTATTTTATTTATAAATGTATTTAATTTATATATTTTTTTTTTCATTGTTCCTGTTCCCCAGGGTGTCCATGGGACCACCCCCTAGGTCCACAGCAAGGGCAGGGCCCATAATCGAGTATTTATATAGTTACTTTTTTTATATATTGGGATTTATTATAGTTGTTATTTATTTTATTTATTTTATTTATATCGTTTTATTTTATTTATAATTGTATTTCATTTATATATATTTTTGTTTTATTGTTCCTGTTCCCCAGGTTGTCTCTGGGACCACTCCCTAGGTCCACAGCAAGAACAGGGCCCATAATCGAGTATTTATATAGTATTTTTGTATATATTGGGATATATTATAGTTGTTATTTATTTTATTTATTGTATTTATATAATTTTATTTTATTTATAATTTTATTTCATTTATATATATATATTTTTGTATTGTTCCTGTTCCCCAGGGTGTCCATGGGACCACCCCCTAGGTCCACAGCACGGGCAAGGCCCATAATCGAGTATTTATATATTTATTTTTTTATATATTGGGATTTATTATAGTTGTTATTTTTTTTATTTTTTTTTATTTATATAATTTTATTTTATTTATAATTTAATTTAATTTTTATATATATTTTTTTTTATTGTTCCTGTTCCCCAGGGTGTCCATGGGACCACCCCCTAGGTCCACAGCAAGGGCAGGGCCCATAATCGAGTATTTATATAGTTATTTTTTTTATATTGGGATTTATTATGGTTGTTATTTATTTTATTCATTTTATTTATATCGTTTTATTTAATTTTTAATTTTATTTCATTTATATATATATATTTTTAATGTTCCTGTTCCCCAGGGTGTCTCTCGGACCACCCCCTAGGTCCACAGCAAGGGCAGGGCCCATAATCGAGTATTTATATAGTTATTTTTTATATATTGGGATTTATTATAGTTGTTATTTATTTTATTTATTTTATTTATATAATTTTATTTTATTTATAATTTTAATTAGCGGCTCACCACATAAGTCGAGTTAAATAAAGCTGGACTATGTGGCGGCGCTCGACATAGGTCGAGTGGCAATTTCAGCACGTAATGTTGCTGAGAGAGAGAGACAAGTGGTGGCAGGAGACTAGCGAGCGTATGACTACTCCAGACCACCGCGGCGAACCTACTGACACGAATCTCAGCTCCCTCCTCCCTCTCTCACTCGCTACATACTGAATTATATGGGGAAAGTACCGAATTACATGCTTTTTGCACTCGCGTTGCACGGTTATTGCAAGAAAACTAGCCATCATAAAAGGATCGTTATGGTGTCATTCGAAAGCTCTGTTTATGCCCTTTCAGGGATAGGTACTTGTTTTACGTTCTGGGTCTTATTTAGGCATGAAAATGATCACATAAACAGCCCTATTTTGGCTAAAAACACCCCGCTGGGCGGTACATATAAATAAACCGCATAGGCCGCTCGTAAGGTGTTAATTTATATATTTTGTTTTGTATTGTTCCTGTTCCCCAGGGTGTCCATGGGACCACCCCCTATAGTGAAGCAGATAAGTGAAACAATCGTTCAAATGGTGATGCAAGCATGAAATTTGGTACAGGTATTCTTCAAAGCTCACTTTCAAAGCAAATACCGCTAGCCACGCAAAAATTCAATATGGCGACCATTTTTCAAGATGGCCGACACATCTGACTGAGCCCTACTGTTATGGGTCAGTTAATTGAAAGAAAAAAGACATGAATACTGTCCAATCCATTTTTGTTTTGGCTCTAACGTGGTAAGTGAAGGTAATTTTGTCCAAAGCAGTTGCATATTAGACTTTAACTAAGATGGCGTCCAAGATGGCCGCCATTAACCCGAGGAGGCCGGATTTTGTTGGCGAATTTTGGTAGTGTTTATGGCTTAATAGCTAATCAAAGAATAAAGATAGAGAAATGAGTCATAAACCACGTGAGAGAGGTCACTTTCAGCTTTTGTCTCGTAAAAAAATTCAGCTCCCTAGGCCCAGTAGTTACTGAGATATTGCTTGTTTTCGTGAGGTAACTTTTCCGTGATTTTCCGTGTTTACGCACCTTTGCCAAAGTGAAATTTCCTTAAACCCATTGTGTTTACATCACGGTAGTTTCGGTGATATTGGAACTCGGTGAAAATTACCGCAAAAGTACCGTGATGTCATACAAGTAAATAGTAGCCATCAGCAGGCTATTTAAAGGCTATTTAAAGCCGTGCTATTTGAGTAGTGTATCGGCCTTCTGGGGTTAAAGACAAATTTTGTGATATCTTGGCTATTAGTAGAGCTAGACAAATTATGTTTTTATCTAATCCTACATTTTTGAGGTCAGAGAATTAGAAAGACTTGTCACATTATTAACTCATCAGGATCATAAGTAACTAGACAAAGTGAAGGAAGATTATATCGTAGGAAACGGCCTAATTCACACCATTTATACATATCCATTGAGTACAAATAACATTAGTAAAAATACCATAGAATCAAAGACTCACACCTCACATTTGCAAGTGCACAGAGCTGTACAGGAGAGACCCAGCCTGTAGCACTTGCACCTGCCACGACAGTCTGATTTACAGCCACATTTGGTCAGCTGTTCGCAACTTTTGGCTATGGGGGAGTTGGCTGTCCAGAAGACGTGCCATTCTTCACCAACCTTCTGCCATCCCCAGTCAGCAGGACTCTCTGCTTCTGGTTGACACTGGGTTGCTTGGGCCCAAACACAACCAGCCTGGAAGGCAGCTCGTCTAGTGTGCTGAAGCAGAGCTGCTCTTGTTGGTGGAATGGCCTCATAAGGCCTCTGTTTTCTGGCAAACATGTCAAGCCTGGCCTCATCCACAGTGGTAGCAGTGCTGGACCTGTCATACATCAGTATGACAAACCTCTCCAGTATCTCCAGGTCACCATCTTCCACTGTAAGAGGGTACTGGCTCAGCTTGGAGAAGACAGGGGAGGCCTCTGGACAAACATCCCATGTCTGCCAGGCAGTTTTCTTTCCCTTGTTACGGAAGGCTGAAACAGTGTCACACCCTGTGAAGGCATGAAAGAATAACATGCCTTTAGCCTTCTCCTGCCCCATACAGCGATACAGGCCATGCACACTGATCCAGCACCGGCTTTGCCCGTGACCAAATGCCACCCATAACTGCTCTAGCCCCAAACTCTGAAGGGCTGGAAAGGCACTCACTGCAATGACCACAACATCTGTATCATTTGCCTTGACCATGACGGCTTTGCTCCCATGTTCTGCAGCATATTTGCCATGCACAAAGATGCGGCTGTCAGCTTCCTCATGAGAGCACTTGTCCAGTCCTTGAAGACCAGTTTCATGAGTGCTGAGGACTGCAGATCCCTTTGTGACAATTACCAAGTTTGGTGCAGACATTTGGGCAACCCTGTCTGCCAGGAACTGGAACAACTCCGTCATGTTGTCATTATGCCTAAGGAAGTTACGCCAATTGGATGGAATGCTGTTCTTGTTTGTCACCTTGCGTCTTCCTCCCTGGCCACGTTGAGACCTGGTCTCGGCTTTGAGGCTGGATGGGTTGTACACATCAAAGACAAGATGTGTTGTCTTGTACTTCGTAGCATAGCTGTGAATAAATGGCAGGAAGTCCAGAGTTGTATAGCCCTCAAAGGTCTTTCCTCTCTTTGGTGGCAAGACATGGACCAAAGCAGACCCATCTACAATCAGGACATCGGTCTCTGGTTCTTCGTCTGTTGATGTAACATGAGTATCCAAGATAGAGGTCAGTTGAGACTTCTGGCAAGTGTACAGCCTTCCACCCTCACTCAGTGCAGCTGGGAATGCCTGATTCTCATGCTGGAAGAACTCCATGGGAAAAATGGATTTTGAATCTGCCATTTTGCTTTCTGATTAAGGCCGAGGGTTATATCCTTTTACCACCTTAACGAAATTACACACATTACTTTATGGGATACAACTAGGTTCGGGTGACCTACACCTTGCCCGATCATTCATCCAGTGCCATTTAAGTCCTGTGTGATCTGTACACCATCCAGGTAGGTACATGAGCAAGTCATGTATAGCCCCCTTACCCTTGGCTCGGCTCTCCCGCGCTGGCACACCCTGTCAATTCAGGTGCGGCTATCTAACTCTATCTACTAACTACCAACTACTGTCTAGTAGCTAATTGATATGGGGCTGTTAGAAAGCATTTGGGACACTAAATTAAACTACACTACAACTTATAGTATAGTACAGTAAAATAAGCTGACACTGAACCCCATGCTGAGTTGCACAGCACCGATGTTACCAGTGTGCCCTGGTTGTGTGTTGACATCACTCTATTATATTTGCAAGATCTCATCACTGCCTCAGTCCTTACTAACAAATGTGAAAATGGCTCCATTGGATTATCTGACCCAAAGAATGTATGTGCACACCAAAAATCATGTATATATGTTCAGTAGATGCTTAGATATGAACATATGAAATTAATGGACGCCATCTTGGATGCCATTCTAAAATTCCAATTAAGACTATTACAATGATTAAAACAGTGCTTCTCATTAATCTGGTTAGCAAGAAACAGTTTTCTCTTAAAATGTTCACCAGGTAATAATTAAAAAAAAATAAAGCAATATATGGTCAGGCACGGCAGCCATCTTGAAAAATGACCGCCATCTTGGATTTTCGCGTGGCCAGCGGTATTTCTGAGAAGAATGGACCTTGAAGGGTACATGTATCAAATTTCATGCTTGCATCACCATTTGAACGATTCTCCTGAAATTTGCAGTTATCTGCTCCACTACTAGGTCCACAGCAAGGGCAGGGCCCATAATCGAGTATTTATATAGTTATTTTTTATATATTGGGATTTATTAGAGTTGTTATTTATTTTATTTATTTTATTTATATCGTTTTATTTTATTTATAATTTTATTTCATTTATATATTTTTTGTTTTATTGTTCCTGTTCCCCAGGGTGTCTCTGGGACCACCGCCTAGGTCCACAGCAAGGGCAAGGACCATAATCGAGTATTTCTATTGTTATTTTATATATTTTTTTATTTATTTGATTTTATTTATTTTATATATACAGGTATATACCGTATATATATATTTTTTGTTCTTGTCCCCTTCCCTGTTGTTCCTGTTCCCCTGTTGTGTTGTTCCTGTTCCCCAGGGTGTCTCTGGGACCACCCCCTAGGTCCAGAGCAAGGGCAGGGCCCAAAATCGAGTATTTCTATTGCTATTTTATATATATTTTTATTTATTTGATTTTATTTATTTTATATATACAGGTATATACTGTATATATATATATATATATATAAACAAAAATCTTGTCCCCTTCCCTGTTGTTCCTGTTCCCCTGTTGTGTTGTTCCTGTTCCCCAGGGTGTCTCTGGGACCACCCCCTATGTCCACAGCAAGGGCAGGGCCCATAATCGAGTATTCATATAGTTATTTTGTATATATTAGGATTTATTATAGTTGTTATTTATTTTATTTATTTTATTTATATCATTTTATTTTATATATAATTTTATTTCATTTATATATATTTTTTTGTATTGTTCCTGTTCCCCAGGGTGTCCATGGGACCACCCTCTAGTTCCACAGCAAGGGCAGGGCCCATAATCGAGTATTTATATAGCTATTTTTTATATATTGGGATTTATTATAGTTGTTATTTATTTTATTTATTTTATTTATATCGTTTTATTTTATTTATAATTTAATTTCATTTATATATATTTTTTGTTATTGTTCTTGTTCCCCAGGGTGTCTCTGGGACCACCCCCTAGGTCCACAGCAAGGGCAAGGACGATAATCGAGTATTTCTATTGTTATTTTATATATTTTTATTTATTTGATTTTATTTATTTTATATATACAGGTAGCCTATATACTGCATATATATAATTTTGTTTTCTTGTCCCCTTCCCTGTTGGTCCTGTTCCCCTGTTGTGTTGTTCCTTTTCCCCAGGGTGTCTCTGGGACCACCCCCTAGGTCCAGAGCAAGGGCAGGGTCCATAATCGAGTATTTATATTGTTATTTTATATATATTTTTATTTATTTGATTTTATTTATTTTATATATACAGGTATATACCGTATATATATCATTTTTTGTTTTCTTGTCCCCTTCCCTGTTGTGTTGTTCCTGTTCCCCAGGGTGTCTCTGGGACCACCCCCTAGGTCCAGAGCAAGGGCAGGGCCCATAATCGAGTATTTATATAGTTATTTTTTATATATTAGGATTTATTATAGTTGTTATTTATTTTATTTATTTTATTTATATAATTTTATTTTAATAAAAAATTTATTTCATTTATATATATATTTTGTTGTATTGTTCCTGTTCCCCAGGGTGTCCATGGGACCACCCCCTAGGTCCACATGAAGGGCAGGGCCCATAATCGAGTATTTATAGAGTTATTTTTTTATATTGGGATTTATTATGGTTGTTATTTATTTTATTTTATTATTTATATCGTTTTATTTTATTTATAATTTTATTTTATTTATATATATTTTGTTTTAATGTTCCTGTTCCCCAGGGTGTCTCTGGGACCACACCCTAGGTCCACAGCAAGGGCAGGGCCCATAATCGAGTATTTATAAAGTTATTTTTTATATATTGGGATTTATTATAGTTGTTATTTATTTTATTTATTTTATTTATATAATTTTATTTCATTTATATATATTTTTTTTTATTGTTCCTGTTTTATTTATTTTATTTATATCGTTTTATTTTATTATATAATTTTATTTCCTTTATATATTTTTGTTTTATTGTTCCTGTTCCCCAGGGTGTCTCTGGGACCACCGCCTAGGTCCACAGCAAGGGCAAGGACCATAATCGAGTATTTCTATTGTTATTTTATATATATTTTTATTTATTTGATTTTATTTATTTTATATATACAGGTATATACCGTATATATATATTTTTTGTTCTTGTCCCCTTCCCTGTTGTTCCTGTTCCCCTGTTGTGTTGTTCCTGTTCCCCAGGGTATCTCTGGGACCACCCCTAGGTCCAGAGCAAGGGCAGGGCCCATAATCGAGTATTTCAATTGTTATTTTATACATATTTTTATTTATTTGAGTTTATTTATTTTATATATACAGGTATATACCATATATATATATATAACAAACACAAAATTGTCCCCTTCCCTGTTGTTAATGTTCCCCTGTTGTGTTGTTCCTGTTCCCCAGGGTGTCTCTGGGACCACCCCCTATGTCCACAGCAAGGGCAGGGCCCATAATCGAGTATTTATATAGTTATTTTTTTATATATTGGGATTTATTATAGTTGTTATTTATTTTATTTATATCATTTTATTTTATTTATAATTTTATTTCATTTATATATATTTGTTTGTATTGTTCCTGTTCCCCAGGGTGTCCATGGGACCACCCCCTAGGTCCACAGCAAGGGCAGGGCCCAAAATCGAGTATTTATATAGCTATTTTTTATATATTGGGATTTATTATAGTTGTTATTTATTTTATTTATTTCATTTATAACGTTTTATTTTATTTATAATTTTATTTCATTTATATATATTTTTTGTTATTGTTCCTGTTCCCCAGGGTGTCTCTGGGGCCACCCCCTAGGTCCACAGCAAGGTCAGGGCCCATAATCGAGTATTTCTATTGTTATTTTATATATATTTTTATTTATTTGATTTGATTTATTTTATATATAAAGGTATATACCGTATATATATAACAACAAATTTCTTGTCCCCTTCCCTGTTGTGTTGTTCCTGTTCCCCAGGGTGTTTGGCCAAAGAGCCCCAAGGTATAAATATATTCTTATAATGCCATACTATGACTACGTCATGGTGTTCCCCCATTTGAATTACAAAATGCGGAACTATACCGTCATGAATCCATTATACTCACGTCATCTGGAATCGGATATTGCAAAACTATGACTACGTCATGGTGAACTATACCAACGTCATATGGATCCAGTGATGGCGAACTTGCGTCATGACAACTATCAACGTCAATTACGTTTTTCCTTTATTTCCTCTTCTTGGTTTCAGCATCGTAAGCAAACTACTGCCTGCCGCCATACGCCAGCCTGCCGCCATACGCCAGCCTGCCGCCATACGCCAGCCTGCCGCCATACGCCAGCCCGCTGCCATATGCCAGCCTTCCACCATACGCCAGCCTACCGCAATACGCCAGCTGCCATGTCGGACAAGAGGGATAATAAGAAACGTTTGCGGGACTCCTAGCTGGAGGATGTAGTGAACGAGGTGCTGGACCTGACGACGACGGACGAGACGGCGAGCGAGAGTGAGTCGGACGAGTGGTGTGATGATGAGGATTGGGCTTTACCTCCGCCTCGACGCCCACGCCTCAGCCGATCCACCACCAGCCCCAGCAATGTAAGACGACCCACCACCACCACCACCACCACTACCAGCAGAACCAGCCCCAGCAACGATGGACGACTCACCACCACCACCAACAACTGAACCAGCCCCAGCGGATCCACCACCACCATCCATCCCATCCACATCCCATCCCCTTACATCCCATCCCATCCCATCTACATCTCATCCCATCCCATCTACATCTCATCCCTTCCATAACATCACCGATTACCTCCTACCATCACCCAACTTCGCCCAACTTCCCACGTCACCTCTTCCATCCACCTCGCGTGGCGGTGGCTCATCCTTGCTTCCAGCAGGATCACCAGCCATCAGCCCACACCTGTTTGCTATGCTACTTGCTGTGGGCACTTTGAATACCCCGCCTTCGCATGTCATGGGAACGGTCACCCCCGCAGTGTCCCCCTTCAGCGACACACCGTTGACCTCCTCGGCATTTGTTCTGCCTGAGCATCGAGCCGCAATGCGTGCTGAGGTTGCTGAAGCCGCAGTGCGTGCTCAGGTTGTTGCTGAGGTGCCACGCACAGCGTTGAATCCTCCAGCAGCAATCGAGGAGCTTCTTCCCCAAAGGCTTCCTCTTCACCTTTCACCAACTGCTACAGCTGCACCAGGTTCACCAGCTCCACACCTTTCACCAGCTGGTGCAGCTGCACCAGGTTCACCAGCTCCACACCTTTCACCACTTGGTGCTGCACCAGGTTCACCGGCTTCTGCATCATCTGATGCAGAAGCCCCCCCCAATCAACCCCTCGACCTACCACCTATGCCACGCCGGAGGCCAGGTCCCCATAGGGGGGCAGGTGGTAATCCCAGGGGCCGCAGAGATGTTCCTAGCGGTGGTCCTCGCGGTGGTCGTGGCCGTGCTCGCGATCCTGCCCCCGATCGTGATGCCGGTTGGACCGGCACCCTCTTCGAACCCCAGCCTGATCTGTTCTCAGGGACCCCTGGCATGCAGGTTCCAAAGCCGGTGACTCCTCTCCAGTTCTTCCAGCTCTTCTTCACAAGGGAGATGCTGCAATACCTGGTATTGGAGACAAATGCTTATGCCAAGTTCGTTGACGGAGCAGCCGCTTTTTGGCACCTGTTTGGTGAGGAGGAAATGGCCAAATTCCTTGGCCTGTACTTCCTCATGGGCATCACCAAGATTCCTTCTCTGAGTCACTACTGGCGTTCAACTGTCCTTCACGACTACCCAGTATTTCGGAGAACGATGAGTAGGACTAAGTTTCTAGCCTTGTTGAAGTATTTCCATGCTTTCAACAACAAGGCAGTCTGCAGGCAGAACAAGGACAGGCTTGTGAAGGTTCGGACGGTGATGGAATACCTACTTGAAGGCTTCAAGCTGGCATACATCCCCGCCGAAAAGCTGTCCCTTGACGAAGGCACCCTTGGATGGAAGGGTCGCCTTTCATTCAAGGTTTACAACCCAATAAAGCCGACGAAGTACGGTATCAAGCTGTACATTCTGGCAGAGGCGTTGACTGGCTATGTGTGGGACTTTCGGGTCTACACCGGTCCGGGTACATCTATCCAGGAGACGGTGGAGGGTCTCACGGAGTCCTTCAGAGGCCAGGGGTACAGGCTGTACATGGACAACTGTTACAACTCAGTTGACCTGTGCCAGCAAATGCTCACACACAACATCTATGTGTGTGGCACCCTGCGCCTTGTACGAGGAGCTCCTAAGCGGTTGTGCGACATTGCTAAAGCAAAACAGCTTGAACGCGATGCGACAATAGCAATGAACAACGGCTTAACCATGGTCCTACTTTGGCGAGACAAGCGCATCGTCAACATGGTGTCCACTTTCCCCAACCAGGACACCATCCTGAAGTTTGTCAGTTTCAAAGAGAAGGACCAACAGGGCAGGTGGCGTTGTGGACAGAGGGAGATCTTCAAACCTGTTTGCGTTGAAGACTACAACATCCACATGGGTGGGGTGGATCACTTCGACCAGATGGTCCAGTACTACCCCATCCAGCGAAGGACGGTCAAGTGGACGAAGAAGATCACCTTCTAGTTCATCCAAATGGCCCTCTTCAACGCCCATGTCCTGTACAGGAAGTGCTACCCAAGGAAGAAGATGACCTTGCTGGACTTCCAGGAGCACATCTGTACTTCCTTGTTGCACTTCAACCCTTCAGAGTGGCCTATGTCGGGGCCACTGAGGCCAGTCCACTGAGCACAAGATCTTCCGCGTGACCAGCGTGAGCCACAGAGGCATGCACGCAGGCAACGGCAACCCGGTGGATCATCTGGGTCGTCCAACGACGACCATCCAGACACCCCAGCCCCTGCTGCTCCTGACAACACTCCACCCTCTCCTGTTGCTGCTCCTGGTGGAGGCGTTGAGAGGGCACCACATCTCGATGTCCCCTCCCCACCACCAGAACCAGATGATGCTGCTGCTGATGCTGCTGCCCCAGGGGGAAACTATGTCCTGGTTGAACCCCCCGTGGTACTAGCACCTGATGCAGCTGCTGCTGGTGACGATGGGGAAGCAGCTCTTGAAGCTGCCAACCAACCGCCACCAGTACCGGAAGCAGCACGAGCGGTGCGAGTCTGGAGACCTCGACCTGGAGTGGTCCCAAGGCCCCGTCCTATTGTTCTGAACCATGCCCGGTTGAACAGGGCCTTGGACCATTCTCGGCAGAGGATTCCGGCCAAGAAGCGACTCCGTTGCTATTACTGCAAAGTAATGACCGGCATTCGCAAGGACACAAGCTTCCGCTGCATGACTTGCACGGTTGCCCTCTGCATTGACGTCAACGACTGCTTCAACCGTTTCCATAGTCACAATGCAGGTGTCCTATAATCAGGAGCCATGTGCAATCATTCATTCATTGATTGATTAATTTCTCTTCTCCATTTCTCTTCTTCATTCACCCAGCTTCATTCACCCACCTTCATTCACCCACCTTCATTCACCCACCCTCGTTCACCCACCGACATTCACCCACCGACATTCACCCACAGACATTCACCCACCTTCATTCACCCACCGACAATCACCCACCTTCATTCACCCACCTACATTTACCCACCTTCATCATCAAAGTGGATATAGGCCTCCTGGGGAAACCACTCTAAAAAAATAACTAGTCAAATGCAGTACCTCCTAGGGTGGCTTGGAAATCTGCATATTTCTGTGGTTTGACACCTTGTATATATATATATATATATATATTTTTTTTTGTATTTTATATATATATATGTATATGTATATATATATATATATATATATATATTTATGACACCTTGTATATATATATATATATATATATATATATATATATATATATACCCACACACACATACACACATTTTTGTTACCATTCAATATATTTTGTTTGACACCTTGTATATATATATATATATATTTATATATTACTTTATTTGTGTGTACAATAGAATTATTTCTGAATTTATTACTTGATGATAACCTGGCTTTCTTGTTTTGTTTTTTCAGTGTCAACCCAGGAGCCATTTCCCTTCTCGTTGGAGAGGGTTGTGGCCCTATCAGGTAAGTAAAATTGACAACCTTCATGACTGACATGTCTTCTATGAAACTTATACAAATATTGGCAAGGAAAATTATATAAAAGTGTTGTATATTGTGGCAAAGATAAACAACTGTATAAACATTCTCATATGTATGTTTGTTTGTAAGTAGCAAATGGAAGGAATGTGTAAGAGAGTATGGGTCTGTGGGTTCAAGGATTGTGTGGGTGAGAATGAAAGTAGGAATACAAACGTGGGTGATTGTATGCGTGTATGCCCCGACAGAGGATATACTTGAAAGAAAGAAAGTGGAGTTCTGGATGAATGTGGAGGCGTGCCTGGAGAAGTTTGACAAGAACGAAAGAATATTTCTGATTGGGGATATGAATGGTAAGGTGGGTGATAGGAAAGTTGAGGGAGTGGTGGGAGGGTGGGGGATACCATCAGAGGTGAATGGGAATGGTAGTGCACTTGTGGACGTATGTGTGGGGAGGAGGCTGTGGATAGCCAACACCTTCTTCCGACACAGAATGATCCACAGGTACACGTGGAAACGGATGTTGACGATGAAGGATAAGACAGTGGTGGAACGAAAGTCATTGATTGATTATGTATGTGTGGATGAACGAATGAAGAAATCTGTGATGGATGCTAGGGTGTATAGGGGTATTGGAGGGGGTCTGTCTGATCATTATGTAGTGGTAGCTAAGGTTAGGATACAAAAGAAGTGGGTGAGGAGAGCTGGAGTGAGGCGAGAGGAGGGTGGAATGGTGAGGAGGGTGGAGAGGTTGCAGGAGGAGGAAGTCAGGGAGGAGTACAGGAGAGCAGTGGAAAGACGACTAAGTGGGTTCGACCTGGAAGTTATGGAGGAAGTGGAGGAGATGAGCAAGGTGTTTAAGGATGAGATCTGTGCAGCATGTGAGGAGGTGTGTGGAGTGAGGAGAAGAGGGAGGGGAGTGAAAGGTACAGCATGGTGGACAGAAGAGGTAAGAATAGCTGTGGAAGAAAAGAAGAAAGCATATAGAGAGTGGTTGGGTAGTAGAGGGAATAAAGATTCCGAGAGACAGAAACGAGCGAGGTATGTGGAGAGTAAGAGGGTGGTGAAGAGAGTAGTGAAGGAAAGTAAGAGAAGAGTAGATGAGGAATTTGGAAGGAATCTGAGTGTAAAATGGAGGGAGAGTAAGAAACTGTTCTGGAAAGAAGTCAAGAAAGTTAGGGAAGGTAGCAAGGGAAACAGTAAGGGTGTGAAAGATAAGAATGGGAGAATGCTAGCCGAGAAGCAAGAGAGAGTCGAAAGATGGAGGGAGTACTTCAGCGAGTTGCTAAATGTAAGGAATGAAGAGCCAGCAAACATAGCTGGATATGGTATGGGAGGGAGAAGAAGAGAAGTAGTGGAGGAGGAGGTGGGGATCAGGAGGTCAGAAGTGTGGGAAGCCATGAAAAGAGTGAAGTTGGGGAAAGCACCAGGAACAGATGGAGTGTGTGGGGAAATGTTGAGGTATGGTGGTGAGATAGTGATAGAATGGGTATGGAAAATGTGCAAACTAGCATGAGAGAAGGGGAGTGCACCCAATGACTGGAAGACTGGCATAATAGTCCCCCTATATAAGGGCAAAGGGGAAAGAGGAGTGTGTGGTAACCACCGAGGAATATGTCTTCTAAGCGTAGTAGGGAAGGTATACAGTAGGGTAGTGATTGAGAGAGTGAGAGTGAGAACAGAGAAATGGATAGGCGACGAGCAGGGAGGTTTTAGGAAGGGAAGAGGATGTGTAGATCAGATTTTTACCCTGAATTGTGTTGTGGAGAAGTATCTGGAGAAGAAACAAAAGGTGGATGTTGCCTTTATGGACTGGGAGAAGGCCTATGACAGAGTGGATAGAGAAGGTTTGTGGAAAGTACTTAGAATATACGGAGTAGAGGGCAAGTTGCTGAAAGCAGTGAAGAGCATGTATGAGGGTGCAAAGGCGGCAGTATGTGTGGAGAGTGAGCAGAGCGAGTTCTTTGACCTGAATGTTGGTTTGAAACAGGGGTGTGAGATGTCCCCGTGGTTGTTTACTGTATATATGGATGGAGTCATGAAATAAATACTATCTAGAGCAGTGGATGTTGGTGTATCACTGAAAAGGGAGGGAATTGAGTGGAAGCTACCTATACTGCTGTTTGTGGATGATACAGTTCTGATGAGTGATAATGAATGGGAGTTGCAGGGTCTGTTAAATGAGTGTGGAACAGTGTGCGAAAAACGGAATTTGAAGGTAAATGAGGGGAAGAGCAAGGTTATGGTCTTCGAAAGGGGTGAAGTCACAGAGTGTGAGGTGAAGCTGAACGGTCAGGCTATGGAGATCGTCAACTCTTTTAAGTATCTGGGCAATGTGTTGAGTAAAGATGGGACTATGGATGAAGAAGTGCGGGAGAGGGTACAACAGGGGAAGAGGGTTGTAGAAACGCTAGAAGCAGTAACAAGAAATAGGGTGGTCAGTATGGAAGTGAACAAGTCCTTGCATGACAGTGTGGTAATCTCGACACTGACTTACGGAAGCGAAGCATGGACGTTGGTTGAGAGACTCAGACCAAGAGTGAGAGCAGTGGAAATTAATTACTTAAGGAGTGCGTGCGGAGTTACATGGAGGGATAGACAGACTAATGAGGAAGTAAGAAGGAGGTGTGGTGTGGAGGTAGATGTGCTGGAAAGTGTGAAAAGGAACAACTTGAGATGGTTCGGCCATATGGAACGTATGGAAAGCGAGAGAATGACTAAGAGGGTGTACGAGAGCGAGGTGGAGGGACAGAGAGGGAGAGGTAGACCGAATGAGAGGTGGAAGGATGGAGTGAGGAAGCACATGAACGAAGGCGGTGCTGGTTGGGGGGAGGGGCGTCGACTGAATGGGGACAGAGGTGCATGGGGGCGGTTCGCTCGTGGCCACCCTTTCGGGGATCACGGCGTCAGGCAATAGATAGATAGATAGATATATATACATAACAATAACAGTGCATGGAAACAATTGCGCATAGCTCGCGAACCAATTACGCTATATTATTTTGGTTTTCACCATTAGAAAGAGCATAATTTTCCGATGACGGTGATATAAACAGTTATATACGTATCCGAGCAAATAAACCAACGCCGAGGTGGGGAACAGCTCAGAACCCGGCTAGCATCGGCGGAACAGAGACGAGTGAAACGTAAATATTCGCATTTTGGCTCTTCATTTCAAATATTCATAGCGCAAAAAGTATTTGTCGTAGGAACTTCTAGTTTGTTTTATACTCATCAACATTATTTGCCGTATTCATACAGCCTAAATTTAAAACCATACACTTCGTAGCAACGAAATAAATCGAAAATTTTATAAACCATATCAATCAAAATCATAGTTTTTTTTTTCGGTCACTGCTTGAGAACTATTGAAGATAAACAATTTCTATTTTCAGATTTAGAAAGAGGAGAAAAAATACTATTATTTGAGCAAAAAAAATATATGGTCATCACTCACAATTTAGAGCTAGGACGGTGTGAAGACAATTGCATGGGAAATAATTGTATTCCGGACTCATTTACACTTTCATATTTCGATTTATTTACATTTGTTTTTGTGTTATCATGTACTATAAATATTCCACTTTCCATTGACATATGATACATCACAATAAACAGCATTCTGGTGGATGAAAATACAGAAAAACACAAGGCTTCGAAAACTCGCCCAGCCTGATATTTCATGGCAAATTAGAGAAGGTCTTACCATAAGTTACATATCTAAGTTACCGAATGCGGGAGGGTTAATAATAGGTAGCCTAATGGGTTCAATATCCAGTAGTGCATATGCAGAAAGTATAACTCTTTTGTATGCATCACTTGGTTACAATTGAATACTTGGAATGACAGTATGGTTTGATACCCTCTGGCAATAATCGTGCGAACATTCAGAATGTCAAACCATACTGTATACGCAGCGATCAGTCTATGGATCTTCTTAGAGTACGTCTTTATTGAGGTTGCTGCAAGAGCATAACAAATATAATAAACCCATTAAGGATATAAGGGATATAGGAAAGAAACCTATTTCTATAGTTTGACAAGGTATGATAAGGTTCAGTAAAGAAATTACATTCGTCAGATACTAAACACATTATTGCACATACATAGATTTGTCCAACAACTGCCAGAAATCACTCGAGTGCAGAATTCGTAAAATATAACTAACTATAACGTTGATCCTTGAAAACAAATATACAACAAATAGTGTGTGACGTTAACCACTCCGTTAGAACCGCATGGCTTGTCCTACAGTGACTCGCTAGGATCGCCAGGGAAGTGGATGGGGCTACAGTTTATGTATTAGAGTGTGCTTTATTTCATATGAAAGCTTGTGTCATGGGCAGTCCAGAAAGGCTCTTTGTTTTCACCCATGTCAAGGCTTTATATATTTAATTGTAAAGTATATGTTTTATCATTAACTAGTAATGATGGGATCTGGGAGAGAGAGAGAGAGTAGAACAGAGTGAGAGGGGGGCGTGCAGTGTTTTTGCCCCGCTCGATGACGTCACGGCTGGCTGCCTCGTGGTGGTTGGTTGAGAGGTCCTTACCATGCTGCTAGTGGCTAGAGGACTTGTTACCGGTTTTTTTCCCACGCGGATCGACCTAGTCCCGGTATATATACAGGTTACTCGCCACTCTCTCCCTCAGATCTGGTTTCTAGAACGCATTCCTCTTTTTCCCTTGGATATCTGTCCACCTCACCGCACCTGAGAACCTTTTCCTCTGCCTATCTCTCTCATTTTCCATATCTTTCACCACCTTTTATTAACATTATATCCCCTCTGGTTAACTCTGCAAAATCAGCTTAATGCTAGCCAGTTGTATTGTGCGTTAAGGTCTGATATAACCTATGTATGTTTAGTTGTTAAGATAAGTTGATCACGAAGCATTGGTTGACATTCATATTGTTTAGTACTGCTTCCTTTAATTATTAGTGTTCTGCTGGATTAGATAATGCTAGACTAGGAGTCTGATATTATAAGGTATTGTTTCCTATGAGTGCTGGCTTTAGTTAAAAGCGGCACGACATACCTGAGAACTGGAGTTGATTGAGTAAATTCTAGTCTGTGTGCCATTGAGAGTAGAGCATGCACGAATGAGGGCTTTTTGCCTATACCATTCTGCACTGTCCTAAGCTCGTTGTTTGTCTTTGAGGTACGCCAGGAGAACGCTTAATACTTCGGTATTAAGGTTTCTCAAGAGAGCTACCCTTCATTATAACGTAATATTTGACGCACAGACTTGAGATTTGCACTAGGCTATGCGGCATGCCATGCGCACCAGTATCTCGTATCATTGACTCTAGCTAGACTTTATCAGTCACAGTAGACATTAACCCTTAATTAGCGGCTCACCACATAAGTCGAGTTAAATAAAGCTGGACTATGTGGCGGCGCTCGACATAGGTCGAGTGGCAATTTCAGCACGTAATGTTGCTGAGAGAGAGAGACAAGTGGTGGCAGGAGACTAGCGAGCGTATGACTGCTCCAGACCACCGCGGCGAACCTACTGACACGAATCTCAGCTCCCTCCTCCCTCTCTCACTCGCTACATACTGAATTATATGGGGAAAGTACCGAATTACATGCTTTTTGCACTCGCGTTGCACGGTTATTGCAAGAAAACTAGCCATCATAAAAGGATCGTTATGGTGTCATTCGAAAGCTCTGTTTATGCCCTTTCAGGGATAGGTACTTGTTTTACGTTCTGGGTCTTATTTAGGCATGAAAATGATCACGTAAACAGCCCTATTTTGGCTAAAAACACCCCGCTGGGCGGTACATATAAATAAACCGCATAGGCCGCTCGTAAGGTGTTAAGTATATTAAACCAATTACTCTTTTTATGTATACCCATTTATGATTACACAAGCATTTCGCAGCCTAGTTTGATGTATTGAGACACAAACGACTTAGGCTCTTTTTGTTGATAGGAATACTGCATTGTCGTGGCGATTATTATTGTTGTAGTGTTTAGGATATTCTTGGCTCCGACGGCATTATATATTCTGCCTTTTTGTGTGCATAGCCTGCACGAGCATTGTTCCGCTGCCTGCCTTTTTGGGTTCCATTTCCGATACGAGCATCTTTATAGCATCTAACATTTAACCCGGCAAGCGCGATAGGCCTCACGGAAGGCTTCCTATAGGGAACGCGATAGGCCTCACGGAAGCAAGACCATAAAAAAAGCCTTCCAAAAAAAAAAAGGGCCTATCAAAACAAAGGATTTTGTCTCTAGGTGAGATAATTCCCCTCTAGTACTCATCCATGTGTTTCTCACCCCTCCCCCTCCCCTCCTTCCCCACCTAATTCCCCCCTCCCCCCCCTCCTCAATTATC
This sequence comes from Paralithodes platypus, assembly GCA_032716605.1. NCBI lineage: Eukaryota > Metazoa > Arthropoda > Malacostraca > Decapoda > Lithodidae > Paralithodes > Paralithodes platypus. The sequence continues at coordinate 26,758,804 of CM064552.1, read as the reverse complement.
ACCTATTTTTCCTCTTATTATCATCATTTATCGGTTATTTTTCTCTCCCGCGATAATGTAGCACAAGTGGGTTGCATAAAAGATCGTTATGCAACACCCAGACACCGGCACACACCGCCCCGCTCGTCTCAGTTGATTCCCAGACAGCGAGAGGGGAGGGCTGCCTGTGGCTCTCTCTCGCCTGAGATTATGACCGGGTGGCCAATATCTTCGTTTTTCACCACCAAATGCTTTTCCCACTTATTTTAGCACTCTTGAAGGTTCATATACATCATATATGTAAAATAAAAGCATACCGAAAACAAATAATGCTTTACATTGTAAATATAACGAATTCTGTCAGAATCCAGGGCTAGAAATGCACAAATAACTACCCTAGCACCTAGGTCTATATCGCGCTTGTCAGGTTAAAGAAGATTCCTTGTTAGTGTTGAAGGACTTTAGTGCACTTTCTTTCATGCAGGAGTGCCTGACATTTATTGATTAAAGTAACGTAAGCTGTAACTTCTCTTACCACCTTACTTTGCATACCATAACCAAGCACCTTCGGTTATAGGTAGTAATAGGCTGTTTTCACATAACATTAAGCCTAGAGTAGACGCACATTTATTGAGAGTTTGATAGCCTATTATTGCATATAGAACTCTGTAGAGTATTTGTGTTCTTTGTTCACTGGGAATATACATCAGAGGTTGGATCTAGCGCTTTCCGTTGTAGCATTTATGCCATTACTAGTCCAATGAATAACAGCCCTGATATATTTAAACCTCAGTCGTAACAAATGGCGACCTTACCTAGGATTTGGTGAACCTACATTTATTAAGCCGGGAACATTTGTTGTTTTGGGGAATATTTTGTGGGGATCAGCAAGAATAATTTTTTTTTGCAACATAGTATAGCCCTTGAGTATTTCCTAGAATTTGTGTGTGTATATTGAGGTATAAGAGTTTATAAGAGTGAATATTGAGGTGGGAAATTTTTGTGAGCATCATGTCTTATACCGGGTCAGAGGAGAATGGAGACACAGTACGTAATGTCGAAACTGAGGAACAGCAGTATGATGATATGGTTAATCAGGTGAACTGTGAGGAGGATGCTAGGATATTTTTGCAATGGCCTGTTACTGCCGAGCGGTTGGAGGGTGTGAATCGGTACGGTCTTCAATGCCTGGCCACAGCTATCGGTCATGCGGTTACTAGCAGCATGACCAGGGATAACTTGATAACGTGTGTACTGGGCAGGGTGACTGGTGAGCGAGATGGGTTGAGTGCTCAGAGCCCTTCGGCCATGCTTCCCCTACACTCGACTCCCAGCCATCCCAGTGGTTTGCCGACCCCGGGTACGCTTCCACAGTTGGGTGGTGACTGGCAGGGTGTGTTGCCCCTGCGGGGACCACCGATAATTTCAAACATTGTAGCACCTTCACCTCCTCAAGGGTTAACTCCAGAATTATTGCTTCAGCTCGAATTAGCTAAGATCCAGCAGCAAATAGAATTAGCCAAGATAGAAGAGAGAAAAACTATCAGTCAGCAGTCTCAGCACATAGAGCTAGCAAAAATCCGAGCTGATTTAGAGTCGACTAGGTACTGTGCCGACATGGACGTAGAGAAGTCACGAGTAGAGGCAACGGGACAGCGACTTGGGGCTGGTAACCGTGTTCATGAGCAGTCTCTCTCGCACTTATTGAAACTGGTTCCGGTGTTTGATGAGAGTGGTGTAAAAGAATTTTTCACACGCTTTGAGAAGAAGTGCCAGGAACACCAGTGGCCAGAGAATAAATGGGCAGCACTTGTATCCTCTAGATTAATAGGCAAGGGTCTTAAAGCCTACGATGCGTTACCTTTGGAGTTATGTATTGTGTACGAGGATCTCAAGGAGGCTGTCCTGAGGGCTTACGAACTGCAACCAGAAACGTACCGTTTGAAGTTCCGGGGTGTAACTATGGGAAGAGATAGCACCTTTTTGGAACACGCCCGGGACTTGTCCGATGCTATGGGGAACTGGCTCCGATCTGAGAAGGTCACAACATTTGATGAAATTAAGCAGTTAATGATGTTGGAGCAGTTCTTTAAGAGCACGGGCGGTGATCTAACTTTGAACTTGAAGGAGAAAAACCCAAGAACTTTAGTCGAAGCAGCAGAAATGGCTGATCGACGGCTGTCGTTGATTCGGGGTTGCGGGTCCTCACAGAAGTACGATGTAAGTGCTAAGGACCGTTATCCTCCCCCTCCCCGTAACAATGACACATTTAACCCGGGAGCTGCGGGGAGACTCTTAAGAGTTCCCCCGGCGCACTGCGGGGAGACTCTTAAGAGTCAGAGAAAACAAAAATCAACTTTTGACATCGAAAAAAAAAAAAAATTTATATTTTTTTTTTTTTATTTTTTTATTTTTTTGGCCCCTGGGCCATGCAAAATCTCAGTCCTCTACCTCCCCTCCTTCCCCACTTTCCTCCTCTCCTTCAGTTATCACCTATTTTCCCTGTTATTCCCTTATTCTGAGGTATATTTTCGTGCTAACATTAGAAATCCGATTGGAGGGTGTGGTCATCACTGATAGCAAGCGAGTGCAAGAGAGAGAGAGAGAGTATCGATCGACTGTGTCTCAGTGGCCTTGGGGGAAATTGGCGGGAAAGCAGATTGCCTCACCCATACATTATACAACTCGCGGGCTATATCTCCGATTTTGACCATCCAAACGCTGTTTTCACTCGTTTTATTGTTGTTTCAGGTTAATACCTTTATAATCAACCCATAATAGGCGCATATGGATAAGTATTAATGCTATTAATGGCACAATGAATATTTTAGTGACGGAAACACCTCAAATACGTCAGCACAGGGGGACGTTTCCAATTACCCCCATGCGCACTTCAGAGGTTAAACAGAAGAGCCATGAAACTAAAACTGAATCCAAACCTTACACCACACCGTATGTGAAAAGTCAGGGGCCTTTTACATCACAGTATAAGCCGAAACCGAAATTTATGTGTTTTAGTTGCCACCAGGAGGGTCATAAGGCAAATGAGTGCCCTAGTCGACCTCCTCCGGCAGCCGTGTCTTTTGCTCACGGCATTGGAGTGTTCAAGAGGACATCGGAGTTTGTTAGAGGCATTTCTTCCGAGGTAAATACACTGCCAGTGCAGAAGGATCCGGAAGGCTTATTCCCTGTCCGTGATGCCTTTAGTGACCACAGGGGACTCGGTTGTGTGGAGTGGGGGGGTAGAAGACATGAGGTGAGAATTTTGCGTGACACTGGGGCATCGCAAACACTGTTGAGAAATTTCACTGGTAAACCTGTCAATACGGCGCGTGTGGTTGTGGTTCAGGGAGTTAATGCGACAAGGTCATACCCGCTTGTAAGAATGAAGGTGGAAGTTGATGGTGTGACTCGGGACCTGGATGTAGGAATTGTGGAGAAGTTACCTGTTGGGGGCGTCGACCTCCTTCTCGGCAACGACTTTGCGGGACCTACTTCTGAGGCGCCACCCTTGGTCGTTGCCGAGAAGCCGGCCGACGTGAGTAGGGAGGAGCAGGAGTGGGTTGAGAAGTGTCCGGTGCAGCCTATGGCGTGTGTTTTCACCGGAGATCCTGCATTCAGGGAGTCACATTCTGGTCAACAATCTTTAGATCAGCGGAGGAAGGGTACCGAGAAGGGGTTGAAAGTTGATGCGGTTGAGAGTTTAGTGTCAACGGACCTTCTCGGGGACTCATTATTAGGACCACATTTCGAGTCTGGAGAAGACCAGTAACTGTTCCTGAAGGGGCAGAGGATGGGCTTAAAAAGACGAAAGAGTTGAAGGAGGACAGTGATGCACAGTCGGGAAATGTAGCAACAAGGTACCCTGACACGTACCCTATGAGAAATGGGTCGGCGAAGACGGTGGTCCGAAGCTTGCTAGTGTATTTTTCCCGGTATGGTTACCCGCAGGGGATTCAGTCAGTCCAGGGACCCAACTTCACTTCTAGCCTCTTTGTTCAAGCAATGCCGCAGCATGAGATTGTTGGGGTTGTGTCATCTGCGTATCATCCGGAGAGCCAGGGTGTGTTAGAGCGATGGCACTCAGCCTTGAAATCTGTGCTTCGTTGTTGTTGCTTTGAGAGTGGGAAGGATTGGGATCTTGGCCTGCCATGTGTTTTGTTTGCTGTGCCGGAGGTACCTGGGGAGAGTTTGGGATTCAGCCCTAATGAGCTCGTCTTTGGACACCGTGTCAGAGGGCCTCTCCATATGGTTGAAGAAGTATGGGAGGGCGCAGACAAATTTTGTTCTATGCTCAAGTGTGTCCTCGACAGTCGAGAACGGATGTTGCGCAGTCTGGAGTTGGCTGGCCGTAATTTGACTAGCTCTCAGGCCCTCAGGAAGGACAGGTACGACCTCAAGGTTGAACTCAGGGTGTTGCACGTGGGTCAGGAGGTGTTGTTTCTACTGCCCCTTGTAGGTCACCCCTTATCCGCAAAGTACGCTGGTCCTTATAGGGTGGTTGAGGAGCTATCAGACCTGGATTACTTGGTAGCCACTCCAGACAGACGGAAGTGCAATCAGTTATGTCATGTTAATCCCATGAAGGAGTATGGGAGGCACCCCCCCGAGCCTCTCACTGTGCCTGTGATGACGTTTAGCAGTCAAGGTGGAGAAGGAGAACGGGACAGTCAAGCTCAGGTGGAGGATAACTGGAAGGATAAGAAGTTCAAAGGGGCGCCTGAGTGTGAGAAGGTGTTTAGAGAAGTAAAACACCTGTTGTGCACTCACCCGATCCTCAGGGCCCCTGACTTTAGCCTACCTTTCCAACTAGCAACGGAGGCTAGTGGTGTGGGGGCTGGTGCAGTCCTTGTGGAAAAGGACGATGATGGGCTGGAGCATCCCGTTAGTTTCTGCTCGGAGAAGTACAATTCGGCCCAGGGGAGCTGCTCTGTTGTCGAGGAGGAGCTGCTGGCGGATGTGCTTGCGCTGGGCATTTCGAGGCCTATGTTCCAGCCTATGGTCCGGTCGTTGTAGTTTACCCAGATCATCACCCTCTCAAGTTCTTGGACCAGTTTCACAATCGGAATATGAGGCTGACCAGGTGGTCACTAAGGTTACTGGTATATAACCTGGACATACGCCATATTGCCGGTTGTGACTACGTGGTTGCAGATGGTCGTTCAACGGTATATGATCCTGGGTAGATTGACACACGGGTAGCCTCCTGCTTTAGTTTGAATAGTATCTTGCGCTTGGTGCTTGTTGGCTCGCGGTTGTAGCCCAGCGTATTGGGTCGTAAAGCAGGAGTTGAGCGTTTGGTATAGAAGAAAAAACTAGGCTTGCCCCTATAGTGCAGCCGAAATAAACAAATTAAAAAAACATAAAAATCAAATAAAAACTCTTTCTCTGATAGTTGAATTTTTTCAGTATGTTATAGCAGTAATTCTGAGTTGCACTCCTCTCAGAATGCTGGGCTAGAGAAGCTCACTCTTGAGGAGCATAACTACATATAATTTAACCTATTGTGTTGGGGAGGGTTATAATTTTGAAAAATGTTTTGTTGAAGAACTGTGCCAGATATTTTACTGCCGCTGGGTGATGGGAAGTGGAGATATAGCATGGGTTCTAACCATCAGATTTTTGTGAGCCATGGGGCCTCTGAGAAAAATCTTGGGGGGGGTGTGACGTTAACCACTCCGTTAGAACCGCATGGCTTGTCCTACAGTGACTCGCTAGGATCGCCAGGGCAGTGGATGGGGCTACAGTTTATGTATTAGAGTGTGCTGTATTTCATATGAAAGCTCGTGTCATGGGCAGTCCAGAAAGGCTCTTTGTTTTCACCCATGTCAAGGCTATATATATTTAATTGTAAAGTATATGTTTTATCATTAACTAGTAATGATGGGATCTGGGAGAGAGAGTGAGAGGGGGGCGCGCAGTGTTTTTGCCCCACTCGATGACGTCACGGCTGGCTGCCTCGTGGGGGTTGGTTGAGAGGTCCTTACCATGCTGCTAGTGGCTAGAGGACTTGTTACCGCTTTTTTTCCCACGCGGCTCGACCTAGTCCCGGTATATATACAGGTTACTCGCCACTCTCTCCCTCAGATCTGGTTTCTAGAACGCATTCCTCTTTTTCCCTTGGATATCTGTCCCCCCAACCGCACCTGAGAACCTTTTCCTCTGCCTATCTCTCTCATTTTCCATATCTTTCACCACCTTTTATTAACATTATATCCCCTCTGGTTAACTCTGCAAAATCAGCTTCATGCTGGCCAGTTGTATTGTGCGTTAAGGTCTGATATAACCTATGTATGTTTAGTTGTTAAGATAAGTTGATCACGAAGCATTGGTTGACATTCATATTGTTTAGTACTGCTTCCTTTAATTATTAGTGTTCTGCTGGATTAGATAATGCTAGACTAGGAGTCTGATATTATAAGGTATTGTTTCCTATGAGTGCTGGCTTTAGTTAAAAGCGGCACGACATACCTGAGAACTGGAGTTGATTGAGTAAATTCTAGTCTGTGTGCCATTGAGAGTAGAGCATGCACGAATGAGGGCTTTTTGCCTATACCATTCTGCACTGTCCTAAGCTCGTTGTTTGTCTTTGAGGTACGTCAGGAGAACGCTTAATACTTCGGTATTAAGGTTTCTCAAGAGAGCTACCCTTCATTATAACGTAATATTTGACGCACAGACTTGAGATTTGCACTAGGCTATGCGGCATGCCATGCGCACCAGTATCTCGTATCTTTGACTCTAGCTAGACTTTATCAGTCACAGTAGACATTAAGTATATTAAACCAATTACTCTTTTTATGTATACCCGTTTATGATTACACAAGCATTTCGCAGCCTAGTTTGATGTATTGAGACACAAACGACTTAGGCTCTTTTTGTTGATAGGAATACTGCATTGTCGTGGCGATTATTATTATTGTTGTAGTGTTTAGGATATTCTTGGCTCCGACGGCATTATATATTCTGCCTTTTTGTGTGCATAGCCTGCACGAGCATTGTTCCGCTGCCTGCCTTTTTGGGTTCCATTACCGATACGAGCATCTTTATAGCATCTAACATTTAAAGAAGATTCCTTGTTAGTGTTGAAGGACTTTAGTGCACTTTCTTTCATGCAGGAGTGCCTGACATTTATTGATTAAAGTAACGTAAGCTGTAACTTCTCTTACCACCTTACTTTGCATACCATAACCAAGCACCTTCGGTTATAGGTAGTAATAGGCTGTTTCACATAACATTAAGCCTAGAGTAGACGCACATTTATTGAGAGTTTGATAGCCTATTATTGCATATAGAACTCTGTAGAGTATTTGTGTTCTTTGTTCACTGGGAATATACATCAGAGGTTGGATCTAGCGCTTTCCGTTGTAGCATTTATGCCATTACTAGTCCAATGAATAAGAGCCCTGATATATTTAAACCTCAGTCGTAACAAGTGCCATTAAATATGGTAAGAGTGTGTGGTTAATTTAGGCCAAGGAGCAGATACAGATTACCAGGAGAAAATATAACGTAGTTGTGAAAGTGTTAAAGTCCTTACAATCCTGATAGTCTAGTTGCCGCCCCTATACTTCCTATAGTAAACCCTGCAATGTTAATTACTGTAAACTTGTTTTGTGGAAATGTATTATATATGGTTAGGAGAGCAAAATTAGCTTGGTTGCTACTTGTGCAACCTTTAGCATTTCTCAGAATTCAAGATGGCGCCCTCCGACATCTTGAATTTTGGCCAATTTTCAACTTTTGATCTTGATGACATAGAGGGTCGTGTAATACCTCTTTTTAGGGATTTTCCAGGACGGGGAGTTCATTTCTGGGGTTAATTTGTGGATATAGGGTGAGTATCAAGGTCAAACCAGAGGTCAAAGATCAAATTTTGCCTAAAATCTGGAAAAATCACATTTATGTGGTTTGAATATGAATTTATTTGTCAGCCACTACAATATGCAAATATATATATATATAAAAGAAGTGAATCATATGTTTGTTTATTCATTATCCACATCTAGCTCCCCTTCTTTGTCTTCTATATCCATGTGCTTCCTGGTGAAAGGACTACAGCAAATGTCTCCTCCCTCGCACTTACAGTAGTCCGTGCATGAAAGGCCTGCACTGCTGCAGCTGCATTGTGTGCCACTGAAAGCCTTGCCCTCTGCAGTGCAGCTACAGCTAACTACATCCAGGACTGCTTGGGGAGCAACTGGCGCTGTTGAGACGGCCGGTGTGATGGTGGAGCTTTCGATGTTCCAACCAAAGTTGGCAATATTTCTAGCTTCTACAGGTTGATCACGTTGGTCCGCTGCCTTCCACAGTAGCATCTGAAGATGAGCTCGGAGCACGTGCAGCTGCAGGTTCGCATCAGTCGGTGGCAGTTTCTTCAGTGCTGGAGGCTTCTTACGGGCACGGTAGAAGTGAGCACGTGTGTCATTCATTGTTGTACAGCTCTTCTGTCCGTAGAGTGGTAAGAAGAAGGTGAATGCTGTCTCCTGCAACTGAGTGTGGGTCACGCTTGGCTGTCCGAGCACTTCATCGAAACCTGATATATCTATCTCTAGGAGTTTGAGTGCTGACAGCTTTCCCTTTCCAAAGGGGTATGATACTGTATCGCAGCCTGACAGTGCATGGACACCAAGAAGTTGGCTGCACTTTCTCGGGCCTAACCGCCAAACAGTTTCGTTGATGTCCAAGACATCCCCATTCCATTTTTCCATTTCAATCTTGGCGGAAACTCGCATCCTCGATGTCCAGTACACCAAGTACTGCCAGTAGGTCCTCTTTGGCATGCTGGAGAAGGTTCTCCATCTGTCGCACATACCAGCTCAGATAGCGGGCATAGTTCTGATGACCTGCTGCGAAGAAGTATGGCAGCATCTTCTTGAGACAGTGCTGTTGGAGTAGGAATTCACCGTTCCTCTCTCCGTGCAGGAACATAAGCGACAACAATGTCGGTTTGACAAGGCAGTCCACCCATAGCCTCCCGGTCGGGTGTTGTCTGACTGACTCCAGGTAGACACTCTGCTCCTCATAAGTCTTGGCGCCATTCGAGAAGAAATTCTGCAGCAACACGGCAATGATGAGACGGTATGCCCGTAGAGCATTGGTCCAGGCCTTTCCGTTGACAATGCTGGTGATGCCAGCAAACGCTGCACTGATGAGAATGTCCACACCAGATGCCTTCATCAGTTTTCCTATACAGCCCAGGAAACTCATGAGAGTGTGCATCATACCTGGGTGAAGTATGACGCCGGTCCAGCGCAGAGGGTCGTTCCATTGAACTAGGCATGCAGTCTGCTACAGTTGGAGGTCAACTGTAAGGTGAGTGTACTGCATCCCAAAACTATTGAGAGTCCTCTCAAGATACACAAGTGTAGTTATTACAGTGTCGGGGTGAGCAGGCGGTGAGTCGACCATCGGTCCGAACATGACCAGTGTCTTGGGCTTCTGGGCAGAACCTGCCACCAATCGGTCTTGCTGAGCATTGAAGCCTGCCCACTCAACTGGCTTATCGTTCCCGTGGACTTGTGACAACCATGCCGCATCTCGCTCCTGACTGAACATGACTGATGCAGACTGAACCTGCAACTCTTCAGTGGACAGAGCTCTCATCGGAAGCAGGGGTGGATTCACCTTGGAAGGCCCCTTATAGTGCTCCAGCTGTATACTCTGGTGGGTGAATCGCACAGAGGACATGTCATGTTTCTTGAGTCGAGGAATAGTCAGCTGCATCACGCCAATGTTTCCTGTGTTGATGATACCAGCAGGATGCTGGGTGAACTCCATGACCATGGCGTGGGTGCTCTTCATTCCATTTGGGCTCGCAATGTACAAATCGTAGTTGTCAGCCCAGCTGAAGATAGGGCCGATCTCTGTGCTTAAGCCAAGTTTCTTGTGGTAATCTGATTTGTTGTCCAACACGAACTTGGCCACTGACTTGCGGAAGCACAGCACTTCATCATATGTGCTTGTGATACCATGCTCATTGAGAGTCTTGATGAGCTCTGAACTACCATGCTTATGATGTAGTTTCACAGCGAGCCCGAGTGTAGTCTGGTTTCTGCCGGCACCGCAAATGTGCTGTTGAATGCACTGAGCTAGGGTCAGGGATGGCTTTGTGATGTTGCCTCCAGATACAAGGCTAGATACTAGTTTAAGAAGAGTAGCACTGGTGTTTTCAATGATCTTGTGACGAACATAGTCACTGAGGTTGTAGTCTCCAGGCCTATGTGTCGCCCTGACCTCGCCACGAATCTTCCTCACCATCTTCTCCAGCTCGTCATCGTCGCTGCTGCTTTTCTTGGCAATTTTGATAAACTGTCCGAGGCTGGCTTTAAATCCAACTACGCTTTCACAACCCTCGATGTGGAGTACAAGCAGCTTGGCGCCGAAGTAATCTGTGATGTTGGACACAAACTGTCTTCTTGTCACAGTGCCCGAAGCAGCAATGTACATGGAGTACAGCTCCGCTGTCGTCCACGTCTCTGTCATATTTTCAGCCATCGTCATGACCACGGACCTCAGCGCCTCTTCCGCAGGTGCCGTCATGGAGGGGCAGGACATTGGGACAACTCGAAATTTATCATAACAGCAGACATGGTATTGTGCATCAGAAGCATGCAGATCAATGACCCCACTGAGTCGAACAACTACCTCAATTGCCCACTGGTCCTGTCTCTCATCACAGATGTCCTCCAAGTGTTGCTTGAACGTGATATCACCACTTCTATCTACAGTTTTACACTGTCTGACCTGCACCCAGCTGTGTGGGTTCTTGCTGTCTTTCGGCTTACACTCTTTCCCACACAGCAAACAGTCTCGCTTGAAAACAAAGTCACTACATTGAGACTTCAACAATCTTTTGGAAACACCATTGTCAATTAGTGTAGACTTTCTCTTCGGCTGATCATTGTTTCTACTTCTCGAAGCATAGCTACAGTAACATGACTTGTGAGCTAGAATATTACTTCCAGAGAGAGTTCTGTACAGTTCATCCTGTTTCACTTTGCTTGTAGCGATGATCTTCTGCACAGCGACGGTCTTGAATGTTTGCAGCGCTCCACTGGCATTACATGGACTAAACAGGCACTTCTCCCCTCCAGCAGACATGATGAGTGTGACAGCCTGGGGGTATCAATGCTGATTACACTGGTTTGTCACAATCTGAAATGAGAAGAAAAGTTGTTAAACCACTGATCGCACAGCGTGGGGAGTGCATGCATGGTGAATATTGGTGTTCAATGAACTCTGACCCATTGCTCAACCTGCTAAACAAAATTTAATACAAAATATATAATGATTCCCGGGATATACCTACATGTAGACATAGCAAACATATTATATCTACCTACCTACCCAACCTAGTAAAATGCTGGAATAGAAAGACAATGAACCACATACAATCGGTCAATATTGGTGATTTTCCAGATTTTAGGCAAAATTTTATCTCTGACCTCTGGTTTGACCTTGATACTCACCTTATATCCACAAATTAACCCCGGAAATGGACTCCCGTCCTTGAAAACCCCTAACAAGAGGTGTTACACGACCCTCTATGTCATCAAGATCCAAAGGTGAAAACTGGCCGAAATTCAAGATGGCAGAGGGCGCCATCTTGAATTCTGAGAAATGCTAAAGGTTGCACAAGTAGCAACCAAGCTAATTTTGCTCTCTTAACCATATATAATACATTTCCTCAAAAAAAGTTTACAGTAATTAACATTGCAGGGTCAACATTTTGGCAACTTGACTATGATGATGGAATCTCATAAGGTATACAGAGTGAGCCATAACCAAAGGTGATTGTAGACTGTAATTAACTATATCTAGTCGTGACTGAGATCTTGAGATGTGGAGAGAGAGAGAGAGAGAGAGAGGGGGATTGTAAATAGACGATAGGCTGTAAGGAATATACACGAGATAAATGTGACTGGGGATACCATACAACAGAAAATATCTGGTTCAGTGCCAATGGATAAATGGGAACAACTAGTGTGATGATCGGAAGGCAAGAAATATGTAATGTACGTTGAAGAAAAACATAAATATGTCAAGGCAGCGGAGCTAGGTGATATTAAGATATAATCAATACATTAAATGAAAGTGATAGAAGAGGGAAACGATCGGTTTAAGAATAAAGGAGTGATATAAAATACATCGAAAGACGGGGTACGTATAAGTCAATTAATATATGTATAAACAGTTTGAACAAAGAGACCTGCTTAGATGCGAACGTAAATGCTGTATAGGTCACGTTGTAAAGTGGGTACCTAAATAAGAAAGGCATACAGGGGTGGAGGCAAGAGGAAGAACATACATATTACTCGAGAAAAACAAAACACTAATTAAGGGGCATCACACTTGCCAATATTACCGTGGTTTACCGTCTATCTCCGTGATCTTGCCAACAATCCACGCTGCCCGAGCAAGTTGGGAGATCGTCGTCTAATCACAGATATATTCGGAACACCAAAACCATATTTGATGTAGTATATGATGATGTAATTCAATATTTATAATACATCATACCTTGGCATACTATTGGGTAAAATATTTGGTACTAGAATTATAAAAACAAATTGTAGTATATCATGTGCTACCGTTTTCTCCAAATTGTAGGCTACGCTGCACGTGTGACGGGGTAGGGTAGGGTAGTTACATATCAACCTTTCATTCTCTATGTCCTTTTGGACTTTTATCATTCATATTTATAAGCAAATTTCCTTGTTATTAAAATGTAAAACTTGCAAACTAAACAAACCAAAATTGGGACAAGGACAATATAAAGTCAAATTAAATTATCAAAATCGCTATGTGGAAACAACGCTTACTAAAATGAAAATAATTAAATAAAAGAACACAATCCACCACATATAAGGCCATGTCACACAAAAACTGCCATTACTAAACCATTTTAGAGTTACTAAGAGCTTCCATGCAATATGCTATAATCAACTATAATATACAGTCAGGAGAGTAGTTGATGCTTCTCACATGAATTTAGGCTTATATTAAATTGGCATTAGCACAGTTGGTATCGATTGGTAATATGAAGAATACTGTAATACATAATCGGAAAACAAATCTAGCCTACCCCAGAACAGTTATGGTGTTGTCGCTGGTAAAAAAAAGGCATTAGTGGAAAATAAGTATTAGAATACTATTATTTCACTTATTTACCAGTACATATACATGTGTAGGTCAACACTAGCATGGATAACATAGGTTTGTCAGACTCCTGGCGCAAAACCGTACTTGTATTGATGATAAATATGAATTCCAAGATTAAGCTGACCTGGGCAGTCACTCATTCAGACTTAGGCTAAAGGGAGAGAGAGAGAGAGAGTTTGAAAACACTATAACAAAATCTCTTTTGATATGAATTTGTGCTTTTTTTGGTAGAAGAACATCCCGGCCGAAGGCCAGTTCCTCTTGAATTACAGGCCCGCCTTCGCTCGCCAGGAAAAATTTGACACCAAAATGGCACGAAACATCACAATATTGGTAAAGAAATGGGGAGAAACGTCTTAAAATCGCCAAACAAATAGGGTGAATGTTTAAAAATCATTAAACTAATGGGGTTAAACAAGATGGAGATAAATCCCGAAAAACTTTAAACCTCCCCTTAACCCGGCAAGTGCCGGAAGACTCTTAAGAGTTTCCCCGGGTGACTGCGGGAAAACTCTTAAGATCCTGGGCCTAAAAAAATCCATTTAAAACACCCCAAAAAAAATTGAACCCTTTTTTTTTTCCTTTTATTTTTATTTTGCCCCTGGGCCATGCCAAATATCACTACTCCACATCCCCTCCTTCCCCCCTCCCCCCTCCCCCCCCCCGTCCCTCCTTCAGTTATCACCTATTTTCCCTGTTATTTCCTTATTCTGTGGTCTATTTTCGTGCTAACATTAGCGAGTTGCAAGCAGGGCGTTGTCATCACTGTTACCAAGCGAGTGCAAGAGAGAGAGAGAGAGAGTATCGATCGACAATCTCTCTCCAGACGGGGGGAGAAGTGGAGGGGAGGGAGGTTGCCTCAGCCATAAATTATGTAACTCCCGGCCTGTATCACCGATTTTGACCATCCAAACGCTGTTTCCACTTGTTTTATTACTGTAACAGGTTAATACCTTTATAATCAACCTAAAATAGGCGCATATGGATAAGTATTAATGCTATTTATGGTAAAATAACTATGTTAGTAATGGGAACACCTCAAATACGTGCGCACAGGCGTGTGGTGTCTCATACCCCTCATGCGCACGTCTTAGGTTAAGTCAACCTCGTCATGGCTGCCAACACCCGAGGGGCCTTCAAACCAGTCCACTTATACCAGGTTACTATATATACTGCTTAACCCTTCCTCCCCGGGCAGCATTTATAGAGGTTGATAGGCCTATCTGGGCAATCTGGCCAAAAACTTTTTATGTAAACATAGGCCTATTTTTGTTATTTTGACTGCTAGATAATTCACATAAATATCAAAATGTAGCCCTTAATTAGACGCTCCACGGAGACGCTTCTGTGGGTGGCCACCAGATGGAGAATGGTCGCTTTGGAGACGAACCATAGTATTTTGTAGGTCAAAAAGAAATATACCAAGATTTTGCGTTATATACTATTAGCAGCCATTAGTATGATTTTTGAAGCAGTTTTTGTGTTTAATTTATAGCATATTCGCTCTTTGTAAATATCTATCTATCTATCTATCTATCTATATGCTCAGGCCCAATCCCCATTTTGGGGGTAGCCAACTCAAGACAGAGCAAGAACAGGGAAAACACAAAAACAACATAAAACAAAAAATATACACAGATAAAAAACACAAACTCTCACACATCCAGGTCACCCAGGAGAAGACCCAGAGACCAGGGTTACCAAGGTCGCTCCAGCACTCCCCCAGCCCCTGACCACCAGGAGAGGTTCCGATCTCGGCAGGCAGACATGCAGCGGAGCCAAAGCGACAAGCCCTCCCACCACACTTCCAGGCACACCCTTCATATTAATCGTCTCCCCGGGCCAGGCGCCTGATGGACTATTATCTAGTCCAATTTGCGCCCGACCCCTTACTCCAAATGACCACGTGTTCACTCAACTATTCACAAGCATTCTCCATTCACTCCTGTCCACCACCACTTCCCCTGCCTGATCTATAGTCATTCCTCTATCATCCAAAGCCTTTCTTACACAGTCTCTCTATCTCAATGGGGGTCTTCCTGCCCTTCTATCTCCCCTTGTACCTGACTCACATATTCTCTTTGTAAGCCTTTCATCTCCCATTCGTTCAACATGACCATACCAGCTCAGCACCCTTCTGTCCACTCTGGCTGACAAATGTTCCTGCTGCCCCACTCTCCTACGTATCTCTTCATTTCTCAATCTGTCTCTACGAGTAACTCCACACATACTCCTCAAGCAGCTCATCTCCATCACATCCAGCCCTCTTTTCTCCTTTTTCTTCAGAGCCCATGTCTCAGCCCCATACATCACTGTTGGCACAACAATTCCTTGATACAGTGCACTTTTTACTTTCACTCCGAGATTTCTCGTCTTCCACATACTTCCCATTGCTCCGAAAACCTTCCTTCCTTCACACACTCTCTGTTTTACCTCCACTTCCATACCTCCACTCCTGCTTATTGTTCCTCCTAGATATTTAAAACACTCTACTTGTTCCAATATTTCCCCATCCAGCCTCACATCTAGATTCACCCTATGCTCTCCCCTATTACACACCATTACTTTACTTTTATTGACGTTCACCTTCAGTTTCCTCCTTCCACAAACCACACCAAACTCTTTGACTACCCGCTGCAGTTTCTCATCAGAATCCGCCTAAAACTAGATTTCTCTGAATGTCTCAAACCTTTGTACAAAATATATTATCGCTTCAGTTTCTCTATTCAGAGGTTTATGAAGTAAATAATTCATCCAATGTAAGTTTCTTAGAAGTGTTTGACATTGTATAGCGCTTAAACCTCACGTAGAGTAGAATATTATAATAGTCCATAAAATAAGATGGCATGCGTGAGAATCTAGGCTCCCTTAGCCCCGCCCCTTACCTCCCTTGGCCCGCCCCGCGTTTAACCCCTTCTGTACCGGCGACGTCCTTTTAACTTCATTTTGGCTGCTATTAGACAATTTTATTCAGTTTCAAAAGGGCCTCCAACAATTAAAAGGCTTTGACCTATCTCACCTAACCATTTTGACAACCACAAATCCTTCTTAAACTATACAAAATCGTCTAAATATAGCTACAATAAAATTAAAAAGGTGTTGCGGTACAGAAGGGGTTAAATATACCCTTCAAACCGTTACTCCGTAGCACAGTCGGTATGGTTCCCGCTTACCACTGGGAAAACCAGTGTTCGATCCCACTCGAATTCAGTGTATTATATATTTTTTATTTTGTTGTATTTGTTATTTTTGTTATTTTTGTTATTTTTGTTATATTTTAGGGTTAGGTTAGGTTAATCTAATCTAATCTAATATAATATAAAAGTTGTACAGTCACGAACATAAATACTGCGACACCAACCAGATTATGTTCGCCCTTTCGTCTCCAAAGGTATTGCTAAACTTTATATTCAAACTCACAATGATTTCTTTATTTCATTCTAGCTACCGTCAGACGACTTTATTCAGCTCAATATAAACCTCTCGTGATGAAGGAGTTGACGTTATCTAGTTGCTTTCGCAGCATTTACGCTCGTGACTGTACATTTGAGGGGCGGGGCCAAGGACAGCCTCCATGGCCTCCCTCCTGCCATATCCTCGTATAAATACGCGTCCATACGTTTAGTGAGTTTTAACGATAGTTTAACATACTGATAGTAGCTTATTCCACTGTAAACAATTCTACTATAACATGTGTTTATTATATAAACTATTTCTATAAGGATTTGGTGCTTAGCAAGTTAACATTCATACTTTGCAAGCAATTTGTGGATTCTCATATTTTTTTTTTTCGCCATGTGTAATGATTATAGGGTTATAGTTGATACATATATTAATTGTGTGTGCATAAATATATATGTTACTACCAAAAAAACACCATTTGTGAATGTAGTGTCTTTTAAATAAAGCTGGATATATTGTTGAGTTGCCTAGTTTATTACCGCTTGTCCTACGCCCTGCGGCTATACGACCATTCTCCATCTGGTGGTCACCCAAAGAAGCTTGCCCGTGGCGCGTCTAATTGTATCTGTAGACTGGCGTTGAGTAGAGCTCTCTAGGTCAACCGGTTTAGTTGTGAAGATGATTTCCGTGGAGAGCTTTTTTCCGCGGATTTAGCAATATCGGACACTTAGAAACACTAATTTTCGCTCTAACTAGCAATGGCGGACAAGATCGAACTTCTTCTTCTTCTTGCTGAGGTTTGTCGTCGCAAAGATCGGCTTTGTAAACAAACGTTTCGCCGCGCGGCTTTCAAAACACGCTTAATAGGCTTTCAAGCTTACGGATTTTAAAAGGACGCCCAGGCTCCTGGCCTTCGCAAGCCGCGTCGTATTAAAATACTGCCCGGGCGGGAAGAGTTAAGGGGAGATGGACCGGTTTTCTGGAACCTCTTCTCCCTCGAGTTTAGCCCCATTAGTTTTGAGATTTTAAGATGTTCGGCCGATTAGTTTGGCGATTTTAACACTTTTCGCCCCATACATATAAATATATACGCATACAAATACGCCCATCTCCCCTTAACCCCTTCACTACCGGTCATCACGTCTGTTTTTTTAGCTACATTTAGGATATTTTATGCAGTTTAGGAACGACCTGTAGGAGTTAAAAGGGATACATGAGAGAGTTGGAAGTCTTTTAATGGCTAGAGGTCCTTCCTAAACTGAATAAAATCATCAACTAGTTGCCAGGATACAATGAAATGGACGTTTGGGGGGGGGGGGATCTAAGGGGTGTTTTTCTAAGTTTGAGGGAGGTCTAGCGAGGACACTAAAACAAAATGAATTAATAGACCAAAAAACAGCCACTAGCCCCTTAACTGAACAGAAGCACAAGTGTATAGCTACTTGACCAAAAGTCTTAAATCACAATTATTAATGAAATACCAACAACCAACTACCTAACAACTGTGATTCACTGATACTGACAACGCAAAATGATTGTACTACTTGTGAATTTGTAATAAATTTATACCAAGTATATGCGCAGGTATGTATATGTATACAGTATATGTGAGGATGATTATGTATGTTGTGTAATGTGTGTTTGTATATTTGTCTGTATATACGTGTATACTGTGTATGTTTATGCTTACTTATGAGTGTGTGTGTGTGTTATATGTGTGCATATGTGTGTAGGTGCATAATACATATGAGTATACAGTGTATATGTGTTTGGGTATGCTAAGGAACAGGCTCACTAATGCCTTCAAAATTGTCTATGACAGAGCTCCAGAGTATCTTAAGAGTTATTTTGTTAAAGCAAATGAGAGGAGTGGACATAATACAAGAAACAGGATGTTTAATTTTAAGGTCCCGAGAATCCAAGGACAGGGTAAGCAAACATTCTTCTTCACTGCCATCAAAGACTGGAACGACCTACCCCAGTTAGTCCGTGAAAAGAGAACACTGTATTCCTTCAGACGTAAACACCTGAACCGGACAGCTGCGAGAAGGGAGCACCAAGCTTATGTCTGCTACTACTGTAAATACGACATAAGAGATAGGCAAACCAAACTGAAATGATTACTGATTACGGATTACTGATATTTACCATAGGATGTAAGGTATCTTAAAATAACCCCCTAGAAATACTTTCTCTAAAGTATCTATTTCTTTTATCCTCCCCTTTTCCCCAACTAACCTAATCTCACAAGGACCCCAATGGAAATACGCCTAACGGCCTTATTGGGCTATCCTTAGTTGGAATTATGCAAAGCTGGTACGTGTCATATTTGTAACATACTATGTGGTACCAACTCTGTAAATTGCTAACTGAATAAATATTATTATTATTATTATTATTATTATTACTTGTATGTTTCTATGAATACTCTCAGGTCAAATTGTTGGCCATAAATGCACTGTCAATAATAATGATTGTCTCGAATTACTAGCAAGGTGCCTATAAGAGAGATTTCTCTCAAAAGGCTCAGCCATTTTACCAATGTATTTCTTAACCAATAATGTATTTTATTTCTATGGCTAAATAAAATATTTCAATTTCAATTTTCAATATCAATGCATACCTTGTTTATTTTCAACTGACGGTGAATTACAAAGTTCCCATCAAGATTTATCAGTTATTTAAATGATTTTGTAGTGAAATATGGTGCTAATTATCTAAACTTGGTCTTAATATGATGCAGAGACATAGTAGTTTTATATTTTCCCTTTAATTATCGAAAAATTAGCTGCTTAGGTATTCAATGTATCGTCAGTTGAGAAGAAACAAGAGTATAGGGTCTGTGAACCAAATGACCTACTGTATATAATCTAGTTGACCACTTGCGAGTTTCAGGCTATAATGAAGTTGGAGCCGTACACGTCGATATTATGCAGAAATGTAAAAATAATGTAGGTTTGTGATGGATAGAGAGTAGGATTAATTTGGCTTTATGTATTTATATAATATACTACTACCGTTCTTTAGCTGGTAATGTTGCTTAAGAGGGGAATCTTTTGTTTATTGGCCTTTTTTCATTATTATTTGTTTTTCTACTTTGCTCCGTACACCTCTATCAAGGTTAAATAATTCACACCCAAGACTCCCCTTCAAGATAAATTTGTATATTATTTCAGTAGAAAAATGGACCGGCCAAAGGCCGGTTTCTAATAAATTGTTATGTTCCTTCCAACAACCAACCATACTCCTAAAATCGATTAATGAAATTTACAAACACATGTGGCAGTCCGTGGACTCGAACCCAGGATGCTCACACCGAAAATCAACACCTTATACATCGCACCACGAAGACAGTTAAAGGTTGGTGGACACTGCCTACGATTTATTATGCAACTTCGAATCCTGCATATCAATCTAAGCATGTACACACATGGTTACAGGCTCGCTATCGCTCGCCAGGATAAAATATACACCTATATGGCACAAAAGGTCATAAAATTGACAACGGAATGGGGCCCAAGGCGTTAAAATCATCAAACTATTGGGGCGAACGTCTTAAAATCCCAAAACCAATGGGGCTAAACACGAGGGAAAAGGGGGGTCCGGAAAAACAATATGCCTCCCTTTAATATTAATGTCTATAGCTCCAACGTCCTTATAGCCTGAAACTTGCAAGTGGTCATATCGCTACTGGACTCCCTCAGGATATAGATCAAACCATGTCTGTTCGAAGGGACCTATAGCGCGTTCTATTTTTTTGTTTGAATAGCTAGTGAGAAAATAAGTCATCCCCATTCTAATATAGGATTTAAGTTTGCTCCCTATACCTCTATCAAGTTTTTAAAACATCCCCAAGACTCCCTTCAAGTTAAATTTGTACAGTATTCGATAGAAAAATGGCCCGGCCAAAGACCGGTTTCTCTTAAATTTCAGGCTCCCTATCGCTCGCCAGGAAAAAATCGAAACCTATATGACACGAAATGTCTTCATATTGACAAAAATATTGGGCGATTACTCTTAAAATCGCCAAATTAATGACCCGAACGTCAACAAATCTGAAAACTAATGGGGCTAAACATGAGACAGATGGGTGGCTAGAAAAACGACCCATCTCCCTTTAAGTGTACAGTCGTGGGCAGGTATTGGTGGTACATAACTGATCCCTACACACAGAACTTATAGAACAAATTTACCCAGAAATATTGTAGAGCACCACACAGTCCAGGCATTTAAATATCGCCTAGATAAGTATCTTGTTATTAATCCCTTCAGCACTGTCACGGGTCCGACCGTGACTGTGATTATATACATATAGGAGTTAGGTATATTTCTCGAGCGCGGGAAAAATTGAGGAGGTGGGAACAGCTGTAGTGAAAGAAAGGAAGAGTGAGAGGTGAGAGGTGCGCGGGGTAGGCTGACCGTCGGCGTACATGTGTGCGTGTGTGCGTTTTTCTTCTAGGCTTGTGTAGTGTTTACCGCTAGGCGCCTCGCGTGTGTGTGTGTGTGCGTTCGCGCTTGCAGGCGGGGTCAAGGTAGTGTCCAGGCTTCCTATTGGATCCAAATTCAAAATGAATTTGGGGGAGGGGGACCGAGGTTATAAAGGGGGCAGGGATGCCCAGGATAGTCCTTCTCACCTGCCCGACCCCAACGAAACCAGTCACTTTTTGTTGTGCACGCGATGTATGGGTCGGCGGGTCTGCGAGGGTACCTCGTGCCCTAAATCCTACCATAATCAGGTGAGTCCAATTCAGTTAGACAAGTGTCAACGTATGTCTGAATTCGGCTGCGGTGGTGTGCGTGATGTGTGGTGGTGTGTTTGTGTGCAGTCACCAAGACCGTGCCAGACCATACACATGGCCATGTTTGTGACGCCGACCGAATTAGCTCATGCTATGGCCGGGAATGGCAGGTGTAAGCATGACCCCACAGAGGGCTTGCTAAAGGCTATAGGGATGCCCAGGGCGACGTAGTTCCCTTGCGGTGATATCTCACTGTTTAGCTATGCACGTGGCCAGGGGTGAGTGTTGGGTGTGCACGTGTGTGTGTGCGGGTGTGGGTGAGTGACGCCGTAGCATCTCAACCCCACAGAGGGTGATGGCTACCGCTAGAGGATTGTCGGCTTGACTCCCTAGGTCCTGTCGTACTGCCCTTTTTGAGACCCTTTGTTAAGGCAACTCTCATTAGTCTAGCGAGTCACGTGTGTGAGGTGAGAGTGGAGAGAGAGAGAGTGATGAGTGTGATTGACGGGTACTGTGAGTGTGGGAAAATCTTGTGCCTATTCGATCATGCGGTCATTTGCTGGGCTAGACGTTATCAGTGTCACATTAGACTAAAGGGTTGGTTGATGTGAGATTTCGTATGACTAGCAGAAATCAGTATAATGATTTGGGGTAATCTTAGGGGTAGTTATAATACTGGGTGATTGTATTTAGGTAAGTGGATTAGATAAGTGGGTTAGATTGAGTGGCTGAGTGTGTGAATGAAATTGTCTCCTTGATTAATGCAATTTCAGTGTCGCTATTCAATAAAACCATTTTTAGTAAGAATGTTTGTTTCTTTGATTCTTGCTAACTCTAAGAATATAATTATTATCAATATATATCTATCTTTGCAATAAATCTGTGTACTCTAATATCCCGCAAGCTGGGAACTGCAATTTTCTTTTCAATATATATTACTGCGTCGAGTCAGTATAGATATAAATGTATAGCATGTTCTGGGACTTTTGTTGTCTTAATTTCACAAGGGATATTTGTCTATTTTTGATCTAAAGTAACGACACTATCAACTTATAGATTTATTTCCTAGGTAAGGGGCAAGTGTTACAGTAACCTATTAGTCACCCGGACGTGATCCATTACAACTGGCGACCGTGACAGGACCTAGTTTCTGATGTAGATGTACCGGATAATGAAGGAATTGTTGTATAATTGTGTTCATACAAAAGTAGCCCCACGCGGGAGATTTTCTTTTATTTGTTTTTCTTTCCCCTCGTGGTCAAGTCACATCCTGGGAGCGTCGGTAAACCTCCTTGTGTAAACAAGTGAATTCCTTTTCCCATCGCTCGCGCGCCCCTCATTGTTTCATAATATTTAGTTCTACAATTCGCTTGTGAAGTAATTGTGTCCGATAATTTGAGTTTGCTTGTCTATAATTGATCTCTGTTGATTTTTTGCTTTCGTGATTGTCGCTGTGATTTTATGCCATGTGAATAGTTTCCTTTAATTTCGTTCGTCATACGCAAGTGCTGTGATCGATCGTTTAAGGATAGAGGGAAGTGTTTGTAATCCGGTCGAGTCGTTGTTATTTATCTTATTCCGGTATCATAAATCTTACACAGCTTTATATGGGTCAGTTGTGTGTCAGGCGAGATTTTTTTTTCTTTGATTGTTCTATTCCTCTTTTAAAGTCTGTTGTTCCTTGTCAAGGATGAGAGGGAGAGGGAGGGACGAGCATTGGATGGGTGAATACTAAATAAGTGAGGGAGTGCGTAGCAGCAAGGGAAGACCATAGGAAAAGTAAGAGGAGACAGAGAGAGCGTCAGAGGAGGCTCGATCCTCCTTAAACTTGGGAAAAGTGTAGGGGTAGTGAGGAGAGGGTAGGCCGGCGCGGCTTAGGCTCAGGGAGAGTCTGGGTGCGGCCGTGAATAGCAACTAGGCATATTGCTAGCCAGCATCAGGTGAAAACTTGGAAGGCCATCGTTGAATGAGGTCTGGGGCGTAAGTCGGGTTAAATAATGGAGAGACTGATGATAGGGGGGGGGGGGGGGGGATGAAATGTTGTTTGTTCGCTTTTATTCTGCCGCTTCCAAAATTTTAATTACAGGTACTGAGTCAGCCAGGCGTGCGTCGGGAGATTGGAGAACCCACAGCAGGAATCCTGGCCCTCAAGAAGCTACTTCCAAGGATCCCCCATCAAGTCAAAGAATCTTTTTTATACCCAGCTGTCCCTAGAGTTAAGCCGATTTTTTTTTTACACTGTTCAACTACTCTCACATACCCATTTTAAACCGTGTCTCACAACATCTCTTTTTACATAACATTAGCTGAGCTTAATTGTGTGTTCATTGTAAATGAGTGGGCAAAGCCACTAGCTTTCACTGTAAAAATAAGTGGGTTAATTACCACCAGGATTATGTCGCTGGCCGTGAATGAAACCTCAGGAGTTTTCCCCTTTCAGTAGAAATTTTAACGTAAATGCAGAGGGTTTTTTCCACTCAAGGGTGATCATTTAATGCACCAGCGACAGGTTAGACTCACACTACAGTATGGAAGACACCCTGAATGACACCTGAGGGAATTTTAGCAGAGCAAAATCAATGTTAGTAGGGGGGAATCTCACGGGTCCGACCGTGACTGTGATTATATACATATAGGAGTTAGGTATATTTCTCGAGCGCGGGAAAAATTGAGGAGGTGGGAACAGCTGTAGTGAAAGAAAGGAAGAGTGAGAGGTGAGAGGTGCGCGGGGTAGGCTGACCGTCGGCGTACATGTGTGCGTGTGTGCGTTTTTCTTCTAGGCTTGTGTAGTGTTTACCGCTAGGCGGCTCGCGTGTGTGTGTGTGTGCGTTCGCGCTCGCAGGTGGGGTCAAGGTAGTGTCCAGGCTTCCTATTGCATCCAAATTCAAAATGAATTTGGGGGAGGGGGACCGAGGTTATAAAGGGGGCAGGGATGCCCAGGATAGTCCTTCTCACCTGCCCGACCCCAACGAAACAAGTCACTTTTTGTTGTGCACGCGATGAATGGCTCGGCGGGTCTGCGAGGGTACCTCGTGCCCTAAATCCTACCATAATCAGGTGAGTCCAATTCAGTTAGACAAGTGTCAACGTATGTCTGAATTCGGCTGCGGTGGTGTGCGTGATGTGTGGTGGTGTGTTTGTGTGCAGTCACCAAGACCGTGCCAGACCATACACATGGCCATGTTTATGACGCCGACCGAATTAGCTCATGCTATGGCCGGGAATGGCAGGTGTAAGCATGACCCCACAGAAGGCTTGCTAAAGGCTATAGGGATGCCCAGGGCGACGTAGTTCCCTTGCGGCGATATCTCACTGTTTAGCTATGCACGTGGCCAGGGGTGAGTGTTGGGTGTGCACGTGTGTGTGTGCGGGTGTGGGTGAGTGACGCCGTAGCATCTCAACCCCACAGAGGGTGATGGCTACCGCTAGAGGATTGTCGGCTTGACTCCCTAGGTCCTGTCGTACTGCCCTTTTTGAGACCCTTTGTTAAGGCAACTCTCATTAGTCTAGCGAGTCACGTGTGTGAGGTGAGAGTGGAGAGAGAGAGAGTGATGAGTGTGATTGACGGGTACTGTGAGTGTGGGAAAATCTCGTGCCTATTCGATCATGCGGTCATTTGCTGGGCTAGACGTTATCAGTGTCACATTAGACTAAAGGGTTGGTTGATGTGAGATTTCGTATGACTAGCAGAAATCAGTATAATGATTTGGGGTAATCTTAGGGGTAGTTATAATACTGGGTAATTGTATTTAGGTGAGTGGCTTAGATAAGTGGGTTAGATTGAGTGGCTGAGTGTGTGAATGAAATTGTCTCCTTGATTAATGCAATTTCAGTGTCGCTATTCAATAAAACCATTTTTAGTAAGAATGTTTGTTTCTTTGATTCTTGCTAACTCTAAGAATATAATTATTATCAATATATATATATCTTTGCAATAAATCCGTGTACTCTAATATCCCGCAAGCTGGGAACTGCAATTTTCTTTTCAATATATATTACTGCGTCGAGTCAGTATAGATATAAATGTATAGCATGTTCTGGGACTTTTGTTGTCTTAATTTCACAAGGGATATTTGTCTATTTTTGATCTAAAGTAACGACACTATCAACTTATAGATTTATTTCCTAGGTAAGGGGCAAGTGTTACAGTGACCTATTAGTCACCCGGACGTGATCCATTACAAGCACGATTGCGTAATTGTCCTCTTATTCTGGATACCATTAGACGATTTTCATTAGTTTATGCTCTACCTCTAGGGTTCATAGGGGTAAATACGATCTCGGTAAGCCCTCTGAATACAATAGGTCCCTAACTGACTACGTCTGTGCCCGAGTAATGTGACCGTATCAATATCGTTCATAGTACTATATATATATATATATTTTTTGTTTTGTTTGGTCCACAATGTTTCTAGAGCTGTGGCAATATTTGTTTTAACAAATAGTCTAGTAAGGACCATGTTGTTGTTTGTCTTCCTTTGTATTCATTCGAGTCAATGTTAACTAACGAAGCCTATTGTCTCGATACAGAAAGTGTACTGTAATTATACTAGTTTCACAAAGGGTGTGGATGACAACACAATGGCAGATATATTACGGATATATACAGTAGATAGATAAAACGACCACCCAATTTGTTAACAAGGGGTTTGTATTGAGAGTGACATGAGTGACAAGACAATGATCAGTGGTACATTATCTTATGTGGGGAGAGCCAGGCCAACTTTATTTTCGTAGTGTTTGGTTAGGTAAGACTTCCACTCCAATATATATTGAGTATATCTTCACAACTGTAAGGTATGTACATTACGATAAACAGCTGATCACACACACACACACACACACACACATTATTTTTAAGGCAAAGTTAGATAATTGTAACTCAGGAAGCGGGACAATACGAGCCTAAAAAGCTCAACTCCTGTATACTACAAATAGGTAAATACAAATAGGTAAATACACACACACACTCAAATATATATTTATATACATATAAAAGAAGATACACACTCTTTAAACAACAGGTCGAATGGTGACATTATATATTTGAATAGTGTAACAATTGAACTCTGGCAGCTCTAAAATCTCACATACTGTATATCAGGATTCAGCCACCTAATATAATCTACCTTCAGTCTAGTGTCCGATTCCAATGTGAATGAAAACGTGTCCATCAAAAATTGCCGGAAAAGCGCTCGTGTGAAACTGGCTTAAGGAGGAGTAATGTTATTTACTGCTATATTTATTAATTTATATATTTATATTTTAGTTTCGTACCTAGACCTCCATCAACCTTAAATAACATCCAAGATCAATCTTCGAGATAATTTGTAAATTTTTCAGGAGAAAAAATCTCGACCAAAGGTGGGTTCCTCCTAAAAGACAGACTCGTTTTCGCTCGCCAGGGAATAATGTGACACCTGAATGGCACAAAAGGTCTTAATATTGACAGATAAATGGGGCTATGTGTCTTGAAATCGCCAAACTAATGGGGGGAACGTCTTACTATGAAAACTAATGGGGCTAAACATGAGGAAGAAGGGGGTCCAGAATTTAACAAGTACCTTCCCAACCTTTGTCTAGCGGGGTGTTTTGGTCTCATTT
Source organism: Paralithodes platypus (assembly GCA_032716605.1). Taxonomy (NCBI): domain Eukaryota; kingdom Metazoa; phylum Arthropoda; class Malacostraca; order Decapoda; family Lithodidae; genus Paralithodes; species Paralithodes platypus. The sequence continues at coordinate 26,731,916 of CM064552.1, read as the reverse complement.
GGGCATATTCAGGCCCTCCTGCATGATAAATAAAGCATCTAGATGAAAAAAAAATATTTAGCAAAGAACTAGGCACTCAAAGCTTCAAAATGAGACCAGAACGAGCTACGTAGCACTCGTGGTTCTCTTGCAGTGATGCCACGAACATGGGAGTTTAGCATATATCGGTATATTTTTCCCAGCTATGCTCACTACTGGCTACACTGCCGGCCTCTCGAGAACACAGGGAACATGAGTTAATGGGCGGCAGTAAGCTCTGGGAGTCGGCTGTCTGGCCCGCTGTGCTCCCGGCCATTTGCACTCGATTTTAACCCTTTAAAAGCCTTAATAATGCTCCTAACTTGCTGCAAATTGGTGCACGACTTAAGTCGAGCGCCGCCAATAAGGGGTTAAGGTATATGAGTAATATGACCATTGTTCCTAGTATTTGACCACTCCTAACTTATCGATGTCTGACCGTCGATGGACAGGTTGTGTAGATGTAAAGGTTATCTAGAACACTCCCTCGCAAGGTCTTACAAGCTAAATAGAACCAGGTATTTATATAAACACCATGTGAGGAGAGAACTTTATTGACAACGTTTCGCATATAGCTTCATCAGGCCAAACGTTGTCAATAAAGTGCTCCTCCTCACTGGTGTTTATATTCATTCTGTCTACTTTCCTTAGTGTATTTTTATCGAATTAGGTATGTACACTCGGATACCATAGGCTCTAGCCTATGTGGATCCTCTAGTTTTCTGTATGCGATTATAACTACCTGGAAATATTTTGTTGATAGAACTGGGTTATAGTATATACAGTATATGTTGAGTGGTACTTGAAAAGTAGACAGAATGGATAAAAAACACCATCTGAGGAAGAGCACTTTATTGACAACGTTTCGCAGATAGCTTCATCAGGTCACTCAGTGACCTGATGTAGCTATCTGCGAAACGTTGTCAATAAAGTGTTCTTCCTCAGATGGTGCTTTTTTATCCATATACAGTATAGTTTTGTAGTTGATGTATAGAACATTATATTCGTTACCAAAGTTATACTTCCATAATTAGAAATAGGTGCCCTCCACTAATATTTATGAGTGGGCTAGAGACTATGGCTTCCGAATGCGCCGGATTCTTAAGTCATTAAATAATATACACCGTTTCCGACTTGAGGGCAGTAATCATATTCTGTTTGATGTGTGTGGCAGCTCCCCTAAAGCATTATGTCTGTCTCTCTGTTTATCTACAACTACTGTCGCTGTCTATCTGTCGGTCTGTCCGTCATTCCTCTGTCGTATGTTGTCCTTGAAGTTTAAAGCAGTTTAAGTCATAGGATGAAGAAGAGATTAATTAAGAGAGAGAGAGAGTTCCAAAGTTCACTCAATGCTTAGAAAAAAGACCGACAAAATTTGCTAATCTTGGGTTAAGAGCTGCACAGAATATGAGTGGGACTGTGTTGTAAGGCGGGTGCCTCATACTTGGTGCACTGAGAGAGCTTTGAAGAACACTGCTTGTTGTAATAGCGATAGAAGAGTGAAAGAGATGCAACATTGCGGCGTGTAGAAAGAGATTGTAGGGAACTAGTAAAAGGAAGTGAGTTGATGAGGCGAAATGTTTTTGACTTTACTCTTTCGAGAAGTGCGGTATGGTGGAGCCTCGCCACACATGCAAACTTTACTCAATACATATTGTATATATGTATATATAAATATATATATATATATATATATATATATATATATATATATATATAAGGAGATATTTTTGGGATTTTATGGACTTGGAAAAAGTGTATGATCGTGTGGACCGTGAAGCAATGTGGAAGGTGTTAAGGATTTATGAAATAGGAGGAAATTTGTTAGAAGCAGTTAAGAGTTTTTATGAAGGGAGCAGAGCATGTGTGAGAGTAGGAAATGGTGAGTTGAGTGAATGGTTTGAGGTAAAGGTAGGTTTGCGACAGGGTTGTGTAATGTCACCATGGCTGTTTAATATGTTTATGGATGGTGTGGTGAGGGAGGTGAAAAGGAAAACTATGGGAAAAGGATTGGGTTTAGTAGGAAAGAATGGTAGAGATTGGGAGTTGAATCAGTTGCTGTTCGCTGATGACACAGCATTGGTGGCGGATTCTGATGAGAAACTGCAGCGGGTAGTCAAAGAGTTTGGTGTGGTTTGTGGAAGGAGGAAACTGAAGGTGAACGTCAATAAAAGTAAAGTAATGGTGTGTAATAGGGGAGAGCATAGGGTGAATCTAGATGTGAGGCTGGATGGGGAAATATTGGAACAAGTAGAGTGTTTTAAATATCTAGGAGGAACGATAAGCAGGAGTGGAGGTATGGAAGTGGAGGTAAAACAGAGAGTGTGTGAAGGAAGGAAGGTTTTCGGAGCAATGGGAAGTATGTGGAAGACGAGAAATCTCGGAGTGAAAGTAAAAAGTGCACTGTATCAAGGAATTGTTGTGCCAACAGTGATGTATGGGGGTGAGACATGGGCTCTGAAGAAAAAGGAGAAAAGAGGGCTGGATGTGATGGAGATGAGCTGCTTGAGGAGTATGTGTGGAGTTACTCGTAGAGACAGATTGAGGAATGAAGAGATACGTAGGAGAGTCGGGCAGCAGGAACATTTGTCAGCCAGAGTGGACAGAAGGGTGCTGAGCTGGTATGGTCATGTTGAACGAATGGGAGATGAAAGGCTTACAAAGAGAATATGTGAGTCAGGTACAAGGGGAGATAGAAGGGCAGGAAGACCCCCATTGAGATGGAGAGACTGTGTAAAAAAGGCTTTGGATGATAGAGGAATGACTATAGATCAGGCAGGGGAAGTGGTGGTGGACAGGAGTGAATGGAGAATGCTTGTGAATAGTTGAGTGAACACGTGGTCATTTTGGAGTAAGGGGTCGGGCGCAAGTTCGACTAGATAATAGTCCATCAGGCGCCTGGCCCGGGGGGACGATTAATATGAAGGTGTGCCTGGAAGTGTGGTGGGAGGGCTTGTGGCTTTGGCTCCGCTGCATGTCTGCCTGCCGAGATCGGAACCTCTCCGGGTGGTCAGGGGCCGGGGGAGTGCGGGAGCGACCTTGGTAACCCTGGTCTCTGGGTCTTCTCCTGGGTGACCTGGATGTGTGTGAGTTTGTGTTTTTTATCTGTGTTTATTTTTTGTTTTATGTTGTTTTTGTGTTTTCCCTGTTCTTGCTCTGTCTTGAGTCGGCTACCCCCAAAATGGGGATTGGGCCTGAGCATATAGATAGATATATATATATATATATATATATATATATATATATATATATATATACTGTATATACTGTATATATATATATATATATATATATATATATATATATATATATATATATATTTATATATATATATATATATAATATATATATGTATATATATATGTACATACATAGAGAGAGAGAGAGAGAGAGAGAAATTGATTTTGATTTTGCCCCGAGGGGCGAGTTTATTGAGCAGCGCCCCCTATCCTGTGAGGGGACAACCACTGGTAAGGCGATACATACTGCTCAAAGAGACATTATTCCACTGAAACAACAGCATCGTCGTCTGGTTACATTCATATTTGTGTTTATAAGTCAGGTTGGCATTATTCAGATGTGTTATTATAGTTTCCTCATTTAATTGTCACATTGTCTGTAAAAAAAAAAAAAAAAAAAAAAAAAAAAAAAAAAGCAAGCAAGCTTGTAGTGACTGAATTATTAATTGACAGGTTATAAATAATAGAGAGAGAGAGAAAGAGAGACCAGATGGCTGGAGTAAAATAGGAAAGAAGAGTAATTGGACAGAGGAAGAACAAGCTGAGAAGGGAGAAGTACAGTAGAAAACTGAAAGTTCTCGGGCTCAACCAAGTTGCTAGAGAGAGAGAGAGATAGGCTTTAAAAACTGTATGTACGGAACTACTCCCAAAATGTGCACAAAAGCATTAACACACACGAATAAAACATGCAGGCACAAGCATATCAAATCCCTCTCTCTCTCTCTCTCTCTCTCTATCTCTCTCTCTCTCTCTCTCTCAGCCATCAAGCTGTCAACATGGTCTATATACGACGTCTGGGCAATACACTTGGGTTTATGGTGTATGTGTGTGTGGTGTGGTTTGGTGTGTGTGTGTGTGTGTGTGAGAGAGAGAAATAAAGTGTGTGTGTGTGTTTGTGTTTGTGATGTATGTATATGTGTATGTGTGTGTGCGTTGTGTACAGCTGTATTCGGTAATTCAGTACTCCTCTGGCATGTTAAAATATGACTTAATGGGGCGAATGTCTTAAAATCTCATAACTCATAGTGCTAAACATGAAGGAGAAGGGGGTCGAAAAACATAACAACAAAATTTCCACTTAAGGGAGGTCAGACGGTATTGTGCAGCATAATTTACTGGTTCGGCTCAATGGTTTAAGGAGGGAGTTTAGTTTGCTCTCTAAATCTCCAACAAACTTAAAAATACACCCACAAGAGCCCCCTTCGATATAAATTTGTCAACTTTTCGGTAGAAAAATGTCCCGGCCGAAGGCCGATTCCTCTTTAAATACAGGCTTGCTATCGCTCGCCAGGAAAAACTATACCTAAATGGCACGAAAGGTCTTGATATTGGCAAATAAATTGGGCAAAAGGTCTGAAAATCGCCAAACTAATGGGGCGAATGTCTTGAAATCTCATAACTAATAGGGCTAATCATGAGGGAGGAGGAAGACTCGAAAAACCAACTGCCTCCTCTTAACTCGCCCGGATTTCTGGCACGAAAAACAAATATAAAACAATCTACCTGATAAATCAATAACTATAATTAGTTCAACAAGTAACAATTGAATAACAAAGAATTTAATGGTATTTTTTGTTTAGCCATTATGTACCAATGACGACCTTTTCATTATACTGTATTCTGGCAACCATTATATTTATTTATTAAGCTTAGGAAGGGCTTCCGACCATTAAAAGACTACAAACTATATCAATATATCCTTTTAGCTGCCACAGATTCTTCCTAAGCTGAATAATATCGACCAATAGTGGCCGGAATATAATCCAAAGAACGTCACCGGTACTGGGATTGCTCCGTATTACCCAATGTTTATGGTAGCGCTGCTGGTGAAGCCCGAGAGCTATGGAGCTCATTTTGGTGTCATATTGAAGCTATTTTCTTCTAGTTTTTGGCTGAATACACTTAATCTTATTCAGACACTTACTTAATCAATCAGGAGTGCCTGAATGAGCCCTAATATGGCGGAAATATGCCCGCAGTTGAAGTTTTAAAGAGACCTACCAGCTTAGGGAGTCAAGGTCCCACTTCAACCCTTACAATACCAGCGAAATATGTAAAATATATATTGCAGCTACTTATTGATGATTGTGTACAAATATATATTGCAGCTACTTATTGATGATTGTGTACAAATATATATTGCAGCTACTTATTGATGATTGTGTACAAATATATATTGCAGCTACTTATTGATGATTGTGTACAAATATATATTGCAGCTACTTATTGATGATTGTGTACAAATATATATTGTAGCTACTTATTGATGATTGTGTACAAATATATATTGCAGCTACTTATTGATGATTGTGTACAAATATATATTGCAGCTACTTATTGATGATTGTGTACAAATTAGGAAAGATCTGTGATATTTAAAAGGATTAATCTACATAGTCTGAATCCTTTCATTTAATAGACGTCCTTTCGAAGCTGAATAAAATGGTCTAATAGTTTAATAGATGCCAAATAATAATGAAAAGGATGTCACCGGTACTGAAAGGGTTAGCCAGCCATCAATTTTGGAACCCATATTTAATGTCATCTATTTTTCAATTAAAACTTTGGCGTGTCAAAGGGTTTGTTTTTCCAGGAGGCGGGCGAGGTCTGGGCTTGTTTTTGTGGGGAGGTTTTTAGTTTGCTCAATCAAGTTTTTAAAAATATCCTCAATATTTGTATTTAATTGTTAATTTACATATTTAGTAATTACTTTCTTTAGTTTCCTCCAAAGATCTCCCTCAAGCTTAAAAAGTAGCCCCAAGACCCCCCCCTTCTCGATCAATTTTACGTTTTTCGGTACAATAATATTCCGGCCGAAGGCTAGTTCCTCCGAAGATACAGGCTCACCAGGAAAACATCGAAACTTAGGTGGCACAAAAGGTCAAAAGGTCAAACGGTCAGGGAGGCAGACCGTTTTTCTGGACCCCCTTCTCCCTAATGTTTAGCCCCACTAGTTTTGAGATTATAATACGTTCGGCCCATTAGTTTGGCGATTTTAACACCTTTCGCCCCATTTAGTTGTCAATTGTAAGACCTTTCGTGCCATTTAGGCATCGATTATTTCCTGGCGAGAGATAGCGAGCCTTCAATTTTAAGAGGAAGCGGCCTTCGGCCGGGATATTTTTCTACCGCTGCTGATGAGTGGGCCTTAACCCCTTCTTTACAGGTTACATCTGATTCACTTTATTTTGGCTACTATTGGACGATATTATTCAGCTTTGGAAGGACGTCTACCAATTAAGAACTACAGACTATCTCAATTAATCCTTTTATCTACCATATATCCTTCCTAAGCTAAATAAAATCGTCTAAATGTAACTGAAATAAAATACAAATCACATTACCGGTACAGAAGGGGTTAAAATCGTTGTGTGAGCCGCAGCAGAGTTTGGTCTGACGTGTGAAGGGTGGCTCCATCATGTTGAAAGTATTGTGCAGCTCTTGTGATATTCCTGTGTCGCCCCATTGCCAAAATTCATAGCAAATTTTGAAGGTGGGTGTTTTGGGGAGTCATTGGTCAGCGATATAATTTATAAGTGTGTGTGTATGTGTATGTGCGTGTGTGTGTGTGTTTGTGTGTGTGTGTGTTGAAATACATGACATGAGTGTGGAGTTGAACTTTGAAGGTGCTGGCCCTTGCTCTTTCTCTATGAATATAATATGAGGAGGCAGATTGATGTGAGGAATAGGGTGGGGTGGTGGTGGGCGAGATATGGGGCGGAGAGCCGTGAGAGAAGACGAGGGAGAAATGAAATGATGAAGAAAACGTTAGATATTATTAAACATGCGAAATAAGATTAGGAATAAACGTTTTGGTCATGCTTGAGCAAATATGTATGCTGTCTCGCTCTTGCTATCTCGCTCTCTCTCTCTTTCTCTCATAAAGTGCCCCATTGTAAGCTTATGTCAAAAGTGAGTGCACTATAACCTTTCAGTACCGGTGCCGACCATTTAACTTTACTATGGCTACTATTAGACGGTGTTATTCAGTTTACAAAAAGGACTCCAGTAATTACAAGCTTCCATTTATCTCAATTAAGGGGAGATGGGTCGTTTTATAGACCCCCATCTCCCTCATGTTTAGCCACATAAATGTTCACATTTTAAGATGCTTGTCCCATTAGTTTGTCGATTTTAAGACCTTTCGCCCCATTTCTTTGTCAATAATAAGACCTTTTGTGCTATTTAGGCGTCGATATTTTTCCCTGGCGAACGACAGTGAGCCTGTAATTTTGGATGAACCGGCCTTCGGCCTGGACATTTTTCTAACGAATAATATACAAATTAATCTAGAATGGGGATCTAATGGATGTTTTTTTTTCAATTTTGATGGAGGTCTAGGGAGGAAACTAAAAAAAATAATAAAGACATGAAATATTCGCCCACAAAATAAACCCTTCCCCCTTAAACCATTTTACTACCTCAGATCCTTCTCAACCTGCACCAAATCGTCTAAATATAGCCAGAATATAATTAATTAGCCGTCGTCGGTACAGAAGGGGTTGAGGCCTTCTGTACCGGTGACGTCCTGTTCGTTATATTATGGCAACTCTTAGACGATATTATTCAACTTACGAAGGATGTATATATTGTCTATGTCTACCCGTAAAAAGTCGTCGTCGGTACAGAAGGGGTTAAGGCTGTGTAGACTTATTGTTGCGCTTGGTGACATTAATTTTGGTGTTGCAGGAAGAGGACATTAATCCTTTGAGTACCAGCGACGTGTACTATATTTTGTTCTAGCTATATTCAGACGATATTATGCAGCTTAGGAAGGATCTGTTGTAGTTAAAAGGGTATGTTGAGATAGTTTGAAGACTCATTATTGCTAGAGGTCCGTCCCAACCTGAAGAAAATCGTCTAATAATAGCCAGAATCTAATCAAATGGACATCCCTGGTACTGAACGGGTTAATATTCAGTCCCGGTGACATCCTTTCCATTATATTCTGATAATGATTATACCAATGTCTTCAACTTAGAAAGGACCTCTAGAAAGAATAATGCTTCAAACTATCTCAACCAACCCCTTAAATTGCCACAGATCCTTCCTAAGCTGCATAATATCGTCTAAATATAGCTAGAATAAAAGATACACGTCGCTGGGACTCATAGGGCTAAGAAATGTAAAGGAATATAAGCGGTAACAGATCTATTACTCTTCCCTAGGATTTATATGACTAAGTTAACTGAGCTACATATAGGAGACAAAAGTAGAGATGGTGATGATAATGAAAACAGTTACCATACCATGTAATGCCGTGGGATTAAGGGGGGATGGGCTGGTTTTTCTGGCCCCTTTCACCCTCGTGTTTAGCCCCATTGGTTTTTAGATTTTAAAACGTTAGTCCCATTTGTTTGTCGATTTTAATACCTTTTGTGCCAATTCTATATCAATATAAAGACCTGTTGTGCCACTTAGGAGTCGATTTTCTCCTACCGAGCGATAGCAAGCCTATAATTTTAAGAGAAAGCGGCCTTCGGGCGGGACATTTTTCTATAGAAAAATTTACAAATTTGTCTTGAAAGGGGCTCTTGGGAGGGTAATTATAAGCCTGGTGAAGGTCTAGCGAGGAAACTAAAACATAAATGAATAAATAAACATATAGACACCAAAAATATACATTGTCCACTTAACAATAACAAAATACAGTCTATGATTAACATTATAATAAGCGCCCCACCCTTCTTTGGAATATAATACTATCACCTGATCTTGTGCGCATACTCTTTAATGAGTTAGTAAGTAGCACAATAAATATTGTACAAAATGTTGACAATAGTTTGCATTGTCTTGAGGTTGTATAGAGGTTCGAAACATTTTATGAGTAACTGTACGGTCGCGTTAATAAGTCATGTCGCAGCTGTCATTACCTTTGGCTCTCTCTGTGCTGTATTAATGTATGTCAGATGTTGAATAGGGTGTGTAAAGATAGGAACATGTTTGTATATCTCACTCACAACGATGAATTAATGCTTAGATAGTGCTGATACCAAATATTGATCGAAATATACCTGGTGCCGAGACATCACTTATTAGCGCGACTGTACAAGGGAGAGGTCAGTACCCCCTCTCTATAGACAGCCGAGTTGGAGGGAGTGTCGGAGGGTGGGGAGGGTAAGGTGAGAGCAGGATTGATGGTCAAGGTCAAAGGGTGAAGGGCGGATAGAATGATATGAGAGGAGGAGGGATGGCAGATATTTCAGTTTATATTTTCAAGCATATATTCTGGCAAGTTAAAAAAAAGTACAGTTGGTCACATTAACCCCTTCTGTACCGGGTACCGGAGACGTCTTCTAAATGTTATTCTAGCTGTTATTAAGCGATGTTGTGCAGTATAAAAAGGATCTGTGGTAGTCAAAATGGTTAACTAAGATAGTTCGAAGCCTCTTAATTGCTGGTGGCACTTATGAAACTGAATAAAATCGTCCAATAGTAGCCAGAATAAATTAAAAAGACGTTGCCGGTAAAGAAGGGTTATCTGGTTACACTCCCTGACTTTATGAATGGAAGGACAATTAGTAAGCTTGAATTTTAAGCGTATTTTCATATGCAATAGTTATAATAATATGACCAATACCGGACTTATAGCCAACTATTTTTGTAAGTCAATCACACTATGTTTCCTTCCATACATCAAATTATGGCTAGGATACAAGCTAATGGCGCCAACTCTACTGAGAAGAGCAGCAGTTGATAGAATGTTGAGTGTGAGGGAAATAATATTATGTGGTGTCATCATAATTGATGGATAAATATAAGGAAAGGAAATATATAAAGTTGGGTTTAATTCTAGATCCGGTTTCACACCACACTCGTCAATTTATATGGCTTTTATAAATTTGTCATATACCATACTTCATTCCTATATCGGTCAGTAGCGGCGCAAATGGAATTATAATTACTGTGAAAAAGTTAATATTTACCTCCTGTTATCCACAGCCAAAGCTGAAGATTGCGGAGTAAATACTGTAGACTTCATAGATTTCATTTTCGGCGACTGTCAATCTTTTATTATTTTAATACCAAACCAGCGGGGGTGTGGGGGCAGCAGCCCCCACCTAATATACTAGGTTAGGTAAGGTAAGGTTGTTAGGTTAGGCTAATATTACCCCTTATTTTCGTCTTTTACCCCGCAATTTCCCTGATCTCCATAGCCCTCCCCACTAGTGGGGGACGTGTTTTTAGATTGTTGGATAATGGGTAAATACTCATTTCTGCCAGTCCTTAGTATAAAACAACACTGTAAAATTAAAGAAAACTGATAAAAAAAAAAAACACACAACGCTAAATTCGCTGTGAAACCGGATCTAGAATTTTACCAAAAGTTGTTTAAAGACATAGTCAAACATATATGTTTTAATCCGATCTATGAAGATCTATCTATAATTTTATTGCCTGTGCCGTGATCCCCGAAGGGGTGGCCACTAACGAAACGCCCCAATGCACCTCTGTCCCCAGTCAGTCAACGCCCCTCCTCCCAACCAGCACCGCCTTCACTTATATATCTACTTCTTCACTCCATCCTACCACCTCTCTCGGGTTATATTTCCCTCTCCGTCCTTCTACCTCGCTCTCGTACACCCTCTTAGTCATTCTCTCGCTTCCCATACGTTCCATATGGCCGAACCATCAATCAATTCTATATTTCAGGTATTCCTTTTCACACTTTCCAGCATGTCTACATCCACACCACACCTCTCTCTTACTTCCTCATTCATCTGTCTCTCTCTCCATGTAACTATGCACGCACTTCTCAAGTAACTAATTTCCACCCCTCTCACTCTTGGTCTGAGTCTCTCCACCAACGTCCATGCTTTGCTTACGTAAGTCAATGTCGGGATCACCACACTCTCATGCAAGGACTTCTTTACTTCCATGCTGACCACCCTATTTCTTGTTACTGCTTTCAGCGTTCCTACAGCGTTCCCTTGTTGCACCCTCTCCCTCACTTCTTCATCCATACTCCCATCTTTACCCAGCACACTGCCCAGATATTTAAATGAACTGACATTCTCCATAGCCTGACCGTTCAACCTCACCTCACACTCTGTGGCTTCACCCCTTTCGAAGACATTAACCTTGCTCTTCCCCGCATTTATCTTTAGATTCCATTTTTCGCACACTGTTCCAAACTTATTTACCAGACCTGCAACTCCCATTCACTATCGCTTATCAGAACTGTATCATCAGCAAACAGCAGTGCATATACTTTCCACTCGTTTACCTCCCTTATCAGCGATACACCAACATCCACTGCTCTTCCTTGTATTTCTTTCATGACTCCATCCATATATACAGTAAACAACCAAGAAGACATCACACACCCCTGTTTCAACCCAACATTCAGATCAAAGAACTTGCTCTGCTCATTCTCCACACGTACTGATGCCATTAAACCCTCATACATGCTCTTCACTGCTTTCAGCAACTTGCCATCTATTCCGTATATTCTCAGTTCTTTCCACATACCTTCTCTATCCACTCTGTCATAGGCCTTCTCCAAGTCCATAAAGTCCAGCTTTTGCTGCTCCTCCAGATACTTTTCCACAACACATTTCAAGGTAAAAATTTGATCTACACATCCTCTTCCTATTCTAAACCTGCCCTGATCGTAACCTATCCATTTCTCCATTCTCGCTCTCACTCTCTCAATCACTACCCTAATGTACACCTTCCCTACTACGCTTAGAAGACCTATTCCCCGGTGGTTACCACACACTCCTCTTTCCCCTTTACCCTTATATAAGGGGACTATTATGCTTGTCTTCCAGTCATCAGGTGCACTCCTCTTCTCCCATGCTAGTTTGCACATGTTCCATACCAATTCGATCACTATCTCTCCACCATACCTCATCATTTCTCCACACACTCCATCTATTCCTGATGCTTTCCCCATCTTCACTCTTTTCATGGCTTCATACACTTTCTGATCCCCACTACTCCACTCTTCTTCTCCCTCCCATGTCATATCCAACTATGTTTGGTGGTGCTTCATTCCATACATTCAGCAATTCGTTGAAGTACTCCCTCCATCTTTCGACTCTCTCTTGCTTCTCGGCTAACACTTGCCCATTCTTATCTTTCACACCTTACTATTTCCCTTGCTACCTTCCCTAACTTTCTTGAACTCTTTCCAGAACAGTTTCTTACAATCCCTCCATTTTACACTCCGATTCCTTCCAAATTCCTTATCTACTCTTCTCTTACTTTCCTTCACTACTCTCTTCACCACTCTCTTTTTCTCCACGTACCTCACTCTTTTTCTGTCTCTCCAAAGCTTCATTCCCTCTACTACCCAACCACTCTCAATACACTTTCTTCTTGTCTTCCACAGCAGCCTCCCTACCCCTCAATTTGCGACCTTTAACCTCCCTCCTCCCCATTTAATTATGACCTTTAACCTCCCTCCTCCATTTCTCCCACCTTCTCCTTTATTTGTGACCTTTAACCCATTGGCTGCGGGAGACGTTACGGAACACCATGGCAATTTACAACGTACAGGCGTTTAAAGCCTCTTAAAGCCTGTAGAATCGAGCGCGAGGGTGTCATTTTGAAGTTAATTTCTTCTAGTTTTTGGCTGAGTACATTTAATTTAATTCAGACACTTGCCTAATCAATCAGGAGTGCCTGAATGAGCCCTAATATGGCGGAAATATGCCTGCACCGTAAGTGTTAATATCCCTCCTTCCATTACACCCCATTCAATTGTGTCTGTTAGCCTCCTGTCTCCATTATACCTCCTCTCTTTATCTGTGACCTTTAACTTCCACCTCCATTACTCCCTCCTTTATTTGTGACCATTAACCTCCCTCCTCCATTATATTTTGTTTGTGATCTTTATACTCCCTCCTCCATTGCTCCCCCTCCCCTTTATTTGTGACCCTTAAACTACCTCCTCTATTACTCGCCCCCTTCCTTTAAATGTGACCTTTAACTTCCCTCCTCCATTACTCCCCTCCTTTATTTATGACCTTTCACTTCCCTCCTCCATTACTCTCCCCTTTTTCTTTGTGTGACCTTTAACCTCGACCATTACTCGGTTGGTGGTCAGCCTTTGAAGAGATTGCACCGTTTATGTGTAATTTAGACCTAACATGAGGAATGGGATGACTGGGACCGTTTGTAGTTTCTTCTTCATCTTCTTCTTCATCTCTTTCTTTTTTGTCTTCTTCTTCTTCGTCTCCCTTTTCTCCTTCTTCGTCTCCTGCTTCTTCTTCACCATCATCTTCATTTTCTGCTCCTTATTCTGCTTCTTTTGTTGCTCCTTCTTCTGCTTCTTCTTTTTCTGCTGCTTCTGCTTCTACTTATTTTTTCTGCTTCTGCTTCTTCTTCTGCTTCTGCTTCTACTTCTTCTTCATATTATTCATGTTCTCCTCCTTCTTTCTCCTTCATCATCATCATCATCTTCCTCTTCTTCTTCGACAGCTCTTTAATTCTGACTTTCTATAGCAACTCTAATCTCCAAATTACAGTCTCTAACTCCTTCCCTCCTTAAATAGTCTTCCTCTCTTCATTGCAACTTTCATCATTCCCTCATCTCCAACTTCACTAGCTTTTTCCCTTACTCTTATCCCCATTCAGAACTCCCCTCCTCTCTCTCTCTCTCTGTCTGTCTGTCTGTATCGGCCTCGGTCTCTCATTCTCACTCACTCACTCACTCACTCACTCTCTCTCTCTCTCTCTCCTAGAATAGAGAACATTATAGATATCTAGACTGGTTAATGTATCTGTATTATTGACTGAACATTTCCTTGTATACAATTTTAATTTTAGTGTTTGTTTTCAATTATTATTATGGTTCAAACTCTATATGTTATATATAACCACTAATGTTTTAATTGTTCGTATTTTTCCACTAAGATGGCATGGTAAATGTGGAAACGTTTGGTATGAATAAACATCATTATCCTCGTCACGGCCTTCATTATCCTGTTCCTACTATACAGTATATAGGTATATAATTTGTTTTTTTGTTTTTTCTATGTGATTGAGGGAGGCAAAAGGCAGAACTGCCTATAGCGAGTGCCTCCCCCATAGTTGAAAGAGTGACAGGGCCAAAATCAAGGGACGTTCGAGCCAAAGTCCCGAAAGGAGGATGACCAAGAGTTAGTAAGATATGAAAGAAGATCACCAGTAGAGCGACCCTTAAGGAAGCCATACTGGCGATCTGAGAGCAGATTATGAGAAGAGATATGCTTAAGAAATTTAGAAGCAAGAATAGTTTCAAAAACTTTAGAAAGATGAGAGCAATTGGACGATAGTTGGAGGGTTGAGAGCGGTCACCCTTCGTTGGGACAGGTTGAATGTGAGCAAACTTCCAGCATGAAGGGAAGACGTTAGAGGATAGACAGAGACGAAAGAGCTTGCCTAGGCAGGGAGTCAGCACGGAAGCACAGTTTTTGAGAACAACAGGAGCAACACCGTCCGGACCGTATGCCTTATTAGTATTAAGCCCAGAGAGGGTAGAAATTACATCTTTAGAAAAGATTAGGATATTAGGCATAAGTAAGAGAGAGGAGGGTGGAGAAGGAGGAATAGCACCGGAATCATCCAAGGTGGATTTTCTAGCAAAATTTTGAGCGAAGAGTTTAGCTTTGTCAGAGGAAGAAGTGATGGATCAGAATGGGAAAGGGGAGGGAAAGACGAGTAAGAGAAATTGTTGGAGAGGTTTTTGGCTAGATGTCAGAAAGCTTGGGAAGAGCTAGAGTTGGATAGTTCAGTGCTTTTATTATTGATGAAAGAGTGTTTGGCAAGTCGAAGAACAGATTTGGCTTGATTCCGGGCAGAAACATAGGAAGAATGAGAGTCTTAAGTTTTAAGGCGTCGGTAGGTACCGTTTGAATGCTTCCTCCTTATTGCGGACAGCAGTAGAACAGGCGTGAGTAAACCAAGATATTTTAGCATTAGTCTGAGAGAAAGAGAATGGAATGTATGCTTTCATGCCAGATAGGATTACCTCGGTAATGCGTTCAGCACTCTCCGAGGGTCCCCGGCCATGGAAGCAGAAATCATTCCATGGGAAATCAAAGAAGTACTGCCGGAGAGCCTCCCAGTCGGCAGCGCCAAAGTGCCACAAGCTCCGCCGGCTAGGAGGATCGGGTGGCTGTACTGGAGAGATAGGACAGTTGACAGAGATAAGTTTATGGTCGGAGGAGCCCAAAGGAGAGAAAAGATCGACAGTATAAGAGGAAGGGTTAGAAGTTAGAAACAAGTCAAGAATGTTGGGCCGATCTCCGATGCGATCCGGGATACGGGTGGGTTGCTGAACTAACTGCTCTAGGTCATTTATGATAGAAAAGGCGTAGGCTTGTTCACCAGGTGGGTGAGTAGTGTTAGAGGAGAGCCATTGGCGGTGGTGAACGTTGAAATCTCCTAAGATGGAGATTTCTGAGAAAGGAGAAATGGATAGAATGTGTTCCACTGTAGAGTTTAGATAGTCAAAGAATTTGGAAAAGTTGGTAGAGTTAGGGGAAAGATAGACAGCACAGAAATATTTAGTAAGAGAATGACAGGACATTTTGAGCCATAAAGTAGAGAATTCAGAGGAGTCGAAATCGGGAACACGATAGCAAGTGAGTTTGTTGTGCACATATGCACAACATCCGCCTTAGGCTTTGAAACTAGGATAGAGAAAGTAGGAGGATACAGAGAAGGGGTTGCTGGATGTTGCTACAGACACCTGAGTTTCGGTGAGGAAGAGAAGATCAGGTTTGTAGGAGGAGAGATGGTGTTCAACAGAGTGAAAGTTAGAGGAAAGTCCGCAAATGTTGCAGAAATCAATAGAAAGAGTAACAGGCCGAGGTCCAGGTAATTTTGTGGGGTCGTCAGGGGATGGTCGGTCGGGCATGGGGGCTTTTATGGTCCCCTCCCCCCTGGGGACTCCGAGGCTGGGCTGAAATTCATAATTTTATAAAATTTTGGTGTGGAGGAATGAAGTGTGGTGTGCATGTTTAGTTTAGTGAAGGGGATAGGAGGAGGAGATGTTTGTGAGAGCTAGCTGGATTGCTCTCAGTGTAAATGAGGCACAAAGAAAATCAGTAAGAGAGGCCAAGCAAATGAAACAGGAGTTCCAGCGACTCTTTATCACAAGCCAATAACCTCACCTGGGTCTAGCCCTGATCGATTGGTGTGGCTGGATGTTACTGAGAGTGTGATAATAGGTTGTATTGGTTATACTGTAAAGTGTATTTATTATAGGCGGCCGGGGCAGCAGGTGTGAGGTGTGGTGGTCGTGACTGAGGGGTGGGGGGTGGAGAGTGATGTTTTCCTCTATCAGTGGTACCTGTTGCATTAGCTCACCATCTTTGCCCTTTTGAGACAACGTGTAATTATGTATTCCATGTAATTATGCTTCCTCAATAAAGAATCAAATCAAATCAATCATCACGTTACACACATACACACTTACACAGTCATGACAATAATAAGGTTACGCCCATTGGATCTGTACTCTAAAATTAAGCTCTATATCATCTGCAATATAATCAAAACATTGCATTGCATCGTTCGGATTCGATATTGAATTATATACAGTGGGTGCGTAGTTATTTGTGCTCACTCTTGTACCTTTCAAACGCATACTGTACACACATCCTGCTGTTATCTCTCTACCTACTTGATATAATATGTTTATGCTCTCTCTCTCACACACACACATACACACACATACACACCTCCCCGTGGCGTATCTGATAGCGCGTCTGGCTCACAACCAGAAGGTTCCGAGTTCGACACCCGGGCGGGGAAGAGACATTTGGGCAAGTCTCCTAACGGTGTAGCCTCTGTTCACCTAGCAGTATAAATAGGAACCTGGTATAAGTGGACGAAGTTGGGACGTCCCATCTGGGGTTGGTGATCGGTTACAAGGTGAGATGGGTATCGTACTGGCCAACCTAAGCTACTGGTCAACCTAAGCCTTCGGGTGAGACTGGTACCGTAGTGAGAATGGTACCGTACAGATTAACCCTAAGCCTTCGTTTCCAGTTGTCGCCAATTGGCTAAAATACAGACTACACACACATCCACAGCCATTCCAACGATACATACACACTTAACATGCATTTCACGCAATACATTCCCAGTTATGGAGGCGCGATAATAATGAGCTTAGCTCGCATTGCGTGGATTCCCCTTGACGAACAAGCAAGTGAATACACAGTCACACACACACACACACACACACACACACACACACACACACACACACATACACAGCCACCGTGTTCCCGCTACCCCTTCATCACATACCAAAGTCATGGATGTAGATATTTTCCCAATAATTTCACATCCTTTAACCCCTTCTGTACCGGTGACGTCGTTTTCATTATATTCTGGCTAATATTTGACGATTTTATTAAGTTGAAAATGGGCCTCCAGCAATTAACAGGCTTCGAACTATCTCACTTAACCCTGTTTACTATCACATATCCTTCTTAAACTGCAGAACATTGTCTAAATACAGCTAGGGTAAAATTGAAAAGACGTCGTCGGTACAGAAAGGGGTTAATCATATTAGATATACAGAAATACATTAATGTGTCCATGAACTATGCAAACCATCAAGAAACATGATCGTAAATGCATAATAATTATGAATATTTATATGTGTGAAAACAACGCTCGTTATCTTGAACAATTATTATTTCCATTTGTAGTGATGGGCGAAATAATATAAACATTACGTTACCTTTAGAAATATAAATACTAATCCTCTAATCTTTGTAAACAACGCTGAATAATATAGTCTTCAAAAAATATAGTACCTCAAAAATCGCCTGGTCCTGACGAGGTATATGCTAGAGTATTAAAAGAATGCAGAGATGAGTTAAGTAGTCCATTAGCATTTATATTTAACAAGTCATTAGAAACAGGTTTAGTTCCAGAAGCTTGGAAGCTTGCAAATGTAGTTCCGATCTTCAAAAAAGGTGATAAATCGATAGCATCCAATTACCGTCCCATTAGTCTCACATCAATCATAGGAAAGTTGCTAGAGTCCATTATTGCTAGGAAAATTAGAAGCCACTTAGTAAAATTTAACTTAATAAATTCTTCTCAGCATGGATTCACTCAGGGACGTTCTTGCCTTACTAATTTGCTTAGCTTTTTCTCAGAGGTATATGAAGCAGTAGATAGTGACAAGTCATATGATATTATATATTTAGATTTCAGTAAAGCTTTCGACAGAGTCCCTCATGAGAGATTGATGAGAAAGGTTGAGGCACATGGAATAGGAGGGTCGTTGTTGGGATGGATTAGGTCATGGCTAATTGGTAGGAAACAGAGAGTCAGCATAAATGGTACCAAGTCAGAGTGGGGAGCAGTCAAAAGTGGTGTCCCCCAGGGATCGGTATTAGGTCCCCTGTTGTTTCTTATATACATAAATGACCTAGATTTAGGTATAACTAGTAGGATAAGTAAATTCGCAGACGATACTAAAATGGGGAGATCAATTGATTCAGATAGCGATATAGAGTGCCTCCAAAGGGATCTAGATACCTTACATGAATGGTCAGTAAATTGGCAGATGAAGTTTAACATTGACAAATGCAAGGTATTAAAGATAGGGAAGATGCAAACAAATGTTAAATATAAACTAGCTAATTCAGAATTAGAAAATTCAGACTGCGAGAAAGATCTAGGTGTGTTTGTTAGCAATGATTTGAAGCCTAGAAAACAGTGTATAAGCGTTCGTAATAAGGCAAACAGGATTCTCGGGTTCATCTCTAGGAGTGTGAGTAACAGAACTGTTGATGTTATCTTAAAACTTTACTTGTCATAAGTGAGACCCCATATGGATTATGCTGTCCAATTTTGGTGTCCTTATTACAGAATGGACATAGATTCATTGGAGAGAATTCAGCGTAGAATGACAAAAATGATCCATAATATTAGAAATTTTCCGTATGAAGAAAGGTTGAAGAAATTAGGTTTACATTCGTTAGAGAGATGCAGAGTTAGAGGGGATATGATAGAGGTGTTCAAGTGGGTTAGTGGGATTAACAAAGGGGACATGACAAATGTACTAAAGCTCAGTGATAGCGAAAGAACTCGTACCAATGGTTTCAAATTAGATAAATTTCGTTTCAGAAAAGATATAGGCAAATATTGGTTTGGTAACAGAGTTGTAGACGGGTGGAATAGGCTACCAAGTGATATAGTGGGATCAAGAACGATAGGGAGCTTTAAGAAAAAATTGGATAAGCATATGGACGAGAAGGGTTGGGTGTGAAGGGGGATCAGCCGGGTTGGGCCAATCAGCGCTCTGCAGACCCCCGTAATCCTGCGTTAATCTCTAACCGGTTTGGTAAGATGATCCTCAGGGTATTAGAGTGTTGAGCCTATAATTGGGGTTGTGTGGGACAGGGATCTGCCTTGCTTAGGCCAATCGGCTTTCTGCAGACTCCCATTTTCTTATGTTCTTATGTTCTTAAAATAAAAGTAAATAATGCGGTGTGCCTTACTAAGATGGTTAACCCATTCAGTACCGGTGACGCCCTTTTCATTATATTTTGGCAACTATTAGACGATTTTATTCAGCTTAAGAAGGACGTCTAGCAACTAAAAGGCTGCAGACTATCTCAATTAACCATTTTAGCTACCAAATATCCTAGTTAAGCTTCGTAAAATCGTCTAAATGTAGGTGATATAAAATAAAAAAAAACATTACCGGCACTGTAAGGGTTAAAGGGTCAATGGCTCGCTCCGTGGCCTGATAAAGGAAGGTGTTAGGTTAATGGCTACAGAGTTGACAAAAGACTGGAGTTGATAAGGTGGTCAGGAGCATGGTTACCAAAACATAACATCTGAAACTGCTAGATCCGTTCTCAAAAGTTGTTACAAGGCCGCTAGATAATATATACATGCCGACATTGCTAGAATAATGCTACGATCTCTAGAGTACCGATCAATATTACACTAATCTCTATTTTATCACTAGAATTATTGACGCCAGATGTAAATAATTGCCGCTAGATCGAAGTAAATAGCCGTAGATCAAGCTGGAAAATAGCTGACTTGGCAACACTGGAACTGAGGAGAGGTGAGATGTTGACTCGGCCAAAATGTGAGAATGTTGTGGTTACTTCGCTCAAAAGGTGATTTGCTCAGATAATCGTTTCGTTCATCTAACCAAGTACTAACACAATTTGATGATTACTCTAATGTGGGTGAAATTAAATGTGGGTAAAGCAACTTGATAATAACATAAGTGTGGTTGATATTACATTTGGGTGAATCAACTTTATACTGCTGGGGATATAGAAACATAATAAGGTGAATACGATATATACATACACATGTAATACGATCAACTATTATATATTGGGGAAAAAACGGAAACTCATATGAAATATATCATAGTTGTTTTTGTCATTATAGTCATTAGTTACTTAATATTTTTGTTCTATGTGAGTGAGGGAGACAAAAGGCAGAACTGCCCGCAGCGAGTGCCTCCCCCAGTTGAAAGCGTGACAGGGCCGAAATCAGGGACGTTCGAGCCAAAATGCCAGGACACACGGTGTTTGAAGCAATTTAAGTCATAAGAAAAGGGGAAGACTGATTCTTGGAGAGAGTTCCAGAGTTCAGCAGTTGAATAGAAGAAAGACGGTACTTTCATGTATCTGCGTGATTACTCTTGGTTAGTCACAGGATATACATAGTTTTGACTATACCTTGTTCCAAATAAGTATGCCAAAACTCTTGAACATTAAACTCGATAATTCACAAACAGCTAGACTAATCGAGCTAATATGTCTACCATTTGTGAAGGGTCAGCCACGGAATAAGTGTGGATATATATAGCCCATTTGCTTTAGCCCTTTTTGAGTTACAGAGGTTAGGGTTTACGATTTCTTGCCTACCTATTTGGAACAGGGTATAGCTTTGATTGACTTTGATTATTTTGTAATTCTGATCAACTTAAAATTAATCAAAGTTTTCATAATAAGTCAGAAGTTAGTTTATCTTCGAAAATTCGATTTATAGAAAGTGCCTGCCTATTCTAATTTCTCAAGAGGGGCATTACTTTGGAATATTTTTAGGCATAGTTAGATATAGTATGATTTTCTCCAAAGTCGCCAAGGTCGTTTGTTGGGGCATGCCTATTTCCATACCATGTAACATATCGTTATCTCAACAAATAAAATGAAATAAATGAATAACTATATTATATACAAATGCAATAAATGAATAACTATATTATATACAAATGCAATAAATGAATAACTATATTATATACAAATGAAATAAATGAATAACTATATTATATACAAATGAAATAAATGAATAACTATATTATATACAAATGAAATAAATGAATAACTATATTATATACAAATGAAATAAATGAATAACTATATTGTATACAAATGAAATAAATGAATAACTATATTATATACAAATGAAATAAATGAATAACTATATTATATACAAATAAATAAATGATTTATTATATACAAATGAAATAAATGAATAACTATATTATATACAAATTAAATAAATGAATAACTATATTATATACAAATTAAATAAATGAATAACTATATTATATACAAATGAAATAAATGAATAACTATATTATATACAAATGAAATAAATGAATAACTATATTATATACAAATGAAATAAATGAATAACTATATTATATACAAATGAAATAAATTAATAACTATATTATATACAAATCACATGTGTCTTATCTACTTTCCACTTCTGATCTTCAACAAAAAACAAGTACAATAGCAACAACAGAATCGACCATTAATAGGCCTTCGTTTTCGATGCAGGTTACTTACAAACACCATATAATGAGGAGCACTTTATTGACATTTCGCATATAGCTTTATCAGGTCAATGACATACACTAAAACATCTTATAACTCGACAATTTTCTTCCTGACGGGAGGAAGGGAGGAGGGCTGGTCGATGGAGGGGAAGGGGGGGGGGGGGGGTACAATCATGATGATGTCTGTGATTTGTGGAGTCAACTTTTCTGAGTATATTTTGATTAGGTTACATACAGGTACAGAAGGAAGGTAAGGCAGACAATAATAGAACAGGCATAATGGTAGACCACTCATAAAGCGACCCGGGTCAGATGAAGGCCCTTGATGACCATTCTTTTAGAGAACCCCAGACAACATAGTGCTGGGATCAAGAGGTGAATGGTGGTGGGTCTCTTTGGTGTAACCGTCTTGGTGGTGTAATGGTTAGAGTCTTTAATAATCTATGTGTGATAACCCAAGTTCGAATTCCGGTGGATCACATACATGCTTTCATTAATATAATATGAGGTGTTTGGTGTTGAGGTGAAATTAATAAAATATAGATTAAATATATAATATGGGAGGAGGTGTGGGAGACCGATCATAAAGTTTCGCTCACAAGTATTTCAAGATACAATTACACATTTATTGTTAGCCTTCTGGCTAATAATAGACATTTGTTTTAGATTGGGAAGGATATATGGAATATGTATATCCTGTGGAAGTCATAGCTAGGTTAATTGAGATTTTCTTTACCCTTAAAATTCGCACAGATCCTTCATGGATTGTAAATTATCGTCAAATAATAGCCTGAAAAAAATCAAAATCTTTAAAAGGTTAACGTGAAGTCTACATTAAGGGGATATTTCTACTTGAGTGATATTTTTGGACCCCTTTCTCCCTAATGTTTAGCCCATTGTTTGTGTATATTTTAATTAAGACGTTCGCCCCATTAGTTTAGCGATTGTAAGTATTTTTGCCCCATTTCTTTTAATTTTAAAACCTTTCTTGGCAATGTTTTCCTGGCGAGCGATAGCGAGCC
This sequence comes from Paralithodes platypus, assembly GCA_032716605.1. Classification (NCBI taxonomy): domain Eukaryota; kingdom Metazoa; phylum Arthropoda; class Malacostraca; order Decapoda; family Lithodidae; genus Paralithodes; species Paralithodes platypus. The sequence goes on along the minus strand of CM064552.1, from coordinate 26,708,853 downwards.
TGTAATTTAAGAGGAACCGGCCTTCGGCCAAGACATTTTTCTACTGAAATATATACACATTTATCTTGAAAGGAGGTGTTGGGGGTGTAATTTTATGTTTGATGGAGGTCTAGGGAACATACTAAAATCCTCCCCTTAAGAGCTAGGATCAAGAGGTGAATGGTGTGTCTGTCTGTCTGTCTGTATGTCTGGTGGTGGTGTGTTGTGGGAGGAATTTTGGGAGAACAATCACAAGGTATCGCTCACAAATCGTCTGTCTGTCTGTCTGTCTGGTGGTGGTGTGTGTGGGAGGTGGCGTGGGAGAACAATCACAAGGTATCGCTCACAAATCGTCTGTCTGTCTGGCTGTCTGGTGGTGGTGTGTGTGGGAGGTGGCGTGGGAGAACAATCACAAGGTATCGCTCACAAATCGTCTGTCTGTCTGTCTGTCTGGCTGTCTGGTGGTGGTGTGTGTGGGAGGTGGCGTGGGAGAACAATCACAAGGTATCGCTCACAAATCGTCTGTCTGTCTGGCTGTCTTGTGGTGGTGTGTGTGGGAGGTGGCGTGGGAGAACAATCACAAGGTATCACTCACAAATCGTCTGTCTGTCTGGCTGTCTTGTGGTGGTGTGTGTGGGAGAACAATCACAAGGTATCGCTCACAAATCGTCTGTCTGTCTGGCTGTCTGGTGGTGGTGTGTGTGGGAGGTGGCGTGGGAGAACAATCACAAGGTATCGCTCACAAATCGTCTGTCTGTCTGTCTGGCTGTCTGGTGGTGGTGTGTGTGGGAGGTGGCGTGGGAGAACAATCACAAGGTATCGCTCACAAATCGTCTGTCTGTCTGTCTGTCTGTCTGTCTGGCTGTCTGGTGGTGGTGTGGGAGGTGGCATGGGAGAACAATCACAAGGTATCGCTCACAAATCGTCTGTCTGTCTGTCTGTCTGTCTGTCTGGCTGTCTGGTGGTGGTGTATGTGGGAGGTGGCGTGGGAGAACAATCACAAGGTATCGCTTACAAATCGTCTGTCTGTCTGTCTGTCTGTCTGTCTGGCTGTCTGGTGGTGGTGTGTGTGGGAGGTGGCGTGGGAGAACAATCACAAGGTATCGCTCACAAATCGTCTGTCTGTCTGTCTGTCTTGTGGTGGTGTGTGTGGGAGAACAATCACAAGGTATCGCTCACAAATCGTCTGCCTGTCTGTCTGTCTGTCTGTCTGTCTGGCTGTCTGGTGGTGGTGTGTGTGGGAGGTGGCGTGGGAGAACAATCACAAGGTATCGCTCACAAATCGTCTGTCTGTCTGTCTGTCTGTCTGGCTGTCTGGTGGTGGTGTGTGTGGGAGGTGGCGTGGGAGAACAATCACAAGGTATCGCTCACAAATTGTCTGTCTGTCTGTGTGTCTGTCTGTCTGGCTGTCTGGTGGTGGTGTGTATGGGAGGTGGCGTGGGAGAACAATCACAAGGTATCACTCACAAATCGTCTGTCTGTCTGTCTGTCTGTCTGTCTGGCTGTCTGGTGGTGGTGTGTGTGGGAGGTGGCGTGGGAGAACAATCACAAGGTATCGCTCACAAATCGTCTGTCTGTCTGTCTGTCTGACTGTCTGGTGGTGGTGTGTGTGGGAGGTGGCGTGGGAGAACAATCACAACGTATCGCTCACAAATCGTCTGTCCGTCTGTCTGTCTGTCTGTCTGTCTGGCTGCCTGGTGGTGGTGTGTTGTGGGAGGTGGCGTGGGAGAGCAATCACAAGGTATCGCTCACAAATCGTCTGTCTGTCTGTCTGTCTGTCTGTCTGTCTGTCTGGCTGCCTGGTGGTGGTGTGTTACAAAGGAGTACAAAGGAGTACAAAGGAAATCAAGCAACAACAGATCTAGTGACCCTTCTAGGTTGCTTGTCCTCCAAAACACTGAGGATCAAGTGTCCAAACAGTGGTTTAGAGTGGGTAAGGGAACATTGGAAAGGGAATTACTGCCCTGGAACTAATGTCCGTGGCAGGATTAGGAAGTTAGTAGGGGACAGATGGGTTAGTAACTGAGGGGGGGATAAAATAAAGTTATTCATTTACAAACGCAGTCAGTCGCGGGTTTGATGCGAGATATTTGTCTAGGCGGAGTTTAAATGAATCAACGGTGATGCAGTCTATAACGTTTCGGGGAAGCCCATTCCACAAGTTGACAACTCGATTGAAGAAGAAATTCTTAGATTCGTGCGAGTTAAAAGATTTACCAATAATTTTGCAACCGTTTCCCCGCGTGTAATTAGATTGGTCGATAGTGAAGTACTTACTACAGTTCATATTGTCGATGCCTTTGATGATTTTGAACACTTGAATTAAGTCGCCTCTTAATCTGCGCTGGGTTAAAGGAAATAGAATTAATTCTCTAAGACGCTCTTCGTATGGTTTGTTCTTTAGGCTAGGTATCATTTTGGTAACTCTACGTTGAACTCGTTCTAGCTTGTTTATATCTTTTTGGTAATAAGGGCACCAGGATTGAACGCAGTATTCCAGAAGAGGGCGGACTAAGGAATTGTAAAGGGTTAGGATAACTTCTTTGGATTTATGCTCAAATGACCTGCCTATAAAGCCAATTATTTTGTTTGCCTTCTTAACAACTTCTGAACATTGTTGACTCGGTTTTAGGTTACTCGATATTGTTACTCCCAGATCGGTTTCTCTGTTTACATTCTTAAGCTGAGTGCCACTCATCGAATAGTTTGCTTTCTCATTTAGGTATCCGATATGTAGTACTTTACATTTATCCGCATTGAAACTCATTTGCTAAATTTGGGCCCAACATGACAATTTATCTAGATTGTGTTGCATATCGTCAACTTGTTCTTTTGAGAGTACGCTATTTGCAATTTTTGTATCGTCAGCAAATTTTGAGATTGTACAGGTGAGACCCTCATCTATGTCGTTGATGTAAATTAGAAAGAGAATTGGTCCTAGTACCGATCCCTGGGGTACCCCGCTACTTACATTGGTCCATTTTGATGCCTTACCGTTTATGACTACTCTTTGCTTTCTGTCGCTGAGCCAATTTTCTATCCATTTCAACACACCGTCTTGTATTCCATGCGCTTTTAGTTTTAGCAGTAAACGTTTGTGGGGAACTTTGTCAAAGGCCTTTTGAAAATCAAGGTATATAATATCTACAGCTTTACTCTCATCGTAGAGGTTGAGGATATCGTGGAAGAAGTCTAAGAGGTTTGTTAAACAGGAACGTTTTTTACGAAAGCCGTGTTGAGTATCTTTAAGTATGTTATTTTCCTCTAAGTGATTTACGAGTCTGTCTCGTATGACCGTTTCTAGCATTTTACATACAACTGAGGTTAAGCTAATTGGACGATAGTTACTGGATAGGGATTTGCTGCCTTTTTTGAATATCGGTGTTACGTTGGCTAGCTTCCACTGATCGGGCATAGTTCCAGACTGCAAGGATTTATTGAATAGTAATGTCAGTGGTTTAGAGAGCTCATCCTTAGCTTCCTTTAGAACTCTAGGCGAGATTGTATCAGGTCCAGGCGTTTTATTTACCTTGAGTTTATCTAAACAATTCAATACTTCTTTCTCTGTAACGGTGATATTGCTTAAAACATCTGAATTATCAATCTGAATCGGCGATGGTGTAGGGATATCACTGAGGTCTTCTGTTGTAAAAACTGATGCAAAGAAGGTATTGAGGGCATTACTCATTTGTTCTTCGTCTTTGGTGTATTCTCCATTTTCATCGACTAACGGTCCAACAGTTGAAGTAACTATTTTTTTCTTTCTGATATAACTATAGAATTCTTTCGGGTTTGTTTTACTTTGATTCGCAATATGTAACTCTAAGGTCTTTTTACTTTGCTTAATTAACTTTTTGGCTTTGCGTCGTAGCTCTACAAATTTCAGCCGTTCTTCGTCATTTTGTGAGGATTTTAATCTATCATTAGCAAATTTTTTAGCAAGCAGGCAGTTTGAAATATCTTTATTCCACCATTTGGACTTATTATTATGGCCTGGACGCCGAGTTTTCGATGGTATGCAGTCTTGCACTGCTTTTAGGTAAGTGGCTTCGAATAACTTCCAAGATGTATTTATGTCGTTATTGTGAATTAAAAAGCTCCAGTCAGTTTCTTTAAACATAGCTCTAAGTTTATGGAAGTTTGCTTTCTTGAAATTAGGGACTTTTTCGATGCTACTATTTGGTTCGTTATTAGTAAACTTTAAAGTGAAAGTTATCGTATGATGGTCGCTGTTACTGAATTCATCACCAACATTCAAATTCTCTATTAATTCTTGTTTTGTTGCAAGTACAATGTCAAGAACGTTATTACCACAGGTCGGCGTTCCAACAAATTGATAAAGCGAACTCTCTTGCAAGTTCGTATACAAGTCATGTCCGGAGTGTGAAGTAAGAGTATCGCCCCACTTGGTCACAGGTAAATTAAAGTCACCAAAAATTACGGTATCTTGTGAGTTACTTACATCTGCAATTTGTTCGTAAATTTCTCGGTCAGTTTGCACTGATTGAGCTGGAGGTCTGTATATTAATGCAAGTATTATTTTGGTACCTTTATTATTCTTTATTAGCACAAAAGATGCGTCGACGTTCACAATTTGAGGTTTTGACAAGAGGGTAGGGTTAAGACTTTCTTTGATATAAAGTAAAACGCCACCTCCATTTCGATTTATTCGGCTTTTCTCAAACATTACATAACCGGGAAGTGAATACTCTGCTAAAAAGTCTCTATCTTCTGTATTGAGCCAAGATTCTGTTATGCCAATCACATCATAATTTTCTGTAAACACTAGCTCCTCTAAATCTGAACATTTATTGCGTATGCTACGAGCGTTTGCATAGAAAACCTTTATATTTGTTATATTAGAACTCATGGAACGCGCTTTAATAATATTTTTGGTTCTTGTCGGATCTACATTTATGTTCATGGCTGTCCTCGGTCCTCGCTGTCTCCGGTCCTTATCGCTGGTGGTCCTCGGTTGCCTCTGTTTTTTTCTTGGCGTTGGATGATTTATGTCACTGCTGCTTCTTCTCGGATGGCGTTTTTTGATCCATGGCTGCGGACTGCTTCGTGTAGGAGACGACCCATGCGTGCTGAACCCACAGGGTTTAGATGAGTGCCATCCTTGCGGAACAGAGTAGGCTGGTTGTAGAAGTTGTCCCAGAGGTTGATGAATTCAACTTCTTCCCTCAGACACAAATGTTTTAGTCGGCTATTTGTGCTGAAGGCCTTGTCGTAGAATTTGTCAGGTGCGTCAATCTTGGGGAGAATGCCTGAGATGATGATATTCCTTGACTTGTTTTTGTAGTGCTGGATCATCTTGCGATATTTCTCCATCAACTCTTCGGATCTGGTGCGCATGACGTCATTTGAACCAGCATGGATGACAAAAAGGGTATTTTCATTTGCATCCTTTGTGGTATCTTCGAAGGCTTCCACAATGTCGTCCAGTCCAGCTCCTGGGATGCAAAATCTTTTTCGTTGATTTGGGACTCTGTCGCAGAACTCTTCGACCTGTCCTCGTAGGATGGAATCCCCAACGAGCCTGGTCTCTTCTGGTTCGTCTTCCATCTCTACCAATATCTCAAATCTGTTTGACATTGTGACTGGTAGATGAGACCTTTTCTGCGTTGGCCGTGCACCGTTCCTCACTGGTGTAAATCCGGAAACCTGTGGTGGCGGGACTCTACGTACAGGTCGGGGAGAGGAGTGGTTAGAACGGGGGCGAGGGGTTGGTACTGTTCGTGCTAGCAGGCTTCTTGCACGAGGAGTGGTGGAGAGACTAAGGTGAACAGGGCGGCTGTCCTGGTTTGATGTCGGCTCAGGTTCGTCAGAAGCATCTGCTGCAGTGTCTACTGCAGGTGTTGGATTGTTGGCAGATGACGTTGGGGCGGTGGTGGATGCTGGAGATGAAACAATTTGAGTTAGTGATACTCCAACGTTGAGTGTTACAAACTCTTGGAGTTATTCCAGCTTCCTGGTGAGGGCGTTGATCTTGTTGAGGGCTTCATCCAATTTTGCTGTCAAATCCTCTCGTTGCTGGCAGAGTCGGCAGACTTGTGGATCGGCAGGAGCAAACATGGAAGCACCAAACCTACCGGCGCAGTTCGTACAGGCACGAGGCATGGTGACGATCACTTTCTTCAGTTCACTTCACTCACTTAAAAACACTTAACTCACTTTAAAAACACTAAACTCACTTTTAAAACACTTCACTCCCTTCAGGTCGCTTCACTTACTTAAATAGGCCTAACCGAAAACAAAAATGTTGAAATACACACAAATAGGTTATCAGCGGTGATAGCCTAACCAAAAATTAAAACAAAACAAAATTAAATTTGAATACGCAGTGATAGCCGAACCGAAAACAATTTTATGTTTATTTAAACAGAAATAGGCCACCAGAAATAGCCTATCCTAACCGAAAACAAAAATTATGAACTACCGGTACGCAGAAATAGGCCACCAGCGGTGATAGCTTAACTGAAAATTTAAAAATTGAAGTACGAAGAAATAGGCCACCAGGGATGATAGCCTAGACTAACCGAAATCAAAAATAATAGAAAACAAAAATTATGAAATACCGGTACGCAGAAATAGGCCACCAGCGGTGATAGCCTAGACTAACCGAAAAAAAAAATAACCGAAAACAAAAATTATGAAATACTGGTACGCAGAAATAGGCCACCAGCGGTGATAGCCTAACTGAAAATTTAAAAATTGAAGTACGCAGAAATAGGCCACCAGGGATGATAGCCTAGACTAACCGAAAACAAAAATTATGAAATACCGGTACGCAGAAATAGGCCACCAGCGGTGATAGCCTAACTGAAAATTTAAAAATTGAAGTACCGTACGCAGAAATAGGCCACCAGGGATGATAGCCTAGTCTAACCTAAAACAAAAATAACCAAAAACAAAAAAGCCACTGTTGTGGGAGGTGGCGTGGGAGAGCAATCACAAGGTATCGCTCACAAGTCGTCTGTCTGTATGTCTGCCTGTATGTCTGTCTGTCTGTCTGGCTGCCTGGTGGTGGTGTGTTGTGGGAGGTGGTGTGGGAGAGCAATCACAAGGTATCGCTCACAAGTCGTCTGTCTGTCTGTCTGGCTGGCTGCCTGGTGGTGGTTTGTTGTGGGAGGTGGCATGGGAGAGCAATCACAAGGTATCGCTCACAAGTCGTCTGTCTGTCTGTCTGTCTGTCTGGCTGCCTGGTGGTGGTGTGTTGTGGGAGGTGGCGTGGGAGAGCAATCACAAGGTATCGCTCACAAGTCGTCTGTCTGTCTGGCTACCTGGTGGTGGTTTGTTGTGGGAGGTGGCATGGGAGAGCAATCACAAGGTATATCGCTCACAAATCATCTGTCTGTCTGGCTGCCTGGTGGTGGTGGTGTGTTGTGGGAGGTGGCGTGGGAGAGCAATCACAAGGTATCCCTCACAAGTCGTCTGTCTGTCTGGCTGCCTGGTGGTGGTGTGTTGTGGGAGGTGGCGTGGGAGAGCAATCACAAGGTATCCTTCACAAGTCGTCTGTCTGTCTGGCTGCCTGGTGGTGGTGTGTTGTGGGAGGTGGTGTGGGAGAGCAATCACAAGGTATCCCTCACAAGTCGTCTGTCTGTCTGTCTGTCTGTCTGTCTGTCTGGTAGTGGTTTGTTGTGGGAGGTGGCGTGGGAGAGCAATCACAAGGTATCCCTCACAAGTCGCCTGTCTGTCTGGCTGCCTGGTGGTGGTGTGTTGTGGGAGGTGGTGTGGGAGAGCAATCACAAGGTATCCCTCACAAGTCGTCTGTCTGTCTGTCTGTCTGTCTGTCTGTCTGTCTGTCTGTCTGGCTGCCTGGTGGTGGTTTGTTGTGGGAGGTGGCGTGGGAGAGCAATCACAAGGTATCCCTCACAAGTTGTCTGTCTGTCTGGCTGCCTGGTGGTGGTGTGTTGTGGGAGGTGGTGTGGGAGAGCAATCACAAGGTATCCCTCACAAGTCGTCTGTCTGTCTGTCTGGCTGCCTGGTGGTGGTTTGTTGTGGGAGGTGGCGTGGGAGAGCAATCACAAGGTATCGCTCACAAGTCGTCTGTCTGTCTGTCTGTCTGGCTGGCTGCCTGGTGGTGGTGTGTGTGGGAGGTGGCGTGGGAGAGCAATCACAAGGTATCGCTCACAAGTCGTCTGTCTGTCTGTCTGTCTGGCTGGCTGCCTGGTGGTGGTGTGTGTGGGAGGTGGCGTGGGAGAGCAATCACAAGGTATCCCTCACAAGTCGTCTGTCTGTCTGGCTGCCTGGTGGTGGTTTGTTGTGGGAGAGCAATCACAAGGTATCGCTCACAAGTCGTCTGTCTGTCTGTCTGTCTGTCTGTCTGGCTGCCTGGTGGTGGTGTGTTGTGGGAGGTGGTGTGGGAGAGCAATCACAAGGTATCGCTCACAAGTCGTCTGTCTGTCTGTCTGTCTGTCTGGCTGGCTGCCTGGTGGTGGTTTGTTGTGGGAGGTGGCGTGGGAGAGCAATCACAAGGTATCGCTCACAAGTCGTCTGTCTGTCTGTCTGTCTGTCTGGCTGCCTGGTGGTGGTGTGTTGTGGGAGGTGGCGTGGGAGAGCAATCACAAGGTATCGCTCACAAGTCGTCTGTCTGTCTGGCTGCCTGGTGGTGGTTTGTTGTGGGAGGAGGCATGGGAGAGCAATCACAAGGTATATCGCTCACAAATCATCTGTCTGTCTGGCTGCCTGGTGGTGGTGGTGTGTTGTGGGAGGTGGCGTGGGAGAGCAATCACAAGGTATCCCTCACAAGTCGTCTGTCTGTCTGGCTGCCTGGTGGTGGTGTGTTGTGGGAGGTGGCGTGGGAGAGCAATCACAAGGTATCCTTCACAAGTCGTCTGTCTGTCTGGCTGCCTGGTGGTGGTGTGTTGTGGGAGGTGGTGTGGGAGAGCAATCACAAGGTATCCCTCACAAGTCGTCTGTCTGTCTGTCTGTCTGTCTGTCTGTCTGTCTGTCTGTCTGTCTGGTGGTGGTTTGTTGTGGGAGGTGGCGTGGGAGAGCAATCACAAGGTATCCCTCACAAGTCGTCTGTCTGTCTGGCTGCCTGGTGGTGGTGTGTTGTGGGAGGTGGTGTGGGAGAGCAATCACAAGGTATCCCTCACAAGTCGTCTGTCTGTCTGTCTGTCTGTCTGTCTGTCTGTCTGGCTGCCTGGTGGTGGTTTGTTGTGGGAGGTGGCGTGGGAGAGCAATCACAAGGTATCCCTCACAAGTCGTCTGTCTGTCTGGCTGCCTGGTGGTGGTGTGTTGTGGGAGGTGGTGTGGGAGAGCAATCACAAGGTATCCCTCACAAGTCGTCTGTCTGTCTGTCTGTCTGTCTGTCTGTCTAGGTGCTTGGTGGTGGTATGTTGTGGGAGGTGGCATGGGAGAGCAATCACAAGGTATCCCTCACAAGTCGTCTGTCTGTCTGTCTGGCTGCCTGGTGGTGGTTTGTTGTGGGAGGTGGCGTGGGAGAGCAATCACAAGGTATCGCTCACAAGTCGTCTGTCTGTCTGTCTGTCTGGCTGGCTGCCTGGTGGTGGTGTGTGTGGGAGGTGGCGTGGGAGAGCAATCACAAGGTATCGCTCACAAGTCGTCTATCTGTCTGTCTGTCTGGCTGGCTGCCTGGTGGTGGTGTGTGTGGGAGGTGGCGTGGGAGAGCAATCACAAGGTATCGCTCACAAGTCGTCTGTCTGTCTGTCTGTCTGGCTGGCTGCCTGGTGGTGGTGTGTGTGGGAGGTGGCGTGGGAGAGCAATCACAAGGTATCCCTCACAAGTCGTCTGTCTGTCTGGCTGCCTGGTGGTGGTTTGTTGTGGGAGAGCAATCACAAGGTATCGCTCACAAGTCGTCTGTCTGTCTGTCTGTCTGGCTGGCTGCCTGGTGGTGGTGTGTGTGGGAGGTGGCGTGAGAGAGCAATCACAAGGTATCGCTCACAAGTCGTCTGTCTGTCTGGCTGGCTGCCTGGTGGTGGTGTGTGTGGGAGGTGGCGTGGGAGAGCAATCACAAGGTATCGCTCACAAGTCATCTGTCTGTCTGTCTGTCTGGCTGGCTGCCTGGTGGTGGTGTGTGTGGGAGGTGGCGTGGGAGAGCAATCACAAGGTATCCCTCACAGGTCGTCTGTCTGTCTGGCTGCTTGGTGGTGGTTTGTTGTGGGAGGTGGCATGGGAGAGCAATCACAAGGTATCCCTCACAAGTCGTCTGTCTGTCTGGCTGCCTGGTGGTGGTGTGTTGTGGGAGGTGGCGTGGGAGAGCAATCACAAGGTATCCTTCACAAGTCGTCTGTCTGTCTGGCTGCCTGGTGGTGGTGTGTTGTGGGAGGTGGTGTGGGAGAGCAATCACAAGGTATCCCTCACAAGTCGTCTGTCTGTCTGTCTGTCTGTCTGTCTGTCTGTCTGGTGGTGGTTTGTTGTGGGAGGGGGCATGGGAGAGCAATCACAAGGTATCCCTCACAAGTCGTCTGTCTGTCTGGCTGCCTGGTGGTGGTGTGTTGTGGGAGGTGGTGTGGGAGAGCAATCACAAGGTATCCCTCACAAGTCGTCTGTCTGTCTGTCTGTCTGTCTGTCTGTCTGGCTGCCTGGTGGTGGTTTGTTGTGGGAGGTGGCGTGGGAGAGCAATCACAAGGTATCCCTCACAAGTCGTCTGTCTGTCTGGCTGCCTGGTGGTGGTGTGTTGTGGGAGGTGGTGTGGGAGAGCAATCACAAGGTATCCCTCACAAGTCGTCTGTCTGTCTGTCTGTCTGTCTGTCTGTCTAGGTGCTTGGTGGTGGTATGTTGTGGGAGGTGGCATGGGAGAGCAATCACAAGGTATCCCTCACAAGTCGTCTGTCTGTCTGTCTGGCTGCCTGGTGGTGGTTTGTTGTGGGAGGTGGCGTGGGAGAGCAATCACAAGGTATCGCTCACAAGTCGTCTGTCTGTCTGTCTGTCTGGCTGGCTGCCTGGTGGTGGTGTGTGTGGGAGGTGGCGTGGGAGAGCAATCACAAGGTATCGCTCACAAGTCGTCTATCTGTCTGTCTGTCTGTCTGGCTGGCTGCCTGGTGGTGGTGTGTGTGGGAGGTGGTGTGGGAGAGCAATCACAAGGTATCCCTCACAAGTCGTCTGTCTGTCTGTCTGTCTGTCTGTCTGTCTAGGTGCTTGGTGGTGGTATGTTGTGGGAGGTGGCATGGGAGAGCAATCACAAGGTATCCCTCACAAGTCGTCTGTCTGTCTGGCTGGCTGCCTGGTGGTGGTTTGTTGTGGGAGGTGGCGTGGGAGAGCAATCACAAGGTATCGCTCACAAGTCGTCTGTCTGTCTGTCTGTCTGGCTGGCTGCCTGGTGGTGGTGTGTGTGGGAGGTGGCGTGGGAGAGCAATCACAAGGTATCGCTCACAAGTCGTCTATCTGTCTGTCTGTCTGGCTGGCTGCCTGGTGGTGGTGTGTGTGGGAGGTGGCGTGGGAGAGCAATCACAAGGTATCGCTCACAAGTCGTCTGTCTGTCTGTCTGTCTGGCTGGCTGCCTGGTGGTGGTGTGTGTGGGAGGTGGCGTGGGAGAGCAATCACAAGGTATCCCTCACAAGTCGTCTGTCTGTCTGGCTGCCTGGTGGTGGTTTGTTGTGGGAGAGCAATCACAAGGTATCGCTCACAAGTCGTCTGTCTGTCTGTCTGTCTGTCTGGCTGGCTGCCTGGTGGTGGTGTGTGTGGGAGGTGGCGTGAGAGAGCAATCACAAGGTATCGCTCACAAGTCGTCTGTCTGTCTGGCTGGCTGCCTGGTGGTGGTGTGTGTGGGAGGTGGCGTGGGAGAGCAATCACAAGGTATCGCTCACAAGTCATCTGTCTGTCTGTATGTCTGGCTGGCTGCCTGGTGGTGGTGTGTGTGGGAGGTGGCGTGGGAGAGCAATCACAAGGTATCCCTCACAGGTCGTCTGTCTGTCTGGCTGCTTGGTGGTGGTTTGTTGTGGGAGGGTGCGTGGGAGAGCAATCACAAGGTATCGCTCACAAGTCGTCTGTTTGGCTGCCTGGTGGTGGTGTGTGTGGGAGGTGGCGTGGGAGAGCAATCACAAGGTATTGCTCGCACGTCGTCTGTCTGTCTGTCTGGCTGCCTGGCTGCCTGGTGGTGGTGTGAGTTGTGGGAGGTGGCGTGAGTTGTGGGAGGTGGCGTGGGAGAGCAATCACAAGGTATCGCTCACAAGTCGTCTGTCTGTCTGTCTGGCTGCCTGGTGGTGGTGTGTTGTGGGAGGTGGCGGGTGGAGAGCAATCACAAGGTATCGTCAGTAGTCCTCTAATCTTTATAGTCCATATTCTCTCACTTTTAGGATTTGGATTTTTAGTTTAAGTCTAAGATAAATTAGGTATATTCTTCAACACTTTCCATATACAATGCCGTTCTTTAAATTTATTGAATTATGTTTAACATTTCAATATTTCATTCAGCATAGAAAGGAAACTAGGAGTAATTGTTTTTTCTATGTCCATGAAGGAGAAAAAAAGGTAAATGCTGCCTGAAACAAGGCCAACCCACAAAGTTATAAAAGTGACAGGGAGCCAAGTTAATAGTACAGTAGAGTCAACTTTTCTGGACACACGGAGCTTCAAGTGGTATTAGTCATAGGATGAGGGAAATACAGATTGAGGGAGAAAGTTCCAGGGTTTACTTGTTGAGTAGAAGAAGGATCTTAACACTATTATGTCTACAGTTCGATAACTAATTTCGTTTATTGGATCAAAGTCGAACGTTTCCGATCATTGTACATACGCAACTGTGTTCAATGACCGTTATAGGCTAGTTGCATAACGAAATTACAACATATCACTCCTTATCAATTACTAATATTATAGCTTTGTTTAGGTGTGATAAAATATAAATACATCACAAACATATCAGATAAAACGGAGTTAGACATTGTAGAGTCGAGGCAATACGATTAATGACTTGACAAACATATCTCTAAAAAGTTGTAATTGTGAAGGTACCAATTATTTTGATCCTGATGACGCAATATCCCAACCAATACAGAGTGAGCCATTGACACATGTAGACTGTAATGAAATATATCTGGTTGTGCCTCAAGACTCCAACACATACAATTAGTGGGTTCTTCTGAGAGAGAGAGAGAGAGAGAGAGAGATTTTGATTTTGCCCCGAGGGGCGAGTTTATTGAGCAGCGCCCCCCATCCTGTGAGGGGACAACCACTAGTAAGGCGATACATACTGCTCAAAGAGCCATTATTCCACTGAAACAACAGCATCGTCGTCTGGTTACATTCATATTTGTGTTTATAAGTCAGGTTGGCATTATTCAGATGTGTTATTATAGTTTCCTCATTTAATTGTCACATGGTCTGTATATACGTATTTCATAAAAAAAAAAAAAAAAAAAAAAAAAAAAAAGCAAGCAAGCAAGCTTGTAGTGACTGAATTATTAATTGACAGGTTGTAAATAATAGCACTACAGAACTAGTGCAATCGTATGAGGAGACTATTCATATTTTCATTACATCAATGATTATTGAGATCATAGTTAGCTGAATACAATTATTACAAAATAGGCAATGGTATAAATCAACATAATACATAATTTAATACAGGCGGACATAATCATGATCCGGTTCGTTGTGCACTGGGAGCTAAGGTGTCTTGAGATCGCCTCGTACCCATACACAACGAACGTATTATAGTCTGCATGGTTGGTATCTAATTGAATATACTTAGTGGGTATTTCAAGAATGTCAGGGGGTAAGGAAATGTGATTTGTATATTAGAAGACTGTGATTAACGAGACGTGTAACATGTGGAGGGAGGTGGTAGAAAGAGAGGGATCTCGCTGGGGGTGGAAGTTTCGCTCCCAGGAATTTTCGTTCCTGTGGTATTTCAATAATAATAATAAAATAATAATAATAATAAGGGGACAACCACTGGTAAGGGAATACATACTGCTCAAAGAGCATTATTCTACTGTAACAACAGTATCGTCGTCTGGTGTTATTATAGTTTCCTCATTTGATTGCCACATATGCTGTATATACGTGCTCATTGAGAAAAAAAAAAAAAAAAAAGTGACTGAATTATTAATTGACAGGTAAATAATAGCACTACAAAACTAGTGCAATCATATGAGGAGGCTATTCATGTTTTCTTACATCAATGGTTATTGAGATCATAGGTAGCTGAATACAATTATTACATACAAGATGTGACTAATATTTCGAACTACATTAATTATTATGCAATAATAGTACCACAAATATATTACAATCATATGAGGGACACTTCACATTCTTCATTACATCAACGGTTATTGAGGTCATAGTTAGCTGAATACAAGTCACGTACATAATGAGACTAATATTACCAACTACCGAAGTTATAATGGAATTATAGTAATACAAATATTTTACAAAGATGAGTTACATGGTTCAAATTCTTATTACAATAATGGTTATTGAGGGGATAGTTAGCGCAATATGACCAGTGGAGAAGTTTACATGCCGATAGTAATATAATATTTAGTAGGGTGTGTGGTTATGGGAGAGAGGGAGGGGGGTTGTAGGAGGTAGAGGAATGGGTGGGAGAGGAGGAGGAGGTAAGGTACTCCAGGGAGGAGGAAAGTGTGAGAGGGGAGGTGTGTGTGTGTGTATGTCCCTTCTTAAACATCCTAGAGGGACCCTACCCGTCGTGACCCAGTCACCAGACCCCAGCCAATGCCTTCTCTATACATAATTATGTATAGAGAAGGCATTGCCCCAGCACCCAAAACACACAGCCACACAGATTCAGATTCGAGAGAGAGAGAGAGAGAGAGAGAGAAATAATTTTGAATAGACGATGGGGTGTAAGGTTCCCATATGGGTATTGAGAGAATTGAGATTAGGGATACCATACCATGCCTTAGAAGATGTCTGGTGCCAAGGGATATGTATTTATGTATGTATGTATGTATGTATGTATGTATGTACTCAGGCACATACCTCATAGCTGGGATTGGCCGACTCGAAACAGAGCCCGAACACAAACAACAAAAACAAATACAAATAGAAAAATCACATACATCTAAGTCGCCAAGTATATGTGGAAATAGAAAAGAGTGTGAAAAACTAAAGCTAAGAAATACGTAATTTATATGTTAAAGAAAAATATACTAAGTTCAAGACACCGGAACTAGGAGATATTGAGACGTAATATGCAATCGGAATATTTGTGAGAGATAAAGGAGGGAAACAATAGATTTAAGAAACAAAAGGTGATACAAAATACAGCAAAAAACGGGGTAGGCAGAGTTCAATTAACAGATGTAAACAGTTTGGAAAAAGGAATTGCTTACATGGAAGTGTAAATGATTTACAAGTAACGTTGTAGAGTGGGTACCCTAATGTGAAACGTACACAGAGGAGGAGGGATGATTATGTACCAAATGCAACCATTCAAGACTTCAAATACTCCCCATTGCTGATGCCACAATAGATAGCCTATGGGAGTAATTATGAAGACAAATATATCCTTGGTCTTACCGTATGAAGTTCGATCATATCTGTATTTGTTACGGGTGGTCTTTCTAATGGTTGTAGGTTACTGAGAGTGTGATAATAGGTTGTAGTGGTTATAAAGTGTATTATAGGTGGCCGGGGCAGCAGCTGTGAAGTGTGGTGGTCGTGACTGGGGGAGGGACAGGTTGTGCTGCTATCCTATCAGTGGAACCTTTTGTATTACCATATCATGTTACATACACACACACACACACACACACACAAACAAACACACACACACCGTACAGTCATGAACAAGCCACTACCTTCCTCACACCCCATCACTAGTCAGCTCGTGTCCACTTTTCAACCTATGACCAGACAAATTATCGAATAACAATAAATTAGAATTGAACATAATATAAATTGATAAAACACATGTTCAAATCGAAACTTGCACCCAATAAAACACAAAATCTGGTATTTCACTCCCATGAGCTTGCTTACTTTATCCCCTGATTAGAGCTGAATTATACGATCCAAAAAAAAATAAAAAAAATAAATTCTTAAGTATACTGGTACTAAAAGCTCTGGAAACTCTTTTAAAGATAATAGAAGAAGTATATTAATATCCCTGTCAAATATAGTTCATTTTTTTTTCTATATTCCAACTACTCCCTCTCGGGCATAGGCTGAGAGCTTGCACACTCAACCGCTGAACACGGTGAGGCCTGTGAGGTCTTGTTCCAGTCTAGGGAGTGAGACATGCGAAGCACCCAGGCTCGAAGCAATTCCATCTCTGAAGCTGCTCTGCCTCTGCACTTCACCGTCTCACTCCCTAGACTCGGACCCTCACTCTCAGAACGCCACCTATAGAGCAATTAACTCACTAGGCATTGCCCCCCCCTGTAGCATATTTTGAATATGGGAATATTCATACAGTGCTATTTAATCAGGGAACAATAAGGGTATTTTTTTGGCATTTCGGTGTGCTGTGGTAATGCACTGAAACTAGGTACAGCACACATTCCATCCCAATAATATCTTCCCATTGACATATTGGGATTCGAACCCGGGTCCATTGGATTACCAGTCCAGTGGCAAGACCACTCTGGCACACCTCCCCTAAATTGAACCTATCTATCTATTTACTCCGGCCCAATCCCCACTTATCCGTTTTTTTTTTTTTTTTTTTTTTTTTTTCCAATTGAACCAACGATATTAAACCGAAAAAGTGAAAAAGATATTATTAAAAACCACCCTTCACGTTTACATCTGCAAGAACATTTCCCCAAAAGCTATGAAGCGTGGCTTTTAGTAAGTTAATCTACAAGAAATTGCGGTTATCATGGTACCAAATATTTCTTGATGCTAATTACTTCTGGGTTTGGCCCATTTTTGGCCTAATTCCTTAGACTATAGTCATATGTTTACGGTCACTATGTTACGTACACACACACACACATACATCCACACATAACACACACAGAGTTCCCCTTACCCATTCATCATACAGCTTTTCATTGGAGACAGGTTGTTGCCCAACAAATTGATATTCATTACTTTTATAGCATGTAAACCTCTACTTTTGTGTACCGATATGTCTTCTAAGCGTAGTAGGGAAGGTGTACAGTAGGGTAGTGATTGAGAGAGTGATAGCGAAAAAAGAGAAATGGACAGGTGTCGAGCAGGGCGGTTTTAGGAAGGGAAGAGGATGTGTAGATCAGATTTTTACCCTAAAATGTGTTGTGGAGAAATATCTGGAGAAACAACCAAAGCTGTATGTTGCATTTATGGATTTGGAGAAGGCCTATGACAGAGTGGATAGAGAAGGTATGTGGAAAGTACTTAGAATATATGGAGTAGATGGCAAGTTGCTGAAAGCAGTGAAGAGCATGTATGAGGGCGCAAAGGCGGCAGTATGTGTGGAGAATGAGCAGAGCGAGTTCTTTGATCTGAATGTTGGGTTGAAACAGGGGTGTGTGATGTCCCTGTGGTTGTTTACTGTATGTATGGATGGAGTCATAAAAGAAATACAAGGAAGAGCAGTGAATGTTGGTGTATCGCTGATAAGGTAGATAAATGAGTTGAAGCTACCTGTACTGCTGCTTGCTGATGATACAGATCTGATGAGCGATAATGAATGGTAGTTGCAGGGTCTGGTAAATACGTTTGGAACAGTGTGCGAAAAACGGAATCTGAAGGTAAATGCGGGGAAGAGCAACGTTATGGTCATCGAAAGGGGCGAAGCCACAGAGTGTGAGGTGAAGTTTAACGGTCAGGTTATGGAGATTGTCAGCTTATTTAAGTATATGGGCAGTGTGTTGAGTAAAGATGGGACTATGGATGAAGAAGTGGGGGAGAGGGTGCAACGGGGGAAGAGGGTTGTAGGAACGCAGAAAGCAGTAACAAGAAATATGGTGGTCAGTATGGAAGTGAAGAAGTCCTTGCATGACAGTGCGGTAATCCCGACACTGACTTACGGAAGCGAAGTATGGACGTTGGTGGAGAGACTGAGACCAAGAGTGAGAGGGGTAGAAATGAGTTACTTAAGAAGTGCGTGCGGAGTTACATGGAGGGATAGACAGACGAATGAGGAAGTATGAAGGAGGTGTGGTGTGGAGGTAGATGTGCTGTAAAGTGTGAAAAGGAACACCTTGAGATGGTTCAGCCATATGGAACGTATGGGAAGCGAGAGAATGACTAAGAGGGTGTATGAGAGCGAGGTGGAAGGACAGAGAGGGAGAGGTAGACCAAAAGAGAGGTGGAAGGATAGAGTGAAGAAGTATATGGATGAAGGCGGTACTGGTTGGGAGGAGGGGCATCAACTGACTGGGGACAGAGGTGCATGGGGGCGTTTCGTTCGTGGCCACCCCTTCGAGGATCAGGGCGTCAGGCAATAGATAGATAGATGGATAAACACAGTAAACTTTATCTCAATTTATCCTTTGACTTTTAACATATCTCTCTAAACTGATTAATAGTGTTTGATTGTACCCACAGATGAAAGAGTGTGGCCAAGTACAGTATACTGAGAGGGTTAAAGGTCAATGGATCTTTTATTGTTATGGAATAGAAAAAAAGAAAAACAAACGGGGTTAACACTATCTTGTCCGGCGTCTTGTGAGATAATATGATATTTTGTTTAATTAGTATTTAAATTTATTCTTGGTTTTGCCATTATTAAGCAATACAATTTGGTTTGGCTCTTAGAATACGTAAACGCCTTCTAATATTTCCTTCAAATACAAAACAAAAAAAATGCCCAACCAGACCCCCTTCAAGCTAAATTGTACATTTTTCGATATGATAATGTCCCTGCTAAAGGGCGATTTCTTTTAGGTTACAGGGTCGCTATCGCTCGCCCAGAAAAACAAAATAACACCTGAATAGGGTGAAGTATATTAATATAGCCAAACTAATGGGATTAAACGAATACATAATTTTATTAAACTAATGGAGTGAAACAGAATGGATCAAAAAGCCCTCCCCCGGATCAAATAGGTTTATTGGCTACAGGGTGTTAACCCCTATTGTACCGGCGACGTCTATTTAATTTATAGACTTGCTATATTTAGAGGTTTTTGTGCAGTTTAAGAAGGATCTGAGGTAGTACGAAGGGATAAATGAGGTAGTTCGAAGCCTGGTAACCCCTTCTGTGACAGCGAAGTCTTTATCATTATATTCTGGCAACTTTTATACGATGTTATTCAGTTTAGATAGGGCCACCAGCAATCAACAAGCCTCGATCTATCTCACTTTACCGTTGTTACTACCACAGATCCTGCACAAAATCGTCTAAATATAGATAAAATAAAATAATTAAAAAGACGTCGCCGATATAGAAGGGGTTAATTGTTGGAGTCCCTTTTTAAACTGAATACAATCGTCTAATAGTAGCCATAATAAAGTGAAAAGGACGGCACCGGTACAGGAAGGGTGATAACATAAGACTGAGTTGACAGGTAATGGAGGGAGGTTGACAGATAACGGGGTCAGGAGGGGAAAGTGTTGACAAAAGACTGAGTTGACAGGTAATGGAGGGAGGTTGACAGATAACGGGTCAGGAGGGGAAGTGTTAACAAAAGACTGAGTTGACAGGTAATGGAGGGAGGTTGACAGATAACGCAGGTCAGGAGGGGAAGTGTTAACAAAAGACTGAGTTGACAGGTAATGGAGGGAGGTTGACAGATAACAGGGGTCAGTAGGGGAAGTGTTAACAAAAGACTGAGTTGACAGGTAATGGAGGGAGGTTCACAGATAACAGGGTCAGGAGGGGAAGTGTTAACAAAAGACTGAGTTGACAGGTAATGGAGGGAGGTTCACAGATAACGGGGTCAGGAGGGGAAGTGTTAACAAAAGACTGAGTGGACAGGTAATGGAGGGAGGTTGACAGATAACAGGGGTCAGGAGGGGAAGTGTTAACAACAGACTGAGTTGACAGGTAATGGAGGGAGGTTCACAGATAACGGGTCAGGAGGGGAAGTGTTAACAAAAGACTGAGTGGACAGGTAATGGAGGGAGGTTGACAGATAGCAGGGGTCAGGAGGGGAAGTGTTAACAAAAGACTGAGTTGACATGTAATGGAGGGAGGTTGACAGATAACAGGGGTCAGGAGGGGAAGTGTTAACAAAAGACTGAGTTGACAGGTAATGGAAGGAGGTTCACAGATAACGGGTCAGGAGGGAAAGTGTTAACAAAAGACTGAGTGGATAGGTAATGGAGGGAGGTTCACAGATAACAGGGTCAGGAGGGGAAGTGTTAACAAAAGACTGAGTGGACAGGTAATGGAGAGATGTTGACAGATAACAGGGGTCAGGAGGGGAAGTGTTAACAAAAGACTGAGTGGACAGGTAATGGAGGGAGGTTGACAGATAACAGGGGTCAGGAGGGGAAGTGTTAACAAAAGACAGAGTTGACAGGTAATGGAAGGAGGTTCACAGATAACAGGGTCAGGAGGGGAAGTGTTAACAAAAGACTGAGTGGACAGGTAATGGAAGGAGGTTCACAGATAACAGGGTCAGGATGGGAAGTGTTAACAAAAGACTGAGTGGACAGGTAATGGAAGGAGGTTAACAGATAACGGGGTCAGGAGGGGAAGTGTTAACAAAAGACTGAGTGGACAGGTAATGGAAGGAGGTTCACAGATAACAGGGTCAGGAGGGGAAGTGTTAACAAAAGACTGAGTGGACAGGTAATGGAAGGAGGTTAACAGATAACGGGGTCAGGAGGGGAAGTGTTAACAAAAGACTGAGTGGACAGGTAATGGAGGGAGGTTAACAGATAACAGGGGTCAGGAGGGAAAGTGTTAACAAAAGACTGAGTGGACAGGTAATGGAGAGAGGTTGACAGATAACAGGGGTCAGGAGGGCAAGTGAGATGATGACTCCACAAGAATGTGGAGTGACTTGGTGGTCTAGTTGGTTGACCCTTACAGGATACCATGGCGCATTTATTTAACCCCTTATGTACAGGCGATGTCTTTATTATTTTATTCTGGCTATACTTAGAGGAATTTGTGCAGATTAAGAAGGATCTGTGATAAGTGAAATTTTTCGAAGCCCGTTAATTGTTGGAGGCCCTTATTAAACTGAACATAATCATCTAATAGTAGCCTGAATAAAGTTAAAAGGACGGCACCTCTACCGAAGGGGTTAATGATTTATGGCTATTATTAGACGATTTGATTCAGATAAGAAAGAATAGATGGAAGTCAGAGGGTTAATTGAGATAGTCTTTACCCTAATCATTCTCATAAATCCTTCACAAATTGAATAAACTTGTCTAATTTTAGCCATAATAAACTGTCAAAATGTGTCATAATCTTCAGAGGTTTGGACCAGTGTAATATACAGTAGTCGTCATATATCGCATAACCCCTTCACCATCATTACGTAATGTTCATCATATTCTGGTTACCATTAGACGATTTGATTTAGTGTATAATCTACTTTTGGGACTCAAATGGTTTAATAAGATTTCAATAAACCCTCTAAATAACATAGGTCCTTCTTAAACTGCATAAAATCATATAATTTTAGCCAAAATCAAAGGTAAAACGGCGTGCTGAAGGGGTTAAAGTACGGTAAGTTCTAACCTCCCCGCGGCCACTAACCTTTGTGAGGCTGGTGTCTCACATGGAAACGCCTTGACTACTATAAAGCAAGAACGCAGTAAATCATACCACTGTCACTACAACTGTCTTCTGTATCACCACCTGTACCTTGTCTCTGTCCAAACCCTGAGGCAGGTCCCACTAACCTTCATCACTTTCTGCTTTCATGAGGGCACGTGGTGGTGGTGATGGAAACGTTACGGTCACTTGTCCACAAGAACATTCGGTCAAGGATTCGTTTCATTCATCTAACCAATCATCAACCTTGATCAAATATTTACCTTATCAAACCTGTTCTGTCCTACCCTGTCTTACGTTATACCCTGTTCCAAGTAGGTAGGCCAGAAATCGTGAACCCTAACCTTTGTAACTCAAAAAGGGCTAAAGCAAATGGGGTGTACATTTTCACACCTATTCCTTTGTTGACTTTTCCCAAATGGTAGAAATATTAGCTCGATTACAATAGTAGTTTGTTATTAATAGAAGTTAATGTTCAAGAGTTTGGCCTACTGACGTCGAACAGTGTATAGTCAATCTTACCATAAGCTAATCTAACGGACTTGATTGTGAGAGTAGTAACTCGAATGTGGTTGAAATGACGATATCAATGTTTTAAACTAGCTCTGATTGACTATGATTATTTTGTAATTCTATCCAACTTGGAATTAGGAAACGATTGTATAATTTGTTAGAAGTTAGTTTATTTTCTGAAAGTGGACTCACAGTTAGTATCTGGCTATTCAAAATATTCAGTATGGGCATAACATTGACCTATGTTTAAGGCATATCTATAATAGATATTTGTTTTTATTTACTTACTTTTTTTCATTTGTCTATATATATTTTGTATCGGACATTTTGTGGGTCATACCTATCCGCACACCAAATAACATATATGTATCTCAAAAAATCTATATATACTGTATATAAACACCTACAAATTACATTTGTCTTCTCCATTATCTAAATCTGAAGATCAACAAAAATAACATCAACAAAGTTCATCATCCATAGGCCTTCGTCTTCGACGCAAGAAAAATAAGAGATAAAAAGTGAGGTATGCAAATCAAGAAAGGCAGAACGTGAGAGCACTCATAAGCGATCAGGGTCACATGAAAACCCTTGACGACACCTTTATAGAGCACCGCAGATAACAACAGTGTTGGCTCAAGAGGTTAATGGTGTCTGGTTGGTGTGTGGGAGGAGGTGTGTGGGAGGAGGCGGGTGGAAGGGATCACCATGTTTCACTCGCAACTCATCATTTTTGCCCACATTATCTCATTTTCGGAATGGCTTTTTAGTTTATGTTAGGAGTGGATTAAGGTTAGGTTTCGGTTTTCATAACTATTGTAGTATACAATGACGCTAAATACTGTACACAAATTGTATTCTGGCTAACATCGGACGATTTTATTCAGTATAGGAAGAACCTTTAGGGGTTGAATGGAGTACACAATCATAATGTCATTGACCCTTTAACATATTCAGATCCCTCCTTACCACAATCATATTATATATTTGTTGTCTATGTGAATGTAAGAGACAAACGGCAAATCTGCCTATAACAAGTGTCCCCCCAAGGTTGAAAGAGTGATTAAGAGCCAATATCAAAGTACGTTAGACGTAATGTAGGTGTGTTGGAAAGAAGTGTGGTGTGCTTGTCAAGTGTAGTGAGATGAAAAGGAGGGAGAGGTGTTTGTGAGAGTTAGCTGGATTACTCTCTGTGTAAGTGAGGCACAAATAGAAACAGTGAGGGAAGCCAGGCAAATGAAACACGAGTTCCAGCAACCTCTTATAATATGTTTATGTGACCTCCCCTGGGTAATGCCCTGCTCTATTGGTGCTAACAATCTCCCCAAGTTAAATGTTAGCTTGAATGATATAGTGAGAAAGGCATCATAATACTGAAATGGTTAAGGGGAGATGGATCGTTTTTCTGGTCCCCCTTCTCCCTCACGTTTAGCTCTATTAGTTTTCAGATTATAAGACCTTTGCTCCATTAGTTTGTCGATTTTAAACCCTTTTGTACAATATATATATCAATATCAAGACCTTTCGTGCCATTTAGGTGTTGATTTTTTCTTGGCGAGCGATAGCGAGCCTATAATTTTAAGAGAAACCGGCCTTCAGCAGGGACATTTTTCTATCGGAAAATGTACAGATTTATCTTGAAGGGAGGTCTAGGTTTTTTTTTAAAGATTGATGAAGGTCTAGGGAGGAAAATAAAAATATGATGACAAGATAATTATATAAATGAGCAAATAAATACGCCCATCCCCCCTTAAGGTTGGGTTGAGGTGGTTAAAGTTAGATTAAAGGCCGCGTCATACAGACGTCGACCGCGACCCGACAGTAACCGGAAGGCAATGACTTGCAAAAAAAGAAAAATTTGCGGTTCGGGTGTATTCGGCCCGATAATCGGGCGACATCGGGTATGATTCTGGTCTGTTCGAGTCGTTCTAGTCATGCTCTGGTCGTCACCCGAATGTTCGGGTGAGTCGGCCAAAAGTTAGTGTATGCGTTAATTTTTGGGAAATCCTCGAGTGCGTTCGGGTCAAAACACGTTACAAAATCCTCGAGTCACCTTCGATTTACATTCGAGTCGTATTCGGCTTACATTCTACCAAATTCTGATCGCATTCAACCTATTCGGGTCACTTTCGAGTATTTTTTTTTAACCCGATTCATACCAGAATTGATCGAACCTAAGTGGACTTAGACCCGATGATGTAGACCGTAACCCGAATTAGACTCGATGCTCAGTGGAAAATTCCTACATAAACTTGTTCGAAAGTCAACTGTTACTCGATGCTGACCCGAATTTCAGGATGATGACTGGATGGATACCCGAATACTACTAGAAAATGACTCGATGCATGTCCGACATTTCTAATTAGACTCGATGATTACTCGATCGTGATCCGAATGACTAGAATGTAAGTCGAAGGCTAGTCGAAGCCAAGTCGAATCAAACCCGAACGCGAGCCGATGGGCGGAACCACGTGAAGCAGTCCTGTGTGCAGTTGGAGCGGCCCGAATTATCGTACACTGCCACCCACGCACGGGCCCTATATATTAGCGGGTGGGAGGCATTTGCTCCATTCCACACCAGCACCCACCGCCCACCACGTCTCTCTCGCCCACCACGTCTCTCTCGCCCACCACGTCTCTCTCTCCAACTCTTGTCGCCAACATGCCCGGTAACTATGGTAAAGGATGCAAGGCAGTGAAGAGGCCCCGCAAATTTACGATGGAGTCTGTGGACCTGCTTGCCACCCAGCAATCCCAAGATGAAAGCGAGGAGGAAGTAGAGGAGAGGCAGCACATCGACTCCAACCCTGTTTTCGACGATGAAAACCAAACCGAGGAAGCAAAGTCACAGTCTATTATAGTAAAGAAAGCCCATGTCCCTCACAAAAAGACCCACCCTATCGTGTCAACCGAAGGTGACAGTCCTTCGGAACAGGAAAGCGAGGATGATGACACCACCCAAGATGACCTCACGCCACTCACCAAGCCACCTACCCCGACACCCACGACATACACCGAGACGCCTACCAAGACCACGCCGCCCATCAACCCAGTACAACCGATGCCGAAAAGGAGGAGGAGGACCTACACCAGGCTCCCGGATGAGAAGGAGGTGGAAGTGGCCGAGTGGTATGCCGAGCAGGAGTTCCTGTAACAACAGGAAACTGAGGGCCCACAAGGACAAAAACATGCGGGAGAAAACACTCGCCACGAAGGCAAAGGAGCTCAACATTGAAGGTTGGTTGTGTGCATTCTTATGATATAATAACCATTATGTTGAGTGATATTACTTACAAATACCAAACACATCCATGTTTCTGGAATAATTTACCTGTGCCGTGCAAAGTGGATACATATTTATCATAAAGTTTGGCGTTAACATTGCTGGCGAATCTTGTTTTCGGAATTGAAATAAGTAGGTAATATTTGGAGTTAATAATAAATAATGTTTCGTGTGCAGTCTTGCATTGTACTTCCCTCATATCAATGTGTGCAGTGTGGTTACCTGCCCAGGTGAACCATACTTATTCATGTTGACTGATAATAAATTCGGTTGTGATAATCTTTGTCTCCATACTATTTATATTTTGTACGTAAACACTCCTATTATATATTATTTATATTTGTCAGTGGAAGCACTCAACAAATGGATGGAAGGGATGAGGACCAGGTACGGGAAGCTTGACAAGATTCCCGTGTCTGGTTCAGGTGCGGTCCAGCTGACGGAGAGAGACGCCTGGATCAAGACCCACTTCGCGTTCCTCAAACCCCATCTTGTTAAGTTGCCCACCAGAAAGAGCAAGGTACGTTTATCAAGTCTATTGCAATTTTATTTCTAATCAAAAATAAATGTTAAATGTATAAATAAATATCTTGGTGCTGTTCAACATAAGATTTAATAAACATAAGTGACATAAATGTTTCGCCATTATTGTTGGATGTTGTAAATAGAATAAAATCGAATATTAATATTGTCTAACATGTATAATACTTATTTTATTTTGTTCTATGTATAAATAATAAGCTGCCCCCAGATTATTGTGAATATTTATTGTTATGTAAAAGTGACCAAATTAAATAACCATTGATATTATATTATATATATATATATATATATATATATATTTTTTTTTTATATATATATATATATATATATATATATATATATATGAGTGTTGCTAGATAATTATTTACTTTATAAATTGATGTTCAACACTGTCATAAACTAATAACCTGATACATTCCACAGCTCAACAAGACAACGACTGTGGAGGAGGAGATGGCTGACGACGTCGAACCGGAAGGGGAGGACGGGCCAGAGTCAACTCCTACTCCAACCCAAACCACTGCTACCCAGGACACCGCGACCGGGAGCTCAGCCGTGGTGGCAACTCCCGGGTCATCTGGGTCCGGTGCCACCACCAGCCAGGCGCCAGCCGCCCCACCCGACCTGTATGACAAGGTAAATATCATTATGTATCCAATGTTAACATGCCATCATAATTGAATCTCTCCACTCGTAAACATATACACCCACATGCAACACAAAACACCCCACCCTCTGTGCCTTCACTCAGCCACTCACTGACTGTCACCCATTATAGTATTGAACACATTTAATTGTACATTCGCAATTATGTAAATGTTTTAGTATATAAAATGAAAATGTTTTATACAATAATTCTATTATACATTTCGATGTATCATATATCGGTAATTTGTCACATAATTGATATCAATGCAGTAACGTTTATTAGGCAATATTAATGATGAAGAGGTTATTTTGCCACGCATTATTGTAATGAAGCTACACTGCATTAATGTTTATGAAGTATTGTCTGATTCATTCTATAATACATTTATTTTTCTCACACAGCTTCGTGAAGGTGAGAAGGAGCTGGACAACCTCTACCGTGTGTGGCAGAGGAGCCACCAGGTGGACACCCCCGCAGAGGCGAGTCTCAAGCCCTACTTCAAAACACTACAGACACACATGCGTGACCTTCCCTTACCACTGATTCAGGCCTTCCAGCTGGACGTGCTAAGATTCTCCAATGCCTTGATTTCCCACAAGCAGGACCTAGGACCCCTCCCACACTTCGGACCCCTCTCCCACCCCCAGTCCCCAAACCCTCCCCAACATCATCCCCAACGTCAACAATACTACGAAACTCTCAATGTCCCTAGCACTAGCACGTCCTACCACCATATTTTTTTTTTTTTTTTTTTTTAAGAGACAATGAATGGAGGAAGGAAAAACACAGATAAAACAAAAAGGTCCATGTGCCTAAAGGCATCCTCCATTCATAAAATGTTTGTAACAACTGGATTTAAACATTTGTTGATTGTAAGTTTGTGGAAAGCAATTCGAGGGAAGTGAATTCCAAAGAGTAGTAGCTCTGGGGATAAATGAATTCTGATAAGCAGAAGTTCTGCATTGTGGAGGAGAAAGTGTAAATTCATGGGCGCTCTCAGCTGCCCTAGTTCTACGGGGAAAGATGTGGAGAGGCGGCACAATTGAAGCAAGTTCCTCGGAACAATTGCTGTGAAAATATCTGTAGAATAATGCAAGGGATGCAACGTTTCTTTGTATGGCTAATGTAGGAAGGTCCTGTGTGATTGCAGGGTTATTGATTAATCTAATAGCTTTATTTTGAATTTTGTCCAACTGCCTCAATGCAACCACTCCACTTCCACCCCACAGAGGTGAACAGTAATCCATCTGAGAGCGCACATGACTTTTATATATTACGGCCAACTGCTCGTCAGTGAAGAATTCTCGAACTCTGTACAGGAGTCCCAGTTTTTTAGAGGCATTCTTAGCAATGCTTCTAACATAATGTGTCCAGCTCAAGTTAGTAGTTAATGTTATATAGGGAAAACAATGCAGCATTCGCCAATCCAGCAGCCAGACACACCCACTCAGTGGAAGGCCTATGGGCCTTCACGTCCTTGTGCCACGCCCGTTCAACCATCACCCCTGGACCCTGCCTTCTTGGAGACTATGCTGGATCTACCTCATTAACATACCTATACCTCTACCTCTGTACCTCATTAATTATAATAAAAATGTATTTTCTATGTTTGACTTGTGGTTTGCTTGCTCCTAAAATGAATTTTCTATGTTTTACTTGTTCCTAACGATAATTTGCTTGCTTAATAATAATTAAAGGGAATATAAAGTTAAAATATATGATCGAGTAGATCACATGGCAATAGGATATAAAAGAAAATTAAATTGAAAAAATCCGAACAAAAACAGAGAAATGTATCACATCCCAATATGATATATATTAAATTGACATTGACATTTTTTGACCATGTTAACATGTTATTACTTTAAACAAATCAACATCCAAGATCAACATCAAAAAATAAGAAAAAACCTGAGAAATTTAACACTTCCCAATATGATATAAATTATATTGACATTGACAAAATCTGACCATAATTAAATTTAACATGTTATTACTTTAACCAAATCAACATCCTTGAGCAACATGTTCGTGAATATTAATCAGAAAACAATATAAAAGTTGAACATATAAAGTGACGTGGACATGCAGTCCAAAATAAGGTAACAATTTCTTTTGACATTGTAATTAGAGACTTTGACCAAATATAATAATAATAAATTAGGGGCTATATCTTAATGAACTTATGTTTCAAGGGTATATATATATATATATATATATATATATATATATATATATAGTATAACAACTTTATAACAGGTCAGGATATTTAGTGCTGTGATTCACTTTCGGGTTTGTATACAATATATTTATCAAAGACTTTGACACTTTTATAATACGGCATCGAATGGAGTTTCATTTGTGTCATTGCAATGACAGTATTGGGACACCTACGGCAGTCACACTGCAACATTGTGCAACACTTATAAAACGGGTGTGGGATATTATGGACCTGCATATAGTGGAAACGTACCTTTTTACTCGTCCTGCCAGGCAAGGCGCTGTTCAGGGCGGTTGTAGTACTGGGTCAGGTAGTCCCTCGTCACTTTGGCAGCGGCTGGTCCTCTCTGGCGCAGAAGTGGCTCCAAGCCATCCAAGGGGTCCCTCGCCCAGTCACTTTGGGGTATTTCAGGACGACAAAGTCCGGCTTCTGGTTGGGGCTCACGTTGGTCGATTAGCATATTGTGGAGTATGCATGAAGCCAGGACTACCTTCTCCACGGTACTGGGGTGTACGTTGATGGTAGTCAGTAGGCACCTGAAGCGGTTGGCTAGCATACCGAAGGCATTCTCTCCTGTCTCCTGGCCCTAGACAGTCTGTAGTTGTAGTTTCTCTTGTCATTATCGAGCCCTCGGTGTGGGTGTGGCTTCTGCAACCACTCCCTCATTGGGAATGCGTCATCACCAACCAGAAAGTAGGGCACTGGCTGGTCCTCCCCTGGGAATGGCTCGGGTGGTGGCAATCCTGCTGCTCCGTCCTCCAGGGCCTTCCGGATGTCAGTCACCTGGAATATACCACCATCAGATGCTGACCTGTTCGCTCCAACGTCAACGTACATAAATTTTCCCAGGTGATCGACTATTGCCAGGAGCACAATGGAGTGGTAGTGCTTGTAATTGTAGTACAAGGATCCGCAGTTGCTTGGAGGCTGTATGGCAATGTGCTTCCCATCAATTGCCCCAATGGTGTGTCCGAAGTTCCACCTATTCTTGAAGCCCTTGGCGACCTCCTTCCAACCTTCAGGTGTTGATGGGCACACTATATGCTCCTCCATGTATACCTGTATGATTGCCTCACACGTCTCCCGCACTGCCAGTGATATCGTGTTGGCACCTACACGGAAGTTCAGTGCCATGCTCTTATAGGCCTCGCCAGTGGCCAAAAAGCGTAGTGTCATGGCAACTCGCAGTCCGGGCTCCAGGGGCTTCTTCCAGTTGGTCTCGTCCTTCTTGATCCTGGGTGTAACACGTTCGACAATCATATTAAACAGCTCCTCGTCCATACGCAGAAAGTATTTATAGGTAACCACGTCAGTTTCCTGGAGTTTCTTCAGCAACTGGTGGTAGTGTCCGTGTGTCTCTCACTGTGCCACCCATGGCTTGACGCTGCAGCTTCGGGGTTTCCTTGGTCGTCGTGGCCGTCGAGGTTGAGCCCGTTGGGGTTCACGTTCTTTGTCCCTGATGGCGCGGGCAGTAATCTGATATCTGAGGTTGGCATTAACTGTCTCCTACCTTAAGATTGCCAACTCCCATGCCTCGTCATCCATCTCTTCTGGTCGTGATGGGTCCGGGAGGTTGCTTTCCTGTGACATGTTGCTGTGTTGGGTGCACTGTACAAATGAAGTTTGTGTGAGCACACCCTCTCTTTATATAGTGGGGTGATGCATAACCTCATAATAGTGTCATAATCGACTTATTCTAGTCACGTTCGACTTACATTCTGGTTTCATTCCGGTTGGGTTCCTGACTTCGGGTGGGGTTCGGTTTTCATTCGGTTTTAAGTCGGGTTACTTCGGGTGTGATTCGGTTTTAACACGGGTTGGTATCGGCTACTCGGGTCACCGTCGATTAGCTTTCGACTCATGGTCGATTCAATTCCGTTCAACTTCTGGTTAGTTTCGAGTAATATACGGGATAACATCGACTCGTATTCGAGACGCATTCGAGTCCCTCGGGTAGCATTCGAATTGCTTTCTAGTCATAGTCGGGGTACAAGTCTCATTCGGGGACTTCGGGTGAATTCGGGTGAAAAGTGCAAGTCATTGCCTTCGGGTTACTGTCGGGTCGCGGTCGACCTCTGTATGACGCGGCCTTAAGTCATGTGGACCAAGTTAAGGTATCTCTGTGTGGCTGTGCGTGTGTCAGTGTGTGGGATCGCTAATAATTCAGAGAAGAAATTAATGGAATTTTCACGCACCTTGATTATTACCTTCGTTTGGTATTCGATAATTACACAATAGGTTTGAACATAATTGTATTACGCCCTCGCTTCATGCCTCCTATAAGTTACCTTGAAGCGCAAAATCACATGACAATTTAACCACCATTAAATATTGCACACTGCTAGAGGGTAGACATTCCTTCATGGATGCGCGTTCAGTTATATTTTTGTAATGAAGTTCTTGTAAATGTATTACAATACACATACATAACACTTAGCTTTAAAAAAACAAGACAAAAATAAGCAAAGGGTCCTCAGACATAAGTTTATTATCAACATAATCTATATCACCAAATTTCAATTAGGTACGAGGATTTACAATCCCAGAAGGACTTTGCATATATATATTTTGGAAAAAGTACGTCCATCAAACCTATGCCAAAAACAGTTAATTAATGTTCGTTGTTTATCTTACCTTATTGATAATGCATAATATACGATAAACGAGCTACATTCAAGAACATTAATTGTAAGATATATGGAGAAGTATTAAGGGTAACATTTAACATTATCATAACCCTCATTTATGATAATTGACAAACGTGTACGCTGTACAGTTGGTCAAAGTTCCAGCTGACCCACCCTCGCTCTGGGGCTCGCAGAATTAGCTGGCAATACTGGTGTAGTAGCCAATCAGTGAATATAATAACTTTAATATTTAAGCAAATCTACGAACGTTGGGTGAATGTTCGGGATCATACATAGCAATGTATGCATTTGTATTATAGATAGGCTTACTTTCCCTTGTTTAGTATATGTTCTAACAATGATATAGCCGAAAACAGATCTACCAATCACAATTTTTGTAAGACACACCTCCTTCCTACACCAGTATTGCCAGATAATTCTGCGAGCCCCAGAGAGAGGGTGGGTCAGCTGGAACTTTGACCAACTGTACCTATATAAATAAACAGGCTAGGAATGTATAACACATATTATATAGTGAGAAGAGCGTGTAAAGTTGTCATATAATAAAAAGCACATCCTCGCCTCACCTCTCAATGATAAAACATTCCCCTTGGCCAACTTCGAGAAACTTTGAAGTAAGCTGAGGGAATATAAAGTCACCTGAGGAACTACAAGTGCTGGGTTTAAGAGCGGTGTTGTGGACGAGAAAGAGAAGGGTGAGGAATAATAGAACGCCGGGAAGTAGTAGTGGTAAAGAAACCGTAATTTCGCCAACAAGTCAGATCGCCACACATATGACTTGCTATCATGAACACTTGGACTTCGGTTAATTTGCTATGATGGAAGTCTCTCCGGCGTCGCTGGTCTCTCCGGGCTGCTTGAAGGTAAATAATATGCATGGTAATGTGCTGGTCGTAAAATCAGCTTGCAGATCATATCTACGAAGGAGATGAGAGGTTTGTCAGCAGGAAACTCAACGTTGCTGGTTTTCACAACCAGCAGGGAATGGCAGTACCAAACTTGTCTAATTGCTCACTGATTAAGATAGTCTGGAGGGGTTATTATCTCGACCGTGACAGTTGTATAATCAGTTCCCAGTGGCCCTAATGCCTGGGTGTTTGTTTCAAGGTTCTTTAACCATGGATGATTACAGCTGTGGCTATTGTTGACTTCTGTTTGTCATCCAGTGTAGTCATAACTATTTGACAGGAAATCATGGGAGGCACACACACTCTCTCACTCTCTCTCTCTCTCTCTCTCTCTCTCTCTCTCTCTCTCTCTCCAAAATGGGAACCAAGAGATGAAGCTAGAAGAAAAGGTGGAGTAAGAACCAGATGGAGGGATGAGATCAGCAAGTTACTTGGATGAGATGGGATAGTTTTACATCTAACCAGGTTGAGTGACACAGTATGGGAAAGACCTTTGTCGCGTGCAGATGATTAGTTATGATTATCAAAGCCTTCATTTAATCAAGCAAATTGTCTAAATAATATCCTCCATAAAGACAACCCGTTGAGGTCGTTTCTTAAGCAATATTTTATACAAGAGCGCATATTTACTGCCTTCCAGTTTCGAGAGTTTCGGGCATGATCACGTAGATAAAAAAGCATTTATAAGTTTGGCCAAAGTTACAATTTCACAGAAGATGAAAGTTTGAGTCAGGTTTTATCGACCAGAGTCTAAGCATTCTGAGTGAAAGAAAAGTTTGTATCACCTTCCCCAAATGCCCTAATTTCCTCAGGGAATTGATATCAAATACAGTGCTTTTCTCCGTAGACCTTTAAATAACAAAACTCTATCTGTTTATAAATGTAAACTCCAAGTTACATAGCATATGAGATGAAGACATTTGTTGTCGAAAATATTAATTTCAGTACATATTGAAACTGTAATAATAACTTCAAAAGCTGAAAGCTTTAAAAATTGCATCACATGAGAGAGAACATTGAATTCAAACCAGTTTGATAATTACTTCTTCGGATGATAAACTCTCCCAAACAAACAAATATATATGAATATCATAAAAGCAGGAACATACAAAGTTAGGCTTAGGCTAAACTGTGCACACAATCATAAAGCATACATTATCAGCACATCCCCTTTAAACCAGGGGAGCAGAGGGTAATATGCTCTCCCTACACACCACCAACTATAAAAGGAGCTTTATATATAGTTTACCATAGTTATACATAACTGTGTTACGACAATTATATTATGAATGGTCAAGGACAATTCAAAACAATGTTGTTGCTCTATCGTCTAGGAGGAAATCTTCTTCGATCCCCAACAATACACAATGATATGAATTAAGCGTTGCTCATTGGTGCGACTATAATATTGGTTCCCTTAAGCTTGAGCTCCCTGTTCCTCTATGACTCTTTGATGTTAAACTACGAGGGTATTTTTGTTATCGGTATATTGAATTATAAATTAGCCCTTCCATTTTCACCTAAACCTGGGAAGATGGGTTGATGGGACAGATTGGGGGTAACACGATATTTAATAAGGCTATTTCAACTAGTAAAAAGGAACTTACATTGATACAGCTTATACTGTATATGCTTATCATAGGCAATACTATCTATGTCAGAAGATAAAAGAGTCAACTGTGGAATCCCAGGCCTTGACTTGGCTGCGGTGTCTGTTGGGGGACAGAAGTGTAGTAGGGAACCAGTTGGCATCATCATGGTCTGAAACAGGTGGAGTTATTGTTCCCAGGTATATAATTATATAGCTCTGGTTTTGCAGGCTAAATCTTGTTAAATTCCATGAATTCTGGCTCCGAGACAGCAAAAAGGTCGGTTGTAAACAAGACACTCCAAGCTATCATAAAAATAGTTACTTATCTGTTGCCAGTCATAGACAAAGCAACGGGTGTGTCAGTTGTAGAAAGAGAGAGGCGACATGTTTAAAACCCTTTCAGCACAGGGGACTCTTGGTATTTTGTTATATTTTGTTATTTTGTTATGTGGCTATATTTATACTATTGTATGCAGCTTAGGAAGGATCTGTGGTAATTGAAACGTTAACGGAAATAATTGTACGCCTTTTATTACTAGAGGGCCTTCCTAAATTGAATACAATAGTTTTGTATTAGCCAGAATATATTAACTCCTTGCGACATATTATGTTCCAATAAGTCCGAGGAGGCGGTTGACAAGTATTTTGGGTCTTGAATTTGGCTCATGAGTGTTGTCGAAGCCTTACATTTTTCGCGATTTCCATCCACCAGAATGCTGTTTATTGTGATGTATCATATATCAGTGGAAAGAGGAATATTTATAGTACATGATAAAACAAAACAAAATGTAAATAAATCGAAATATGAAAGTGTAAATGAGTCCGGAATACAATTATTTCCCATGCAATTGTCTTCACACCGTCCTAGCTCTAAATTGTGAGTGATGACCATATATTTTTTTTTGCTCAAATAATAGTATTTTTTC